>CM067855.1:43370000-45870000 GCA_034642435.1 Megalocaria dilatata
CAAGAAGAATGATTGCACTCGGTTGACTTTGAGTTGTTTCGATTACGAAATAGAAGCTATGCAAAGTGTGAAATTTTTGGGAATGTACCTCGACCAGAATTTAACGTGGTCTTCACACGTCTATTCTGTGTGCAAGAAACTAAATAGTTCCTTCTACGCTATCAGTAGGGTCAGAAATGTTATGCCCCTGCAATCACTATTGAACATTCTATTACTGTCTTGTATACAGCCACATTTCTTATAATATCATGTTGTGGGGAAACTCATCTGCTGTTGGTTGAGAATTCGTATTTCGGATTGTGGGAATGATGTTCAATATCGCACCCCAAACTTCGTGCAGACCCTTTTTCGAGAGCAATCATATTTTGACTGTTGCATCAATTTTCCTCCTCAGATGTTTTCTCTTTGCTGAAGAAAATGAAAATAATATAACTAAGCTCACAGTAAAATAGAAAGGCCTTTTACTTGATAGAAGAAATATAACAAAATTTGAATATTAAAACAAATTGAAATATGTTTATCTTCTACAATTTTAATTTCAAAAAAAATTTTTATTCAAGAAACTTTTAGAATTAAATTTATGTCTACACAAGCACCGCTTACATTTAATAGACGTATATAATCAAAACTCAATATATAATGTCAAATGAAATAAATAACCCAACAGATATACGAAAGTAATTAAAATCAATAAATAAATATTTAAAGGAGACAAAATTTTGTTTCTGGTCTTACCTTTAAGCACACCAATTGCCTTTTAAAAACATGAACACACTTAAAGGACTTCTCAAAGAATATAATTTATTTGAAATATTTCATATATTTAAATATTCGAATAAATTATTTTAAAAATCTCTAAAAAATGTGCACTAACTATATCTTGAAAAAACAAATATAATTCTAGACAATCCCGTCTTCAGTCCTCATTTAATATTCCAAATATCAAAATCAGAAAACTAACCTATATCTCTCACGTGGTAAAAGACTTAAGCTTCGAAATACAGATCAACTATATAATTCAAGATTGATCTATGTTCTAACAAAATCAAAGAACAGTGTGAGTTATTTTAAGGTTTATTTAAATTCATTGACATTCTATAATGAGATTTATTGAAGCCGAAATATAACTATATATTATATATGAAATAAAATAGAAAGGCCTTTTACTTGATAGAAGAAATATAACAAAATTTGAATATTAAAACAAATTGAAATATGTTTATCTTCTACAATTTTAATTTCAAAAAAGTTTTTATTCAAAAAACTTTTAGAATTAAATTTATGTCTACACAAGCACCGCTTACATTTAATAGACGTATATAATCAAAACTCAACTAACTCACACTGTTCTTTGATTTTGTTAGAACATAGATCAATCTTGAATTATATAGTTGATCTGTATTTCGAAGCTTAAGTCTTTTAACACGTGAGAGATATAGGTTAGTTTTTTGATTTTGATATTTGGAATATTAAATGAGGACTGAAGACGGGATTGTCTAGAATTATATTTGTTTTTTGAAGATATAGTGCATATTTTTTAGAGATTTTTGAAATAATTTATTCGAATATTTAAATATATTAAATATTTCAAATAAATTATATTCTTTGAGAAGTCCTTTAAGTGTGTTCATGTTTTTAAAAGGCAATTGGTGTTCTTAAAGGTAAGACCAGAAACAAAATTTTGTCTCCTTTAAATATTTATTTATTGATTTTAATTACTTTCGTATATCTGTTGGGTTATTTATTTCATTTGACATTATATATTGAGTTTTGATTATATACGTCTATTAAATGTAAGCGGTGCTTGTGTAGACATAAATTTAATTCTGAAAGTTTTTTGAATAAAAATTTTTTTGAAATTAAAATTGTAGAAGATAAACATATTTCAATTTGTTTTAATATTCAAATTAAGCTCACAGTATTTCACAGTTACAACACGAGAAATGTAAGAGTTGTGTCTATTCCACAACACAGAACTACCAAGTTTGAAATGTCTACCTTGAATCAATGTATTAAGCTTTTAATCCTTTGCCGAATAATATTTAAGTCTTAGTCTTCAGGAGTTCAAAAATATATATTTAAGTCTATGTCTAAGTCCGTAGCCGTGGAGGCGATTTGGCTGATATCGATTTCCATCGTTAATGGCATTCCTTCCCCTTTACAATGAAAGAAACATACATTGATTTCCCTTAAAATGTATTAGTTTTATTTATATCTAAATGAAATCTCTTATTATAAGAAGTTCGTTCCAATATATGATCTAAGATCAATGATTATCAGGATAAAATATTAAATATCAAAAACCCCCAGTCCTCTACCGAAGCTTGACTGATAATAAAAGTGACTGGATATGTCATTTGATGAGAAAAAAGAAATATTGATATTTTTATCGAAATAACAAAACATTACATAAATAGAAATTCGCAGTATTCTTACTGTTCATTAATTCAGTTGGTCCTATCTGGTAACAGAAATTGAAAGTACGAAAATTCATTGAATGTTTTTCACTATGTTGTAGGGGCGAACGGAGATGTTGTTGTGATAAAATCAGGAAGGAGAAAAACCAGTATATAAGGAAAAGTATCTGACGCAAGCTATAAGATATTTCACAAGCGAAAGGGATTTATACCACGAAACAAGATTGAACTTCCGCCTTTTATCATCTCACCGATGTCATTTCGCTAGTTCTGTGAGTCACAATTCATCCGAAATCCAATAGAGATTTCACGATGAATCATATAGAAGTGAAATGAAAACAGAATGTTCTATCGTTTTTGGGGTCAAGACATAGTTTTGTTGGGAAATCAATCGCTACAAAATCCATGTAATACTTATCACAATTGTTGGGAAAGCCATATAAACCTTTATTTTATTTTCTTCCTATATGGAGGATCCTTCAAACGAAGCTTAATTCAGTCAGACGCCAAACAAGAATGTTTTTTTTTCAGAACAGAAAATCTATCCGGTGTTTTTTTTAGAGTGATAGAACTTTAAATTGAAATAAAATACATTTAAATTAGGATTGAAGCCAAATTTTTCCTTTATTTGAAAGATAATTTTATGACATTTATGTTCTGAAAATAATTTCCGGTATATGTCAATCACCACCGGCTCAGAGAAACCGCATTCAAACAGACCAACTTTGGAACACTTTTTTGAGTAATTCAGGCCTTGTTTCATCAAAAACACGAGTTATGTTGGCTTTCAAAGCGTCTATTGTTTCTGGTTTATCAGCATAAGCCAATGACTTGACATAACCCCAAAGAAAATAATCCAGTGGAGTTATGTCGCATGATCTTGGAGGCCAATTAATTAGACCATTTCTCGAAATAATGTTATCGCCAAATCTTTCTTTCAATAAATCAACTGTTATGGTAGCAGCATAAGATGTAGCACCATCTTGTTGGAACCAAAACACTTCTGGGTCAATACCATTCAAATTTTGGAGCAAATAACCATTGTTCATCGATCTGTATCGAGCATCATTCACTGTAACATTAGCTGCAGCATCGTTTTTAAAGAAATATGGACCCATGATACCTACAGCGTGTAAAGCACACCATACATTTTTCAGGATGCAATGGAACCTGCACAACTTCTTGATGATTGTTTTCACTTCATATACGGCAATTTTGTTCGTTTACATAGCCGTTCAACCAGAAATGAGCTTCATCACTAAACACAATTTAACGATGAAAAAGATGGAGTTTCAAACTGTTAGAGGGTCCGATCAGCAAAAAAACGGCTCTTATTATGATTAAGTGGCTTTAGTTCCTGAACCAGTTGGATCTTATATGGGTGTAGACCAAGATTTTTACACAAAATTTTCCATGTGGTGGATGCATAGAGTCCAACTTGTTATGAACGTCGACGAATAGACAAATCTTGATCATCATTAACACTATGACTTACAGCAGCGATATTTTCTTCTGTACGTACAGTTCTTTGTCTTGTTCTTGTTGCATAGAGTAGAGAAAAAGTTGTCCGAAATCTATCGATAGTTCGGCGAATAAGCTGCTGTGATGGACGATTATGTAAACCATAAATTTCACGAAGTGCTCTATAAGTTTGGCAAATAGAACACTCATTTTGTAAATAAATTTCAAAAATTTGTTAACGTTGTTGCGGCGTGAGTCTTTCCATGATAATTTGTCAATGCTTACTGAACAGAAATGTCAAAACAACATGGCTTCTACGTGCTGTAAAATCACAGTTATCCCTATCGAAAGTTCTATCAATCTAAAAAAACACCCGATATATAAAAAATTACATGGTGTTTCAATAAAAGAGATGTCAATCAAATCACAAGAAAAAATCTTACCGGGGGTTGCCACGTTCTTGATCATTTCAATTGGGTAGTTTGATCAGTCGAGAGTTTCTAGTGATAGTTTTACATTTCAGTGATTGTAAACCACCTCTTGTCTCCTCTCTATTTTTTGTATTTGAGGTCATGTTTTGCATTGTATACCTCACTTTCAATACTCACCTGATAAAGTCATGGTATGACGAAACAATTGTCGTGAAGATCAATATTTGTTTTTCTTATATTGAAGATTAATTTCCGTCAAGTAAATACCGAGACAATAAAAAATCTCCTGTTACATTGAATCTACACAAAAACCCCCCAAAAATCGATTCTTTCGATGTCTTTTCTCAAAATATTCTGCAGCATAAGTTCGACTCGCTAATAAACAGTTTTTGTGGCACTGGCCCTAGAGGAGAGTCATATCAATCATTTTATTCTTTCCAGAATTCATCCTGATTTCTTGTATTCAAAAGGAACTTTGAGCTCTAACGAACAATAACTTTATTGATAATCGATTTTTGGAATGGCCATAAAATACTGATGTATTGGTTGAATAGACATGTGATCAATGTGTGATGTAAAATATATCGAATTTTCTTCTTCTTCTGTTGACTTTGTCACCTTGACATCGAGCATAAATCTGAAATTGTTTGATCGATACTGTACGAACTATAGATCACTACAGCCATCTTCCGAAAAAATAAGAGATTTCTCTTTTCCACTTTTCCTCTTATTATAATGAATGATCACACGGACCTATGTAATTCTAAAATATTAAGAATATTTGAATAACATCTGTTAACCACTTCCCATCTTTTTATCATTCCTGCTTAAATACTCGGTATCTATTGTTAAGTATGTCTGAAGATGAGGTGATACCTCGAAAATACAGTCGCAAAATATGTAAACTTTGAAGATTTTGGTGGTAAAATATTGTAATTTCTAAAAACTTGATTTGAATTCATCTAAGAAAAGAGTCTTTCAATGGAAACGCCCCATTTTTAAATTGACATTACTCACGCACGGCAGCCAGTGTTTGTTTGTGACATTGACACTTGTATTTGTCGATGTCATTTAATCATAGAAAAATACACACTCCAAAAACTGTACAACTAATCCAAATTTATTATGAAAAATCGCGATTTGTTACTCTAACCTTACGTGCTTTAACTCCAATTTTTGGTCGTTATAATCGTCCGGATAAAATAACAGTTGAACGTTTAGTGAAAAAGTTTGAAACAAATTTTACACTTCACAGATGTTACAGTGCCAGTGACAAAAATAAATGTAAGAAGTGAAAAGAATATTGCTGCCGTACGTGAAAGTGTTCGTGAAGACCAGAATGTATCGATTTTATGACGTTTACAAGAACTAAGCATCTCTCAGACGTGTTTGTGGCGAATTTTACGAAAATAGCTTGACATAAATAGAGGTTAATACTTGATAGAAGGTATATAAAATTATTTAAATATACTAATATTAGCCTTCTACATATTTAATTTCCAAAAATCATATTTAATAATTATAACTTCAGGAATTAAATTGAGGTCATATAAGTACCACTTATATCAAACGACATATAAATTAAACAATCATTATAAGACAGCCAAATGGTATGAAAAAATCCAATAAATAAAAATTATCAACCAAAATCCTATAAATTAAATATTCTGTGCAAACAAAATTTCGTTTCTGCTGATCAATCTTATGAAAACAAATATCTTTCAAAAATGTTTAACATAATCTTAAGAATTTCATCATAAAACTATCTTACTTAGAATATCAATAATATTGGATATCTAACTAAGTTACTTTCTATAAAATCTAAAGATATGTAAAAACATTACTGAAAAACAAGTTTTAAGAGAGACTTTGCTTCGTCAATACTCAAATAATTCATATTCAATAAAATATAACATCAATCAACAACAAATATTCACTCACCCTTCATCAATTTAGAAAACTTCTGGTTATTTTATATATCGTTTGATATAAGTGGTACTTATTTGACTTTAATTTAATTCCTGAAGTTATAATTATTAAATATAATTTTTTGAAATTAAATATGTAGAAGGCTACTATTAAAATACTCAAATAATTTCATATACATTCTATCAAGTATTAACCTCTATTTATGTTATTTTATTCATAATATATAATTATTTGGTTTCCTTAACATTCTTTCTTGTGCTATAACAGAGGCCGTTAAATTGTCCTTCAATCTTTTAGATCAAAAGTAAACCACAGAATTATTTATTTGTAGTTAACATCACACTCCATTTAAATTTTTCAGTATCCATTTACCAGAAGTTTTCTAAATTGTTGAAGGGTGAGTAAATATTTGTTGTTGATTGATGTTATATTTTATTGAGTATGAATTATTTGAGTACTGACGAAGCAAAATCTCTCTTAAAACTTGTTTTTCAGTAATGGTTTTACATATCTTGAGGTTTTGTGGAAAGTTAGTTAGTTAGATATCCAATAATATTGAATATTCTAAGTAAGATAGTTTTATGATGGAATTCTTAAGATTATGTTAAACATTTTTGAAAGATATTTGTTTCATAAGATTGATCAGCAGAAACAAAATTTTGTCTGCTCAAAATATTTAATTTATAGGATTTTGGTTAACAATATTTATTTATCGGATTTTGTTATATCATTTAGATGTCTTATAATGAATGTTCATTTTATATGTCATTTGATATAAGTGGTACTTATATGACTTTAATTTAATTCCTGAAGTTATAATTATTGAATATAATTTTTTGAAATTAAATATGTAGAAGGCTAATATTAAAATATTTAAAGAGAATACCTTGGTTTACATCAGTACAAACTTGTTTTTACACAAGAACTCGAACCAGCAGATCATTTAAAGCTTCGTGTATTCACTAATTGGTGCTTATAAACAATCGGAAATGATTTTCATAAGAAAATCATTCTCAGCGATTTAACTCCATTGGACTTCTTTCTTTGGGGTTACATTAAGTCATTGGTTTACAGCAATCATCCAGCAAATTAACACGATTTATAGATAAAGATTGAACAAGTGATTGCTAACATACGACCTGATTTGTGTGAGAGAGTCATGGAAAATTAGGTTCACCAACTTCATTCCTGGCAGCGTTTCTATGATTGACATTTGAATGGGGTTTATTTCATAACTAATGATATCCATTGTTCTTTATAATGAAATAAAAGTTTCAATAAATTTCAAATAAATAATGTGTTTTATGTACAAAACAAAATGGAGCGATATTAATGAAAGACCCTTTATAAATGTACGAGGGCGCTGAACCTTCTGATCCGTTTTAGTGATTCCATAATTTTTTCAGAATGCCATTGAAAGCATAAATTGTTGGACCGAAATGAAATCCATCGAGTTGAAATATTCTTCCCATTTCACGGTGATAAGGTTGCAATTTTTCGATATACGGAGGTAATGAAATGTAACGTGACTACATCTGTATACCGTTGAGGCGCATCTTTTCGTATTCCTGACGCAAAATGGGTGGAGAGTTATTGGCAATGTTTCAACCGAATATAAAACTTCTACGCAAAATCATAAGTCAGAGAATACGTGATTTGTCCAAAACTCACGAAATCCATGAAATCGAATAGATTATGGAGATGAACACTAGCTTCAGTAACGATGTTGTCTTATGACCTACATTTCTATGCATACATCATCCTAGAGGGCCATAGAAATATGTTTCAGCAGGAATGTGGGTCAAGAAAATTATTCCTTCCCGAGATGAATGCGGCATATTTTCCGAGAAAAACTTTCTAGGACATACCTGTCGGAGCAGAAAATGGAAATGGTAGACGAAAACGGAGCTAACTGTTGGCTTCTGAAATGTATGAATTCATAAAAATCCGACTAGTCGGTGTAGATGGCAGACTCAAATATTATGATCCTTGAAACACGACATCTTCTATTTTAACATTTTGAGCTATTAGGAGTATAAATAAATAGGTTCGTACGGTTTTTGGTCGAAAAATGAAGCTTTATCGTGAAAACTTGGTTATACATCCAAAGATTCCTGTCGCTAGCCACTTTTTTCCCATCTTTGTATCAATTGACTGGCTGGATATTTGGTCGCTATTCATTCATCGATCCAATTTTTGACTTCATCGTAATTGTACCAGGCTATGTTGCATACTTCTCATTTGAACGTTTCTAAGTTCGTTTCAACAGGCTTTGAAAACTGTGGCCGTGCATTGATAATATTTTGTCGTATATGTTCGCCGTTTTTCTCGCAATGCTCGGCTGAAACGCATCAATTGTCGTCAGTAAATCTTTCCTGTGATCCTTTCGTTCGATTATAGAAGCTCATAACATCACACCAAACTGGTCCCACTTAATACACAGCCATGAATATTCGGCTTGACAGTTGATGATGAGGCATCCATACGTTGCCCGATGTTTTGGATTCTCACATCTTGTAGCTTCAACTCAAACGGTACTCAATTTTCTACATTTCGGATCATTACCATTACTTTTAAACTATGGTAAATTGCTTTTTGAGTGATTCCAAGTGTTTTGCGACTTCTTCTTGCGTTTGTGATGGATCTTTACCACATTAAAATCGAGCAAACCACTTCTGATACGTTCACAACTAGGTCAACTTGGTCACCATAAACATCCACTAAAATACGATTACTTTCGGTAGTTTTTGCTTCATATTGGAGTAATGAAGTAAAATTCCCCCCAAAAACACATTATATGTGAAAAAAGTTGACATTTTCGGAGCACACAGAAACTATGTTGTTCACACTTCAACGAAATGACAGATACTGATAAAAAAGGCCTAATGATAACACTTCAAAAGGAAGGTGATGCCAGATAAAATAATGGAATAAAAAAGTAGTAGCGACATCTGTTATCAAAACTGTTCGAGCTTATTTCAACTCCTAATATTTCTCCCAATGATGCATAACATCATTTTAATAATGATAAACTCCGAATATATTATAAAATGAATTGAAAAATATATAAGAGTATTTTAATTTCCACAAAAATGCTTATTTTACAACAAATGTTTTACCACGATGCGGCTTCTTCAGGTATCTACATTCTACTAGCTGATGGTGTCCAGTGTAACCGAGTTTAAATACAGTGTTAAGTACGTGACAAAATAATGGGAGAACAAGTCATAAAAACTCAAGTTGTTTATTGGAGTTTGCCATTAGGAAAAAAATATATTCAGTAATGGAGATTTGTCAACATCTGTTTGTTCATTCAAAAGGATTTTATGGGTAGTGTTCTGTTGATTTCAAGAAATTCTAAAAGTGTTAATCTAGAACTTTTGCTTTCGACGTGGATAACTTTGAAGTTATTGTTCAAATTATGCCTGAATTCCTTAAGATGATCACCATATGTCGAATGTACGGCATCTGTTATGTAACTATTTTGGTGTTCTTGGATTCTTTTCTTGAATGATCTACCTGTCTAGCCAATATATACTAAAGGGCAATCGTTGCAAGTCAACTTGTAGACTCCAGTTTTGGTTTTTTTATTTGTTCGATACTTATTGTTTTTTATGTAAGTTCTAAGGTTATTATTAATGAGTTTAAAAGCTGTGTTGTAATTGAAACTATTTTTGAAATATTTAGCAATATTTTCAGATAATCCATTAACATAAGATAACTGTATTTCTGTGTATTGTCCTCTTTTATGCTTGGGTACAAGAGATTTAATATCATGTTCATTTCTTTATTGGTTACCATTTTGTCTATAAAAAAAGGGTTGTAACCCTTGTATCCAAAAAACAAAAGAACATATTAAATCTCGTGTATCCAAACATAAAAGGGGACAACACACAGAATTATTTTTTGTTATCTTATGTTAATGGATTATCTGAAAATATTGCTATATTAAAAAAATGTATATGAGATATACATTACATTACATATACATTTTTTTAATTGAAATGAGTTTCCACCAATTAAGACCGAATCTATCAATTATATATTGCTATATATTTCAAAAATAGTTTCAATTACAACGAAGCTTTTAAAATCATTAATTACCTTGGTACTTACATAAAAAATAATAAGGATCGAACAAATAAAGAAAATAAATCTGGAGCCTACAAGTTGACTTGCAACGATTGCCTTTTAGAATATATTGGCCAGACAGGTAGATCATTCAGGAAACGAATCCAAGAACACCTCGGATCCCGTACATTCGACATCTGCTTATCATCTTAAGGAATAATAACTTTGAAATTATCTACGTCGAAAGCAAAAGTTCTAGATTATCATTTCTAGAATTTCTTGAAATCAGCAGTAAAATGACCGTAAAATCCTTTTGTGAACAAACAGATGTTTATAAATCCCCATTACTGAATATCTTTCCCTAATGGCAATTTTTAGCGGCAAACTCCAATAAACACCTTAAGTTTTTATGACTTGTTCTTCCATAATGTTGTCACGTACTTAACACTGTATTTAAACTCGGTTACACTGGATACCATCAGCCAGTAGAATGTAGATACATGAAGAAGCCATATCGTGGTGAAATTATTGTTTAAAATAAAATAAATGGAGGTTTATACTTGATAGAAGGTATATAAAATCATTTAATATTTTAATATTTACAGATATATTCTATTAGCCTCCTACATATTTAATTTAAAAAAATTATATTTAATATTATAACTTCAGGAATTAAATTAATGTCATATAAGTACCACTTATATCAAACGACATATAAAATAAACATTCATTATAAGACATTCAAATGATATAACAAAATCCAATTAATATAAATTGTTAACAAAAATTGAATATTTTGACTAGACAAAATTTTGTTCCTGCTTATTCCTCTTATGAAAACAGATATTTTTCAAAAATGTTTAACATAATCTTAGGAATTTCACCATAAAACTATCTCACTTAGAATATTCAATATTATTGGATATCTAACTAAGTTACTTTTCCAGAAAATCTGAAGATATGTAAAAACATTACTAAAACACAAATTTTAAGAGAGACTTTGCTTCGTCAGTACTCTATCGTATTCAATAAAATATAACATCAATCCACAAAAGTATTTACTTACCCTTTAATTCAGAAAGCATCTTGGTAAATGAATACTGAACATTTAATGGAGTCTAATGTTGACTCGAAATAAATAATTCTGTGGTTTACCATCGATCTTAAAGATTGAAAGGCAATTTAACGGCCTTTGTTATAGCACAAGGACCATCTGTATAAAGAATGTTAAGGAAACGAAATAATTATATATTATGAATAAAATAAAATAAATGGAGGTTTATATTATACTTGATATAAATAAAATATTTTAATATTTACAGATATATACTGTTAGCCTTCTACATATTTAATTTTAAAAAATTATATTTAATATTATAACTTCAGGAATTATATTCATGTCATATAATTACCACTTATATCAAACGATATATAAAATAAACAGTCCTTATAATACATTCAAATGATATAACAAAATCCAATAAATATAAAAATATAAAAAAAATTTTTTTGTCAACTCAAAATATTTAATTTATAAGATTTTTGTTAATTATTTATATTTATTGAATTTTGTTATATTATATCATTTTGATGTCTAATAATGAATGTTTATTTTATATGTCGTTTGATATAAGTGGTACTTATATGACATTCATTAAATTCCTAAAGTTAGAATATTACATATGATTTTTTGAAATTAAATATGTAGAAGGCTAACTGCATATATCTGAAAATTTTAAAATATTAAATAAATAATTGTTTGTATTATAAACATTTTTGTGGAAATTAAAATACTGTCTCTTATATATTTTTTTGTTGAAATGAGTTTCCACCAAGTTAAGACCGAATCGATCAAACTTTTGATAAAATAAACTTCAGCATATCGCAAATTACAATTAATATTGTGAAATATGTCCGGAATTGCATCGTAGTCACTTATGTTCTATTACATGTACTAATAATAAACCAAAAAATGTTTAGTCTTTCATGCATCTTGCTAGCTTAAATTAAACGGCTTGCCCACTAGTGGGTACATGATTAGACCAATTGTTCATTATTTTTACAAGCTAGAATCTCTCTAACCTATAACTTACATCAGATTAAAATAGTGCATTCATCCCAAAAATACAATACTTTTCCACTGAAACTATAACAGAAATCACAATTACTTGTAGTAAGATACTGTACAAAAAATATAAAACAAGTTATCCATACTTCGGATACACAATTCACGGATGCACCTAATGACTATATATTTAAAAAATTTCAAGTGGACAATATTCTATACGGAGAATCCTTTTGGAACTATTTTCGTGCGACCTCCAGTAATTGTCATTTTGCCAAGTGTGTTCTGAAATGCAGCAAAATGGTGACATGAATTTATATTGTCAATGTACTTGGAATTCCAAAGCACATTCATTTTCTTATGTGTGTCTTAGTAATTTATTAACAATATTAGAATATTCCATCTGAAAAGTTAAAGAGTTTTAGAAATAGTCAATTGTGATGTGAAGGGTGAAAAGAACTGCTCCAAGAAAGTTAGGGATGAAATGAGCTCACACTATAATATTTGATATTTGTAACTTTTATGGAAAAGTTATTAAGAAAATTAAAATAAAAAAATAACTCATAATAGATTCACAATTGAAAAAAATTGGTATTATTGATTATTATTATTAAGCCATTGACAATAGATGACAATGCACGACCACATTATTATTATCCTGATTGTCCTAGATCTTCTGTGAAGATTCCTCAGAAGCTTTTTCAGCTTGTGCGAGTTAGGAGTTCAGTTGTGTTCTGGGTAGGCTTTGTTCCTGCGATCTTGCGCCAGTTTAGGTCACAGCACTGTTATTTTTCGACCCAACAGTGAAATGATAGCCGACACCCGTCCAACTAGAAAATTTCTTTCCCACCTGAACAAAAGTTCTAGAATTTCTTAAAATCAACAGGTACAATGCCCGTAAAATCCTTTTTAATAAACAAACAGATGTTAACAAACTCCTATGGCATTTTTCAGCGCCAAACTCCAATCAACACTTTAAGTTTTTATGACTTGTTCCTCTATTATTTTGTCACGTACTTAACACTATTTAAACTAGGTTACACTGAAATAAAATAGAAAAGGGCTTTTTACTTGATAGAAGAAATATAACAAAATTTGAATATCAATAATGTATTAATACAAATGTATTAGCAAAAACTATATAAGTATGTATATTAACATAGAAATACAAGAATTTTCCAAAACAAGAATATTCCAAAATTATCTAAAATTATCAAAATAAAGGATCAAATAAAAATAATTGAACGAGAACTCGGAACATTTGATAGCTATTTCGGCCTATATGGCCTCATCAGAAATGTATTGAATTCAGATTCAATTCGGCCATATAGGCCGAAATAGCTATCAAATGTTCCGAGTTCTCCTTCAATTATTTTTATTTGATCCTTTATTTTGATCATTTTAGATAATTTTGGAATAGTGGATTTTCTTGTATTTTTATGTTAATATACATACTTATATAGTTTTTTTTAATACATTTCCAGTAGGGATGTAAAAACGTTTTTTCCGAGACATTAAAAAATATTTTATATTGATTATATATAAGGATATAAATTGAAAGTTTTTGTATATAGTTTCAATATATAATGTAGAAGTTAGAATATATAATTCTGAATTTAAAGTCATTTAAATTTTACTTCTATCAAGTATTGACTCACATTAAAATTGGTTTTTTATATATTTTTTGATTAAATTGAGTTTCCACCAAGTAAAGACCGAATCAATCAAACATTTTTGACTACAACAATCTTTTTTCAGCTAGTGAGCCGTGCTGCTTACTATGAATGAACCATTCACTCTCTATCCATTCTTCTTATACATAATTTATAGTTATATCACCGCTTCGTTCCTATAAAAAGAGCTGAAACTGGCGCCTACAGTGAATCATCCAAAATTGGTTCACTGATTTGAATTGATAATCACGACGTTATTATTTATATGTACGTTTTTTTCTATGGAATTGGAAATATGGACTTCTGAAACCTCATAAATAAAATGTAAAGAGGAAAACTCAAAATTAAATATCCCGATTATATACTCTCGTTTGAAATGAGTAAGATAAGTAAAAACCCTGGTGTAATTAAAACAAATTGTAGAAATTACTATGTTTTACTACCAATAAAAATATATTTTACACATTTTCTTGTGACTCGAGTTTCTCGAGGTCTGATGATAGTTCATTTCCCGAAACTCGAGTCACAAGAAAATGTGTAAAATATATTTTTATTGGTAGTAAAACATAGTAATTTCTACAATTTGTTTTAATTATAATCAACTACCAAGTAGTAACGGCTAGAACAATTCAGTATCTAAAAACCCTGTTGTAATTTTGAACACTTTCTTGGGTTTAAGCAGGGGTTGATGTCGTTAAACTATAATTTTCCCATCTGAAGACTGGACTATTCATTATTTCCTATTTGTTAGCATGTTCAATCTTATTTAGAGAATGTTTATTTCTCCGTGTTATTATAGTATATTACCCAATTTATCACTAGACGGGTGAAAATTCATTGAATTCATGAATCAACGAAACTAGCAATATAATCTCCAATTATAAGAACTACCATTTAAGCGAAAATATGGACTTTTTACCAAAGAAATTCACTAGGTAATCCCTATATAATAATAATGAGGTTTATTAATCCCAATATGATACTTTATGACTGACAATATATAACACTAATAGAAAAAAATAGGATTAAATGGCCATAACAATCAGCTTCCCAAAGTAGACTCAGGTGCTGTTGGGCCATGGTTCATATAGTTACAGCAACAGCAAAAAAAAAAACAAGCGATAAAGAAGAAGAAACAAACAATACTGAAATCGCAAAATTTACGGAAAACAAATCGACATGATGAATAATGCAGGTTGTACACATATTAGATTTAAGTCAACACCGGAAACGAATATCAGAAATGCAGCATAAGCCTCTCTTTGTATTTCCTTCTAAAATAAGCGCATGAAGGAACAAAGTCAAAAATCCAGCCCTCATTGATGACATGACCGATTCTGTAGATGAAGGAATTCTTGAAGAATTGTTTTCTATGCTTAGGAACGGTCAGCAAACTTTGCAGTCGTAGTGTTCTGCTATGAACAATTTCCCTGAAAATTACACGTAGCATCAGATAGTCAGGAGTTTTTGTTTTCGAAATTTTTTAGAAAAAACACGCCTCATGGAGATTTTTGAAAAGGTTCATGAAATATTCAAGGGAAACAGACTGTTGAAAAAGCGCTGACTTCACGTCAGTGCTTTTGATCATTTTTTATTAGAAATTCTTTCCTATAACATCCATGTTTGTCGTTAGAATTCCTAATTTCTTTTAGTTTTCGAACGTCGTGTCAAATGGCGCAAATTTCAATAAATTACATTGAGTTCTTCAAATTTTTCTCGGAATTGAAACACCGTTCGACCCTCTGTTTATCTCCATTACACAAATTGGATCAATGAAAACTTTTCACCCCGATTTTACGACTACGAATGTGGAAAATAGCCGGGACCCTTAGATTACTGATTCGAGGGAGAACAACAAGATGGGTGTTACCATACCTCATTTTGAAGATTCTATCGAATACTCTGTGACCATGAAATGCCTCATTTGAAATTTTAATCAGTAACAAAATGACAGCCCCATAAAAAGTCAATAAACATATTATTTATTTAAACAGTAAAATAAACTATATTTTAATTATTTTCGTATATAACTTAATATGCCGGCGGTAATTTGATGGCATTATATATAAATCACAAAATTGAACCATAAATTCACAGAATGAATAATGAAACATATTTTCTTTTCAACTTGTCAAGAATCAAATTAAAATTGATGCAGAATTTTTTTTCGTATTACATCTTATTATAAAATTATATTATGCAATAGGTAGAAGAAGGAATTTTTCATCTTTTAACCTAGAATCAATGTCACAGTTATAAAGTAAATTTTCTCCTTCAACGTCGAAATGGATCTGGTATCAAGTATAACAAATCAGTGAAATTCATACAATAAGACATAAAATGACTGCTCGAAGGCTTCCGACGGTATTTCACAACACATATGCTAGGTTACATAAAGATTCGGTGATCACTGGACCAACACATATTCTTGTCAGATTTGACTTACGGATCAACGAATTTGGGTTTTACAGAACAAGTTCAGGTAGTTCACGTGGATCAGTTGATCCAAGAAAACAACGTGACGTCGCACTTTCTAAAGTTTGACCCCTTGACCTTTGACCCCTTGACCATAGAAATAAAAAGAAAAAAAAATAAGAACGCTTATATTTCTGTAGTAGCGTTGTCAATGTAGGGTTAGAATTTAGAAACGGGATGTTATTGATTATATGCTTGTTACACCATACTACTACGAACTACGTTATTAATATGACTTGTGTGTGTGCAAAATGAAAGGCGGCTTCAAATGGGCAATTTCAATTGATTCTCTTTTAACAATTCTGCATACCGATGATTTTTCAAGTTTGATATGATCTCCTTTCGTCATTTGGAAACCACCAGTTGTACAAAATCTTAGACAAACTTATAGTTGTAGTCTTGCATCGATTGATTTATTCCTTTTACTGCGTCATTCAATTTCTGGTCCAATATTATGTAATAATTCTATCACGGTATTTTTGTTGAAACGAAAACATATTTTGGAAAAGGATCACTCCCGTCTCTAATAATTAGGGGTCCTCAAAGTTCAATCGATCTTGTTCTGGTGATGATGATGAACTGATTTCGAAAAGGATTTTACAATTATCACTTGAAAAAGAAAACAATGAACAATGCACTACACATTAACTATTTAATGAAGAATACGAAGATCTTGATTCACTAAAATCAACAAATCAACTTTATCTATGATTTAACAGCGATTCTAGGTTACATCAGAGCACAAAATGTTTTGTGGAACACAATTTTAATCTATCATAGTTTGACACAGTGACTAAATCTGTGATCAGCACTTTGGGAACATAGAACTAAATAAATTGTAGAAAGATTCCGTGATCAACAGACTTAATGAATAAAGTTGTGTGAAACCCACTGTTACAGCGTCCGCACAAGGATTGACGCGATTTAAGTCGCGTCGACAGAGACGCTCATTCTATTTCAAGTCCAGAAGAATTGTGCAACAAACAGGTCCATTTCCGTGCGTCCGCGTACCTCAAGCAGAAAAAATCTATCGAAATAAGTTTTTCTGGATAACCGGCATATGGAAATAGAAAGAAAACGTGGTTTCCTCTGTATATCGAACAACAGTATTTTCACACTCGATTATTTCTGCACGCAAGAGAAAAGCAAAAAGTGACATCAAATTTCTATCATTATGTAGAATATCATCATATCCATCTTGTATAAGTAGAATAGGTAGAGAGTGAATGGTTCATTCATAACAAGCTGTTATCATTTTTTTCCAAGATCTTTCATATGTCTATTCAATTATTTAATATTTCACATAATAATTATACAGGGCAGATGTGACCATTAATTATATAATTATTCACATAATGACCAGGTCCACTTAATAATCAAATTTGCCATTATGTCAAGCAAGTGACGTTCAATCATTTCGATTTTCCTTTCAAAATCGATCCCACGAAACGAGGCGATTCAAATCCTATGTTTCAAATGAACACATGATCGACGCTTGCAATCTTTGTATTTAAAACAGAATTGAACGTCACTCTCGACGTCATTAAAATCGCGTCGAACCATGTGGACGCGATGCTTTTAAAGTACCTCTATGACTGGTTTCGTGATCGTGCTACAGTGTTATCTATTTTGTGCTTCCGAAACTAAACGTAAATTAAGCACTCTTTTATTTAGAATATCGATCAAATTTTTATTTCAATATAATCTTGGACTTTGTTATTGTGTAATACAACATCATTTAAATGTCGTCCGCGTGATCTCTTACAGGACTCGATCCTTGTGAAGTAATTTTCGCCGGCACATTTCGGGCAATATCTCGCCAATAACTTGACGGATGTTGATTTTCAGATCGTCAATATTCTGAGGATTATCGGCATAAACACGGTCCTTCGCCTAATCCCACAAAAAAAATCCGAAAGCGATAAATCACAAGATCTTGGGCCAATTCACATCGCCGAAACGAGAAATTACGCGTCCTGGAAATTTTTCTTGCAATAAAGCCAAAACGGGTCTTATTGTGTGGCTTGTTGCACTGTCTGGAAACCACATCTTTTCCATTTCCATATCATTAATCAATTGACTATGGTGATGAGAATTGGCGGTTCTAGTGGCACCTTCTTCAGAGGAGTCAGTCACTCACAGTCACTCACAGAAGTACGGGTCAGTCACTCCACCAGAGCAAATTGCACACTATACAGTGACATTTTGCAGATTGAATGGTCTCTCAGCAGTAACAATTTTGCCCATTCACTTAGCCATTGAGTAAGTAATGTGCTTCGTCGCTGAAGAAAATTCGATGCGGAAAATCGTCATCCAAACGTTGTTGTTCAAGCACACAATCTACATATGTTTTACGCATTCTATGGCCAGCTGACTTTTGTTCTGGTGTGAACTGAAACTTATAAGGATGGAGATTCAAAACCAGATGCAAAATACGCCACAGCGTGGCGTAAGAGAGGCTCAAATGTTGTGCGCGCCGATGAATCGATAAATTTGAATCTTCTTCAATACTTCCACTTACAGTAAAAACATTTTCGTTCGTGCGTGCATTTCGATGACTTATGAGCCTTAAGACATCGCTAAGAGATCCAGCCTCTTCGAATTTTTTCTCTGTGTTACCATCTGTACGCTTAGATGGACGATTATTCCGATCATAATCGGCCCGTAATGTACGAAACGTACTTTCTAAAGAATTATTGTTTGTGTAGTAATTTTTCACAATTTTCACACGTTCAACAGTAGAAAAACCAAATATATTGTTGAATGGCTAACCTTCAACTAAACATATGAGGCTTCGGATCATAGTTCTGTTCGACACATATCATTGAAACAGGGCTGTAAAATCCGGATCACGAAATGGATTACCCGTTATATTGTTACATTAGTATCATAATGTGATAAGAATAAATAATCACAATATTTTTCGGTGCAAATGAAAATAGTTACTTTTCACTACTGACATAGTAAGTAGTCTGTTACGACATTGATTTAATTGAATTAAGTACTACTTACTGAGATAGATTGGATTACTATTGAGTAAGTGAAAACTTACTTTCCTAGGGAGTGAATATGCCAGCATTGTTTTTTCCGATATTGAGGTTGAATTCATTTTGGGACACCACTCTTTTGAAACACTTATATGCTGTTTGCTTATGTTTCTTAGACTGCTACGTTTAAAGGAATTCACATGCAGCATTTGCTGCTTCTTGAATTTCATCTTCTTTGTAATTCATTTTAGAGAAGGAAATGTAGTTTTGACAAACACTTTTTTTGATAGGTGAAAACCTTAGTAACCAAGGGCAAACCGATATTTCATTGAAAGTTAATAAATTACAACCTAAATTCATCTGAGGAAATTTAATTAAAAATGAACATTTGTAGAGAAAATATATAATACACAACTGAGGAGACAAATTTCTTGACCAGCCCTCGCTATTACTCAGGCGCAAACAACGTTCTCATCTGGTAAGTGTGACTTGCCTCCCTTATAGTGAAAATAATTATTACCTCATCTGGTAAGTTTCACTTGCCTTCCTTATAGTGTAATAGGTATTTACATTATTTTGCTAGTCCTTCTTATTGCTCGGGCGCAAACTACCTCCTAATCTGGTGACTTGCCTCCCTTGTAGAGTAATAGTTATTCACACTATAATGGCAAGTGACACTCACCAGACGAGGACGTAATTTCGCCCGATTAGTAGCAAGGACAAGGAATGAAATCCGGAGCTGATCAAGAAACTTGAGTTGTGTATTATATTTTTTGCACTACAAAAGTAAATTTTTATTTCCTTTTCTCTTTTGAATTTAGTTTGTAATTCATCTATTTTCAAAATTTGAATATCAAAACAGATTTAATTTGTCAGCCTTCTACAATTTTAATTTCAAAAAAATTTTTATTCAAAAAACTTTTAGAATTTAATTAATGTCTACATAAGCACGTCTTATATTTAATAGACTTATACAATCAAATCTCAGTATACAATATCAAATGGAATAAGTAAACCAACAAATATAAATTGTCAATTAAAATTAATAAATAAATATTTCAAGGAGACAAAATTTTGTTCTTGATCTTACCACTATGAACACCAATTCCTTTTCAAAAACATAAAACTCAACTTAAGGACTTCTCAAAAAATTTAATTCATTTGAAATATTCAATATATTTAAATATTCAAATAAGTTCATTCAAAAATTTCTGAGAGTCTCCTTCAAATAATTATTTATTAATTTTAATTGACAATTTATATTTGTTGGTTTATTTATTCCATTTTATATTGTATATCGAGTTTTGATTGTATACGTCTATTAAATATAAGCGGTGCTTATGTAGACATTAATTTAATTCTAAAAGTTTTTTGAATCAAAGGTTTTTTTAAATTAAAATTGTAGAACACTGACAGATTAAATCTGTTTAGATATTCAAATTTTGTTATATCCCTTCTATCAAGTAAAAAGCCTTTTTCTATTTTATTGTATACATAATATATAATTATATTTAGGTTTGAATAAAATCTCATTATAGAATGTCAATGGTTTAAAGAAAACCTTATAATACCTTACAGTTTTCTATGATTTTTGTGACGAACATAGAACATCTTGATTTTTAAAGTTAGTCTGTTTAAGCAATTATCCGGTTACCACTTTGAGGTAAGATATACTGATTGTTAGTTGATTTTGATTTTTTAAATATGGTTTAGGGTCGATGAAGTGAATATCGGAAGTCTTATTGTTTTTTGAAGATATAGTGCATTGAGAGATTTTTGAATTAACTTATTTGAATATTTAAATATATTGAATATCCCAAATAAATTATATTTTTGAGAAGTCCTTAAGTTGTGTTTTATGTTTTTGAAAAGAAGATGGTGTTCATAATGGTGAGATCAGAAACAAAATTTTGTCCCCTTCAAATATTTATTTATTAATTTTAATTGACAATTTATATTTGTTCGTTTGTTTATTCCATTTGATATTGTATATTGAGTTTTGATTTTATACGGCTATTAAATATAAGCGGTGCTTATGTAAAAATTTATTTAATTGAAAAAGTTTTTTGAATAACATTTTTTTGAAATTAAAATTGTAGAAGGCTGGCAGGTTAAATCTGTTTTGATATTCAAATTTTGTTATATCCCTTCTATCAAGTAAAAAGCCTTATTCTATTTTTTTTATTTTCAATAAAATATCGGTTTGCCTTTTGTTACTAAGGTTTTCATCTGTCAAACAAAGTGTTTGTCAAAACAACATTTCTTTTTCTAAAATGAATTCCAAAGAAGATGAAATTCAAGAAGCACCAAATGCTGCATGTGAATTTCTTTTAGCGGAGAAGTCTAAGAAACGTTACCAGCAGACTACTTACTATGTCAGTAGTGGAAAAACTATATTGTTGATTGAATTGACTTCTTCCTCGTCATTTACTGCAACATGCAAGTATATAGATTATTGAGAAAATATAAACAGTATCGAGTTGCATTAACAAAGGATTTGTTTATTTTTAGACGTTTATCAAAATATGTGACATTATGAGCAACACTCTCCAGAAATAATCCTTGATTAAAAACTCCTGATTGGTATAAAGTGAATTTGCATGAAACATGTCATAATATAATTAATAACCTCCCTCGGACCTCGAAACAGCGAACTTGTCCTACTATTTATTTTAGGAACAACACGCTCGAAATAACTTCACCTTCTTACACCTATTAGTTAGTCGTGAGTTTACGTTCTTAGAATTGATAAGTTCTGAATTGTGTATCATATATTTTTAAGTGATCATTGTTTTGAGTTGATAAAAAAGCATGTGGAATATTTTCCATTGAATAAATTTATTAGAATTTGCGTTGAAATAATAATTGAAGCAACAAGTCGATCGTGTTCATAATAAGAATATTGTATTGCATGGAAAGTGGTTCGAAAAGGAATTCAATTATTTACACGCGTCGCTTAATATTAGTGCTCATGAGAATTTATTCAGCACTAATTATGTCAACCTCAATATTACTCAACTTCAGCTTCAATATATCGGGTGTTTTTTTTAGAGTGATAGAATTTTAAATTGAAATAAAACACATTTCAATTAAGAGTGGAGCCAAATTTTTAATATTGTTTGAAATATAATTGTATTTATATTAAGATTTCTTTTTTATTCGAAAGATAATTTTATGACATTTATGTTTTAAAAATAATTTCCGGCATATGTCCACCACGACTAGCTCTGAGGAACCGCATTTGACCAGACCAATTTTGGACCACTTTTTCGAGTAATTCAGACCTTATTTCATCAATAACACGAGTTATGTTGGCTTCCAAAGCGTCTATTGTTTCCGGTTTATCAGCATAAACCAATGACTTGACATAACCCCAAAAAAATAATCCAATGGAGTTATGTCGCATGATCTTGGAGGCCAATTAATTGGACGAACCATTTCTCGAAATAATGTTATCGCCAAATCTTTCTTTTACAAATCAATTGTTACGGTAGCAGCATGAGGTGTAGTACCATCTTGTTGAATCCAAAACATTTCTGGGTCAATACCATTCAAATTTTGAAACAAATAACCATTGATCATCGATCTGTAACGAGCATCATTCACTGTAACATTAGCTCCAGCATCGTTTTTGAAGAAATATGAACCGATGATGCCTCCAGCGTGTAAAACACACCATACAGTGCATTTTTCAGGATGTTATGGAACCTGCAGAACCTCTTGAGGATTGTTTTCACTCCATACACTACAATTCTGCTTGTTGACATAGCCGTTCAACCAGAAATGAGCTTCATCACTAACCACAATTTTACGATAAAAAAGTGGACCAACTTCAAGCTGTTCTAGGGCACAATCAGCAAACAAACGTAGCTTATTATGGTCAAGTGGCTTTAGTTATTGAACCAGTTGAATCTTGTATGGATGTAGACTCAAGATCTTTAAGCAAAATTTTCCATGTGGTGGATGCTCAGAATCCAGCTTATTGGGGACGTCGACGAATAGACAAATCTGGATCATCATTAACACTAGGACGTACGGTTTTTTTCTTGTTGTTGTTGTTCCATCGAGTCGAGAAAATGTTGTCCGAAATCTATCGAAAGTTCGACGAATAAGTTGCTCTGATGGACGATTATGTGAACCATAAATTTCACGAAGTGCTATTAGTTTGGCGAATAGAACACTGATTTTGAAAATAAATTTCAACAATTTGAAAACGTTGTTGCGGCCGTGAGTCTTTCCATGATAATTTGTCAATGCTGACTTAACAGAAATGTCAAAACAACATGGTTTCTACCTTCTGTCAAATCACAGTTATCCCTATCGAAAGTTCCATCACTCTAAAAAAAAAACACCCGATACATCAAATTTTCTCCTTATATTTATTTCGAAGGACTAGATATGGCAGTATGAAAAACTTGAAGGAAAAACAGATATCTTATCAATAATTAACAAAATCATTTCCTTCACTCATTTATGGGTATAAAACTTGAGTATATAAGTTCCGGTTTGAAGGGGTAAATGACGAAATTCGACTTAATTCATCAAAATAGTTTCTTCAAGAGCCATACAATCACTACCGCGCTTACCTAATATTTCAATACTTCAATGTTTTGCTTACCGCCCCATTCTGACAAAATCGCTTTCTGGGGAGCATTGTTTTTTGGTCTATGAACAGATGAAGTTCAATAGAGCCCACATCTAGAGAAACAGGTGGGCTCAGAACCGATTCGAAGTGTGATTCGTGCAATTTTGCCATCGTAGTCAACGACTGATGACACTATGCACATATGCGAAAAATCACGTTTTCTTTGGATATAGAGCGACGTTTCTTGGGAATTTCCTCTTTCACAAAGCAGCTTTCTCCAGATAAATTTTCAGTCAAAATGAAGCCTATATGTTTTTTTGATATCTTTAGAGTGTCAGTTATATCCTGCATCATTACTTCACGGTTTGCCAAAACGACTTCATGGCCTTTTTTATATTTTCCCATTCATCTTCCTCTTTAGAGCTACCAAAGCGTGGTGCTTTATCAGTGTTTATAAATACGACCACGTTTAATTTCAGCGAACCGGTCAATAAAGGTCGATTTTCTTGGTGCAGAGTTAGGAGAATACGAAGCAAAAATTTATTTTCAGTTGTATTTTTCTCTCATCAAAAAAGCAGCCTTTTATTTACACACGAAATTTTTTTTCCATTGTTCTGAAAATCAAAAATGTTGCTTCACTAAAACCATTGTAACTTTTGAACCAAACGTCAGATCTGAAACAACTACTTCATTTAAGAACGTAGGAATACTTCAACAATGGTCTAAATGAATTCGTGCTTACTAAAATTATCAGTATATTTTACGAAGAACTCAAAAATTATGGGAAAGAGGTATATATTTATTTGTCGTCAAGTAATATTTGAATTTTGTTAGACCTTTTCATTTCAATGGAATCTGACATGTTCAAAGTGTAAATTTTATTTTCAGTGAGCAAAATTTCGAAATTATGATTGAAGGTGTGTCCTGTTTCTACTAAGTAAGTGAAATAATTTTTATGAATGAGGTGAAATTTTTGGAAACCATCACCAATTGGCGTGCAATAATATTTCAGACTTTTTCAAATATTGTATTTTAGTTATTTTGAATGAATCATTTCTTTAAAATTTTATTATTCTAACTTGAAATGCTGTACATGTACATATTTAAAAAGAAAATTGGAGTTTTCTCCATAAATATCAAATAAATTTATTCTGCTAAGCTCACAACAATTTTTTATTTTATTAAATAGAAAAAATTTTCTCGAAAACTTTTGTCAATTTAGTAAACATATAGAATTAATACTTATCACACAACGCCAAAAAAATAAAAAAATATAAAGAAAATATAAATTATTATATGAAAATATTAAATGAATACTTGAAGAATACAAATCTTTGTTTCCTTCCAATGTAATATAAAAACAAAATTCCTTTCCAAAAGTGCACAAAATAACCACAAGAATTTCTTCCAAAATTACTCTCTTTAAAGAAATATCCTCAAAAGAAATTCAAAAACATGCAGCACATCTTCAAAAAAAGCCATTTGGAATCACCACATCGCCGTCAGTACAACTTTCTATCAACAACCTTAAAATAAAATAAATTTTTAAATATCAAAATCCTACGTGTTCTATGATCGTCATAGAAGTGACACAAAGTTTGTAAGGTATTTTGAGGACTCAGTTATATCCAAATTATGCTAATTGGAGAGTGAGAAAAACCAAATTATAATTATTACATACAAAATAATGAAAAAGGGTTTTCAACTGATAGAAGGCTCATTGCAATATCTTAAATATCATACAGATTTATTCTGCGAACTTCACTACAAAGTTTTATTTCAATTATATAAAAATGTATTTTTCAAAATCTTTTCAAAATTAAATTGAAAAAAAAACTGTCTTAGACAACCCAGTTTCAATTTAGTAGACATATAGAATTACGCTGCTCCAAAAGAAATAAAATAATACAAAGAAAATATAAATTATTAATTAAAACTATTACATAAATGCTTGAAGTATACAAAATTTATTTCATATCAGTGTATTATGAAAACCAATTTTCTTTCCAAAAACGCACAACATGACCTCAAGGATTTCTTCAAAAATAACTCTTTTTGAAATAACTTCCTCCAAAAAAATTCAAAAACATGTAGCATATCTTCAAAAAGTCCATTTGGAATTGACACATCGATAGCTCGTCAGTTAAGTATTTTTTCAATATTTTTAATTAATAATTTATTTCTGTTTGTATTCTTTCATTCTTTTTGGTGCTGTGTAATGGTTGTTAATTCTGTGTGTCTACTTAATTGAATTTGTGTTTTCTAAAATATTCATTTCATTTAATTTTGAAGAGGTTTTGAAAAAAAAATAATAAAATTAAAATTGAAATTTGTAGTGAGGTTAGCAGAATAAATCTGTTTAATATTTAAGCTATCGTAATAAGACTTCTATCAAGTATATCCCTTTTCATTATTTTACAATATTCTTAACTTCTGAAGAACAGTAACTTCATATAACAGAAATATTTCATTTATTAAATTGAGATATCGTTAAAAAATGAATTCTCAACATGTGAAGAGTGATTCCCCAATATCAACTAATTAAGGATATTAGTTTTTTCTCATTTTTCGCAGAACTGCTATAACCTGGCTCCTCGAGCGGTACCCACTTGACGCTGAGTTCTGGTAGGCTTTGTAAGATCTAACACGTCAACGGAAAGGGTCGAATTTTCCCCTATTATTCCGCATAATCAGAGGAAGATTCGTCGGAAATTTGTCGCGTTTCGTAAATTTATTGGTGTCGGAACGTTCGGTAGATTAAATCTAGTGAGAATGTTTATGTCAGACCGGACTGTTTCACAACTAGAGTGAAAAGTTCTTGGCCTTCATTGGGTGGGCGTTTCGCAAACTCGGGAAAAATATATTCTAATTTCGGAGAATTCATACATCCGAGTCCAGCTTGAAAATAGCACGAAGCGCGGCGATAATTCTTAATCCGAAAGAGTTCTGAGGAATAACCATTTGTCTTATTATTTTCAACGCACAATTGGATAGTTGATATTAATTTGTATTATTTTTCTCAGTATAATGAATCACATTACTGAAATATACGGCAATGAAGATTCAAACTCCAGTAGCGTTAGCTCACATTCCAATATTCCCCGGAACGTTGAAGACATTAATTGCTATTATACTTGTAAATAAAGGTTTTTGAAATTTTACTTCGAATAATATTACTTAAATATTTCAATATTAGCCTTCTACATATTTAATTTCAAAAAATTATATTTAATAATTATAACTTCAGGAATTAAATCAAATATATGTCATTCAAGTACCACTTATATCAAACGACATATAAAATAAATATTCATTATAAGACATCCAAATGATATAACAACATCCAATAAAAAAAAATTTAATTTTTTAATTCCCGGAGTTATAATTATTAAATGTAATTTTTTTAAATTAAATATGAAGAAGGCTAATATTAGAATATTTAAATAATTTTATATATCTTCTATCAAGTATTAACCTCTATTTATGTTATTTTATTCATAATATATAATTATTTGGTTTCCTTTCTAGAGATAGTCCTTGTGCTATACCAGAGGCCGTTAAATTGTCTTTCAATCTTTTAGATCAAGGGTAAACCACAGAATAATTTATTTGAAGTTAACATTACACTCCATTAAAATTTTTCATTATTCATTTACCAGAAGTTTTCTAAATTGTTGAAGGGTGAGTAAATATTTGTGGTTAATTGATGTTATATTTTATTGACTATGAATTATTTGAGTACTGACGAAGCAAAGTCTTTCTTAAAACTTGTTTTTCAGTAATGTTTTTGCATATCTTGAGATTTTATAGGAAGTAACTTAGATATCCAATAATATTAAATATTCTAACTAAGATAGTTTTATGATGAAATTCTTAAGATTATGTTAAGCATTTTTTAAAGTGTTTTGTTTTCATAAGATTGATCAGAAAAACAAAATTTTGTCTACTCAAAATATTTAATTTATAGGATGTTGGTTAACAATTTTTATTTATTGGATTTTGTTATATCATTTTGATGTCTTATAATGAATGTTTATTTTATATGTCGTTTGATATAAGTGGTACTTATATGACATTAATTTAATCTAATTCCTGAAGTTATAAATATTAAATGTAATTTTTTGAAATTAAATATGTAGAAGGCTAATATTAAAATATTTAAATAATTTTATGTACCTTCTATCAAGTTTTAACCTCTAGTTATATTATTTAATTCATAATATATAATTATTTGGTTTCCTTAACATTCTTTATACAGATAGTCCTTGTGCTATAACAGAGGCCGTTAAATTGTCTTTCAATCTTTTAGATCAAGGGTAAACCACAGAGTTATTTATTTGTAGTTAACATTACACTCCATTTAAAATTTTCAGTATTCATTTACCAGAAGTTTTCTTAATTGTTGCGCTACCGAGCTACGTAGCGCAATCTATTCACCGTACCATTTGTACCAGCCTCATTTCCGAATAAGTAAGGTCCAACCCAAAAAGCGCACCAAGAAGTGACACGTTGACGATGCGACGCTTTTCAACAATCAAATTAGATTTTCTGAGCCCCAAGTCCGACAATTCTTATGCTTATTAACATATCCTCTGGCGTAAAAATGAACATTATCAATGGAGATGATTTTTCGATGAAAATCCGGATCATTTTGATGCATTTCGAGCACCCAATCAGCGAAGAAACGACGGTGCTGGTGATCGACCGGCTTGAGTTCTTCTATTAACTGAACTTTAAAAGCCTTAATACCGGAGTCAATATGCAAAATAAGGTGTAATGTCATTTGTTGAATCTCTAATTCCAAATATCGACGAGAAATCGAAAAACTTGCATATTCGTCAACACTACAGGCTACAGCAGTAATATTCTTAGTTGTTCTCGAGCGACGCACACGGTTTCGATTCTTCATATCACCAACTTGTCGCAACAGCTCAACTTCTTCCACCAGTTTCGCTATTGTCGGCCGAGAAGGTGCTTCACGACGACCCAAAAGTACTTTAATTTTGCGAATTGTGACTGCAAAATTTTCACCATTTTTGTAGCGAGTTTTAATAATTTCAAAACGTTATTGAAGCGTTTATTCCATTTTAAGTAATGTGATACTTGTCAAATGTCAAAAAATAACAGCCTTAAAAGTGACAGCTGCCCAGATATCAGGCTGTTCAAGATAATACCTCTTATTGGAAAATCCTTCACATCAAGTGTTTCAATATTGCTGTTTACCGAATCACCAGGGAACACAAAATCTTTCTCTACCTTCGTATTCTTGATTATTTTGACAATACTGGTCTGTTGGTGAGACACTTGATTGCAGAGATCCTTTGATAATTCTCTATTTCTTAAAAAAAATTCCACTTTATATATTGAACACTTAACTCTGATATCTTTAATTCGATGTTTCTCTTGTGTTAACAATTCTCATTACAAATTGTTTTATGATAATATGACAGTATGTGGATCAATCCTTATTTTTTACAGCTTATGAACGTTATGAGGTTGAAATTCGGTTAGGTAGGGATTTAACTGGTTCTGTATATGAAAATTGCAGAATTTCAAGAACTTTATTAGCGCAGAAAGGATCATTCATATCTTAGTTTTGTCACTATAAATGAGTATTTACCTTCTATAAGAATAATAAAATGAGATTTTTTTATTGATAGAAGGATTTTTTTCAAATTTTACATATCATACAGATGTATTCTGATAACTTCCTACAAATTTCAATTCTAAACAATTTTCATTCAGAAAACTTTCAGAATTGAATAAAATAAATGTCTTAGAATACACTGTGTCAATTTAGTGGATATATCGAATCAAACACCTATCACACAGTACCAAAATGAATAAAAGAATTCAAAGAAATATAAATTATCAATTTAATCTACCATAAATACTAGAAGGGGACAAAATTTTGTTTCGTTCCTTGTTTTATTAAAACCAAATACCTTTCCAAAAATGCTAAACATCACCTCAAGAACTTCTTCAAAAATAACTTGCACAAAATAAATTCCTTCAAAAAAATTCCTAAAACATGCAGAACATCTTCAAAAAGCAATTTAGAGTTATAAATCACAACGGAAATACATAAGCCCTACTTCACAATTAAAAAAAAATAAAAATAATTAACAAAATTTATCTTACCATACAACTGAATGCAGATATCTGAACAAACACTAGAATGAAGTGAACTTAGAATACATAGGATTTTCAAAAGTTCACTACATTCTAGTGTTTGTTCAGATTGCTGCATTCAGTTTGTATGGTAAGATATATTTTGTTAATTATTTTTTTTTTTTTTAATGTGAAGTAGGGCTGATGCATTTTCGTTGTAGTAATTATAAATTGCTCTTTGAAGATGATCTGCATGTTTTAGGAATTTTTTTGAAGGAACTTATTTTTGAGCAAGTTGTTTTTGAAGAAGTTGTTGAGGTTATGTTTTACATTCTTGGAAGGGAATTTGGTTTTAATAAAGCAAGGACACAGTATTGTCGTATGTGACCTATTTCTCATCCCCAGTTACCATCCGTTTGAGAAATTGGTCGATTTTATTCTGTTTGGCCAAAGTTTCGCAGATGGAAATTCGATCCATCATGTTTTTTCGAGTTAATTGTTATGGCATCCAAACATTGAGATTCTTCTCGAATCCATCTTTGAGTGAAAAGTTTAAAAATATTTAATATTCGATCTGTAGATTCAAGACTATTAATAAGCCGGTCAACTTCGATTATTTCTGTGATTTTATCGATATTTTCGACGACGGGCCTGCCTATGCGAGGTGCACCTTCAACATCAAAGATACCTGAACGGATGAAACTAAAAATGAACATAATTAACTATTGCAGTAACGGGACCATAAACCCCATTCACAATTCAATCTCTTGGCTAACATTTTCGCCAACATCAAAGAAAAACATTAAAATTTAACGAATTTTATCTTTGTTGACTTCCATATTTAACACCATGTAACTCACAACTGAATGGACCAAACAGCAAAATAATTTTTTTAGCGTGAAATGTCACCTTGCTAACGAGCATAAATCTGAAATCTTTTGATCAGTACTTCATGATATATCGATCACTACAGCCACCTATTGAAAAAATTAGGGATTTATTCTTTCTCAAACTTTTATTAGTCATTAAGTATTTCTCTTGGTTGCAAAATGGCGGAGGAGCCTCCGAACTAACGCTACGGTAATAATGAAATTATTCATCCATTATTTATGTGAATCTTCATACACACAAATATTGTTCATTTGTATTATGACCGGAAAACTCAACTTGAAATATAGGAAAAGTAGATTGCTATTTGATTATGGACCTGATTTCGTTTATGAGAATCATTCAAGAACTACGAGAAATTAGGAAATGAGTGTGGACGCTGGAAAAAAGCCTATCCAATTAAGAACCCTCTTCACCTTGAGTATTTGTCTTCCATAGATCTATCATCCACTTCTCGCTAAAAGCTTGATTCACTCGCATACATATATTTCTGCAAACAGCCGATGTTTACCAGAAACGCTCGACCGTTCTATAAAAAATATTCTTCTGAATCATAAATCTCCTTTTACCTATCGGCCATTCCGGCTCCAGAAGGAAACGGAACTATTAAAATTCCATCAAGGCGACTATGAATAAGAGAATACTGGTTCTACTCGGAAAGCTATATGATGCTTTCCAAGAAATAGACTGGGAAAAAACACAGATTCAAGGAATTTTTTTAACGTGACTTGCCCTTTGCTTCTCCAATAATGATATTCGATTATTATCAAATCTTCACTGTTTTCGCATTATAAAGACGTAAATCATATATTAATCGCGAAAGTTTCAATATAACAGTCGTAATCAAATACTACAGGCAAGAAATTAATTAACTATGATCTATAGAAAAAATTAAAATGTGAAGTGTCAATAGATTATTCAGTCTTTTAACACAAAGTACTTGAGTTTCTGTTACATACATCTAAGATGAGCTCATTTTTGCAGTAAATTGAGTTTAGATATGGAAAATCATAGTGGCAACGTGAAAGCGTTTCACCGGTTAAATTCTACAAGCTAATACCATTTTCATATTGAATAATTCTGTCAGTTGAAATATCAGTGATTTATCTTGTGAGAATTTAAAAGAAAATATCACTATCCACTACCAACCGTTTCTGGATGTTTAGCGTAACACTTTCCCTTAAAAAATCCCCAGAAACAATGGAGAAATTGAACTTCATCCCTAAAAATGATTTTTTTGGAATTTGCTCAATTTCGGCCATGCCATCATGAGCCCATCGAACAAAGTAGAAACGCATCGGATGGTTAAGAAGCTTCACTTCTTGTACTAGTTGAACTTTGTAAGCCATAACGAGGTGTTTATGCCGAACTCTACTCATAGAAATGCGAGAAATGTTCAGTTCTGCAGCACGATGACGAATTGATGTAGATGCATATTCAGCCACATTCCTAACTACAGCAGCAATGTGTTCACCTGTGCTCACTAGAAGAGAACGTGAACAGGTTTTTTTTATCAAATAATGATCCAGTTTTCACGACTGAATTGATTCACATATCCTTGAAGGCATGTCTTTTCGAGATAAATTTCTAACAGTTTGGTTAAAATATTCATCGATTTGAAAATAAGTTTTTAATATTTTCCAGTTTTATTTAAGCGAAAATCAACCCATTGTATTAATTTCAAATATTAAACAAACTTTCTGTCGAAACAAAAATGACAGAAGTGTTGCCAGACTTGAAATAACTAGTACTTCAAAAGGAAAACTCTAGATGGCCCTCCCTCAACAATGTCTCAAAATGAAAAATAACTGCTTTCACTGACAATTATTAATTTCATATAAATGTAATATTTTTTTCAATATACAGGGTGTTTATTTTCAAAAGGGCCAAACTTCAAGGGAAGGTCATACAAGTGATTTGCAACAAAAATTGTCGTATAACACATGGTCGAAATGTTGCTCAATTTAACATTTCTTGATTTCACTAAATATTTTTCAAGTTTTTCCATAAAATCAATTATACTTTAGTTATCCTTGTAGCCTCATCAAATTTGACCACATATCTGGAAATAGAATTAAATTTGCTACATGATAAGAAGTTCTGTGTGCCAAAAATTCTTATTACGGGCGTGGTAAGGAGACGAATATCACGATTTTGAAGTGAACAAATTCAATCATATTTTTCCAATGGTTTTATCGATAAAAAATTATTAATTATGGACATGTTTTCTTTTCAGTAGAAAACACCCCATTCAGTGTGCTTTCGAATAATATATCAACTATTGTGCTAGGCTGTTTGTCCTCTGCCATAATATTATAGCTGAAAAGATAGCAATGAAAAGTTGAAATACTCCAAACCTAAATTTGATCTATCTTGAAGCTCCTTGTGATTGAATATCAAAGTAAAATCCGACAGTTTCTGTCCCTTAATAATTTGGGTATTAGTACGTTTTCTTGAATCTAAGGAATTAACTCAATTTAATAATAAATATTCTAGAAAAATATAGAAAATTATCCCTGTTTTTTCAAACATAGCGATATGTTGTTCATTTATGGATTTGCGAACGGAAATGCTCGCGTAGCGGTTCGAGAGTACGGTTTGCGTTTTCCTAACAGACGACAACCAAATAGAAATTTGTATAAGTGTTCTGGCGATTAGGTGATACAGACTCATTTGGCGGTTTCCGAATCAGAGAAAATGGTCGGAATAGTCAGCAAGGTGGATTTTTCGGACCAGTAAAACTTCCCGATCGCCTGAACGCTGAAGAATACATTACATTAATCCAAAGCAGCTTAACAGACATATTGGATAAAATATTCCTAGTTTCAAATGGATGGCTACCTAGTTCATAATAAATGATTTGAAGTAAAACACTTTATTTCCGCTTCTTTGAATAAGCGGAAATAAAGTGTTTTACTTCAAATCATTTACGATGAATTTCCCTCAAGTAGAGACCGAAACAATCAAGAATTAGTTCATAATAGCCGGAATGTACGGGACATAATGAATTAATATTTTGGGGTGCAATGGATTGAAAGGTACGGTCCAGTAAGATGGCCACCAAGGAGCCTCGACATTACACCTTTGGATTTTTATGTCTAGAATACCTTGAAAGGAAAAGTATATCAAATTCGCCTTCAGACTCGAGAGGATCTGATCGAAAGAATAAAATTGTATTGTGCAGAAATGCGTCAGAAACGTTGTGAACTTCGCAGTGTTGTAGATTCAGTGCGAAAACGATGTGTAAAATGTATTGAAGGCGGTGGGCATTTCGAACAATTGTTATAAGTAGTAGTAGTCTGTTTTCTTTATATTTTTTATATCATTATATTACTAACATTCTGTTTATTCGATTTGGTTCGACAGATGAATTCATAATTTCCATGAGAATTAATTTAGTTTTCAATCATAAAGAGCTTCAAGATAGAGCAAATTTAGGTTTGGAATATTTCAACTTTTCGTTGTTATCTTCTTAGCCATGATATTGTGACAGAGGACAAGCCGCTAGCATAAAAGTTGATGTCATTCGAAAGCACTGAATGAGTTATTCTTTCCTGAAAGAAAAACATATCCATAATCAATAAATTTTCATCGATAAGCCATTGGAGAATTATGTGTGATTTGGTTCACTTCAGAATCGTGATATTCATCTCCTTACCACGCAATAAGAATTTTTTGGCACATATAACTTCTTATTCCAGATATGTGGTCGAATTTGATGAGGTGAAAGGATAACTGAAGTCTAATTGATTTCAGGGCAATTAAGAAAATGTTAAATTAGAGAATAACCATCAACATTTCCACCAAGTGTTATATGAAAATTTTTAATGCAAATAACTTTTATAATCTACCCTTGAAGTTAAAAGAAGACACCCAGTACAGAGTGGAAATTTTTTCAGAAATGTTATTTAATTATTTAATTCTGAATCAATATTCTTGATTTATATCGGGTCTTTTTTTTAGAGTGATAAAACTTTCGATAAGGTTAAATGTGATTTGACAAAAGGTAGAAGCCATGTTGTTTTCTCATTTCTGTTCAGTAAGCATTGACAAATTATTTTCAAAATCTATGTTCTATTCGCCAAACTTATAGAGCACTTCGTGAAATTTTAGGGTTTACATAATCGTTCATCAGAGCAGCTCATTCGTCGAACTATCGATAGATTTCGGACAATATTTTCTCTTCTCAATGCAACAACAACAACAACAAGACAAAGAACTGTACGTACAGAAGAAAATATCGCTTCTATAAGTCTAGTGTTAATGATGATCCAGATCTGTCTATTCGTCGACGCTCACAACAAATTAGACTCTGTGCATCTACCATGTGGAAAATTTTGCGTGAAGATCTTGGTCTACACCCATACAAGATCCAACTGGTTCAAGAACTAAAGCCACTTGACCATAATTAGCGTCGTTTGTTTGCTGATTGGGCCCTAGAACAGCTTGAAGTTGATCCACTTTCTTGTCGTAAAATTGTGTTTAGTGATGAAGCTCATTCCTGGTTTAACCGCTATGTAAACAAGCAAAATTGCCGTATAGGGAGTGAAAACAATCTTCAAGAAGTTCTGCAGATTCCATTGCATCCTCAAAAATGCACAGTATGGTGTGCTTCACACGCTAGAGGCATCATCGGTTCATATTTCTTTAAAAACGATGCTGGAGCTAATGTTACAGTGAATGGTGCTCGTTGCAGATCGATGATCAATGGTTATTTGTTTCAAAATTTGAATGGTATTGACCCAGAAATGTTTTGGATCCAACAAGATGGTGCTACACCTCATGCTGCTACCGTAATAATTGATTTATAAAAGAAAGATTTAGCGATAACATTATTTCGAGAAATGGCCCGTCCAATTAATTGGCCTCCAAGATCATTCGACATAACTCCACTGGATTATTTTTTTGGGGTTATGTCAAGTCATTGGTTTATGCTGATAAACCAGAAACAATAGACGCTTTAGAAGCCAATATAACTCGTGTTATTGATGAAATAAGGACTGAATTATTCGAAAATTCCAAAATTGGTCTGATCGAATGCGGTTCCTCAGAGCTAGTCGTGGTGGACAGATGTCAGAAACTATTTTTAAAACATAAATGTCATAAAATTATCTTTCAAATAAAAAATGGCTTCAATCTTCAATTTATAGTTCTATCACTCTAAAAAAATACGTGATCACAAAAATTCTTTCAGTTCAAAGATCTTCAGGAAGTCGTATTATAATATTAAGATTTAAATAGTGAGTATCTTAAATGAATCAACTTTAAAATTCACCCCTAGATGCAAAAAAATACTTTCCATTATTCAATAAACCCAACATCTGTCCGCCATAAATTACATTGGTTTTTCCGATAAAGATCACATAAGAAGCATCATCAGAGTGTATTGTTACCTCCCCATTTACCAATTTCGAGCACGTTTACCTGTAGATCGGAATCTTTGATGAACCTTTTGTTGAAGGAAGAGAGATTCGTTGCAGGTGAACCACAGAGTTGCCGGGATACGCTCGCAGAGTGAGGATCGATACACCCCCTTCTCGATACGCTCCTGCGGGGTACATGACTCCAAAAAATATCTCCCGCTTCTCGAAGCACGCACTCCAAGGCGACATGATGCGGTCTTCAGGAAATATCAACAGAACGAAATAAAAGAAGGTGTCGTATGATTGACTGTTATTTGCTTTGGATTATTTTTATGGGCGTGTAAATATATCAACGGTTGGATAGGTTGACAGCTGAAAGGTCCTGTCTCCGTGAAATATTAATGTTTCTTAAAGGATTACGTTGTGTACACATAATCCAGTAGAATCTCGCACATTAATATAGTTACACATGAAGAATATAGATATGAATCAAAGAAATACCCTGATTTCCGAAGATTTTTTGAAAAGAGTTTATGAAACATTTATCTTATAAAAAAATTGTTGAAAATTCAAAATAATCTGTAGGAAAAAAAGGGAATTGTCATGGTTAATGACAAATCAATATACCACGTTAGACACCTCACTTTTAATGCGTCTTTCCTATGCGTACCTGTGTTCGAATTTACACCGAAAAAGAAATTTTCAATTTACTATGCAGGCACATAACAATTATGATTCCTGAATCAGGAACCTTTCAAATATGTCTCATTTTTTTCTAGAAACCTTTGTGACTGTTGATAAATATTTGTCCTTCACAGTTTCCTTAGAAACCCATTAGAACGGACACTGTTTCAAAACAACAATCAAATGTCGTGTCAGAATTAACCTGACCACATTTCGATCCCTAAAAGAGTCTCTCATTCTTCAGTTAGTAAAAAAGATTCAGTTGAAGACATCCCTCGAAGTCGTGCTTCGACCAAACGGTCCCCCAATATTCTCTACTCTTCGAACATTAACTTCTGATATCACACACATTCAATAGAAGAAAGTCCTAATCACATTCTCTGTCAAGAAAGTACCGGGAATTTTCAATTAAAACAACATTTTTACATTTAATCGTCAAAATTTATTGGATCGCCTTCAAAATAGGCTCCATTTGCTCCAATACATCTATGCCAAAGGCACTTCCAATTATCGAAACATTTTTTATAGGCGCTTTCCGGGATGGACTTTAGCTCTCGCGCCGAATTTTGTTTTATGGCTTCAATCAACTCAAAACGGGTGCCACGAAGGGGCAATTTTAGTTTTGGGAAGAGGAAAAAGTCCCAGGGAGCCAAATCCGGCGAATACGGTGGTTGCTGAAGCACGTTTGTTGAGTTTTTGGCGAGAAAGTCAGTCACAATCGTAGCTCGGTGAGAAGGCGCGTTATCGTCATGCAAAATCCATGAGTTATTCGCCCACAAATTTGGCCGCTTCTTACGGATACGCTCACGCAAACGTTGCATAACGCCTAGGTAATACTCCTTGTTTACCGTCTGACCCTTTGGAACGAATTCGTAGTGCACCACGCCACGGATATCGAAGAAAACAATGAGCATCACCTTCATTTTCGAGCGGCTTTGGCGTGGTTTTTTCGGTTTCGGCTCATTTTTTGCCACCCATTCCGATGATTGCTGGCTTGTTTGCATATCGTACTCGTAGACCCAGGTCTCATCACCAGTTATAATGCGTTCCATGAATATAGAATCGGAATTACAGCGATCCAGCATGTCTGAAGAAACCCATTCGTGATGACGTTTTTGAAGAAAATTCAGGTCTTTCGGTACGAGTCGTGCGGCCACCTTTCTCATGCCCAAAATATCAATCAAAATCGTACGTGCGGACTCGTAGGATGTCTTAAGATCATGTGCTATCTCTCTCAAGCTGGTACGACGGTTTTCCAGCACCCTTTCCTTAATTTTATCGACGTTATCTTCGATCGAAGCCGTCGATGGGTGACCACTTCACGACCGTCCTTGAAGGCTCTGTACCACTGATATGCACGAGTTTTCGATAGAGCATTATCACCAAAGGCCTTTTGCACCATTTTCAATGCATCGACACACGAAAATTCATTTGCAACACAAAACTTTAAACAAATTCTTTGCTCAACGTAATCACCCATAGTAAAAATCGGCACGCACTCTGACATCGACTGACTTAATCATTTGTTGCAAACACACTAGTTGACAGATCCCGCTCAAGCTTGGCATAGTAATTAAGGACAGTGGTACCAACCTAGGACAAAAATTTTTTACCTGCCTCATTGCCCCGCCAGATTTAAATCGATAATTCCCGGTACTTTCTTGGCAGAATATCTTTGTCTCTCAAGTTACAATCACACATCTCTTTCTACTCTTGAATTATTTTGTATTTGCATTTCACTTTTACCTTTCACGGAACACTCTTTCTTAGTAGGGAATAACGAATTAAAAGGCTTGGAAGTGAATGTACTATCGGGTGTTTTTTTAGAGTGATAGAACTTTAAATTGAAATAAAACATTTAAATTCAGATTGAAGCCAAATTTTTTTTATTTGAAAGATAATTTTATGACATTTATGTTGTAAAAATAATTTCCGGCATATGTCCACCACGACTAGCTCTGAGGAACCGCATTCGACCAGACCAATTTTGAAAAACTTTTTCGAGTAATAAAAGCCTTATTTCATCAATAACACGAGTTATGTTGGCTTCCAAAGCGTCTATTGTTTTTGGTTTATCAGCATAAACTAATGACTTGACATAACCCCAAAAAAATAATCCAGTGGAGTTATGTCGCATGATCTTGGAGGCCAATTAATTAGCCCATTTCTAGAAATAATGTTTTCGCCAAACCTTTCTTTCAATAAATCAATTGTTACGGTAGAAGCATGAGGCGTAGCACCATCTTGTTGGAACCAAAATACTTCTGGGTCGATACCATTCAAATTTTGAAACAAATAATCATTGATCATCGATCTGTAACGAGCACCATTCACTGTAACATCAGCTCCAGCATAGTTTTTAAAGAAATGTGGACCGATAATGCCTCCTCCAAAGTGTAAAGCACACCATACAGTGCATTTTTCAGGATGAAATGGAACCTGCAAAACTTCTTGAGGATTGTTTTCACTCCATATACTACAACTCAGCTTGTTAACATAGCAGTTCAATCAGAAATGAGCTTCATTACTAAATACAATTTATAAGATAAAAAAGTGGTTCAACTAAAAGCTGTATTAGGGCCCAATCAGCAAACAAACGTTGCTTATTATGGTCAAATGGCCTTAAATCTTGAACCAGTTGGATCTTGTATGGGTGTAGATCAAGATCTTTACGTAAAATTTTTCATGTGGTTGTTTCTTCTGTACGTACAGTTCTTTATATTGTTGTTGTTGTCTCGAGTAGAGAAAACGTTGTCCGAAATCTATCAATAGTTCGACGAATAAGCTGCTCTAATAGACGATTATGTGAACATTAAATTTCAGGAAGTGCTCTATAAGTTTGGCGAATAGAACACTGATTTTTAAAATAAATTTCAACAATTTGTAAACGTTGTTGCGGCGTGAGTCTTTCCATGATAATTTGTCAATGCTTACTGAACAGAAATGTCAAAACAACATGGCTTCTACCTTCTGTCAAATCACAGTTATCCCTATCGAAAGTTCTATCACTCCAAAAAAAAAACACCCAATACCTACATTATTTATTTGTAATTAGATAGTAATTTGTAAAAAGTGATTCCAACAGTGAAACCAATAAAATTAAAGTCGGTGAAAGTGAACAACGGTGGAAAAGAATCAAAGAATAACTGCTAATCCACGAACGAGATAGCGTTTTCACCGCAATTAGAGTTCGATGCTACACCGGAACACCTCCCTTAATTTGGGTAAACAATACTTACTTGTAATATATGAATTTATGCTATAAATAAACCATTAAAGTCTAATATTCATACCTCTCTCAACCCCATTTGAAGTATGCTTATCCTGGAATTTGCATACTAATTGATTAACGTTAATCAATTACTAGGAAGAATTCAAGAGGTGTCTCTACATACCAAGCATTTCTTTACGCTTTGATTAAATGATTTTTTGTTTCTTTGGATGTACCCCTCATTATTTTTATGCAGAAACAATTGAAGGGTGAGCCATCTAGAGTTTGTAGTTTGAAGTAGTAGTTATTTCGAATCTGGCAACACTTGTCATTTGTGTTTTGTCAGAAACGTAGTTTAATATTTGACATAAAATAAATGATTCGCTTCATGCTCTTACAAAACTGGGAAATTAATAAGGTAGACAAATACACTGGTATATTAATAAGGTAGTAATTATATATTAATAAATGACTTAAGTTTCACAAAAAGTTATTTTTATGTTGTTGACATATATGTTTCGGATTTCAACCAATTTTCAAAACTAAGGAGGATTTATTTAACATAACAATTTATATATTTTGCGGACAACAAATGAAAGTGGAACTAAAAATAGTCCAGAATACGACCGAACATCCATCAGCATCAACTCGTCATCATGCTCTAGAACTGAACATTTCTCGCACTTATTCGTATGAAGACCTCGGTATGAAAGCTTACACAGTTCAATTAGTACAAGAAGTGAAACCTCTTGAACATCCGGTGCGTTTCAACTCCGCTTAATGAGCTAATGATCGTATGACCGATGATATTTCTCCAGAAAAATAATCTTTTGTGATGAAGTTCATTTTCACCTCGGAGGACTATTTGTTGTTAAAGATAAGTGTAACTCTAACCGTTCAGAAAGGATTAATGCCTTGAAACACGAAATCGAAGTTGCTTTTCATGAGATTGAGTCCCAAACAATCGACAATGTAGTGAAAAATTAGATTGATTTCATCGTAGCGGTCATTTGAATAATATTGTTTTTCATTCTTAAATATAAAGATTCAGCCTTTCTAATAGACTCACTCCAAAAAAATACTCATCAATTTTCTATTTAAAACCGAATAAAAATGCAAATTTAAATGGTCCACCCCCTCCAAACGGCCTGAAGATGGAATGGACAGACTTGATCATTCTTCTTCGCGGACGATCGTTACCTTACCTTTTCAGACTATTTACGTTTCAAAATCAGCAAGATACGGAAATTAGGACTATTTATTAATGCCCTCATGAAAGTTCTAAAACACAAGAAGATTGAGAAATCGTAGAATTCGACACACAAAATGTATTTAGAACTCTACGAACGTTCGTGCATTGCAGGTAAATGTAATGCCATCAAGTTCTACAACAATTTCGGCTTCTTCAGACTGAAATTCTCTTATTTACATATTATTCTGAATAGAACTGTAGTAGAATAATTATCCCATGAAGGGTGAATCAAAATTGTTCCAGTAGGCTATGAATAAATGTAATAACTATAACAGAGTTGCCTCGCACGAAATCTCGACTAATATAATAGAACAACCTTTCGTGCATGTCGTATTAATATTATACAAATGCCTTTTATATTCACTGCAATTCATCCCCAAAAATGTGTGTTGACGTTTTCAACATGCAAACGTTCCTCAAACACATCGCAAATTTGTTGATCATTCACTTGATAAGAACAAAAAATGTGAAGTTCTTTGAGGTCAATAATAACTTTAGATTAGTATGAAAGGCGGAGAATTCAAATTATCGTTTCTTCAATCTCTACTGTGAAGCGAAATAAATCAAAGATTGGATGGGTCATACGATGTGAAAACTTGATTTTTCTATTGAGAAGAGACTGATGACCAATTTGTCAGCAATAGAAGACTTCTATTAAAAACCATAAAATATTAGATCTATATCCACGTAATATGTATTTTGGAAACTCCAAATAAAGATTTCTGGTCCTTTTACGTTTCAAATTTGGATAATTTTGTCTTTATGCAATCGTTAACATGTCATATAGAGGGTGAATCATATCTACTGGGACATAGGCTATACACAGGGTGTTTCAGCTTTCAGGGCAGATGCAGGACATTTGGTTGAGTCTGAATCAGTTCTCGAAATGTGTCCTAACTGTATCAGTTTAAGAGATACAGGATGTTTTATGTATTTTATCAAAAACTTTCAATCGACATAACTCTTGAACGCCTGCATGGATCTTCATGAAAATTTGAGGGAATGAGTATAGGTCAATGCACACTTGTCGATAGCGCAAGTCCAGACTGAGAAAATTATATTTTTTATCCCACATCTTATAAAACATCATGTACATCGAATTTTCAAAAATTGAAATTCTCATCAGAATCTACAATGAATACTCTTTCAAACATCCAGTCGAATTCTAACCACCAAACATTCTAACATGTTAATCGCTCACTTCGTGAAACTGGACACTTTCCGTCAGTAAGTAAACGAGAAAGAGCAAGTTCGATGGTAAACCATGAAGAGATAATAGAAGCTGTCCAAGAAAATTCCTCAACCAGCATTTAGCGTCTTGGTTCAGTTTTAGGATTGTCACATTGTCAAGTGTGGCGAGTACAGCACCGTGAAAAGTGGCATCCATTTACAATCCGCTCAAACCTGGTAGCCAGGCGATGAACTACGAGGATGCGATTTTGCAGATGGGTTTTGCGGAACCAGCGAACTATCTTCAGAACGATTTTTACTGATGAAGAGACCTTCACAGAAGATTGCATTTTGAATGTTCGCAATGCATATATATGGTAAATCCGAAAGTGACTAGGAAACGCAATTCACAACATCGTGTTTCAGTCAATATTTGATGTGGAATTTACAATAGTCGCCTAATTGGACCATATATTCTTCCACACAGATTGAATGGAGTGACATATCTACAATTTTTGATCGAGCATTTGCCAGGGCTCTTGAATGATGGAAGCAATATTCCAAGTGGAATGTTCTTCCAACATGATGGAGCTCCGCCACATTTTACCCGTGAAATTGTAGCGCATTTGAATGAAGTTTATCCAGATCATTGGTTTGGTAGAGGGGGACCTCATGACTGGCCTGCAAGATCCCCAGATCTTACATGCTTGGATTATTTTCTCTGGAAGCACTTAAAAAATGAAGTTTACACTGAAGAAATCATAGACAGGGAGCATCTGATTAATCATATTCAAGCTGCATGTGAAGCAATACGAAATCGAACGGAAATTTTGAAGAAAGCTGTAGCTACTTTTGATCCTTTGATCACAAGAGCTAGAAAATGTTTATAAGAGAGAGGAGATATTTTCGAAAACAAGTTATAATTTTTCTCTTATTTATTATCAATTTCTTGCAGTTCCACACATGTTTATAAGATACATTTTATATTTTTATTATTAAGTCCATTTAATAATAGTCCAATTAAATGTTCAATGTTAATTCGAGTTTTCGGTTAAATTTAGTTTTGCAAAAAATATTTGATGTTGTGCCTACATTCGTGTATTGGATGGGATAAGATGCAGCATAATACCTAAGTCATGCTACTGAAAATTTCAATCGATTTAATATGAAAAGACGCATTATTCGGAGATTCACAGGTCCGTGTTTACTATAATTTGAAAATTCGTAATATTCAATGGTTCATAAAATTCTGATGCGAAATATGCCATTGATCCTAATAGACTTGTTCGAAAGAGAATTTATTTAAGATTCTGAAGAAAATTTCGCTTTTTGAAAATTGAATGTACGGAGTGTTTTACAAGATGTGGGATAAAGAATACTGAATTGTTTCAGCCGTTACTATTTGGTAGTTAATCAAAATTAAAACAAATTGTAGAAATTACTATGTTTTACCACCAATAAAAAGATATATTACACATATTCTTGTGACTCGAGTTTCGGGAAATGAACTATCCCATCATCAAGACAACTGATTGTCTGATGATGGGATAGTTTATTTCCCGAAACTCGAGTCACAAGAATATATGTAATATATCTTTTTATTTGTAGTAAAACATAGTAATTTCTACAATTTATTTTAAATGGGATAAAGAATGTAATTTTCTCAGTCTAGACCTGTGCTGTCGATAAGTCATTTTGGGCAAATATTTGGCATTGGCCTATACTCATTCCCTCAAGTTTTCAGGAAGATCCATCCAGGCGTTCAAGAGCTATGCCGATTAAAATTTTTTGATAAAATACATAAAACATCCTGTATCTCTTAAACGAATACAGTTAGGACATATTGCGAGCAGTAATTCAGACTCACCAAAATATCCTGCATCTGCCCTGAAAGCCTGTACATTCATTGGCGAAACAGCCTGTATATAAATATAAAACAATTTCCAGAACAGCTTTTGAAAATCCCATCCATCATCAACATTAGGACTTTTCTGGATGATACATTAAGAAAATTAATAAAAAAATTCATCACACGCCCTATTCTTGAATATACTTAACTAAACCAGAATGTTTTGAGGTTAAACTAAAATATATGTCCGATTCTACGTTCGCCCGCTGAATATACCTAAAAGAAGAAAATGATTGTAGGGATTCAAACCGGATCATTTCCAATAAGTATATTACTGTCAATTTTCATGTCATAATCATTAATACATAGAATACAAAATTGATTGACTGATTGTCTGATGATGGGATAGTTCATTTCCCGAAACTCGAGTCACAAGAATATGTGTAATATATCTTTATATTGGTAGTAAATCATAGTAATTTCTACAATTTGTTTTAATTGAGATAAAGAATGTAATTTTCTCAGTCTACACCTGTGCTGTCGATAAGTCATTATAGGCAAATATTTGGCATTGGCCTATACTCATTCCCTCAAGTTTTCAGGAAGATCCATCCAGGCGTTCAAGAGCTATGCCGATTACAAATTTTTGATAAAATACATAAAACATCCTGTATCTCTTAAACGAATACATTTAGGACATATTGCGAGCAGTATTTCAGACTCACCAAAATATCCTGCATCTGCCCTGAAAGCCTTTACAATCATTGGCGAAACACCCTGTATATAAATATAAAACAATTTCCAGAACAGCTTTTGAAAATCCCATCCATCATCAACTGGATGATACATTAAGACAATTAATAAAAAAATTCATCACACGCCCTATTCTTGAATATACTCAACTAAACCAGAATGTTTTGAGGTTAAACTAAAATATATGTCCGATTCTACGTTCGCCCACTGAATATACCTAAAAGAAGAAAATGATTGTAGGGATTCAAACCGGATCATTTCCAATAAGGATATTACTGTCAATTTTCATGTCATAATTATTAATACATAGAATACAAAATTGCATCAATATTTATGCCTAGAAAAATGATGGCAGTTTCAATTGCTTCATCCGAATTTCATTCTCTGTATTTTTCCTCTGTTTAATTTCAGGCCATTTTCTCTTGTTCTGGGCCATGCTCAATGTTTTAGTATTTTAGTATTTCTAAGTCACTTACTCAGGGCCCCATCCTCAAAAAATGTGTACCATCAGAGTATTGAATGGTTCTGATGCCACTCGAGGTATACTCTCGAGTAGGTCGTTCACGTATAAAAAAATGGGAGGGGACCAAGTATTGAACTCTGAGGTACTCCTCAATTAATTTTTTTTTCTTTAGACAAAATAGCTTTCCATTCTACTATTTGTATCCTATCCGTTAAGTAGGACTCAAATATTTCCATGAAAACATTAATGTTACATATAATTGATGTTTTAAAAAACATCTCAATTATCTGTATTCATTAACAAGACCCACACTTGCTTTTAGATTAAGCAGTTGATTTTTCCATCTGATCATACCAACCAATTCGAAGGTGAACCAAGATGGATATCTTAGGGATCAAAAAAGATTTCTTGCTATGTACTTATGTATACATAGTATAATTTGAAAGTGGTCGTTGAAGAAGATTTCAACTAATGAATATGGCGTTCAGAAAATCAAACTTTTCGTGCATGCAAACAGCTGATTAATTGGATTAATTGGATTTTGAAAGGAAAAACTGAATATGAATCGAGTTGTTACAAAATTTGCTCATCGTTTGATGACCGATGAATGAAAAGCACATGATGTGGAAGTTTTTAGGTAACTCCTTGAACAATCCAGTGGGTATAATTTTCCTCTTCAAAGGATCATAACAGGGGACAAAACCTGGTTTCACGGCTACGATATCAAGACAAAAGTTCAGTCATCTTAATGCATTCTCAAAGGATCTCTAAACAGAATGTCAGTCGCGACTCGCTCGCTATCCAACGGAAAAGTTATGCTCTTTGTTTTTTTCGACTTCCATGGAATTGTACATTTTAACTTCATTCAACAAGACGAAACAGTAAATCGAGTGTACTCTCAAGTCTTTTTACGACAGTTACGTGAAAAAATTCGAAAAAAGATACCGCAGTTATGGCGAGACAACTTAATACTTCTCACGGAAAATTTAGCTGGAAAGAGTGTATGATTAGAGGAGGCGATTATGTTGAAGGGAAAAAATACCAAATCTGTTAGATTAACAATATTGTTTTCTAAGAAAGGCTCGGAATTTTTCTGCCGAATTTAATACCAACAAATACATGTTGAAACGATGGATTTCATAAAGATTCGGTGATCACTGGATACTCTCGTCAAATTTCAAAAACGGATCAACGAATTTGGGTTTCATAAAATAAGTTCAGGTGGTTGATCACGTGGATCAGTTGATCCGAAAAAACAATCTGATAACATCGTACTTTCTAAAATGTGACCGCTATACCATAAAAATAGAAATAAGGAAAATGAGAATGTATTGTCATGAATTTTGAGAATTACACCTTGTAAACCTTATAAATAACCATTATCTAAAAACTCAGACAATGAAAATCAATAAAATTCAAAGGAAAGATATGTTGACTCTTTAGAGTGTAATCAAATTAAAATTAATTAAATTAGATCAATTCAGACAGGAATATTGATAATTCAAATCATAATCATACTCACAGGCCAAAATTTTAAAGAAAAAGCATATTTAGAATACATAACCACTAGTCGAGTGAAAATTCTTTCAACGATAGTCAAAAATCAAAAATCCTTTTGAGAATCTTAAATAGAAATCACAGGGAGCATTCAATTTATAAATATTAAATGTTTAAGACAGCCAAAGTTGCAAGAAATGGAAGTAATTTGAATTTAGATATCTAGTTTGAAATTGATGAAGAAAATGTTGAAAAGATTTATTCTTTTCATAATAACTCTAAGAAATGTATTGAAATTATTAACAATTAACAAGCTTCATTGAATATAACTTTCGAGAATAAAATAGAAAGGCCTTTTACTTGATGGAAGAAATATAACAAAATTTGAATATTAAAACAAATTGATATATGTTTATCTTCTACAATTTTAATTTAAAAAATTTTTATTCAAAAAACTTTTAGAATTAAATTAATGTCTAAAACAAGCACCGCTTACATTTAATAGACGTATATAATCTAAACTCAATATACAATGTCAAATGGAATAAATAAACCGAAAGATATACGAAAGTCATTCAAATTAATAAATAAATATTTAAAGGAGACAAAATTTGTTTCTGGTCTTGCCTTTAGAACGCCATTTGCATCTTAAAAACATGAACACACTTAAAGGACCTCTCAAAGAATATAATTTATTTGAAATATTTAATATATTTAAATATTTCAAAGAATATAATTTATTTGAAATATTTAATATATTTAAATATTCGAATAATATATTTAAATATTCGAATAATATTTTATATATAATATATAATTATATTTTGGCTTCAATAAATCTCATTATGGAATGTCAATGTATTTAAATAATCCTTAAAAATAACTCACACTGTTCTTTGATTCTGTTAGAGCACAGATCAATCTTGAATTATAAAGATGATCTGTGTTTCGAAACATTCATTTCTTTGCACGTATGCGTTGTTGATATAGGTTAGTTTTTTGATTTTAATATTTTGAATATATTTCAGGACTGAAGACGGAATTGCTTAGAACTATATTTGTTTTTTGAAGATATAGTGCATGTTTTGAGAGATTTCTGAATTTACTTATTCGAATATTTAAATATATTAAATATTTCAAATAAATTATATTCTTTGAGAGGTCCTTTAAGTGTGTTCATGTTTTTAAGATGCAAATGGCGTTCTAAAGGCAAGACCAGAAACAAATTTTGTCTCCTTTAAATATTTATTTATTAATTTGAATGACTTTCGTATATCTTTCGGTTTATTTATTCCATTTGACATTGTATATTGAGTTTAGATTATATACGTCTATTAAATGTAAGCGGTGCTTGTTTTAGACATTAATTTAATTCTAAAAGTTTTTTGAATAAAAATTTTTTAAATTAAAATTGTAGAAGATAAACATATATCAATTTGTTTTAATATTCAAATTTTACTTACGAGAATGATGTAAATAGGACAAATTTGATCAAAATTCAATTAATTAGAGGAAACATATTGCCTACGTCAGGAATTCTGAAATTATGAATTTGAGAGATATTCTTAGATGCTTATGCATGTATAAAATTTCAATAGTATATAAGCTAAAGAAATTCAATCAATTTCATAAGTAGTATTAAGTAATGATTCAGTAAGAAGCATCACAATTTAAAATTAGGAAACATTTTGATATTTGGAAAACTCTTCATAGGAAAATAGGTATTTAAACTCAAACAATTTTCATAAAACTGGTACCAAATTATTCATAAAATAATAAGTTGCTTTTCTAGAATACTTTCAAGTCAAAAAATAGTGTAAATTTTGTAAAAATATGGAAAACATCATTTTTCAATAATTTTGACAAAAGCTAGTAAGCTTTGGAATTCAATTTTTCGTGAAAATATAGAAGGAGGAAGCACGGAAAAATGTCATTCAGTATTGAATACTCCAGAGTGGGAACTGTATCGCTATATCCCACATATAAATCAAGAATACAATAATTTAAATCCAAAAGAAGAAATCAATGAAGTGGGCTGGGAAATCAGAAAATTTCAGAATTATTCTCCAAGAACCAAAACAAATTCCTGAAATAGGGCAAAGCCAACATAAAAGGAACATTGTTAATTGACGAAGAAACTTATCACAGGTAGAATAAGTTTATTTCTGTAGAGCTTTTCAATTTAATTTTAAAGCAAATCATTTCTTGTTAACGTTAGAATTACGATATTTAGAATTAAGGTTAGTAGGTTAATAGATAATAGATTAGTTTACCAGTAACAGATTTATATTTCAAATTACTTTGATTCAATATATATTTTAAAAATTAACTTATAAATTAAAATTGAATCGTCCCTATTGAAACTAATCAAAATGAATAATATTTAAATTCCAGTTATTCAATAACAAGATTATAATCTTAAGAGTTAGCTGGCGCTTAACTTAAAAATGAATTCCATACTTAAAAATAATCCATAAAAAAAATATCAAACAAAATTATCTAATTAATTCCTATAATTAATAATAATGTAATTTCATATATTAAATTTATGACAGTATATAAACAAATATCACTTCTATTACAAAAATATTTAATTGAAGTCCTTCAACTTTGACCTCTGACCACATACATTTTGGTAACAGACGAAGTAACCATCGAATGAAAAAAACATATGCTACAATTTTTCACCCAAACACCCAACATAATGTCTGTGGTAGCGCTGTTAATGTGGGGTTAGAATTTAGATTGTTATTGTTTATATGCTTGTCATACCACCAGTTGCGTAAAATTGTAGACGAACTAATAATTGTAATCTCGCTTTGTTGGATTTATTCCTTTCACTGCGTGGTTCAATTTCTGATCTAATTTTATGTAATAATTCTATCACATTTTTGTATAAAGTAAAATAGAAAGGCTTTCTACTTGATAAAAGAAATATAACAAAATTTGAATATCAAAACAAATTAAAATATGTTTGTCTTCTACAATTTTAATTTCAAAAAAATTTTTATTCAAAAAACTTTTAGAATTAAATTAATGTCTAAAATAATCACCGCTTACGTTTAATAGACGTATATAATCAAACCTCAATATATAATGTCAAATGGAATAAATAAACCAACAGCTATACGAAAGTCATTAAAATTAATAAATAAATATTTAAAGGAGACAAAATTTTGTTTCTGGTCTTACCTTTAAGAACACCAGTTGCCTTTTAAAAACATGAACACACCTTAAGGACTTCTCAAAGAATATAATTTATTTGAAATATTCAATATACTTGAATATTCGAATAAGTTAATTCAGAAATCTCTCAAAACATGCAATATATCTTCAAAAAACAAATATAATTCTAAATAATCCCTTCTTCGGTCCTAGATAATATTCCAAATATCAAAATAAAAAAACTTACCTATGTCAACAACGCACACGTGCAAAGAAATGAATGTTTCAAAACACAGATCAACTTTATAATTCAAGATTGATCTATGTTCTAACAAAGTCAAAGAACAGTGTAAGTTATTTTCAAGGCTTATTTAAATACATTGACATTCCATAATGAGATTTATTGAGGCCAAAATATAATTAAATATTATATATAAAATAAAATAGAAAGGCTTTTTACTTGATAGAAGAAATATAACAAAATTTGAATATCAAAACAAATTAAAATATGTTTGTCTTCTACAATTTTAATTTAAAAAAAAGTTGGTTTATTTATTTCATTTGACATTATATATTGGTTGGTTTATTTATTACATTTGTCAATATATATTGAGTTGGTTTATTTATTCCATTTGACATTATATATTGAGTTGGTTTATTTATTCCATTTGACATTATTTATTGAGGTTTGATTATATACGTCTATTGAACGTAAGCGGTGCTTATTTTAGACATTAATTCAATTCTAAAAGTTTTTTGAATAAAAATTTTTTTGAAATTAAAATTGTAGAAGACAAACATATTTTAATTTGTTTTGATATTCAAATTTTGTTATATTTCTTCTATCAAGTAAAAAGCCTTTCTATTTTATTTTATATATAATATTTAATTATATTTTGGCCTCAATAAATCTCATTATGGAATGTCAATGTATTTAAATAAGCCTTGAAAATAACTTACACTGTTCTTTGACTTTGTTAGAACATAGATCAATCTTGAATTATAAAGTTGATCTGTGTTTTGAAACATTCATTTCTTTGCACGTGTGCGTTGTTGACATAGGTAAGTTTTTTGATTTTGATATTTGGAATATTATCTAGGACCGAAGAAGGGATTATTTAGAATTATATTTGTTTTTTGAAGATATATTGCATGTTTTGGGAGATTTCTGAATTAACTTATTCGAATATTCAAGTATATTGAATATTTCAAATAAATTATATTCTTTGAGAAGTCCTTAAGGTGTGTTCATGTTTTTAAAAGGCAATTGGTGTTCTTGAAGATAAGACCAGAAACGAAATTTTGTCTCCTTTAAATATTTATTTATTAATTTTAATGACTTTCGTATATCTGTTGGTTTATTTATTCCATTTGACATTATATATTGAAGTTTGATTATATACGTCTATTAAACGTAAGCGGCGCTTATTTTAGACATTAATTTAATTCTAAGTTTTTTGAATAAAAATTTTTTTTGAATCAAAATTGTAGAAGACAAACATATTTTAATTTGTTTTGATATTCAAACATTTTTGTATATTGAAATCCAGATATTTCACAAAAGGATCACTCCTGTCTCTAACAATTCGGGGTCTTCGAATTTCACTTAAATCTTTATCTGATGATGATATTCTGATTTCGAAATGCATTTTAAATTATATCACTTGAAAAAAGTAAACCATGCACTTCACTTCAACTATTTAACGAATAATACGAAGATATTGATTCACCAAAATCGACTTGTCAACTTGATATGTGATTTAGCAGCGATTCTAGATTAGATCAGAGCAAAAAATGTTTTGTGGAACCCAATTTGTACTTGATCGATCATCAACAGAGGTTAATCTGTCATAGTTTAACATAGTGACTAAATCTGTGATGAGCACTTTGGGAACATGGAACATATATAAATTGTAGAAGGACGTGATAAACAGGCTTAAACCCATGACTTAAATTTTGTGGAACCCAATGTTAATGTGCCAAGAGCACCCTAAAATCAATTTTATCAGAGAGTATTTCAATTTGTGTGAATGGTTGTTTTCAAAAGTTCTACAACCTTTAAAAAGTTAAAAAGAGAAAATCTCGAAAATGCGCAGCGTATATATGACCGTCCTCCGCAAGTTAAATGAACTTTTAAAATAATATTCTTTGGATGTCAGGCCCCTCTTCCCCACTGGGCACTATGGGCACGTGCCCAGGGCCCCGCGATCGAATGGGGCCCCCTAGTTCCTGCCAGATTACCAAATGATAACCGATATTTAGGTATTACCGAAAAACATTAATTTTGAAAAATCTGATGATAATGACTTACTACAATACCTGCGCTTATTATATTACCTTTAGTTTGCCGCATGCGGATAGCTATACCTTGTACAACATAGCTTGAACTTTTTGACAGATGGGTCAGTGATGGGAAACAGAAAATATCTATTGATGTAAAAAATGTGTTGGCTAAATATGTGGCTGTATGTATGTTTTAAACTATTCAAAATAAATAAATTCATTCGTCAATCAATTTTATTGCACTAGACATAAAAACATTGGTTAGGTAAGAGACCATTGGTTTCAGTTTTTCTATTTAAATTTTACTTCGAAGCAATAAAAACCACTTAAGACTTTCGGAAAATGCTTGAGTCCTTAACAGGTACTTTTATGTTGTGTGTCTATTCTTATGATTATTATCAATTTTTAATATTATTAAAATAAGAAAATATTGTTCGTCGTTGCAAAGTTATATCGATTTCAGATTTGACATCCGTCAAAAAGAAAGATCAAACTAATAAATAAACAGGGTATCCGTATAAGTACTCCACTCTCTCTTAAAAATGAGTTTTTCCGATATTAGTATGTTTAGGTTAATTTAAATACCTATATGTAAGTATAAGAATACAATTAAAAGAAAAATTATTAAATTAAAAAAAGAAGAATTATTTGATGCGGTGTGGTTTATGTCTTAAAGAAACCTATTCGAACGTCATTCGTAATACCAAAGACAAAAAAGGGGAATTCCCGACTCCCGATCGTCGTTTGACTTGACGAACGGGGGAATTCCCTTCAATTATTTGTCTGCGATGTTGTGGCGTTTGTTTTGTTTGTAGTTGTTAGTTTGTTACTGACTGTGCTCGAGCTCTGATAAAAAAAATAGTATTGTTTGATTAAATCGTCGTTTGTCTGTTTTGTGTTAGCGAATATTTTCGTTATAAAATTAATTAAATACTGAATTATAATATAAAATGTCGAAACGGTCATATCCTAGTGGATCTGAAAAAAGGAAAAAAGCTCTACATCAGAAAGAAGTAATTGAAAAGTTACCAAAATTAACATCATATTTTACTACTACTACTGGAGAAACTTCTGTAAGTAGCAATCAACTCATAAATGTTCCACATGATGATTCAGCTCAATTACAAATTGCGGGAATTTCTAAACCTTTATGTTCCAATTTTGAAAAAGAGATTGAATCAGAAAGCGACTATTCCTACGACGAAAGTGCAACGACTTCAGTGACTTCACTAAAACCGATAACTCCAACTGTGTCAATTGAACAGCAGTTTTCCAACACAGAAGAATTAATATCGGACGATCCCGCCGATTATTTTCACGAAAAGTTTGTTGAAATAAATCGCGAAATTTTAATTCGTAAGGGACCAGTATATTTTCAAAATAAAGATTCTGACTTTTCCGAGGCATCCAGAACCTACAAAGATGGTAATAAATTAGTAACGAGATATTTCAACAAAGCATTATTTATTCGCAAATTAAAGAACAATGAAAGCGTCGAAAGAAAATGGTTGCTGTATTCGCCTTCCAAATGCTCTGTATTTTGTTTTTCGTGCTGCTTATTTAACCCAACTGATGTTAATCTTTGCTCTCGGAATGGATGTAATGATTGGAAGCATATTAATCACATAATTTTAACACATGAAAATAGCCCAGCGCATAAGCAATCTATGATGACTTATCTGGCACGAAGTAAAGCGGTTGGTAGAGTAGATATAGACTTATTATCTCAACATCAAAAGGAAGTGGATTACTGGAGAAACGTACTTAAACGGATTGTAGCTGTTGTAAAATTTTTGGCATCGAGAGGGCTTCCATTTCGCGGCGACAATCAAATCCTAGGATCTCCAAACATTGGAAATTATTTGGGTTGTGTGGAATTATTGAGTGAATTTGATCCATTTCTTGCAGATCACTTAAAAAAATTTGGGAATCCTGGAAAGGGTAACATTTCTTATTTATCAGCAAATATCTGTAATGAGTTTATTGAAGTAATGGGAAAACAGGTTCTAAAAAAAATTATAAATGAAGTTAAATCAGCAAAATATTTTTCCATAAGCGTTGACAGTACGCCCGATCTGTCTCATATTGACCAGCTAACTTTCACCATTCGATACGTAAAAGACTGTGTTCCTGTTGAAAGGTTTTTGAAATTAATACCTATTAAAGAGACCATCTTAAATTTTTTAGAGATACATGATATTCCCATAAAAGATTGCAGAGGCCAAAGCTACGACAATGCTTCAAATATGTCGGGAAAGTATAGTGGTCTAAAAACAAGAATCAAGAAAAAATGTGAATTTGCCACCTTTATACCATGTGCAGGACATTCACTAAACTTGGTAGGTGTCCATGCTGCTGGGTGTGTACCGGAGGCATCACAGTTTTTTGAAATAGTTCAGAAAGTGTACAACTTTTTTTCGGGCTCTACCCACAGATGGAATATGTTAACAGAACATTTAGGTTCAAAAAAAGTTGTTAAGAGTCTTTCACAAACCAGATGGTCAGCCCGAGCTGATGCAGTGATTGCTTTGCATGGGGGTTATAAAAGAATATTAGAAGCTTTAATCACCATCGCAAACGATACTGAACAGGCACGAGAAACAAGAGACGCAGCCCTTAGTCTGTCTAGAAAAATGGGAAATCTAGATTTTATTATACTGACGGAAATCTGGAGCACTATATTGGAAAGAATAGACAAAACAAGTAATTATCTTCAGAAAGAAACAATAACACTGGACGTTGCAACCAATTTGTTGACTTCACTTTATGATTTTATTACTAACCTCAGGGATAAATTTGATAATTTCGAATCATCTGCCAAAGAAAATAACCCAGAATCTGACTACAAGGATCTATCTCAAAGAACAAGACATAGAAGCTCACGGCAGAGTTTTTTTGATGGCTCTGCGCCATCAGTCCAATTGAATGGAAAAGAGCGATTCAACGTAGAAACCTTTCTGCCAATAATCGATACCTTGAGTGTTCATCTAAAACGGCTACAAAGTTCATATGAGACCGTCAGTCAACGTTTTAGTTTATTTTTTCACTTAAAAACTCTGAATTCCGAAGAGATACGACAAGGATGCAAAGAATTTTCTCAAATCTATCACGAAGATGTAAATGAAAAAGAGTTAGAAATAGATTGTCAACATTTAAAAGAATACTTAAAAAATGTTCGGAGTGAAAATGAAGCATCTAACAGTGTACAGGAATTATATAATCTATTAAAGCAAAACAAAATTGAAGACACATTTCCTAACGTAGAAATTGCATTGAGAATATTTTTAAGCATGATGGTAACTAACTGCAGCGGAGAACGCTCCTTCTCCAAATTGAAAGGAATAAAAAATGAATTAAGAAGTACAATGCTTCAAGAGAGATTAACTAGTTTGTCGCTGATGTCCATAGAATGTGATATTCTCAATACCATAGATTTTGAAGAAGTGATTAACGATTTTGCTCATCTTAAATCTAGAAGGGTACCTTTGCAATCAACATAGAATTAATCTAAGGATTTTAAGTTAAGCGAGACAGCGAGTTACTTTAGTAGATTATTTTTTATATTTCCTATTTTTTTATAGTTAGTAATTAAATGAAAATAAATTTAGAACCTTGTTTGTCTTTCTTTATCTATTGTAACTAAATAGTGTTTTCTCAAGGTCATAGGGGCCCCATGATCCTAATATGCCCAGGGCCTCAAATAGTTTAAAGACGGCCCTGTTGGATGTACTTGTGCTTGTAAAAATGCTATTCAGAAGTGAGCTCCCTGACGGATTTCATTTTGACGAAAAACATCAACCAGTTTCGGCTTTCTTTCCCCCATCTAACTGGTACTCTGAACGAGTAAAACTACTCACTCCTTTTAAAACTGTTAGAAGTTTCTTTATGAATATAGTTTTGCTTCCATATCGTGTTCACAATGCTTTGTTGGATTTCCAGTTCAGAGTTGTTTGGCAAACGTGTACAAACATTGATCGCACGACTTGAGAAAGTTAACTCCTTTCCAAACATTTTCCCAGCATTCAACAAACCGGAAATGCTTATATGCATATTTCTTCATTCGAATTCAGAAATGCGTAGCTACTGGTTCATTACAAATTGAATTAAACAACAGAGGGCGAGTGGTTTCTGACTACGCATTCATAATGGTCTTAATTAACCTTTGCATCCGGATAGAAAAGCGCTGCAAACTTTACACAAAGAGTTTATTTCGCATTAAAAAAATCTGAAGAGTTTTCGCGATGAGTTGATATACCAAGTTCCACGAAGTTCTATCTAATATTTTCGAAAAACACTCAGAACAGCGGACGGCGCTCGAACGAATTTATTTTACTACTCTGTGAAGAAAGTACCGGGAATTTTCAATTAAAACAACATTTTTACATTCTACATACATCTATGCCAACGGCCTTCCAATTATCGAAACATTTTTTATAGGCGCTTTCCGGGATGGACTTTAGCTCTCGCGCCGAATTTTGTTTTATGGCTTCAATCGACTCAAAACGGGTGCCACGAAGGGGCAATTTTAGTTTTGGGAAGAGGAAAAAGTCGCAGGGAGCCAAATCCGGCGAATACGGTGGTTGCTGAAGCACGTTTGTTGAGTTTTTGGCGAGAAAGTCAGTCACAATCGTAGCTCGGTGAGAAGGCGCGTTCTTTGCTCAACGTAATCACCCATAGTAAAAATCGGCACGCACTCTGACATCGACTGACTTAATCAGCTGTTGCAAACACACTAGTTGACAGATCCCGCTCAAATTTGGCATAGTAATTAAGGACAGTGGTACCAACCTAGGAAAAAAAATTTTTACCTGCCTCATTGCCCCGCCAGATTTGAATCGATAATTCCCGGTACTTTCTTGACAGAATGTATACGATTTTTTAATTCTGAAATCAAAACATGTACTGTACAATTTTTCTAGGTATTTTTTTGGTCGTTCATGATAAAATAAAATGATGAAAAGCACTGACGTGAAGGTGGAAATTTTTGTTCATATCCCTCGAAAATTTCAAATATGTGAATCAATTTTCAAACAACCTAGATATAATGAATAAAAACGAAGAATTATGTGTTATGTTATCTGAAAGTCAAATAAAACATTACATTATACTAGCCAGTACAATGTAAATATCTAAAGAAGCCGCATCGTGGTGAACCAATTGTTGTAGTTTTTGTGAAAATAAAATACTGTCTCTTATATATTTTTTAATCCACTTATTTGAATTTATTATACGACATTATCAATCCAATGACTACTGACATTCTGGAAAACGACGACAACCGATTAGAAAATGAACTTAAATTTCTGCAGGATGATAAAACTCCACATTTCGATATCCGTGTTCGACAATTTTTGAACGAACCTTATCCAGGATCTTGGATTGCCTGGAGGGGTCCTAAAAAGTGTCCAGCAAGATCACCCGATCTATTGCCATTAGATGTTTTTTGTGGGGACATTTGAAGTTCAAAATTTATGCAACTCCACCTGAAATCTTGCAAAACTGCGACAAAGAATCATTATTGAATGCCAATCTGACACCAGACATTTTCGAAAATGTTAGAGAAGGATTTGAAAGAAGACTAAAACATTGTATGTTGGTGGTGGTCATATTGAACAATATATACGTTAGTTATTTAAATAGTTCACATTTTTTCTGGATGTTCGATATCATTACTTATAGATCTGAGTGCATTGGGTTTCTGCTTGAGTTACCCTTCCGATAATGTTCAATATCAAATTGCTTAAAAAAATCAATTTGCAAATTTCAACTAGGCTTTTCAGAGAACAAACAGAAAACGCTTTTTAACTAAAGTATAATACATCCGCCATCTCTTTCCTATTAAAAAAAAATGGGAGTTGATGGTACACTCAGGTGATTTTTTCGGAACAATGCCGTCATAGGAATTCTTTCTCCCTAATACAGAACTTGAAAATATTTTTGGATTCTTCAAAACTCTTAGGTTCTTGAGTTTGGGCGGTTCAACTGTCTGTTGAACATCACCTTTTGACGGTACGTTCAATATTACATTATTTCGTGAATAGAAAACTGATTTTGAAAATATTAACTAGGTGGTGCCAGAACATAAATAACTTTCAATCTAACCAACAATCCACATCTCTTCCCTATTCAAAAAATGGAAATTCGTCCCCATCAAAACAGAAGTTGACCTATTTTTTCTAATCTTCGAAATTCTTCGTTTCTGAGTTCTGGGGGGTCAAATTTTTGTTGGCACACCCTGTGTAACGTGAAGGTTCTTGTTTATAAATAATTTATGATAAACACTGGTTAACAACTAACATTATTTAATATTAACTTTCTACATTTTACTTACACGTGTATCTGAATTACCAATGTTGTAGAGAGGTTATGTTGTTGCCTTTCTGTCCTAGATTCATAGAGAATAATAATAAATAAAGAACAAGTACGTTCCACTAATACCCTAACATTTCACTTCACAACAAATATCTAGTCAATTATTTATACATTAAAGATCCAGTTTTCTTGGGGGCCTGACCGTCCTTCCTGATGTGATATTTGTTTGACTTAGCAACTCATTCCTGGGACTTGGTTCCAACTCAAAACTGGTGGTCAAGCCTACATTTTCAGGACTAACATTTTCTCTTGTACTTTCATTAACATTCCAGTTTCTATTATTTTGTGTGTTCTTCAAATTATTCTTACTTTCTATCTTCATATAATACTTTAAATTTTTTTGTGAATTAACTAAAGAATGGTGTTCTACCCCCCTAAAAGTTATATCACGTGGTACAATTTTTATAAGTTTTCCATTTCTGTAAAGTTTTCTATCATTATCCAGTTCAATTCTATAGACCCTATCTCTCAACTTTTCTATTACAATACCAGGGGTCCAACTTGATTTTGGTTTGATCTGAACATAAACTTATATATTAAGAGGAATTTCAGGCAATTTTTAACGCATTTATTAAAGTATTTTTCTTGTACGAGACAAGTTTTTTCTAATTTTTATTCACATATTTAGCTATTCTAGTCTGATAAAAATTTTGATTACCTATATTATCAACTCTTTTGAATAAACTGAATTTTTTACAATCTTTTAAACCTACTATAGATTGAGAATTATTATTCACAATGTGAAACATTATATCAAATACATGAACACTTTTTTGATACCTCAATTTACATGTACCTTTTACATCCAAAAGATCACCTCTATATGAACCTAATTATTGAAGAGTTTTGTCAATTAACGACTCATTCAAATTCAATTTTCTAAACATCTGATAGGATAAGACATTAACCATGGATTCTGTGTCTACTTTGAAATTAACTATTCTATCATTTAATTTCATTTCTGTAATCCATTCATCTCTTATTAAATTTATTCTTTCCACATTTCCAATAAAAATTAATTGGAATTGTCTGTACCTGAAACTTGTATCACTTCGTTGACTTCTTCTTCGACGTTATTCACTCTTCTGGTCTCCTTTTTATAACAGCAATTGGAGAAATGATTTTTCTTCTTGCAGTTGAAGCACTCTTCACCATAAGCTGGACAATTGTTAATCGCATGGTTTCCTCTGCATCTCTTCCATAACTTAATGTTATTTCCTGTGTTTACTGCATCGACTTCCACAGGGTAATTTTGATCTTGAATTGGCTCACTTCTTTGTTTAGATGATTTTATTATCTCCCATATGTGGATAGCTTCTTCTAGAGTCATTTTATCGTCTTTATCTTCCTGTAGTAATTTCTCCCTTGTAGAGGTGTTCAGTATACCACAGATGAGGACAGTTTTCGCTAAGCTTTTCTGAAGGCTTCCCAACTTACATTTCATCGATGCTTCTTTCAAACTTGTTACAAAATTTTCCAGTGATTGGCCACTTTGTTGTATACTTAAAAAAAATTTGTACCTTTCATAAGTAACATTTTCCTTTGGTAGAAAATGTTGTTCAAATTTTTCGATTAGTCTCGACATTTTGTTCTTCTCAAATTCTTCAAATGTGAACGTCGTATATATTCAAAAACATTCTTCTCCAATATAGTGTAACAATTGTGAATATTGTATAGACTTACTTTCAAAGTTGACTTCATTGGCGGCCAAAAAATTTTCGAAGCGGCTTCTCCATATTTTCCAGTTTTCCCCACGTGTCCTTCCAACTTCATTTGAGATATTCCACGATTATCACCCATATCACTCTCTGTCCTAGATTCATAGAAAATAATAATAAATGAAGAACAGGTGCGTTCTATTAATACCCTAACACCCTGTATAAAATGGTATAAATTTTTTTTAAATGAATTATATATCACTGAATACTTATGTGTTTTTTTTTTATTTTCAACTTGTATGATCGCTTGGAAAACCCTTTATGTTAAATATCTCTGAACTCTCACACGCTGTTAAACGCATTGGAATATTTTTTGCTCAATAAATTAACTTTTAGAATTAAAACTTCATAGGAAATTTGACTTTACCATCGAATTGTCCGACCTCCATATTTCTTGGAGTAAGAAAACACGACTTGAGATCTTAGTTGACGCGGACAAAATTCGTTGAAAACTTAAAATGGCACAGTGAATGCTTTCATATTTTGTTTTGCGACTTTTGAGTTGTATCAATTCAGAAGAATATCGGATTGAAAGAAACTAGGTCAGAATCATGCCGAGTTTTGAGGATGATGAAAACTTTCCGAAGTGTTCCTGCACGTCTAAATCGGACGGATCAACCACGTGGATTAGAGGATATTCGTTGGAGAAGTCTTCGCAAACAGTCGGCAAGCTGATGGAACAAATTATGAGATTTAGGAATAAGAATAGGAATTAGCTTCATAGTGAAAAAAAACTTATTTCAGTTTGCTATATCTCTGAAATCTACAGGAGAATTTCCAAGCCTTTCCGAAACTTCAACGAATTACTTTGGACATGGAATAGATCGTGAATTTTAAATTATACGTAGTATCTATCCTCACCAAAAATTTAAAATGAAAGGAACATAAACTGAAATATTAATTCGCCATCTACAAAATGCTATATTTATCAGCATCATCTTCTGAAGGCTAGGCCTTGTCGTTGCAGCCATTGATTCCTGTCACTCTAGCATCTTTTCAGTGGATAGAAGGATTCAAAATTCAACCTTTCTTTCATGTCCTTAAAGTAATTGATTTTTGGCCGTCCTTTGCATCTTCTACTATTTATTCTTCCTTCAAAGATGTTGAGGAGAAATTGTTGTGACGAGTTATATTGAGTTTAGTTTTTCTCTCTAGGATAGTGTCCAATAAATTCCGTTTTTCTTTTATTTCTAACAGTATGCTTTCGTTGGTTCTTTTGTCTGTCGATCTTATTTTGAGTTCTCTTCGCCACATCCACATTTCAATTGCTTTAATTCCATATTTACTTATGGTCCAAGCTCCGCTGCTATATGTAAGAACGCTCCATACAAAAGTTTTTATAAAGGATTTTCTGACTTCTATGCTGAGATATTGGTTCACCAGTAGGTTTTTTTTCAAAGGTCTGTTTGGCGAGAGCAATCCTTTGTTTTACATCTTGGCTGCATTTTTTGGTATTAATTCTGCTTCCCCAGTAGCAGAATTCTTTTACCCTCTTAATTTTGCATCAGCTTTACCATCTGTTGAATGATCCAGGTTTTTGTTATTTCGATGTTTATTTTTAAATCGAATTTAGGCAGCAAGTCATATAATAATTCTAACATACGGTTCATTCTGATTCTGGTGGAATTACGATGTCATCAGCGAGCCTAATACAGTGATATTTTTCTTCATTTAGTTTTACGCTCTTAGTCTTGCCTTTGATTGTATTAATGGCTAGTTCTTTCAACAGGTTGAAATGGGGTGACAGAGGATAATCTTGGCGAACTCCTTTTTTGATATTAGCTTCTTTGGTAGTTCCATTTACATCAATTAACAAGATTTGGATTTTGTATAAGTTTCCTGTCTATCCAGTCTAATCCTGTTAGTTTGAGAGATTTAAAAAGAAGCTTCTAATTTTATCAAATGCCTTTTCAAGACCTATAAAGGTAGCATGAGTTATTTTTTTCATTTCAATCCTTCTATCTGATATTTGTCTAAGGGCTAAAATTGCTTCCCAAGTTTCACGTTCTTTCCTGAAACCAAATGGATCTTTGTGGAGTGGGTGCTCCTGTCTTTCAGCCTGTACTGTTAGTAACTCTCCAAGAATTTCATCTATTCCTGTTGATTCATTATTAGTCAGATTTCTGACTGCTTTCCCAAACACTTCTCTGTTAACTTCAGGCCCAATCGAATCTTTAAGAACATCAGCTTAATTTTCAATGTATTGTTCATCGTAGTCTATTTTCTTCGTGAAGTTCTTCAATATATTCTTTCCAAGTGTTGGATACTTCTTCACCGTTGAAAACTATCCTTCCATTCTTATCTTTCACAATATTTCTCCTAGATTTAGGGGTGTTTTTTAATTTTTTTATCTTACTGTAAGCTTGGTCAGTTTTATTTCGGTTTAAACAGTTTTCTATTTCAATCCTTCTCTTTTCAACCTTTTTTCTTTCGCAATTCTATATTCTGTTGTCATTTTATTCTTTATTATCTTGTACTTATCATAATCTTTATTTCTACAATAATTCCTTTCTTTTATCAACTATCATATCTCTTGCGTCATCCAAGGTTTTCTTAATTCCAAGATGTTTTTTCCAAGTACATTGTCAGCGGTATGTATTAGGTTTACACTCTTTACTGACAATTCATCTTTAAACTTATTGACGGTGGATTGGAATTTCAGTTGGCTTAGGCAACACTTTTTCCTTTTAACATGTCTTGTCTTCAAACTAATATCGCATATTGTCATCACTAAATTATGGTCATAGTCAACTTGGTCACCTGGATAGGAATGTCTAGCTTTGATTTGCTTTCGAAACTTTTTCTTGACTAGAATGTAATCCACCTGATCTTTGCTTCTATTATATCCTGGAGGTTTCCATGTATATCTTCTCCGAGGAGGCACTTCGAAGAAAGTGTTTGTGAGGATGCAATGAAGTCGTTCACTGAATTCAATTAGTTTTGCTCTACTGTCATCGATTTTTCCTACACCAAATATTGGGTTGTTCAGATTATAATTTCGTTTTTTTTTTTTTGCAAAATGTATAATAAATAAATATTTTATCAAATTATATATTGACCATTCTGTTCCAACACCTTTTGTCATCTTTCAGGTAGTAGCATGCTAATACACGCATTAAAATTTTGGTTTTTACTGGCAAAATACGGATCCAGGTGGTTTTTCACCTCTTTATTTGTAGTAAAGGTTTTACCGTCCAAAAAATGTTTCAATGACCGGAACAAATAATAGTCCAAAGGCGCCAGATCTGGAGAATATGATGAATGTGGTAGTGTATCCCATTCAAGCTGTAAAAGTTTCTGGCGAGTGACCAAACTTGTATGTGGTCTCGCATTATCTTGGTGGATCACTACACCTTTTCTGTTGATTAATTCTGGCCTTTTCTGTTGAAGTGCATCATTCAGTTTGTCTAGCTAATTTCAGATGACTTCCAAATTAATTGATGTATTATCCAGTAAGAACTCAAAAGTAACGTTTCTTTTAAAATCCCACCAAACAGACAGCATCACCTTCTTTAGATGGATATTGGCTTTCGAATTATTTTGAGCTGGTTCATCTTTTTTGTTCCATGATCTCTAGCATTTGACATTGTTATAGATAACCCATTTTTCGTCCCGAGTAATGATATGCTTCAAAAATGGATCATTTTCGTGACGTTTGAGAAGCGAATAACAGACCTCAACGCAACGACACAAATTTCCTCCGTGAGATCATGGGGAACCCATAAATGGAGCTTCGAGGTTAAACCCATTACTACAAATATATAACCGAATTTTTGGAAATTTCCCAATTTGCTCTTTACTCATATTATTAATTTCAATAATACTCACCAGTTTGGATTCACTAAAACCTAACATTGTTACTAGTTAAAAATACTTATACAAGTATCGTAAAGTCAAATTGGGATTACTGTTGGGATGCCAAACATGTCCTCGTTTGACAATTTCCATATTTTATACCATAAAATTAATCTTTGGGATTTGAACGTTAATATCTACTTGAAACCATTTCCTTCTCGATTGAGATGATAAATTAAAAATCAGTACCTCCAATTCTTGAAAGCATCTTTTTAATAAAAAAATTCCGATGATAAATTAAAATTCAGTACTTGCAGTTTTTCCAGGTATCTTACTTCATATCAAAAAAGCCGATCCACAAAGATTATTCATTGTTTCACGCTAAGAACCAAAGTGGAAATTAATTCGTTTTTAAATTCCGTGAGTTGAGGGCAAGCTTCAAATTCAATTAAAACTTCGTAACATTTGCGCGGAGTGTTCTTTACCACCTTTAACATCTCAACTTTAATGCGCCATAGTTACCGATGTGAAGAGTCCTCCTTTCCAGATTATATTATATCATCCAAGTAGAATGGTTACCTATAAGTTTTCCTCAGGAAGGACACCTTTTGTGGACCACAGACTTATGAATGGGTGTGCGTGTGATCATTCATTTTGGTGGGTGAGTCTGAACTTTGACAGACCCCTCGATCTTGGAGCTATTTTATACCAGTTAATTGAGTAAAGGAACACATTGGATTTATTTGTATCAAAGAACTCGATCAAAATGTTACATAATGGTATAATATTTGATCGAGCTTAAGAAATATTTAGTTTTAATACATAAGTGTAGTAAATTTCAGATGACTTGCGTAATCGATATTGATTTCTCGCATATCATTTTGTGGAACATTTTTAAATTAATAAACTAAATAAAAACAACTTGGCTCGAGTTTCACTGTTTATTTCATGTCTGTTGACATATGTGTTTCGGGTTTTTAACCCATTCCCAAAACTGGAGAGAACAGAACTTAAAAGCCTATTCATAAAAGAAAGCAAAATAACAGGTATAATTTAAAAGTGTAAAAATAAGATGTTGGTTCGGTCTTAAGCTTTTACGGATAAGAGCAATGGTGATATATTAAATTCAAGTTGTTCATTTGTGATTGGTAGCTTCTTTTCATGTGCTAAACAAATTTACAAACTTTCTGAAAGGTCCATTCTTCTGCTTTTATTACCTACGTGTAAAAGCTCAGCTCTACTGAAATCCATAAACTGGTTGCTTTTTATAAAATTTTCCGAAAAACCAGATGTTATTTCATTATGCAATATACTTTTTTTGTTTTCTTCGACTTTTATGTTTATAGATCGTCTGACCTATGTAAAATGCAGGGCAGGGCAGGGCAATATAATTTGTATATACCGCTTTTTTCACACGTTTCACGAAAGTCTTTGCAATTGACTAAGAGTGAACCTAAGTTTTTCTTATTTGTACAAATAGTATTAATATTACTTTGTTTTAGTCTATTACATATTTTGTTATTATTTTGTAGTATGAAGTTTGTACTATGAAATTTTATGTTTCTTTAGTCTGAAGGATAGGGTGAAGAGAAGCTTGAGCTTTGTTATGCTGTTTCTTAAAGATTAATTTATCTATTACGTTCATATTGTAACTATTGTTCGACACTTATGACGTCAAAACTTTAATTTTTTGTTGGAGTTTTCTATTGAGAGAGGGGTTGATAGTAACCTTTGTATAAAGGCGCGAAAAGGAGACATTTTTATTTTATGAGGTCGCGAACTGTGTTTATGTATTAATGACATATATAGAAAATCCACGTATACTGATTCATTAATACATAATAACAATTCCCACCCTCATAAAAAAACTGTCTCCTTTTCACGCCTTTATACATAGGTTACTATCAACCCCTCTCGCAAAGAAATTAAAGTTTTGAACTCATTAGCGTCGAATAGTGGTCATAATACGAACGCAATAGATAAATGAGTTTTTAACAAACATCATAAAAAAGCTCTAGCTTCTCTTTACCCTATCCTTCAGGCCAAAGAAAAAATCCATAGCATAAAATTCATACCTCAAATTAATAACAAAATTTGCAATTGACTATAACAAAATAATATTAATACTATTTGTACAAATGAGAAAAACTTAGGTTCACTCTTAGTCAATAGCAAAGATTGTCGTGAAACGTGTGAAAATAGCGGTATATACAAATTATATTGTAATAAATGTCCTGTATTTTACATAGGTCAGACGATCTATGATTATAAGAGTAGAAGAAAACAAAAAAAGGATATTGCATGATGAAATAACATTTGGTTCTTCGGAAAATTGTATGAAAAGCAACCATTTTATAGATTTCAGTAGAGCTGAGATTTTACCTTTCAGAATGTTTGTAAATTTGTTTAGCACATGAAAATAAGCTACCAATCACAATTGAATAACTTGAATTTAATTTATCAACATTGCTCTTATCTGTAAAAGATTGAGACCGAACCAACACCTGATTTTTTATACTCTTAAATTATACCTGCTATCTTCCCTTCTATTATGAATAGAATTTTAAATTCTGTTTTCTTTAGTTTTGAAAATGGGCTAAAAACCCGAAATATATTTAAATTTTTTTAATATTTTCATATTATCCTGATACTCCTAGATCTTCTGTGAAGATTCCTCAGAGGCTTTTTCAGCTTGTACGAGTTAGAAGTTCAGTAGTGTTCTGGATAGGCTTTCTTACTGCGATCTTTCACCACTTAAGGTCATAGCACTGTTAATTTTTGATCCAACAGTGAAGTGGTGGCCGGCACCCGTCCAAGTAGAAAATTTCTTTTCCACCTGAACAGGATTCGAACCCAGATCTTCCGGTCACGAGCCCAATGCTCTACCACTTAAAACATTGATTTAAATATACAGGCATAGTGCGTCCTCTTTATTTTAAATCGAACACCCTGTATGTTTTATATTTTTTAAAGCTCCTTATTAACCTAATTTCAACGAACTATATCATAAAATAAAATAATTAGAAGGGGTTTTTTACTTGATAAAAGGATTATTACAAAATTTTAATATCAATGAATAAAATGAGTTTTGATTTCATATGTCTATTAAATATAAGCAGTGCTTATAAGACATTAATTTAATTCTCAAAAGTTTTTGAATGAAATTTTTTGAAATTGAAATTATAGAAGGCTTACAGATTTACTCTGTTTTAATATTCAAATTTTGTGATAATCCTTCTAGTAGAAGATCCGAACCTAAATCGACCTTCACCGAGCTGATAATAGAATAAAACTTATTTCATAATAAATTCAGTATATAAGAAAATATATTAAAAATGGGTTTTCAAAAAAAATCCTGGACAAAATATTTTTAATGATTTTTTTAAAAATGATTTTTCATTATATGTTGCAACATCAAGATAATAGGAAAATTTTATACTGGACTTGAAGTATAAAACATATAGAATGTGCTAACGTAGGGTTGTCTATAATTTACCTGGACAAACTGCTAGGCTGTCAGGTATAAACAGGTATGAGGATGCTAGTTACTTTCACTTGTTATGATAATAGAAAAAAATTTATATCAGCATAAGCGCTGTTTTATTAAGAACACGTTGATATAGGGTTGTCTGCAAAAAATTTGGTCCTATTAGGGGTTTGCGAATTTTAAAGATTTTAATTTCAACGCGTGTGAAAATGAGTGACAGAGAGATCCGAGGTAAGTTTAATGTGTAATAATAAAGGACCGAACATTGCAGTCGTTTCTGATGGGGCCTGGAATATAAAAAAGTGCGCATGCTCGGCACGTAAATTATGGAAGGTACTTTTTTATATTCCATCTTATGTTTTTCTTTGTGGAAACACCTTATGACAGTTGTATGACTTACATTATTTTCATCAGCAATTTTACGTGCACTTGTCGTTGGATCCTCTGCAACACCAACAAAATATCCGATTTCACCGTATCTTCAATGAATTGCGGTTTTCCTTTTAATATGTCCAAGTTCTCTGAATTGTGCATGACACAATTCAGACAAAGTACCTTGTGAAATATTAGGCAACTGAGGATACCTCTGATTAAATAAGTTTACCACTTCAACCTGATTTCTGCAATTTTGCCCGTAAGTGTTCATCATTAAAATCTCACTTCAGTGTGTCTCAGTTAAATATTTCATTATTTCTTCTACAAAAAATTGGTTTTCAATTAGGAATTTACTATTTCAATGTAAATCTCAACACCGCAACATATGACATACAACAATCCACATCATTTGTAGATTTTCTTTACTAATTGTCATAATGTAGATAATTTTTTGGGCATTCCTGACAAAAAATGATAACAAAACCAAAGTACCCTTATTTAACGCGTGATAAATTATTTATTTCATTATTTCACCTGGGGTTACACATAAAAGACAATGCATTAGTTGAAATCAGGTTTCTAAAGAGCTTTAAAATATATAAAATATACAGAATGTTACATTTACAATAAAAAGGAATAATGGTATCCATTGTGCTTTATAATGAGATAAAAATTCCAATAATTTTCAAATAAATAATGTCTTTTATTTACGAAACAAAATGGAGCGCTGTTAATGAAAGACCCTTCACAATAAGGGAAATAGTGTTTCTAAGATATTTTATTACATTTAGTTCGAAGATACGCCACAAAAAATCAATGAAATTTAATCTTTTAAGGTTTATCATTTATTTCACTCTGACGTTTACATCTTTTATGATTCTCCTGTAATCACCTCTAGGCCTGGCAAGTGGAATTTCAAAACTGACATTTCCGGGGAAAATGAGAATTGAAGAAATCGAACAGAATGAACAGAAGCCAACAAATTGTCATCTTGGAACTGCTCCAACCTAAATGCAGTTTTCTGAGTATCTTTCAATGCAATTCAGCGTAGAAAAGTTCCAGATTTATTCGAGTCTTTCATTTCAGAGGAAGGAACAGGACTCCTTGTTACCAGAAAATTGGAGTATTATCAAGATTTCAACACTGCCTTCATTAATAGGTGAAACCCTTTGAGGTCTGGAAATTCCGTGTTCTATTTTTGATTTTGTCCTATATTCATATCAGAGGTTGATACTTGGTCTTCTGCTTTACACATTTCACCAATTACAAGAAGTTCGAGAATCTCTTGAGTTTTTGTTTCGTTGCTTCAAAATATGAATTTGAAGTGTGAAAGAAAATTAAAACAAGTTGTAGAAATTACTATGTTTTACTACCAATAAATTGATATTTTACATATTTAATTGTGACTCGAGTTTCGGGAATAAACTATCCCATCTTCAGACAACAGGCAGAAGAGGTGATAAAACAGGTTAACAAAGAGAGGGCAGCTAGCAAATATAAGAATGTCGGCACGCTAAAGAAGATTGGTGAAGAGATGTCACTTACTTAAACATCTCAAATATTTTTGATTTACATTGGTCCGTGAGTCATTCATTATTTTTACATTATTTTCATTGTGAACTAATTCGAAAATTTCAACAGATTATCTATTATCGGAAAAGGATCGCCGTTTTATGAACAATGAGTGGCAAAAGTAGAAGTTTGTTTTTTTTCATGAAATTCATTTTATGCTCGTTAACCTCCTATATATTTAATACTGCACGTCGAGCAATATAACTCATAAACTCCCGATTTGTGTATGTTTGGAGTTGGGTCCTTTGCATTAAATAATACGGATGATAATTTGTATTGTGTTTTGAAAGCAATATTGACATCTAACTTTGAGAAACTACTTTTTGACTTATGCTACCGAAGTACGATAAAGAAATAAATTTTTGTTTCCTTTAGTTTTTATGATGGGATGAATTTGGTTTATAGATTGTTTCTGTCGAATTAATTATCTATTATATTGGGGTTGAAACCGTTGTTCGCGGCTATTTATTTAATAGTTTGGACTTCAGCTTCACGGTTATTTTTTGATAAGGGTAATGCGAAAGCTGTATGGATCATCGCTGACATTTTTTGTGAATATGGGTGATTCGAGTCAATAGGAATACATATATCAGTGGATGTGGATTTTCTGAACACGTTAAATTCTATTTTACTATTCGAGTGTGATATCGAGTGGTCTAAAAATGTAAATGTATTTTTCTAATTTGAATTTAATTTTTGGGTGAATATTATTTAGGAAATTCAAAAATTGACTCAGTTGTCTGGATGTTCAAGAAATACATTCTGTCAAGAAAGAACCGGGAATTATCGATTTAAATTTGGCGGGGCAATGAGGCAGGTAAATTTTTTTTTTCCTAGGTTGGTACCACTGTCCTTAATTACTATGCCAAGATTGAGCGGAATCTGTCAACTAGTGTGTTTGCAACAGCTGATTAAGTTAGTCGATGTCAGAGTGCGTGCCGATTTTTTCTATGGGTGATTACGTTGAGCAAAGAATTTGGTTAAAGTTTTGTGTTGCAAATGAATTTTCGTGTGCCGATGCATTGAAAATGTTGCAAAAGGCCTTTGATGATAATGCTCTATCGAAAACTCGTGCATATCAGTGGTACAGAGCGTTCAAGGACGGTCGTGAAGTGGTGAAGATAACGTCGATAAAATTAAGGAAAGGGTGCTGGAAAACCATCGTACCAGCTTGAGAGAGATAGCACATGATCTTAAGATATCCCACGAGTCCGCACGTACGATTTTGATTGATATTTTGGGCATGAGAAAGGTGGTCGCACGACTCGTACCGAAAGACCTGAATTTTCTTCAAAAACGTCATCGCGAACAGGTTGCTTCAGACATGCTGGATCGCTGTAATTCCGATTCTACATTCATGGAACGCATTATAACTGGTGATGAGACCTGGGTCTACGAGTACGATATGCAAACAAGCCAGCAATCATCGGAATAGGTGGCAAAAAATGAGCCGAAACCGAAAAAACCACGCCAAAGCCGCCCGAAAATGAAGGTGATGCTCATTGTTTTCTTCGATATCCGTGGCGTGGTGCACTACGAATTCGTTCCAGAGGGTCAGACGGTAAACAAGGAGTATTACCTAGGCGTTATGAAACGTTTGCGTGAGCGTATCCGTAAGAAGCGGCCAAATTTGTGGGCGAACAACTCATGGATTTTGCATGACGATAACGCGCCTTCTCACCGAGCTACGATTGTGACTGACTTTCTCGCCAAAAACTCAACAAACGTGCTTCAGCAACCACCGTGTTCGTCGGATTTGGCTCCCTGCGACTTTTTCCTCTTCCCAAAACTAAAATTGCCCCTTCGTGGCACCCGTTTTGAGTCGATTGAAGCCATAAAACAAAATTCGGCGCGAGAGCTAAAGTCCATCCCGGAAAGCGCCTATAAAAAATGTTTCGATAATTGGAAGTGCCGTTGGCATAGATGTATTGGAGCAAATGGAGCCTATTTTGAAGGCGACCAATAAATTGTGACGATTAAATGTAAAAATGTAAATGTAAATTGAAAATTCCCGGTACTTTCTTGACAGAGTAGTACACGTGAGTATATTGTCTACGTTTCTGTACCAGAAATGAATATTCGCGGTAATTTTGAATTGAAGATCTTATTTTCTATTTCGGACATAAATACATCTACAAGGAGTGGACTCAGTAGTGAGCCCATGGCTAGGGCGTTTAATCCTTCGTATATTTTATTGTTAAATTGAAAATAGTTTTCCAGCAGGCATTGTTCTAAAAGGACGATGAAATCACTATGTATCACGGAATTTACATGTGATTTTCCCAGAATTTCTGAAACTAAATGAATGCTATCATTTCTGGGTATATTTGGAAACATATTGTCTACATCCAGGCATACTTGGTAAAGTAAAATTTTTTAATTTCGCTGTGGAATTTTTTATTGTGTATTTCGGTATGAAATTAGCAAATCTTTTAGAAATTCCATTTAATTCTTTTTCTATTTAATAGGTAGGGCTACTAATAAAGGAAACAACTGGGCGATTTGGTGCATCTTCTTTGTGAGTTTTTATAAGACCGTAGAGTTTTGGTGGGCTAGTATTAATATGAATGAAATGATGAATTGATTTAAACAAAGAGATGTCTGTCAATATTTTTTCCAATGACTTTTGAATTTTAGTCGTTGGCACAACGGGAATTTCTACGATATCTTGATTTTTAATGAGATCCTTAATTTTCTCTATGTACGTCGATCTAGAAAGGATAACTTTGGCATCTGATTTATCTGCTTTGGTGACGGTCCGATTGAATTTTTCCTTTTATGCATTTAATTTTATTCAAAAAAGAAAATGCTAATCCTCTTCGGGAATATTTACAGATGTATAGATCCGAAGTACATGGAGTTAAAATTTGCAGCAAATGTTATAATCCTCAACGTGAAAGCATTAATTGATTATTAGAAAATGACTTCCTAGTATAATAAATTTCATCAGTAGATTTTTCACTTTTTTTTTCAAAGAACCGAAACTGCTGACAATTTTTTACAAAATGTTAATTAACAAATTCAAACAACATCTAATAATTAACTCTAAAAAATATATTATTCTTCAATGAAATATATCCTCTGGTATAATGAAAAATAAAATTTTTTTTTCACATCATAAAATTATTGGCAAGTGTTATCTTCTGTTTACCTGAAAAAATTCCTAGTCTTTCCTAGAAACTTACAGGGGGTTAGAACTTCATCACTATAATTAAATACTGTCCACTTCTCACTTAATGTCTCATTTAGTGTATGAGCAATCTACTGCCTCAAAATCCAGTGTGGCAAATATTTTTTCATCCTTGTTTCCTTATGTTTTGATAATTGAAAAAATAATTTCCTCTGCAGAAAAATATTCTTCCCATATTATCATATCGCCTTATTAATCTTAATTGACAGATATTTTTCAGCGTTGATTTATATTCTGTGTTCAAAAGCTCCAAAACATATTGAGAAAACCTTTAAACAACTTCACTTAATGAGATAATCAATTTGCATTAGTTAGAATTTTTATATTCTAGTTTTAAACGATGTGGAAATGAATAATTGATTTTTCTTAATTATTTACTTCGAATTGAATTTAAAAATATGTTGTTTTTTCAACAATGAAGAATATTATATTATATTTTCATTGAATTTTTAGCTCTTTTTGTTTGAACAAAATATCAAAGTAATAAATTTCGTTGAATATTTGTAAATAAATCTGAAACTTATTCACCTCGTTTATCGAATTGTGATTCTTCGAACGATATCTAAAAAAAATGTTCACTGTTGATTCTCGTAAGGAATCAACATTAAAAGTTTTCGTTGACATGTGAAAATATAGTTGAATTCTTAGAACTACGAACGAAGCAGACAAGTTCTTGGAGATCAAGTAACAAACTGGAAATCCGTTGGGCAGTGTGTAAAATTAGTTGGTATCAACTTTGATTGATAAAGTTTATTATGAACTTGAGTAAAGTAAATACGCAAATACTTCAGTCTTTTTAATTGAAGGATGAAAACTTTTGAAGTTCCATAATAGAAGGGACGCATTTTCCTCACAAAAAAACTGAAAGTGTTTTAATAGCTTTAACTAAAATTTGAGTCTTCATTTCTTCCAGTTAGCAACTTTTCAAGCAGTATTTAGTCGAGAATATAGCATAACTGTCGCATATCAAATAAAAAATTGTTTTTACGCGCTAGTTCCAGGAAACAGACTACAACAAAAAGTTAAAATGTTAAAAAGAGTTAAAAATGGGGAGAAACCTTAAGAAAAGCATCACCATGTAAATTTTCACAACAGTTCTGATCATTATTCCATTTGAACCCCAAAAAGTAACCCATCCTTCAAGTTTGATTTGAATATCTCAGAAACTACAGCAATTATCAGGAAAAATAATTCTTGCCATACGTTCAGAGCTTTTCTCCCGAAATGTCACAGCTTAAAGGCTCAAATGGTACGGAAATTGAGTAGTTGCAGGTTAGTTTCATTCTAAAAGGCGGAAATTAAAATTATTGTGTGGAAATTGATCTTCTCATGAAACCGAAAATATAATAAAATGAAATAAATGGAGGTTTATACTTGATAGAAGGTATATGAAATTATTTAAATATTTTAACATTTACAGATATATTCTGTTAGCCTTCCACATATATAATTTCAAAAAATTATAATTTCAGGAATTAAATTAATGTAACATAAGCACTGCTTATATCAAACGACATAAAATAAACCTTAATTATAAGACATCCAAATGAGATAACAAATTCAAATAAATATAAATTGAGAACAAAAATCCTATAAATTAAATATTTTGAGTAGACAAAATTTTGTTCCTGCTCATCCCTCCAACAGATATCTTCCAAAAATGCATATACATACATAGTATATTAATTTTATTATGATGAATCACCAGAGTGACTTCCGTTTGGAAGTCTATTAGTTCTGAGAAAGCGGTAGTGAAGTGGAAAAAATTAGATGTGGATCAGGCACAAACACCATGAAGAGTAAATAATAAATCTAATTGAAAAATATATTCTTCATTCAATTAGTTAAATCTGTTTGTGCTTATTATTCAAAAATCCAAATAAATATGATTCATAATGTGTCATTAACGCTCTGGTTACTGAACAAACTCGCTGTTTACAGTGATTAATTGAAGCCAACTAGTAGGTGAAACACTAGGGAAGTATATACAGTTTTAAAACATTTTCTGAATAATTAAGGCCAAAGGGCAATAGTCTATTCGGAACTTCCTCATTTCCCGAGCAATTTCATAAGTGAACTCTACTGAAAAATTACTTTTCATGTAATTTATCATCGCAAGGCTACAAGGCCTGGCAAATCATTTATTACTCCCAACTGACAAAATCTATCCAAGAATATTAATTCTCAAGTGTCCTTATAGAAAACACCAAGCAAAAATATTCCTATTTCGTTTGAGCTGAGAAAGAAAATTGAGGAAAATTAAATATTCGACATTGACCAGATGGGCAGAAGCTGCTTAATGTGGTTGTATTTTGGAAACTTCATCCAATAAGGACGAAACGGATTGGAATTTGGTGAATAATGAGATTTTAGGTCATCTGGAATATTGAAAATGAGATCTTTTCTGATTGCAAATGAGGTCGTTGAATATTTCTCTAATATAGACAAAATATGGAAATAAGAAATCTTTCTTTTATACTAATCAGGCAATGGTGGATAACATTTCTTTTCTATTCTGTTATATGTGATGAAATCATTTGAAATTTTCATGAAATGAATAAGGAGTGGGTCATTTGAAATTTGCATTTTTTATCGGCCATAAATAAAAATTAATGACTATTTTTTCAAATTCAAGAGTTGAATAGAAAGGCTGAACCTTGAAATTTATGAGTGGAAAACAATATCTTTAAAATGACCGCCATGAATGGCTAGAGTACCCCATCCGATCAACCCAATATTTCAGTACATTTTCGGTTGTTTGAACCTCAACTTCATGAATGGCAACATGTAATCATTAGCCTATTCAACGAAGTAGAAACGCATCGGATGTTCACGAGGCTCCACTTGTTATACTAGTTGAACTTTATACCGAGGTCTTTATGCAAAATTCTCTTCAGGGAAGTGCGAAAAATGTTCATTTCTTGAGCACTATGACGAGTTGATATTGATGAATATTAAGCCACATTTTGGGCAGATTTTCAGATGTGCTTACTGGACAAGAACGTTACGGATTGTTTTATTAATTAGCGATCGAGTTTTCACGGACAAATTGATCCACAAATTTCATTTCATAATAAAAAGAGGTTTTTTCTTGTTAGAAGGATTATTACAAAGTTTTAATTCATACAGAATCATTCTGTTAACCTCCAATAAATTTAAATTAAAAAAAAAATGTTTATTCAAAATCTCATAGAATTAAATTCAGTAAATGTCTCAGAAAACACTGTTTCGATTCGTTAAACATACAGAATTAACACTTATTACATGGTACCAAAAGGGGATAAAAGAATTCAAATAATTGTAAATTATCAATTAAAATAACTAAATAAATAAGTGAATGGTACAAAATTCTGTTTCGTACCTTGTTTTATGAAAACCAAATTCCCTTCCAAAAATGCAAAACATCAACTCAAGAACTTATATTTCTTTGAATACTTTTATCCCCTTTTGGTCCTGTGTAGTAAGTGTTAATTCTATATGTCTGCTAAATTGAAACAGTATTTTAAAGACATTTATTCAATTTATTTCTGAATGTTTTTGAATAAATTTTTTTTAAACTAAAATTTGTAGAAGGTTAACAAAATAAATCTGTATGATAATTAAAATATTGTAATGATACTTCTATAAAGAAAAAAATATTTTTATCATTAAAATATTTCAATATTAGCCTTCTACATATTTAATTTCAAAAAATTATATTTAATAATTATAACTTCAGGAATTAAATTAAATTAATATCATATAAGTATTACTCATATCAAATGGCATAAAATAAACATTCATTATAAGACATCCAAATGATTTAACAAAATCCAATAAATAAAAATTGTTAACCAAAATCCTATAAATTAAATATTTTGAGTAGACAAAATTTTGTTTCTGCTGATCAGTCTTAAGAAAACAAATATCTTTCGAAAATGTTTAACATAATATTAAGAATTTCATCATAAAACATCTTACTTAGAATATTCAATATTATTGGATATCTAACTAAGTTACTTTCTATAAAATCTCGAGATATGTAAAAACATTACTGAAAAACAAGTTTTATGAGAGACTCTGCTTCGCCAGTACTCAATTAATTCATATTCAATAAAATATAACATCAATCAACAACAAATATTCAGAACAAATTGTGGAAATTACTATGTTTTACTACCAATAAAAATATATTTTACACATTTTCTTGTGACTCGAGTTTCAGGAAATGAACTATCCCATCATCAGACAACACAAGAAAATGTGTAAAATATATTTTTATTGGTAGTAAAACATAGTAATTTCTACAATTTGTTTTAATTATGATCAACTACCAAATAGTAACGGCTGAAACAATTCAGTATCTAACAAATATTTACTCACCCTTCAACAATTTAGAAAACTTCTGGTAAATGAATACTGAAAAATTTAAATGGAGTGTAATGTTAACTACAAATAAATAATTCTGTGGTTTGCCCTTGATCTAAAAGATTGAAAGACAATTAAACGGCCTCTGTTACACCACAAGGACTATCTGTATAAAGAATGTTATGGAAACCAAATAATAATATATTATGAATAAAATAACATAAATAGATGTTAATACTTGATAGAAGTATATAAAATTATTTAAATATTATATACCTTCTATGAAGTATTAACCTCTATTTATGTTATTTTATTCATAATATATAATATATTATTTGGTTTCCTTAACATTCTTTATACAGATAGTCCTTATGCTATAACAGAGGCCGTTAAATTGTCTTTCAATCTTTTAGATCATATCTTACCTCTTTTTATTATTTTATTATATATGATATATATAATAATTATTTATTTTCGTTTACACTTATACCATATTATCATTTGGTATTAAGGACCATAAAATACCTTCCAAACTTTGTGTGATTTCTGTGACGAATATAGAATACGTAGGATTTTTGAAATTTCACTTCATTCTAGTGTTTGTTCAGATAAGTACATTCAGTTTGTCTGGTAAGATATTTTTCGTTATATTTATATTTTTTAAATGTGATGAGTTTCCGTTGTGAGAATTCTAAATTGCTTTTTGAAAAGGTTCTGCACGTCTTAGCAATTTTTTTTGTAGGATCTTATGTTGAGCGAGTTGTTTTTGAAGAAGTTCTGGAGTTTATATTTTGCATTTTCATAAAACAAGGTACGAATCAAAATTTTTTTACCCTTCAAGAATTCATTCAATAATTCTAATTTATATTTCTTGGGGTTCTTTTATCTCCTTTTGATACTGTGTAATGAATGTTAATTCTATATGTCTACTAAATTGAAACATACTACTCTGTCAAGAAAGTACCGGGAATTATCAATTTAAACAACATTTTTACATTTAATCGTCAAAATTTATTGGGTCGCCTTCAAAATAGGCTCTATTTGCTCCAATACATCTATGCCAACGGCACTTCCAATTATCGAAACATTTTTTATAGGCGCTTTCCGGGATGGACTTTAGCTCTCGCGCCGAATTTTGTTTTATGGCTTCAATCGACTCAAAACGGGTGCCAGGAAGGGGCAATTTTAGTTTTGGGATGAGGAAAAAGTCGCAGGGAGCGAAATCCGGCGAATACGGTGGTTGCTGAAGCACGTTTGTTGAGTTTTTGGCGAGAAAGTCAGTCACAATCGTAGCTCGGTGAGAAGGCGCGTTATCGTCATGCAAAATCCATGAGTTGTTCGCCCACAAATTTGGCCGCTTTTTACGGATACGCTCACGCAAACGTTTCATAACGCCTAGATAATACTCCTTGTTTACCGTCTGACCCTCTGGAACGAATTCGTAGTGCACCACGCCACGGATATCGAAGAAAACAATGAGCATCACCTTCATTTTCGAGCAGCTTTGGCGTGGTTTTTTCGGTTTCGGCTCATTTTTTGCCACCCATTCCGATGATTGCTGGCTTGTTTGCATATCGTACTCGTAGACCCAGGTCTCATCACCAGTTATAATGCGTTCCATGAATGTGGAATCGGAATTACAGCGATCCAGCATGTCTGAAGCAACCTGTTCGAGATTACGTTTTTGAAGAAAATTCAGGTCTTTCGGTACGAGTCGTGCGGCCACCTTTCTCATGCCCAAAATATCAATCAAAATCGTACGTGCGGACTCGTGGGATATCTTAAGATCATGTGCTATCTCTCTCAAGCTGGTACGACGGTTTTCCAGCACCCTTTCCTTAATTTTATCGACGTTATCTTCGATCGAAGCCGTCGATGGGCGTCCACTTCACGACCGTCCTTGAAGGCTCTGTACCACTGATATGCACGAGTTTTCGATAGAGCATTATCACCAAAGGCCTTTTGCAACATTTTCAATGCATCGGCACACGAAAATTCATTTGCAACACAAAACTTTAAACAAATTCTTTGCTCAACGTAATCACCATAGTAAAAATCGTTACGCACTCTGACATCGACTGACTTAATCAGCTGTTGTAAACACACTAGTTGACAGATCCCGCTCAAGCTTGGCATAGTAATTAAGGACAGTGGTTTTACCTGCCTCATTGCCCCGCCAGATTTAAATCGATAATTCCCGGTACTTTCTTGACAGAATGTACATTTAGACATCTATACAATTCAATTTTAAAAGTTTTTGAATAAAATTTTTTGAGATAAAAATTTGTACGGGTTTAACAGAATAAACCTGTGTGCTAATTAAAATTTTGCATTTCATTTCGATTGAATTTTCCACGAAATTTCTAAGTTCTGATTGGAGATTCACCACTTTGGAAATATGTTATGAATTTTTCGCGCTTTTGTTCAAGCGTTAAAGGACCCATTTCGTCAATGTCAAATATTAAACTAACTTTACTTTCAAAACCTGAACGACAGAAGTGTTTCCAGACTCTAAATAACAACTACTTCAAAATGCTCTAGATGGCCCATCAAAATTTTAACCAGCCCATATATTTACTAAAATTTCAAACAACTATTTGCCATGCTGTCAATTGGCTCTTCAACATCATTATTCTCTGAAACTGAATTAAAATTTCTGTCCCACTGTAAAATTTCGGACATCAGCAAACGAGCATTTGTGTCACAATTTTCAATGGAATTATCAAGAATGTTTCCATCCCAAGTACATACATGAATATCATTATCGATATAATTGAACGGAATTGGAATGTCTAACTAAAATTGGTTTAATTATGCCGGAGCTCCTTCAAGTGGTATACGAAAGTACGCTTTCAAATAACGAGTTGGGATTCTGCCAGGAGTATTCACATTTTCAATTTTTCTGGTTATCTTCAGCTCCGCATTCTATTCGAAATATGTTCAGTATTTCGCGGAAAGGGACATATTTTCTCGCTATTGGTTAATGAGTTGTCAGAAAAGTTTCTAGGAAGAACAGAAAATCCCTACGCCGATTTGATGGCCAAAGAATTGTCTTGGTTTTGTTCAAGTTATAATGAGATCCAGAGCTGGTCTGCCGAATAAATTTTCACAACTGTGGAAAAATTCCTTGTAATTACGTGTTCAATCATAATGATGTTTGATAAATACCTTAACCTTCCATTGATGAAGAGGGGGCCATCTAGAGTTTTCTTTTTGAAATAGTGATTATTTCGAATCTGGCAACATTTCCGCATTTGTGTTTCTACAAAAAGTTAGTTAAATATTCGACATTAACGAAATGGGTCGAAAAAAAATTGTAGCGGGATATAATAGAATGATACTCATAAGGTTAACATTAAATTGTAAATTTAATAACAGATCGTTCTGTACACTTTCATACTATTTTATGTTCAAAAATTAAATAAAACAGAATATCTAAGCTTCTATTTTCTTGAACATATGGAAATTCTCAAATAATCAACATCACAAAGTCTGAAGGAAATCTCCAGAAATAGAGAAATTGATAGATAATATTACACACTAGCAATTTATCCTGATTTTGCTGAAAGAATTTAACGAAGAAAATTCCATATTTATATATTGCATTTTTTGAGATGAAAATTTATTAGTCGAATTCTTTCAGCGTGACAATTACGACTAAAGTGTATTTGCCATCAATTTTTTTCTACAGATTTCCTTCATATTTTGGAATGTTGAACAATGTTTGAGAATTTTCATATATCTGACAAAGTTTCCAGTTTTTCTGAGAAACTTTTATCTCTATATCTGAAAATTAAATGATATATAGCTGTTACAGAATGTTCTGTTTTTAGATTTAAGACTTCATCCAAACACGTACTCATAAATGCACGTCAATTTCTTTCGATTATCACGGTTTTGTTCATTAGGAATTCTTACCAGAAGGTGAGTCGGTGAATAAAGAATATTATTGGAGAGTTATAAGAAAAAGCTGTGGTGAAAGATGAAATTTGTGGAATGAAAATCATAGATTTCGCATCACTCAGGTCTATAAGAGAATGGACAAATTTCTGCTTGAAAACTAAATAAATCTTATCGAAAAACCACCTTTTTGTTGATCACAGTGACAAATTGCAGAGCACACATTTCAAACTGGTTGATTTTCATCAGTACAATGTATGTTAGTGACTACAAAATTGTCCAGTAATATATTCGCTGTACACAGAGATACGTATTAATCATACACTAGCGCCATCTAGAGTATGCAAATATACATACATGACATATCATGGCGAGTTAATTCAAATAAAGAAATGGATTCTCCACATTTTCCCAAAATATATTCATTCTTTCGTAATTGTTTCAAAATTCTTGCAATCTCTTTGAAGTCGATCTGTTCGTATCGAAATTGAATCACACTTCCTAGATATCAAGGTTCTAACCTATTCCGTTCGTAGATCGGCTCTCTTCAGCCTGAGTGTAAGGGCAGAGTTCGTGATGGACCAAATTGTATTGTGTTTTCCATTGAACGCTCGATTCTAATTTGCATTCGTTCCTATTCATTGCCTGAAATTAGCATTTTGTCGAGATCACTCGGCTGGATCGAGAACAGAGTAAAGAAGCGAATTTTGAGGGTTCCTTCGTGAAATAGCGCATTTAGATTCACACTTCATGGCGTTTTAGCCATCAGAAGGGAGTATATTTCATTACTATCTACGAACTGAGAGTAAGCTGAGCTCGAGTGGGATGATTCATGAACGTTTGAAAATATGCTGTGTTCAACTCCGACCTTCTATAAAAAAGATTTCCTATAAATTTTTCTTCATCTTCAATAGGACTTGAAGAATAAGTTAAATGCTACTTTTCTGGTCAATTTTATCCCCATTTTTCATACTGAACTCTTCTGAATCAGAATAGAGCAAATTGATTATATCTTTTCAGTCAATTTGTTGTTGATCTGCAGAGATTCAATGAAACACAAGCGTGTTTTCTAAATGAAATTTCAGTTAATTTGAGAATTCTTCATATTATTCTACGGGGAAGACTGGAATAGAAAATTTTTCTGCGCAGTTGTCACATAGCGCTTCATTTCATCACAATGTCACTTTTGGAATTTAGAGTCGAAAGTCTTCTCGAAAGGTCATACTGGATTTTGAAGTCAAATATTCAGGATCAAGTTAAATTTTTCTGGTCGTCCAGAGGTGAAAGTAATTTCTTAACACGATAACTTTCGAACTGGAAAATCTAAGAATAAATATTGAATATGGATTCAATATCAATTTTAAGGGTTTTTTCAAATATTTCAAGCGTTAACTTTTTCAAATATTTCAAGCGTTAACTAGATTAAAAAATATATAAGAGAAAGTATTTCAATTTACACAAAAATATTCAATACAATTGTTTCGCCACAATGTGGCTTCTTCAGGTATCTACATCCTACTGAGTGATGGTGTCCAGTTTAACAGAGTTAAATAGAGTTGAGTACGTGACAAAATAATGGTAAAAATAAGTCTCAAAAACTTAGGGTGTTCATTGGAATTGGCCGCTATAAAAAATCCATTAGGGAAATATATTCAGATCGGTCAACATCTGTTTATTCATTTAAAAGGATTTCACGGCCATTGTATCTGTTGATTTCCAGAGATTCTGAAAGTGTTAATCTAGAACTTTAGACGTTGGTAATTTCATAGTTCTTATTAAAATTATGCCTGAATTCCTTTAGATGATTAGCATATGTCGAAAGTACGGAATTCGATATGTAACTTCTTTGGTGTTCTTGGATTCTTTTCTTGAGTGAACCTCCTATCTGGTTAATATATACAAAGGGCAAGCGTTGCAAGTCAACTTGTATACTCCAGATTTATTTTATTCATTAGTTCGATCCTTATCGTTTTATATAAAATTACTAAGTTCATTGATGGTTTTAAAAACTGCATTGTTTTGTAACTATTGTAACTATTTTTGGAATGTTTAGCAATATTTTCAGATAATCCATTAACATAAGATAATGAAAAGTATTTCTATATATTGTCCTCTTTTACGATTGGGTACACGAGATTTAATGACATGTTCTTTTTTTTATTGGATACCATTTTGTCTCAAAGAAAGGGGTTGTAACCGTTGTTTGACGCTATTCGTTTAATAATATTTAATTCTTTCAGAAAGTTATCCGAAGTCAAAGGGAGATTCAATAATCTATGAATCTATTATATGCGGACATCTTTTGATTGGTGGAGTGATTCGAAATTTTAAGTATTGTAAGATCTGTATGTATGAGTTATGTATGAAAAATACTGAAATCATGTGAATTATTTAGCCTCTTTATAGTGAGGTCAAGAAAATTAATGCTGTGGTTCCTTATTTCTTCGATTGTAAATTTTGAATTTTGGATGGAGTTTATTGATAAAATTCGTGAAGATATTTAGTTGTCGGTCGGTGCCATTGAAACAACAAAGAATATAATCTACATATCTATACCAATAGAGGAAGTATTTGCTTCTCGGATTTAGGTGTATTTTTGATTCTAAAACATCCATGAAAATTTTAGCTTAAATTGAACTGAGTGGATTTCCCATTATTAAACCTTTGTTGGAAATATAGATCCGTTAAATTGTTTAACGGTACAATATGAACCTATTAATTTATTTAATGCGAAAAATGTTTATAAAAATCTCACTAAAAAAGAACATTGTAAAACACGTCTTCAATAATTATACTAATCGACTAAACCCGTATTAATACCTTAATTTGAAAGTATCATGAATGATCTTTACTGGACGCTCGATTGCAAGTTCGGAATTCTAGCAATTTTCTGGGAAATGTTTGATATTAGCGAATGTTACCTTCTGTTGAATAAACTCATCTTAAAAATGTCCTGTGTAGAATAGATTTCCATATTCGAATAAACTGACAGTGTTGGAAAACAAATACTTCATTTCTCGACACAACATCCATCCATAGTTCGGTCACAAATCACTTTAAGTTACAAACTTTCGAGAAGTTCGAATAGCATTCTCTGGGAATTTATATTCTATCAGCAACAGTATATTTAAATGAAGCATCTATTCCAGAAAAGAGTTTTGGTATCTTTTGAATATGAAAGCACATTATGAACTGCAATTAAATCTACAATATAAAATAATTCGGGGCTCCGCCTGCTCATTATCTTACTAAAAAAAATTTCACAGGTCAATACTATAATTTGTATAAAATCTACTAAATTTCGACAATAAACCATTGTGGCGCTAAAACTTTCTGGATATGATAGAGGGCTAACGATATGCGGATATTTTCCTATCTCTCCTGTTATAGAAGTAAAAGAGTTCGAATGTTATCTGTACATGAGTAATTGATCCTCACTCCCTTAAACCCAGCCGTAGAGTACGGTGTCATACTGATGTGACCTTTGAACTAATAATGGGTATTTCGTGGTCCGGATTTCGCAGCCCTGTTTCAATGACATATGTCAAACAGAGCAGTGATCCGAAGCCTCTTGTGTGTGTTGAAGTTTAGCTATATAACAATATGGATCGTTTATCTACTGCTGAACGTTTGAAATTTGTGAAAACTTACAATAAAAACAATTTTTCTGCAGTAAGTACCTTTGTGTATTACGGCCAGATTATGGTCGTGATAATCGTCCATCTGAGCGTATAATTGGTAACACAGTAAAATAATTCGAAGAGGCTGGAGCTGTTATTGATTTTTTGAGGTTCAAACATCATCATGTTGAACGCTCCACCGAAAATATTAGAAGTACAAATAAGTTTTCGCCGTACGGAACCCAATTTCCTTGTTTATGAATCATTCCTAATGATTTTAAACGATGTGAGACTGCTTGCTGAGTGACTTCTAATGTTAGAGCAAGTTCTTTTTGTGTTTGAGATGAATCTTCCTCCAATAATTCCTCCAATTCTGCATTCTCGTAAATTTTTGGCCTTCCACTGCGATCTTTGTCTTCTACGTCGAAATCACCATTTTTAAACTTTTGAAACCACTCTCGACACGTTCTCTCACTCAAGGCACCCTCACCATATGCTTCTACAAGCAATTGATGCGCCTCAGCAGCAGATTTCTTTGAATTAAAGAAGTAAACTAATATTTCCCGCAAATGACGCTTACTTGGCTCAAATTTTGACATCTTCAACTTATAAAAATTATATTTTACCAATATAAAATCAATGATATTAATAGGTTATGTTGTTCTTGAATATCCAAACTATTTTTTAAGCCGGTTATCATCTGCGAAAGCTAACCGAAACTCCGTGCCGCGCCATCTACAATAAAACGGCGGAAACTTATTTGTACTCCTAATATTTCTACTGTAAATGAAAGTGTTGAAAAAGATCCAAATATATCAATTAATAACATTTGAGCCTCTCTAACGGCACGCTATGGCATATTTTGCATCTAAATTTGCATCTCCGTCCTTATAAGGTTCAGTTGACAGAAGAACTAAAGCGATCTGTTACAGATGTCTTAAGGCCCATACATCATCGAAATGCACGCTCGACCGAAAATATTTCTACTGTAAGTGAAAGTTCAGGAAGATCCATATTTATGAATTCATCATTTGGACCTCTCTTACTGCACGCCAAGGCGTATTTTGGATCTGCATTCTTGTAAGGATCAGTTAACAGAAGAACTGCTGACCATATAATGCGTAGAACATATGCCGATTGGGTGCTTGAACAACAACGTTTGGATGACGATTTTTCGCATAGAATTTTCTTCAGCGACGAAGCACATTTTTCACTCGGTGGCTATGTAAACAAGCAAAATTGTCGCTTCTGGAGCAGTGAAAATCTAAGATAGATTGGGCCGTTGCTTGGTAGAAATCAGTTGTGATTGTCATTATAAAATAAAACACTTGTTTACATTTTCTACTTTATTTTTGGTATTGACGTACGTTTCGTCTTTGCTTGAAAGACTTCATCACTGTTACTTCGTATTCTGATGAAGTCTTTCAAGCAAAGACGAAACGTACGTCAATACCAAAAATAAAGTAGAAAATGTAAACAAGTGTTTTATTTTATAATGACAGTGAAAATCCCCATGTGACTGCTGAGGGACCATTACATCTACAAAAAGTCGCAGTACGGTGTGAAATTTGGTCTGGTGGTTTGATTGGCCCGTACTTATTTGAAAATGAAGAAGGTGTCACTCAAACCATCAATCCTCATCGCTATAGCCAATTGATTACCGATTTTTTTAACTGAAATGAATGATATTGCAACAAGCCACACAACACGATACGCTTTGGCTTTATTGCAAGAAAATTTCCCAGGACGTGTAATTTATCATTTTAGCAATGTGAATTCACCACTAAAATCTTGTGATTTATCGCCTTTGGATTTTTTGTAGTGTTATGCGAAAGATCGTATTTCTGCCGATTCTCAGACTATTGAAGATTTGAAAACCAAAATCCCTCGAGTTATTGGTGAGATATTGCCCGAAATATGCTGGCGAGTCATCAAAAATTACCTCACAAGGATCTAGTCCTGTAAGAGATCACACGGAAGACATTTAAAATGTTATATTCCACATATAATGGCATGGTCCAAGCATTATACTGAAATAAAAATGTGATCGATAGTGTTTTATTTACGTTTACTTTCGGAAGCAAAAAATGTATAACCCTGTATTATAACTTATTTCTGTAATCATCTTATTTCACAAAGTGTGGTTGCCATTTACGAACTTTTGATAGTGATTATAACATAAATTATAGATATATCTGCAGATTTAAAAACATTTTGAGCATTAAAAGAATGTATTATATTTATTCTTCATACTATATTTGATAATTTAACATCTTTCTCTAGAACTTATGGTTTTGAAAGTTTATGATGGATGGGATTTTAACTATTTAATTTAAATATCAAATATCATACAGATTTATTCTGTAACCTCTCATAAATTTCAATAGAATAAATCTGTATGACATTCAAAAATTTTTTAATAACCCTTCTATCAAGAAAAAACCTCTTTTTATTATTCAATTTGTTCTTCAGTTTGAAGCATAGCAACTATGGTTTGATATTCATCAAACATAAAACCATCCTATTAACCAGAAAATGGCAGCATAACTGTAAAATCTATAGATCATCCAACGGCTTAGATAAAAATCTCATTATGGAATATCAATGGTTTAAAGAAAACCTAATAATGCCTTAAAGCTTTCTGTGATTTTTGTGACGGACATAGAATATCTTGATATTAAAGTTAGTTGTTCAAACAATGATTCAGGGTCCACTTTTAGGTAAGTTATATTTATTGTTGGTTGATTTTGATTTTGTAAATATGATTTAGGGCCGATGTGGAGATTATCGGAATTCTTATTGGTTTTTTGAAGATATAATGCATGTTTTGAGAGATTTTTAAATTAACTTATTTAAATATATTGAATATTTCAAATAAATTATATTTTTTGAGAAGTCCTTAAATTATTTTTTATGTTTTTGGAAAGGAATTGGTGTTCATAATGCTAAGATCAGAAACAAAATTTTATCTCCTTCAAATATTTATTTATTAATTTTAATGGACCATTTTATATTTGTTGGTTTATTTATTCCATTTCATATTATATACTGAGTTTTGATTTTGTACGTCTATTAAATATAAGCCGTGCTTATAAGAGATTAATTAACTTCTAAAAGTTTTTCGAATAGAAATTTTTTTGAAATTAAAATTGAAGAAGACTGACAGATTGAATCTGCTTTGATATTCAAAATAAATATCATTCAAATGACCGCCACGACTGCACATACAGTGCCCTATCCGATAAAACCCATTTTTCAGTGCATTGTCGATTGTTTGGGGCTTAATCTCATGAATGGCCAGGTCGATTTTGTGCTTCAGGGCTTCAATAATTTCTGTATGGTTAGCGTAAGTAACACTTATCCTCAACGTATCCCCACAAAAAATAGTCCTCCGAGATGAAAATGAGCTTAATTCCTAGAGATGATTTTTCAAGGATTTTTCAGTCCATTTAGCGAAGTGTAAACGCATCGGCTGGTCACTTCTTGTACTAATTGAACTTAAGAAGCCTTCTTTATGCAAAATTGATGTTTGATTCTAATCACCCACATTATCGAAAACTAGCAGCTTATAATAGCATGATATTTAGATTAATCAACATACCTGTGACACAAGAGAATTTTGATAGAGAACTGAATATAATAAAACTGATTGCATTTAACAATGGTTTCAATCCGTTCATTATAAATAAATTATTGAAACGAATGCAATTTAAACAGTCAATATCGCTTGTATATCCAACAATAGCTATTGATACAAAATATATTTCTTTAACGTACACAAACAAAAAGTCCGAGAAAATAGCAAGATATTTAAAGAAAAAGAGTAACTGCAACATTTCATTCAAAACAAGAAACACGTTGGGAAGTTCACTAAAAAATAAAAATTTGATCCATAAAAACAAAAAGTCTGGAATCTATAGGTTAAACTACGGTACTTGCTCATCTGAATATGTGGGTCAGACTGGTAGATCTTTCGGCACTAGGATACGTGAACACGAGAAAGCATATCTTGGAAAAAACGGAAATTCAACATATGCTGTCCATCTTTCGGAGACAGGACATGATTTTGACAATAAATTCAAAATCTTACACCTAGAAAAAAAGAACCCTAGGTTGAACTACTTAGAAGCCCTCGAAATTAACAGATACAATAAAAAACAGATTCTCCTAAATGACCAGACGGACCTCAATAAATCCCCTTACTTAACCTCTTCTGAAACTTTGTGTAATAATAAAAAAAACAAATTACTGTAAACTCCCACTACCTTCTTTTCTGTACATGTTGCATATTTAAAGAACTCAATCTCAAATATGTAGTTAGTACCATACTCACCTGACGAAGTCATGTTGTCATGGCGACACAATTGTTGTGAAATTAATTAAATTAGCGGAAATTAAGTTGTTTTACTTCAATCATTGAACGTGAGCAGGTTGTTTTTATCATAAATAATGATCCAGTTTCACGATCTCGCTCATAAATTGATTCAAAAATTGCCGTTAGGGCATTTCATTTCTATTGAATTTTCCACGTAAATTTCTGAAAGTTTGGAGAAATTTCATCATTTTGAAAATAAATTTTTGATATTTTCCCGTTTTGTTCAAGCCTAAATCAACCCATTTCGTTAATGCTGAATATTAAACTAACGTTCTGTCAAAACACGAATTGAAAAACTCGAAATAACCACTACTTCAAAATGCAAACTCTAGATGGCCTACACTTTATACCTTATTCGTTCCTTTTTATACATTCTATAAAAATTCCAAAAGAAATCAATTCAAAGGTAGCAACTGTAAATGAGAAGAATGTAATAATGTCGTAATAAAAATGGTAACACGAAGATCCTGTAAAATAATTTGTTGACTCTTTCTAACTCACATCATCCACGCTTAGCTAGCTGACATGGGGAATCGGAAACAACAATATTTCCAGTTGAAGAAACTATCTTTCACAGAGCCGAGAAAAAGGGGGCTTACTGAAATGGAATTACTCCTGTAGGTTTTTATTTCTAGGAGACCCGTTCCGGTTCTGCCCCTTCTCTTTTGTGTTACTGTATACGTCCAAATTGAATGGACCTGGGAATTATGGCAGACGAGAAAATTGAAGAGCTAATTGGAGGAAACCATTCGAACTCGATGCAAGTAAGAAGCCTGACCTCATTGACTCCTTTTGTATCGACTTAATTGCCCCGGTACAAGATAAATGAATGATTGGAGGTTCACAACACAGAATGATTTATTAGATTTAACACGCAGTTCCTGAAGTGAAGGGTAAGTTGAATTTTAGTCCGTTGTAATTGATCCTCTCAGGTGTTCACGGATGGATAATAACACTGGGCGACAAAAAAAATTTTTTTGGTTGTAACAAAACGCTGAATAGCATATTATGGTAGAATGGGCGTATCCAAATAATAAAATGAGAAAAAAGGTTTTAACACGTAAGGTTTACATTTATAGAACAACATTTAATGTTACAATATCTTATGTGTATTGAAAAAAGTGGTTTCAGAATTTTTCAAACGTATATATCGACTTTATTTAGTTTTACACCTACCAAACGAACCTGAAATTAAAGAAAAACACAAGATTAAAAATATCAACTCAAAAGACTTATTAAATTCAATTTTTTTCTTTTATGAGGGGTCATATCTCCTCTTTTCAGAAACCAGCAGTAATCACCCATCGTCCTTGAGAACGAATTTCCATTGTCCTAATATCTTGGCGGAATCTTCCACCCTCCTCGTCACTGACAGCTCCCAATTTTCAGGAAAAAATGACAGACGTGAATGGAGGAAATGAATTTTTAATGACATTCGGGCACCAAGTGATTTGTAGGCATCTAATAGTTCATTAACTAACTGTTAGTATCAATATTGCTGCCCAAAAGTCTTCTACACTAGCAAATGAGTCCTATGCTCTGAGTTTTCTGCTTGGTAAGCTTCTCTGTAAAATTAACCTTGTTCAGCAATTTTTTGTTTTGTGGTCCAATAAAAGTGCCTTGCTTTAATTTGGCACCACTCAACTTGGGAAAGACTTACTTTAAGTATTTGAATTCACCACCATCTTTATTCGTAGCCTTCACACCGTTTTTACCAGCCCAAGTTTAATGTGACGAGGGGGCAGCAGGATAGTTTTAGGGTTTACAAGTGGTCTAAACACAAGATTTTGAGATCCTATTTGAAATACACTTCTTTTTGGCCAAATTTTCGTTATATAATGCTGATTAACTACACGACTGCCCCAAAATAACATCAATATTTTGTAGTCCCACTTAAATTCCCATAACTTTTAAGTCCCCACATATCTGCCATTTATACGTGTTGAAGTTTATTTTATCCAAAATAGTGCGAATATTTTCATGAATTTTTTTCATCGTCACTGAATGGGCAACTGGTATAGAGGGTTTTAAATTTCCATTATGCAATAACACAGCTTTCAAACTGTATTTAGACGAATCTATGAATAAACGTCAACCCGAAAAGGAATCCTGAATATCAAGTTCCTACATTAAACCATCAATATTATTACACGCACCCAACGAATTTTCCATACTGTAGAATACAGAAAACGGAGCGTTTCTTCTTCTGAAATTCGTAATTTCCATTTCGTTACCTAATAAGTTTCATTCCTTAAAACGGGAACCAAGAAGTTCTGGCTGTTGCTCAAATCACGTATTAAATCATTCAACTCACTTTGAAAAATGAAATGTGGCTCGCCGGAACTGGGATCTAGAGTTTAAGTCGTTACACTGTTCTTCGGAGCTGCCTGATGATGCGTGGTCTCCAATATCTTCCAAAACAGCATTTTGCGGATCTAAAGGTGCGATCGGTACTGGTAAATCTGCATTTTGAGAAACGTATTGCAGACAGCAAATTTGGATAGTCGATCATATGCTTTTCATTTTTGGAATAACTTTCAGGCTTTGTCAGACAGAAATAGCAATCGTCTTAATGATTAGTGTATTCTCGCCATACTGCAAAAGGTATGCTTTTTCTCTTCCCATTGATCCACTGCACCAATGATACGCTACAGCGGTAACATGAAGAGCAGACTGCTTGTCTTCATCTCCAATTAAAACATCAAAACATTGGAAGTAGGCTTTTTTAGCATTTTCAGAAAATGATCTGACCTGTGATATTACCATAAATTCTCCACAAATATAACAAAGTTTGCCATGAGAGATTTTGCAACAGAGGTGTGCGTCTGTCTCGACATTTTCGTCCTTAAAATACTTTCTTATCTACACCCAGGGAACCACTCTCAACTCAACAAAGAATGATTTTTAATCTCAATTTCATGTCCTATATTGTAAACAACACAGTTATGATACTTTACCTGTTATAAAATGCATCCATTTTAACCGTCTTCTCATAAAATTGTCCACTTGCTAATGTAAAATGGCCTTATTGGGCTATTGAAAAGTGGTACGTATGGCTTTAGGAATATTTTTCCCTATTATTAGAAGGGTATTTTCATTAAAAAAAAATAAAGATCTGCTGTGTGTTATAAAAACCTTGTAGACCAGTGTTGTTCTTTCTCATCAACATATGTTGAAGTTCTAGAAATTCAATAATTTGTTTAATTTGAAATAGCAGAAGTAGGAAAAGACTAACCTATAATAGTGTTACTATTAATTCAAAATAAAAATGGTAAAAAGAACTGACGTGAATTCTGGAACTCATTCATATTACCCAAGATCCTCATGAAATTTTGCATAAGCTTTCTTGTCTTTTTAAAAGGTAAAATTAAACTCAATTTTAGGACTGTTGATGTGATTCCAGTAGCGCTCAACGCTACTCTGCTCACAAAATGTGTTGTTCTGAATCTTCTTACCAAACGAAACTCATGTAATTGTGCACAAACTTGTGCGTCCGTATTCTACTCCCAAAACGACAAAGCAGATCGATCAGATCTGTGGCTTAAAAAATATTGGGAAAAATAAAAAAATCGAATATGAATAACTGTGGAGCCATTGCACCGATTTTTTCCATTAATGAACTTAATCGGGTAAATCAGGTCTCAAACTTTACTCTAAGGGTAGGCTCTTTTCTTTCGCAAGTTAAAGTGTTTACCGACAAAACGGAGCGCAAAAATTGATTCAAAGTGATAATGCACTCATTAGTAGTGAATTTAGGTTGGAGAAAACCTTTGGATCAGATGTAAGGAGAGCCGTTTAATATTTGTGTAAATATAACACAAGGGGAAATTTTTCAAGCACATAGGCAATCTTTAAAAAATACCAAATATTATGTAAAGGTTTTCAGAATATTCTGAATCTTGATCTGTCAGCAATCTTCATTAAGTAAGACTCATAACTTAATAATTCAAGTTCACTTTGATTCAATTTTAGCGCTGTTTTTTCAGGGTAAAAATATGAATTTATAATGTCGTAAAATTATTAGTATAAATGCTAATGAAAAATATAGTCCGCCTAGAAAGTATCCAGAATTTATTATTTTTCATAATTAAAATATACTTCTTTTTTGTAATATTCTAAGACGAAAGTAATGTATAAAATAGGTTGTGCAGATAGTCGGCTATGGCCAAAGTTGCATGGCAACACTAATTGTCAAATATTGTTGATTGTCAACAGGTATACAATTATTTAATGTGGCAACTAGAAATAAAAACAGGTAAAATATTTGTATCGAGAAGGTTTTCGAAATGTTAAATAATTAAGGCAATTGACTGAATTGAGAGTGCTGTATATGAGACAATAAGGAGGATAAAAAATAGCATGGATATGAGGCATAGTCCAGTTTCAGGAAGACCGCGTAAGATTAACAGAAACAATTCAAACCCTTTATTAGCCTTAGGACACAATCCGCGCCTACGGTTTGCAAATTGGCTTACAGTAACCCCGCTGGCGATTGTATCGCGTCTAACCGAGCGGCGGATTGTTTTCTGACACATTCCAACGCCCTATTCCGTGACCCTAACGACGCTCACTGGAGGGGGAGTGTGTACCAACCTTCCTCACTCCTCGCCTAGAATTTTGCTTTACTCTGCTGGAGCTTGCCGGCGTACCATATAGAGGACGCTACCGTTTTTTGAGTGCCGAGCTCATCATCCTCGCCCGATTCAAGGTTACTGTCGTCACAAGCAGACATACGCACCACCCTATCTGAAGAGCTCAGGTGCGCATACTTAGAACGAAACGCCGCCTCCAAAATTAAGAGGTAAAGGCTGCCTCACAACACCGCATTTCCCAAAGAGCTTCAGAAGATTAGAGGATCATTGTTCATCGTAGAGCACCTTATGTTTGTACCAAGTTTGCGAATTTCTGTCGAATCGTTTTCTTCTTCTTCACTTCAAAATATAAATTTTGAAGTACAGTATACACTACTCGATCCAGATGCAAATAAAGAAATACTCATTCTTCGGGTAATATTGATGCATCACAATCAGGTTATTCGCTACTATAGAATGATATGCAAGACTATAAACTGTAAAAATATAACACCGCAAGGGAGATTTTTAGATTGGCAGTAATGTTTTATATCATATACAGACAAAGATGAGTTCCTTCTTCAATCTGAGTTAGAACTATTGCCATAAACCATTTCGCGAAGAATCGCCTTCATAAAAGTTTCAAGATAAAAAGAAACGGTCGTTCAAATTTGCCATCCATCAATTCACATTACGAATATGAAAACCCGTATGCTGTCTACACTTCAAAATCAGAAAATCGATCTGGACCGAAATACAATATTTAACTGTTTCAGCCGTTGCTGTTTGATAGTTGATCATAATGGAAAAAAGTTTTCAGACAAATATAAATTGGAAATCACTTTGAAAGTTTTTTTCAGATATTTTCGACATTAAGTAAATCAGTTCTCCTAAACTTCTACCAATTCAATCTGAAGAAACTCTTAAAAATATTTTAAAAATTAATTAAGTGAAATGTCTAAGGAACACTGTTTCATTTTATAGACATATAGAATCATCAACACATATGTGCAGCAATCAACCAATATAATACGAGAAACAATGTATTCTCGGTATAGGCATAAAAGAAAACTCAGAAAATTGTGTAGAAATTATATTTTTCAATGTGTCCCCTAGAACTTCCATACATTTGTTAGAGAAATAAGCTTCTCTAAACCTTGTAAAAAATATTCTTCCGGCTTCTCCTCAAAATAGGTATTACGAGCCTTCAGTTTTTCATGGTCGGAAAATCGCTTTCCACCAAGATATTTTGGAATAGGTAGTAGTCACGGAGGCCAAGTCTGGACTGTACGGAGGATGAGTAATTTCTTCGAAGCCACATTCCCGCACAGCAGCCTTCGCTACGCGGGCCTTGTAAATCGACGCGTTGTCGTTAAGCAGCAACACTCCCGCTGTAAGTTTTCCTCGCCTTTATGCTGCTGTACTGCTTCCACCCTTTTTAGTATATTCTATCAATAAAGTACCTTCAGAATCCCAGAAGACCGTAGCTATCATTTTTCCAGAGGATGGGATGATTTTAAACTCCTTTGGGAGTTATGCAGCCTTTTCAATCCACTGCATAGACTCTTGTCTACTCTCAGTGTCATAGTCATGAACCCACGTTTCATCCCCAGTAACCAGCCATTTGAAAATAGTCGATGGGTCTTCTCCACAAAGCTCTAAAAACTTCTTACAGCAGTCGACTCGCACTTACTTCTGAGGTGCGATGAGCACTCTCGATACCCATCTAGCACCTTTGAGAGGTTGAGATGAAGGTCATGAACCAGCTTTTCCACTTTTTCTACATTTTCTTCAGTGGTGCCGCTAATGGGCCAGTCCGAGCGAGGGTCGTCTTCAATGCTTTCTCTGCCTCTTTTGAATTCACTTGACCACTTCTGAGCGGTGGATAACGACAGGTCAAGGTCTTAATGAACAGCAACCATCTCTTTATGAATGAATATTTGACTGAGATTTCTCGGTTTCTAATTTTTTTTTTATTTCCTTATCTTATTATATCTAATACAGCGAACAGTTTCATGATGCATCGTTTGACTCCTCTCGATCGGTTGAAAGTAATAAAAATTTATCACCAAAGTGGTAGCTCAGTGGGTTCCCAGTTGTAGGTACCCATTTTAGAATTGAGTTATCATCGATACTCCGTGCAGATTATACACCGCACTGTGGAAAATTTTGAACGTAAGTTACATGAAAATAATCGACTAAAGCCGATGAAAATTGCGAAGGAAGGCGAACATTGCAAATGCAGCGGTCGCTGTTGTCGATGAGCTAAATTTGTCAGTTTCACGACAATCTCAACAACTAGGGCTTTCTCAGACGTCAACTTGAAGAATATCACATAAGAACCTGGGGTTGCATCCTTATAATGTCGAACTGACTCAAGAACTAAAGCCAAATGATCACAGGTTGAGTCGAGAGCTCAATGATTGGGCTCAAAGAGCTCGTTAGAACTAACAATAATTATATTAATTATTATGCGTCCTTGACTGGCCATCTTTTATTCCTGTCGTACAGAGAAAAAACATTTTCGAAATACGAGCACCATTTTTCCAAGAAGAAAACGCATAAATCAATTCTGTGAACCCATTTAACCCAAAATTATTCAATTTTTCCAATTTACCCCTCGGACAAATTGCTCCATCTGTGAACGAAATGAAAAATTCAGCCACGTTGCACTGTCGCAATGTAGTTAGTTACAATTCCGGCATAACGAACATAATTTACTCGACAGTGAATTCAAATTACAGGAGAATTCATTCAAAAAGTTTTGCAGTTCGCGCACAAATACACCATTCGCTATAAATTTTCTTGCGGCAGGCAGTACAACTTCTGAATGGCGGAATGTCACAGTAAATGTCGTTATGTCGGACTATCGCAGAACATAAATATGTGACTTTAAAGTTGAAACAGTTTTGGTTCAAACCGATGTACTATAGTACTTAGATATATTGAGAAATCTTTATTTAAGTAGAAAAAAGTTGAATTTCTTAATTTCCTATAGAGATGTGAGAATTTTCAAATGAAATAAGTCCAGTTGTCTCGGCTTTACTATTGCATTATTGGTAACAACGTATACTTGTAGAATTTGAAACAAAGACTGAAAGAGTACCATCTTCAAATAATCCTCTGTCCTTTTCAGTTCTATACTTCCGCTATAAAGGGCGGAAATTATGATTACGAATTTTTCATCAATATCGAAACGTTTCAATACAATTTACTTTTATTCAAATCATAGTATATTGAAATGAAAGGAAGTATTCAGTTCACAATTATTCAATATCAAACTTGAGAAATCGAAGTAATTTGAATTTTAATACCTATTCTGAAACTATCAGTCACAAATTGACAACTTTGTTATTAGCATGAGGCGTATGTTAATTTAAGTGAAAATTTCGAGACCATGCAAGCTAAATTCCACTTGACTTATCAGAGCAATGTAATTTTGTCAAAAACAACATAATTCAATTAATTCATTCAAGGAAGGAAAATATCTACGTCAGTAATTTTGAAAATTTATGTATTAATAAAATTTATACAAGATGTATGATCTATGATGCTTATGGCATGGATAAATTTGTAATAAGATATGAGCTGAAGGAATAGAATCATTTTGTAGGTAACCAATAGTAATTATTGAGTAAGAAGCATTAGAATTTATCAACTTTGAAAGTTTTTGACACTTGGATGAATTTTTGAAAAATATTGAAACTAAAACTGACCCAAATCGAATAAAACTGGTAACAAAATTCAGATGAAATTCGGGCTAATTTTCTAGAGTAGTTTCCGATAAGAAAATACTGTAATTTTCATGTAAATAGAATAAGCGCCATTTTTGAAGAATATAAATTTAAGTGACACATAAAACGTCCGGCAGTATCAAAATCACCGGAACTGAGACCTTGGTTCTTTTAAAAAAATACTTCTCCTATGTAATATAAAGGGGGATTCATTTAGAGGTACTTTTTGTAGTGGGGATTTAATTGCTATTGCGCATGCCTTGTGTTAACTGAAGTGCCATTTCTGTTCAGTAGTGTTTGACAATTCATAATGAATAGACTATCGGGCACTTAGAGCAACTTATGGTCCACAAAATCGGCCTACCGAACGCACAATTAGCTCTAGCATCCGTAAGTTTGAGACCCAATTTTCATTATTGGATAATACTCGACCAAATAGGCCTCATCCAGCATATAGTGAAGAAAATATAGGCACGGTAGCGGAGAGTGTACGCGAAGATCGTGAAGTGTCGATTCGTCGCCGTTCTCAACAGCTTGGCCTGTCATATTCAACAACTTGGCGTATATTACGTAAGGATCTTTCTTTGAAAGCATACAAAAATCAGCTAGTGCAAGGATTGAAGCTGACCGACCTTCCGAATGTTTTAGTCGTTAGGCTCTTGACAAGCTTTCAGAAGATCTACTGTTTTCGACTAAAATTTTGTTCACCGATGAGGCCCATTTCTGACTTAATGGGTTCGTGAATAAACAAAATGCGAGTATTTGGGGTGATGAACAATCTGAAGAGGTTCAAGAGCTGAAATTGAATCCAGAAAAAATTGCTGTTTGGTGTAGGTTATGGGCCGTTGGAATAATTGGTCCATATTTCTTCTACACAATCGTCGTTGAACGCCTATTTTTGTTATGAAGTTGCTCAATTTGTAGACGCTGTGCCCGGCTAAGTCTTTCCGTTATGAATTGCCAAACACTACTGAACAGTAATGGCACTTCAGCTAACACGAGGCACGCGCACTCTGCAATGAAATCCCCACCACAAAAAGTACCTCTAAATTAATCACCCTTTATTTCCCATAACCTTGAAAGAAGATAAGATTCTGCGAATGGATCTCAAAAAAATACATAACCTGGAAAAGTTCAAAAACCAAATCAAGTATAAACCAATAAAATCAACAAGAACTAATTGACATGGTAGAATAAAAGGTAAGAGTTGAAAATAATGAGGAGTTGGATATCCAGAATAAGCGCAAATTCCTGAAATAGATTACGGAGACCATTAAGAGCAACATTAATTGAGTAAAGTTGATAATCATCACTTAAAACTTTGACTTTGACCCCCCAGAACTCAGAAACAAAGAATTTTCAAAGATTTTAAAAAAGAAGTCAACTTTTGTTTCAAGGGGGACGAATTTCCATCATGAGTTTGTTCCGAAAAAACCACCCCCATGAAGGTGGCATCAACCCCCAACATTTTTTAATAGGGAAGAGATGTCAAGTGTTGGTTAGTTTGAAAGTTATTTATATTCTGTACACTACCCAGTTAAAATTTTCAGAATCGGTTCATTATTCACGAAATAACGTAATATTGGATGTTGAACAGACAGTTGAACCGCCCAAACTCAAGTGCCTAAGAGTTTCGAAGGATCCAAAAATAAATTTCAAGTCCTGTAATAGGTAGAAAGAATTCTTATGACGACATTGTTCCGAAAAAAACACCTGAGGATGGCAACAACGCCCAACATTTTTTGAATAGGGAGGACATGTCGGATGTGGTTTAGTTGAGAAATTTGTTTCAATGTAAGTCACCAATGTTGGATGATTGTTATTAAAATACTTTGCAATTAATCTAGAATTTTCGTCATTCCTATAGTATAATTTGAGAATTTTTATTCTTTCTTCGATAGAATAGACCATTTTCGACCATGTAAAATAGTCTCAAACCCAATTATTATGCAGAAATGAAAAATTGAAACAAATTTGAGAAAGAATCTTCAAAAAAACATTATACATTGCAATGAATTTCATGCGTTTCACACATTTTCCAATCATGAACGATAAGAAAATCGAATGTTTTTAAAGTAAAAACATTCAAATTGTTCTGCTATTAAATAAACATATTTGAAAATTTCAGCTGCGATGTTTAGAGAACAGAAAAAACTTCTCAACTAAACCACATCCAACATATCCCTATCCAAAAAATGCCATTCTCAGGTGTTTTCTTCGGAAAAATGTCTTCATAGAAATTCTTTCTTCCTAATACAGAACTTGAAAATTATTTTTGAATTCTTCAAAACTCTTAGGTTCTTGAGTTTAAGCAGTTCAACTGTCTATTCGACATCACCTTTTGTAAGTTCAATATTACATTATTTCATGATTGTTAACTGGGTTGTATACAGAACATAAATAACTTTCAAACTAATCAACCTGCGACATCACATCTCTATTCAAAAAATGTTGGGTGTTGATGCCACCTTCATGGGGGTGATTTTTTTGGAACAAACTCATGATTGACCCCCGTCAAAACAAAAGATGACTTGTTTTTTTAAAATCTTCGAAAACTGTACGTTTCTGAGTTCAAGAGGGGTTCAAATTTTCGGTGGGACACCCTGTAGATTACAAACCGTTCAACTCAATAAATTTTTCTCTTGTTCTGCGTTGTATATCTCTTGATACCGATAGAGTATAAGGTTAAGTAGAACAAAGGAGTAGGTTAGTTTGTTCACAGATTATATATATCAAATAATTTTTTTTTCAATATAGTTGTTACCAATGGGTAAATTTACGCATACACACGTATGTGTATTTATACAATGCCATAAAGTGAAAAATAAAGTTTTTTCAGACAATTATTAATTTTGCATTAGTCTCATATAAGTTTTCAATATTGTGAAGGTTTTTTTAACAATTTTGTTTCAAATAATAATTTTGAATACTAGATTAGTAATGATTTTTGTGTCGGTCAGTTCTCTGATTCTCGAGAAGTAATTTTTTTGATTTTACACTTCTTAAAATAGACGAATGGGTAATAAAACTCCACAGGATTATTGATATTTTTCTATATCATGAATTTTCTTTTGGGTAATTTCAGAAGACGACGTCAAATGATTGCAATTGTTTTCTTTGTTATTCAATTGTCAATAGTTAAAGATCTTCGCTGTCAGTATTTTAGGGTCATGTGAACTTTCCTATGATTTTGAATGAAATATCGGCCGTTTCAATTCATTTGGGTGGAGATAGTAATTATTGGTATTACGGATTCATAAGATATGACTTGAGCACGTGTAAATTTTTCTATATTAGTAACGTTAGAAATTATCGGGAATACAGCTTCGATTAGCTTGGTGAGATATGCTGTGTATGTATATTCGTGTGCATTAGATGGCATGGTGTATGATAGAACTTCAGTGTTCCTATGCGGGGTGAATATAAGTGCGTTGCTGGTTTACATTTGTTGGGCATTAAAGACCACTGATGATTGAAGCCAACAAGCTTCTAAACATGTCTGCTGCTCATGGCCAACGATCAACAAAACCTATTCGGGCTTATTTGAGTTTTAAACAGTTACATCATACTCCCCATTATTATTCTATAATCACTTCATTCTTTCGAAGTATAATAATATAACGAAAACAACGTAATCACTAAGAGCATTATTACAGATTAAATCATTTTGGAAATCACGCATTCCACAACTGACAATTATGACGAATGATTAGCATTTCCGTTGTAGTGTTGCAATGATATTTACAAATGAGATTTGACTACTTTGAAAAAAGCTTTTCGAAGTCATTCACTATCTGACCTAGCGAAATCAGGAAAAGGCAAAATGGCAGTTAATGGAAATCGACACATTCGACAGTATTAATTCACGATAGCAATTCTTTCGATTAGATGAAAATAGCCTGTATTCCACACAATGGAAAAGGGAAATGAGGAAGCACAATTATTTCCTGCTAGTGACCTAATACGGTTTTATCGTCCTAATCTTACAAGGAGGGTGTTCTTTGATTCCTGATTAAATTAGCGCGGAACTATAAATATTTTTCAATCGGTTTCATTAGTTTCTCCTTTTAAGTAGGAGCAATATCTCCTAATGTTATCTTGACGATGACTCACCATAGAATACAAGAGTTGAGTATGAGGCTGGAGTCAAGATGGAGTTACACTAAGTGGGGAATTTTAAATAGATATTAGGGGTTTTCCAATAAGAGGTTTCATTTTGAATAGCCGCTATCTGAGCAGCTGTCACTTTTGAAGCTGTCATCTTTTGACACTTGACAAGTGAAAACTACGCCATTACTAAAAAAGGAAAGACACATGCTTTAATGATGCGCTTGAGTTGTTAAAATTCACTACAAAAATGGGAAAAATTTTGCAACAACAGTTTACAAAATTGGCTCGTCATGAAGCAACTTGTCGACCAGCAATAGTGAAACTGATGTAAAAATTTTGAGCTGTTGGGACAAGTTAGTGATGTGGAGAATCGAAACCGTGTACGTTGCTCAAGAACAACTGAGAATATTGCTGCTGTAGACCGTTGTGTTGACGAAAACCCAGGTTTGGCGATTTCTCGTCGATCTTTAGAACTAGGCATTCCCCAAATAACACTACACCGTATTTTGCGTAAAAACTTAGATCTTAATTCTCTTGTAGTTCAGTAAACATAAGAACTCAAGCTGGTCGATCACCAGCAACGAAACAATCGCAACTTTGCAAGAAAAGTTTCCTGGTGTTATTTATCGAAGAGGTGATCACAGTTAGTCACCGAGATCTTGTGATTTAACACCTTTAGACTTTTTTCTCTGGAGCCACGTGAAAGATAAGGTCCCTGCCAATGTTCCACAATATATTCAAGACCTTAAAATGGAATTCATGAAGTTATCGAGGACATATAGCCGCAATTGGTCATGGAAAATTTAATGAAAAGAATATCGTGCTATTACGGTAGCCGTGGCAACCATTTGACCGATATCCTTTCTGTTGTTAATGGCATAACTTTTTCTCCAAAATGAAATGAACATCCATTGATTTCCTTTGAAGATATTCGTCTTTTTTTTCATTATCAAAATAAAACTTTTTATTGGAAAACCTTTTATATAGAATGGAATTCCTCTATTCATATTAGAGGTGTAACATCAAGACAAATAATTTCTTATTGATTCTTTAGCAATGAGGAACTTTTATATAAAGAATAAAAGGATTACATTTGTAAGAAATGTTATTAATATGTATTCCGCAAAGAGACACCATCTTGATTGCTGTTAACTTGGAAAGTCTACAACAATTAGTTAATATTGTAGTGGAGAATGGCAGATCAATGGACATGATAATGAACGTAAAGAATACCAAATTCATGGTAATAACAAGAAACCTTGATGCCTTCTAAGGTGTTGGGTTAAATGTCGGTAATACACTAATCGAAAGAGTAGAAAAATTTAAATACTTGTGGACATGGTTGTCATTGGATGTCCGACATCGAAATTAAAAGTCGCATATATCAGGCTAGGCAGGCGTTCGAAAAGTTCAGGAGTGTACTGAGATGCTCGGAGTTTGATCTAAAGTTGAGATTGAGATTTGAAAAATGTAACTTGTGGTCGATACTGCTGTATGAAGTGGAAGGGTGGACCTTGAAAATGAATACAGTAAACAAACTTGAATCTTTCGAGATCTGGACGTACCGCTGAATATTGAAAATTCCCTGGACTGCTAAAATGACAAATAACGAAGTACTCAGACGAGTAGACAAGGAACGTGAATTATTTACCAATGTTGAAAGAAGAAAACATCATCAGACATGAAAGGTTAAAATTCCTACAACTAATGATTGAAAGTAAATAAGGCCGCAGAGGAATTGGCAGGAAAAGGATATCCTGGTTCCGAAATATTCGACAGTGGACTGTACTTAAAACCATACAGACTTAAATTCACACTTCGAGAAGTAGAGATGAGATGGAAAGGGTGAACGCAAACATTCATTAGTGGATAAGAATAGCCGGAAAACGAAAAAAAATTATATTTTATTTGGTCCCCCTGTATACTGCTGTACACGTGTAGGATTCGACAAAATGAGATGTCTGCTGTACAGAAAAACTGTGTCAGAGTACGTGGACAATTTTCTTTCACATCATATCGAATGTTTTTTTTAGAGTGATAGAACTTTAAATTGAAACAAAACACATTTAAATTAAGATTTCTTTTTTATCCGAAAGATAATTTTATGACATTTATGTTTTGAAAATAATTTCCGGTATATGTCCACCACGACTAGCTCTGAGGAACTGCATTCGACCAGGCCAATGTTGGACCACATTTTCGAGTAATTCAAGCCTTATTTTATCAAGGACACGAGTTATGTTGGCTTCCAGAGTGTCTATTGTTTTAGTTTATCAGCATAAACCAATGACTTGACAAAGAAAATAATCATGTGGAGTTATGTCGCATGATTTGAGGGCCAATTAACTGGAACATTTCTCGAAATAATGTTATCGTCAAATCTTTCTGTCAATAAATCAATTACTACGGTAGCAGCATGAGGTGTGGCGCCATCTTGTTGAAACCAAAAGACTTCTGGGACGATACCATTCAAATTTTGAAACAAATAATCATTGATCATCGATCTGTAACGAGCACCATTCACTGTAACATTAGCTCCAGCATCGTTTTCGAAGAAATATGGACCGATGATGTCGATGGTTCGACGAATAAGCTGCTCTGATGGACGATTATGTAAACCATAAATTTCACGAAGAGCTCTATAAGTTTGGCGAATAGAACACTGATTTTAAAAATAAATTTCAACAATTTGTGAGATACGTCAAAACAACATGGCTTTTACCTTCCGTCAAATCACAGTTATCCCTATCGGCAGTTCTATCACTCGAAAAAAAACACCCGATATATATACTCTTCCCCTGGTCTCCGGACCTGGTCGCGAGGGATCTTGTCACGACTAGGGTGCGAGTTTCACTGAGGTCAAATGGAGAAATAAGTCGTAATTCCTAACATGAAGGCATGGGTGTTTGTTGCAGCACAAGGCTTACACCCTTGAAACGGACTTCACAATAATAGCATGAAAATTATTGGTTGCAGTGCATTCGCCATTTTGCAATTATGATGATTTTTTGTTGGTTGTTATTTCCTCGAAAATGGCTAACCTGAATCTTCTGCTTTAGGTTCCTTAATTTAAACGATATGTGAAATTTCCACGACAAAATCTACGTATTCAGAATTGCCTCATTCACAAAATATAGGTATAAGGCTTTTTATTTGTCGGTATCTAATTGTTTCAAAAAGCAGATTAAGTACATGAAATTAATTAAACCTTTATTCAGAAAAATATAATTTAACTTGAGCATAATATAAGAAACTTAAACATAATTTAAGTAATTGGCTTTTCAAAAATTGTATTGTGGTTGTAAGCAAATCACTAAAATAATAAATATTTTCTCAACCTTTGAGCTTTCTAAAAGGAAAGCTTGAACCTAGACATTTACGAACGAAAAACAATATCATTCAAATGACCACGACTTGTCACAGTACCCAATCCGATCAACCCAATTTTTCGGTACATTGTCGATTGTTTGAGGCTCAAACTTATGAATGAGTATTTCGATTTCATATTTCAAGGAATAAGTAGTTTTCTGGATGATTATTCTTAACGAATTCCCACAAAAACAGTCCTCTGAGGTAAAAATGAGATTCATGATTGTTTTGGAAAAATGCTCATCTGCGGCCATGCTATATCATTAACTCATTGAAAGAAGTAGAAACGCATCGGATTTTTGCACGAATAAATCGATCCACAAACCGCCGTGAGGGTATTTTATTTCTATTGAATATTCCACGTAAATTTCTTACTGTTTGGATAGAATATTCACCACTTTGAAAATAAGTTTTTAACATCCCTCAGTTTCTTCTAGCGTTAATTGACTCATTTCGTTAATGTCAAATATTAAACTGACTTTCTGTCAAAAACACGGATGACAGATGTGTTATAAGACTGAAAATAACCTTTACTTTAAATTACAAATGCCAGAAGGCTCACCCTTTATTAATTTCGAAAATTAATCATTCAGCATAAATATTATAAAATAATTTTTTTTTTTTTGATTTCATGTAGAAACTTTCTGGGCACAGTGAATCTATAATTTATCTTATAGGTAATTTGTAGTTGGAAGACTAAGTTTAAAGAGTTTCCCCTATGGATAAAAGTATCTTCTTGGGAAACAGGGAATCATCTGGTGTAATAAAAAATAAAGAAAAGTAAAAGGTTTTCCAATAAGAGGTTTTATTTTGAACAGCCCGCTATCTGCTCAGCTGTCATCTTTTGACATTTGACAAGTAAAAACTACATCATTACTAAAAATGAAATGATTTACGCTTCAACAACGCACTGAAATTGTTAAAATTCATTACAAAAATAATGAAAATTCACGGTCACGGTTCGCAAAACTAAAGCACTTTTGGATCGTCGTGAAGCACCTTCTCGGCCGGCAATAGTGGAACCGGTGGAAAAATTTGAGCTACTGGGCCAAGTTAATGATGTGGAGAAATGAAACCGTTTGCGTCGCTCAAGAACAACTGACAATATTGCTGCAATAGCCCGTGGTGTTGACAAAAACCCAGGTTTGATTGAGCTATGATTAATGTTTTCTTCTGGCTGGAATTGGAAGATATTGATGTGAACGACACCTATTTTCAACAAGACGGCACTACATGCCACATGAAAAATTAAACAATTGCAATTTGCAAGAAAAAATCCCGGCCGTGTTACTTCCCGAAGAGGTGATCAGAAGTGGTCACCGAGATTTTGTGATTTAACACCTTTAGACTTTTTCTTTGAAGCCACGTGAGAGATGTGGTCTATGCCAATATTCAACAATCGATGCAAGACCTTAAAGAAGGAATTTGTTAATTTATCGAGGACATACAGCCGCAAATGTGCGAATTGGTCATGGAAAATTTCATGAAAAGAATGTGGTGTTGTAACCATAGCTGTGGCGGCCATTTTGCTGATATCCTTTCTATTCTTAATGGCATACCTTTCTGTTTACAATGAAATAAACATCCATTGATGTCCTTTCAAATATACCCGTTTTTTCGTAATATCAATATGAAATCTCTTATTGGAAAACATTTTATGTAGAATAGAATTTTCTATTCATATTAGAGGTATTACGTCCAGAGAAATAATTCCTTAGTTTTGATTCTTTGGAATTTTTTTATGAAGAATACGAGGATAACATTTGCAAGAAATGTTGTCCATATATAATCCATAAAGAGATTTATTTATTTGGCAACCCCGTATACTGCTGTACACGTGTAGGATTCTACAAAATGAGATCATGTCGGCTGTGTAGACAAACTGTGTCAGAGTAAGTGGAGGATTCTCTTTTACATATATACTCTTCCCCTGGTCTCCAGACCTTGTCGCGAGGGACCTTGGCAAGACTAGGGTGCTAGTTTCACTGAGATCAAATGGAAAACTAAGTCATGATTCCTAACATAAAGACATGGGTTGTTGCAGCATAAGGCTTAAAACTGGCATCACAAATATAATATGAACATTATTGGTCGCAGTGCATTCGCCATTTTGCAACTGTGATGATTTTTTATGAAAAAAATAACTTATTTTTGATTAGATATACCTTGAATGACGCAGTCAGTCTGACTACAACAAAAGAGTTGATTCGAATTCAACTGCTAGTAGATATTCCCTCAAATTGTCTCGTTGACAAATTATAAGTATGGGGCTATTTATTTGTTGGTATCTAATTGTTACGGTAGGAAAATATTAAGTACACGAAATTACTTCAACCTTTATTCAAAAAATAGAATTTGAGGTGACCCTAACCTAACCGAACCTAACCTAACCTAACCTAATAAGAAAAATTCAACTTAAAAATAATTGAAGGAATGGTCCGTTTGAAATTTGAATTTTCGATCGGTTATAAGTAAAAAACTAATGAATATTTTTTGTGAGCTCATTAGAGAAATTGAACGCAAGATAATATCATTCAAATGACCGTTGTCGATTGTTTGGCGCTCAATCTCATGAAGGATAACTTCGATTTCATATTTCAAGACATCAATAGTTTCTGGATGGTTAGCATAACACTTATAATTAACCGATCTCCCCCAAAAATAGTCCTTCGAGGTTGTGACTACGTGCCTCGTCCTCGTCCAGAATTCTACTCAGCTCTGCTGTAGTTTCCCGGCGGAGCACATAGAGGACGCTATCGCTTTTCGCATACTGAGCTCAGCGTCCTCGTTCAAATTAAGTAGAGCAGAGTACAACGTTGGACTTGCGCACCACGGTTATCTGAAGAGTTCAAGTTCACAAGTTTGGAACGAATCGCCGCCTCCGAATTAAGAGATAGAAGCTTCCTCATAACACCTGCATTTCTTATGAGCTTCAAGGTACAAATGATCTTCATCGCTTAAGAAGATTTTTCTGGTAAACTGCCCATCTTCGGCCATGCGATCATTAATCCATTGAACGAATTGGAAACATATTGGATGGTCAGGAGGCTTCACTTCTTGCACTAATTGAACTTTGTAGGCCTCCGTATCGAGATATTTATGAAAAAAATTATCCTAAGAAAAGTGCGGGAAATGTTCAGCTCTTGAGCACGATGACGAGTGGATGTTGATGGACATCACAGGTGTGCTCAATGAATGCGAACGTAAACAGGTAATTTTATGGAAAACAGTTCAGTTTTCACGAATAAATCGATCCACAAATCGCCGTGAGGGAATTTCGTTTCTATTGAATTTTCCACGTAAATTTCTAACAGTTTGGAAAGAAGATTAATCACTTCTGAAATAAGTTTATAATATTTACCAATTTTTTTCATGCATCAGTCGACTCATTTCGTTAATGCCAAATATTAAACTTACTTTCTGTCAAAACACGAAGGACAGAAGTGTTCTCAGACCTGAAATAACGACTACTTCAATATTAAAACGCTAAATGGCCCACCCTTTATTAATTTTGAAAGTTGATCATTTGGCATAAGTATTAAGTTTTAGAAGATTCCTCTCTGGATAAAGCTTTTTTTTGAAAACCATCTCGTGTAATAATCAAATAAAGAGAACTATTAGTAACAATATCCATAGTGCATTCACTCAACTTGATTACACTATTCTCTAACATATTCTGAAATTCAGTACAACACCATGCAGTTTCCTCCATTGTGTTAAACTCTGCTTCAATTGTTTTCAACTCGATCGCACAATATCGTTGTGTCGGGTCTGGTCGCCTCTGCATCTTATTTGCGGGATCTTACCCGTTATCTCTCATCCCATCATATGAACGCCAGTTCTTGGTTTCTCTGATCTTATCCTCTTTGAGACCTTCGTTCGGTCGGCTCATTTCCATCCTGAGTTTGCTCATCGGTCGCACAATATCCGTAGATTTCATTCTGTTTCTTATCCCCTCGTTACGTATTTTATGTCTGGGACGTATCGGAAATCCAATTCCAATTGTCTTCGGACCATCCGAATACCTTTAAAACCGTTTTACAGAAAATCGCAGTTCGTCTTACAAACGTTTCAACGATTTTCTTGGACCTTTTCATGAATTGGAAGTTTCTAGTTTTTAACTGATGTTAAATGGTTCATTTCTAGGAAGAGGGTTCTTTAAAAATTTAAGTATTGTAACAGAATAATTCTGAAAAACCTCAAAAAAATTAAAAATAAAGTGCCAAACTTGAGTTTGATCGCATCAACAGTTTCAGAACTATCGGAAAAATAAGAGGAACTTCCAAATACGGAACCATTAGTCCGCTTTTGCCTTTCGAAGAATTCAACCAAGATATTTAGGTCACAAAATTACTCTAAACGTTTGAAGTCTCTTACTCTTGTGGTTCGAAAGTTGGAGTGTTTACTGAACCAGACGGACAAGATTAGTTTCAACTTCATATTCATCATCAGTGAGTCCAACCTAATTGTGTGACACCATTTTTGGTTCAAAATTAGAAAAATTAAAGGCAATTGTGCCAAACGATAGCACGCTGTTTTCCAGAACAAGCACGCAAGAATTTAAAATAATGAGGTTCAAGAACTCACCAATATAATTGACATCTATGTACTAAATTTATGAAGAGTCGTGGATGTGAACAATTTCTGGTTTCAATATGAAGAAATTTTCAATATCAAAACAGTTTTAATCTGTTAGTTTTCTTCAATTTTAATTTCAAAAAATTTTTTTGAAAGACTTTTAGAATTAAATTAATGTCTAATAATAAGCACTGTCCATATTCAATAGACGTATAAAAATCTAAATTCACTATACAATATCAAATGGAAGAAAATACCCAAAAAAATATATAATTAATTAAAATTAAAAATAAGTAATATCGAATGTTTCGTTCCAAACATACGCACCTGAACTCGTCAGAAAGGCCATGGTCCGTATGTTTTGCCTTTGACACACATTTGAAAACATGTTCAGTTTCTGGTCTTATATTTATGAAAACTAAATCTTTTTCTAAAACACACAACATAGTTTTAAGGACTTCTCCAAAATTAATTTATTTGAGATATTTAATATGTTTAAATATTTAAATAAGTTACTTCAAAAACTCTCAAAAACATGTAGCACATCCTCAAAAAAATTAGAATTCGGATAAGGTCAGTTCAACTTTACATTTATAATATAAATTCGATTAAAAATAAATTAACTTGTAATCTTACCAAACAATTTCTGGAAAATCTGTGAATGCAATTAAACTAGGTAGGTACATCTAATATCCAAGGTAATCTATGTTCTCTGCTAAACATAGAAATCACACAAGTTTGTAAGGCATTTTATGGCCTTTATTAAACCACTGGAAACTGTATAATAAATTTCATTATTCAAAAACCTAATATAATTATATATTATATATAAAATAAAATAATAAGATGCGGTTTTTTACTTGATAAAAGGATAATTACAAACTTTGAATATCAAAACAGATTTAATCTGTTAGTCTTCTATAATTTTAATTTCAAATTTTTTTTTTTTGAAACTTTTGGAATTAAATTAATGTGTAATAATAAGCAATGCCCATATTCAATAGACGAATAAAAATCAAAATTCACTATACTATAGTCACAGATTTTCCAGAAATTGTTTGGTAAGATTACAAGTTTATTTATTTTTAATTGAATTTATATTATAAATGTAAAGTTGAACTGACCGTACCCGAATTCTAATTTTTTTGACGAGGTGCTACATGTTGTCGAGAGTTTTTGAAGTAACTTATTTAAATATTTAAACATATTAAATATTTCAAATAAATTAGTTTTGGAGAAGTCTTTAAAACTATGTTGTGTATTTTTGAAAAAGATTCAGTTTTCATAAATATAAGACCAGAAACTGTACATGTTTTCAATAGTTTGTCAAAGACAAAACATACGTAACACGGCCTTTCTGGCGAGTTCGGGTTTGTATGTTTGGAACGAAACATTCGATATTACTTATTTTTAATTTTAATTAATAATTAATTTTTTTGGGTTTTTTATTCCATTTGATATTGTATAGTGAATTCTGATTTTTATACGTCTATTAAATATGGGCAGTGCTTATTATTAGACATTAATTTAATTCTGAAAGTTTTTTAAAAAAAATTTTTGAAATTAAAATCATAGAAGACTAACAGATTAAATCTGTTTTGATATTCAAAGTTTGTAATTACCCTTCTATCAAGTAAAAAACCGCATCTTATTATTTCATTTTATATATAATATATAATTATATTAGGTTTTTGAATAATGAAATTTATTATACAGTTGCCAGTGGTTTAATGAAGGCCATAAAATGCCTTACAAATTTGTGTGATTTCTGTGTTTAGCAGAGAACATAGATTACCTTGGATATTAGATGTACCTACCTAGTTTAATTGCATTCACAGATTTTCCAGAAATTGTTTGGTAAGATTACAAGTTAATTTATTTTTAATCTAATTTATATTATAAATGTAAAGTTGAACTGACCTTATCCGAATTCTAATTTTTTTAAGGATGTGCTACATGTTTTTGAGAGTTTTTGAAGTAACTTATTTAAATATTTAAACATATTGAATATTTCAAATAAATTAGTTTTGGAGAAGTCCTTAAAACTATGTTGTGTATTTTTGAAAAAGATTTAGTTTTCATAAATATAAGACCAGAAACTGAACATGTTTTCAAATGTTTGTCAAAAACAAAACATACGTAACACGGCCTTTCTGTTGAGTTCAGTATATGTTTGAATCGAAACATTCGATATTACTTATTTTGAATTTTAATCAATAATTTATTTCTTTGGGTTTTTTATTCCATTTGATATTGTATAGTGAATTTTGATTTTTATACGTCTATTAAATATGGGCAGTGCTTATTATTAGACATTAATTTAATTCTAAAAGTTTTTTAAAAAAAATTTATGGAATTGAAATTGTAGAAGACTAACAGATTAAATCTGTTTTGATATTCAAAGTTTGTAATTATCCCTTCATCAAGTAGAAAACCGCATCTTATTATTTTATTCAATATGAAGAGTTTTTAAAAAAGAGGTTTCATTTTGATTATGCCGCTATCTGTGCAGCTGTCACTTTTGAAGCTGTCATTTTCTGACATTTCACAAGTAAAAACTAGGCCATAAATAAAAATAGAACAATATACGCTTCAACAACTTAGTGAAATTGTTCAAATTCATTACAAAAATGGTGAAAATTTTGCAATCACAGTTCGCAAAACTAAAGCACTTTTGGATCGTCGTGAAACACCTTCTCGGCCGAGAATGATGAAATTTGTGAAAAAATTTGAGTTGTTGGGACAAGCTGTGACAATGATGTGAAAAATCAAAAGCCTGTGAATCGCTCAAGAATAACTGAGAATATTGCTTCTATAACCCGTAGTTTTGACGAAAACCTAGGTTTGTGGATTCCTCGTCGATCTTTGGAATTAGGCATTCCACAAACGACATTACGCCGTATTTTGCATAAAGACTCAAATCTTAAAACTTTCAAAGTTCAGTAAGCACAAAAACTCAAGCCGGTGGATCATAAGGGGTCCTTGAAATGCATCAAAATGATCCGGATTTTGCTGTTATTTCTCGAAGAGGTGATCACAACTGGCCACCAAGATCTTTCGAACTACGTGAAAAATAAGATTCACAGAAATGATCCACAATCGATTCAAGACTTCAAAGATCCTGCAACCATAGCCGTGGTGGACATTTGGCTAATATTGTTTTCCATTATTAATGGCATACCTTCCTCTTAACAATGAAATGAACATCCATTGATTCCTCTTAAAATATACTCGTTTTTTTCCTTATCAAAATGAAACCTCTCATCAGAAAACCCTATGAATGCTGCACTTTGATTACACTTCCCATTAAAGTTCAATATTTGGATGAACATGCGGCATCTTTCAACAAATTCATGTAAGGCAAAGCAGACCAGTTCTATGTAATTACCGCCGATTCCTCACGTTTACGTAAATACTGAACTCGATTTTGAATTGTGACATATGGCCATCGAAGTATCGGAAGTAACAAAACTGGACTTGACAGCATCGAATTCGACTTTAAGGGCTAATATCCTCACCTTGAATACTATATTGAGGCGATTCTTGTGAAAGGGGGCGTTTAACCGCCCGAGGAAAGAGAATGTAGCCTGGTGGTGCACCGAGCGGAAGGTTGTGTCGTGTTTACTCTGGTCTTGAACTTCTGAAGATTATAGACTGAAGGAAATACATCAGCTGAAGGGTGTTCCACAACTGGTCAATTCGCTGGAAGAAACACTTCTGATGACGAGAAGTTCTCGGAGTTGTAAATCAACTGAATAGGGATGTACTCGTTGCGCCGCTCTAGTGCGTCGTGCAAATCTAGCGGCAGCTGGCTCATTTCCTTCAGTTGTGTGAAGCATCAACTATGATAATATCTATAGAACGAGCACAAGTCGGCAACTCTCCTTCTATGTTCCAACGACTGCAAACTGACTGTTGTAGTTGGGCAATCAATCCGTCATACTGCTCTTTTCTGGATGAAATACAAAAATTGTAACGAACGCTTGGATGCTGAGCTCCAAACATGGGAGCAGAATGCGGGTTCTGATATAATGTAGCACAATTCGTGTCTATTACTACATTATCATTATTTCTTTCAAACTCGGCATAAATATATAGCTTCATACAGAATGTGATAGACTTACACAATATAGGTAGATAGATCACTTCTCTGTACATTGTGGAATCATATGTATATTGCAAAGCTTTAGGCAGTATAAAAATGAAAGATATGAAGATGTAACCTAATGTCTCTGATGGGTCTTCTTCTCTGATCCATTTCCACCCAAGAGAAATTTGTGCTTATCAGATACGAGGGGCGTTCAATGTATTCTCGGCTGAAGGGTGTTTTGCTAATAATGTGAGTAATATTATTATGATTATTATTATTAATTATCTCATTTACTTATAACACTATCTGAGGGTATAAATATAAAACTTCACTAATTTACGATTATCAGTTTTCTAGGTATCCTCAGTGAAAGACGACTAGAATGACTGACGCCACAATGATGAAGAAAATCGAGCATCGCGGCGTTATGAAGTTCCTCACTGAGCGGGGAAAAAGTCGAAATATCATTAATGAAGAGGTGGTTGCTGTTTATTCTCGTCGTTATCTACCTTTCAAAAGTGGTAGAGTGAATTCAAAAGAGGCAGAAAAAGCATTGAAGACGATCCTCGCTCGGATAGGCCTATTAAAGGCACCACTGAAGAGAGTGCGAAAAAAGTGGAGAAGCTGGTACTTGAAGATGCCAGAATAAAAATCAAGATCTTAACAGAGATAACAAACCTATCCGTGGGTCCCAATATGCTACCTTTCATGACCATCTTGAGCCCTCAAAGGTCAGTGCAAAATGGGTACCGAGAATGCTAATCGCACCTTAGGAGTATTTAGAGGTCTGTAGATAAGACCCATCGACTATTTTCAACCGGCTGGTTACTGGGGATGAGACAGCCCCCAAAGAAGTTTAAAGTCACCCCATCCGCTGGTAAAATAATGGCTACGGTCTTTTGGGATTCTTAAGGTATTTTATTGATAGAATACATTAAAATGGATGAAAGCACCACAGCAGCATCATTCACCACCACTTTGCGTAATTTAAGAGAAGCAATTGAAGGAAAACTCACTGTTGCTCCTTCGCGCCGGTTCACAAAGCCCGCATGGGGAACGCTGCTGTGCGAGAAGTTGGCTTCGAAGAAATAACTCATCCTCCGTACAATCCAGATGTGGCCCCCAGTGACAACTACCTATTCCCAAATGTAACAAAAAATATCTTCCTGGAAATCGATTATTCAACGCTGAAGAACTGAAGGTAGCAATTGATACCTATTTTGAGAAGAAGCCAGAAGAATATTTTTTACAAGGCTCATTTCTCGATCCAACAAATGTATTGAAGTTCTAAGAAACAACATTGAAAAACAGAATTTTTCCAACATTTTTTGAGTTTTCTTTCATGCCTATGCCGAAAATACATTGAACGCCCCTCGTACAAGAAAAAACTGTGGATGACGAACTGGTAGTTTATATTTTATGGTGTATCTCAAAATTTATGTATGCAATTAGAATAATGAAAAATATAGATTAATTATTCATTATATTCCTAACAGAATTTCTTATCGCGTCGAAATGAATGAGGTCACATAAGGATCATCAACATTTATATTTTCTAGGACCATCGTTATCATTTTTGCTTCTTCAGCACACTTCATCGGTGAAATAAGTCACAAGCTGGCATATAATAAAGTGGACTTGAGATCAACGCAAACGTCAGCTTGAATTCTAATTGGAATCATAATGAACTTATTATCTGCGAAACTTATTCAAAGCATGGAAAACTAATATCTACTTGACTTTTCTTCTCGGCTACGTATGAATTTATCGTACTGAAACCCATTCCGAATTCAGTTGGCAAATTAACTTCAGAACTTTTTCCAAAGTTAATTTCATATCCCTATGTTCAAGGACTAAATCAGTGATGTTTCTATGATTTGTTGAAATGAGTCATTAACATTTAATTTCTAAATTGGGCAGTGTCACGTCTACATCTGATACTGAAATTGAGTTCTGAGTTAAGCTAGTGTTCTTATATGCAAAAAAATAAATAGAAACGAAATCAATTTAAATAATCAAATGAAATAATATAAATTATTCCCACAAATTATTGAGCTAACGACAATTGCTTCCCCAACACTGTGGCTTTTCTAAGTTTACATTTTGAAATTTATGAATTTTGTTGGAAGATGAGTTTAATTCCTATGATCGAAATTATATTAGGTTCATGCAGTTTTTTGTCGAAAATTGAAGCTTTATTGTGAGAAAGAAGTAATACATTTAAAGTTCAAAGTATTATCCGTCGCCAGCCACTACTTTTTTCATCTTTCTGAAAATTAATGGGTTCCATCGCCAAAAAACGCGAGCCCTTTGGCCGCTATCCATGCATCGATCCAATTTTTCACTTCATCGTAATTGGAGAAGTGCTGCTCAGCCAAGCCATATTGCATCGATCGGAAGAGACGGTAATCGGAAGAAGCAATGTCTGGGGTGTACGGCGGATAGGGCCCATTTGGGCGTTTCCAAGCATGTTTTAACTGTCTGTCGGCGTATTGTGGCAGTTGTTCTCCCAATGCTCGACTCAAATGCATCAATTGCCGTCGTTAGACTTCCCCTGTGATCCTTTCGTTCTATTGTAGCGGCTCATGGTACACCACATCCAACTGGTGCCACCAAATACAGGGCATGATCTTCTCGGCACTAATATTCAACTTGACAGTTTATGATGAGGCATCCATACGTTGCTCGACGTTTTGGATCAATCCCATTGCTTCGAAACGATGGTTGGTTGAGTGACTCCAGGTGTTTTTGCGAGTTCCCCTTGCGTTTGTGATGGATCTACATTGAGCCTTAATTCTTCATCCTTCAAATTCTCTTCTTCCAAATCATAATTGCCACTTTTAAATCAGGAAAACCACTTAAGACATGTTCCTTCAGCGATATATAGTCACCATAAACATCCGCTAAAATACGATGACTTTCAGCAGCCTTTTTCTTCATATTGAACTAATGGAGTTTGTTTATGAATTTCTTGACATCAAGTTGTATGTTACAGGATTATTCTGGGACCTTTCTAGAGAATTGGATAGTCTTTCCTATTCATTCATAAGTGACAAGTTGTACAACTTCGGTTTCCGGGGTGAGTTTTTGGATTGGCTGCGCAGCTCGAGTGTAGATCTATGTCATAAGGGTCAGTTCTTGGACCTCTTCTATTTTTACTTTTTATTAATTATTCTCCCGTAACTTTTCGAAATATGATTATTTATACCTATACTTGTTAGAATCTTCTATCACCGAAAAAAGATTGTCTAACCAACATAATACCGCGATTATTACGAATCCAACTTTTTAGGACCCTCAGATGCTATGCGTCTTTTTTTTACAGAGATTTGTGAACTGGTGACACAATAGTTATTTACACTATAAGGGAGGCAAGTGACACATACCAGACTGAGTTATGTTATATTCTTTCCACTACTGAAAAGTTGATTTTTAATTTCTTTTCTCTTGATGAATTTAGTTTGTAATTTTTTTACTTTCATTAAAATATCGGTTTGCCTTGGGTTACTAAGGTTTTCCTCTGTTAAACAAAGAGTTTGTCTAAACTACATTTCCTTTTCTAAGTTGAATTCCAAAGAAAATGAAATTCAAGAAGCAGCAGATGCTGCATATGAATTCCGTTTACTGGAGAAGTCTAAGTAACGTTACCAAACAGCATATAAGTGTTTCAAAGAGTGGGGCCTAGAAATGAATTCAACCTCAATCTGAAACAACAATACTATTTCCCTATGGAAGTAAGTTTTCACTTACTTTCCGTTATCAATGGAAACCCGAGCTATCTCAGTAAGTAGTAATTACTTCAATCCAATCAATAACGTAACAGACTACTTACTATGTCAGTAGTGGAAAAAAGTAATTTAATGATCAATATAGATAAAACCAATTGCATCCCTTTTACAATTAGACACATTGATAGTATTTTTGTTGATCAGTCGCCATTTAGATATCGGGTGTTTTTTCAGAGTGATAGAATTTTAAAAAATTTGAATATCAGAACAGATTTAATTTGTTGTCTTCTACAATTTTAATTTCAAAAAAATTCTTTGAAGAAACTTTAAGAATTAAATTAATGTCTTTATAAGCACTGCTCATATTTAATAGACATATAAAATCAAAATTCATCATACAATATCAAATGGAATTAATATATTTAAATATATTGAATATTTCAAATAAATTAGTTTTTGAGAAGTTCTTGAAATTTTTTTTTTCTATTTTAGAGAAAGAATTATTTTTCATTAATATAGGATCAGAAAACAATACATTTTGTAACAAAGAGGGCTTCGTACGTTTGTCTGAAGAGTTCAGTACGCATGCCTGGAACGAAACAAAAAATGTTTGCTTATTTATATTTTAATTTCAATTGTCAATTTATATTCGTTGGTTTTTCTTAATTCCATTTGATATTGTATGATGCTTTTTGATTTTATACGTCTATTAAATATGAGCAGTGCTTATAAAGACATTAATTTAATTCTTAAAGTTTCTTCAAAGAATTTTTTGAAATTAAAATTGTAGAAGACAACAGATTAAATCTGTTTTGATATTCAAATTTTGTAATAATCCTTCTATCAAGTAAAAAACCGTTCCTCCTTATTTTATGATAGAATTTTAAATTTAAATAAAACAAATTTCAATTAAGATTAAAGCCAATTTTTTTTTTATTTGAAAGATAATTTCATGACATTTATGTTTTTAAAATAATTTCCGGCGTATGTCCACCACAACTATGTCTGAGAAACCGCATTCGACCAGACCAATTTTAGACTACTTTTTCGAGTAATTCAGGTCTTATTTCATCAATAACACGAGTTACGTTGGCTTCCAAAGCTTCTATCGTTTCTGGTTTATCAGCATAAACCAATGACTTGACATGATCCCAAAGAAAATAATCAAGTGGATTTATGACGCACGATCTTGGAGGGCAATTAATTGGACCATTTCTCGAAATAATGTTATCGCCAAATCTTTCTTTCAATAAATAAATCAATTGTTGATGAGGTGTAGCACCATATTGTTTGAACCAAAACACTTCTGGGTCGATACCATTCAAATTTTGAAACAAATAATCATTGATCATCGATCTGTAACGAGCACCATTCATTGTAACATTAACTCCAGCATCGTTTTTTAAGAAATATGGACCGATGATGCCTCCAGGGTATGAACCACACCATACTGTGCATTTTTCAGGATGCAATTGAACCTGCAGAACTTATTGAGGATTGTTTTCACTCCATATACGGCAGTTTTGCTTGTTTACATAGCCGTTCAACCAGAAATGAGCTTCATCACTAAACACAATTTTACGATGAAAAAATGGATCAACTTCAAGCTGTTCTAGGGCCCAATCAGCAAACAAACGACGCTTATTATTATTATTATGGTCAAGCGGCTTTAGTGTGGGCGTAGATCCATGGATCTGTATGGGTGTAGACCAAGATCTTTACGCAAAATTTTCCATGTGGTGGATGCATAGAGTCCGACTTGTGAACGTCGACGAATAGACAAATCTGGATCATCATTAACACTATGACTTACAGCAGTGTTATTTTCTTCTGTACGTACAGTTCTTTGTCTTGTTGTTGTTGTTGCATCGAGTAGAGAAAATGTTGTCCGAAATCTATCGATAGTTCGACGATTAAGCTGCTCTGATGGACGATTATGTAAACCATAAATTTCCGGAAGTGCTGTATAAGTTTGGCGAATGGAACACTGAATTTGAAAATAAATTTCAACAATTTGTAAACGTTGTTGCGGCGTGAGTCTTTCCGTGATAATTTGTCAATGCGTACTGAACAGAAATATCAGAAAAACATGTCTTTTACCTTCAGTAAAATCACAGTTATCTCTATCGAAAGTTCTATCACTTTAAAAAAACTCCCAACAATATCACCCCATCTATGGTGGTACTCGTACTAAATTTTTTGATATCCATCTGGATAAAAATTTTAAATGGTGTGCACATATTGAATCCATGTGTAACAATCTACGCAGTCCTTCAAATTGAGTGAAAAATTCACTTCCATTATCATTTTTTATAGATATATATTTTAGTTTGGTGCATAGCTACCTATCATATAATATCCTATTATGTTAGCAGGGCTAAGGCGTCTTGAGTATGATATATATAATACATCATGCCACCTTGCTCGTCCTGTAGACCCTTCTTTGTAGAAAATGGTATCCTAACATTGTCTTCCATCTTCATTTTAAGATGTGTCATATATTTAAAAGAGAAAGAAAGTAATAATGTAAAATTATCTAGCTTTCATATCTGTAACACAAGAAGTGTACCATTGCATTAAACTTTATAGCCATTTGCCACATTGTTTTCGATCTCTTAATTTTAACGAATTTAAGGCAGCTGTAAAATGCTTATTGTTTTGTAAATATTATTACATAGTAAATCTTTACCCTTGTGATGTATTAGTGAATTGGTAACCAATTTTTTTTTTTAATTATTTACTGTGCTGACATTTTATAGAACTTGCATTCTTGTTAACATTATCTATTAAGTTTACAGTTCTCTAAAGTTGTAATAATTCTCCAAAATGTCAGTCACGAAAAAATGTGTTAAATTTCAATTTTTTAATAGTAAAACATATTAATTTCTAAAAACTTGTTTTATTTATGTTAAACCACTGAAACAGTTCAATACAAATTATTTATCTGTAGGTCCAGTACGAGCCTTCGAGGCCACTTTCGGCTATATTTTCGCAAATTACCGATATTTCGAAATGAAAAAGTTAACACTAAAGCGCTTTAAAAATAAATGACGAAATATCAATGAAAGGCAATTTTGAACTAAGGTAGACCCTTACCTTGAATATTGTATCTCTTTTATCACATCGGAACTCCCTAATAATGATTAAGGATGACCTCTTTTTATAAATGGGAAGAGTTTCGGTCGCAGTTTCTTAATTATTGTGAAAGTTCGAACAAATCTGAAGTTATCTATAATAACCTTTCATAGCTTCAGACTCTCCTTTAATCGATATAATATGGGATAGTTGGAAGTGAATGCAGAAATTCACCTTTCACCGTAGAAGTCATGTTGTATTCATTTAATGAAAATATTGAAATTTTGAGCATTTATTATTTAAATTTTACTTCTATCAAGTATTGACTCACATTCAAATTGATTTTTAAATTATGAAATAAATTCATATAGAGTCTAAATATCCACGATATATTCCTTAATTATTTATTATTTTTGAAATTCTGGTAATTTTTCTTATTATGGGACATTATTTGGGGTGAATAATTTTTTTTATGTTTTTCTGTGTTCCGAGTACAAATGGTTATAAAATAAAATAGAAAGGCAAAATAAATATTTAAAGGAGACAAAATTTTGTTTCAGATCTTACCTTTAAGAACACCAATTGCCTTTTAAAAACATGAACACACTTAAAGGACTTCTCAAAGAATATAATTTATTTGAAATATTTAATATATTTAAATATTCGAATCAGTTAATTCAGAAATCTCTAAAAAAAATGCACTATATCTTCAAAAAACAAATATAATTCTAAGCAATTCCGTCTTCAGTCCTCAATAATATTCCAAACTGCGTGTTCGGATATAGGTTAGTTTTTTTGATTTTGATATTTGGAATATTATTGAGGACTAAAGACGGAATTGCTTAGAATTATATTTCTTTTTTGAGGATATAGTGCATTTTTTAGAGATTTCTGAATTAACTTATTCGAATATTTAAATATATTAAATATTTCAAATAAATTATATTCTTTGAGAAGTCCTTTAAGTGTGTTCATGTTTTTAAAAGGCAATTTGTGTTCTTAAAGGTAAGACCAGAAACAAAATTTTATCTCCTTTAAATATTTATTTATTAATTTTAATGACTTTCGTATATCTGTTAGTTTATTTATTCCATTTGACATTATATATTGAGTTTTGATTATATACGTCTATTAAATGTAAGCGGTACTTATTTTAGACATTAATTTAATTCTAAAAGTTTTTTGAATAAAAAATTTTTTTGAAATTAAAATTGTAGAAGATAAACATATTTCAATTTGTTCTAATATTCAAATGGTTATAGGTTAAACGTACCAACACGTTGATCATTTCTGTTTCATTTTGGATACTTTAACGCTTACTCCGAGTTTATTCGTTCCAGTTTTTATCTTATTTGGTGAGTTAAATTTTGATCTTGTTTTATATTTGAATCTGAATTCAATACATTTCTGGAGAGGTCTCAAAACTGAAAAAGCTATCAAATGTTGGAATTCTCGATCAATTATTTTTATTTGATCCTTTATTTTGGGAATTTTAGATAATTTTGGAATAGTATTTGTATATAGTTTCAATATATTGGGTGTTTTTTCAGAGTGATAGAACTTTCGATAGGGATGATTGTGATTTGACATAATGTGGAAGCCATGTTGTTTTGACATTTCTGTTCAGTAAGCAAGGACAAATTATGATGGAAAGACTCACGCCGCAACAACGTTTACATATAGTTGACATTCATTTTCAAAATCAGTGTTCTATTCGCCAAACTTATAGAGCACTTTGTGAAATTTATGGTTTACATAATCGTCCATCATAGCAGCTTATTCATCGAACTATCGATAAATTTCGGACAACATTTTCTCTACTTTATGCAATAACAACCCCAAGACAAAGAACTGTACGTACAGAAGAAAATATCTCTGCTGTAAGTCATAGTGTTAATGATGTCCAGATTAGTCTATTCGTTGACGTTCACAACAAGTTAGACTCTGTGCATCCACCACATGGAAAATTTTGCATAAAGATCTTAGTCTATACCCATACAAGATCCAACTGGTTCAAGAACTAAAGCCATTTGACCATAATAAGCGTCGTTTGTTTGCTGATTGGTTCCCAGAACAGCTTGAAGTTGATCCACTTTTTTATCGTAAAATTGTGTTTAGTGATGAAGCTCCTTTCTGGTTGAACGAATACGTAAACAAGCAAAACTGCCATATATGGGTTGAAAACAATCCTCAAGAAGTTCTACAGGTTCCATTGCATCCTGAAAAATGCACTGTATGGTGTGCTTTACACGCTGGAGGCCTCATCGGTCCATATTTCTTTAAAAACGATGCTGCAGCTAATCTCACAGTGAATGGTGCTCGTTACAGATCGATGATCAAAGTTTATTTGTTTCAAAATTTGAATGGTATCGACGCAGAAGTGTTTTGATTCCAACAAGATGGTGCTACACCTCATGCTTCTAAAATAACTATTGATTTATTGAAAGAAAGATTTGGCGATAACGTCATTTCGAGAAATGGTCCAATTAATTGGACTCCAAGATCATGCGACATAACTCCACTGGATTATTTTCTTTGGGATTATGTCAAGTTATTGATTTATGCTGATAAACCAGAAACAATAGACGCTTTGGAAGTCACCATAACTCGTGTTATTGATGAAATAAGGCCTGAATTACTCGAAAAGGTGGTCAAAATTGGTCTGGTTGAATGCGATTCCTCAGAGCTAGTCGTGGTGGACATATACCGGAAATTATTTTTGAAACATAAATGTCATAAAATTATCTTTCAAATTAAAGAAAAATTGGCTTCAATCTTAATTCAAATGTGTTTTATTTCAATTTAAAGTTCTATCACTCTAAAAAAAAACCCGATATATTATAGAAGTTAGAATATATAATTCTGCATTCAAAATCACTCATCCTTTTAAACATGGAATGTATTTATCATATACTGGCGCCGTCTAGCGCAATTGAATATACATAAACGACATACCTTAGCTAGCCACTTCAAGCTTTCAAAGTATGATAACAATATTCTCCGTGTCTCTGACCGAAACACATGAAGGTCAAAGCTTATATAAAAATCAGTCTTGAAATTGTGTGTACAATACGTATTAAGGGCCAATCAATAACAAAGGAATTTGTTATATAATCAATAGTGTTCAAAACAAATCTTAGTGTAAATCTCACTCCCTTTCTCTCGCTGAATTGAGCGTAATCACAAATAAAACATGTAATTCTATATACTAATCATATAAATGATTAGATGCAGTGCACGAAATAACTAAATATTGGTTTAGATAACCATTTCCTTTCGACCACTACATAACATAAATCACTGCCAACTGCTATTTATATATTGAGAAATCCTTAAGACGATTACTCAATTCATAGTTTAAAAATCACGCTTCTTCCCCTGGCCGAAACCTTAGAAGAAATGAGCGTTGACAACTGAGATATTAAAATATTTATAGATTTATATGAAGTATAAAACGGATAGAAGTAAAGAATGAAATATCAAAATGCCTATTCATTTGATTTCAGAATTGAAAAATCGACTCAAAGATCACTTCATATGTAACAAGTGAACAAGGATACACGATTTATGATAAAAATTTCATAAAATTGGAAGAATTAAAACATTCGAGTATGAAGTGAAGTGGAGCAGTGAGGTAGTTTTATAGTCTTATGACAATATAAAGCGAATGAAATCAACTAAAACACACGAACCTCATCAGAATTTGGATCGTTTTACCCATCTAGCAGATATGCTAGATTCCTCCTATAATATAATACTTCAGCATTATTTTGACTCAATTGATGCAGCACAAACAAAATAAATATATTACAAATTATATGAGATCTGGAATAATCTCTTTTCGTTGGTTCAGAAGAGCATTAAATTAAAATATCGAAATGAATAACTTACGTTGGAAAATGTGGTCCAATCCACTATATTCCCATAAATCTTAGATCCACTTTGAATAATTGAAGAATTTTCGTAATAATCCGTCTATTGACGCAAAACTATAATGACTAATGAATCGGATAGTACCTTGGCTTGTTCGTCAGAGATATATATATATATATATATATAGATATATATATATATATATATATATATATATATATATATATATATATATATATATATATATCTATATATATATATATATATATATATATATATATATAGGTATATATATATATATATATATATATATATATATATATATATTACTGTATCCTTGGAATTTCACGACATATCTAAAAAATTTTAAGAAATTTTTCGGTATTAACCTCTAACATATCATTGATATTTGGTACAGATTGTCGGCCAAATTAATTTATTCGAATATTAATCTGCTAATTGTAAGTATCACGGCGTAATGGGATTTGAATTAAGCATGAGAAAAGTTTTCTACGTTTTTAAGGTTGAAAAACATCTGAAATACAATACAACGTTGAATTTGCTTGTTCGCGTATGTCGTGTATGTATATCAGAGTATACACTATAACGCTTGTTATGAGAAACACTTCCGTGTTCCTGTGCAGAGCGAATGTAAGTGCATGGCAGATTTACAATCGTTGGACATTACAGAGTACTGACGAGAACCAACCAATTCGAAACTGCGCATGTCTGCTACTTATGTCCCAGTGATCAACAAAACCTTATCGCGCTTGTTAAAATTTAGAATTGTTGATGTATGTTACACTATCTCGATTTTGTAGAACATAGCTCATACTTTTCATTAATGATATTTGGTATTTTGTCAACCGAATTGATTGATTTGAATATAAATATTCTAATTATGAGCACCAGGGGGGCATGATATCTGAACATGGGTGAAGTTTTCTGCATTTTTAACATTGACAAAATCGAGAATGCAAAAATTTTCTTGAATTTGGTAGCTGGTTATGTAATTAACAAAATGAGATATTAAATTGTTTACATTTTCATATAAAGGGTAAAACGGACGGGATTAAAAACGAAATATTAAAATGCCTATTCATCCTATTACGGAAATAATATATACTACTCTGTCAAGAAAGTACCGGGAATTTTCAATTAAAACAACATTTTCACATTTAATCGTCAAAATTTATTGGGTCGCTTTCAAAATAGGCTCCATTTGCTCCAATGCATCTATGCCAACGGCACTTCCAATTATCGAAACATTTTCTATAAGCGCTTTCCGGGATGGACTTTAGCTCTCGCGCCGAATTTTGTTTTATGGCTTCAATCGACTCAAAACGGGTGCCACGAAGGGGCAATTTTAGTCTTGGGAAGAGGAAAAAGTCGCAGGGAGCCAAATCCGGCGAATACGGTGGTTGCTGAAGCACGTTTGTTGAGTTTTTGGCGAGAAAGTCAGTCACAATCGTAGCTCGGTGAGAAGGCGCGTTATCGTCATGCAAAATCCATGAGTTGTTCGCCCACAAATTTGGCCGCTTCTTACGGATACGCTCACGGAAACGTTTCATAACGCCTAGGTAATACTCCTTGTTTACCGTCTGACCCTCTGGAATGAATTCGTAGTGCACCACGCCACGGATATCGAAGAAAACAATGAGCATCACCTTCATTTTCGAGCGGCTTTGGCGTGGTTTTTTCGTGCGGACTCAAGCTGGTACGACGGTTTTCCAGCACCCTTTCCTTAATTTTATCGACGTTATCTTCGATCGAAGCCGTCGATGGGCGACCACTTCACGACCGTCCTTGAAGGCTCTGTACCACTGATATGCACGAGTTTTCGATAGAGCATTATCACCAAAGGCCTTTTGCAACATTTTCAATGCATCGGCACACGAAAATTCATTTGCAACACAAAACTTTAAACAAATTCTTTGCTCAACGTAATCCCCATAGTAAAAATCGGCACGCACTCTGACATCGACTGACTTAATCAGCTGTTGCAAACACACTAGTTGACAGATCCCGCTCAAGCTTGGCATAGTAATTAGGGACAGTGGTACCAACCTAGGAAAAAAAATTTTCACCTGCCTCATTGCCCCGCCAGATTTAAATCGATAATTCCCGGTAATTTCTTGACAGAATGTATGTATATATATTGTATTTGCACACAGGTAATGTATAAAACCTCTTTTCAATACTCGATTCAAAGTATAAAATCAGTGATGTTTGAGACGATTGTCGTTCTTAAAAGAAGCATTTCCTAAATCAACATCCTGGAATTAATTGAGTCACTCACTCATTCATAAAAGCTATAAAGTACTTTTCATAGTGAAGGAAAGTAGTTATTTGGTTGAAGACTTCTATTTACAGGGAGACAAGAACTACTTCGGACAAATTTCACTGTATTCTGGAATAAAAGTATATTAGCGCAGCTAAATAATTTTTACATTCTCTACACTTCTTGCACTAATATATGAATTTTCAGTTTGATATCACTTTATTTTGCAGAGTGTTAGAATGTTAAACAAACGTAGTGCAATTTTGGAGAGCTTTCGTCAAGGTAAGCGTCAATGGGAAAATTCGTTTGCTTGATGTCATTCATCCTAAAGAAGCGAGTCAATCGAAATCGAGGGTCTCCATTGTTTTATTTTATTTCTTTTGTTAAATAAAGTTGAATGAAAAAAATTTTGTCCGAGCTATTTCTTGTCACCCTGTATACAGGATGAGTTGAAACATTTTTCAACAGAAGGAAGAACTATATATTATTGTAGAACGCAGTAGAAACAATTCATACGGATGATTTGATTTAATCCTTGGAAATCGGAGTATCAAGGAATATTTCCGTAATGAGAATTAAAAAATATTTTATTACAATCAATTTCAGCAAGATATTTAGGCCTCAACCTACACTGAATGTTTCGAGTCTCTAGATCTTTCCGTTCGACGGCTCGGGTGTTTAAGAACAGACCGACAGAACAGAATCGAAGTCTTCATTAGTGGGTCCAACCATTTTCTGCTCAGAATTCGAAATTTGCAGACATTTTGGCAAAATTATAGCACGCTGTTTCCCAGAACAAGTGCGCAAAAACAAATATACCAAGGAGTGGCCGCTCAAAAAATTGTCCCGAGGAGTAAGACCGTTTTTAAACTGAAACAGCTAGATAAAATTCATCGAATGGAACTTTTAAGACACTTTCTTCGAGCGATGGAAATAGGCATATCAATGGGAACGATTAGGAAACGAATTCGTGTAGGAGTTCGACAGCTACCCAAACAGAACAAAGTCAACCTATTAGCCTGGCGTTTTTATCACCCATAACTGAATAATAAGAGAATGTTGATGGAACCTCTTATTTTCGGAAAAAATAAGGATTGGTCTTATAATTGACGCACACAAAATAGACTTCAAGCTTAAAACGAAAAGCTGCTTCTCTGCTTCCATAATATAAAGGGGAAATAGAAACGTTTTGGGATGGAATTATGCTACTCAATCTACATGCAATAAAGATTAACTGGCCGGAGATGTGTAGATTTGGTGTTACATCCCACAGCACGATAAGGTGCTCCTAGAAAGGCTTCTATTTATGTAGGATAATTCGCTTCCGTATATTAGCCAGAGTCGTTAAAAATACCTTGGAGACAGAGAATGATTAGGCTAATCTGCTAATTCTCCCGACCTTAATCACATTGAACGTTTGTGGGATATGGTGAAAGAAAATGTTACAGCTTATCAAAACATAAATACAGGACAAGCAATTTTTGATGAATGGTCAGACTTTCCTTAAGAACCCTATTGGCCCATATATTCGTGCTCGCAACGAGACAAAAAGTGGAAAACGACATTATCAGCACAAGACTACATTTTTCTTAGAATTCATAATTTTTCAGAAAGTTTCTCTTAAACAAAATTTAGTTCACATATATTGTTGATTCGGCCTGTGTTTTTAGCTCAAAAAAGGCATTTATTTCAAAACAACTTAATCAAAATATTGTCCGTCAGTGCTTACTATAGTCCGTCCAGCAATTATCCGGAAAAAACAAAGTTTAATTGTTATTATTTAGTTTATATTTTTAATTTTTGAATAGGAACATTATAACAAAATATTCATCTTATTTAATTATACAGCCTTCATTTAAATATAAACACTTGACTAAACACTTGACGATGTACACCCGAAACTAGATCACCTCCATAATTTTCGGTGATGCAGTCCAGGACGGTAAAACTGGCTGAATTAAATAATTTTTATTTTGTGGCACTGCTCATTCAATTTCAATCTTCATTAGTCCCCATATGTTTTGAATAGGACTGTGATCTGGTGGAGATGCTGGCCATGAAATGGTTGTCACTTGGTGTTCTTGCATCCGAGCTTGAGTATAGACCAAAGTTTGGCATGCAAGCAAGCATGCGCCGTTTCAAGGAGAAAATCCTTCAGAATGCCACAATATTTTTCATTATTAATGGTACCACCAACTATACAGAGAGGCGTAGCACCACGCTGAGATATTGCACCCCAAATCATCATTTTGGTGGGAAATTTGGAAATTTGAACGGTAACAGGTTGTTTTGATAGGATTTTTAAGTGATTTCCACCAAGTTGGAAACAATTTTCATCAGATATAAAGACATTATTAAAAATATCTTCTTGAAAACGTTGATGAAATTCTATTTTTCGTTCCCTTTGTAAAGATGTCATCATAGGAATTTTTTGGATTCCTTGATTTAGCCTTATCTTTTTATTGAGATAGGGACGATTTCTGGACATATTTTCATACTTTGTTGGATTTCCAAATCTTTAAGCTTATTTGCGAAACCCCAGGCGCGGATCGCGCCGTCTTAAGGGCAATAAAGCGTGTAAATCAGAAATCATACGCGGTTTTCCTGAAACTGGTCTATGCCTCATATCCATGCCATTTTTTATCCTCTTTATTGTCTTATATACAGCACTTTTTCCCAGTTCGGTCAATTGCACTAATTTTTTAACGTTTCGAAAACCTCTTCTATACAAATATTTTACCTGTTTTCTTTTTTCTAGTTGCGACATTATTTCATGAATTGTATACCTTCTGACAATCAACAATATTTGACAAATTGTGTTGCCTTGTAACTTTGGCCATTGCTGACTATCTGCACAATCTATTTTATACATTACTTTTGTCTTTGGATGTTACAAAAAAGTAGTATAGTAAAATCATGAAAAATAATAAATTCTGGATACTTTCTAGACGGACTATACTTTACCCCCGTTCTCAGGCAATTTTGGAACCCCATCTCAGAAAAACTTCTTCTCTTTTAAGGCCATCCAATTTTGTTGCCAATGTTCGAATTCTTCGAAAGAACTGAAGCTGTGACCAAATCATATTGCATCCGTCAATACATCCCCTTCGATAGTTTCTGATTATTTTTTGATAACTTTTGGGATGTGAGGCCAGGCGTATTCATGCAAAAGAATAACTTTATCATTTCTGTCCTTATGTTCCGGACGTTACTCTCGTAATGAACGGTTCAAACGAATTAATTGTAGTGTGCACTGCTCACCCGTAATGGAATCACCAGGTTTAAGAGGTTAGGAGGTAGCTGTACGCAACGCCCCCTTTGTCCTGACCACAGCATAACTTGAATGAGGGTTCAGCTTTGGTGATGATGTTGAGGTCGATGACAACGATTGGCCGGACAAGCGTAGTATTTCTTTTCTTGGGGATGTCGTAAAAAATCCACTTTTCGTCATCAGTCACTACTCGGTATAATATTTAATAATATTTAAATAAGGTTATTCTGATTTTCACAAATTTTCATTGTTATGTTTACAACAAATGGTTTCGCTATCACCTTATTTAAATATTATTTAATATGGATTTTCACCAAGTAAGGACTGGTTCAATTCAATACTACTCGGTATAATAAACCTTTTCTATTTTACCTCTGAAGCAGCTGCTCACAAGAGAATAATCGGCTTTCCAGATCTCTTGGTTTCAATTCATAAGGAACTCATGTATTTTTTCGCCTATATAGAGTGCCCCAACGAAAATTTGATCCCCTGCCTAGAAGTCAGAAAGGAAGAATTTTCGAAGATTTCAAAGAACAGGTCAACTTCTGTTTTGAGGAGGACGAATTTCCATCATGAGTTTGTTCCGAAAAAAACACCCCCATGAAGGTGCCATCAACCCCCAACATTTTTTGAATAGGGAAGAGATGTCGAGTGTTGGGTAGTTCGAAAATTATTTATGTTCTTTGCACAACCCAGTCAGAATTTTCAAAATCGGTTCACTATTCACGAAATAATGTAATTTGAACTTACCGTCAAAAGGTGATATTGAACATACAGTTGAACCTCCCAAACTCAAGAACCTAAAAGTTTTGAAGAATCGAAAAATAATTTTCAAGTTCTGTATTAGGGAGAAAGAAAGTTGTTCCGAAAAAACCACCTGAGGGTGGCAACACTCCCCAATTTTTTTGTTAATAGTAAAGAGATGGCAAGTGTGTTTTAGTTAAGAAGTTTTTTTTTATTCTCTAAACATCCAATTTGAAATTTTAAAATTCGGTGATTTTTTCAAGCAATTTGATATTGCACATTATAAGAAGTGTAGCTCAAATAGAAACCCAATACATTCAAATACACCAGATCTGTAAGTAATGATGGACTGAAGACGTGAAACACTTTTGAGAAAGAATTTTCGAAAAACTAGTATACATTGTAATGAATTTCATGCGTTTCACACATTTTCCCATCATGAACGATAAGAAAATCGAATGTTTTAAAGTAAAAATATTCAAAAACTCAAATTGTTCTGCCATTACATAAACAAATTTGAAAATTTCAACTGCGAAGTTTAGAGAACAGAAAAAACTTCTCAACAAAGACGCATCCAACATCTCGTCCCTATTCAAAAAATGTTGGGGGTTGTTGTCATCCTTAGGTGGTTTTTTCGGAAACATGTCGTCATAGGAATTCCTACTCCCTAATACAGAACTCGAAAATTGTTTTTGGATTCTTCAAAAATCTTAAATAACTTTCAAACTTATCAACACTCGACATCTCTTCCCTATTCAAAAAATATTGGAGGTTGATGTCACCTTCGTTGGGTGGTGTTTTCGCAACAAACTCATGATGAAAATTCGTCCCCCTCAAAACAGAAGTTGACCTGTTTTTTTTAATGTTCGAAAATTCTCCGTTTCCGAGTTCTGGGGGATCAAATTTTTGTTGGGACACCCTGTAGATTTCAAACGTGCATATACTGCTTGTTGGTTCGCTCCCAACGTGAAAGCAAACTCGTCTTGCGTTAGATTCGGATCTCCATCGCGCAAAGTCTGTAATTAATCGTTTCAGAATATTTTGGCTGTCATGAACAAGGTCTATCTTCAACGTTGAAGTTATCACTTTTAAAACACTGAAACCATTCTCTACATGACTTGACAGTTGGAACATTGTCACTGAAAACTTTCACAAGCATACGATGAGCTTCAGCTGCTCTTTTTTTCCAGTCATAACATAAAATTAAAACTTTCCGCAAATACTCTTTAGTTATCACAAAATCTGATATTTTGAACAGCGTAACAAAAACATTTTGTATGAAACCCAAAACAAGTCAAACTGGATGTTATCGGCAGATGTCCAATCAGTCTAAAACCGCGGCTAGCAGCTGTTACTATTTGAAAAATAAATGTTTTTAGAGGCGTCCTTTGAAAACGGACCGAATTAGTTTGTATTCTCAATAATATATAATTTTCAATATATATTGCAAAATCTGAATTTGAAGTTATTTTAATTATTTCTATTTAGTATCGACTCGGCTTTTAATTCAATTGGAAATTATTGATTAGTTCCATATAGAGTATATTTATTAAATTCTGGTTATTTTTTCATAGGACATTGTTGAAGAGAATAACATCTATTATATTTTCTTGTGTTTTGAATACACGTGAGTGTAATTCATTCATCTGGTATCTCTGATATATTATACAGGTTTGAATTGATTCCTTTCCGAATTTTATCCTTCTGGTACGTTAAAAATTGATTTTGTTTTTTATTTGAATCTGAGTTTAATACATTTTCGACAAGGCAATAACTATGCCGAAACAATTATATATACTTCTCAAAGGTTGAAGATCTTATCCAACTATATTTTATTCTGTGCTTTATTTTGAGAATAATAAATAATTTCGAAAAAGTAGATTTTTCTGTTTATACACATATCTATATATAATGTGTTAATACGTTTAATGTCGTAAAGCGAAAAAAGTTTTTTGCTAGACATTGAAAAATATTTATATTGGTTATACAGGGTTTATACATTTTGTGCTTCCGAAAGTAAACGCAAATAAAACACTCTTTCATTTGGAATATCGGTCAAATTCTCATTTCAATATAATACTTGGATCTTACCATTATGTGTGGAATACAACATCATTTAAATGTCCTCCGCGTGATCTCTCACAGGACTCGATCCTTGTGAGGTAATTTTCGATGATTCGCCAGCACATTTGGGGCAATATCTCACCAATAACTTGACGGGTGTTGGCTTTCAGATCGTCAGTTGTCTGAGGATTATCAGCATAAACACGCAAAATCCCACAAAAAAATCCAAAGGCCATAAATCACAAGATCTTGGTGACCAATTCACATCACCGAAACAAGAAATTATGCGTCCTGGGAATTTTTATTGTAATAAAACCAAAACGGGTCGAATTGTGAGGCTTGTTGCACCATCTTGCTGGAACTACATCTCTTCCAATTCGATATCATTAATTTCAGGTCAAAAAAAATCGGTTTTCATTTGGTGTCAGCGATGAGAATTGACGGTTTGAGTGATACCTTCATTTTCAAGGAAGTACGGGTCACTCACTCCATCAGACCAAATTTCGCCTCATTCAGTGATTTTGGTGGACGTTATAGTCTCTCAGCAGTTACAAGAGGATTTTCACTGCCCCAGATGCGTCAATTTTGCTTGTTTCCTTAGTCACCGAGTGAAAAATGTGCTCCGTCGCTGAAGAAAATTCGACGCGAAAAATTGTCATCCAAACGTTGTTGTTCAAGCCCCCAATCGGCATATGTTCTACCCATTCTATGGTCAGGTTCTGTCAACAGTACCTTATAGGAATGGACATGTGAATCCAAATGCAAAATACGCCTTAGCGTGCAGTAAGAGAGGCCCAAATGATGAATTTGGAACTTCTTAAACACTTTCACTTACAGTAGAAATATTTTCGGCGAGCGTGTATTTCGAATATGTATGGGCCTCAAGACTCAGTAACAGATCCAGCTTCTTCGAATTTTTTCAGTTTTACCAATTGTACGCTCAGATGGACGATTATGTCGACCATAGTCTGCTTGTAACCCACCAAAAGTACTAACTACAGAATCATTGTTTTTGTAGTAAGTTTTCACAATTTTTACACGTTCAGCAGTAGATAAACGATCCATATTGTTGAATGGTTAATCTTCAACTGAACATATGAGTCTTCGGATCACCGATCGACATATGTCATTGAAACAGGGCTGTGAAATCCGAAATGGATAACCCGTTATATTCTGATATCATTTTGATATTTCAATATAAAATTTTCATTATATATTGAAAAAGTTTCAATATATAATTCTGAATTTAAAGTTTTTTCAATTATTTGTATCTCGTATCGACTCGCGTTTTAATCTATTCAATAACTTTCATGTGGTTAGTGTTGGAAAAAGAACCATAAAAACTCTAACAATAGTAATGAAATATACCGCTGATATTGTTAAGTGGATAGTTACCCCCTTGCCTCACTGGCTGTTAAAACGCCATAAAGCAAAGATCCAAAAACAAAATACAACAGTAAATCAACTTTTCCCCAAGGAAATATTCAAGCCCGAGTTGGACAGATAAGAATTTCCATTCCGCATAAAAAACAAAGGGTACTTCGAGCGATTTGAGCGCTTCCCCCTTCAAATGAGAGCATTCGATAAATCTTCAGCGACCACGCTATTTTATATTATACAACTCACGCCCCCCTAGGGGGAACGCCCCGCAAATTCGGATCAGTTACATCTTCATTAAGGTATTTTAATTTTTTGCCGACATCCTCGTGCCATAAACGATCGCCGTCAGTTTTATACGGAAGTTCTTTCATCCTTGCGGCGAGGAGAGCCTTCGTGTTGAATGAAGAAATCCTACGTAGATTCGCATGTTGGAAACTCTCGCTTAGGACACGTATACAACATCATAATTTCGTTTCGTTTCGCAAATGAAACTAACACGTATTTCGGGCCGTTAATTCATATAATTAAGGGAGATGAGTGAAGGTCACGCTATTCAATATACTTCTTCCTTTCCAACAAATCTGTGGAACATGTTTCGTTTCTTCTAATGAATGAAATTGATGGGAGAGAATATTCCAGATAATTTTGGAGATTTCGGGGAGTTGGAGTTGTGGCATGTCGAGTGAATTGGGGATGAATGAAAAACTACCTTTCTTAGCTTCTTCCATCTATCCCACGGCTCGGGTGAGCAAAAACTCCATACAGCACACACCTGGAGGCAGCAAACATTACGCTCTCTCGGGAAAGCACTGACACTACAGGTTAAGGGTTAAGACGAGCGCTAGAGATAGGCCTCCGCGGGCGCAAACAATTCGAGATCCGGCCAAGTACTGCAGCAGGGTTTGCCGGGCAGCCAGATCTGCCCTATTCAGCGCCCCTTGCGGATCCCATGAAAACTCCCCCGTGTCTCCGTTTCGTTTTTGGGATAAGATATTGTGAGGGATGAATAGAAAATCGACAGTGGTGGGATTAATCTCATGTCAAGGTTGCCAGGAGGAATGTTTTTCGGTTTGTTATCTTCTCGAGTAATAAACCTTTTTGATTGTACAACGACAAACTTTTCCACTTCCACATATGAACGCTCATCATTCTGTTCTGAATGATCCAGGAAGTCGTTTTTGAGAAAGGCTTTATGCGGAAATTAAGGAAAATTCGTTGGTGATTTTATGACTTCCAAGGAATTCTTTATGAGAAAAATGCGGAAACTCTTGTTGAGAATCACATTAACAGCGCCATTTCCCACTGTCCAAAAACTTAAACTGAATACAAAAAAACTAGAGAGTGCTGGAAGTATTAGGAATATAAATTAACGAGTTTCTTGATATTTAGAGGTAACTTTTTGAATTCTTCCTTGTAATTGATTAGACGTTAATGAATTAGTATGCAAATTCTTGGTTAAGCGTACTTCAAATGGGGATGAAAGAGGGATGTATAGTCCGTCTAGAAAGTATCCGAAATTTATTATTTTTCATTGTTTTAAAATATTTCTTTTTTTAACATTCTAAGACAAAAGTAATGTATAAAATAGGTTGTGCAGATAGTCGGCTATGGGCAAAGTTGCATGGCAACACTATATGTCAAATATTGTTGATTTTAAATAGGTATACAATTTATGAAATAATGTCGCAACTCGAAAAAAAAGCAGGTAGAATATTTGTATAAAAAAGGTTTTTGAAACGTTAAAAAATTAGTGCAATTGACTGAACTGGGAAAAAGTGCTGTATATGAGACAATTGAGAGGATAAAAAATGGCATGAATATAGGGTATATACCAGTTTCAGGAAGACCGCGTAAGATTAAAGGAAACAATGTAAATGCTTTATTGACCCTAGGACGATACAATCCGAGCCTAGGGTTTAGCAGATTTGGAAATTAACGAAATATAAGAGTAGGTCCAGAAATCGTCTATGTCTTTTAGAAGACAAGGCTACATATTGAATTGAATCAGTCCTTACTTGGTGAAAATCCATATTAAATAGTATTCAAATAAGGTAATTCTGATTTCACAATTTTTGTTGTTTTGTTTACAACAATTGTTTCGCTATCACAGTGTCATCATCAGGCAGATTTACATTTTGAATAACTAAGTTTGTTTCCGGAATCCGTTGCTATTTATATTACATTAAGTACAATAGATTTTTATTGAGCACTAAAACCCAAAAAAAGATCTGTGTAAATTTCAGCTCATCTATTTAACAGGGGTGAGTTATTTAAATCTAATTGTTCATTAAGTAAGGTTCAAATTTTATTGTGTTTATTTATCTCTAGGGATTCTAACAGGTTTAAGGCATAACTTATACTTTGTATATGTAGAATTTCAAAATTATGGTTGAAAGTATGTCCTGTTTCTAACAAATGGTTAGAATATGTGGAAATACTTTCATTATTGAAGAAACTCTTCAAATTTTCACAAATTCTATGTCGGAAAGTTCTTCCAGTCCGTCCTACGTAAACTTTAGGGCAATAGCCGCAGGTTAACTTATAAACCCCCGATTTATCATCTTCATTATTTTTAATGACGAAAATATTATTAATTTAATATTAATATTGATAATTTATCTTCGTTATGTGTACCGTCTTTATTATTTTTAATGATGAAATTAATAATTATTCAATAATAATATTAATAATGTTTAATGATAAAAATAATAAAGACTGTACACATTAATATTAGAACTAGTGAGTTTATGAGTTTACCTGCGGTGATAGCCCTAAAATTTACATACAACAGACTGGAAGAACTTTCCGACATAAAACTTCGAACATTCGAAGAGTTACCTCAATAATAAATATAATTCCACATATTCTAACCATTTGTTAGAAACAGTACATAGCTTCAACCATAATTTCGAGAATCTACATATAGAAAGTAAAAGTTATGCCTTAAACGTGTTAGAATCCCTAGAGATGAATGCACACAATAAAAATGGAATATTACTTAACGAACAAATTAGATTTAAATAACTCACCTCTTGCTATTAAATTAATTCAGATAAGCAAAAATTTACAGGACCCTTTTTTGGGATTTAGTGCTCAATGAAAGTCTATTGTACATACTGTAATATAAAAAGAAATGGATTTCGGAAACAAGCTTAGTTATTCAAAATGTAAACCTGCCTGATGATGCTACTGTAATAGAGAAACAATTGTTGTAAACATGACACAACAAAAAAACCGAATTCACTTTTATTGGTTGGATTTACTTTTCACAATTCACCATCTAATTACAAATAAATAATGTTGATAATACATTCTGTCAAGAGAGTACCGGGAATTATCGATTTAAATCTGGCGGGGCAATGAGGCAGGTAAACATTTTTTTTCCTAGGTTGGTACCACTGTCCTTAATTACTATGCCAAGCTTGAGCGGGATCTGTCAACTAGTGTGTTTGCAACAGCTGATTAAGTCAGTCGATGTCAGAGTGCGTGCCGATTTTTACTATGGGTGATTACGTTGAGCAAAGAATTTGTTTAAAGTTTTGTGTTGCAAATGAATTTTCGTGTGCCGATGCATTGAAAATGTTGCAAAAGGCCTTTGGTGATAATACTCTACCGAAAACTCGTGCATATCAGTGGTACAGAGCCTTCAAGGACGGTCGTGAAGTGGTCGCCCATCGACGGCTTCGATCGAAGATAACGTCGATAAAATTAAGGAAAGGGTGCTGGAAAACCGTCGTACCAGCTTGAGAGAGATAGAACATGATCTTAAGATATCCCACGAGTCCGCACGTACGATTTTGATTGATATTTTGGGCATGAGAAAGGTGGCCGCACGACTCGTACCGAAAGACCTGAATTTTCTTCAAAAACGTCATCGCGAACAGGTTGCTTCAGACATGCTGGATAGCTGTAATTCCGATTGTACATTCATGGAACGCATTATAACTGGTGATGAGACCTGGGTCTACGAGTACGATATGCAAACAAGCCAGCAATCATCGGAATGGGTGGCAAAAAATGAGCCGAAACCGAAAAAACCACGCCAAAGCCGCTCGAAAATGAAGGTGATGCTCATTGTTTTCTTAGATATCCGTGGCGTGGTGCACTACGAATTCGTTCCAGAGGGTCAGACGGTAAACAAGGAGTATTACCTAAGCGTTATGAAACGTTTGCGTGAGCGTATCCGTAAGAAGCGGCCAAATTTGTGGGCGAACAACTCATGGATTTTGCATGACGATAACGCGCCTTCTCACCGAGCTACGATTGTGACTGAATTTCTCGCCAAAAACTCAACAAACGTGCTTCAGCAACCACCGTATTCGCCGGATTTGGCTCTCTGCGACTTTTTCCTCTTCCCAAAACTAAAATTGCCCCTTCGTGGCACCCGTTTTGAGTCGATTGAAGCCATAAAACAAAATTCGGCGCGAGAGCTAAAGTCCATCCCGGAAAGCGCCTATAAAAAATGTTTCGATAATTGGAAGTGCCGTTGGCATAGATGTATTGGAGCAAATGGAGCCTATTTTGAAGGCGACCCAATAAATTTTGACGATTAAATGTAAAAATGTTGTTTTAATTGAAAATTCCCGGTACTTTCTTGACAGAGTAGTACATTCACTTCCAACCTTTTGTGTGTCACTGTGTTATTGAGAGAGTGTGTTCCTTGGAAGGTAAAAGTGAAATGCGAATATAAAATAATTCAAGAGTAGAGATGTGTGTTATAAGTTGAGAGAACTTGAAACTAGCGAGCGGTTTATTTTGTGCATTTTGGACCAGCGAAAAAAAACGACGTTTTTGGGGATGTTTCTTCAAGGGTGTTTTTTGGCTACCTGACTAAAAAATAAGAGATTGGGTTGGGGATGGAAAAGGTGGCCTAGGTAGCGTGAAATCTGTCCCTTCGTGTCGAAACGGCGTCCATTTCTAATGGAAAATATGTAGAACCAATATTTTCAGTTCTTAATTGGTGTTTAGGCCCGTTTAGGTTTCTAGGAAAAAATGAAACATATTTGAAATTCCTATGTTGTTGAACTCTGGGGTCGTAATTGTTATATCTACCTGCATAGTAAATTAAAAATTATTGTTCAATATACACTCGAACAAAGTTCGTACGGTTTTTCGTCCAAAAATGGAAGTTTTATTTTAAAAAAATTGGTTATACCTTCAAAGTTCACAGTATTTTTCGTCGCTAACCACTAGTTTTTCTCATCTTTCCGGCAATTGACGGATGCCATCGCGAAAAAAGGCTGGCATCGATCCATTTTTTGACTTCATCGTAATTGAAGAAGTGCTGGTCAGCCAGGCCATGTTGCATCGATTGGAAGAGATGGAAATTGGAAGACGCAAAGTCTAAGTACGTTTTAACGGGCGACGCAACATACGTCATGCTGAAAAATAACTTTGCCGTGTCTTTCAGCGTACTGCATCCGTTTTTCTCGCAATTCTCGACACAAACCCATCGATTGTCGTCAGTAGACCTCCCCTGTAAGTCTTTCAATCAATTGTAGCAGCTCATAATGCACCTTACACAGCTGGTCCCACCAAGTACACAGCATGATCTTTTCGCCATGGCCTTAACAGTTGATTATAAGGCATCCATACGTTGGCCGACGTTTTAAATTATCGTAGTGGACACACTTTTTATCACCAATCACAATTCGATGCAAGAACCATTTTTTTCTGCCGTTGGAGTAGTTGTTCACACGTGAAAAAACAGCGTTCGACGACTCTTGACTTCAGTTCATTCAGCACCCAATTTCCTACCTTTTGGATCTTTCCCATTGCTTTTAAACGATGGCAAAAGGCTGGTTGAGTGATTCCAAGTATTTTTCGAGTTCCCACTGCGTTTGTGTATCAGTAGTTCCAGGTTTTCTAAAAATGTCGAATTCAAGCTTATCAATACTATGACTTATAATAAGATCTGAAAAGTTGAGTGAAGAATTTTTTTTATTTCTATTGTGAATTTAATATTTTCATTTATGATATTCAGATAATTCAGAAAGTGCTTATAGTGTTGGCGAATAATAATTTTTCAAAGTAAGACACAAACAATTCGTCTAAAAGTGGACTTATTGGACTTTCCATTGGTAAGCCATTGATTTGTTTAAAGAATTTATTGTTGAGATTAAAATAATTCTGTTCTAAACACATTTCTAAAGTTTTTAAAATATTTTCTTTATTATTTTGTGATAGGTGAATGTTATTGATCATAATTTTTTACATTGTTTTGACTATATGGAATAGAAAGTCTTTTCACGTCGAATGAGATGATTTTACATTTGAATATTAAAACAGATTTAATCTGTTAGTCTTCTACGATTTCAATTTCAAAAAAATTTTTATTCAAAAAACTTTTAGAATTAAATTAATGTGTACAATAAGCACCGCTTATATTTAATAGACGTATATAATCAAAACTCAATATACAATGTCAAATGGAATAAATAAACCAACCAATATACAGAAAGCAATTAAAATTAATAAATAAATATTTGAAGGAGACAAAATTTTGTTTCTGATCTTACCATAATGAAACCAATTGCTTTTCAAAAACATAAAACACAAGTTAAGGATTTCTCAAAAAATATAATTTATTTGAAAATTTAATATATTTAAATATTCGAATAAGTTAATTCAAAAATCTCTCAAAACATGTAATATATCTTCAAAAAACAATTAGAATACGGATAATCTCTTCATCGGCCCTAGATAACATTTAAAATATCAAAATCAACTAACAATCAGTATATCATACCTTGAGAGTGTAACACGGAAATATATAATATAATAATATATATAATATATTAAATATATTAAATATTTCAAATAAATTATAATTTTCGAGAAATCCTTAAGTTGTGTTTTATGTTTTGAAAAGCAATTGGTTTCTTTTGGTAAGATCAGAAACAGAATTTTGTCTCCTTCAAATATTTATTTATTAATTGTAATTGCTTTCTTTATATTGGTTGGTTTATTTATTCCATTTGACATTGTTTATTGAGTTTTGATTATTTACGTCTATTAAATATAAGCGGTGCTTATTGTAGACATTAATTTAATTCTAAAAGTTTTTTGAATAAAAATTTTTTTTGAAATTAAAATCGTAGAAGACTAACAGATTAAATCTGTTTTAATATTCAAATTTTGTTATATTTCTTCTATCAAGTAAAAAGCCTTTTTCTATTTGATTTCACATTTGTTGCATTTGCCCATTTGTTGCATTTGCCCATTTGTTGCATTTGCCCCATTTGTTGCAGTTAGATCCCAATTAACTCTTTTGTCGCAGTTAGAATGACTGCGTTATTCAAGGCATATATATTCAAAGATAATTTATGTTTTTTCTGTAAAAATCATCATTATTGCAAAGTGGCGAATGCACCGCATCCAATAATGTTATGTTATATTTGTGACGCCAGTTTTAAGGGTGTAAGCCTTGTGCTGAAACAAACAGCCATGCCTCTATTTTAAGAATTACGACTTAGTACTCCATATATATATATATATATATATATATATATATATATATATATATATATATATATTAAATATATATATGTAATATATATTAAATATATATATGTAATATATATTATTATATATAAGACGAAAAAAAATTTTTTTTTACTTCAAAATAATTTTAACCAAATAACAAAATCAATTTTTCTCTTTTGCCGTCTCGAGAAACAAGTTATGAGTTCCTCCACTTGAATGGGTATGCATTTATGAACATGGAGAAGTGCCAATCGATTTAGGCGGTCTTCTACCATTGGACATCTAAGCCAAGTATTGAACCTCCTAAGAGTGGAAAAGCTGTGGCTACACTAACTTGTAGCATAGTAAGAATACATAAAAATTTTCTTACATTAGAATACATTTCAGTATCACAATTTTCTATAAGATGATGCTGCTATTTTATCTTCCACTACCGATATTCGTTTATAATTACTGAAACTGGGTATTGCCTATTAGCAGTTTATAGTGGTTTGCAAGCTGTTAACAGTTTCGTCTTCATCTTCATTAGTATAATCGACTTTTGGAATGAAAAAGCCTAGTTGAAATAATTTTAGTACTTCTGGATACAGGCGGTATCTAAGTCATTTATTACGAAATCTAGAAGGGGGATGTATACAGCCCTGCGGACATACTCTTCAGCAGATTGAGCAAGATGGTTATTGGCTCTGTGTGTTTATCATGATACTATTCTGAGCATATAATTCCTGCATCTAGTTGCTTAGCTACTTCTTTTGCGTCTTCAAAAAGCTGTCAAACAATTGTGTCAACCTTTTCCCTTTCATTTCGTAGTACAGTCATTGTACCATTTATGGCGTTCGTAGCCTTTTTAAATCAATTGGCCTTGTTTGCAATTCTCTGCTTAAGGCTATTGTTGTACCTGAAAAATATTAAGTTATATTTAAACTACAGTTTGGCTCTTTACGTGATATAAACCGTAAAGACAGTTCTTTGCTGAAATGCTCAAAAGGTACTAATAATATAAATTACTCAGATCTTACGTTCATGCATTAGTATATATGAATAAAAAACAAAATATTTAGGTACCTAAAACATCACTCGAGCAGATAGGTGATATGATGAAGTCCGAACTGCTCAACGTTTGCACTAAGCAATGCGCGTAATTGGCAGTTTTGTGGTATTGCCAAGTAGAAATCTTTTTCAGAGCGCTACAAATTTTCCCTAGGTTGTCTCCTTGAAATTATGGATGCCCATCATGCCTTTCGGCCCAGCGCATCTCATAGATACTTTACTTTTTTTTGCACTGTAACTCCAACAAATGCCACAACTTTTCTCATCTTGCCCGAGGCGTTACAGCAAGAAATAACTTTGGATGACGTAGCTAATGTATTATTAAGAACGTGATTGCTGCACGGGCAAAGTTTGACCAATACAGCTTTTTTTGACAACTCTTGTACAGCACCCCTTGTATCTGAGGCCATAACCAAGCAGCTGTCAGTCCCAATAACCATACACCAAGTTAAATCTATATTACTTTAAACGATTTTCGCCAGTGCTGCACCTGTCAACCGAGGCTATATAACGTCTTTATTGATATCTACTTCACCACATCTGAGAGTATCGTATGTATCACAGAAAGTCACAAAATCTTCCTTTATGATACCTTTGTTGAGATATCTAAATGATAGACTCAGCTGTGAGATATGTGATATATCTGTTGTTTTATCGAATAAAATTGAGAAGTATTTAGATTTCTTCACTTTCTGTAATATTGTTTCCTGAATGATTTCCTTTCAAACATCAATCAACTCATTTTGCACAGTTTTACTGATGTATGTTGCGTTAGATTTATAAGTCGCTAAATGATAGTGCAATTTTGTGTCACCAGATTCTATACGGAATTTCAAAAGGGCTCTGAAATTTCCTTCATCAGCTACCATGCTGTCATTATCTGATTCTTTTGTCAACAATATACCATCTTCGCCGTGGCCACGTAATGATATATTTTGATGACCACCTGATGAGGTAAAGTGTAATAGACGAAACAATTGTTGTGTAAACATAAAATATTAGCGGATATAGAGTGTTTTACTCTGAATCATATCAGTTTAAACAGGTTTATACATGCTAGCCTAACTAATTTATTACTTACCATCTTCTGCAACAACTTTCAAGAACTCTGCTTCTGACTGGTAAAATTGTAGGTATTTGCGCTAAGCAAGCAAGCGAAGCGGTACGACCCCCAAGACCCCCTCCCCCCCTGGATCCGCTCTGACACAGTTTGTCTACACAACAGACATGGGCCATCTCATTTTGTCGTATCCTACACGTATACAGCAGTATATGGAGTTACCAAATACAATATTTATGGAGCACATTTTGATAACATTTCTCACAAATTTTATCCTTTTATTCTTTATACAAAAGTACCTCATTGCTAAAGAATCAATACGAAAAAATTATTTCTCAGGATGTAACACCTCTAATATGAATAGAAAATTCCATTCCACATAAAAGGTTTTCCAATAAGAGGTTTCATTTTGGCATTGGAAAAAAAACGAGTATATTTTAAAGGAAAACAATGGATGTTTATTTCATTGTAAAGCGAAAGGAGTGCCATTAAAAAGAGAAAGAATATTATTTAAAAAATTCCTAAAGTTTTTATGTTTCGGTCTTTCGACAATCTTCAAAGGAGTACAAAAAAATTCTTTAGAATTAATTAAGAAATAAGAACATACTACCTTACCAAACAAATGTGAATTCATCTCATTCGACGTGAAAAGCCTTCTTTTCTATATAGTCAAAACAATCTTAAAAACTATGATCAATAACAGTCACCTATCACAAAATAATAGGGAAAATGATTTAAAAACTTTAGAAATGTGTTTAGAAAAAATTTTTTTTCAAATTCAACAATAAATTCTTTAAACAGATCTATGGTTAGTCCAATAACCCCGCTTTTAGCTCAATTATTTATGTCTTACTTTGAAAAATTATTATTCGCCAACACTATAAATGATAAGTTGGTAAAACTTGTTCACTTTTGGACTGGATATATAGATGACGTATTTTGCATTTGTACTGGAACTGACAGGCTGCTATCGCAAATTTTTAATTATCTGAATAGCATAAATGAAAATATTCAATTCACAATAGAAATTAAAAAAAAACATCATTCAACTTTTTAGATCTTAATAATAATAATAATAAGTTCAAATTCGACATTTTTAGAAAACCTACAACTACTGATACCATAATCCATTCAAAATCTAATCAGTCATGGCAAATTAAAATGTCAACATTCCATTATTTCATTCATAGACTTTTGAGTATTCCGTTGAAGTAATTTTTCCGAAAAGAAGTCAATATAATTAAGACTTTAGCGGTGAACAATGGCTATAGAATTGAAATCATTCACAAAATGATTAAATAGAAAAGTTACCACAATATTTTGAAAAAATTTCATATCAATATAAATGATCCTTACGAAGACAAGAAAATATGGTTCTCAATGGCTTACATAAGAGGTTTCATCAGTAGGATCTCAAATGGTCTTCATAAAATGGGAATTAAGTCTTTAGCAGTAAATAGAAATAATTTAGCTAAGATGTTAGTGAACAATAAAAAAAGAAACCCCAACTTTTCCGAATCGCGGATTTATCAAATTAAATGTGATGATTGTAATGCTACATATATAGGATAGACAGGCCGATGTTTACAACATAGAATCAAGGAACATAGGATGTCTATTTTGAAAAACCAGAAATCACCCGGTTTTACAGAACATTGTATAGAAAATAATCATTTTTTTAATGAGAAAGATGTCACTTTACTATATAATGGTAAAAAAGGGTAAATTAGTGGACTATTTGAAGATTCTTTCAATCAAAAAAGCCATTGAGAAAAAAGGGAATTTAACAAAGTCCCGAATACTCTTTGGGAACACCCCTATATTGGATGTGCTGTTATTTCCATGCGCCATAAAAATATTGGATGGAGTAGTCCGTTACTTTGTGATAGTTAATTTTAATTGAAATGAAAGGTGAAATTACTTTGTTTTTATCACTTTATCAATAAAATGATAGATAACAAAGTAATTTCTCATTTCATGCCATAAAAATACATAGTACTAAGTGTAATAAAAGAACCTTTTCAATTTCGAGTTTAGTTATTTTTTGTACTCCTCTGAAGATGGTGGAAAAACTAAAACACGTGGGCGACCACTTCACGACCGTCCTTGAAGGCTCTGTACCACTGATATGCACGAGTTTTCGATAGAGCATTATCACCAAAGGCCTTTTGCAACATTTTCAATGCATCGGCACACGAAAATTCATTTGCAACACAAAACTTTAAACAAATTCTTTGCTCAACGTAATCACCCATAGTAAAAATCGGCACGCACTCTGACATCGACTGACTTGATCAGCTGTTGCAAACACACTAGTTGACAGATCCCGCTCAAGGTTGGCATAGTAATTAAGGACAGTGGTACCAACTTAGGAAAAAAAATTTTTACCTGCCTCATTCCCCCGCCAGATTTATATCAGATCCATAATTCCCGGTACTTTCTTGACAGAATGTATACAAATAATTACTCAATTAATTGAGAGATTTATATACAAAAAGAATAAATCTCAACCATTTATCTTGAAAATGTTGTGTCTTGTCAGTTACGAATAACCCTCTTCAATTCAGTTCAAATTTCATGACAATGAAATTATCTACATGAGGAAGCCAAAGAACGTCGTTTAACTGGAGTTCTCTGTGGCTATTCAAACCGTAACTCAATTAAGTTACAAGCATTCATTCCATTTGGGAACATTCGTCGATTATAGGCCAATCGAGACGTCGTGCAAATTTCCATTCAATAAACTGGACCGTGATCCAAAACAATCAGTATATTCGTTAGCAATAGTGTTGTTATACAGGCTGTCCGGATTTAACGTTCATATATTTCAGGGGGTGATTCTAGAGGTCAAAATATGAAGAAAACATATCAACTTTGGTCCTAAAATGCACCCTATGGGCGCTAGAGCTTCTTCAACATGATCGCCAAAATCCAATAAACTAGCGATATCTTTGTTAAAATTTGGTGAATTGTCTGGTGATCAAAAAACTTACTGATTCTCATCAGTGGCGGAGGTAAACAAGGGGGTCTTTTATAAAATTACTTCCAATTTTTGACTGAGTGACCAACTTGAAATATTAATCAAGGAAATAGACTCCTCATACATTTTGGAAGAAAAAAGGTAGCCCTCGTTGAAAGCGTTACAGAGCACCATTCTCGACAAAAAAGTGATTCTGTGATGATATGCATTCTAAGAGAGCCATGGAAGTTATTACTGTCGTAGGTCAAAGTGATAGACACCTATTTTTCTCGAGAATGATGCTCCGTAACGCTTTCAACGAAGAAGAAAAGTACCTTTTATCTTCAAAAATGTATGAGGAGTCTATTTCTTTGATTTAAATTTCAATTTGATCATTCAGTCAAAAATTGGAAGCAATTTTATGAAAGACCCTCCTATTATCTCCGCCACTGATGAGAATCAGTGAATTTTCCAATCACCAGACGATTCAATTTATCCAAAAACCTCCATTTACTGAATTTCATTCGAATTCACCAAATTTTGACAAAGTTATCGCTAGTTTATTGGATTTTGGTGGTCATGTTGAAGAAGCTCTATCGTCCATGGGGGTTAAACAACTTAAACACTTTAACTTTCGAACGAAAAAAGAAACTTGAAAAGTTGGAAGAAACCAAGAAATTTTTCCAGAAGACCATATCAAACGAATGGAATTTTGTGAAACAATGATGGAAAAAGCGAATGGAAATAGTTCATTCCTTAACAATATTGTTACGCTTCTTACGGATAGGCTCACGCAAACGTTTCATAACGCCTGGGTAATACTCCTTGTTTACCGTCTGACCCTCTGGAACGAATTCGTAGTGCACCACGCCACGGATATCGAAGAAAACAATGAGCATCACCTTCATTTTCGAGCGGCTTTGGCGTGGTTTTTTCGGTTTCGGCTCATTTTTTGTACCACTGATATGCACGAGTTTTCGATAGAGCATTATCTCCAAAGGCCTTTTGCAACATTTTCAATGCATCGGCACACGAAAATTCATTTGCAACACAAAACTTTAAACAAATTCTTTGCTCAACGTAATCACCCATAGTAAAAATCGGCACGCACTCTGACATCGACTGACTTAATCAGCTGTTGCAAACACACTAGTTGACAGATCCCGCTCAAGCTTGGTATAGTAATTGAGGACAGTGGTACCAACCTAGGAAAAAAAATATAATTCCCGGTACTTTCTTGACAGAATGTATTACACATTTTCTTGTGACTCGAAATGAACTATCCCATCATCAGACAACTGAAGACCTAACAGTGGTACAGAAACAAAAGTGATAAATATTTTGAATATTTCAATAGATTCTAGATAACACCTAATAGTGGTACAGAGGTTTACAAGCGGAACGTGATAAAAACCGGGTTAAAAAAGAGGGGCCTTCTAACAGATATCGGAATGTCGGCAATCGACAAAGAAGGTTGTTAAACAGATGGTACCCATTTAAATATCTCAAATAATTTTTGGGGTTACATAGCTCCGTACAGTCATTCATTATTTTTACGTTATTTTTTTGTACATCTCAAATATTTGGATTTACATAGCTCCATACAGTCATTCATTATTTTTTAAATAATTTTTATTGTGAACGAATTTGAAAATTTCAATAATCAAGTTTCTTTTCATATGAATTTACATGTAAAATTTTCTTAAGATTTTTTTTGTCGAAAGGAATTACTGTTTTCTGAAGAATGAGTGGCAAAAGTTGAATTTTTGTTTACTTTTCATCAAATTCATTTTATGTTCGTTGAAAAAGGTTTTAAACAGATGTAACTTTTTGAATGTCTCAAATATTTTCGATTTACATAGTTCCGTGCAGTCATTCATTATTTTTACATTATTGTTATTGTGAACCAATTTGAAAATTTCAACAGATTCTAGATAATCGAGTCTCTTCCCTTTTGATTCTACATCTAAAATTTTGAGATTATCTATTGTGGGAAAGGAATGACAGTTTTCTAGACAATGAGTAGCAAAAGTAGGATTTTATTTATTTTTTATGAAACTCATTTTATGTTCGTTGAACCTCGTCTTGAAGGAACGTCCTGTTTGTCCTATATATTTATTATCGGACGTAGAACAAGATAACTCATAAACTCCTGATTTGTGTATGTTTGGAGTAGGGTCCTTTGCGTTAAATAATACCGATGATAATTTGTTTTGCGTTTTGAAGGCAATATTGACATCTGATTTTGAAAAACTATTGGCCACTTTTTTACTTATGCTACCAAAGTACGATAGAGAAATGACTTTTTCATTTTCTTCAGTTTTTATGATGGGATAAATTTGGCTCATAGCTATTTTAGATAGTTTCTGTCGAATTAGATTACCTATTATATTGGGGTTATAATTCGACAGAAACTATCTAAAATAGCTATGAGCCAAATTTACCCCATCATAAAAACTGAAGAAAATAAAAAATTCATTTCTCTATCGTACTTTGGTAGCATAAGTCAAAAAGTGTATAATAGTTTTTCAAAATCAGATGTCAATATTGCCTTCAAAACGCAAAACAAATTATCATCGGTATTATTTAACGCAAAGGACCCTACTCCAAACATACACAAATGAGGAGTTTATGAGTTATCTTGTTCTACGTGCAGTAACAAATATATAGGACAAACAGGACGTTCCTTCAAGACGAGGTTCAACGAACATAAAATTAGTTTCATAAAAAATAAACAAAATTCTACTTTTGGCACTCATTGTCTAGAAAACTGTCATTCCTTTCCCATAATAGATAATCTCAAAATTTTACATGTAGAATGAAAAGGGAAGAAACTCGATTATCTAGAGTCTGTTGAAATTCTCAAATTAGTTCACAATAACAATAATGTAAAAATAATGAATGACTGGACGGAGCTATGTAAATCGAACATATTTGAGATATTCAAAAAGTTACATCTGTTTAAAACCTTTTTCAACGAACATAAAATGAATTTAATGAAAAGTAAACAAAAATTCAACTTTTGCCACTCATTCTTCAGAAAACAGTAATTCCTTTCGACAAAAGAAAATCTTAAGAAAATTTTACATGTAGATTCAAATGAAAAGAAACTTGATCATTGAAATTTTCAAATTCGTTCACAATAAAAATAATTTAAAAAATAATGAATGACTGTATGGAGCTATGTAAATCCAAATATTTGAGATGTACAAAAAAATAACGTAAAAATAATGAATGACTGTACGGAGCTATGTAACCTCAAAAATTGTTTGAGATATTTAAATGGGTACCAGCTGTTTAACAACCTTCTTTGTCGATTGCCGACATTCCGATATCTGTTAGAAGGCCCCTCTTTTTTAACACGGTTTTCATCACGTTCTGCTTGTAAACCTCTGTACCACTATTAGGTGTTATCTAGAATCTATTGAAATATTCAAAATATTTATCACATTTGTTTCTGTACTACTGTTAGGTCTTCAGTTGTCTGATGATGGGATAGTTCATTTCCCGAAACTCGAGTCACAATAAAATGTGTAATATATATTTTTATTGGTAGTAAAACATAGTAATTACTACAATTTGTTTTAATCATAGGGCCATTTTTATCCATGGTAACCTAAACGCTACCAAATACCTGGAGCTTTTAGAGAATCAAATTATTTCGACATTTCGACAGCTACCAATTCATTTCTATGATGTCTGGTTTTAACAGGATAGCTGTCCAAGTCACAAAGCAAGAGTAGTCACACAATATCTCAGGACGACTTTTTCGGGCCGTGTCATTTCTACAAAAAAAAAGGGCCCCCCCAGATAACCAATTTAATTCCTAATAATTTTTTTCTTTGGAGATATCTAATAAATTTGGTATATGGGCATGAAATTGATGGAGAGATGAATATTAATGAATTAAGGTTAAAAATAATTCAACCTTGTGCCGAAGTAGCGACTATGCTGAATCTGCTCAGAGATACGAGATTATCTCTTTATAATAGATTTGGCTACACTTTGGCCCAACAAGCTGGATTATTTGAACATTTAAATTAAATTTTTCCACCTTCGAATTTGCATTTTTCAGAATATATTTTTGTTTTCAAATTTGTTATTTTCGTAGAATTTATTTTATTTCCAAGCCAGTTATGGCGAAAAAGATCCTAAGTACTCATTTTCACAGAGGAAATTATTTGTGTCATTAATCGCCAATAAATTCCTCGCATACAATGGAATAAGATTGTCGTATCTATTTTCGACCGATATGGTCTAACAAATCTCACGTTCAAAGTGCTAATGATTCTGATTGCTGAAAGCAGTGCAGTCTCGTCTCGATCGAAGCATCCCCCACTACCACTGAGAAAGAACAATCTTTTATTTGTCAACGCATCGCGGTGAGGTTTTGATTCTTCCACTGTTCCACTGGATCCTAGTGGTCCTCTAGATTAACATTGAATTTCATATGTTTCCGACTGTCTTTTCCACACCTGTAGAATGCGCAACAGAAACGATATTATTATGGAGCAACAGAACTCTCCTTAGACACTTGCAGTTACCGTTCTTGTGAAAATACACAGGATTTAATTTTTCGAAATTTGGCCAAGTGCTGTGCACTCAATTCGACTAAATTAACTATGTAGATACTTCCTTGTTTCACCTTTGCAGGTATTGTTATTTTCTCTCTTCATTTAATCGATTCAAAATTATCATAACTTTCATCAATTCCAAATACTCAAGTGCAGAGATGTTCTGTCTGTGTCTCCCAATTCAATGTCCGGAATTCACTAGTATTCTCTGAATAGAGTCCCAATTTGAACCAAGGGCATAGATAATTTTTTTCTTGAGGACGGTAATCGAAAGAAAAACCATCAGGTATACATCGATTATTTTATCCAAAATAAATATTTTGATCACCACAACACTTAATCATTTCATTTTGTATCGAGGGACTCACATATTTTGTACGAGAAGATGCCGACTTAAAGTGATCTTTGAGCATTTGGTCATCTCCGCAGGTTTCTATTCGGTGTCGTGAAAATTCTTCAAGATTTTCCTCATTTATTTCAGTTTTTTCAGTCAAATCTGACCTCGTAAAGGGATATTTTGTTTTGCTAGGAAGTTTACAGTGCAAAACAAATGGCTTTTTCTTTTATTTTCACTTAGTCAAGCATGTTGATAACATTCATTTCACGGTTCTCATAAGATTTCAAGAAACATTCAGAAGAATACGTTGCTTCCTTATGGTAATTTGAGTTATTATGAACGGTCAGATCTCCATCTTTACCGAATAGTTTAGAATACTTCTGTAATGAAATTATCACAAGTTTTTTAATAGGCGTAACCTTATGAATACCTCCATATTTAGTAAATAAAATACATAATTTACAAAAAATACCGTCTAAAAAATTTAAATACGTCAATCAAGAGAAATAATGAAAATAATTTGGCATAAATAACATTTAACATCCTTGTTATTCTTTCGATGCACAGCTTACGGAAATTTGAAATCCCTTCCAGGAACAAAAGCATTATTCAATATGATATATTTTTCGAACTCCGAAATCTAAATCCTATCCTACCTACATCAGTTCCATCTGATGAAGGACCAGCAGCATCAACCGACAATTCTGTCTTTATTATAGCCTACGACGATTCCAACTCATGAACTGTAAGAGGCTTCGATTTTTTACTGCCGTGTCGGTTTCGAAGAAAAATAAAGTTATTTTAGTATTAAGAAAAATTATCGTTTTTCATCTTGGCAGGAATTTTGAAATTTTATATTTTGTATTCGTCTTGGTTTTGGAATCCTTGGGGGGGGGGGTTAATTACCCCCAGTACCCCCCCATCTACGCCCTTGATTTCAACCGTTCTATTTGCCTAAATTGACAAATTGCCACCCTATATCATCCGGTAACGTCAGTTCATTCATACATTCGAAAAACGTCAAAATTACTCAGTGAAATGTCCCATTCATCTGAATCCAATCAAACAGATTTCACCAGAAAGGTACCTGATACTTTTATCTGTATTTCTGAGCACATTAGTCATCAAGCTGAAGAACTAGGTAAAAATAAACAAAGTTCGAAAGCCGATATGAATCAATTTCCTTTACAGAAATTGAGAATGCTGATGGATTGGATGGAAACGAAATGGAAATAATCGCGTTGATCAGAAACTGTCCTCTTTTATACGATAAATCATTTCCTGGTTGTGACGACGCCAGAAAAAAAGATCAGGCGTGGAATGCAATCGCGAAAGTATTCAATGTTTCCAGTATGCATTATTTTGAATTCCTTTAAACCCATGCAAAATATGTATTAATCTTGTTTTCAGGTACGGATCTCCAGCAATACTGGTATAATTTGAAACAATCCTTTCTTAAGTTTTCCAAAAAGGGTGTTGACTTAAATGACACAACAAATCCTCCATACTTTGATGAAATGCAATTTTTGAAAACGGTCAATATCAGAAGCAGGTATTGTACAGGTAGTTTTCATTCGCAAATCAATGAGTGAATATATTAAATGAAATAGAAAAAGGCTTTTTACTTGATAGAAGAAATATAACAAAATTTGAATATCAAAACAGGTTTAATCTGTCAGTCTTCTATAATTTTAATTGCAAAAATAATGTTTATTCAAAAAACTTTTAGAATCAAATTAATGTCTACATAAGCACCGCTCATATTTAGTAGACGTATATAATCAAAACTCAATATACAATGTCAAATGGAATAAATAAACCAACAAATATAGTCATTCAAAATTAATAAATAAATATTTAAAGGAGACAAAATCTTCTTTCTGATCTAATTCAATTGAATATTTCAAATAAATTGAGAAGTCCTTAAGTTGTGTTTGATCTTTTTGAAAAGGAATTGGTGTTCATAATGGCAAGATCAGAAACAAAATTCTGTCTCCTTTAAATATTTATTTATTAATTTTGAATGACTATTTGTATTTATTGGTTTATTTATTCCATTTGACATTGTTTATTGAGTTTTGATTATATACGTCTTTTAAATATGAGCGGTGCTTATGTAGACATTAATTTAATTCTATAAGTTTTTTGAATATACTAGTTTTCTTTTTAATTAATTAAAATCATCATTTGTCTAGTTTCTTTTATAAAAAAGCAAAGGGGTTCCAAATATAAAAGGTTGGGAAATAAGAAATCCATAATTTTTTCTGTGAATTGCTTTAGTGATCGATATCTCGTAAAATAGCGATTGAATAATTTCATATTTATGCTCATCGTCAAGGTGACATTTCACACTAAAATAATTCTTTTTTTCATACTGATACATTGTAAACAAATAAACCCTTAGCTATAGTAACTATAAGCATGGTTTTAACTCCCTTGGAAGTTATAGTGAGCCATTATAAATCTTTTAACGTCCTCTAATATACAGTGTGACAAGAAAAACTTCGGACAAAACTTCAGCCAAATAATTTTTATTCCATTAGATTCTCTACACTTTCTTGTATTAATATTTTCAGTTTGATATTACTTTATTTTGCAAAGCGTCAATGCAAAATTGTTCTTTTGCTCAATGTGCCTCGACAAACCGCGTACTAAGCAATTTGCCGTTTCAAGGAGCTTGGCCATGATGGTCGTCGTCCAGAAAGTAGGAGAAAACGCAATGTCAATACGCCTAGCAATGGCAACATCTTCAAGAAGCGAGTCAATAGAAATCCGTGGGTCTCCATGAGGAAAATAGCCCGTTAGACCGTGAATCCGTTCGTCAAATGTCCAAAAAGGAGCTCAACCTCAAGCCATATAAGCTCCAAATAGTTCAACTCCTCACGAATGAAAACAAGCGCGTACGACTCCAAAGGTGCCGCTAACTCCTTCGTCTCGCCGCCGATCAGCAATGGGAGCGCATTCTCTTCACAGACGAGAAGCTTTTCACCGTAGAAAAATCCCACAACCACCAAAACGACAGAGTCTGGTCCGCAGAGGCTCCCGGTACGTCGGACATCGTCGAACATCGTCAAAATCCGCAATCCGTCATGGTCTGGGGCAGCATTTGTGCCAGCGGTAAAACACCCTTGGTTTTCGTGGATCAAGGGGTCAAAATCAATCAAGAAGTCTACCCAACTTCCAACAGGACTTCGCTTTGGCTCACGAAGCGAAAATGACGCAAGATTGGTGTAAGATCCATTTTCTGGGTTTCATCACATCTGCAGAATGGCCGCCCTACTCGCCGGATATCAACCCAATGGACTACAGCGTGTGGTCGATTTTGGAGCTCAGGTCGTATGCTAAACACCAGAAGTTTCGAGTCGCTGAAGCAATCGTCGGGATCGATTAGCCCGAAGAGCTGCGGTCCATTGCCAAAAATTTCAAGAAGCGTCTGAAGCTATGTGTCGCCGCCAAAGGAAGCCACTTTGAAACCACTCAAATATTTTATTATCAAATGTTTATGTTATTATCATTATTCGTTGTTGCTTTCTTTAATTTCTTTTGTTTAATAAAGTTAAATGAAAAAAAGTTTGTCCGAGGTTTTTCTTGTCACCCTGTATTTACAAAAACAAACCGACGATTGTCGAATTTTCCACTGAAATTATTTCCCGAATTGCAACAATTCTCAATTGATCTGTTATCACTGTTTATGACTGTAGTCAAACAGTTGATGTTTCCCTTCTTTCTTCTGACATGCCAGCCAACATTCTTGCAGTTTCATTCTTCAATTCCATACTTTGGGCCAAATACCTTTCTGCTACCGTTGAACTTCACCATCCACCATGTCTCTTCAATGTCGTCATATTTGATACTGCATTGACCAAGGCAATCGTAGAAGTCCTTCTTGGGCAATATCCCGTAAAAGTTTCTGGATCCGGCAAATCCAAAAAACTAGTAAATTTGCTTGGGATTTTACCGAATGTATTTTTTCCAACGTGTACGTTAGCAAAAATCTTTCCGGACTAGACGGACGCAAAGACATATACTTCCTCACTAGACCTATTGCAGATAACTCGTTTTCTTCCACAATTGTAAATTTCTCACGGATATCTGTTTTACTTTCCGGAATGGCAACCAACATAACAGAACCCTTATTTCAATCTTCATATTCAAATGTTCTTGATCTCTATAGCCCCCGAAATAACTCATAATCAGAACTACCTGTAAAACAGACCAATAAATGTGCAATCGTTACAGTTTGCGTTATGTAGTAAAGGTTTTTGATCAGAAACATTCTTCAAAAATTTGGCAATATCATCCCAACTGAGCACTTGAGACTTTTTTCACGCATACCCTTTATTTTTTCATTTGAGAAACGCTGCCAGTTCGTGAAACTTACTCCCATCTGTATCATATAAATTCTCATCATCATTTTTAACATTGACTACTTAGTCCAAAGGGAATTAGGACTGTACTATTCAGACTTCAAGAAAAATTAACTAATTCACTTAGACTAGGGATAGAAATCTGTTGCCCTCTGTAATTAACATCCTCGTAACTCCCTTGATACATAAATAACTATTGCTGTTTTTTGTTTGGTCCATTCAGGGTGTTGAAAACATTTTAAGCGAAATGGCACACGAAAATTCAAATAAATTATTGGCTAATCAGAATAATTTATTTTGAAATGCGAGAAAACAAAAAAAAAACTCGTCTGATGTAAACAACTGACAAGAAAATACTAATGATTCAATCTCGCTTAAATTTGACATAGATTTCCATTAAAACAACTAACAAAAAATAACCGGATGCATTAACAATGATTCATTTAAATTACAGTTTTCCTGTGCTTTTTGATCATAGCTTGTATAAGCGAATAAATACAATCATATCTGCATTTCGAACATATTCTGTCTGAAATTGTCTCTGGTTTGAGACAGTTTATTTTCAAATTTTTGAAAACAAAGAAAATTTATCACATTTATTCCTTTTTTTAGAAAAGTTTCCTGTAACTCTACTAATCAACAAAAAGAAGACAGCAACACCAGTGCCTCGAGTGGAGAGGGTAATAGATCCTTTTTTGCATTCTTATTCTAGGGATTATTATTATTACTATTATTTATGGCGAGCGGGCGTCTGTCCACCCTACCACTGCGTCCGCACGGACTACTGTGGTTCACCCCTAAATTATATCTCCCCGACTAGATCCAGTTTTTGGAAAAAACAGATAATCTTATTCAGGGGTAATTTTTTCAGTTCGCAGAGGGCTATAAAATTCTGACCAAAGACCTTGAATCTGATGCGACTAACCGCTAGGCACTCTGAAACAATGTGCATGGCTATTTCAGTGTCCTCAAGACACGGCCTGCATTCATCGTCTTCAGCCAGATCGATTTTGTGCGAATGCGCTTTCAGTCTGCAGTGACCTGTCATAATTCCGACAAATGTTCTTAGTTTGGCCCTATCAAGACCTAGCGCTAGGTCCGCCATCTTTTTGTTCGAAGCTGTTCCAAGGAACACCTTCGAATGTTTCAAACCAGAATGGCTCTATCAGAAAGACTCTAGTCTTGAGTTCGTTCTGCTTGTTATCGCACACTTAGCCACGTCATGTGGTATTCCCAGGAATGGTTCTGGTCCTACCAGAGGCAGCGTAGCTCCAGCAAACGCCAACCGATCTGCCTCCTCGTTACCCAAATAGTTTGAGTGGCTTGGTATCCAAACAAGAGTAACTCTGTTATACATACCGAGCCTGTTTAAAGCCGTGTGGCAACCCCAGATTGTTCTCGATGTACAACAGCTGGATTCCAGAGCTTTTAGTACTGACTGACTACTGACTATCAGTAAATATTTTGCCGTGGTGGATTTGCTGTTTTATCCGAAGATCTGCCGCGGTCTCAATGGCAAATAGTTCTGCCTGGAATATGGTTGCGTTTTGACCGAGACTCAATGAGATGGGGATTCTCAATTTCCTCCCATAGACTCTCGCTCCAGTTCGCATCTTTAATTGAAAGGCAAGCCTGTCTCTGTAGTCGGCTGAGCTTATGTTGGCCAACCGTTTGTTGGCCTTTCTTCTGTTCTAGGGAACACTATGCTAAGTGGCCGCTCATATGTGGTTTTTCTGAGGCATTTTATTGAATTTAATTTTAAAAAGTTTTTAAGATATTTTTAGGTTAAATTCATTTAATCTGTAAGATTTCAAAAAAACGTTTCGGAGTAAATTTACAATTTACAGTGATGAATTGTTTCAAATTCATACATAAATAACAACCCTTTATTGCTAAATTCTCAATGTTACAGATATTCAAGGTACGAGCAATGAACTGGATGATATGAAATTGAATGCACTCATTGAGCGAGTTCGAGGAAATCCAATACTTTACGATAGAAAACATAAAGACGCCAAGAATCATGATTTTAAATTGAGAACTTGGAAAATGTTGGCTAAAGAAATTGGTGTACCAGGTGAAGTTGAAATTGTCTTAATTTTTGATAGAAGTAGCGAAATCATTTCACTAATCCCGTACTTTTAATATGCTACTATATGCCCTGTACAGAGAGATAATTTCATTCCACAATTCAGCCAATGCATTATTTGAAAATCAATAAATCAACAAACATTAATATTAAAATTTTTCAATGATTACTTCGAAATGAGTTCGAATCAGTTCATTGATACATGGGTCCAAAGTAACAATCTGAGACTCTTTTTCTCGAAGAATCCATTGTAACTATAGTATATTTCTGAATATTCAAGAGATGATAAGCTTAAAATTCGTAATATCTTGCAATGCATAATCTTTCTAAAGTGTTCCACGTCGCAACGTCGGTTGCCGGAACGGTCGTACTATGCTCTAATTTAAGCTGACGAAGACTGTGAGCTACTCAAAGTCGTACAAGTCGGTATATGAGCAGAGCTCTTCACCGACGTTAAAGTACCATTGTCATCATTGCTGTCCCGGGTTTCTGCTCAAGTTTTGACACTCCAGGAGACCCCCCCTAAACTGAAAGAGAAAGAAAGGATTTTTGAAGGAAGATAATAGATAACTTGCGCCAGTACAACCAAGGAGGAACCAGCACAGGTCACCCCCCTTCTCAAAGAGATCACCGTGTCGATCCCAACACTCAGCCGCATATGCAGAGTGTCTCTATTAGGTGGTTGTGAAAGATCAAAGCATGGAAACAACACAAATAACAGCTTCCCAGCATGAATCCGCTATTGCTGTTCGACTGCTAAGAGCGAGGCTCCGAAGCATCGTAGAGGATTGGCATAAGGATCTAAAAATGGGGCCGAAGTTCCGAGATCCCACCCTGGTAGAAACGTCGTAGTCTCCCTTTTTCCTCCAGCGGACCATTTCCTACCCTGCAGCGGGTAAGTAGCTTAAGGATCGACGAATGGGGCCGAAGTTGGGGCCGAGCAGAGCGAGTCTTTCGAGATCCCACCCTGGTAGAAACGTCGTAGTCTCCCTTTTTCCTCCAGCGGACCATTTCCTACCCTGCAGCGGATAAGTAGCTTAAGGATCGACGAATGGAGCCGAAGTTGGGGCCGAACAGAGCGAGTCTTCCGAGATCCCACCCTGGTAGAAACGTCGTAGTCTCCCTTTTTCCTCCAGTGGACCAATCAGGACCCCGCAGCGGGGGCTTAAGAATCTAAAGATGGAGCCAAAGTTGGGGGCAAGCAGAGCGAGTCTTCCGAGATCTCCCCCCGGTAGAACGTCGTAGTCTTCCTTTTTTCTCTAGCGGGCCATTTCAGATCCTTCATCTGATAAGTGACGACGGTTGGAAAGTCAACGCTGAGATTCAGCAGGGTTTCGCCTTCGCCCGTGTATGGATTACAAAACTCTAATCGATCTGCTCTACTCAAAGCCGGGGACGGTGAGCTAGGTATTATTGGAAAGCGGTCACGTCCTCTATGGGATACGCCGGGAAGCTATAGCAGAATTCTGGGCAAGGAGTGGATACGCCACAAGTTGTTAAAAAATATTCAAAAACGATCAAATGGGATATCTCCATTGCACCCACCATGTTCTACAGACATTGCTCCTTCTGACTACTGCCTGTTTAGACAGATGCAACATGATTTGCTAGGTTAACGCTACACTTCTTTCGAAGAAATCGAAAATTGTCTTCAAAGGTGGGACCCCTCAAAACACAAGAAGTTTTTCCGACATGGGGTTCGGAAAAAGCCCAAGAGATGCGGAAAAGTAGTAAGCAATGATGGACAATATTTTGATTAATTTGTTAATTCATTATAAAATAAAATAGAAAGGAAATTTAATTCATTATCTTTTAAAATAAATGCATCTTTCGAGCTAAAAAACGGACCGAAATAATTTGTACACCCAATATGTAAATCTTGCAATATACTCAATATTGAACCAATTTCGCGAACATGTGTATTTCTGATGACCTTCAGAATTGCAAAGTTGAAAATAGAAACCCCAAAGGGATGGGGTAACCCATATCTCTTCCCAAGAATTAGCATCACTGAAGACCTGAAAATTGGTGCGTTCACAAACTATACGGTCGAAAAAATATTTGAATATCAAGACTTGATTGAATGAGGTAACACATCAGATATCTATTCGAGCTAGCAGAATTGAAAGTGTGTGCAGATAAAACAAATTCCACGTCTCATATTTACTTCAAAGGGGTAGTGGTAACTACCCTTTAAGTTACAATTGTTACTTAAGACCTTAAATAACTACAGTAGACTCGCGCTATTATGAACACACGTCTGTGTGAACAACCCAATAGTGTGAACAAGAAAATATTCTCATTGTATATCCAGTAGTGTGAACAATCCGGGATCTCGTTAGTATGACTTACTACTTTCCTGTTTCAACTTGTTAATAAAATCATTCGTAAAGCCATTTGAGTGATATGAATTTTATTTGGCACAAGTTATCTTTCACCGCGAGAAATGTCTTTTAATGTAACATTGCTTTCAAAAAAGTATGGAATTGCGAAATCAATTGTATGCTCGATTAAAAACATAGAGTCCAAAATCATGAATGTTGTGAACCAGAGTTTTAAGCCAAATCAAATTAAAAAATTCACTTTGAGAGAAGCTGAATATCCGAATGTGGAAGAATCCTTGAACAGGCAGTTTATTAAACAGAGGAAATTAAATTTACCTATAACAGGAGAAATTATGAAGCATATTGCTCTTCAGCTTCATGAATCCTTAAAAAGTGGAAATGAAAAATTTACCACGAGTGATGGATGGCTGCAAAAGTTCAAGGTTTGTTATGGTCTTACATTTTTGAAAATTTGTGGAGAAAAACTATCATCAGAGGTGCACATAATATTTTCCGATTCAAAATTGAATTGGTTCAATTAATAGAGAAATTTTAGCTCACTTCCGGTCAGATATACAGTGCTGATGCGATTGGATTGTACTGGAAAATTATGCCTGATAAAACCTATGTAATGAGTTCTGAAAAAACTGCAACCGGTCTCATAATATCAGAGCAGCGAATTACCTTCTTGGGTTGTGCAAACGCATCAGGTTCCCACAAACTCACGCCGTTGATTATTGGCAGAGCAAAATCTCCAAGAGCATTCAATAATTTCCATAATCCCTGTATCTACAAAAATACAAAAAATGCTTGGATGACAAAGAAAATTTTCAAAAACTGGTTCTTCGAATACTTCGTACCAGAGGTAAGTATTAATTTGAAGATTGAAATGTGAGCAAATGAGAATTTTTTGTAGGTAAAGCAATTGCTAAAATGTTCAAATCTTCCGGGAAAGGCAGTGCCTCTTCTAGATAATGCACCGTCACATCCATCAACTGAGGATTTCAAAACAGAAGATGGCAAAATATGGTGATGTTTTTGCCTCCTAATGTGACTTCCTCAATTCAGCCAGTGGATCAAAATGCCTTGAAGTTGACCAAACTGTATTACAGAAAAAATCTTTTGAGTTTGCTGGTGGCCCAAGGACACAACATGGCAGATGGGCTCAGCAACCTCACCTTGAGGGATGCTGCTTTACATTTACACCGGGCATGGCAACAATTAGATTCTCTGGTAATCAAAATTGAAGATGATCTTCCTCTTGTGAAGCTCCGAGAAATATTGATGAGTAAAAAATTGGAACCTATAGTAGAGAAAACTATCGAGTTGCTGAACATAATTCATCTGGTCAGTTGAGAAAATTTTGTAACACTCATACTTTAAGATACTAAGTAATTACTTTAGATATTTTTCAATTTTTATGATGAGTATAACTGTGAAGATGTGGAAAACTGGAACAGAGAAATGCTGGAAGTGAACCAAAGTCTGGCTAATATTGATGGTGATTCGAATGTCGTCACTGATTCTGAAAGAAGCGACTCTGATGTGGAAAATAAGAAGATTCCTATTGCAGAGATTCTGAAGGCATTAAAAGTGGTTTCTTCAATGGACTGAACAAAATACTGATATAAACATAAGTGAAATGGAGCCTACGTAAAATTCAGTATAAAGCAGTAAATGCTCAACCAAGAAAAAATGATCAGCCAAGAAAGTACAAACAAAAATAACTTCGTATTTCCAATGATAAATTTTTATTTTTTTTTAATTAAAGTTTAACATCGAGAGCCTTGGTTTCATATCATTTTTTTAATCCTATAAAGATTTATTTCATGTCTTTTACACACCTTCTACTGCTGTGGACAGCTCGAAAATATGAACAAACAAAATGTTTTTGTGTTCGCACTAGCGCGAGTCTACTGTATTGAAATTGTTCACATTTCAAGGCAATGAAACATATTTGAAGTTTAAACCCAATTGGAGATTACTTATTGTTGCATCTAAGCTTCAACTCTTATTCTTCAATTCAAAGAGCATCAAATAATTTTTCAGTATCTGAATGTGTAAACAGGTGGAAGATCTTGAGGGAAAAATACGGCAGGGAGAGAAAGTATAGAAAAGCTCATCCTGATGGACGAAAATGGTATTTGTTCGAAAAGTTATCATTCTTAGAAGGACATGTTTTCAAAAAGTGAGTATTGATAAACTGAATCGATTCGATCCTTAAAATAGCCGGAAACAATATTCATTCAGTTTATATTGTTATTATAAGTTTCATTTTAATCGGTAGGTTTCATTATTATATTGAAAAAACAACCAGAAGTATTTTAATTATTTTTCTATATGTAAAAGATCAGTTTTGGTACCATATCAATTAGGTTGTTTTTTTATTATCTCGTTTTAGTGAAAGAATCACAATAGGTGAAACTATCAATGATTATCAAGCATGGTTTCTAGGAGATCGAACAAGGAGAGCAAAATGGCCGCCATAGACGTATTAACCTATTAATACTTCTATGGTTGCCGCAGAACCACAGAAAGTGAGGATCACGTTCATCACCTTTTAACTCAGTGTTTTAGGGCTATGGATGTATATATCAGGGATCAATGATCATTTGTAATAAGCTACCTCTTTGTGTGAGGTGGTTGGATGAAAAATATTACTAGATTGACCAATCCTAGTAGAGCGGTCCTAGGAAGGGTACGGCCTTCGCGAAAAAGGAAGGTCTTTGATGTTAATCAATTTTCTCTGTGATAATGAAAACGGTAATGAAACTCAATTATGGATTTTAAGAAGAATAATGATAAAGTGTGCCAAATACTGTAATTTTATCAATTCTAAACTCAATAAAATTTAAATAAAAATGACACACTGAATAATTAAGGAGATGGCGATGCAGATCCCTCAAACACTACGAATCTTTAATATAAATCTTAATTCTATTTAAATTCTTCAAACGTAATAATTACGAAAAGATATGTCAACCTACTTCCGAATTTCTGACTATACTTTAGTTAGACAATTTCAATCTGAATAATATACCAAAATTTTTTAGAATCTTCTTACCTCTAGACTCCAAGACCATAGATTCAAAACAAAACTGGGCACACGAGGTTTTCTACAAGAAATGACCTATTCAACACGAACAATAAACGATAAAGAACGACTACCGGTACTCTTTAATTCCTTGGTCCCGGAGCTTAGCACTATATTCAATTTCTCTAATTCTTCTGACTCAAATCTTAGACTTCCAAAAATAATTACTAATATCACTCAATATAATTATAATGATACTGAGACCAATTCGAGCCTAGCACCGCGTTTTTTTTTCGACGATCTTACTAGTTTTTCCGACGTGTCAAGACTCTCCAACAAACTCACATTTTGGCCTTATAATACCTCGTACGCGTCGGTTTTCTCCTTCCAAATTTTTTGATCCGTTCACCCGCTCAAAATTGCAACTTAGCACTTTTCAAAATTTCAGCTCTTTGTCGAGCCACACGTGTTAATTTCGTTTTTCTCTGGAACTTTCCGTTCCTAAACTCATCTGAAGGAATATGTTTACGTTTCGTACAATCAGCTCTTATGAATTTTTTAATTTGTAGTTTGTTATTATAATATATAGGCTAAAGTAAAATAATTTCTTTTAGAAGCCGCCGTTCGGGTGTGCCTCGAAAGCGAATTCCTAAGTTTAACAGTAAGTGGTCTGGAGATTAGAATAAACAAATTAATTCTGGGGAATTGAATCTCGCGTTGAATTTGCTTTTGTTCAATGAATTAATCCCTGTATCATTACAGCCCTTTCATGAATTCTTAACCTTGTTGGTTTACCACACATTGAAATATTGCGACAACTTCTCTGGGTGATTTATTTCAATTTTTCAAAGAGGCAGCATTGGAAACCCGACAAATAAGAAAGTCCTTAATATACTGAGTGAAATTAAAATAATAACACTCATTAGGACTTAGAATCTTTCAAGATTTTGTCAAAAAAAAAACCGGTTCAAGATGGTCATTAAGATTAGAATGAAAAGATAGACAAAGCCCATTTGTCTTTCAGATAAATTAACCCAATTTTCAGTTCATTGTAGATTGTTTGGGGCTCAGTCTTATGAATGGCTACTTCGATTTCGTGTTTCAAGGCATCACTCGTTTCTTAGTGGTTAGCGTAATGACTTTGTGTTGCCTTTTTCCATATTTCGGTCATTTTTCACAATATGCTTGATTCAAATGGATCATTTTCTGTTGGTAGCTTCACCAGGTTTTAGCAACTCATAAAATAGTACTTCCTTCTGATCCATCCAAACATCATGGTGCTTCTTTCCAAAGCGATTTGGAATGTCGATGGCTCGCCTGGGTTACCCATGATTCATAATGCTAAGGATTCTCGAATTATATCAATTTTTCATCACCTGTCACGATTCAATGGAAAATTCATTTCTTTTTGTATTTGTCAAGCAGCATTTCACAAGTTATTTCTCAATTTCTTTGTTGCGTTTCGCTTAGTTCGTACGGAACCCATTCTCCCACTTTAGGAATATTTCCCATAGTTTTCAAACGAAGGAGGACGACTTTTTCGTAGCATTCAATTGATCTGCGAGTTCTTGTTGCGTTTGAGTCTCATCTTCATTCAATAAGTCTTGCAATTCGTTGTTTGTGAACTATTTCGGTGGTTTCCTACGCTCTTCGTTTTTCATGTCAAAATCACCACTTTTGAATTTTTTAACTACTCGAAACACTGTGTTTTACTTAATGCATGTTCACCGTCAGCTTCGACACGCATTCGAATTGATTCTGAATTCTTCAAATTGTGCTATCCGGTATTATACGGAGTACTCTAAAGAAAGCTAACCTTTTTATCGTGATCATCTAGTGGCGGGAGAATAGGACGTTACGTTCTGTAGACAACCCAAATTACACCTAAGGAAACAGTGAAGGGAGCTTCAAATATTCAAAATACAGTGACGTCAGAATAATACATTTATATTAGTAATATTAAAAAGCAACAATCCTTAATAAACGGAAACAAACATTTATCAGTCTGCTGTTAAATTTATTCTACTCAGTGGTTCGTGAAGCTAGGTGGTGAACCCAATAGCGCCCGGGCATAAATAACTTATTTCTACATATCGTTAGGTTGGTGACGGTCTCGTATCGGATATCATTCTTATACAGCGGGGGGAGTTAAGAGAGGAAAAGACTGCACTTCCTGTAACCAGTGCAGAACCTAACAGTTACAGGGAGTCAGAATTTGGATGGACAGAAGGGTGGGTAATGTGGTATGCCCAGAAGATCTCCTTGAAGAGGACATAACTCGAGTCGATCGGAAATGTAACGATCAACTGGACTATATCTGGCCTCCTCTGGGTGACCAAGGCCCAGGAAGGCTCAGATATTACTAAAGGACAAACCGAACACTACCTGAAGGGACACTCGAACTAATCCTGGGGATATCACAATACCTTGGGACGATGATCTAGCAATCATTCACACATTCTCAGAGCAGCGTTGGCTATCCGGAGCTAGTAATTGTCTTTATACGATATATCGTCCTCTACGAGGACTAATCAATGATTCACCCTAAAGAAGGCCATCGGTTTACAACGAATACAATTTCTCAGAGTAAGCGGGCGCATGCATACGGCAAACATGTAACTGACTAGGACATTATAAAATAGATAAAATACCCCATCACCTGGGCGTGTTAATGAACGTTACAATAAAAGAAAACAAAGACTAGGTAACTGGGGGATCACACAAGAGTACATGCAAATCAGTTACATATAAGGCTCTGCGAATACCATGAACACCACAAATAAAGAACCACTATTAATAAATACAACAAACAAGAACCAGGCACCCAGAAAAAGTATACAATATAAATATATAACTTGTGAGGGTCGTGTCGCTTTACAAAGACAATGCATTTTAGTAAACCAATCCAGTCGAATTAATATAACTGAAGTAAAAATACAAGAATGAAAAGGGATAAGTGGAAGTACAATTAACGAGCGTGCAATAACTGAGAATCTTACATTAAACTTAGGTGGTTTTCAAAGCGTAAAGCATGCAATAATTAATCAAAAACATTTAAGAGAAGTTTACTTACTAAGAGTTACCAAGGGGGTCTGTTAAAAGATCTATTTATTGAGTATGTTTTTAAGTCGTCTAAGAACCTTCCTCTCTGCCGTTTCAAAATGCAATAGGGACGCCATAAGGGCGTCCCTCCTCTTTGTTATCGTCACAGAGCTCATGCGTAAAGTTAGAATACCACAGAATGTTTGACACCTAATTAGGCGGGTAAATACCATGGTATAATTTATATTATCTATGAGGGATTCTCTCACTTGTATGATCTTTAGAGAATACGGATCTCTTCAAAATGATAACTGAAAACCAAAAACCACAAAATTCGATATGTTTAAGATTATAGCAAAATATACTGGTGTATGAAACTTGGCTTACTGTGTTGAATATCTTCGTCAGCTGTTAGAAGAAGATAATGCCGCAGAAGTAGCCTTACGGTCCCTAAACTGATGGCTAGCAGCATCTAGGGTAATTCCATTTCTACATCTGGTACACAAAAGTTTCGCGCTAACCACTGCCATCTACTATAGCCTCTACAGTTCGTGCCGCAACAACAGCATTTATAGCCATTCCTACACTTACAATAGCAACACAACTTGTTCAAACAATCTGCAATACACAGATCAAACTACTGACATAAAACAAATACTGATAATGTAATTTAGGTGGAAGTTTTTGGAATCAACATATTGATAATATTTTAGTTGAATGAAACACATATACAGGCATGGAAAAGACAGTCGGAAACATAGGAAATTCAGTGTTAATCAAGAATGCAGTGGAGCAGTGGAAGAATCAAAAACTCAACGTGATGCTATGATGAACAAACGACTGATCTCTCTCAATGGTAGTGGGGAGTGAAAGCAGACTGCACAGCCTTTCGATCGAAGGCTGCGCGCACTGCCATTGAGAGAGAACAATCATCTCATCGCGCTGAGGTTTTGATTCTTCCAATGCCCCACTGCATTCTTGATTAACACTGAATTTCTCATGTTTCCGACTGTCTTTTCTATACCTGTATATGTGTTCCATTTAACTAAATTGTACAATGGATTTCTATCAAGTAAAAGTCAGCACGATACGAAGTATTAATAATTTTCTCATAATAATGAACTTACTGATTTTATCTTAGATTCAAAAACATAAGGACACATCATAGAAATAGATATTAATTAATGACATAGGTAATATATTAAATATTTTACCGATTTCAGGAGATATTCCCATACTCAAATGCTAAGTAGAATTCCTAAAGGAATTTTCAACAATGATGTTATGAACACATTGGGAAACGATTTTTATTCATCAACCCAACCATTTGTTAACGAACAACAGTTTCAAGGAGTAAGTTTGAGAAGCCCTCAGACGAATATTGAATATGACATGATTTTGGATAATTTGAGTACACGTCGGTATTTTGAACAAGAAAATGGAAGAAACGATGATATTTTCGTTTCAAGTGTTATTCACGAATCATTACGGGATGAAGATGAATTATTTGCTTTAACAATTGCAGCTGAATTAAAGAAGATAAATAATAGTAGACAGAAAATGAAGTTGAAAGCAGATATTTATAGTTTATTACATGAAAATGCAAATCAGTGAGAAATTTTAATGAGATATATGTACAGATATATACATATATTCAGAAATTGGGGAAGTAAAACATATTTCTGCTGTAACTTATAATAAATGATAAATGAAAAGTACTAAATATTATATTTTCTTGAAATTATCATTCTATAGAGATGATAAATATATTTCTAATATTATTATCCAACAGGATCGCATGTACAAAAAAATTAACAAACCTTGTGTATGAATATTTTGAATATTAAGAACAATAATTCTTCCTAATATTATCTTTCTCTTCAAAATTTTATCGAAAAAATTTGTGAATTATTTTTTAAATGTTTAAGAAAAACTGAATTATGTAGACATATAGAATTGTCAAACATCACACTACACATAAAAACATAAAGGAATCTAAAGAAAATATAGAATATTGACAGAAATTACTTAGCAAACTTAAGCCGATACAACTGTTTCGAATAAACCTTATGAATAACAAATTTTATTCCTAAAATGCTCCAAATAGATTTAAAAGTTTCAAAAAATATGTATACCACATTCTCCAGAACTCCCTCCCATCATCACCAGTCAGACTTCTTGGATGCAAACTTATCAATAACTTTTTCGTTGAAATTTTGTATTTATCCTATCATCTTTTTTTGAATTATTCGTTTAATGGTAGAAAAGCACCTCTCAGCCTCAGATGTTGTCACTGTATAGTAACAACAATCTATAATATTTTTTTTTGTTTCACAAAACGTTATTTTTCACAATGAATTTCAAAAATGGTACAGTTCCTTTTAGATTTCTGCAGTCATTTCTTTAAAAGATCACGAATAATTCCGTATGTAAACATTCTTTAATCCCGGATAAGACATATAAGCCACATATAAAGTGTAAAAATAAATTTCATTTTCATATTCGGTAGAATTCTTGAAAAAAAAAATTAAGAACTAATTTGAAGGTGACTAGTCAGAATTAGGCGCAGTTTTAATAATTACATCACACACTTCTATTGCAGTAATACGATTTGTCGCTTTTTGGGAATCTAAACGTCTCATTTTTGGTAATGGAGGTTGAGGATCTTCGTCATAAATAAGTCATGCCTCATCAAAAAAATTAACATTGGAAGTTTTACACTTGCTTTCTTTTCCTCAAGAAGATTGATAATATATTGTGCTAAACTGGGTTCTATTGAAGTGGATTAAATAGAATATATACAAGAAGAATAACACGATGAAAATATTCAACTAACAAACAAAAATTGGATCATGCAACATTCGTGTGATACATGCTGCACTAATTATGTTTCTGTTGTCAAAATTTGAATCTATATCTTCTATGCATTCTACTAAGGAATGTCTATGTTCCAAAACTCTATTTACAGTTCGTATATTGAAATTCCAGAGAGTAGAAACTCCATGCGAAATGGTTTTTTTTTCACTTGTGAAATACTAGAAAATGCTGGAATGTCATGCTGATTTCCAAAATATATTCTTATTAGTGGATTGATTAATACATTTGACAAAATTAAATTTAATTGGTATGCGTAGTATGAAATGCGCGAAGAATTTTTTTTTAAATTTTTGCTTGAACACTTGAGTGCTCACATTTTTTCGCACCAGTTTAGAAACACTCTGTATATTTATGAAATAAGAAATCAGAGTTGATCTTTGAAAATAATTACACTACCTGTTGCATATAGAAAATACTACCATGACGACATTTTTCCAAAACAAAAAACATCAAACAATACCCAGAAGTTTTAGAAGAATTTTCACACAACAAAATTTACATCTCAATAACCTGGTGATTTTTAATTTTGAATAATACAACTGCATTAGGCAATGGACATGATTCTTGAACTTCCTAAAGATGTAATAATGATAGAACCCAAAACAGGACGGCGCATGAAGAAAAGTCCGATCTTGTTTTAATGGTAGATTAAAATAATACATCTCCAAATAGACTTTATTAGGTGATCTAAATGGCACTTCACAAATAAAAGTTTGAGCCTGTTTCCTCAGGCAAAACATCGATTTGAATTTGATGCTTTTGTTGATTTTGTGAATAACATAGGTCCTAATATTCCCAAAAACACCTACTATGTATATCTGGATACTATATAGTTGAATCATTGTTAGCCATTAGACATTTTCAGGAATCTTTTATGGTCAAAAAGTTCGAAAATAAAATAAGTCACTTTTCGTTATCAATCAGATATACTAGTACAGCCAACATATGAACTGAACTCTAATAATCTTGTACCTATCATATTCAAAATTTAAAGAATAATATATTCAGGGGAAATTCCAATGTTAGTTCACACATTGTCAGAAAATGATACTGGAACAAGTCAGCAAAAACCAATCTCTGAACAGCTAGTGATTTTTCAGATACAGAACGGTTTCAGCCGTTACTATTTGGTGGTTGATCATAATTAACACAAGTTGTAGAGATTACTATGTTTCACTACCAATAAATTGATATTTTACACATTTAATTGCGACTTAAATTTCGGCAATTAACTATCCCATCTTCAGACAACTGAAGACTCAACAAACAGCATTTATGCATATACAGAGGTAGAAGAGGTAATAAAAACAGGTTAACAAAGGTTTGAAATAAGAGGACGCCTAACAACTATTAGAATGTCGGCACGTCAAAGAAGATTGGTAAACAGATGTTACTTAATTAAATATTTCAATAATTTTGGTTTTACATCAAGTTGAAATATTTAAATAAGTAACATCTCTTTACCAATCTTCTTTGAAGTGCCTACATTCTAATAGTTGTTAGGCGTCCTCTAATTTCAAACCTTTTTTAACCTGTTTTTAATACCTTTTTTCCTCTGTATATGCATAAATGCCCTGTTCTGTTTGTTAAGCCTTCAGTTGTTTGAAGATGGGATAGTTAACCCCGAAACTAGAGCCACAATTAAATCTGTAATCTGTAAATTTATTGGTAGTAAAACATAGTAATTTCTACAACTTGTATTAGTGATTTTGTCTAAAATGTCACAATAAACCATGTTTAGCCTGATAATTTTTTTTCTACAGTGATAAATTGATACAATAAGATTCTACAAGAATCAAACTAACAGGAAACAAATTATTTGAATAAATAGAAGGAATTATTCTTTTTTATTTTATATCATAACAGCTCATAGATTGTCCTCAATTTTATATATGGCAGAAATTACTGAGCTTTGTAAACTATTCATAATCACATAAGTGTCTTCTGCATCTAATGAAAAGTGCCCCTTCTTCGTACAATCTGTATATACAGAGGGTGACAAGAAAAACTTCGGACAAATTTTACTGTGTTCTGGAACAAAAGTATTTTAGAGCAGCCAAATAATTTTTATTCTATTAGATTCTCTACACTTTCTTGTACTAATATGTGAATTTTCATTTTGATATTACTTTATTTTGCATAGTGTTAGAATGTCAAACATAGTGCAATTTTGGAGCTGTTTCGTCAAGGTATGCATCAATTTATGAGTGTGGATAGCTCAGTGGGAGAGCATCGGGCTCGTGACCGGGAGGTCCGAATTCGAATCATGTTCAGGTGGAAAAGAAATTTTTCAGTTGGACGGGTGTCTGCCACCATTTCTCTGTTGGGTCAAAAATTAGCAGTGCTGTGATCTAAGGTGGCGCAAGATCGCAGTAAGAAAGCTAACCCAGAACAGAACTGAACTCCCAACTCGCACAAGCTGAAAAAAGCTTCTGAGGGATCTTCACAGAAGATCTAGGAGTATCAGGATAATAATAATGCGAAATTGTTCGTTTGCTCAATGTGCCTCAACAAACCGTGTCTGATGAAATTTGCCGTATCAAGGAGCTTGGCCATGGTGGTCGTCATTCAGGAAGTTGGAGAAAATGCACTGTCAATACGCCTAGCAATCGCAACATCGTCAAGAAGCGAGTCAATCGAAATCCGAGGGTCTCCATGAGGAAAATAGCCCGTGAGACTGCTATCAACCGTGAATCCCTTCGTCAAATGTCCAAAAAGGAACTTAACCTCAAGCCATACAAGCTACAACTTCTCACGGATGAAAACAAGCGCGTATGACTTTAAAGGTGCCGTCAACTCCTTCGCCTCGCCGCCGGAGTGCATTCTCTTCACAGATGAGAAGCTTTTCACCCTAGAACAATCTCACAACCACCAAAACGACAGACTCTGGTCCGCAGAGGCTCCCGGTATACCGGCCATCGTCAAAATCCGCAATCCGTCATGGTCTGGGGCGAAATTTGCGCCAGCGGCAAAACACCCTTGGTTTTCGTGGATCAAGGGGTCAAAATCAAGAAATCTTCCACTGCGACATTCTCAAGGCCGTAGTACTTCTTTGAGTCCAGCAGCACTTTGGCGACACGCATTGGACCTTTCAACAGGACTCCGTTCCGGCTCACAAAGCGAAAATGACGCAAGAATGGTGTAAGACCCATTTTCCGGGTTTCATCACATCTGAAGAATGGCCGCCCTACTCACCGGATCTCAACCCAATGGACTACAGCGTGTGGTCGATTTTAGAGCTCAGGCTGTGTGCTAAACACCACAAAAGTTTGGAGTCGCTGAAGCAATCCCTGCGTCGGGAATGGGACTGATTAATACCCGAAAAGCTGCGGCCCATTGCTGAAAATTTCAAGAAGCGTCTGAAGCTATGTATCGCCGCCAAAGGAAGCCACTTCGAAACCGCTTAAATATATTATTACCAAATGTTTATGTTATTATTATTATTTGTTGTTGTATTTAATTTCTTTTGTTTAATAAAGTTAAATGAAAAAAAGTTCGTCAAAGGTTTTTCTTGTCACCCTGTATATAAAACATTTTTTCAATGTACATCTGCAAAAGATATTCACTGATATTCTAAAGGGTCTTCCAAAAAAACATGGGAGTATTATGATATATAAAATAACAACCTTAGTTAAAATACTTTTCATGAGGAGGTATCTCTTGTTTTCCAAAAAGAAAAATGGAATCACATCTATTCAGTTACATTTTATCAATTTTCCTTTCAGAAAGAGAACCAATTCTTCGATTATTCAGCCTGGCTCCATATTCTTAACCTTCTATAATTTCTTTTATGATTCAATATGTTAGCTACCTGCAATACTTAAGGATTCAATATGATCATTTATTATTTGTTTGTCAAATTCACTCTGTGTGGAAACATGTTTATCACACGTTTCAAATTTAAAAAACTTTGTTGTATGTTCTTCAGTTTTTTCATGTTCTTGCAATACTTTGTCTGAATGAAAAGCTACATTACATAAATCACAGCAATACTTAGATTCTCCATAACGTTTTAAATGTGCTGTAAGACAACTTGACTGTGAAAATGACTTGCTGCAAATCTTACAAACAAATGGTTTTTCACCAGTATGCGACCTTTTGTGGACTATCAAGGTACTGGAGCCATTGAAACCTAAAAACAAAAAAAAATATACATCAATAAACTTTAAACTAATAGTTGAGTTACAGGAAGTTTTTGAATGAGTTAACATCAACAGTATATGAAAAATCAGGTTAGTAAACTGATGGATAAATTGTTGTCGGCGTGTTCAATAATAATATATCCATCCCTTCATTGTTGAAAAATTTTATATCATGGAGACATTTTTAATTTTTGAGAACAAAAAATAATCTATACCAATTCATACTTTTTCACTGAATTTGACTATAGCACTTTCAGTCTATTGTTTTGATCACATTAGGTGTGAAATGATGTAAGCAAAGCATCTATGAACACTTTTGTTTCAAATCATTTCTGGAGTACTTATACCTGAGTTATTCATCTTGACAACTCATTCCAATATGATTACTGATACTAAAGTATACATCTATATGTCAGTTTAGGATTTTCTGAGCTATTCTTGAATAAATTGTATTAACTCGTCTAGAAACTATCTCTACCTATACTAACATGCATCTGTGGTATGAATGGATTTGAGTTTGAAAATTTTCACTAGTCTGTATCATGCAAAACCATTGTTTACAGTCGTTTCTTAACAAATTTAATAACCATACTGATTTTAGAATATTACATATTATTAATATAAATTATTGTATCTTATATTATAACCTATAGAGCAATAAAAATAAATCAAAGAATCAAATGATTACCTTTATTACATATATCGCACCTATGAGATTTTTCTCCGGTGTGAGTTCTCATATGTTTTGTCAATTCATTTGATTGGCAAAATGCTTTTGAACATACAGAACAAACATATGGACGTTCACCAGTATGAGTTCTTATGTGTGCTATTAGATTTGAACCTGTAGAGAAGGCTTTCCAACACATTGGACATTTGTGGGGTCTTTCACCTAGAAAAAGTGTTAGAAGTTAATAAATATAAGATTTCAGTTTGAGGCAGGTACATATGGTGATAATGAATATAACAAAATCGTCAGTATGATAAAAATGGTTTGTGGCATTTGTTTAGAGTTACTCTATTGGATAGCATGAGTCTGATGTCAACCACCTCCAGGAAAATAACAGACTTTCAAGCAGTGAGGATTTGTTTAAGTTTGTTTGATCATTTCATAGAATTTGTTTTTTATTGTATCTATTGTTCAAGGGTTTCCAAGAGATTAAGTCCATGACACATTTTCAATGTGTAATATTTTGTAGTCATTATTGAAATTACATCCTGTTTCTAGCAAATGATTTGCATATGTTGAATTTCGTGTTTTATTAGAATAACATTTTCATGTTCCCTAATTCTTGTTTGGAATATACATTCTGCCAAATACTACAAATTAACTTATAAACTCCTGATCTCCTGTTTTATGAAACAGTCTTTGTTGGTTTTTACTAAATTGCCTAACAAATTATTATATTTCAAAATTTTTTGTTTTCTTTTGAAATATTTAGCGAGTTTTTTGTCCTATATAAATGAAAGAAATATGTTTTGTTTCATTTAATTTGTCAAGTATGGGTTATGCTTATGTTGTTACCATTTTGTACTTAATTTTGTTGAATAGACTATCTATAATTCACGGATTAAATTGATTATTTAAAGCTATATGCTTGATGGTATTATATTCTCAGTCAAAATTTTCTTTTGAAAAGCGTATTTTGACTAACCTGTAAAGCATACTGTTATAGGCGGCTAAATTATGTGAATATATATGATCCGAGGTAGAATGAATGGTTTAGGCTATATGAAAATGTCATATTCCTTATACCATTTTGTGATTTTTAAAAAGGGGAAATTGATACTTTCATTCGCTTTTTTTCTATTTTTTACCCCTCCTCAATATTTTTTCTAACAGAGTTTAGTACTTAAGAAACATTTCTGCAATTGTGTTCTCCGTTTAAATACTCATTTATGATTAAACAATAGTTGTGGAAATAATAAAAATTAGCGGAAGTTAAAATTGTAATTTTTTTTTTTATAAGTTTATCTTACTTATTGGCAAGATATCTTTTAGTACCTTATGACAGAATCAACTTTTTCTTTCACTAGAACATTTTCTTTTTTTAATTGTGTAGATGTTCCTCAGAAATATTTGTACCCAACTGTCCATAGAATTATTTTTTTAATTTGCTGCGAGGCTTGTTTTAATCACTTTATACAATGTGTTAAAGTGCTGAATTTCATTTGGAAATCCAACATAATATAAATATATACAAAATTCAGTCGTTTAGTTATTCCAGAAATTTTTTCAGTTATAAGTGACTACCCCATGGTTCTAATGATATTGAAAATATTGCACTGGAAATAGAATCCTTTGATCTTTAGTTAAAATTTTTACCTGTATGTGTTCTCATGTGTTTTTCCAAATCTTGTGCTTGGACGAATCCTTTTGGACAAATTGTACATTTGAAGGGCCTTTCATTATTGTGCATCCTCATATGAATTTTATAATTACCACCATGCATAAACTCTTTATTACAAACTGAGCATTTGTATGGCATGTCTGTTTTGGAATGAATTTTCATATGCCTGTTCTTCTTAGTGGAATTCAAAAATATCTTTAAACATACTGAACATTGGTTTGGGTTTTCCTGGGTTTTTTTCGCATTTTTTTTATCCGAATTTGCTTCACTTGAATTGTTCTCAACAGCTACATCTTTATGAACTGAAGTGACTTGTCCAGTAACTTGTTGAATAGTTGGTAGGGGTTGAGAATGCTGTATTTGTTGTACTGGTAATGAAGTAACCATCTAAAATGAAGACATAAATAATGAGCTGCACATTATAATGATTATAACGAAGATATGTCTCCAATAAAACCAACCTTAAAATTGAAATCAGAATTGTGAAAGAATATATAAGGAGATAAAACATAAATACAATAAGACAAGACAGAAATAACACAATGTGGCTTATGTACAATGAACAGTACATCAATAACAGAATGTTAGATGATCATCATTTTTCAATACGACATAATTTTGATTTCGATAAGCTGAAAATTCTAGATTGTGAAAATGTTTACGAAACCTCAGTGAAATGATGTTTACACATATGAATGACATCGTGTGCATCAACCCGATACACTCAGTATTGTACTGTTCATTATTACATTCATATAAGGAATCCATAACAATTTGCATTTGGTAATTGTTATAAAGTTTTGCTTGGCCTGGCCGAATATATGTTCACAAATAAAGCAAACTTTAAACTGATCAGTGCATTCAATAATTCTAAATGCAGTGCTACAGATATATTACTAAAAAAAAATTTCCAATCAGCTAGCCAGAGAATCATATATTTTTTCTACCCAAGAGATATAAGTTCATAATATTTAAGTGGTTCAAATATCCATTGAAAAATGTCACATCACCCACATGATGATCATGTCTTGGAAAATTGAGTAATTCACGTATTAAAAAACTTAGATATTTACCTGGTTATGCATCAAAGGTGCTGGTTGTAAAGGCTGCAATGTTAATGGGTATGTTGTACTGTATATAACATTTGAAATATTATAGTTTGCAATTTGTAATGGAGTTTGAATTGTAGGCTGAGATGTATTATAATTATTAAGAGATCCTATTGTCCCTTGTTGAATTGATTGACCATTCTGGATGTAAGATGGATCCTGAACGTAAACATCAACAATGTCACCACCACACTCAACATATCTACAGTTGTTGGAGTCCTGCATAGTTTCTACTGTGTTCTGTTGCAACGGGTTCTGATGAATATCTTGTTGTTTGTTTAGTTCTTCAAGTTGTTTATTCAATACATTTTGATTGTTAATAACACCTGTATGCTGATTTAGATCATTTTGTTGAATCTGGTTGTCCTTAGATTTCAACTGCCCACTTTTAGCTATATAAGTTCTCAATTTCGAATCGGACTTCTCACATAATTTTTTGAACTGAAAGGCCACATGTAACTTGGCGCAACACTTATTACAGATTTGAGCAGGTAATTCGTCATTTGGCCAGACCTGGAGATATATGTTCAGATTATATTTAGTACATATATAAATCGAATTGTATGCATTTTACATTTGCAATAATATTAACTGCTATATTCGAAAATGTTAATTTTACCTGAACTGAAGCACAAGCCATAATTTTCCTTGAAACATTTACTTTAAATAGAGACATCATTTTGTCGCTTTCATCTAAACATACTCTACAAATTTTTTCAAAATCATATTCCATTTCCATTGAGTCGGAAAACTTTTACTACAATATTTTACAAGTTTCAAACATTGGTTGTTATCAAAATATTTGTTTTCATTACTCTAACCTAAAATGATGACAGCCAAACTGTAGCCAGATGCGTCGTTCACGTTCTCCATTCATTTCAAGAAACATATACAGAATGTCCCAGAAAGAATGGAGAAACACCCCATAATAGAACTATTGGGCGCTCACAATGAAATACAAAAACATATTTGATTGATTCGGTCTTTACTTGGTGGAAACTCATTTTAATTGAAAAAATGTATATGAGACAGTAATTTATTTCCACAAAAATGTTTGTACTACTACAACAATTGTTTCACCACGACACCAGACAGTACAATGTAATACCTGAAGAAGCCACATCGTAGTGAAACAATTGTTGTAGTAGTACAAACATTTTTGTAGAAATAAATTACTGTCTCATATACATTTTTGTAATTAAAATGAGTTTCCACCAAGTAAAGACCGAATCAATCAAATATTTATTAAAAGCTGAAACCAGCTTTTTGGTCTTATGGTATTTAGACAGTACAATGTAATACCTGAAGAAGCCACATCGTGGTGAAACAATTGTTGTAGTTGTACAAACATTTTTGTGGAAATAAATTACTGTCTCATATACATTTTTTTTAAATACAAAAACAATCGTTCCCATGAGTTACCTGAAATATGTGATTTTTTCCACATGTCCTTCATTTTCTGCATATCATGGCTACAAATAAATTTGTGGCGACGTGCCCTGTCCTTTCCCAGAATTCCGCTTTGCTCTGCTACAGCTTCCGGGCGTATCCCATAGAGGACGTGTTGGAAGTTCGCTCTGCCGGACGACAACCCAAGATACAACCGCATGTAACTTATGTTGCATGACGGACATTAAGACGGTATCACTAAAGAAGACTCAAGCGATTCTATGGATGAAGGGGATGACTGAGGTTAACCCCACTTAAGAAGTCCTGTTCGTTGTTAACCTTAACCGGTAGCACATATAGATGTTAGAGTTGTTTTTAACGACGCTTAGAGGTTTTTAAGATTGTACGAGTAAATAAAGATTATTGAAGACGAATCCTTGTTTCTTAATTCACCAACTCCAACAGGTTATGGTAGCCCAGTGCACGTTTACACTGCGATTGTGATTAAATTGGTGAGAACAAGTGATTGTTTATTTTGTTTACCACGTGTAAATAGAAAAGGAAGTAACAAATATTCGAGGTAAGTTTGTACTTCAACTTAAGATGATTTAGAATAAACAATTAAGATGTTAGATGCATTTCTAAAAGTTTCATTTCAATTGAAACACTTAAGAGTTTAGATGTTTATAAATGTTTCATTTTAATTGAAACACTTAAGAGTTTAGATGTTTATAAATGTTTCATCTCAATTGAAACACTTAAGACTTTAGATGTTTATAGATACATTTCTATATGTTTCATTTTAATTGAAACACTTAGGAGTTTAGATGTTTATAGATGCATATCTAGAAGTATAATGCATTGCCCATTATAGATGAAATCGATCAATTAAGATGTTTCTACCATGCATTTTTAGAAGTATAATGCATTGTTCATTCTAGATGAAATACTTTAGAGTTTTTATATTTATTTGATGCATTATTAGATGAATGATTCATTAAAACATCACTTAATTAAATTGAATGATGTGATTAAGAGTTCAGATGATAAGATGATGGATTGTTAGATGTTTGATCCATAAAAAGTGTTTAGGCACACTAAAGATGAATTAAGAGGTTAAGATGTTGAAATATTAGAAGTGAAGATGTTAAAATTTTAGAAGCTTAGAGATAAAAATTATACTTTTTTACTTGAACTATCTATAAGTTCAGTAAAAATTTCATAAAAAATTATTTCGGGGCTTGGTTCATACAAAACTTGTTGTACGGTATTGTTTGTTCTTGAGCTAGGGATATCATAGGAATCAACATGCATCCCGTACATGTGCTATTGGCCAAACCTATCGACAGGTATTCATTGTAGTACGTGATGCCACAGTTGAATGGTGCACATTTGCGAGGTGGTGCTGTTTGAGGACTTGACTTCCTGTTTCGAATTGCCAAAGATTGCTGTGCGTCCGAGGCAATTCAGAAGCACGAAACAAATGTTTATATCTAATACCTGGTTTTAGATGACACAAAGAGTTAAGAATGTGCATAATGCACGTATTTTGTTGAAATACATGATATAAATATTTTTGTTTCATAATCCCGAAATAGATGGCAGAATTTGGAAGATTAGTCGAATATGACAGTATGTCAGGTATGTGAAGGTAATTCTACAGACTATACCATGGATGATGCACGAGAAAGACAATTTTTAGATGACAATAATGATACGTCCCGAGGTAAGAATTTTCCAATACTTGAGACTGAAGAGAGAAAAATATATACTGTTCTTCTCGATCATACCAAAGGTACCTCTTTCTGCTATCAAAATTTAGAGAGGAAGAGTACTGTAAAATTTTAAGAGTTTAGATGATACTTAAGAATTATGAATTATTTAGAGGATAGATGGTAGAATATAATTCATAGAATAAGATGTTAGATGATTTAGATGAAAACTTAAGATGAAGGCCTTACAAATTAGAGTTTAGATGAAATCCAGGTATTACAAATTTTCATTTTTACAGTACGATCAAGAGAAGGCTTGAACATCATCAATGATGTGTTACTAAGAGAAGCTAATGAGAGGAATATGGTTAGTGAAGCCGCTACCAAAATTTTAGAGGCAGCAAAAATGCTGAAAGATGTCATGGAAGGGGCTAAGTCGATGGTGGAAACATTAGGTCAAATAGCCAGAGACAACGTAGAAGCGGAGAGGACTCGCCTGAAAATCCTGACTGAAAAAAACCGTGGTTCTGCTCAAACCAGCCCGCTAAAGAGGAAAATAGATGAGGAAGAGGGCTCTTCTGGAAAGAAAATTGCGTTGGCAAATAAAGATGTTTCGAAAGAAAATAAAGAGGTAGAGCACTTGAAGAAGGTGGTGGAACAGGAATTGCTTTCTACCAAAATAGTCATCAAGAGAGACTATAAGCTCTCTAAAGAAAGCAATTTCGATATCTGGATGGACTATCTCAGGTCAGAATTAACATGTAATGATATCCTTGATGTCATCGAACCCAGCAACGATGGTGCTTGCTCTAGATCGGAGGCAAGCACACTAAAGAGGAAGAATTGGGTTCGAGACATCATCATTAACCGTTTAGATGAAAATTACCATAAGAAGGTGGTTAATGTTAGAGAGCCCATGGAGATTATTAAAATCTTGAGAAGCTCCAGAAAGTGTGAGAGTAATATCACTCACACTTCTGTGAGATCTCGGCTATATGCCATTAAGATGAATAAGGGCGAAACGGTTAATGACTTCTGCGATAGGTTCGACTCCATCGTGAGGGAGTATGAAACCTGTGAGGATGTTATTGCATTGACCACTCAAGAGATCAGATCAGCATTTTATCAGGCAGTTTCCCCGGTGATACCGGAACTAAGGAATGCTGATCTGATAAAGAGGCAGACCACTTCAATGGAGATGACTCTAGAGGAGATAAAATCATTTATCTCCCAATTAGAAGCAGAGAAAAACTCTGAGAAGAAAGAGTCATCTCCGAAACTTCAGAGAGTAGTTGGACCTAAATTAAGATGTTTTAGATGTAATAAAGAAGGTCATAGGTCCAACGAATGCTTCCTGAAGCAGCAGAATAAGTGGTTCTGCTATAGGTGCCAGTCCATCAAGAGCCATAGAGGTGATGAGTGCACCAACACAATTTCTAAGAAGACGTCCAATGCCTCATCTAAGCGAAACGGGAACTTGAAAAAGAAGAGGTTTGAGCACAACCGGGTTAACAGGAGGGAGGTGGTAAGAACACAAATGAAGGCTCGAAGAGCTTCAGGGACTGTTCAAAAAACCCCAGGTGAGTGCTATTCCAATGATTTTATTAGTTTTGTTGCTGACTCTGGAGCTACTGATCATATAGTAAATGATCAATTGTTTCTGAGTAATTTTAAGAGGTTAGAGAACAAAACAATTAAGAGTGCAAATAAAAATCAAATAGCTGACATTGAAATAGATGGTAAAGGAGATCTTATTTTATATACAGATCCAATTAAGAGTAAGAGTTTAAGATTGTTAAATGTACTTTCTGCTAAAGATGTGTCCGAGAATCTGCTGTCACTTCGAAGGTTAGCAGATTCGGGACTTAAAATTTATTTAGATGATAGAGTTTTGAAAGTTCATGATGGACGAACCAATAAGATTGTTTTAGAGGGAGAATATGAAAAACCTAATTGGATTCTAAACTTCAAAGTGAAAAAGCCGAACCAGATTCAGCTGAACGATGAAGTAGAATATGACCATTATTGCTGCAGAGCAGTAATGTTCAAAGAGAATGAGACGTCTGGACAATCACAGAAATCCAATAAAGAGGTAGAGTTATTAAATTCGGAGGGAGAACCTGAAATAGAAGTATCCCATTCTGTGATTGGGAGGGAGGAAGACGAACATCTCATTTCTCTCTTAGACGAGAAGGTTCTCAAAACCTCAACTGAAGAAGTAGAATCGGAAAAACCTCTAGATGAAATAAAGAATTGGGATTGTAGTTCGAAGAATAGAAATGTAGTAAAATTAGATGACTTAGATGAACTACAAAACTTAGAGGAACTATTCATTAATAATCCTTTAGAAGACGATATTAATCGAACTAAGAGTTTCAACGAAGCCATGCTATGGCACTTAAGATTAGGTCATGCTTCTGTGAACTATCTGAAAAAGCTGCAAAAGCTAGATAAGAGGTTGGAAAAAGTCATATTTGACGATTCCATATTAGAATGCGAAGTTTGTATCATGTCAAAGATGCAAAAACTGCCTTTCAAAGAGACTCGTAAAAGAGCCGAAAGACCACTTCAGGTCATACATACTGACATTATGGGTCCGATTACACCAAAATCTCACCCTGGACAAAAGAGGTTCATTAATGTCTATGTAGATGATTACTCAAGATTAGCTAGAGCTTATTGTTTGAGAACTAAAGATGAATCAGGCGAAGCATTAGAAAAATTCCTAATATCCACTCGTAATCTATTAGGCCATAACGAGAAGGTATGTTATATCAGATCTGATCAAGGCACTGAATTTACTGGAAGAAAATTCTTAGATGTATTAAAGAGAGAAAATATCGAAACTGATTTCACACCACCTTATACACCTGAACATAACGGGGTATCTGAAAGATTTAATGCAACCATACAAAGAAAAGTGAGAGCTTACATGTTTGATTCTGGACTACCCAAGAGTATGTGGGAGTTAGCTGTCGATGCTGCTGTGCACGCATACAACAGAACACCACATAAATCTATAGAGTATGAAACACCTTTAACAAGATTTGCATCAAATTCTAGATGTCATTTTGATCAAATCAGAAGGTTTGGATGTATAACATACATCAAAATTCCCAAGCCCAATCTGAAATTTGGAGAACGTGCATTGAAAGCTGTCCTCGTGGGGTATACTTCCACGGGATACTTGATATGGCACCCAAGCTCAAAGAAATTCTTTGAGTCAAGACATGTTAGATTTAACGAGAAACTTGTCTATAAAGATGTTTATAAAAGAGATCCTTTAGAAGAATTAAACAACTCTCCAACTTTAGATGACAAAACAGATTGGGATTGGATGAAAGATTGTAGAGGTGAAACTAAAGAGAATATAGAAGCACCAAACATAAAGATGAGAAAAAGAGGTAGACCAAGAAAAGAATCCAAACAGTTAGAGTTACCGAAAGGTATAGTCGACAAGGTTTTCGAAAAACCATGCACTAGAAGCTCACTAAAGAGACCATTAGAAGAAAACAAAAAGGTTGTAGATGATATTAGTTATGCTAAATACTTATATGTTTTAGATAACACTTTAGATGAAAACTTTAGAGATGCTGAAAAAGAAGACGAATTGAGGAGATGCCTCTTGGCCACTTTGAACAGAGAACCATTAAATTATAAAGATGCTATAAACTCAAGAGAAGGTAATCTGTGGAAGATGGCGGTCCAAGAGGAAATCAACTCAATGATACAAAATAATGTGTGGAAATTAGTCGATAAAAATAAAATTCAAGCAGCAAATAAAAGAGCGAATATCATAGATTCGAAGTGGGTATTTAAAAGGAAACTAGAATTAGATGGTGCAACTCGATATAAAGCACGACTAGTTATTAGAGGCTTCAAAGATAAGAATAAGTATGATTTAAAAGATACTTACGCACCAGTCTCTAGACTTCCAGTCATTAGAGCTGTGTTTGCAATAATAAACAAGTTTGACTTGTATGCCTGTCAATTAGATGTTAAGACAGCGTTCCTTAATGGAACTTTAGATGAAGAAATATTCATGGAAATTCCAGATGGTTTAGAGGTAGATTTGGAAATAAAAAATTCGAAGGTATGCAAATTAGAGAAAGCATTATATGGCTTGAAAATAAGCCCAAAAAGATGGAATCAGAGGTTCACAGAAGAAGCCAAAAAGCTTGGATTAGAAAATGACCTACACGAACCATGTCTATATACCTGGAGGAAAAATGGGAAAATGGCAATACTAGTTATATACGTAGACGATATTCTAGTAGCCACTAACGATGAAAATAAACTCCAGGAAATTAAGAGTCACTTGGGTAATGCATTCGATATGAAAGATCTTGGAGAACCGAAAAGTTTTCTAGGCATTAATGTTGAAAGAAACAAACTTAAGAAGTATACGATGTTAAATCAATCCACATATACGATGAGTATTTTAGAGAGATTCAACATGATCGAATGCAACCCACAAAATACACCGATGGTGACAAGACAGGTTCAAAATAGAAAGAAGAGAAATAATTTAGATGTATTAGATGATGACAACAAAGATGATATTAAGATGAAGGTCCCATACAGAGAAGCGATAGGAAGCTTGATGTACTTGGCAAATGGAACACGGCCGGATATAGCATTCGCTGTGAACTATTTGGCAAGAAAACAACTAGCTCCCACTGAAGATGATTGGAAAGAGGTGAAAAGAATTTTCAGATACTTAAGAGGAACTGTTGATTCAGGGTTGAAATATACCACTGAAACAGACAATCTGGAAGCTTACACCGATGCCAGTTTTAGAGACCATATTGACTCAACTTCCACTGGAGGTTATGTTATAAAATTGTTTGGTGATGTTATAGCATGGAGAAGTCACAAACAATCCTATGTTACTCTGTCCACCTGTCAGGCGGAATATCTAGCCATGAGTGACGCATGCCAGGAAGTAATCTCTTTGGATAAAGCTACCCGATTTATGATCGGTAAAACTTTATTTCCTATAAGAGTTTATTGCGACAATAAATCTGCTGGAGATTGCACTAAGAAAGATGGTAGTCACAAACTAAAGATGTTCGATGATCAATTAGATGTGATCCATGAAACCTTATTAGAGAGAGAAAGGACTGGATCAAAAAGACATATGGCTGACACACATGGAGATTTTATAAAACAGTGTGTGGAAGAAAAAAGGGTCATAGTTGGATGGATTGCAACTAAAGAGAATATTGCAGATATCATGACAAAACCTTTACCTTTAGATGCTCATAAATATCTTAGAGATAAGATATTAAATTAAGATGTATTTAAGATTTTTATTTATGTTTCTTTTCAGACAACTAAGATGATATGATAGATGTCCCGCAGAGGGAGGGAGTGTTGGAAGTTCGCTCTGCCGGACGACAACCCAAGATACAACCGCATGTAACTTATGTTGCATGACGGACATTAAGACGGTATCACTAAAGAAGACTCAAGCGATTCTATGGATGAAGGGGATGACTGAGGTTAACCCCACTTAAGAAGTCCTGTTCGTTGTTAACCTTAACCGGTAGCACATATAGATGTTAGAGTTGTTTTTAACGACGCTTAGAGGTTTTTAAGATTGTACGAGTAAATAAAGATTATTGAAGACGAATCCTTGTTTCTTAATTCACCAACTCCAACAGGACGCTACTGCATTCCTATAATACCTAGCACACCGTCCTCGCCGGCTTCAAGTCTACATCTCGAAATTAAAAGGTCATAAAAACGCATCCCTAAAGAGCTTCAAAATAAATCCAATCGGTTTTCGGAATATACTGTTCTATATAGACTATACCAATAGATATGCAGTCATAGGATCATATGTAAAAACCCAACTTCAATTTTATGGTAAAATTTGATAAATATTTTTTATGTGAAAGTGTAAGCGTACTTACATAGGAATTCATATACCTCAGAGTAATAAACATCTATATTTATTTCTCAGAGTATATACCGGAGGATATATTGTCCAAAAATCTTTAACCATAGCTCGTTATCTTTAAAATTTTTAAGCGTACGTGGTGAAAAAATGTATCGAAGCCTGAGTGGCAAACTATTGAAAAACAAGCGTGTTTAACACAGATTTTAAAATTACAGTAAATCTTCATAACTAATATAAATACGAGATTATTGCTCTATAAGTATGGAGAAAAAGTAAATTCAAGTATGAAAATATAAAAATTCAATAATATCTTTGATCAGGCATTCTGCATAATGTTCTTTACCAGTTGTAAAGGGCAATAAAAAGTTTGTTTTATTCAATACATAACGAACGAAACGCCGCCTCCCAAATTAAGAGGTAGAAGCTCCCTCATACCCCCCACATTCCTTAAGAGCTTCACTGGTGACCCCGACGTGATGCAGAGTTTGCTTCAAGAGCCATTCATTGGAGGCCCAAACTACCTCATCCGATATTTCCGTGGTAGCCTTCCTTTCGTTCCACAGTAATCCCGCATGAGATGGCACCGCGTCTAATCCAGTGGCGTACTGTTCCCTTGCCTGATCCCAACGCCCTATTTTATGACCATATCGACACTCACTGGAGGAAGAGTATGTAGCGACCACCTTATTCGCTCCTCATCTAGAATTCTGCTGCAGCTTGCCGTCGTATCATATAGAGGATACGACTAGTCTAAACAATACCTGACTGACCGTCCCCGCCGAGTTCAAGTATGGCAATGCACTCGGTGTTCAACGACCGTTCCGACGTGGAACGCAAGGTCAGTGGCGTCACAGGCAGACATGCACACCACGCCTGTCTGAAGAGTTCAGGTGTGCATCCTCGGAACGCATTTTTGCTCATTATGCTACATCCATTGGAGCTCTATTTTTTTCAATTTATTCGTCCGTTATATTGCTTCTAATATTTTCTTTGCATTACTTGGATCATACCATGGTTAGTTTGTCGCAGTATTTTGTTTGTTGTTCCAGTATTTCTGTATTTCAAAACAAAAAAGAAGAGCAAATCTATTAATCGTAATCAGTAATTATACTGCTTTGCTGATGATTGAATCTGATGTAGTGTTGAGGTGTTCAACTTTAAAAACACAGCAGTTATCTTAATGATTAACTAGCTTTTTTATTTAGAAAAAAGATGAACCATGATAACGAGGAGGAAGTGAAAAAAAAAAACACTTTCAACAAGAAACGAAATGTATTTCTTGCGACACTCTGTATGACAACAAACTATAAGTTTATTCCACAGTAATGGCAATTAATCGACGAGTTATGAGGTCTTAGACGTTAGCAATAATAGCAACAATTCTTGAGTCACAAAAGCTCTAAGGTTGATTACTACAGGAATGAGAATAATGTGACAATTCTTGGGCCAGAGGCCACAAGCGAGTAGAGTATTAATTTTTAGCTGGAACATTTTGAATATGTGTTAATCGATAAGGAGGAGAGGATGGATTTTAAATTTCTGTGATCTTTCAAACACAACAGTCCTATACTAAATCTGCCAATTTATGATAAGGAACTCTGCCCTTCAATTTATTTCATACATTTTCTGAAAGCTTTTATTCATATTTCGAAATATTGCCTTCGCTATTTTTTCAACGTGAGTTTGGTGCTCTGTATTAGATTTCCAAGAATTTCTCGTTTTGATAAGAATGCTACATGAATTTTTTCCAGAGGTTGTATAATTGTCTCCATAATTGACTAAATGATTAATAGCTTATGGCCCATCACTCAAATATAACATGGCGTTAAAAAAAAATTATGAGTTTAGGTCCAGCTAATTCATTCTATGGAAATAAAGATATTTTCTCAAGTAATTTCATAAGAATAACTGTAATTTATTCTTAGAAATGTTCCAATAATTCAATTGGGTAAAATCGCAATATTTAGAGATACAGTAGATTTATTTTCCATTTCGATATATCTATATTTCATAAGCAATATCATAAATGGACTCAGAATATAAGCTTCTCTTTGTTCATTTCAGGAAAGAATTTCCAGTTTCAATAACCTTCCTTCCATAAAAGGAGAAACCAAGTTTGTCTCAAGTATATTCGATCGTTGATTAAGGCCCACCATTCAACTTCCTGAAGGATCATATCACATTCTTAATCACCCACACATAAAAAATACAGCAATTTATCCAATTTTATATAATTATCAATCTACAATGAACTCTACTACGGAGGATAACAATAAATAAATGTATTCTAAGAATAAAAACGTCCAGAATGGAACAATTCGTTAGATAATTCGAATATAATTTATTGAATTCGTGATCATGCAATATGTGTTGCTAACGTCGAGTATTGCCTTCCTTTACAGAAAACGCGGATTTGACCTTTCTCACTTTCCATTATTTACTTCGGGACCGTTGGAATGATTCATCTTACAAGAGTTGTTTATAAATAAATCCACTAACAAGTCATCTTTGTTCTAAATTTGAATTTGGTGGTTAAAACTGTTTGAAAACCGGTCGACCAATCGCGTGGTTCTATTTTGAAAATTGAACCAATGATAAGTAGGCTTTCCCCGGGTGAATCTGACAGCGGTTTCTGTCAGATGTTTATAAAAGAACTGGTGGTACTTCGTTAGCGAACTATTCATCTTCTAGATTCAGTCCATCACTTGGTAGAGTCGTTATAAAAGTGTTCTTAAAGTTTTAGGAAGTGACAGTTTTTATTTGAGTTTCCCATAATTCTATCCGGTAAGTTTGAATTTATGTTCATTAAAAGATGTCAACGTTTTTTTTTTTTGGTACCCCATGGTTTCAAGATGTCCGATTCAGTATTCTCCTAAGATTTATATTATTTACGAATTGAGGATGAATGAACATAATGATTCTACAGCTTCTGCATGTATTCGATTTCACAGCTAGTACTTATAAAACATTATAATCATCTTTTGATGTAGGTTAGCAACAGGTGCCTTGTATCCTCATTTTATGTTAGTTGATTTTTTTGCTACAATTTCATTATTTGCTTTTCTTCAGTGAAACGTTGAATTTAATTTGATTTAAGTGCAATCGTATTATTTTCATTTTTGAATATTACTATTATGACGTTTTTTATGAATTCAACAAACGATTCGAGTTTAATAAAATATTATTCATTGAATTGAACGGTTATCCGACAATGAAATGATTCCATACTTCAATACAATGATTTTTTTTCTGAATTGTATATTATCCACGTAATGAATAGGTTTATCATACATTTAGTGATTTTATTGTTCCTATATTCAGGCAGGTTTCATAATATATTAATATACAGACAAATTTTGGCAAGACAATAATTGTTTTTTTACAGATGATAAAATTTCTGTTCTTCACTCAGTTTTGCCATCAAGAATTTGAGTGAAACATTTTGTGAATTATTTTCCTTATATTTCCACAGGTACAAATTCCTAGAAATTCTCTACAATGGCTGAAGTTTTGAATGTGTCTACTTCATTAGAATGTAAGTAATATATATTCTTATAAAATAATAGCCATTCTTGTTCCATTCACTTGTAATTTTGATTCCCAATACTAATTTATTTTGTGAAATTATGGCGCATCTTTTTCTAGCTGATATCATTAATTAGACACTTAAGTACACTCAAAGGCTACCATCAATTCGTTCTACATACCGTTATTATTACCATATATATTATTATTGAGAGGTTATTTTCCAAAGATAATAAAAACGAAGTGTGTAATATATTTACTCCAAAAATTCTATTAATATGCATCTTAAATCAATTCTTCTATAAAGGCAAGGAAATTTAGTGTTGTACAAAGAGTCGATAAATACATAGGTGTTACATAAATAACCCGCAGAAGGTGTTGATGATTCTAAGTTATATGACTAATGTGAAAGCTATTTTTATGTTGATAAAATTGTTCGAGCTATCTTTTTCGAGATTGGTTCAAAATATAGTTTTACAATTTTTTTGATATTGTTTTTCGTTTTGGAAGGGGGGGGGCATATTTGTTCTTAAAATTAAAAGGAAAAACGAAAAACATTTTCTAACATTCTAAAACAAATATACCCAGCTTCTAAACCAGAAAACAGTAACATGTTAGTGAAACCAACATATTTTTGACCAATTTAAAAAAAATTGCTCAATAATTTCAACAACTAACATACAAATAGCTTTCATACCCTCATTGAAAATTTCAAACTCATTTTTTAATTCTAAAGACAAAAAACCGGCTTAATAATTTAAGAGTTTATAAATTAATTTGTCGTAAACGATTATATGATATATGAGGTAAATTAAAAAAGAAAGTCTATGCAAATCTCATTGCTACAAGAGAATATTAGTTAATATTGCCAATCGAAGAAACTTGTCTTGAGATGGTACATCCTATGGATATTTCTCGTGTTATTGTTGTTCTAGTTCTAGTTCTGCATTTAAATTCGCTTTAAATGTAATTTCCAACACCTATTGTGAATTAATGATAAATTTTATAGAATTGCAGTGGAAGGATCTTATTCGTCCAATAATGTCTGAAATTTCATATTTTGCCAGTAAAACACCCCTTTAATATTTGGACATACTGTATTGCTACTAAGTGAATATTCTTAGAAAATTATCATACTTTCTACTGGGTGAAAATCAGATACAGCAACATGGTTTCTTTCCGGGTAGATCGTTCGAGACAAATCTGTCTAATTACACTGAATTTATTCAGGTCTCTATTTGTTACGATTCATAATTTTCGATCATATGAGTATATCGCAAGCTCCGGAATTTCCCGGGGACCTCACCTGGGACCTTTCCAATCTACGTCGAAGTGTAAAATATATTGGAATATCGCAACGACTCATTAGCCGCATATTGAAGAAAAAACTACAAGTTAAGGCCTACATAATGCGTTCAGCAATCGAGTGATATAGGTAAAGTTAGACTCGAAAAGACAGTTGGATGCGATGGTCGCATATCATGAGTTGAACAATTCGGTGATCTCGGATGAGAACATTTTTATAGTTCAGCTAGATGTGAACAAATAAAATGATTGTGTTTCCTTGTTTTATCGTTCTTCTCTCAATCGAGTCCATTTACGAGCATATCAAAAGCAAAAGCCAGCTTCGGTGATGGTGACCAGTAATCGCATGAAATGAACGTTCTTCACTGGTTTTGATAACAGAAGGAGTTAAAGTTAATGTTCTTATCTATAGATAGCCTTGAAAGATTCCTTGAAACCTTGGGCAACTAAACAATTCAAATCAGAACGCTGAGTGCTCCAGCAGGACTCTGCACCAGCTCATACAGAGCAGCACATTTTCCAATGGCTTCAGATCTAATGTTCCCAGCTAGTAGGGGACAAAATCCTTGCCTGAGCTTGTTGATCTGCTAAACATTTCTCCAGTCTTTTCATATCGTCTAATAGTTCGAATGACTGGTTATCTGATGTTGTCGAAAACAGACAACTCATTTGTCGGCATTTTATACCTTCTTCACGTGCTCTGTCCACCCAGAACATTGACAATCAGTTATATGATCTTCACTCTGTCCTCAGCGGACACAAATAGTGTCGTGGTGCTCACGCCGTACCACTGGCGAAGGTTTTTCAACCAAGAAGTCCTTCCTTTTCATTTCAATTTCAACGAACTAACCTAAAAAGAGTAATGATTTTCTGAATGGCAAAAACCATACGCCTTTCTTGTTCGTCCATAGAAATTACACAAAGTTTGTAAAGTGTTTTTAAGGACTAAGTCGTGTCCAAATAATATCTTGTATATAGAAACCAAAATATAATTATTATACATAAAATAAAATAATGGGAAGGGGTTATTACTTGATAGAAGGCTTTTACAATATCTTAAAATAGATTAATTCTGCTAATCTCACTACAAATTTTAATTTTATAAAAAAAATTTCTCAAAAACTTTTTGAAATTAAATCAAGTTAGTGAATTAATTTATGTGATATTTAAGATATTGTAAAAGCCTTCTATCAAGTAAAACCCTCCCTTTTTATTTTGTTAAAAATTTACATGGAAAATTCAATAGAAATAACCTCACGGTTATTTATGGATCAATTTGTTTGTGAAAACTCGATCGGCATTTGATTGAACAAGTATTTCAGCTTTTCCTTCTGTGAGCACACCTGAAAATATTGGTGCTGTAGGTCAGAATATGGGTGAACATCCATCAACATCAACATCGTGCTGAACATTTCTCACACTTCTTTGAGGATAATTTTGCATCAACACCTCGGTATGAAGGCTTACAAAGTTCAACTAATGCTAGAAGTGAAACCTCGTGACCATCTTATGCGCTCAATGGGATAAAGATCGCATGGTCGAAGATGAGCAGAAAAATCATCTTTAGTGATGAAGGTCATTTTCATCTCGGAAGACTATTTGTTTTGGAGATCCGTTGAGGAAGTGTTACGCTAACCATCCAGAAACGATTGATGTTTCCATTCATGAGAATGAGACCCAAACAATCGATAATGTACTGGAAAATTGGGTTGATTGAACGGGGCTACTGTAGCTAGTCGTGGCGGTTATTTAAATGATATTGTTTTTCATTCGTCAATATCAAGGTTCAATCTTTCAAATAAACTCATAAATTTGAAAAAATATTCGTTTGCTTTTTTATTTATAGCCGATCGAAAATGCAAATTTGAATGGCCTACCCCTTAAATATTGAATTGAATCAGTCCCTACTTGGTGAAAATCCATATTAACTAATATTTAAATAAGGTTATTCTGATTTTCACAAATTTTTATTGTTATGTTTACAACAATAGTTTCGCTATCACAGTAGCATCATCAGGCAATATTACATTTTGAATAACTAAGCTTGTTTCCGAAATCCGTTGCTATTTATATTACAGTAAGTACAATAAATTTTTATTAAGCACTAAAACCCAAAAAAGGGTCTCTGCAAATTCCAGCTTATCTGGATATATTTAACAGAAATGAGTTATTTAAATCTATTTGTTCGTTAAGTAATATTCCAATTTTTATTTATCTCTAGGGATTCTAACAGATTTAAGGCATAACTTTTACTTTCTATATGTAGAATTTCAAAATTATGATTAAAAAAATGTATATGAGACAGTAAATTACTGTCTCATATACATTTTTTTAATTAAAATGAGTTTCCACCAGATAAAGACCGAATCAATCAAATATTCAAAATTATGGCTGAAAGTATGTCCTGTTTCTAACAAATGGTTGGAATATGTAGAATTACTTTTATTATTGAGGAATCTCTTCAAATACTCACCATATTTAAAGCTATTTTATTATTCTTATTCATCAACAATTTGTCTATCAACCTAGGATCATAGTCATTATTAACAGCCTAGGTTGATAGACAAATTGTTGGTGAATAAGAATAATAAAATAGCTTTAAATATGGCGTTTCTGAATATAAAAGAAAATTTTAAATACATTTCCTTAAAATACACTAGTAGGGATTTCTGAGAAAATTGCTACATACCTCAAAAATAAATATAATTTAAGAACTTCATTTAAAACCAATTCAAACTTGAGTAAATTTATTAAAAATAATAAAGACTGTAAACATAAAGATGATAAATCGGGGGTTTATAAGTTAACCTGCGGTGATTGCCTTAAAGTTTACATAGGACAGACTGGAAGAACTTTCCGACATAGAATTTGTGAACATTTGAAGAGTTTCTTCAATAATAAAAGTAATTCTACATATTGCAACCATTTGTTAGAAACAGGACATACTTTCAACCATAATTTTGAAATTCTACATATATAAAGTAAAAGTTATGCCTTAAAGCTGTTAGAATCCCTAGAGATAAATAAATATAATAAAATTGGAATATTACTTAACGAACAAATAGATTTAAATAACTCACCTCTATTAAATATATTCAGATAAGCTGGAATTTGCAGAGACCCTTTTTTGGGTTTTAGTGTTTAATAAAAATTTATTGTACTTACTGTAATATAAATAGCAACGGATTTCGGAAACAAGCTTAGTTATTCAAAATGTATTCTTGCCTGATAATGCTACTGTGATAGCGAAACGATTGTTGTAAACATGACAATAAAAATTTGTGAAAATCAGAATAACCTTATTTAAATATTATTTGCCTACCCCTTACTTCAAAGACGTCACTTGTGTCTTAGGATATCCAGAGGTTTATTATTAGAAATAAATACACTGAGTTCAATAACTTCAATAACACGGTGCATGGTAATAAAACGATGCCAGAGGTTTAATTCCGAAGTACGACAATGACTCGTTTCATAAACTGCAACAATATCTATTATATTTCAAATAACGATATGATGTATCATTTCTCTTATATTCTTCGAGATTTTCCGTAGGAAAAATAACGAGTCGTCCGCTTGACCCGTTTTTTCCGTTACTTGAAGAGCGTATCGAGTTCTTTTCCTTTCTATCAGGAAGCGGATGAAAATTCGAGACGAAAAATGTGTAGCTCATAAACGGGACATGTGACAGTATATCGCCCACGTAACATGCGCCCATGTGGACCAGTGCATCCATGGTTCACATTTATGTCGCTGCAGAGATATCCGAAATCGTTTGTGTCCATATACGTGTGACTAACTACCGTATTAATTCTTTTGTCCTGGGACTAAAAAGCGGTTGAGATCGTGTCTTTGAATCTTTGAATAGATAATTCCTCCAATCGTAGATTATACGGAGGCGGAAACCGCGGTGTAGTATTACTATGATTGCAGATAGACGAAGAGGTCACCTTGGGTTACTTCGCTTGAAAGATAAAGGTGGGCATTTTCTGTGAAAATGAATTTATAACGTGTTTTCCAAAAGATCATGAGTGCCGATAGCTCAGTGGTTAGAGCCCTAGGCTAGGAACCGAAAAGTCCCGAGGTCAGGCCCCGTCTAAGTAGGAAAGAAATTTTCTAGTTAGACGGTTTTCGGTCACTATTTCATTCTTGGGTCGAAAATTAACAGTGCTGTGCTTATGGTGGCGTAAGGGCGCACTAACAAAGCGTAACTAGAACTTCTTCTTGTAATAGGCCTTGGGCCTATTCTTTCCCGATTTCTCCTCCCTATAATCAGTTTTGTTGGCTGCCAGCTATCTCGTCATCTTTTGAAGGGGCATGCAGGTGTCCTTTCGCCCATTGGTTTTAAATCCCTGGCTATCCGGCTATCAGAGCTTATTCCATTAACTTGCTGGTTCCACTCAAGTCTTCTCGGTCTTCCCCACAGCACAACATCCTGGACATTACAAAGGTCTCTAATTTGATTGCTCACAATGTTTTTCCAGCTATTGATATCAAAGTCTTCATTTCTGTGGTTCTTAAAATTCTTTTCTCTTCTGCTGAGTCTGCTCTGGTCTCGGTATAGTAAGTCTATATAGGTCTCACACATGCCTTTTATATGCGCACTTTTCTTCCGTCCAGTCTCAGATCTCCATTTCCCCAGGTGACATTTCCCAGGCCATGTTTTGAAAATAGTTCCACAGGGTGTCGCATTTTTCCGTAATGGCAAAAACAATATTTTTTTTTAATGGAACAACCAGTTTATTTTTTTTTGTCATTCAAATGGTCCCTTCGTTCCCTATTCAACACTGAATTTTTTTTCAGCTACAATGCGCCGGTACCAAGTTATTAATTTTTTCGACAAAATGGGGAATGATGCACGCTCTGAATGAAATAACTGTAATTAAGCTATTTCTTCAAAGATCTGTCTGGTGATATAGAAAATACCAAAGTAGCCATTGTTGTCCTGATCATCGTGTATGTTCATACAGGGTGCCTCAAATGTTACGTTCATTTTCGTCCACTTCGATTTGAGTTTATGTGATTTTTTCAAATGGAATACCTGTATATTCTTTTGTCTTCGCATTCTACATGAAATGACCTATCTGAGGATACCAACATGTTATATGTTATTCCTAACAGTTTTTTGATTATTTGTGTTTTTCAAATTATTTTTACATGTTGAAGAAATATGTTTGATTTCCTAAATGTAAAACAAAAGCAAAGACAATAACTACACTACAATACATGCTCAAAATATTCAATTTTTAATGTGATTAGGTAGGTGTTCCGTTAATCTGGGAAAGCCTTCTCTGAGAAATCGAAGAAACTCTTGTCTATTCATTTTTCGTTCGAAAAAATATGGTCCGACAACATAATTATCCACAATACCCCCCCATACATTAAGTCTCCATGTATGCTGATAATCGTTAACATGGTACTATATTAATGATAATTGTGCCTATTAACGAATCCGTTTCTGTGGAAGGTACTTTCGACGGGGAACATAATGTTCTTCAAAAATCTTGCATTTTCCATAATTTTATTTTGCATGTCCGACAAAACTGCACTCTCTCAAAAAAATCTGCCTCCATCAAGTCCTGGTGCAGTTGCACGTGGAAAGGATGAAATTTGTTAGATCTTAAAGTCCTGGCAACTGAAGATTTCGATATCTCTAAATCTCTGCTTATTTCTCTAACACTCAATTCAGGATATTCTACCACTGCAAGACTAATAGCTAATTGGTTTTCATTCGTCAATATTGTTTTAGCACGATTATGTTTTTCGTAATCGATGTGGCCTGTTCTCTCAAATCGTTCCTTCAATATTACAAAACTTTCCACTTGTGCATGCCTTCTATCAGGATACTTTGCAGCATATAAACGGGAAGCCAACAAACAATTTTCTTCACCAGCGCCCAATATTAACTCTTCCTTTGTATAATTCATAATCACAGTTTTCAATCAAATCACAGCACAGACTGTGAACAAATGTCACAATTTATTATTTCGTTTTTGGCGATATTTGAAATTATAGCCAACTTCAGTTTTTACTGTTTGGTAAAACATTACAGAAAAACGTGTATAATTGAAGATCTCTAAAGACGGGAACAGACATGCAGTATTCGGCAATTCCCGAATAAGTATCAATCGCTTTTCGGCAAGTAGCGACTAATGTGTACGTACACATGTCCATATGTCTTTCCCGGCTTTATAGTCCAGATGAGTCAATGTATTGAACAGGGTGGAAGACATTTTAGGCATGTATCATAAGTGTAAATATTGCCTTTCCTAGATTTTCACTTGAAAAATTGAATACATATTTCTTCAATTGTGTAAGAATAATTAGAAAAACACAAATAATATAAAAACTGTTAGGAATAACATATAACATGTTGGTATCCTCAGATAGGTCATCATGCGAAGATAAACTAATATACAGGTTATTCCATTTGAAAAAATCGCATAAACTCAAATCGAAGTGGACGAAAATGAACGTAACATTTGAGGCATCTTGTATGAACATACATGATGATCAGAACAATATTGGTATTTTCTACGTCACTTCACCAGACAAAATTCAGATCTTTGAAGAAACAGCTTAATTACAGTTATTTCATTCAGAGCCTGCATCACTCTCCATTTTGTCGAAAAAATTAATAACTTGGTACCTGCGCATTGTGGCTGAAAAAAAATTCAGTGCTGAATAGGGAACGAAGGGACCATTTCAATGAGAAAAAAATAAACTGGTTGATCCATTAAAAAAATATATTGTTTTTGCTATTACGGAAAAATGCAACATCCTGTGCATCTGGAACTATTTTCAAAACATAGTCTTTTTGGTACCGTGTAACTTTTATATAAGACTTTTTTTCCTATGAATTAGCCTTATCGATATGTCGAGCAAATGCGCACTGGGACACCCGGTATACGCTGCTTTGTTGGCCTGTTTTTGAACGCCTGCCTTTAGGTCTCCGCAGCTAGATATTTCTACGCCCAGGTATTCGTAACTAGAGCACATGGACTTATTATCTTAAGGGGATTAAACATCCCTGTGTTGAAATCTTACTTATTATAAGGTGAACATTCAGATTGTTTGGATAAAGACGAATATAGCAGAATTAAAGAGAGGGACAAGTATGAAGAAGTCTGACTGTTACGCGCTGACAACGTGAGAAATTCAATATTTTTCAAATTGCTAACACCATGAGCGTAAAATAAGTGTTGCTTATCTGTAATATGATTAATCAGGATGGGAATTCTGATTTATATTTCACGTCGTCCATAAATCATAACGAAATTCACCCTAAATAGCTGCTCCATCTTGAAAGTATCCGGAGAAAAAACCTAAATTGTAACTATTTAGTATATATTTTTCATTCTTGAATAAAAAAATTATAACAAAATGTTAATCTCATTTACTTATACAACTTCCATTTAACTCTTAACATTTGACTAAAAGTTAAGGTCCACCCGAAACTAGATCACCTTCATAATTTTCGTTGATGGTAGTCCAGGACTGTAAAACTGACTGAATTAAATCATCTTTATTTCGTGGCGCTGCTCGTTCAACTTCAATCTTTATTAGTCCCCATATGTTTTCAATGGGACTAAGACCTGGTGAAGCTGCTGGCCATGAAATGGTGTTCTTGCATCCAAGCTTGAATATAGGCCGAAGTATGGCATCTTGCTATATCCGGCTGAAAACGCCACCCCTCTGGATATAAAGCATGCACCGTTTCAAGCAGAAAATCGTTTAGAACGCCACAATACTTTTCACTATTAATAGTCCGGTCTATTTACACATTCAAGTTTACATAAATTCCCATAAAGCTGAATATTGGCATAGTTGTTCAAAACATCATTATAAAGAAAATCTCAAAAGTCCTCATCGTTTCGAGGTGTGCTAAAAATTTGGCACGGGGTCAAAGGTCAAAAAAATGAGTTTTTTGCGATTTTTAGCGAAACGGTGAGTTTTTTCGCAAAATTACCCCAGTACAAAATTGTAGATCACAAAATTCTCTACAAAAAATATATCAATAATTTTTTTCCTAAAAGCCACCATTTTGGAGATATAACGTTCCGAAAAGTTGGATCAGTCGTAATCCCTCTATTTTGCACACGTTTCCACGCCACCTATGAGGTAGTGTACAAAGCGCGTTTTTTTTAACGTGGTTTCCCCAGTAGGCCTATTCCACGGGTCTGCTGAGATTTTATATGTTTTAAAACTATTGCAAAATAATATTATATATTATAGTGGGCAAAAACAACGGCGGTGTAATTAAATAAAATACTTAAAATAAAAAGTTAGTCGTCTGATTAATAACTGTCCAAGATTTCTGTTTCTTCTTCTTCTTGATCTTCTTCTCCTTCTTCTTCCTGTTCATCCTCTTGTTCTTCTTCTTCTTCTTGTTCTATTTCACACGTAAACTGCCCCAATAGCGATTCCTGATCGGTATCAAACGAATCTTCAAGAGTTGGTGACTCAACATTCGAGCATGATCGGCCTTGACAGTGTGTGCATGCCAGGGAACAAAACAGTCCAACTTTTCTGCAACCACATTTTGCACTACAACGTTTCTTGCAGTTGCAAAATATTGTGTTGAGAAGTTTCTCAGGTGCTGGTGGAAGTAAAGTTTGAACTGGCTCTAGTGTATTGTCGATCAACTTCCAACCCCAGTCTTTAGGGTCCAGCTGATTACCAAGCCACACTTGAACTTGGTAATATACCCGAAACAGATGTTGATGAGCAGCTACTGAGGTTGGAGGAAGAGAAGCTAAGTTGACTTGTTTTTTATTACGCGTATTTTTCACGAAAGATGTGTATCGCAACTTATCTAAGCAAGTGGTTTTTTTGGGGGCTCCGTACATAGCAAGAAGAAATTGAACTCCGTTGGTGATAACATGTTGTTGAGTTGAATTACTATTTTTAAAAACTTCAGCACATTGTAGTAAATCTTTTTTTTCAAACATTTTGAAAACTGTTGTTTTTCCTCTCCTGTAAAAAGCAGATGTCGTATCGCAGCCAGTTATTGCGTGTAGAAACAATACATGATTTTGACATTTAGGAAAATTGGATAAACTGTTTGATGAATATATTTCCGATTGATTTTGGGCTTTTCCGGGTTTAAAAAAATAAATAATTTTTTCAGTTGGAGTTCGAGCAGTAAGCAAGACGAGTAAATCAACATCCTCACCAACAACAACAGTTGTATTTGTCACACTGAATTTCTTTATCGCTGTTTCAATAATCAATACATCAGCATCATCATTAGCTTGTTCAACGGATATATTCTCAGCAGTAAATTTGTATGTATTTCATATATTGGGCATGCCAACATAAAGCAGGTATACGACCCTAGCCACGCGGACAATAGAATAAAAGACAGATGTTATCCCAAGGTTATACTGACGTACAAATTTAGGAACGGGGTTTCATTATACCTGAGATTCTCGTAGTTTAACTTATATTTTACATAAGCAAGTTACAATAAATAATAGCGAACTTATTTTAGTTCTATTACACCTTTAGTGACTTTCATATGTGGCGTACGTGTGCAAAATAGAGGGATTACGACTGATCCAACTTTTCGGAACTTTATATCTCCAAAATGGTGGCTTTTAGGAAAAAAATTATTAATATATTTTTTGTAGAGAATTTCGTGATCTACAATTTTGTACTGGGGTAATTTTGCGAAAAAACTCACCGTTTCGCTAAAAATCGCAAAAAACTCATTTTTTTGACCTTTGACCCCGTGCCAAATTTTTAGCACACCTCGAAACGATGAGGACTTTTGAGATTTTCTTTATAATGATGTTTTGAACAACTATGCCAATATTCAGCTTTATGGGAATTTATGTAACCTTCCTCCTGATTTTAGGCTTAAATAGACCGGACTATAATGGTACCATCAACTATACAGAGAGGCGTAACACCACGCTGAGATATTGCTCCCAAAACCATTATTTTGGTGGGAAATTTGGAAATTTGAAAGGGTAACAGGTTGTTTTGATAGGATTTTTAAGTGATTTCCACCAAGTTGGAAACAACTTTCGTCACATTATCTGCTATCGAAAATAAATTTGAATGTTCCAAAATTGACAGCGAGGTCTACATCTTCTTTTTATTTGCGTACAGCTCGTACTAACTTGTCGGAGCGGGCACCGGTGAACTGTATGTGTAAATGTGCTGATAAACTTCGAGTGAATATATTTGATTAGTTTTGTGAATTATTGATTATGTTATGTTTTTATTCATTATTACGTTGTGATATTCCGCATTCTGTAACATGGGAAATTCCTGTTGGGTAAAATAAAGAAATATATTATTATATTATATCAGATATAAAGACATTATTAAAATTATCTTCTTGGAAACGTTGACAAAATTCTATCTTTCGTTGATTTTGTTAATGTGTCATTATGGGGATTTTTTGGTTTCCTTGATATGTAACCTTGACTTTTCAGTGACATACGGACGGTTTCTGGACCTACTTTTATATTTGTGTGTCGTCCTAAGGCCAACAAAGCATTTAAATTATTTACTTTAATCTTACGCGGTCTTCCTGAAACTGGCTATGTCTTATATCCATGCCATTTTTATCCTCTTGTCTTATATACAGCACTTTTCCCTGTTCAGTCAATTGCACTAATTTTTTAACGTTTCGAAAACCTTTTCTGTATAAATATTCTACCTGTTTTTTTTTCTAGTTGCGACATTATTTCATAAATTGTATACCTGTTGGCAATCAACAATATTTGACGAATAGTGTTGCCATGACAACTTTGGCACAACCTATTTTATACATTAATTTTGTCTTAGAATGTTACAAAAAGAAGTATATTAAAATGATGAAAAATAATAGATTTCGAATACTTTCTAGACTCATAATAGTATTCATATTTGAAGAAAGAAAATGTTGACAGTCCTTGACAGCGTGATTTATGAGAGGAATACAAACTCATGTGATTGGCCCCCTTAGTTCGCAGGGTTGCCACCTTCTACGAGAAATTTCTTGTACACGGTATCATGAAAGGAGGTAAATGTTTCATTATTCTTATTGGTTAATGGATAACTTAGTTTGTTTAATAAAATATTAATATGCAGCTATAACTGATAAACGTATGAATGAAGCAAGGGTTCAAAAGAATAATATCCTGGGACTTGAATGCTAACGACGGTTTTAAAAGAAAAAGTATTCTCAAATGAGTAGTTTGACAACAAAGGATTTAGTAGTATTTACATTGGACCAGTTGGATAATGAACGATGTACTACTCTGTTAAGAAAGTACCGGGAATTTTCAATTAAAACAACATTTTTACATTTAATCGTCAAAATTTATTTGGTTGCCTTCAAAATAGGCTCCATTTGCTCCAATACATCTATGCCAACGGCACTTCCAATTATCGAAACATTTTTTATAGGCGCTTTCCGGGATGGACTTTAGCTCTCGCGCCGAATTTTGTTTTATGGCTTCAATCGACTCAAAACGGGTGCCACGAAGGGGCAATTTTAGTTTTGGGAAGAGGAAAAAGTCGCAGGGAGCCAAATCCGGCGAATACGGTGGTTGCTGAAGCAGGTTTGTTGAGTTTTTGGCGAGAAAGTCAGTCACAATCGTAGCTCGGTGAGAAGGCGCGTTATCGTCATGCAAAATCCATGAGTTGTTCGCCCACAAATTTGGCCGCTTCTTACGGATACGCTCACGCAAACGTTTCATAACGCCTAGGTAATACTCCTTGTTTACCGTCTGACCCTCTGGAACGAATTCGTAGTGCACCACGCCACGGATATCGAAGAAAACAATGAGCATCACCTTCATTTTCGAGCGGCTTTGGCGTGGTTTTTTCGGTTTCGGCTCATTTTTTGCCACCCATTCCGATGATTGCTGGCTTGTTTGCATATCGTACTCGTAGACCCAGCTCTCATCACCAGTTATAATGCGTTCCATGAATGTAGAATCGGAATTACAGCGATCCAGCATGTCTGAAGCAACCTGTTCGCGATGACCTTTTTGAAGAAAATTCAGGTCTTTCGGTACGAGTCGTGCGGCCACCTTTCTCATGCCCAAAATATCAATCAAAATCGTACGTGCGAACTCGTGGGGTATCTTAAGATCATGTGCTATCTCTCTCAAGCTGGTATGACGGTTTTCCAGCACCCTTTCCTTAATATTATCGACGTTATCTTCGACCACTTCACGACCGTCCTTGAAGGCTCTGTACCACTGATATGCACGAGTTTTCGATAGAGCATTATCACCAAAGGCCTTTTGCAACATTTTCAATGCATCGGCACACGAAAATTCATTTGCAACACAAAACTTTAAACAAATTCTTTGCTCAACCTAATCACCCATAGTAAAAATCGGCACGCACTCTGACATCGACTGACTTAATCAGCTGTTGCAAACACACTAGTTGACAGATCCCGCTCAAGCTTGGCATAGTAATTAAGGACAGTGGTACCAACCTAGGAAAAAAAATTGTTACCTGCCTCATTGCCCCGCCAGATTTAAATCGATAATTCCCGGTACTTTCTTGACAGAATGTATGTGTATTATTTAATTTAATATATTTTTTTAGTTATGATTATTAGGGTGATACGAGCCTGCAAAGGGATATTTTCATATCTGACTTTGTCGGATAGCCTAGTAAAACCTTCATTAGATCTTTTCAACAATAACTGCAAGGACTATCTCATATGCAATCGTATCCCAGCTCCAAGACATTGACCGATTATTTGATCGGTGAACTCCTTCGCATCAATTGTCATGATAATTTTGACTCGCCCACCTAACTTTCGAGGCACGGCGCATTTCGTTACTACACTCCACAGGTTATTGAACGTTAATGTTTCCATATTCAAAATTAATTGTCCTTGTACTATACATAATGACTATATCTTCTCGATTTTCAGTTATATTGTAATGCTCTTTATCTTTATCTCATGATGGCTGATATTCTGGTGCTCAGTTGTGTTCTGGTTAGACTTTGTTACTGCGTACTTACGACACTTTAGGCACAGCACTGTTAATTTCCAACCCAACAGTGAAATGGTGGCCGAAACCCATCAAACTAGAAGATTTCTTTCCTACTTAGATGGCACTTGAACCCGAGATTTGTCGGTTCCCAGCTCAAGGTTATCGCCACTGAGCTATCGGCAATCATTCAAGATTCAAAATTGGATTAAATTCGTACAAGAAAATGATATTTTCTGGAATGTTAATAATTGTATAGATATTATTCGTATTCATCCAAGTGAAAAAAGGGTTGGTTCAATCTCAGAGTTAGGTGTTGCAAATAAATCAAATTCAACTATTAAATATTTCAGACAATATTTGTATTTGAAATCAAAACAAATTTAATCTGTCAGTCTTCTGCAATTTTAAGTTTGAAAAATTTTATTGAAAAGACCTTTAGAATTAAATTAATGTTTCATAAGCATTACTTATATTTAATAGACGTATACAATCAAAAACTCAATATACAATATGAAATGGAATAAATAAACCAACAAATATAAATTGTCAATTAAAATTAATAAATAAATATTTGAAGGAGACAAAATTTTGTTTCTGATCTTACCATTATGAACACCAATTTCTTTTCAAAAAGTTGAAACACAACTTAAGAACTTCTCAAAAAATATAAACTATATCTTCAAAAAAAAAAAACAATTAGATTTATGATAGATTGGGCCGTTGCTTGGTAGAAATCAGTTGTAATTGTCATTATAAAATAAAACACTTGTTTACATTTTCTACTTTATTTTTGGTATTGACGTACGTTTCGTCTTTGCTAGAAAGACTTCATCAGAATACCTGATTCTGATGAAGTCTTTCTAGCAAAGACGAAACGTACGTCAATACCAAAAATAAAGTAGAAAATGTAAACAAGTGTTTTATTTTATAATGACAAAAACAATTAGACTTCCGATAATCTCTTCATCGACCCTAAATCATATTTAAAAAATCAAAATCAACTAACAATCCGTATATCTTACCTTAGAGTGGTAACCGGGTCATTGCTTAAACAGACTAAACTTTAAACTTTTAAAATCAAGATATTCTATGTTCGTCACAAAAATCACAGAAAACTGTAAGATATTTTAAGGTTTTCTTTAAACCATTGACATTCCATAATGAGATTTTATTCAATGCTTAATATAATTATATATTATGTATAAAATAAAATAGAAAAAGCTTTTTACTTGATATAAGGGATATAACAAAATTTGAATATCAAAACAGATTTAATCTGTCAGACAATAACTGGATCATTTCTCCAAATATCTACAAATTGAATGTAAAAAATCTCTTGAAAATTTTTTAGAATTAAATTGAATAAAGCGTCTTAGAAACACTGTTTCACTTGGTAGGCATATAGAATTATCAACACATATGTGCTGCAATGAACAATTGGAAGAAAATATAGAATGCTGACCGTGATATTCCAGAAACCATCTTCCAAGACGGCTGTTTTCATTGGATATTCAGAAATAGAAAATTCCATAACAAAAAATGCTCCTCATGGAATTTAAAAAATTCTATTTGTTCCCCTTTTAAAAATATATAATATAACATTCCTAAAAAAAGCATTCGAAATTCTTATCCATATTCTCATCAGGTGGAATTTATTTGGATGTTAAATAACAATAATCAATAAAAAATATATCTGCATACTTTCATCCAATATCCTGTCTAGAAGCAAACTTACTGGTAAATAAACGTGTTCAGCTAATTTTTATAAAACTAGCCACTTCCAGAGAAAATGTTGAAAAGACGACACGATTCTAGAATCAATAACTGAAACCTGCCACGTGCATGTGCGAAAATACATAAACAAGTATGAATTGAAAATTACTTTGAAGGGTTTTTCAAATATTTCATACAATAAATGGATCAATTCAATGAAACCAATTCAATCTGAAAAGTCCCTTGAAACTTTTTAAAAATTATTTAATATTTAATTGAATCGGTCTTTACTTGATGAAAATCCATATTGAATTAGGTTTTCTGTTTTTCATAAATTTTATTGTTATTTAATACAACAGTTGTTTCGCTATCAACTGTAATATAAATAGCAACCGATTTCGTAAAAAAATTTAGTTCTTAAAAATGTAAACCTACCTGAAGATGCTACTGTGATAGCGAAACAATTGTTGTATTAAATAACAATAAAACTAGTGAAAATCACCAATTCAATTCACTGAAACCATATTTTATCTGAAAAATCTCTTAAAAGTTGAAATGTTGATAAATCTATATGTCTATAATGTGAAACAGTGTAATTATAATCATTAAAAGGAAATATAAATTTCCCCGAAGGGTTTTTCCAATATATCTGACAATAACTGGATCAATTAACTGAAACTTATTTAATCTGAAATATCTCGTTAAAAGTTTTTTAAATTAAATTGAATAAATGTATTTAACTGAATCAGCCTCTACTTGATGAAATCCATATTAAATAAGGTTATTCTGATTTTCATAAATTTTTATTGTTATTTAATACAATTAAGAGTTAATCAAAATGTAAACCTACCTGAAGATGCTACTGTGATAGCGAAACAATTATTCTATTAAATAACAATAAAAATTTGTGAAAATCAGATTAACCTTATTCAATATTATTGAAATAAGTGTTTTAGAAACACTGTTTCACTTTTTTGACATAAAGAATTATCAACATATATGTGCCGCACATATAAATAATTTTATGAAACAGTGATTCTAAAAGCAGTGTTTCTAAAACATTTTATTTACTTTGATTTCAAAAAACTTTTAAGGGATTTTTTAGATTAGATTTGTAGAGGTTTCACTGAATTTATCTAGTTATTGTCTGAAATATTCTAAAAACCCTTCAATTTTTCTGTATATGAATGTTCATGTATATATTTTGTGTTAATATATTTGTATTAATATGTTTTATGTCGTGAAAAAAGTTTTTCCCTAGACATTGGAAAATATTTCATATTGGTTATACATTCTGTCAAGAAAGTACCGGGAATTATCGATTTAAATCTGGCGGGGCAATGAGGCAGGTAAACATTTTTTTTCCTAGGTTGGTACCACTGTCCTTAATTACTATGCCAAGCTTGAGCGGGATCTGTCAACTAGTGTGTTTGCAACAGCTGATTAAGTCAGTCGATGTCAGAGTGCGTGCCGATTTTTACTATGGGTGATTACGTTGAGCAAAGAATTTGTTTAAAGTTTTGTGTTGCAAATGAATTTTCGTGTGCCGATGCATTGAAAATGTTGCAAAAGGCCTTTGGTGATAATGCTCTATCGAAAACTTCTGCATATCAGTGGTACAGAGCCTTCAAGGACGGTCGTGAAGTGGTCGCCCATCGACGGCTTCGATCGAAGATAACGTCGATAAAATTAAGGAAAGGGTGTTGGAAAACCGTCGTAACAGCTTGAGAGAGATAGCACATGATCTTAAGATATCCCACGAGTCCGCACGTACGATTTTGATTGATATTTTGGGCATGAGAAAGGTGGCCGCACTACTCGTACCGAAAGACCTGAATTTTCTTCAAAAACGTCATCGCGAACAGGTTGCTTCAGACATGCTGGATCGCTGTAATTCCGATTCTACATTCATGGAATGCATTATAACTGGTGATGAGACCTGGGTCTACGAGTACGATATGTAAACAAGCCAGCAATCATCGGAATGGGTGGCAAAAAATTAGCCGAAACCGAAAAAACCACGCCAAAGCCGCACGAAAATGAAGGTGATGCTCATTGTTTTCTTCGATATCCGTGGCGTGGTGCACTACGAATTCGTTCCAGAGGGTCAGACGGTAAACAAGGAGTATTACCTAGGCGTTATGAAACGTTTGCGTGAGCGTATCCGTAAGAAGCGGCCAAATTTGTGGGCGAACAACTCATGGATTTTGCATGACGATAACGCGCCTTCTCACCGAGCTACGATTGTGACTTACTTTCTCGCCAAAAACTCAACAAACGTGCTTCAGCAACCACCGTATTCGCCGGATTTGGCTCCCTGCGACTTTTTCCTCTTCCCAAAACTAAAATTGCCCCTTCGTGGCACCCGTTTTGAGTCGATTGAAGCCATAAAACAAAATTCGGCGCGAGAGCTAAAGTCCATCCCGTAAAGCGCGTATAAAAAATGTTTCGATAATTGAAAGTGCCGTTGGCATAGATGTATTGGAGCAAATGGAGCCTATTTTGAAGGCGACCCAATAAATTTTGACGATTAAATGTAAAAATGTTGTTTTAATTGAAAATTCCTGGTACTTTCTTGACAGAGTAGTATATATTGTGATGTTATTTTGGTTATTTCTATATATAATTTTCAATATATATTATAAAAGTTTTCAGATATAATTCTGAATTTAAGGTTATTCATGTACAGCTACCAAGCATTTAGCATTTTAATTTATTTTATGAACCCTTCGAAGTAATATTCAATTTATGTTTAAATAATAAACGAATAATCGATAATTAATTATAATTCCATCAAGATTCGTGCGTTATCCTAGAAAGTGTTCAAAATAACTATACTTTATCACAATCAGGAAGTGTTCTATCGACACAGTTCAAGAAAACATGTTAGCATCCTTGTCGAGAACACTTTTCGTATCCTCATGCCATATTCAGTGTTCTCGAAAAGGACTAGTAGTTTAATATGAATCCTATCGCATCACTCTTCTGCCGTCCAATTCTCTAGACGCGTTTATGTTTTCGGGCATGTAACCCGACTTTAAAAAAAGTCCAAACAGGATCGTCAAGGTTACAGGGAGATACGGCTTCCATATGCGTTCGTTGCCTCGCCTTGTTCCCCGCATATTGAGCCCGATAAAGGGTTTCCTTGACGGTCCCACTTTGACCCTGATTGTCTCGTCTGCTCACCTGCGGTGTCTTCCGTTCATACCGAATCGAACAGAAAAGGAAGTAGGATTGGTTGGGCCAGCTTAAGCATTTGTATGTAACTATTTGTCGCAGGGATATTTGAGCAAATCCCTACGGTAGATGATCGATTTATGGAAAATATCAAAATAATAACGCTGTGGGATGATTTACCTGAAGAAAGAGTAGAAATTCAGTTCAATATCTGACATTGATGAAATGGTTCGATTTACGCTTGAACAAAACTGGGAAATAACAATAAAGATTATAGATGTGTGTGTTGCTGTTGAAATCAGTGAACCCTGTTCGAGTAGACAAGTTAATATGAGTGACAAAACTATCAGAAATTTTTTGAAAAGAAATGGTTACCATGTATCGTTACGATTATTGGTTTTTTGACAGGATTCGCATTTTTTTACTCAAAACTGGTCAATTATTAGGAGTTCAAATAAGTTTCCGCCGTTTTATTGTAGATGGCGCGGCACGGAGTTTCGGTTGGCTTTCGCAGATGACAACCGGCTTAAAAAATAGTTTGGACATTCAAGAACAACATAACCTATTAATATCATTGATTTTATATTGGTAAAATATAATTTTTATAAGTTGAAAATGTCAAAATTTGAGCCAAGTAAGCGTCATTTGCGGGAAATATTAGTTTACTCCTTTAATTTAAAGAAATCTGCTGCTGAATCGCATCAATTGCTCGTAGAAGCATATGGTGAGGGTGCTTTGAGTGAGAGAACGTGTCGAGAGTGGTTTCAAAAGTTTAAAAACGGTTATTTCGACGTAGAAGACAAAGATCGCAGTGGAAGGCCAAAAATTTACGAGGATGCAGAATTGGAGGAATTATTGGAGGAAGATTCATCTCAAACACAAAAAGAACTTGCTCTAACATTAGAAGTCACTCAGCAAGCAGTCTCACATCACAGTTTAAAATCATTAGAAATGATTCATAAACAAGGAAATTGGGTTCCGTACGGCGGAAACTTATTTGTACTCCTACTATTAATCTGAAAAATTCGAGCGATGCGTATTCTTGAAGGAAATTAAATTCTCTAGAAAAAAGCTCTCTTCGTGAATTTATGTAAAACTAGCCGTTTGCTGATAATCGTGCCTTAAACATTGATTTATTTTTTCAATTTTGCGTTTCGATTTTGCATTTTTGTAACTACCAGAAATATCAATATTTTTACGGTTCAAAATACTTATTTTCAAAGGAAATTTAATACTCTACAAAAAAAGTTTCTTAACATTTTTAATTGAGTTCACTCCTCCCAAAGTTATTCGACGTTGAAGGTAAATTCAAAAGTAATTTATCGTTTTTTTTTTCGCGTTACATATACGTACTGTCATGGATTTTATGAATAAAATTTTGTGAACCAGTTATAATGACTTATTATTAAAATAAAAGTCAATAAAACTTCGAGGAAAAGTATTATCCAGGTACGACTCGTATCAAAGTAATTAGATCAAAATTATTCAAATAAGATCAAGTCTGTTAAAACTATTGATAATTCGACACACTGAAATACTTATAAGTTAAAATTTAAAGAAAAAGTATGTTCGGAGTGCATAGCAAATAGTCGAGTGAAAATTTTTTGACACGTTGGTCAAAAATCAGAAATTTTATTGAAAAATTTAAATAGAACTCATAGGGAATATTCAGTTAATAATTATTAAATGTTTAAGACAGCCAAAGTTGCAAGAAATAGAAGTTATCCGAATTTAGATATCTATTTTGAAATTGGTAAAGAAAACGATGAAAAAATTTATTATTATCATGAATCCTATATTAATAATAGTAAAATTATTGACAATGAACAAACTAAATCAAATCTAACTCATCTAAGTAATGTAAATTGGGCAAAATTGATCAAAATTCAAAAAATTCAAGAAAACATGCTGTTTACGTCAATAATGTTGAAAATGTGTACATAAGAAATATCCTCGAAGATGCTTAAGGATGTATAAAATTGTTATAGCATAGGAGCCAAAGAAATGTAATGAATTTCATAGGTAATTTTAAGTAATTTCTAAGTAAGAAGCATTAGAAGTTAAACTTTGTAAATTTTTGGCACTGGAAATACTTTACGGATAAAAAGCAAGACTTTTACTGTTTCGATTAATATAGAGCAGGTATCAAAAGTAAGATACAAAATTACGCTGAATTTCTATATTATATTCAAACCCGGAAATAGTGTAAATTTTGTATAATCACTGAAAGCATCATTTTTCAAGAATTCTGAGGAATGCTAGTAAGCTTTGGAATTCAATTTTTTGGAAAAACTTTAAAAGGAAGTGGCAAGCAAAGCGTCATTCACTATTATAAGTCGCGACCACGTTGTTTTTTGTTTAAAAAATTTACTATTCAAGAATCCAGTTTCATAACCCATAAAAAAGAGGAATTGGTCGTATTAAGAAATACAATACCTGAAGATTGAATGGAAAACTCAACAATTAAATTAAGTATCAACCAAGAAAATCCAATAGAAGAAAATCAACGAGGTTGGCTGTGAATTCAAATCCTTCTAGAAAAGTCAGTTTTTGAATCCAGTATAAGATAGGACACTATTAGAAGGAACATTGAAAGTATAGTCAAACTTTCCAAAGGTAGAAATAATTTTAATTCTGTAAATTATTCGGTTTCAAGTTAATTTTATGTTTACTAGGATTATGGAAGAGAGATAAGGTTAGAATAGGAACAAATCTTAGCAATAAGATTAGTTTAGAGTTCACAGATTTATAGTTTAGATTACTTCGCTTCAATATATATTTAAAAATTAAATTAGAAATTCAAATTGTCCCTGCCTAATAAAGTAAATCAGAATTAATTAAATTAAAATTTTCAATAATAAAATTTAAATCAAACCATTTAGCCGACAGCACACGATACACTCGATTCTATACCCAGGTGATCGAAACAGTATCTTAACAAAAGTTTTCCTAATCAATTGTAATTAAAAAATTGATTATTTAAATATTTTAATATTAGCCTTCTACATTTTTAATTTCATGATATATAATTATTTGGTTTCCTTAACATTCTTTATACAGTTAGTCCTTGTGCTATTACAGAGGCCTTTCAATCTTTTAGATCAATGGTAAACCACAGAATTATTTATTCGAGTTAACATTACACTCCATTTAAATTTTCAGTATTCATTTACCAGAAGCTGTCTGAATTGTTAAAAGGTGAGAAAATATTTTTGTTGATTGATGTTATCTATTATTGAATATGAATATAATTGAGTACTGACGAAGCAAAGTCTCTCTTAAAACTTGTTTTTTAGTAATATTTGACATATCTTGATTTTATAAAAAGTAACTTAGTTAGATAGTTTTATGATGAAATTCTTCAGATTATGTTAAACATTTTTGAACTATATCTGTTTTCATAAGATTGATGAGCAGAAACAAAATTTTGTCTACTCAAAATACTTAATTTATAGGATTTTGGTTAACAATTTTTTTTTATTGGATTTTGTTATATCATTTGGATGTCTTGTAATGAATGTTTATTTTATATTTCGTTTGATATAAGTGGTACTTATATGGCATTCATTTAATTTAATTCCTGAAGTTACAGTTAATAAGTATAATTTTGTGGAATTAAATATGTAGAAGCTAATATAAAAATATTTAAATAATTTTATATACCTTCTATCAAGTATAAACCTCTATTTCTTTTAAAAAATTGATTAATCAAATTCATAACAATTGGCGCCCAACGTGGGGCTAATAATTAATAATAATAATTGAAAAAATTCATAAAGGAAATTAATAACAGTACCTATATATATTGTGTTAATACATTTGTTATAATATGTTTAATGTCGTAAAGTGGAAAAAGTTTTTTACTAGACCTTGAAAAAGTATTTTTTATTGTGTATATAATATTTCAGTATATAATTTTCAATATAAGGGGTGGGCCTTTCAAAATTTGCTTTTTGATCGACTAGAAATAGAAAACTAGTGAATATTATTTAATTCCTAAAAATATACAGAAACCAACATATATGTGTATCATTCAATTAAACGCTTTTTTCATTAAATGTATGAAATTTATACGCTTTGAAACGTAAACTGTGACATTTTCAGGGCACGTTAAGTAAATCAAAACAAAGTATTTTCTTTATAACCCATATCGGCTATTCGATCAAAATATTTTCCATTGATCCGTCATCTGTGAAGTGCTCCGATATTTCAAAATTTGATTCTCACCAGTTCAGGAGAAACGTGTAGGGATAGCTTTCGGTGAATGACCCTTTTCGTCCCTATGTATAGAATCGACATTTCGGTATCTAATTGATTGCGATAGTGTCCAGATCATTTAATCAGATTTATAGTGACGTGTGGAAATCCCTTCAGGCCGAGGAAAGTCCAACCCGTATCTGTACATTGCTGAGCGATCATAACTCACTGCTGAAATGTATCCTTGCTTGCAAATTCCATGGCTGTCCTGAGGGAAATAAAGTTTATTGTATCAGAAAAGTTCTCGGATGTACTTGTAGTTTCGTTCTGCATCCCCTTAAGTGCAGGCGAAACAACGATGGAAGTTATAGCTTGAAATCTGTAATGGGCCGCCGGCAAAACAAAGTGATTAGCGCAGCCATAAAGGGGATTGTAATTTGAGATTAAGGGGACGAAAATGTCATCATGGAATTTATGTGTTGAATTTGAAGATTAACCTATTCCGGTTGTAGATTGTATGAGAGTGTTTTTCTCAGTCTGTATGATTTTTTTTGGGTCGATACAAATTTTTTAGAACAAAAACAATAACAATAGCTTTATTCTCGGAATCATATACCAGAAATAAAGAATCATTACAGTAGGAAAAAAGAAAAACATCGAAATTACAATCTGGAATTTAAAAGAGGATATTTTAAAGATTCAGAAATCGAGCAAAGTTCGATTTTATGATCAAATAATAATGATAAACTTGTTACAACAACAGTTGGTAACAAAAAGCATAATGAGTTAAGAAATCTGTTACAGCCTTACATTTAACAATTGTGTTGATAATCTCTAATCAGAGCAGCGCAAAAATGAATAACTAAAAACATTTTCTTTGACTGTGAATGGGAGGATCAGGAGATATCAGGATATGAGGAGTTTAATTGGAAAGTATTTTATCTCTATCACCTTCAAAACAAGGTTCTGAATGAAAACTTCAACCTATTATTGCAGTTGGAGCAGATGTTTTTGTAATAGCTCCAGAATGAAGAGTCTTTCTGTTGAAAATCCATATTCCCCAAAAAAATTCAGCGAAACTGAAACCGTGTCCGAAGAAGATCTTGATATTTTATAAATTTCTTTCCAATGTTGTAGTATTATGATAAGGTAACGAGGTTGCTTGTACTTAGGAATCTTGAAACCAAGACCAGCAACGTGTATTTCATACCTTGCAGACATATTCGGCTAGCCTGATCGCTTTAGTGAAGGTGTAACATGATCTCTCCTTCTCACTTCATAAACGAATCTTATGCAGCCGTTTCCCATTATTTTTTTTTTATCAGTACCTTCCAGGCAATTACAGTAAACGCTGAGACAGTGATTGAATTGAAACAAGCGAGTCACAGAACAGTTTTCTAGCATCCTGAGAAAGGCAATGTCGGAAGGTATAAACAAATTTCAACGAGTTATAGGGCGAACAAAGTTTGATGTTCACAAGTCGTTGGTTTTTGCATGTCCTAGAAAAAGCCAGAGTTATATGGTTAATTACAATTCTTAAAGAGTCACACAAGTTCTGAGCTCTTTTTGTCATCAATTAATTATATTATAGAGCACAGAACTCATAAAAGCCTCTTTGAAAACTTAAATTAACCATATAGCTTTGGCTTTCTCTAGAATATGCAATAATCTAGGAATTGTTATAGACTCTCAGCTGCGCTTTCACGAACATGTGAATAACAAACTTCGTTCAGTCTATAACTCGTTGAGACTTGTTTATATCTTCAGACATTGTCCTTCTCAAGATACATACTTTTAAATATTTTAATACACATATATTTGGTATTTTTTTTGTCAGTGTCGAAAGTATGCATTGAGAAGTGAAAGGTATTTTTTACACCTTGTGTTATAATTATTTTTTAGATGGCCGAAACATTGTGGATTTTTTCATGAAAAAAACGCATTCCAAAAAACAAACGATTCCATTCTGCTTGAATCGTAGCCTGAACGATTCTCGAAATTTAAAACCAATCATGGACCACGGGGCAGATTTTGAAACAAAATAACTTATTGTTTTCAGAACAATCCCTCCCAAATCACGATACAATACCTGAGCAGAGAATTTAAGATACTGAATTGTTTCAGCCGTTACTATTTAGTAGTTAATCATAATTAAAACAAATTATAGAAATTACTATGTTTTACTACCAAAAAATAAATATTACACATTTTCTTGTGACTCGAGTTTCGGGAAATGAACTATCCCATCATCAGACAACTGAAGACCTAACAGTGGTACAGCGGTATTTAAACAAAAGTGATAAATATTTTGAATATTTCAACAGATTCTCGGTAACACCTAATAGTGGTACAGAGGTTTACAATCGGAACGTGATAAAAAACGGGTTAACAGATATCGGAATGTCGGCAATCGACAAAGAAGGTTGTTAAACAGATGATACCCATTTAAATATCTCAAATAATTTTTTTTTAATTCTACAATTTGTTTTAATCACAGAATTTAAATTCGGGTAATAGATAGATCTCCACACGGCGAGATGTAGTTTGTCTCTTCAGATGTGTACTAAATTCAGATTCAAATAAATCACAAAGATAATATTTACCAGAAAGATAAAACTTCAGGTATGTTTAATGTATTGAAGACTCGTGTACTTAGAACACAGAAAAACATAATAGATGTAATTCTTCTCAAACAATGTCTCATGATTATAACAAAAACAACCAGAATTTTAAAAATAATACATAATTAAGGAATTTTCTTTTGATTCAGTATGAATTTAGTCCATAATTATATATTATTTTTGAAATTCTGGTTATTTTCGTTCTTATCATGATACGTTGTTTGGAAATAATAACATCTATTATGTTTTTTTGTGTTCCGAGTGCGCGTGAGCGTCTTCAATTCATTAAAAATGTTTGAGTTGATTTATTTCCAAGTTTTATCTCTCTGCTAAGTTAAATATTGTTTTTTTTTCATTTATCGAATTCAGTACATACAATCTGAAGAGACAAACTATATCGAAACAAATAATTGTCATATATAATATTCGATTTTAATAAGCTTATTATTTAAAAATAAAGAAGAAATACTGATTTACTCATAAAAATGGAACCCTACTCGATTTCTGAATTTTTCGAACTCTTTTTTGAATTCCATGGTATGTTTCAAATGTTTTTTTCCTATTTCTTCTACTTTTGTGAAATAGTAGATATATTTGTATATGTATGATTATGTCGTACCTATAAATGTTGTGTAAAAACAATATTGATACGTTTTATGTCGTAAAGCGAAAAAAGTTCTTCCTAGACATTGAAAAATATTTTATGCTGGTTATACTACTCTGTCAAGAAAGTACCGGGAATTTTCAATTAAAACAACATTTTTACATTTAATCCTCAAAATGTATTGGGTCGCCTTCAAAATAGGCCCCATTTGCTCCAATACATCTATGCCAACGGCACTTCCAATTATCGAAACATTTTTTATAGGCGCTTTCCGGGATGGACTTTGGCTCTCGCGCCGAATTTTGTTTTATGGCTTCAATCGACTCAAAACGGGTGCCACGAAGGGGCAATTTTAGTTTTGGGAAGAGGAAAAAGTCGCAGGGAGCCAAATCCGGCGAATACGGTGGTTGCTGAAGCACGTTTGTTGAGTTTTTGGCGAGAAAGTCAGTCACAATCGTAGCTCGGTCAGAAGGCGCGTTATCGTCATGCAAAATCCATGAGTTGTTCGCCCACAAATTTGGTCGCTTCTTACGGATACGCTCATGCAAACGTTTCATAACGCCTAGGTAATACTCCTTGCTTACCGTCTGACCCTCTGGAACGAATTCGTAGTGCACCACGCCACGGATATCGAAGAAAACAATGAGCATAACCTTCATTTTCGAGCGGCTTTGGCGTGGTTTTTTCGGTTTCGGCTCATTTTTTGCCACCCATTCCGATGATTGCTGGCTTGTTTGCATATCGTACTCGTAGACCCAGGTCTCATCACCAGTTATAATGCGTTCCATAAATGTAAAATCGGAATTACAGCGATCCAGCATGTCTGAAGCAACCTGTTCGCGATGACGTTTTTGAAGAAAATTAAGGTCTTTCGGTACGAATCGTGCGGCCACCTTTCTCATGCCCAAAATATCAATCAAAATCGTACGTGCGGACTCGTGGGATATCTTAAGGTCATGTGCTCTCTCTCTCAAGCTGGAACGACGGTTTTCCAGCACCCTTTCCTTAATTTTATCGACGTTATCTTCGATCGAAGCCGTCGATGGGCGACCACTTCACGACCGTCCTTGAAGGCTCTGTACCACTGATATGCACGAGTTTTCGATAGAGCATTATCACCAAAGGCCTTTTGCAACATTTTCAATGCATCGGCACACGAAAATTCATTTGCAACACAAAACTTTAAACAAATTCTTTGCTCAACGTAATCACCCATAGTAAAAATCGGCACGCACTCTGACATCGACTGACTTAATCAGCTGTTGCAAACACACTAGTTGACAGATCCCGCTCAAGCTTGGGATAATAATTAAGGACAGTAGTACCAACCTAGGAAAAAAAAATTTTACCTGCCTCATTGCCCCGCCAGATTTAAATCGATAATTCCCGGTACTTTCTTGACAGAATGTATATCTATATTGTAATATTATTTTGATATATTCTATAAGTTTCAAGATGTAATTCTGAATTTGAATCTATTTATTCTGTATATAGAAACTCGAAGGAATCATGTGAATTCTCCGAGAGGCGGCAACAATAATAGCCTTAACGCTCCATTTCCCTCTTTGGATATTGGGGTTGGAAGACGTGGTCGTTCTCGAAAAGCAACGGCTTTGATATCCTCCAAGTGTATTCGGTTTTCGTTACCGATTGGTGCATCGTTTTCATTCTCTGTATCTTCACCCGTTCCGCAAGGAGTACGTTGTATCGGTGCCATGTAACGTAATGTAGGAAAGACAAAAAGACAGGGAATGAGTCACTTCGAGGAAATTATTCCAGGTCATTACAGACTTGTGCGCAATTAAACCGAGGGTTTCTTCTAGGCGGCATTTATCTTGAGTCATATGCTGAGATGTGAACGACCCTGATATTATTTTTAGTGTCTTTGTGTTGAAGATGTTTGTTTTGTTGTAGGTCAAGAGCTATCGGTGTGCTCTCAATTTCATATATTATTACGATGCAATTCAATCCGAACAGAATATTATTTTATGAGTATTCTTAACTTTCCAATAAAATCAACAATTTATTTTCATACTGATTTATTTTGTCAAGTATGAAGTATGTAGATGAAAACATATTTGAAAATTTACAGTTCGACGTTTGTTTTTATTTCTATGCAAGTTCCAAGGAAGAAGGCGAAAAATTTTTCGGAATTCTCCTGATATGGCGGAAGAGTTGGTTTCATATGAACCTAATTTAACTCTTGAGCATACAACCAAAATGAAAATAGAGCGCTCTATCTTGATTTGGAAGTTATGGGCCTCCAAAGTTTAAGAATTAATAATCCATCTTCGGTTCACTTTTTCTACGTTGAAAACAATCACTCCATACTTTTATATAGTTCAGGAATAATCTACGAAACCTTTTCTCAACCATTTGCGGACCTTCTCGGATATCCATATCAGTTGTTTTTCTACGGAATTTTACCCATTCAAAGTGAAGTGTGGCAATAGCACCAATTTTGTTTATATTTATTCGTATGTTCCTCCATAAATAGGTCTGCCTATGAAAATTCTAGGGTGGATTGAGTAGCTCATTGTCTTCATAGCGAGTTCCAAGCCCGGATTAAAGAAGAGAGTGATGCAGACAGCTGCTTGCGTAAAAGAATAAAAGTGCACCTAACCGAGGAAACAGGCCTCGGAATTGGCTGAATTAAACGGTAACGAGGATTTAACACATACGAAAGAGAATTGGATGCTAGAATGTGACATCGATCAGCAACAAAGACAAGGAAATTCTATATTATCTCAAATGGGTAGACACAAATAAGGCATATGCGCACTCTTGGAGACCAAAAACAAAGGGCAAAAAGCGGCAAGTATGGAAACTACAAACTATTTTATAGTGGCAAAGATAAGAACCAAAGAGCCGCATCAGGGTTTGGCATACTGCCACATGAAAGATTGGAAAATCAAGTCAACAATAAATACAGCAACGAAATACATTAGCGACAGGCTAAGTTAGGCGACGATCGAACTACAGAAATCAAAACGAACATATATAGTAAGCGTATATCCACCCGATAATAGCAAACCACAGGCTGATATTTATTTTACCAGAACCTACAAATAGTTTCAGACGATATACCTAATGAGGATGAAATAATAAATATGGGAGATTTCAATGCGAGAGTTGGCAATAAGACTATACCTGACGTCATGAGTCGATTCAACGAGAAAACAATGAATGAGTGTGGTGAGTAGAAGGTACAACTATGACAAAAATACTCCTCGTAAGAACTTCCGTAATTGCTGCAATGAAGCACGATCTTGTAGTGGCAAAAATAGGGACAATTATGCAACGGTTTCATAGCATACCCATTGAACAAACAATCAAACTATAAAATCTCTATCCGACGGCTGAACTTTATATCTGTAATGGCAAAGGCTTAGAAGTTAAATAGCCTCTAATAATATTCGAGATTTAAATGATGTTGTAACGGCATGGGTAGAACTGAGAGGTAAAATACTAGAGGCAGCAGAAGAAGCATCTGGAAAGAGGTTTGTAAAGGGGTGGCGAAGACCAAATGCAAAGCCTTGGTTCAAGTAAGAAGTCAAAATGCCTAAGAGATAGGTCCAAAACAATAACATACAAGTTAAATAGCAATAACATAGAAGTTAAATAGCCTCTAATAATATTCGAGATTTAAATGATGTTGTAACGGCATGGGTGGAACTGAGAGGTAAAATACTAGAGGCAGCAGAAGAAGCATCTGGAAAGAGGTTTGTAAAGGGGTGGCGAAGACCAAATGCAAAGCCTTGGTTCAAGTAAGAAGTCAAAATGCCTAAGAGATAGGTCCAAAACAATAACATACAATGATTACAGAGCTGTTAGAAATAGACTCTACGAGACTATCAGGAAAATGAAAAGAGAGCATCAGGAAATTCAAAAGAAAGCAGTGGGAAAATTTTTCAATTAATATGAAGCGTGGTCTGTACAAGGGGGACAAAGGAGAATATGAAATTTGCAAGAGAAGCAAGCTTTATAGATCTCACTCAGTCATTCGATAGGATACCTTTCCTTGGTCCAAGTAACATCCCTAATCAGTCGAATTCTTCACTCTTGTCCGATGAATTAAAGAAGTATTCTCTCTCAATAAAATAAAACAGTTTCATTACACGCACTTAAAGAAAGAACTCTGTTCGCACTCACTTCACAATTTCAATCTAAAGGAACATTTTTGTTCATCCTCTCGTGATAAAATACAAAATCGCAATAGAAACCTGAAAGCAAATGTATTTTCTTTTAATTAAGATAAGTCAGTTTGTGCAGTGAACTTAGGGAACCCAAGTGAAAGTGACTGAAAAATCCATCGATCTATATATTGTTTTAATCACAACTGCAGTTAAAAACTCCATCGCACCAATTACCCCTACTTTTGGGTGAAATAACTCATAATTGTACAATGTACCAAGTAATATTTAGACTGTGAATAAATGAACCATAGCAACAGTCCTACGAATTCTCTGTCCACGCCTTGATCAATATTCCAATTATTGCTCTCCATTCATAGGGGTTGATATAGATGATTTATTGTCATCTCGTAAGAAACCCGGATACCAATAAATTCCCCACCACACACACACAGGCCGAACCAAAATCGGTTGCGTAGACTGCATGGCCTCGCCCTTGCACCCCCCAGGAATATCTCATGAGACACTGCCTCACATTAATCCACCGAAAAGAAGGAGCCCTAATTAGAGCAACATAGCACCGTAATTAGGTTTACGATCGTCCAATACGATAAGCTTCCCCGCGGTGTGTCAGAACCGAGCACAGGATCGTAGAGTCCCGTATGTGCAAGACGTCGCCGTCGTGGCGGCGGCGTTCCCATCCTCGACGCCGGGTCGTATCGATTCCATGACGTGCCGTTACGATCCTGCATAAACAGTGCTGTACTTATGGGGTTTTTCTGACCTTGGTTGGCGTACTTTTGGGCCGATGATTCATCGGGAGTTGCCCTCCCGCCACGGTATGTAAATCAATCGTGAAACTTCCGCAGCTTAAATTTTTGGCGGTTTAGGTAAGATGATTTATGGTGTTTGGGAAGTTCATCGAATAACATTGTTTGATCCTTGTGATTAAGTTAAGTTCATCTTGAAAAAAAACATTTTCTGATGTATAATAATAATCAAATATGAGACACTCACGGAAAAATTCAGGATGCTTGAGTATTTCCCAATGAAATTTCTTCAATTTTTCATGGGTCAAAGCCGCTGTGTGCGATCGAGCATTGTCATGCAGACACTTTGGATGGATGTGTCTCGTCTTTTTCTTCGATAAGGCAGCTTCACCTCATCAAGGAGCTTACAAGAGTATTCAGCATACGTTGTTCATAAAGGAAATCAATAAAAAGTACGTTTTTGCTATTCCCAAAAACAGTTGCAAGATATTTTTCCGCAGACAGACGGGTTTCGGTTTTTCGGGTGGGGCTTCTCCAGATTGTCTTCGCTCCATGCTTGCTTGGAGTTGCTTTGTTACTTTGTGATTTTCCCTTAGTAGGCGAGGAACCCATCTGCCAATAGTTTTCGGTAACTCCAACCCATTAGAAATGATTAATTGAGTACACCTATACGATATTCTTCCTTCTGCAGTAATTTCGTGTACTGCAAGTGGCCCGTCAGGTGCAATAATCGAAAAATCGCACAAATAATCGCGTCAGTAAAACTTTTTCGCGGTCAGCGGGTATGACATTTTCTGCCGCTCCACAGCCATTCATAGAATGGAGTTTTTGAAAGCGTCTTCCTAGCGAACTGTAGAGTCCATTTACGTAAAATATAGGGGAAGGTTTTACGCCTTCCGGCGCTAAAAATTTTATAATTTCTCGATAGAGGTATGTCGCTTGCCTAAACATGATGTTATGTTATTTATGGAGAGCGGGCGTCTGTCCACCCTACCACTGCGTCCGCACGGACTATTGTGGTTCACCCCTAATTCATATCTCCCCGACGAGATTCAGTTTTTGGATAAAACCGATATTCTTGTTCAGGGGTAATTTTTTCAGTTCGCTGTGGGCTATAAAAGCCTGGCCAAAGACCTCGAATCTGATGCGACTCACCGCTGGGCACTCTGAGACGATGTGATTGTCTGTTTCAGTGTCCTCAAGACACAGCCTGCATGCATCGTCTTCAGCCAGACCGATTTTGTTCAAATGCGCTTTGTCTGTAGTGACTGGTCATAATTCCGACAAGTGTTCTTAGTTTGGCCCTATCCAGACCTAGCGCTAGGTTCGCCATATTTTTATTCGAAGCTGTTCCAAGGAACAACTTTGAATGTTTCAGGCCAGAATGGCTCCGCCAGAAAGACTCTAGCCTTGAGTTCATTCTGCCTGTTATCGCCTCGTTAGCCACGTCATGTGGTATTCCAAGGAATGGTTTCGGTCCTACCAGAGGCAGCGCAGCTCCAAGAAACGCCAGCCGATCTGCTTCCTCGTTACCCAAATAGTTTGAGTGGCTCGGTATCCAAACCAGAGTGACTCCGTTATACATACCGAGCCTGTTTAAAGCCGTGCGGCAACTTCAGACTGTTCTTGAGGTACAAGAACTGGATTCCACAGCATGCTGGGTCCATTCGTCCCGGCTGGGGAGGATTACATTGAAATTCCGTTCTTGGCTCTTGACTTTTGACATTAGATGTTACTGACGTCCAATCAACTGTAGTGAACAGGAGCGTTGTCCTTCCCTCCCTTAGACAATCCCTTTCAACACATAGCATAACACCACGTGCAACGGCCGGTAATAAAAGTCCGGCTTATATTTAATCCAAAAAGGGTTTTCCAACAAGGAGTTTCGAGGGTTCATATAAATGGCGAAATAGTTTTATTTCAATCTCGAAAACAAACTCTCGAGATTAATAATGGTACACAACATCTGTCGAATGTTCGCTTCGACTATTCTTACAGTTCTTTTGATGATATTTTTCAACACGTTTTCTGATAGTTGTGACTCTTTCTCGCAAATAACAGCTATTATGTTGTTATAATATATTCAATATATTATATATCAATACATGATGAAACAATAAAAAAATTGAAGATTTTGTTTTCTATAAAAGAAAGGTGAAAACATTTGAATTAATTAAATTTTAAGAATCTTCAGGAGAATTTTAGATCGAAATTTGTTTCAGAAAAATTCAAGTTGATATCTGAAATATTATTATATCTGAAAATTGACTTATTAAAATAAATTAATTCGGCTGATCTGTACCAAAAATCATTAATAAGGAGTATGAGCTATGGTAATATAAAGTTATAGAAATCGAGACAGTGTAACATACATATTCGCTTTACACAGAAACTCCAAGATCTGAATAATACACTAGCGCCATCTACAGTAGGCAAAATACATACAAGACATACCTTTGCGAGTTGATTCAAGTAAAGAAATGTATTCTCGATATTTTCACGTTACCAACTCAGATTTAACTTTCCTCGTGCTCAAATCAGACCATAATTTGCCGTAATGCTCAAAAATTAGCATATTCATATTAAAATAAATAAGTTCGACTGATCTGTACCAAAAATATTCAATAAGGAGTATGAGCTATGATAATAGAAAATTCTATAAATCGAGACAGTGTAACATACATTTGTATAGCAATTCTATACTCAAACAAACTCGACAAGGTTTTGTAGATCACAGGGGCAAATTGCAGACAAACTGGTTGGTTTTCGTCAGTTCAATGTATGTAGTGACTCCAAATCTGTTAAGTATCTATATTCTCTATACTCATAAACTCCAAGATGTTAATATTACACTAGCACCATCTAGAATATGCAAAATACATACAACACATACCTTTGCGAGTTAATTCAAGTAAATAAATGTTTTCTCGATATTTTCACGTTACCAACGCAGAATAAACTTTCCTCATGCTAAAATCAGAATTGTACTGGCGAAAACCAATCAGTTTGAAACGTGCGCATGTCTGCAATTTGCCTCTGTGATCTACAAAACCTTGTCGAGTGTGTTTGAGTATAGAATTGTTATACATATGTATGTTACACTGTCTCGATTTCTAGAACTTTCTATAAACATTGCTCATACTCCTTATTAATGGTTTTTGGTACAGATCAGCCGTATTAATTTATTTTAATATGGATATGCTAATTTTTGAGCATTACGGCAAATTATGGTCTGATTTGAGCATGAGAAAAGATAATTCTGCATTAGTAACTTGAAAATATTAAGAATACATTTCTTTACTTGAATTAACTCGCAAAGGTATGTCTTGTATGTATTTTACATAGTCTAGATGGCGCTAGTGTATTATTAATATCTTAGAGTCGTTATGTATGTATTTTATATGCTCTAGATAGCGCTAGTGTATTAATAACACCTTGGAGTCTCCGTGTATAGCGAAAATAGATACTTGACAGATTGGGAGTCACTAGCATACATTGCAGTGATGCTTGTCTGCAATTTGCCTCTGTGATATACAAAACCTTATCGAGTTTGTTTGAGTATAGAATTGTTATACAGATGTATGTTACACTGTCTCGATTTATAGAACTTTCTATTACCACAGCTCATACTTCTTATCAATCAGAATTGATTGTTAGTTGTATCCCCATTTGTTCTGGTTTTTGCCTAAACCGTAGCCATGTAAGATGTGAAGTTGTTATATATAGAGTTAGTTCAGAATGTAGAACTGAAAAAGCCACAGTGTTGGCGAAAAAATTGTTGCCAATCACTGAATTGTGGCAATATTCTTTATTATTTCATTTAATTATAATGAATTTGCAAAAATTAATGAACGATTCAATAAAAGAAATTGAGGCCAATTTGGTTTGCCAAATTGATGTTTCATTGGTATGTTTTGAGGGTATATGGGGGTATTTTCTATATTTTAGCCCTCATTTTATATGACCCGCTTGATGGGATGAATATCAACATTCCAAATGCCAATCGGAATGACCAATCCAATATTTTTTTTCATCGATCAAATCCGAAAAGATAACATTTCCTGTCACATCGTGTAAAATCAATTCGTGTCATTCTTGTGCCTTTTTGCCCCTTGGCAACAAGCCGCACAACACGCCATCGTTACAGTCCTGCCTTCCGACGTCGCCCCCCATAGCGCCGTCTCCGTCGGCGTACCACACCTGTGCGCGCTTCGTTCCTTCGACGCCGTCGACGCCGACCGGACTAGAATACCGCCACTGCCGCCACAGCCATATCAGAAGACCACCGAGTCGACGCCGCGCTGAAACCGGTCGCTCCGACGGATATCCGGTCTAGAAATTAGCCAAAGTATAACCGTAACTCGCAATTTCGGGTTACGCCGCCTCCTCGCAAGGTTTCGCAGAATTTAACGCGTCCCCACGTCTTCAGGCGTCTTAACTGCCGGCCGCCAACATGCTGATCGGATTGGTGAGGGAATCGGTGATGCAGTGCTTCTGCCATACGTGCAGAGCACCAATTGCTGCAGTTCGTAAGTATTACTATTTTCTTTAGTCCGTTTGGAAAGGTCCTAATTGCTTTTTCTTGGAAAAACCCGACCAGAATTTGCTTGCGTCTCAATTTGGGAAGGAAATTCAACAGATGTTCTAAGGCGCCTTAGACGAATAAGGGTGTGTTTCAATCATGTGCCGGCTTCCTAATAGAAGCATCATACTTATTACGCGTTCCTTCGCATCTTTCAAGCAAATTTTGGGTTTTTACACAAAGAATTCTTTAAAATCTTCATACATACGGTGAATCCTATTCATTTTCATCTCATGAATATCGTCTTCACCATATATATATTTTGTTACTTAAATTTATTTGCCTGCGTCGGTAACAACATAAATTGTATTACATCACATCGTCTTTTTTGGAGTGTCGAAATAACAGTAAATTCAGGCAATTCCAACAAAACCCTATTGTATGTGGTCTGCAAAAGCCGGCCGGCAAGAACGCATGTCACACAACCGGTCGCCGCAATAGCACAGAAAAGGTTGTTGGTTGCTAAGCCCGGATGACGTTTTTGTCACAAAATTCATTTCATCCCTCTTATTGAACCTTCTTGGCACATGGATCGGAGCCAATTCCGATCGCGTCTTAAGTAGTCTGTATACAGGAGGCTCTATGACAAACTCTAGCAGATGATAGCTGTGCGAATTAAGCATCCGGTGCTACTCGCTTTCATTTAGAAGATACAAGAATTCGAAAAAATAAATTTTCTTCTTTAAATCAGAATGATATTTAAACTTGTTTCAATCTTCTTCAACAATTGACGATAACAAAGAAATAACAAATCTTGAGTTTATACAAATTGTTCGAAATGTCCACCTTCGGCTTGAACGCACATCGATGAACTAAAGATGCCGGATACTTGACGGATGAGTTTTGGGTTGTTTCAATCTAGTAGCTGCATCTTGAGTTCTATAAATCAGTTGTTGATTTAATGTGATTCCCACAATCATCAAATCTGAAGTATTGAGATAGCCATACTTTTAGTTCTCCCTGACCTATCCATCTATTCAGAGAATGTTATTTTAACCAAGCAACTACTTCTCTTTGGGGACCATCGTACTGGTACCACATATTTCCAACAATGTTGAGCATCAATTAACTTAAAAAGGTTGTATTCCAAAAAATGTCTATACAAATCTACATTCAAATGATCATTTATAACATATACTGGCATCAAATCATTGTTAAAAATCCCACGTTGACCCTAAAACGTTGCTTAAATTGTCTTGGTCTAATGGATTTTGCAATGCCCACACATGTTCTTTACAATTGTTGTTCATACCGTCCTAGTAACACAAACCTCGTCAGACCACAAAACAAGCAAACTATTTTGTGCAGGTTTCTGAAGTAACCATCTACAATATTCTAACCATTGTGGTGCATCTCCAACATGTAAAGCTTCTACATTTTGTCTAAACTTTTCTATGTTTGAGATAAGTCATACACAATTCGATGATAAATTAAGACTAGTAGCTACAAGTCGAAGCACTAACTGAAAAGTTGCCAAGAACAGCTTCTAATATATTTTCTACATTCACTTAGTTGGGCGAATGGCTCTTTTGGAGCCGAATTACCTGTTCCTCAAAGTCTTCGAAATTATGCACTAAGCACTATGTGGGCAGGTTTGTGTCTATTTAGATACTTCCTTCAGTATTCTCGAGTTGTATTTCTGGAGATTCCATTAGAATACCCATATACAAACACAATATCTGCACACTCCTGAGTTTAGAAAGACTGCATTCATATGCCAAGTGTCAAATGAATAATTAAAATAACCCAAAACTGCCATATCAACCGGTAATTTTGTTTCTCAGCCTACTATTATGAACATGAAAATATATTTCTTCAAATGCTCGTATTTTCTAAACGGAAACAAGTCGAACCCAGGTTTATAGGGAAAAAATGTGCACATCTTTCATTATCCAGAGTTTGTCATAAAGCTCATAAAACACCCTGTATAGAGTGAGATTTCCCTCTTCACGACGAATTCTTCAATAATTTGGTATTCAAATAATATATCAATAACGGATATTAATAAAAATTTTTAATAACCAGTTTCTTCAATTTTATTTCGAAAAAAATAGCAATTTTTTCCTGTTTCCTGCTTGTCCTGAATTGTTATGACATAATTGCCATCATAAGCGTAACAGTACTTCCGGTTGATTCATTCATAATTTTCAGAAGCAAATTTATAGGTTGAAGTACCATTATAATTCTATGCCAGAGATATTGAAACATTTGTGTTATATTCCCAAAATATGTGTTTGAAAATAAGAATTTTGATCTTCCATTCTTTTAAGAAAAAGCAATTCGACCTTTTCCTTAAGTATTGATTAATATTTCAAAGAATTATATGAAACATAGTAGCATCAAACCACGAATGAGTCACCAACAGAAATAATTTTTATAAATCAACAAATATTTTTCGATAAATGTTGTTCATTTGCGTCAATACCAAATGAGTGTTGTAGTGTCCCTGAAGGTCTTGCATCGATCTCCATCAGAAAGAACGAGCAAACATTTGTGAAGGGAGAAATTGAAATGTACAGGAGTAATATATAATTTATGAAGTAGCGGAATGGCTTTCTCCCTCATCTAGAAGAAATAAGAGACGAGATGGAATTGGGGTTGTACGTAAATAATTCGCTTTATGTGTTTGTTGTGTTGAGACTGTACGATTGGGGTGTGCTTGATAAACGGTTACGAAAGAAATCCTGCTGAGCATAGAGTTTGTTTATGAGAAAACGATATTTGTTCGTTAGAAAGGGGGTTGAAGTTGAAGCAAGGAGACTTGCTGATTGTAGATACGAGAGTGAAACAAATATAAACTGGACTTTGGTAAAACATAAACTTATGTATTATTATAAAAAAAATGATATATTTTATTATTCTATATAGTCTTCGCTCCTATCAAACCATATTTCCCAACAAATAGGATGACATAATTGAAGAATATAGTCGGTCATGTCTAGAGCCAATTGCTCACAAATAATTCAAATCCTTGGTCGTCGTGAAAACTTCTTTGTTGTCCATGTCACTACATGGTTGTAGAGCGGATGTTCGAGTATTTCTCAATGAAATTTCTCCAATTTTTCTCGGGTCAAAGCCGCTGTTTGTGGTCGAGCGTTCTCATGAAGAAGAATCAACTTTGGATGTATGTGCCTCGTCTTTTTCTTCAAAAAGCTGCTTCACTTCATCAAGGAATCTGCAGTAATATTCAGCATTGGTTTTATGTTGTTCATGAAGGAAATAAATAAGTAGAACGCCTTTGCTATCCTAAAAAACAGTTGCTTTTCGAAGCGGGGCTTCTCCAGGTTGTCTCCACTTCATGCTTTAGTCCGGTCTATTTACACATTCAAGTTTACATAAATTCCCATAAAGCTGAATATTGGCATAGTTGTTCAAAACATCATTATAAAGAAAATCTCAAAAGTCCTCATCGTTTCGAGGTGTGCTAAAAATTTGGCACGGGGTCAAAGGTCAAAAAAATGAGTTTTTTGCGATTTTTAGCGAAACGGTGAGTTTTTTCGCAAAATTACCCCAGTACAAAATTGTAGATCACGAAATTCTCTACAAAAAATATATCAATAATTTTTTTCCTAAAAGCCACCATTTTGGAGATATAACGTTCCGAAAAGTTGGATCAGTCATAATCCCTCTATTTTGCACACGTTTCCACGCCACCTATGAGGTAGTGTACAAAGCGCGTTTTTTTTAACGTGGTTTCCCCAGTAGGCCTATTCCACGGGTCTGCTGAGATTTTATATGTTTTAAAACTATTGCAAAATAATATTATATATTATAGTGGGCAAAAACAACGGCGGTGTAATTAAATAAAATACTTAAAATAAAAAGTTAGTCGTCTGATTCATAACTGTCCAAGATTTCTGTTTCTTCTTCTTCTTGATCTTCTTCTCCTTCTTCTTCCTGTTCATCCTCTTGTTCTTCTTCTTCTTCTTGTTCTATTTCACACGTAAACTGCCCCAATAGCGATTCCTGATCGGTATCAAACGAATCTTCAAGAGTTGGTGACTCAACATTCGAGCATGATCGGCCTTGACAGTGTGTGCATGCCAGGGAACAAAACAGTCCAACTTTTCTGCAACCACATTTTGCACTACAACGTTTCTTGCAGTTGCAAAATATTGTGTTGAGAAGTTTCTCAGGTGCTGGTGGAAGTAAAGTTTGAACTGGCTCTAGTGTATTGTCGATCAACTTCCAACCCCAGTCTTTAGGGTCCAGCTGATTACCAAGCCACACTTGAACTTGGTAATATACCCGAAACAGATGTTGATGAGCAGCTACTGAGGTTGGAGGAAGAGAAGCTAAGTTGACTTGTTTTTTATTACGCGTATTTTTCACGAAAGATGTGTATCGCAACTTATCTAAGCAAGTGGTTTTTTTGGGGGCTCCGTACATAGCAAGAAGAAATTGAACTCCGTTGGTGATAACATGTTGTTGAGTTGAATTACTATTTTTAAAAACTTCAGCACATTGTAGTAAATCTTTTTTTTCAAACATTTTGAAAACTGTTGTTTTTCCTCTCCTGTAAAAAGCAGATGTCGTATCGCAGCCAGTTATTGCGTGTAGAAACAATACATGATTTTGACATTTAGGAAAATTGGATAAACTGTTTGATGAATATATTTCCGATTGATTTTGGGCTTTTCCGGGTTTAAAAAAATAAATAATTTTTTCAGTTGGAGTTCGAGCAGTAAGCAAGACGAGTAAATCAACATCCTCACCAACAACAACAGTTGTATTTGTCACACTGAATTTCTTTATCGCTGTTTCAATAATCAATACATCAGCATCATCATTAGCTTGTTCAACGGATATATTCTCAGCAGTAAATTTGTATGTATTTCATATATTGGGCATGCCAACATAAAGCAGGTATACGACCCTAGCCACGCGGACAATAGAATAAAAGACAGATGTTATCCCAAGGTTATACTGACGTACAAATTTAGGAACGGGGTTTCATTATACCTGAGATTCTCGTAGTTTAACTTATATTTTACATAAGCAAGTTACAATAAATAATAGCGAACTTATTTTAGTTCTATTACACCTTTAGTGACTTTCATATGTGGCGTACGTGTGCAAAATAGAGGGATTACGACTGATCCAACTTTTCGGAACGTTATATCTCCAAAATGGTGGCTTTTAGGAAAAAAATTATTAATATATTTTTTGTAGAGAATTTCGTGATCTACAATTTTGTACTGGGGTAATTTTGCGAAAAAACTCACCGTTTCGCTAAAAATCGCAAAAAACTCATTTTTTTGACCTTTGACCCCGTGCCAAATTTTTAGCACACCTCGAAACGATGAGGACTTTTGAGATTTTCTTTATAATGATGTTTTGAACAACTATGCCAATATTCAGCTTTATGGGAATTTATGTAACCTTCCTCCTGATTTTAGGCTTAAATAGACCGGACTACTTGTACAGATTCTACAGTGTAATGTTGCACTCATGTCTCATTATATGTGACAATGTGACCTTAGGAATCATCACCCTCTTCTCGATATCCCGTTAGAAGCCTACACACAGCAAGATGGTGCTTTGTGATTTTCCTTTAATAGGTGAGGAACCGACAGTTTTCGATAACGTAACTCATCAGAAATGATTGATTGATCCCATACAATATTCCTACTTCTGCAGCACTTTCGTGTACTGTAAATCGCCGGTCAGCTTCAATCAGCTCATGGATCGCACGAATTTTGTTTGTGTCAGTAAAACTTGTTCGCGGTCATCAGGCATAACTCATATTTTCTATTGCTGCACGGCCACTTAAAAAAAATTTCTGCCATTCATAGACTTGAGTTTCTGATAGCATTTTCTTAGCAAACTATAGAGTCAATCGATGCAAAATTTGGTAAGATTTTACGCCTCCCCGCGATAAAAATCTCATAAAAATGCGTTGCTCAAAGAACGTATGCACCTTTTGCTCAGACTTAATGCTACTGTCGCCCAATCAACTGTAGTCAACCGAAGCGTTGACCTCCACTCTCCTACATGATCCCTTCCAATAGATAGCATAGCACAACGTCCGTCACTTCACGCAGCCAACGGTAAAAAAAGTCTGGTTTTATTTAATCTAATTCTTCACATTATGGTTATGTATAGTGTTCTAAAGTATTGGTTAAAACAAAACTCATGTAAAATACAGGTGATGATGAAATTTTCCCTCATACAAAAGGAATTAATTCTGCAAGTTTCAGAGCAAAACTTTAATTTGTACTTTATCCAGTACTTTTTTCGAGACGAAATTGGTCTTCGATGATTATTTACTTACTGAACGATAATTCGCGGTCAACTACAATTCTCCCTACGACCTTCCGTCTGTAAGCACGCAAACTATCGAAAGAAATGACCAAAAGACTTGAAATTTGTAAGTAGATTTCAAGCTTGAAAGGAATGACCACATCCGCGAATGACTAACATCCTGGCATTGTTTCTTCAAATATACCTGTTTGAAATATATTTTTCTCCATATCTCAAGAGCTATATCACCAATTAAGTTTGAGTCTAGATTTTAGGTGTGAAATAACGAGTAGAATTTTAATGCAAAACTTGGTGTCTATCGTAACACTAGAAATCTCATATATACTGGATATCCCAACGAAAATTTGAGCCTCCCCAGATCTCAGAAATTAAGAACTTTCTAAGATTTAAAAAAACAGGTCAACTTTTATTCTGAGGGGGATGAATTTCCATCATGAGTTTGTTCCGAAAAAACTACTCCCATGAAGGTGGGATCAAACCCCAACATTTTTTGAATAGGGACGAGACGTCGAGCGTTGGTTAGTTTGAAAGTTATTTTTGTTCTGTACACAACCCAGTTAAATTTTTCAAAATCGTTTCATTATTCACGAAATGATGTGATATTGAACTTGCCGTCTTTTGACGGCACCTTTTGGTGATGTTCAACAGAAAGTTGAACCGCCCAAACTCAAGAATCTAAGAATTTTGAAGAATCCAGAGTTAATTTTCAAGTTCTGTAATAGAGAAAAGAATTCCTATGATGACATTGTTCCGAACTCGACATCCTCCCTACTCAAAAAATGTTGGGGTTGATGACACCTTTATGGGAATGTTTTTTTCGGAACAAACTCCTCAAAACAGAAGTTGAACTGTTTTTTTTTTAATTCTGAGTTCTGGGGGGGTCAAATTTTTGTTGGCGACACCCTGTATAATTCATACCAATAAATTTTGAATATATCAAGAACATTTCATTAGATTCAGCTGAAAATTTATATAAAACAAATTTGTTATTGGAATAAACTATCCAAAAAGTCTGCTATATAATTTTTCACCATAACAGAGTACAAGACATTAATTTCGTTAACTCCACAGAAACGAATTATGAATTTATAAAATACGTTTTCAGCAAGATTATATTTTCAATACATTGAACTCAATATTCTGATTAAGCTCAACTAAGGGCAAGAGTTATAAATCAATGCAATTTAATTTGCTGTTTAAGGCTTAAAAAGAAAACATCTTCCCATGAAGAAGTCTCAGATTGCACGTAATTAAAATTACGTAATGAAAGCAGACGTGAATTAATGATATGCGTGGTATTTCTTAATTTTGTTGTCAACCCTGACATGTTTCTACATTCGGAATCTTCATCAAACTGTTAGGTTCATCTCAAATTAAGGACTCAAAGAAAATGTTGAAAGTATAAAGCTGATTCGGTGTCCATTCATGAATAGAGGAAGAGTAGAAAAAAAGAAGCAGTTAGTTTTTTGAAATGATTATGCATAAGGATTATTATAATATTCGCGACCAAAGTTGTAATTTAAACCAGTAATATACGGTCGATATTTTCTCCTACTTGACTGTATGGATGTGATCAGCCAGCTTTTCGAACTGGTAAAGGATTAATGCATGAATCATCACTGAAATAGAAATATTGTGATTGCTTCTGGACCTGAAGATATGAACATTTCTAATTCACACATTCTAAGTGACATTAGGATAAGAACACTCGGCAAGTGCTTACCAAGCATGGTTCCGAGAAGACCTTGAACTTTCGGCTCTGAGAAACCACTTCACTTCCCCAAGAGCTTACGTTCAAGTTTCATATAATATGGGAGCCCTGTTTGTATGTGCACTGTTTATCGCACAATACGAAGCTTTTGATTGCTTTCATAGTTCGTTTCACCTCTAATATTTGAACACCGATGTAATCGACGGAGTTGGTGATTCAGAGAATCTTTACACTGGGTTCAGGAATAAGATACGGTTGTCTTTAGTGACGAATCGATATTCTGTTGGAAGATGAATGATGATCGAGCAAAGTAGAAATAGGATTCTTTTTCTCAGGAAAAATGCAATATGACCGCCCAGCATTACATGAAGATAGTATTGGCACCTTATGTCTAACTTCCGGAACTTCTGCAATTCACTTTTCCCACAAGATGATAACTGACCACATGTAGTGGAAGATATCTTGGACTACTTCATGCAAATCCTAGTAGTTGTGGTCATCACCATCTTGGGGTTTTTCACCCATTGACAAAATCTGAGATATAATGGATAGGAACTCTCCACAGACTTTCATTATGAGGTAAAGGTACCCTTGGATACTATACTTAGGGAGGAAATAAATCACTTCATTACAAGTATGTTATTTATTATTATTATTATATTATTATTAGCTCAAGAAAAGTGTGTACCAAAAATTATTAGAATATTCCAACTTACTATTTATACTAAGTACAGACAGTTAAACGAAAAGATAGCGCAAATAAACAGCTCTTTAATACTTTACAGCTACTCCATTCATGATAAGTCTGTTTGGACCTGGGCAGATCTCTAGAGCCCATTTGCCTCCGTGCAATTTTTTTAGTCATAAATGACCTAGTCTTAATAAACTTCGGGCAGTAGCCACGTTGAGTTACGTAGGGTTCTGTCTTTCATCGTCACTTCAATATGAACGAAGAATTCTTGACTTTAGATGCTGTTTCTGTTTGTATTTATGTTGGGAAGAAACTGAAAAAGCAATTGCAGAAAGAGTGATTTTCAACCAGAAATCAATTAACGCAGGTGATCAAGCACTTCACATTGGAACCTTCTGACTGCTACAATGTGCCGCTCAAAATGATGACGCTTAGCATCTGCATGCAGGACACGAATATGAGAAAAGCTTGTCGAAAAGCTTAGTGCAACCCTTCGGCTTTTAGCAAGAGGCTGTACTCATGATGAACTGAATTTTCCTACAGCTTTTTAACAATCTGATACTTGTCGCTTTGTCTTTTCTGTTTTCGTCGTGATAGTCTACATGTATTGACTTGCTACAAGCACGGTCCTTCCCGGTTGTTTTCAATCGCCTCCAGAACGAACCAAAATTAATTATGTGATATTCAATTTGATGGTATTGATATTTTCAAATCTTGAAGACTCGAGCCTCTCAAACGGTGTTGGGCGATGTCCCCGTTTTGTCCTATCATCGTCCGCCAAAACTGCAATATTTCCTATGGCGCGGCGAAATTTATTAGAATTCGGGTCTTTCCGGGGGCGGTAGCGGCAAGCAGCTGCGATGAGTCATCGGGAAAGGGGATGAAAGTTCAGTCGGCTAGTCCGGGCTCCGGTTGATCGTGCCGGAGAGACGGACTTCGCCAGTCGAAATGACGCCGCTGTGGCGCAGGGGGGCAATAAACTCTCGTGCCCCGACTTTCTTTCCGTCTTTCGCAGACGCGGTCCCCCTTTTTTGGCTGCGTTCCTCGATGCGGGATATCAAGAAGGAAGGAATAAAATCGGCATATTTGAGGCAATTTACATCCTCGTCACGGCACCGTACGGATGATTACATCTGAAGGAATAACATCCTTCAATTTTCACTGTGGGTCATTATATAGGCACAGGCAATAAGAACGACAGTCGGAATACAAAAAGGAGGTTGTGTTGGCTATTTTTCTCCCTCTAAAATACACTAGATATTTGAAATTCTGTCTTCAAGTAAGCTCTCAAGCTGAGTTTGCATTCAGTCAAGAAACTACCGGAAAATGATGATTAAAAAGCCCGCTTAAAGACCTCTCTCTACATTCATGCGGAGTTTGAGCATCATCTGTTGTTTAGTTCGTTCACACTGTTCCATTTTGTTGGTTCATCTTGGTGTGTTTTGCGATTTTTACAATGGATAAAAATATCCTACAAACAACCTGTTTTATGTTAACTGAATTAATTCTCCAAAACCTCTACCAATTTAATCTTAAAAATCCCTCCAAAATTTTTTTAAAATTATATTGAATAAAATGTTTTACTTAATGTTTCACTTTATAGACATATAGAATAATTATCAACACATAGGAGCGACAGTTAACCAATATAGAATCAAAAGAAAATATAAAGTACTGACCCTGATCATGCATCATCCAAGGCAAGCTTAAGAAAAACCTTTCGAAGTAAATTTTCAATTCAAACCTGTTTTATATTGGCATTTCAAATGCAATGATTTATGCGAAAGCGCTCGAAATAGTACCTAAGGCTCATTTCGAATAGACATTATGAAAAACAAGTACATAAGAGTAGTACAATGCAAAGCGGTTGAGATGTGGCAGATTTGCATCGCTGTGGCCATCAACGTCTTCTACTTCTCATGTTCCAAAGATTCCATATTGGTTAAGTAAGACCATGATACCAGCAATGAAGTGCTCGTTAAAGCCTTTCAAGAATATAGAGACTAGTCCAACTAGTTACAATAATGAGAATATTAATCAATAATTAATAAGCAGTGCTACCAATTTTTCAATTTGCTGTAGAAAGGTTTGCTTAGATATGCTTATCCAGGCAGATCAAAGAAGTAAGAATTAGCACCGACTAGGCTGAGCCAAATGGTATTAAGGTCCCTTGGGGCCGTTAATAATTAATTAAATGGAGTTGTAAAAGATTACTCATACAATAGGAAAAGTGTAATAAATTAGTTCTGCCTTGGACCTGTTCAACAAAGTAGGAGGTAAAACGCCGACAGACGCTCTTGCAAAAAAAAATATGCTACTATATATCTCTTTGGATTAGGGCCTTCGATTTGATTTGATTATCAATGGATTACTAATCTAGGAGAAAGACAAGCTAAAGAATTTATCACGTCTGCAAAGGAAAATGTGTTAACTCACCTTATTGCTGTCTATAAGGTGCCCGAAAGAGGCAACTGAGGCTAAGGCCTTTAAAAATCTTTCTTGCCCTAATTTTCTGCTCAATCAGAATGTTTTTAAAACAAAAAATTAACTTTTATTTCATAACCAAATTAAAATTATAATTTTCTTATTCGGATGAACTGACAGAGAAGGCTGGATTCCTATCAGTCACAGCCCCCCCTTCACCTTCCTTAAAATGCATCGAACTCGAGTTAATCTGATGCCGTCCTTCATCCCAGTAGAATCCATATCTTTAATATTATCCCCTGATGATGCGGATAAACAAGTCAATCCACAATCTGAAACACACTTCCAAACAAAATTGAAGGCTTCTATGATCCAAAAATTTCAATCCAGTAGGGAAGGCAAAATTGTATTGCTTGTTGGGGTGCATAAATTCGGATTTGTTTTGGCATTCCTTCTTAAATATTAGTGAGGGATAAATAATGAAATGGATGAATGTAATTTATTCTTTGAACGAAAGTTTTGAACAAAAATTTAACAGAATACAACTCACCCACGTAGGTTCCTGAACAATGGAATTATACTTTTTACAGTGGAAATCTTACGGACAAGAGGCATCTTCCTGATGGCCAGAACAATCTATCCAAACTGTTAGGAATTTACGTGGAAAATTCAATAGAAATGAATTCTTTTACTAAAATTTGTATAATTTGTTCCTGAAAACTGGATATTTGATGAAACATTCCTTTCACGTTCCAGTGAGAATATCTGAAAACACTGTAGCCCAGAATTTGGCTGAACATCAAGACGTCATTGTCCTCAAGAACTGAACATTTTTCGCACTTCTCTGAAGAGAATTTTGCATAAAGACCTCGATGAAGGCTTACAGAGTTTAACTAATGCAAGAAGTGAAAACTTTTGACCATCCGATGCGTTTCCACTTCGCTAAATGGGCAAATATGATTGCATGGCCGAAGATGAGTATTTTCCCAGAAGAATCATTTTTAGCGATGAAGATCATTTTCACCTCCTACGACTATTTTTATATTATAATTTATTAATTGAGAATTATCGCATCATGAATTTATCCCCGTCTTTTTAAATGACCACGAACCACTGCTGTCAAATTCCATTGCGATCAAATTTGTTATATCCGGTGATTTAGAGGTATTTTTTTGTGTATTAAAAAAAATGAATAAAAACAATTTTAATTATAATCTTTATTATTACACAGAAGAACCATTCTTTACAATTAATTTTTAAAGATAATTTCTTTCAAATGTTGTCTGCGACTACGGTTAACAACGTCCGTTCTGAAGTTCCAATTTTCAATTAAGCGTCTGAGTATTTCAAGTGGTATTTGGCCAATAACACGATTAATATGGGCCTCCATGCCTCAATTGTCGCCAGCTTATCCATATAGACTTTCGACTTTACATATCCCCAAAGGAAAAAGTCGAGAGGAGTGATATGACACGATCTAGCCGGCCAATTCATTGGTCCAAAGCGTGAGATGATCCGTTCGCCGAATCGCTCTCGCAGTAAAACCATGGTTTCACGGGCTGTACTTGCACTAGTTGAATTTTGTAACCTTTTAAAGAAAGATCCTTATGTAAAATTCGCCAAGTTGTTGAATATGACAGGTCAAGCTGTTGAGAACGGCGACGAATCGACACTTCACGGTCTTCGAGTACACTCTGCGCAACGCCCCTATATTTTCTTCACTACGTGCTGGATGTGGTCTATTTGGTCGAGTACTATCCAATAATAAAAATTGGGTCTCAAACTTACGAATGGTAGAGCTAATTGTGCGTTCGGTTGGCCGATTATGTGGACCATAAGTTGCTCTAAGCGCTCGATACACATTCCTCGTAGAACGCCCATTTTACTAATAAAGTTGAACCATTTGTAGAGGCTGCCCCGGGCTAAGTTTTTCCATTATGAATTGTCAAAAACTACTGAACAGAAATGGCACTTCAGTTGACACGAGGCATGCGCAATCTGCAATTAAATCTCCACCACAAAATGTACCTCTAAATGAATCACCCTTTATAATCGTTCTTTCAATGAAAACGCCCAATTTTTAAATTGACATTACTCATGCATTTGTGACATTGACATTGTATTTGTCAATGTCTACACCATTTAATCATGGAAAGGTACACACTCTAACAACGTTTACAAATAATCCAAATTTATTATGAAAAATTGCGGTCTCTTACCCTTACTTTACGTGCTTTAACTCCAATTTTTGGTCGTTACAATAGTCCGAATAAAAGCTGAACGTTTAGTGAAGAAGTTTGAAACAATTTTTACACTTCATGATCTTACAGTCCCAGTGAGACAAAGAAATGCAAGAAGTGGAGGAATATTGCTGCCGTACATGAAAGTAGTGTTCGTAAAGACCAAAGTTTATCGATTTCTGGACGTTCACAAGAATTAGGCATCTCCCAGACGTCTTTGTGGCGAATTTTATGAAAAGACCTTGTTTTACATACATACAAAATTGTTTTAACCCAAGAACTCAATACCAACAGATCATTTTAAGCGTCGTGTATTCAGTAATTGGGCTTAGAAAAAATCGGAAATGATGCACAAACAAGCAGAATTGCCATATCTGGACTAGTGATAAAACTGAAAAATATCAAGAACTACCATTAAATTCTGACAAACTTACTGTTTGGTGCGGATTTTATGCTGGAGGAGTCTTTGGCCCTCATTTTTTTTTCAACGAAGCTCATGAGGCGGCAACTGTCAATGGAAACCGTTATCGTTCAATGTTGACTGATTTTTTATGGCCTGAATTGATTCGTCTTGATTTGCAGAATATGTGGTTTCTACACGACGCTACCAATGACACAATGACTTCATTGAGAAAAAAAATTCGGTGATTCGATTATGTCAAGAAAGGGACCGATAAATTATCCGCCTCTTTCTTGCGATTTAACTCCATTGGACTTCTTTCTTCGGGGTAACATAAAGTCATTGGTTTACAGCAATCATCCAGCAAATTTAGATGATTTACAAATCAATATTGAACGAGTAATTATTATTATTATTCTCCTGATACTCCTAGATCTTCTGTGAAGATCCCTCAGAAGCTTAAGTTAAGAGTTCAGTTGTGTTCTGGGTAGGCTTTGTTACTGCGATCTTGCGCCACTTTAAGTCACAGGCACTGTTAATTTTTGACCCAAGAGTGAAATGCTGGCAAACACCCGTCCAACTGGAAAATTTCTTTTCCACCTGAATAGGATTCGAACCCGGACCTCCCGGTCACGGGTCCGATGCTCTCCCACTGAGCTATCTACACTATTGCTAAAATACGACCTGATCTATGTGAGAATCATGGAGAATTGGGCTCAACGACTTCATTCCTACCACCATTTCCGTGGTGGACATTTAAATGATTTTTGTTTCATAAATGATATCCATTGTACTTAATAATGAAATAAAAATTTCAACAATTTTCAAATAAATAATGTGTTTTATTTACAAAACAAAATGGGGCCCTGTTAATGAAAGACCCTTTAGTTTGGAAAATTTCTCGTCGATAATGGACGCCCATGGTTCTCCACCCATCCCACTCAACATCTGCGGTACGAACATTCCGTCGGTCATGGCCACATTTCGCAGCCGTCGCTGGGGTCGATCCAATACGAATGGATTGCTATGCTCTTTGTATGGGGCGCAGGCACGTTTCCTAATTTTCGAGGGCTCGCTGATGGAGGGATTCGGAATGACCCTTAACGCAGATGAAATATATAATTGAAACTTGCCAGGAGGCAAGTTGTGGGCATCAGAAAGTGATTGAGTCTTTTCAAAACCGAAAAAGCGTTTCAATGACAAATAACGTGTCAGACTTCCCATCATAACTCGTGAATGCTTTCAGTAAATTTTGAAATTTAAAAATCATTTTACTGTTCTACATTAAATTAAATCTCGTCTATCCTTACGATAGTTCATAACTCAAAAACTTTCAAAAAATACTATATTTAATTCACAATAAACAAATACCAAATAATAACAGTTATTCGTTATCAATAATAGACATTACGATGGCCAGAAAACAATATAAAAATGCTATTTACGAAACCTCAAGCTAAAAACCGAAAAAATATACAATTCTATCGCCTACTGTGGTAAACCATCTTTACCATTGAAGAAATTCCTCAGGAACATATCTTTCAGAACCAAAAATTCATCAGGAATAATTTGAAAAATCGACAAATCACATTTATATTATTAATCAATTATCATGCGGTATCTACCCAAAATTTTATATTAGACAAACCGGACGGTCCTTCGGCACTAGAATAAAGGAACACCTACCCTATTTCCTCTATAATAAGTCGTTTTCTACGTATGCGGAACATCTAATAAAAGAAAAACATGATTTTGATGAGCATTTAAAGATTTTCCATAAAGAAAATGAGCGTCTGAAACTGAATCTGTTAGAAAGTTTAGAATTGAACCGATTAAGAAATTCGAGGAATTTATTGAATGAACAAACTGAGTTATCTAATTCACTTCTATTGGATCTATTCATCTAGGGAACCGGTGGTTTTACCAAAAATAATGAGAAAATTTTATTGTAGCCTCATCAATCGTTTAAACAGCAAATAAAGTATGCTACCAAGTTTTAGACCAGTTGTTTATAAGCATTTGAAGAAGTTACTATGTAAGCGAAACGCGTCATGTGAGCAATCCACAACAATTAATAGAAATCAACATTTATTTATTGGTCCCAGGGATACAAACATCGTGAATTCTACCGGTTAGGTTACTGGCATAAGAGCATGTCTCTTCCACTAGGTGACTACTTAGCAGTCTCCTAGGAAGCAGATAGTGTGATAAGGATACGCCTTATAATCGCGCATTAGCGAGAACCACTCCGAAGAGTTGAATCCACCAAGCTACCAGTTTCGCTTTCAGTCCGAAAAGCGATACCGTGACTGGTAGCAGCGAAGCACTTTCCAACCATGAACGCAACTCACAGGTCGAGGGGCTTCTTATCCACCCACCCGAACGCAGTTCCATGTCCCAAAATAGTCTCAAGATTGATACCTCAATTGATTCTGGTACGAGCATCGTTAATCCATCCTGTACGTCAAGACCCACGAACTTTTGTGAAGTCTTTCAATCGATCCTGGCTTCAAGCACCAACGGTCTAGCCGTATCGTCGAGATCCACAAACCCCAGAAACGTCTCGCAATCGATCCTGGTTCACCACAACCACAATTGTTCTCCCTTGAAAAGGGTAGACTTCTCGCACATAGCGGCAGTTCCTTCGTACAAATAGACGTGTCTACATCCATACTCGTCGACTATCAGAAAATCGTACATATCTTCACTCATCAGTAAAGAGTATGGACCAGGTTCATCTCGCCAGTGTACCCGCTTCAATACCCACTCTAATTTTTGACGCTTCTGTTCGCGAGTGAGTGGAACTCTTTTCAACAAGCGTTGCGATGTTAGATTCACTTCATTGAGACGTCTTTTGATTGCGCTTACGAAACTGAAGTATCTGTGGCATTTCGAACACGTTGACTTGCTACTCTGTAAGTGCTGTGGGGATGTCTTTTCCGAAAGAGTTAAAAAAGAGTCTTCTACTGGCGTTTTAATACGTAGTTTACTATTAATAATTAATAACTAAGAATTGAAGGATACAGACTATGCTAATCTATTGAATTTTGCCAACGAAATGTTACAGTGGTTCAACAATTTTGATAATATACTCTTCAGTGATGAAGGAAAATTTCATCTAAATGGTCATGTCAATAAACAGAATTGTCGGTACTGGGCAGAGGAAAATCCGAGACGAAAGCATGAACGACCCCTGCGCAGCCCAAAGGTCCATTGTTTGGGCCGCTATGTCTACTAGAAGCATAATCAGTCCCTATTTTAATGAAGATCGACGAGGCCGACCACTGAATGTGAATAGTGACCGTTATTGCGATATGCTGCGAAGCTTTTTGGGTCCAAATTACAGGAATTTCAATGTTCCAATTCAAGAACGTTTCAACAAGATGGGGCCACTTGCCATACATCAAATGGAAGCAATGGAAGCTGTTAACGAATTAATCCGTAATAAGGTCATTTCGGGTAGGGATAACATCAACTGGCCTCCCAGAAGCCCCGACCTTAGTCCACTTGACTATTTTGCATGGGGATACCTTAAAAGTAAGGTCTATGAGAATAATCTGACGAACCTGACGTAATTGAAGAAAAAAATTTGGTCAGAAATGACAGCAATCTCCAGAGCTAGGTGTCAGTGTGTGATCGCCAATCTTCGTTCCCGATTAGAAAAGTTCCAGCAGCGTAACGGTCACTGTTCAGATAACATCATCTTTTCCAAATAATTTTCCACTTTAAATTGTGATAATTAACAACAAACCTTTTTTTAATTTCAAGTATTCTTTGTTTTATCGAAGTAACAAATACCCGATACTCTTTTTGGACATCTTGTATAAAGGGCACCAGAACAAATGCGTATTCTGAAGTCGTCAATCGTTGAAGAAAACACTAGAAGCCTCTACCCCCCAATTAAATTTCAACGGGCGCCGCGAGGGACTAAGAGCTGGAGGGCGTTTAGATCTTGTAGAATAAATTTGATTATCCCAGTTTCCTTTTGTTCGAACTCCCGTTTTCTATCGGAGTATTCTTCCCGCTGAACTTTGCGAGTTGTTTTCCTCCACCATTAAACAATGAGGGTCCAGTTTAACTACTAATTAAATTTTGAATTTAATTGTTTTATATCGTTCTAAATGCTTTGAAGGAAAATGTGATGAAAAATTTATCAGTATCATTCGAGAAAGTTAAATATAATGTCAACTTTTCCGGTTTTTGCGTTTCTTCCATATTTCAGGTTCCAAAAGTTTATAGTTCACTTGTTTCTTCCATCGAACTTTCCTCCTATATTCTTCGTAATTCATCTTTCCAGGAATTCTGGTTCTTTGGTTAAATGAAGCATGAAATGAAAAAAAAAACTTTCGAACAACTAAATAATATTTAAATAAGGTTATTCTGATTTTCACAAATTTTATTGTTATGTTTACAACAATAGTTTCGCTATCACAGTCGCATCACCAGGCAGGTTTACATTTTGAATAACTAAGCTCCGACGACAATTTTCCAAAATCAAATTAAATGCCTGATAACCCCAGAATCCAGCCTCTTTCGGAAATAAATTAATTTTAATGAATCCACAACCTCCAAAAATGTATTCTTTGATTAAATTACACAAGGAAGATTATCCTATTAGACCACCGGGTGTTTCGTTCGTTAGTGCACCTTCATTTAAACCTTTTAAAGAATTTATTTAGATTATTTCAAAAGAAACTAAATTCAAATCTAAATACTCAATAAAAAATCACTACAGCTAATAAATAAAATAAAGAATATCCACTTATCACATAATGTTAAATTAATTTCATTTGACGTCCAAAATCTATTTTCAAGTATACCATCAAACGAAGCAATTGAACAAGTAGACAATTTATTAATCAACAACAGATGTAATGCAATTATCAAAGAAGATATTTTAGAATGTCTAGATATTTGCACTAAACAAACTTATTTTCAATTTAAAAATAAAATTTATAAATCTGTAAACGGTTTGATTATAGGAAATCCCTTAAGTCCTTTATTAGCAGAAATATTCATGGACAATATTGAAACTAAAATTCACCAAAATCCCCTTAAGAAATACTTTTTATATTGGTATAGATATGAAGACGATATTTTCTGTTGCTTCACAGGTAGAGACGGACTTAAAAAAAAATTCTTTTCATTTATCATTGAAATACATCCTTCAATAACATTCACTATGGAAACCGAACTTAATAATTCTATTAATTATCTTGATTTAACTGTTACTCGAATAAATAATTCACATGACTTTTAAATATTTCACAAAAAGAATACTATTATACACAATAAATCAAACCATCCTTTAAATCAAAAATAATCAGCATTCAATTGTATGATACATAGATTAGTAAATATTCCCATAAATCGAGAAAATTATATTTCAGAACTTAACATAATTAAACAAATAGCTATTAATAATGACTATGATCCGAAGTTGATGAATAAAAATAATAAAATAGCTTTAAATATGGTATATCCTAATATAAAAGAAAATTTTAAATACATTTCCTTAAAATACACTAAAGGTGTTTATGAGAAAATAGCTACATACCTCAAAAATAAATATAATTTGAGAATTTCATTTAAAACCAATTCAAACGAGTAAATTCATTTAAAATAATAAAGATGTTAAATCGGGGGTTTATAAGTTAACCTGCTGTGATCGCCCTAAAGTTTACATAAGACAGACTGGAAGAACTTTCCGACATAGAATTTGTGAACATTTGAAGAGTTTCCTCAATAATAAAAGTATTTCTACATATTCTAACCATTAGAAACAGGACATATTTTCAACCATAATTTTGAAATTCTTCATATAGAAAGTTAAACCTGTTAGAAATAAATAAACACAATAAAATTGGAATATTACTTCATGAACAATTAGATTCAATTAACTAACCTCTCTTAAAATTATTCAGATGAGCTGAAATTTTTTAGGTTCTAGTGCTCAATAAAAATTTATTGTACTTACTGTAATATAAATAGCAACGGATTTAGGAAACAAGCTTAGTTATTCAAAATGTAAACCTGCCTGATGCTTAGCGAAACGATTGTTGTAAACATAACAAAAAAAAATTTGTGAAAATCAGAATAACCTTATTTAAATATTATTTAATATGGATTTTCACCAAGTAAGGACTGATTCAATTCAATTCAATAATTACGAACAACTATTCTGAAGTTTGGTAACATACAGTATATAAATATTTTCTGTTCTGAAGTACGGGTAGAATAAAGTATTTTTATTACTTTCAGTAAAACCACTGGGTCATTAGTTGTTTGGATCTAATAAGGGTGAATTAGATAAGTCAGTTTGTTCATTCAATAAATTCCCCGAATTTTTAAATCAGTTTATTTCCATACTTTCCAACAGGTTTAGTTTTTGATCCTTATTTTCTTTATGCAAAATCATAACATGTTCATCAAAATCGAGTTTCTCTTTTATTAGATGTTCCTTTTTCTAGTTTTGAAAGACCTTTCGGTTTGTCCATTATGAATTTTTGAGCAGGTACTGCATTAAAATTGGTAAACGCCTTACTTAATGTCATTTGTTCCTTTTAGGTTTTGCGTTTTTTTGAAAAATTCTTAATAAATTGTTGGTTTTATAAGATATGTTTATATCCATGGTATTGAGGAATTTTTTAATTTGTGATAATGGATTTTCATAGTTAGTGAGTGGAATAGTATGTTTTTTCACGTTTGTTAGCACAGAGTATTATTCGGATATAAGGGAATTATTAATAAGCTATGCTGTGATATGCGGATATATTTTATTTGATGAAATCAACGTATTACAGCATGACACAGATTATTAACAATTCCTTTATCTCCGAATAATTTTAATCAAGAATTGAATTGAATTGAACAAATAGTAACTCATATTCATTCGTCATCCGTCATTAATAATAGATAGTATGATGGTCAAAAAAGAATGTAAAAATGCTATGAACGAAATATACCCTATGCTAAAAACCGAGGGAAAAACATACAATGCCTTCACCTGCTGTGGAAAACCATTATAACAATTAAAAAAATTCCTCAATAACATATATACAACCATATCTTATAAAAGGTCTTTCATTAACAGCGCCCCATTTTTTTTGTGAATAAAACACATTATTTATTTGAAAATGATTGAAATTTTTATTTCATTATAAAGTACGATGGATACCATTACTAATGAAACAAAACATTATTTAAATGTCAAATCAGGTCATATGTTAGCAATTACTGGTTCAATATTGATCTGTAAATCGTCTAAATTTGCTGGATGATTGTTGTAAACCAATGACTCAATGTTAACCCAAAGAAAGAAGTTCAATGGGGTTAAATCGCAGGAACGAGGCGGATAATTTATCGGTTCATTCCTTGAAATAATTCGGTCACCGAATTTTTGTTTTAAATTATCTGTTGGTTTGAGTTCTTGGGTTAAAACATTTTTGTATGGATGTAAACCAAGGTCTTTTCGTAAAATTCGCAACGAAGACGTCTGAAGATGCATAGTTCTTGTAAACGTCGAGAAATCGATAAATTTTGCTCTTCACGTACGGCAGCTATATTCTCTTTACTTCTTGCATTTCTTTGTCTCACTGACACTGTAATATCATGACGTGTAAGTAAAATTGGTTTTAAACTTCTTCATTAAACGTTCAACTGTTCTTTTATCCTGGCGATTATAACGACCAAAAATTGGAGTTTAAGTTAGAGTAATTCATAATGAATTTGGATTATTTGTAAACGTTGTTGGAGTGTGTACCTTTCCATGATTAAATGCTAGACATTGACTTGTGTTTGTCAATGTCACGAATAAACAATAGCTGCCATTCGTGAATAATGTCAATTTAAAAATGGGGCGTTCCCATTGAACCTTTTATGTGTGATTTCACTAAAGTGTACAGTGGTTTCTATCGAGTAAAGGCGAACACGCCTTAAATTCTCCATAAATTTTTGGCAAATTACTGTCGATTATGTTACGAATCAAATCCCTTTCAATAATTTTTATCAATATACTCCTTATAAACATTATACTTGGTCAAGGTGATTGATTTTCACTTAGGTTATGGTTCAGTTGGTTGGGTTTCCTGATATCGCATAATATTCAAATGAAATAAATCGAAAAATGGAATATGTTACACCATATAACTAAATATCAGATTTTACTCGGAAGGATTTGCAAAATGTCTTGTCGACATCATTAATAATTATCTATTCGATATGAAGAGTGAATACAATAATGCTGAAGAATGTTGGTATGTTTATATAAATTTATATAGTCCGTCTAGAAAGTATGCGGAATTTATTATTTTTCGTAATTTTAATATACTCCTTTTTTGTAATATTGTAAGACAAAAGTAATGTTTAAAATAAGTAGTGCAGATAGTCGGCTATGGCCAAAGTTGTATGGCAACACTACTTGCCAAATATTAACGATTGCCAACAGGTATACAATTTATGAAATAATGTCGGAACTAGAAAATAGAAAACAGGTAGAACATTTGTATAGAAAAGTTTTTCGAAACGTTAAAAAATTAGTGCAATTGACTGAACTGGAGAAAGTGCCTTATATAAGACAATTAAGAGGATAAAAAATGGCATGGATATGAAGCAGTTTCAGGAAGACCGCGTAAGATCAAAAGAACAGCGTAAGATTAGCCTTAGGACGACACAATCCGCACCTGGAGTTTCGCAAATTGGCTAACAGATTTGGAAATCAACGAAATATAAAAGTATGTCCAGAAACCGTCCGTATGTCATTGAAAAGATAAGAATACATATTAAGGAAACAAAAAAAAATCCCTATAATGACCTTTATAAAAGGAACGAAGGATAGTATTTTGTCAACGTTTTCAAGAAGATAATTATAATAATGTCTTTATATCTGATGAAAGTTGTTTCCAACTTGGTGGAAATCACTTATAAATCCTATCAAAATAACCTGTTACCGTTCACATTTTCAAATTTCCCACCTAAATAATGGTTTGGGGAACAACATTTGAGTGTGATTATATAGTTGATGGTACCATTAATAGTGAAAAGTATTGTGGCATTCTAAAGGATTTTCTCTTTGAAACTACGCATGCTTTATATCCAGAGGGGCGGCGTTTTCAGCAGGATAATGCAAGATGCCATACTTCTGCCTATACTCAAGATTGGATACAAGAACACCAAGTGACAACCATTTCATAGCCAACAGCTTCATCAGATCTTAGTCCCATTGAAAATATATGTGGACTAATGAAGATTGAAGTTGAACGAGCAGGGCCACGAAATAAAGATGATTTAATTCTGTCAGTTAGGCACCGAAAATGATGAAGGTGATCTAGTTTCGGGTGTACCTCGACGTTTATTCAAGTGTTAACAGTTAAATTGAGGTTGTATAAGTAAATAAGATGAATATTTTGTTATAATTTTCTAATTCAAGAATTAAAATATATATTGAAAAATTACAATTGAGCTTTGTTTTTTCCGGATACTTTCTAGACGGACTATAATATATCTCGAAAATGAAGCGTTTAGGATCCTTGCGTATGGGACTTATTCTTGATACCATTCTAGTAACCACTCCTCTCTGATTGTACCTCCAGTTTATACTAAGAACAGCCTTCTTAAAAGCTGGGCCATCTAGAGTTTATATTTTCGAATGGTGGTTGATTTGAGTCTGGCAATACTTTTGTGATTAGTGTTTTGACAGAAAGTTGGTTTAATATTTGACACTCTTTTTACGCTTGAACAAAACTGGAAAATAATAAAAACTTATTTCCCAAATGGTTCATCATCTATCCAAATTGTTCAATAGAAATGCACGGCAATTTGTGGATCAGCTTGTTCGTGAAAACTGGATAATTATTTGATAAAAAAACATTTTCACATTCTCCTCAAGTGAGCACACCTGAAAACATTGCTGCTGTAGCCCAGAATGTGGCTTAATATACATCAACTCGTCATCGTGCTCAAGAACTGAACATTTCTCGCATTTCTCTGAGGAGAATGTGGCATGAAGACCTCGGTATGAAGGTTTACAAAGTTCAACTAGTGCAAGAAGTGACGTCTCGTGACCATCGGATGCCTTTCCACTTCCCTCAGTGGGCTAATGATAGCATGGTCGAAGATAATAATTTTTTTCATTTATAGCTGATCAAAAATACAAATTTTAAATTTGTAAGATACAAAAACAATATATCGAAATAAAACTGTCATCGTTCATTTCACGAATGTCAAATATTTCACTGTCCCCAACTGAATAATAAACTTTCCTTGAATTTATGCTCTCGACGTTTGCAATACGTGTTTCAGCAATTCTCAACATCGTTTCCCTCTATTCCGATGAAACGGCAAACGGCTGCTGTTCCAGAAATATCCGAATTCCAGGATGCTTTGTTCCTACGAGGAATATCGATTTTGGAATTAGAAGGCCGAAATTGAACGGTCTATAAAAAGCATAAATGTGTATGGATGTATATGTCTGTATAGTCGAAGTGATTATGACCGAGGTTTTAGAGTAGGTGAAAGGGGGCAATTCGCAGTTCATTGCACTCATTTGGGTTCGAATAATAAAGGGCTATTGAGGATTATCATGATAAAATCTTATAGAATTTACATCAGACCAATTGTTTTTGTCTACTATGGCTAAATCTGAATGTCTGGGATGAACCAAATTTGATCATTTGTTATAACTATAAGGGACAATCTTCTAGGGCCGCAATGGAATCAGTAGGAGTTAGAATTTATCAAAATGAAATATTTCACAGAAAGAGTTACAATAAAATGAAGATGAGGTACTCTAAAGTTACTGTTCATTTTGATTCTGGACCTTAAATTGAGTACCAGTACATCACACTAGTGAACGTTTTAGATGAGGTATATAAATTGAAAATTACTATGAAGAAGTATTTGCATATTACAGAATAATAGCTGGAATTAACCTCTACAGATTTTAATCTGAATAAATCTCGTGAAAACATTTAGAATTAAATTTATAATATTTTATTATATAAATTCATCATTTCGCGAAAATAAAACACGCGTACTGAAATATTTAAATACCAAACAGATGTATTCTTTAAGCCTCCAACAAATTTTAATTTGAAAAATTTTTATTCAAATACATTTAGAATTAAATTAATGTTTTATAAACCCTACTTCAATTTAGTAGACACAAAATCAACACTCATTATATCATAATAAATGGAATAAAAAACCCAACGAAATATAAATTATCAATTAATATTACTAAATAAAAATTATTAATAAATTTTATTAATACTTGGAGGAGACAAAATTTTGTTTCATATCTTTTATTTATAAAAACCAAATCTTTTTAAAAAATGCACAACATAATCTTAAAAAATTTTTCTAAAACTTACTTGTTTTGGATATTTGATATATAATAAGTTACTTAAAAAAATCTCTCAAAACATGTAAATCCTCAAAAAAACAAATATATATATATATATATATTTTTTTTTTTGTTAATTCATTTTGTTTTTTTTATATATACAATAAAATAATAAAAAAAGGTTTTTTACTTGATAGAAGGATTATTACAAAATTTAAATATCAAAACAGATTTATTCTGAATAAATCTGTTTTGATATTCTGAAAAACAGCTGCAAGAACGTTTCCGACAGACAGACGAATTTTGGCTTTTCGAGGTGGGGTTTCTCCAGGTTGTCTCTACTTCATGCTGCTTGATTAGATTTTATAGTGTAATGATGCACCACAGGTGACACTGACTTAAGAAATCATTAGCCTCTTCTCGATATCACGCTAAAAGCCTTTCACCCACAGCAAGGCGTTACTCTTTGTGATTTTCCGTTAATAGGGAAGGAACCCATTTTGCAAATACCTTTTTATAACCCAATTCATTAGAAATGATTGATTAATACTCCCATACAATATTCCTGCCTCTGCAGCAATTTCGCGTATTGGAAGTCGCCAGTCAGCATTAATCAGCACGAACGTTCATGTCAGTAGAACTTGTTCACGCTCGGTAGACATGAATCACATTTTCTACTGGTTTCACGGCCACTAAAATATGTTTATGCCTTTCATAGACTTTAGTTCCAGAAAGCATGATCTTAGAGAACTTTAGAGTCATTCGATGCAAAACTTCAGAAGCTTTTACGCCTTCCGCGATAAAAATTTCTTAACAATGTGTTGCTCAACAGACATTTATCTCTTGCTCGGACATGATACTACTAACGCCCAATCAACTTTAATGAACCGGAGCGTTGTCCTCTACTTCCTTAGACAATCCCTTCCAACACAGCATAGCACCACGTGCGTCACTTCACGTAGCGACCGATAAAAAGTTCATTTTCTATGTGATCCATTCTCATACTTTTATTTCTTCCAATCTCTTTAGTAGTAAATTTGTTAAATGTTAAGAATATGTGTTTATGATCACGATTTTCTGTTATTAGATTTAGGAGGTCATTTATGGGTTTGCTTATATTCTTTGATATATTCACTAAATATAAAGGAAATCTAGTATTTCGGGATATGCGGTTTATTATACAGATTTCTTTAGAAGACAAGAGTATTGTGAAGGCCTATGAATATTGGAATTGGGAGCTTTGGAAAGAGATTGAAAGATCATCTGATGAAAGGTCAGATTGAACATATTAAAGCTGTCAATCAACAAACTCAAAATCCTTCATGAATGTCATAAAGAGTCCAATAATGAATTTGTTAGAATGTTTGGAAATAAACAACACTTTTCATATGTTCTCCTCATTATCCCTTCCAACTAGAACTCGGAAGGATCTGATTGGAGAGCTTTTGTACATTATGCTAATGCTATTTTATTGACGTACCTGTGTACGAAATAATATAAAACATACTTCTGGAATTATTAATAGATAGATTAATCAATATCAACACAAGCCTTCAGGGCATACTACATTCATTATATTCTTCTATAAAACAACTGCTATAAAATTGGGGACTCAGGTATCTCACATAATCATGTTTCAAATAACTTCAATGAGACTCATTCGTGGTGATAATTTCACTAAACTGAAACAGGTAAGAATGAAAATATGTTTCAGCAAGCCGAAGAAACTTCCCCATAACAAAAGTCAAAACGAAACCTAGAACTTCCCAGCCAAAACGGGTTCAATTCATCAGTAAGTATTATTATCAATATTCCTAGGTATAAACATTTTCTGTTTGTTTTTTTTATTTTCAATAAACTTTTTGATTTTATTTGATTTTTCATTTGATAATACCTGTTTTATTCATAGCATATCACATGACGAAAATTACATATTAACAAATGTTCACCTCATGCTCTGTTTTTTGCACGCTTATTCTAGCGTCTGACTTTCGAAAGGAAAGCACTAGAGAGTTTTGGGTCCTAAATATCTCGAGTGAGTTTGTTAATGGTTAGAATGGGTCCTATGAGTCAGTTATTATTTTATCATGAACAACGTTTGTAGTAAAAAACACTAGAAATTTAAAAAGTAGAGGGCACTTATGTGTCCTATGGCAAACTTGACTTGGTACATAGTAGTTTTAAGGAGTCATAGACGCGTTAACGGGGTACCATCGTATCATGAGATTCCATGGAGATGAACAACTGTTCAACGGATCATAGAAATAAAGACTGATCTGTCTGTTTGAACGTCAACGTAGTCATTTCATGAAAAGGATGAAAATATTTAATTTTCTTAACATCATTCATTAGTAGATGTTCTTTTGATGGATGAAGTAATCCGTTACCTTTTGACTATTCATATCAAATAGAATGAGAAAAATCTAAAAAGGCATTGACGTGAAGTCAGAAAGACGCTTTTGCGCGCTTGCTCAACAGTCGCATTTCCCCTAAAATGACAAATCTTTGAGCAATTCTGAATTTTGATGATTTTTTGTTTGTTGTATTACAAATGTAATATTATATTATCAATAATAGGATGAATCTGAAGTAAAAGATTGGTTCTCTGCCTGACGACCGAAGAATCCGTATTCAGAGAGGCCGCCACTCAAAGCCAGACTCGAGTACAATGCATTCCGACATATAAAGTGAGAGGGACGGTGATGTTTTGGAAAGAAAATAAAATAGAAAAAGGCTTTTTACTTGATAGAAGAAATATAAAACAGATTTAATCTGTTAGTCTTCTACAATTTTAATTTAGAAAAAAATAATAATTTTTTATTCAAAAAACTTTTAGAATTAAATTAATGTCTAAAATAAGCACCGCTTATATTTAATAGACGTATATAATCAAAACTCAATATATAATGTCAAATGGAATAAATAAACCAACAGATATAAAAAAAGTCATTAAAATTAATAAATAAATATTTAAAGGAGACAAAATTTTGTTTCTGATCTTAGCTTTAAGAATACCAATTGCATTTTAAAAACATGAACACAACTTAAGGACTTCTTAAAGAATATAATTTATTTGAAATATTTAATATAATTAAATATTCGAATAAGTTAATTCAGAAATCTCTCACAACATGCACTATTTCTTCAAAAAACAAATATAATTCTAGGTAATCTCTTCCTCGGTCCAAAATAATATTCCAAATATCAAAATCAAATAACTATCACTATATCAAAAATTATACGTGTTAAGGATGAATGCTTAAAAATAACTTACACTGTTCTGTGATTTTGTTAGAACATAGACCATCTTGAATTTTAAAGTTAGTCTGTTTGAAGCACATCCTTAACACGTGTAAGTTGTGATATAGTGATAGTTATTTGATTTTGATATTTGGAATATTATTTTGGACCGAGGAAGAGATTACCTATTATATTTGTTTTTTGAAGATATAGTGCATGTTTTGAGAGATTTCTGAATTAACTTATTCGAATATTTAATTATATTAAATATTTCAAATAAATTATATTCTTTGAGAAGTCCTTAAGTTGTGTTCATGTTTTTAAAAGGCAATTGGTGTTCTTAAAGCTAAGATCAGAAACAAAATTTTGTCTCCTTTAAATATTTATTTATTAATTTCAATGACTTTTTTATATCTGTTGGTTTATTTATTCCATTTGACATTATATATTGAGTTTTGATTATATACATCTATTAAATATAAGAGGTGCTTATTGTAGACATTAATTTAATTCTGAAAGTTTTTTGAATAAAAAAAATTTTTTTTTAATTAAAATTGTAGAAGACTAACAGATCAAATCTGTTTTGATATTCAAATTTTGTTTTGGAAAGAGCTCAAGCTACGGAAAAAAAAACTCCTCTGATTACCATGCAACAAAGTTAAACTAAACCGACGTATGTAGATTTTGATAAGTTTCATAATAAACTTTGGAGAATACTTTCCGAAAGGCTTTTCAATTTTTATGCAGAATACCAAATATCTTCAAACTGCATGTGAAGCAGAAAGAAGGAAAACACAGATAGAACCTGTTGATTTTACTCTCCATGCCATTTTCTGCCCTCTCAAGTTGATGTGACGGGAGAATAATTGCGTGGAGAACAAACACCGTTTGCTTGTTTTTTCGAGAGTGCTTCCCGAAATGAAACTCATTTACTCTGGAATTGAAAGCTTTCAGCGGGAGACGACGATGGCTTTTTTCACGCCTCTTCGTAGAGACAGGTCTGAAAAATAGAGTATTGAATGAGTTATGGTCATTGGGTTGCATTCTCTGGGGAAAATATTGAACAAAATGATTTATGATCTCGTCTAATGTGATAATATGAAGTCGACAGAGAAGAGAAAATCATGCCAACTAAAAGCGTCTAGAGTTTGCATTTTGAATTAAAGGTTGTTTCGAGTATGGCAACTGTAACTCGTGTTTTGACAGAAAGTTTTAATATTTGACATTAACGAAATGGGTCGATTTACGTAAAGTTAGTTGACCTCAAGAAATTTAAGTTTATCCATACAAGGGTTACTCGAAAAAATGTTAGCAGTGGTAATATAATTAAATTGCAATAACTATCATAAAATTGAAAAACTAAGAAAATCAAAAATTTTGATTCCTTGAAGTTTTCCCAGCTTTTTTGGATAAATTGATTTCCAAATAGGAATGGACCGAATTGGTCCGTATAATCTTTTGAAGTTTTTTTATGGAAGTGCTGGAGAAAATACAATGATATCGCCCACACACTTTGTTTTATTTGAATTAAAAGATTGGAAGCGCTTAATGAAAGACCCTTTAAGAAAGGATTTTCCGATTGCGTTTTAGGATTTAAGTGACTTTTCTATCCTAGTGTCTACGGCAACTGCCCCTATGGGCTATACTCCTATTGGGATACGCCAAATTAGCGCGCAAATGAAGTTGCTCCTTTTTGCTTCCAATAAAGACTGCTTGCTTCGAAGCACCATCCTACGTCTACTGGCTTTGCAGTGTCAGTGCCCAAGTTGTGTGGGACGCTACTCACACACCGAAGGGGCTTATCCACCAACCCGCCGCGGCTAGGGGCTCTGCAACCGACGTTGACATTCCCGATCGATCAAGTTTCAGGCCAACGTTTAGCCTATGGTCAAGACTCCCAAACCTCCAAGAAATGCCCGTGGACCATCCAGGTCCAAGAACCATGAACCTAAATGAATGGAATGGCCTTCTTACCTAGCATGCAGGCTTTCAACCACTGCCCCATGTGTCTAACCTCAATTGGATGGCGAGGAGTACAAATACTCCAAGGCTTCCACCTGACCGTAGTAGCCTTTTTTCCAGAGGAGCCTTTGACGGCTAACAGTCGCCAAGAAGAGTTCAACTCGACGTCATCGTATCCCTTAAAGCTATCACAGATCTGTTACTGACGTATACGCCATTATAAAAAGAATACATGCAATCGAGTAGAATTACGCCAGTTTTTTTGGGTGAGCGCCCCGTGTTGTAACGCCTACCCCCTAGCAGTAGAAAGAGTGTTCGTAAATATTTTCCTTTTTGGTCGACTGTTGATCCAAATGACTAGGTTGGTCAGCTATGTGATTTTATGAGCACGTGTGTTTGAAAACTACACGTCATATCGTGTACATATCGTGAAAAGTCCGACCGGAAATCATTTATACCTCTATTCATAAAGTCATATAAATTTCGAGTGTCACGCACGAACATCCCTCTTGAATTCACCTTGGCCTGCAGTGTTGTTTTATTTTTCTAACTATTGCAGTATACTTTATCACGAGATAGTTTTCAACCGTCATAAAAGAATTATTATAAAAATAATTTATTCACTCATGAAATACCTAGTTAATTGTACCTACTCATCAAAATTTCCATTGGGTGTCAGTTAATCGATTTGATAATTTAGATTGAACTGATTCGACATCATTTTAAGACAATCAATTACAGATAGTCTCTCCAAAATCCTTCAATTGTTGAGAGAGATTTTACATTTTTACCGTCAATTCTTTTATTGGGTTGATCTGGTAGGGTACTGTAGCTAGTAATGGCGGTAATTTGAGTGATATTGTTTTCAATTCGTAAATGTCAAGGTTCGATCTTTCTAATAAACTCATAACTTTCAAAAAATATTCATCAGTTTTTTATTTATAGCCGATCAAAAATGCAAATTTTAAATAGTCCACCTCTTATGTTCAATGTCTTCATGCGTTGTGTGTATACTTATTAAGTCTGCCTATTCGAAAATGGAGCTATTCTTCAATCGGGTTTCGGCCATCATTTCACTGTTGTGTAGAAAATCAACAGTGCTGCGACCTAAAATGGCGTAAGATCGCAGTAACAAAGCCTACCTAGAACACAACTGAACTTCTAACTCGTACAAGCTGAAAAAGCTTCTGGGAGATCTTCACAGAAGATCTAGGATTATCAGAATATATCATATCATATCAATCGTTTCATGATTGAAATTCAATTGCGCTTTTGCTATTCTGTGAGTTCCGAACTCTTTCAACATTTCTTGTCAAGCAGTTGCATTACTTGCTGTTCCTAGTCTGTTTTCTAGTTGTTGTAAGATGCAAAATACAGTAACGTATGTCTAAGGAGGTCCGTATAAGAACATTCTTAGGTTTGGAAGCAACTTCTTTCTACATTCATCAATAATGTTCAGGTCCTAGAAGATATGTATGACATTTTTTGGTTGTTGAAGATCTTGTTCCTTTTATAGTCTCTACCGCAACATAACAGTTCATAGCTAATGAAGTTGGTAATCATTTCGATATGCTTGTTTTCCTGAGACCTGTTTTGTGCTTCATCATGTGATTTCTTAGCAAGATCCTGTGTATCTGAACTAAAGTTTTGGCTTTAGAAGCACAACCAAGAATTTCAGGATAGTGTTTGCTCAGGAGTGCGTATCGAAAGTTAGATTAGGTTGATTTTTTTCTTATTCACCGTTACTTATTAAGGCGGTTTAAGGAAGTGGATGCTATTAGCTCGTTTGATGGCTCCAAATATAAATAACTGCTTTTTTATGTTTCTCTACACACCTAGTTGTGAAATTCTAGTTCTGCATGAATCGTATCGATTCCACCCTATGATGTCGATCACCATCATCGTCTCCTGGTGAATTTGGCGCCTTCCAGTCTGTACGCAATTACATTGGGACAGACGATGGGCCGCCCCCGGCTCGCCACTATGCCCTCCGGGACCCTAGTCTGCCGTTCTGTCTGTGACGTCATCGACTGCTGCGGTACGAGTTTTCCGAGGTGTTCGATTCTGCCGGTCAGCAGGAAAAGCACGCAGTTATTGGAAGCATTCCAGTTTTGTCGCCGACATGCGCAGGTTTTCCCTGAATTATAAATGAGTTTTTTCGATTCATCTTGAATTTGTCCTCTTGTTCCATTACGTTTTGAAGGTAGAACGCTCCTGGATCTTTCTCGAATATCTGAAAGAGCTGTCCACGCTAAGAACTAAATATACAGGGTGTCTACTTTTGAAAGGGCAAAACTTCAAGGGGATATCATACAAGTTATTTGCAAAAAAAAGTTATATAACAGATGTTCGAAATGTTGATTGTTATTCTTCAATTTAACATTTCTTGATTTCATAAAATTAATTATACCTCAGTTATCCTTGTAGCCTCATCAAATTTGACCACATATCTAGAAACGGCATTAAATTTGCTACAAGATGGGAAGTTCTGTGTGCCAAAAATTCTTATTACGTCGTGATAAGGAGATGAGAATCACGATTCTGAAGTGAACAAAGGCAGTCATATTTTTCCAATGGTTTTATCGATGAAAAATTATTAATTATGGACATGTTTTCTTTTCAACAAAAAATACCTCAATTTCTTTTCAAAATCAGTATTCTATTCGCCAAACTTATGGAGCACTTCGTGAAATTTATGGTTTACATAATCGTCCATCAAAGCAGCTTATTCGTCGAACTATCGATATATTTCGGACAACATTTTTCTCTACTCGATGCAGCAACAAGACAAAGAACTGTACGCTATTGTAAGTCATAGTGTTAAAGATGATCCAAATTTGTCTATTCGTCAACGTTCACAACAAGTTTGACTCTGTGCATCCACCACATGGAAAATTTTGCATACAGATCTTGGTCTACACCCATATAAGATCCTACTGGTTCAAGAACTAAAGCCACTTGACCATAATAAGCGTCGTTTGTTTACTGATTGGGCCCTAGAACGGCTTAAAGTAGATCCACTTTTTTATCGTGAAATTGTGTTTAGTGATGAAGCTCATTTCTGGTTGAACGGCTATGTAATGAGCAAAACTGCCGTATATGGAGTAAGAAATTCTGCAGGTTCCATTGCATCCTGAAAAATGCACTGTATGGTGTGCTTTACACGCTGAAGACATCATCGGTCCATATTTCTTTAAAAACGATGCTGGAACTAATGTTACAGTGAATGGTGCTCGTAACAGATCGATGATCAATAATTATTTGTTCTAAAATTTTAATGGTATCGATCCAGAAGTGTTTTGGTACCAACAAGATGGTGTACACCTCATGCTGCTACCGTAACAATTGATTTATTGCAAGAAAGATTTGGTGATAACATTATTTCGAGAAATAGTCCAATTAATTGGCCTCCAAGATCATGCGACAGAACTCCACAGGATAATTTTCTTTGGAGTTATGTAAAGTCATTGGTTTATGTTGATAAACCAGAAACAATAGACGCTTTGGAAGCCAACATAACTCGTGTTATTGATGAAATGCCCTGGGTTACTCGAAAAAGTGGTCCAAAATTAGTCTGGTCGAATGTGGTTCCTTAGAGCTAGTCTTGGTGAACATATCATTTTTAAAACATAAATGTAATAAAATTATCTTTCAAATAAAAAAAATTTGGCTTCAATCTTAATTTAAATGTTTTATTTCAATTTAAAGTTCTTTCACTCCAAAAAAAAACACCCACACGTTTTAATATCTCGTATGAAAGTTCACGCGTGTATCTTCATTGATTTTTTTATGAACCGCAAAAAGAAAAGGAAGGCGTAATTTTTCCCCCTGTGTGTTGAATTTTCCTCCGTCCTTTTCTATTCTACGTTCAAGCTCCTTTTCCGTATCACTAGCAGGATCTTACGAATTCTCTAGACCTGCTACGTCATTCCGTTCATTGTTGAGTTTGAAAACAAAGGCTTATTTTCACGAAACGCTTAAAGTGCAGAATGGGAAAATGTCAGAATGTCGAGTGGGATCATTCATTAAGCTTTAGTAAACCCTTATAATCATCTCATTTCAATGAAGGTTTAACAATCTATGAATTATTATTTATTTTGTGGATTATTCCAACTGAATAATTCACATTCTGTCCCTTAAACGAAGCCTGAATATAGCTAGAATGTTCAATTATTGGGAAAACCGCATTTAGAAGGATGCGATATTGAGTTTTTCCAAAAATCTGACTAAAAGTCACAAAAATTTACTCTGAAACGCAGTATATGTATTAACTTAAGGAGTCACAAGGAAAAAATTCTATTGTGTTGAAAAAAACTACCAGTCCAAAATCTTCAAACCAATGTAGCTTCATACGTCCTTAATTATAAAGTATAAGTTAATCTGTTTTTAGGGTGAGCCGTTTATACACACTTTTAACAATTAATGTCTAAGAAGTCGTCAGCCAACTTTCCATTGCAATTATTTTTCTATTCCTTCATTTTTGCACCGTTATTGCTAAATGCTTTTGAAATCGTGTGAAAAAATAGGATGTAGCTAACAATTGATGCGTATGAGCGGAGCATTGCTAGAAAAACGGCCGCAATACGCCGACAGTCAAAGTTATTTTGCAGCATGAAACTTGTTGCGTCGTTCATTAAAACGACTTAGAAACGCTCAAATGGGAAGTCCTACCCCACCCGCCGTACAGCTCAGACATTGCTCCTTCCGATTACTATCTCTTCCGATCGATGCAACATGGCCTGGCGGACTAGAACTTCTCCAATTACGATGAAGTCAAAAAATGGATCGATGCATGGATAGCGGCCAAAGAGGCCTTTATTCGCGACGACATCGGTCAATTTCCAGAAAAATAGAAAAAAGTAGTAGCTAGGGACCGATAATACTTCGAATGTATAACCAATTTTTCACTATTAAGCTTCAATTTTCGAACTTATTTATACTCCTAGTACGTCATTCATCATTATATATTGAAAATAGTAATAAAGCGCCTTTATTCATGCAAAATTCATATCCTTTCTATAAAATGTAAAAAGTATATCTAATCTATAGCTATTTGAATTTCTCTGTATTGATATTATGTTGTCCCTACATTGAAAGTAAAATATCTAAGAGTTGAATTTGAACTGTCAAGTTAATCAATTTAGTAACTGTTAGTGCAAATTACATTTACGGTTTTCGATTATTATTTTGCTCAAATAAGAAAACTCTGAAGTCGAGTAGAGAAAAAAATTTCATTTTATACCGTTCTACCTTCCATACCCCCGCTTTTATATCGTACAAGTTTCCTTCCGTTTCTCTTCACCCGCCTGACGAAATATTATATTATAGTTTCCCGTGACGTCACAGTTACGCCAGTAGTGAGAGTAGTCTCGTCTCCCATGCGGAGAAAATCGAATAGGGATAGGCTCTCCTTGACACTGTGTACCCGGAGATATCGGGTCTTGCCCTTTACATTCTATCGATCCCATGAAGCGTTGTTGGAGCTAAGAAGACACTAAAGATGAGCCGGGAGATTTTATCTGAAAGAAGAGATCGCATAATTCAGGAAAAAATTCTCTGTTGTTTTAGCTTTCGTACTCATCTTTTGGATCGATAAGATGATTGATTTTTGGCTTTGGTTTATTATTTTCTCAATTACTAACGTTTTTGATTGACAATGAAAAAATTACCCCCTTGGAATTTAATGTCTTGAAGTGTACAACGTTCGCTTTTAGGAGTTTTTCTTCGAAAGTAATAGACAGAAACAGTCGACACTTCTTAATATAAGAATTGCGCAATTACATAAATTATGAATTTTGAGTCTATTTTCTGGAAATTTACAATTAAAATCAGAATTTTGAACACTCACCTGACTGCCCAATGATGTCCGTTTGAGAGGGGTGTCCGCTTAAAAAAAATACATATGTACAAAAAAAATTTTAATGGAAATAATAATTGGAGAATATTGGGCATAAACAATCAATATCAAATCAATATGTAGGTATAGAAATGTAAAAATTTTTCAAAGTAATAACTGAAAACTCAAGGTGAGGAATCATACGGATAAACAAAAATTTTGATAAAAAGGAGACACTTTAATTACGAAAAAATTACAACACTTTTGTTTGTCTTTGTCCTCAATATGCAATCAAAAAATCTCAATTCTAATTTGGAGAGAATCTCTAAAGTCTCTGAATCTCCGTGATTCTGGGCAAAACTTTCTAGCTGCTTGGTTAAAGTCATAGCTTCCCCATAATTTTGAGCATCACCTGTTTGCCCTGGCATTTCATCGTTATCAGAATCTCCGGAAAGTTCTAGAATGTCATGTGAATTCCCAATTTCATGCTCAGAATCAGGATCTTCAAAATATAAGTTATCATCAAGGTTCAAAAATTCGTTTTGTTTTTCATTGAAACTCATATCCAAGAAATTCTTATTTCTGAGAATATATGCAATAACACTGAGTGGCAAGTCATCTTCAGGATCATATGTAGCAGTCTGACTTAATTGGTTGTCACCTTGCATATTTTCATGCTTAAAACCGGCTTTGAGGAAGCAATTTTTGATGGTTTCCTTTGTTACTTGTTCCCAAGAGGTTTTTACAAAGTAAATTGCGTCCAATGGCGAAATTTTTTTTGTGAATTCGAAAGCTGTACTAGCAGTCTCAATGTTTACTAGCAGTTGTTTCAGTATGAGACTTCGGTAATGGGTTTTGAATTTTTTTATGATTCCCTGGTCAAGTGGTTGACAAGCTGATGTACACTTAGGGGGAAGAAACAAAAGTTTTATATTTTTCAGGTGAATTTCTTTGGGATGAGATCCAGCATTGTCGAAAAACAACAAAATCTTCCTTTTTATTATATCTTTTGCCATTTTTCAATCTAGTTCATGCAACCACTCTGTTATAATTTGTCTGGTCATCTAAGCTTTCTTATTCCACTTCCAAGTTACAGGCAAGTTGTTTATGTTTATATTTTTTAATGCTCTGGGTTTAGCTGCTTTACCAATGACTAAAAGTTCTTTTTTCCCTGCCGATGTCATTTGTGTTCAGTGGGTTATGCCATTTAATCATGGGAAGATAAACGCTTCAACAACGCTTAGAAATTGTTAAATTATTTTATCAAAATCAGTTATCACTTGTGAAAACTATGAGAAATTTAAGAAGAATTCGTGGACTATTCACTATTTCTCGTATTGTAGAAAATTTGAAAATGAATTTACTTTACACGATACAAGAGTACCAGTACGACAAAGAAACGCACATACTAGAGGAAATATTGAATTAGTTGCAGCAAGTATGAGAGAAAATTCAAATTTATCGGTTCCACGTCGTTCTCAACAATGAAATCTTTCTCAAACAACAACTTGGAGAATTTGAAGAAAAGATTTGAGTTTACATTCTCACAAAACTCAATTGGATCAAGAACTGAAGCCATTTGACCACTACAAATATCGCTTATTTTCTGATTTTGCTCCTGAACAACTTGAAAATGATGAACAACTTTATCGAAAAATTTTATTCAGTGATGGAGCTAATTTTTGGTTGAATGGTAATGTAAACAAAAATTTTCAAATTTGGAGTGATGAAAATCCACACGAAACTGTTCAGGCGCCATCACATCCAAATGAGTTCGATGGCTCAGTGGTTAGAACTTAGGGCTCTGAACCGAAATGTCCCGGGTTCAAATCCTGTTCAGCTAAAGGCCAGTTTCACAAACAACATCAAAAGGCTCCTTTATGATAAAGTCCTTTTATGAAAAAGGATCTTTTAAATGGGACCATCAGTTTCATAAACGCACATCGACCTTCCTTAAAGCTTCCTTTAATGCGCCGATCATGTTTCCGACTGTTGGCTATCCTGAGAACTAGCGATTTCACGAATATAGTTGGTGATATTCTGTGAAAATTGTGAGCTATGCGTCGGAACTTTTAAAAAGAAAAAGAAAATAAGCATAAATCAGTCTTTGCATAAACATGGTTATGTGCACAAGACAGTATACTGAAATTTATGTCATTATTACGTGCGAATTGCTATATTTTAGTAAACGTGAGTTAAATAAATGAATATGGAAGAAAAGAGAAAAAAAAGTATTACTTTAAAACCTGAGGAGGAACTACGTATCTTAGAATTGATTCAAAAAGAAAATTTTAATATTATAGGATAAAGTCTGGCAGAGAATAGCAACTGCTTTCAGTGCAACAGTTCTCCATTGGAGAGATGGGGACCAGCTCAAATCCAAATATGAAAATATTAAAACTTAAACTAGAAAGGTGGTAGCTGCTCAACGCAGTCATATTGAAGGGACTGGTGGTGGGGCTCAATTGAAATTGAGAGCCAATTTCCAAACAGTTGAGCCCAACTGTTACGAACTTACTTGCCGAAGCGAAAGAGATGTATTTTAGAAAATACAGCTCTAGTAGAAGCTTAAATAGCGGCTATCAAGGAAGAGAATAGAAGAAAAGAAGAAGAGCATTCGAAGCTTAAAATATTAGATTTGCAAATTATGGAGATGAAGGGAAAATTAAATAATAATAATTAAGTCTTTTTTATTTTGAATGCACTTTCTGGGAAAAGCGGCATTAGAATTCAGCATTGCTGCAGACTATGAAATCCCCTCAAATTTGAATTAAAAACAGAAATTTCAATAACACATAATATTTTTATTTCTTTATTCCCACTTGAACTTTTTTCAGATGTTACCTAAAGTAAAACAATGAATCAAAAATACAAACATAGAAACCTATCTAAATACATACCTTGTAAAATCTTATAAAAATTACATGAAATCTTGTCATGTTGAAGATACAAATTGAATATGAAGAATAGTTTCACAAGTGACAAGCAAATTTATTTTCAATTATCACACAAATATAAATTGTAAATTAGCAAAATGTTTATTAATAATAGACTCTCACTTGACGAGCTGCATTAACATTAGTTGAATTTGTTTGAAATTCCTCTTCCTACTGCAATCATTCATCTGGAAATATTTCGTTTATATCTACAACTATATTGTGCGAAACAGCGGTAGCAACAATAATTGCCCTTATGGTCGTTAACTTAACACTCATTCCTTTAGAAAGTATAGGAAAACGACGGTTCCAAACTCCATACTTTCTCTCCACCACATTTCTAGTTCGTATAATTGACTGCTTATATAAATTTTCAACTGCAGTTATAGCTTCCGGTAACTTTGTCATAAGATAAGTCTGCAAACTATAACCACTATCACCAAGTAACAAATACCGTCCAAATTTACCATTCTCAAATTGTCTCTTCAAGACACTGTTATTAAAGATGGTTTGATCATGAGTTGAGCCAGGTCATCTGGCTACAATAATTCTGATTCTCAAGTCTGAATCACACACGGTTGGAACGTAGTACGCTAAAATCAAACAAAATGGGCAAATGTGACAGAGAAAGGTTATGTCCACTGTTTTCGTGTTTATCGAGCACCGGCTCAGTGTCGAGCTTTTCGTTAAAGGATCCTTTTCCAGCTGTAAAGGGCCGATTTTCTCACTTTAAGATAAAGGACGCTTTTGAGTTCCCTTTAACCTTAAAATTTGCTTATGAAACACGTTTTATCATTAAAGGAGACTTTTTGGGAAAAATGAGGCTTTAATTTCGTTTATGAAACTGGTCATAAGAAAGAAATTTTCTAGTTGGAAGGGTTTCGGCTACCATTTCACTGTTGGGTCGAAAATTAACAGTGCTGTGACCTAAAGAGGTTTAAGATCGCAGTAACAAAGCCTACTCAGAACACGACTAAACTCCTATAATTATTCGCACAAGCTGAAAAAGATTCTGAAGGATCTTCACAGATGATGTAGGAGTATCAGGATAATATAAATGAAAAAAATAAATAAATACAGATAGGGTCACTGTGTGGTGTGGAATTCATACTTGGGGATCATTGGACCATATTTCTTTGAAGAAAATGGTCAAAGAGTAACAGTTAATGGAGAACGATACAGAACAATGTTAAATAAATTTTGTTCCTGCTGTTGTTGAGAATAATCTGGAGGATATGTGGTTTCAACAAGTTGGTGCTACCTGCCACACAGCCACACCAACAATAGATTCATTGAAAACAAAATTTGGTGATAAAATTATCCCAAAAAATGGTCCAGTTAAATATCCTCACAAGATTTAACACCTTGTAATTTCTTTCTGTGGGAATATGTTAAATCACATTTTCATCCTAATAATCTAACAACAACTGAGCAATTAAAAATGAATCTACCATTGTACCATTAATGAAATAAAGCCAAATTTATGTGAGAGAGTGATGAAAAATTTCGTTGACAGAATGCAGTACATACGGATAAGTTATTTGAATGATGTTATTTTCCATACATAATAGTGTAATATAACTAAAAAATATATGAGACAGTATTTTGATTTTCACAAAAATATTTTTGTGGAACTTACAATACCGTTCCTTATATAATTTTTAATTATAATTGGTTTCCACCAAGTAAAGACCGAGTCGATCAAACATGTATAATATGAGTGCAGACAGCTCAGTGGTAGAGCATTGAGCTCGTGACCGAAAAGTCCGGGTGCGAATCCTGTTCAGGTGGAAAAGAAATTTTCTAGTTGGATGGGTGTCGGCCACCATTTCACTGTTAGGTCAAAAGTTAATAGTGCTGTGACCTAAAGTGGCGCAAGATCGCAGCAACAAAGCGTACCCAAAACTCAACTCGCACAAGCTGAAAAATCTTCTGAGGGATCTTCACAGAAGATCTAGGAGTATCAGGATAATAATAACCTTTCAAATAAAAAAATGTGTCTCACTGAATAAATTGTGTTTTTTTTATTTTTAAATTTTATCATGGCTATTGAAAAAACCCTTTTGATTTGAGTTTAACATAAATTTCATACTTGTGTAAAAAAATATTATTTTTCATTTTATGAAATGATATACTTTATTCTAGTATCGAGTGTATTTTTTAGAGTGAATAGAACTTTAAATTGAAATAAAACACATTGAAATTAAAACGGAGGCCAAATTTTCTGTTTTATTTGAAAGATAATTTTATGACATTTATGTTTTAAAAATAATTTCCGGCATATGTCCACCACGACTAGCTCTGAGGAATCACATTCGACCAGACCAATTTTGGACCCCTTTTTCGAGTAATTCAGGCCTTACTTAATCAGTAACACGAGTTATGTTGTCTTACAAAGCATCTATTTTTTCTGTTTTATCAGCATAAACCAATGACTTGACATAACCCCAAAGAAAATAATCCAGTGGAGTTATGTCGCATGATCTTGGAGGCCAATTAATTGGACCATTTCTCGAAATAATGTTATCGCCAAATCTTTCTTTCAATAAATCAATTGTTACGGTAACAGCATGAGGTGTAGCACCATCTTGTTGGAACCAAAACACTTCTGAGTCGATACCATTCAAATTTTGAAACAAATATTCATTGATCATCGATCTGTAACGAGCAACATTCACTGTGACGTTAGTTCTAGCATCGTTTTTAAAGAAATATGAACCCATGGTGCCTCCAGCGTGTAAAGCACAACATATAGTGCATTTTTCAGGATGCAATGGAACCTGCAGAACTTCTTGAGGATTGTTTTCACTCCATATACGGCTATTTTGCTTGTTTACATAGCCGTTCAACCAGAAATGAGCTTCATCAATAAACACAATTTTACGATAAAAAAGTGGGTCAACTTCAAGTTGTTCTAGGGCCCAATCAGCAAATAAACGACGCTTATTATGGTCAAGTGGCTTTAGTTCTTGAACCAGTTGGATCTTGTATGGGTGTAGACCACGATCTTTAGGCAAAATTTTCCATGTGGTGGATGCACAGACGAATAGACAAATCTGGGGAATAGACGAATAAGCTGCTCTGATGGACGATTATGTAAACCATAAATTTCACGAAGTGCTCTATAAGTTTGGCGAATAGAACACTGATTTTGAAAATAAATCTTAACAATTTGTAAACGTTGTTGCGGCGTGAGTCTTTCCATGATAATTTGTCAATGCTTAATGAACAAAAACGTCAAAACAACATGACTTCTACCTTCTGTCAAATCCCTATTGAAAGTTCTATCACTCTATAAAAAACACCGATACATCATAATAAATAAATAAATGGATAAATTTACGTTTAGGTATACCATGTCATAAAATGAAAAATAAAATTTTTCTGGACATTTATTAATTGTACATTAATCCCATTTATTTTGTAATATATGTAATGAAAGTTTTTCCAAATTCTGATATTAATTTTAAAAATTGGAAGTTGTCTAATAATGATCCAAATAAATAACGGTTAAGTTCGTTAATGGTAAAAATCGGTTCAATGGTTCAAATTTTAATTTTTTTCTTATTTTCCCCATATTTTCGAAAAACGATACGATGAATCCGAAAAATTTTTTATAAAATTAAAATTTATCGTGAGGTTAATGGAATTGATCTGTTTTATATTTAGGAATTACATGTCTATTGTTTGAAAATCGTAAAAAATATTTTATCCAAATTAAGTCGTCGGATATTCATCCTTCTTATATAACATATTTTTTGCTCAAATTTATCACAGCTTTTTTTTTACAGCAACCGAAGTCAGATGTCAAGAAAAAACCAGAGGAGGATTGAAATACGAGGTGATCTTAGGCGAACCAGAAGTAAAGGCAACACCACCGAAGAAAGATATATCTCCAAAATGTAGTCTTTCTTATGAGGATATTGAAGAGAAACTCAAAGCTGCAGAAGAACGTAGACAGGTAAATATACCTCATGCATTATACTTGTACAGAAAATATAATGTTTATTTATATTTTTTCGATAGCAAATAGAATCCAATAAAATCGCCGTATTGGCAGCTAAGATGCAGAAAATCGAAGAAGCTACTCGCAAGAAGGATGAACAAACAACTCAGTTTATATCTCAAACTAAGGAAGCTTTGGAACAAAAAATGGGAACCCACACAGAAAAGCGCGAAGCCTATATTACCGATTTGAAAACTAAACTGAAGGTAAAATTCATGTTTAAATTATATATGTTGGTTATATGTTGGCGTTTTAAAGGATACTACTCGTTATAATAAACCATTGCTAAAAACATCGGTGTGTTTTTAAAGATGTTTTCTTAATAGGTTCAAAATAGGCCATTTCCCTAAAAATCGCGTATCCAGGTGTCTACTTTTAAAAGGGCCAATTTTCAAGGAAGATCATACCCCTGTTTCTGCAGCTAGTTGACGTAAACTTAACCTCAGGATTATCATCTACTCGAACCAAAATTTCATCGTCTTCATTAGGTGTCATTTGTTTCGGATGACCACCCAGATTTTTCTACGATGAAATCAACTTGCAAAAGTTTTTTTTAGTTGGTGGGCCGAATATAAAAATTCATACTTTTCAGGTGCAGAGCGATCGCAAAAAATTTCTTGTGCATATACACAAATCATGTCCCTCATTTCTCCATTCGTAGAATAATTGCGACAAGGCGTTTCAATCGAAAAAGCTTTAAAAAATGCAGCAATAATAAATTTGAGTTTTGAGTCTTGTCCACCAGATGTTAAAATAAAAAGACTCATCGATGATAATACCCTGTATAAAAGTAATGGGAAAAGAATATTAAAGTTACTCTGATATTTACACTGTTATGTATCGTAAAAACAACAAACGCAGGGTAATTGCTATTTTGAATCATTAAAATCTCGCTACAAACGCAATATAATCTCACAAGAATGGAATAAATGAATGAAAACAATGAAAATTCCAAGAATCCATTATGTTGTGGACTTTATTATATTTGGTTTGGCTTACATCTTTAATATCAGGTTAAGATTTGTTGAATTTGCTTACCGAAAAATTTTCCTGAATTATTAGAAACTGCGCATCAGTACAGCCTCAAACTAAACAACACTTTTCTGGATAATATTTTTGGTGAAATGGTTGGTTTATTTTGACGACTTTTATTCATCTTAAACACTTGCCTCTAAAAACATTTTTTGTATAACTTGAAAAAATATTGAAAGCAGAAACTCAATTCATTCGAAATATAAAGGATCTTTCATTAAGCGCTTCCTTTTTTTAAATTTAAATAAAACAAAGTATGTGTGATATCGAAATTTTATATTCGTTTAAAAGGCCTCTCGATGCCATTATATATGAAATACTATATAACATCTTGCAAATGTCATCCGAAGCTTCTCTTTCAAAAGTTATTCTTAGTATGTAAAAGTATAGAAAATGTTCATTCTGTCATAATGATAATTGACTTTGAAATCAATGCTGAGGTTAAAAAAATTGTTTTTCTACAATCGATATCCAAAGTAGGCATCTGCGCTCGTATTTGACAACGCAAAAGTCATCTTTTTCGAGGAACGTACCTGTGTCGCTTATAAGCGACTAAATAGAAAAAAAAAGCTTGCTCTTCCAATTATTAACTAAAACTCAAATATGCATTGCTCAGAGTATCCAATGACATCGAGCAAATGACATCTTTCATTTGAGTAAAAACTGTACTTTTAATTTTCATTCATCAAATTAAATAAATTTTTGGAAATACATTCTGTCAAGAAAGTACCGGGAATTATCGATTTAAATCTGGCGGGGCAATGAGGCAGGTAAATTTTTTTTTCCTAGGTTGGTACCACTGTCCTTAATTACTATGCCAAGCTTGAGCGGGATCTGTCAACTAGTGTGTTTGCAACAGCTGATTAAGTCAGTCGATGTCAGAGTGCGTGCCGATTTTTACTATGGGTGATTACGTTGAGCAAAGAATTTGTTTAAAGTTTTGTGTTGCAAATGAATTTTCGTGTGCCGATGCATTAAAAATGTTGCAAAAGGCCTTTGGTGATAATGCTCTATCGAAAACTCGTGCATATCAGTGGTACAGAGCCTTCAAGGACGGTCGTGAAGTGGTCGCCCATCGACGGTTTCGATCGAAGATAACGTCGATAAAATTAAGGAAAGGGTGCTGGAAAACCGTTGTACCAGCTTGAGAGAGATAGCACATGATCTTAAGATATCCCACGAGTCCGCACGTACGATTTTGATTGATATTTTGGCCATGAGAAAGGTGGCCGCACGACTCGTACCGAAAAACCTGAATTTTCTTCAAAAACGTCATCGCGAACAGGTTGCTTCAAACATGCTGGATCGCTGTAATTCCGATTCTGCATTCATGGAACGCATTATAACTGGTGATGAGACCTGGGTCTACGAGTACGATATGCAAACAAGCCAGCAATCATCGGAATGGGTGGCAAAAAATGAGCCGAAACCGAAAAAACCACGCCAAAGCCGCTCGAAAATGAAGATGATGCTCATTGTTTTCTTCGATATCCGTGGCGTGGTGCACTACGAATTCGTTCCAGAGGGTCAGACGGTAAACAAGGAGTATTACCTAGGCGTTATGAAACGTTTGCGTGAGCGTATCCGTAAGAAGCGGCCAAATTTGTGGGCGAACAACTCATGGATTTTGCATGACGATAACGCGCCTTCTCACCGAGCTACGATTGTGACTGACTTTCTCGCCAAAAACTCAACAAACGTGCTTCAGCAACCACCGTATTCGCCGGATTTGGCTCCCTGCGACTTTTTCCTCTTCCCAAAACTAAAATTGCCCCTTCGTGGCACCCGTTTTGAGTCGATTGAAGCCATAAAACAAAATTCGGCGCGAGAGCTAAAGTCCATCCCGGAAAGCGCCTATAAAAAATGTTTCGATAATTGGAAGTGCCGTTGGCATAGATGTATTGGAGCAAATGGAGCCTATTTTGAAGGCGACCCAATAAATTTGGGATTAAATGTAAAAATGTTGTTTTAATTGAAAATTCCCGGTACTTTCTTGACAGAGTAGTATGTGAACTGCTCGATTGTAGAGAAAATCTTGTGTGTAATTCGAGCGCAAATTCTTTGTCGGTTTCAAGAGATTGCCGCGCTCCTTCGTTGCGCGGAAACTGCCTCTTTCAATAGACAATATATCATTTTCATTACACAAATAACTATTTCCGAAAAATATTGAAAAGGTTTCGTAGGCAATTCATTTCAGCTTTTAAAACCACCCTTTCGTTCTCTATGCCATTATTGAATATTGGAATATCGGTGGGCAAAAACAAAAAGATGCCATTTTATTGAAAGTCCAATATCTTTAGCATTAAATGAATGTAAAAAAATTAAAACAAAGTAAAGCCTAATAAAATAACTGACTGAATACTTTTTTAAAGTCTTTCGCATCTAAATTTTAAAAAAATCACCAAATTTGTATTTAGAGATCTGATTGCACGGTATCTATTACTAATTTAAATTTTTTTTCGGGATATCTCATTACAAAAACTTTGAAGATTAAATATTTTCCTTTCCATACATCCATTCGAAAAATAAAAATTCGAAACATTTATTGGTCCTTTCAATATTTTGAATAAGAGTGAGAGCTATAGTTCGAAGAGATTAATAAGGAGTCTGAGGTATGGTAACAGAAAGTTCTACAAATCAAGACAGTGTAACATACATCTGTATAACAATTCCATACTCTCAAACAAACTCGATAAGGTTTTGTTGATCAAAGGGTCAAATTACAGACATGCGCACGTTTCAAACTGGTTGGTTTTCATCAGTACAACGTATGCCAGTGATTACAAATTTGTCAAGTATCTATATTCGCTGTACACAGAGACACTAAGATATTAATCATACACTAGCGCCATCTATAGTATGCAAACATATATACAAGACATACCTTTGCGAGCTAATTCAAGTAAAGAAATGTATTTTACCGATATTTTCACGTTACAAACGTAGAAACAACTTTCCTCATGCTCAAGTCAGATCATAATATACCGTAATGCTCTAATTTATTTGAAGATCGAAGAGATACTTGATGTTGAAATGAAAGACTATCGTGAAATATCTTCAAAATCTTATATTACAAATTTTTGGATGAAGAAATTTCTTCAAAGTTATACGTTTCTTTAAAGTTTTACAAGTTTATTGAAAGAGAATATTCACACATTATTTTTTGGTGTAAAGTATGTAAACATGGAAACCGTTTTTTTTTTAATTCTCTTTGAAATAAGTTGTGCATGTGAAGATATATATTGTCTTATTCACGTATCTACAATAACTAATACATATATTTTTTTAAATGTATCATAATAACATACATTATAAAAAATTTTAATGCAATTTATTTTCCATCACCTTGCACTGTAACTTGAAGATTTCAAAAGAACAGTGCTTTGAAAAAGGATTAATTTTCTTTGTTTAATTTACAGGACCATATTGAAAATGTAGAAAAAACAAGACAATCTCTAGATCAGCAAACTGAAGAAGTTAGGTTGGCCATGGAAGAAAAACTGTCGTCTGCGAACGCTCTTAGAGATGAAAACATCAAAAAGATGCTGGAACGTCTGAAGGAGCATGTGAGTCTAACACTTTAACCTCTTCGAATTTAATTTTATTCGAGGTTTATGCATCATCACAATATTTTTTTGTTTATTCATTATCACGCTTGCATGTTCATATCGCTGCTTGTGATGCGCAGGAGGAACAAGTGCAAAAAGTGAGAGCTAGCAATATGATAAAACTACAACAGCTCGAGGGTGCCGTCCAAGAGAAACTGGAGCTGGCGCAAACAAGAAGGGCACAACTGGAGCAGGAACAAAAGGAAAAATTGAGAAATTACGTGAGTTGTTATTGGTTCATAATGCATGACAAGCTGGGAGCTCACATAATTTTGGAAATGTGTCCGTAAGAATAAAGAAAATCTCCGATTATCATCGAAATTTTTCCATATCAGACCTGCAAAAGTATCGTAATGACCAAAATCGATGAGTTACAGTTTGCTTACTTACTCGCCCTATTTGCCAGATTCAGTCTCCTCAGATTTTTTATTTCCAACTTAATTATATGTCTATTTGAAAATTATCGAAAATATTGTATTCAAAATAATCTTTATTGTTATTTATACATTTTCGAACCTCTCCTGCAGTTATCGAGCCATTTTCATACAAATTAAAGCATTGTTCAGCAAAAGGGTCTCATTGACGTGAATAAATGATAATTCGATGGAGTCAAGTTTGGACAATAAGCCGCATGAGCTAGTATTTCCCAACTGAATACCTTAATCGTTTCCTTAACCCGATTTGCTGTGTGGGATGGGCCATTATTATGGAGCAAAATGACTTTGTATTGCCTTTTTCCATCTTCTGGTCGTTTTTCATATACTGTTCGATTTAAATCCACGCTTTGCTGTTGGCAGCCATCAGTGGTAATGGTTTGATCAGGTTTTGGCAGCTTCTAACAGATTACACCCTTCTAATCCGACCAAACACAGAGCATTGTCTTCTTTCCAATGTAATTTGATCTCGCAGTGGATGTCGATGGATCACCTAAATTCATTCCTACCTTGTGACGCTTAGGATTCCAAACTATAAATTTTTCATCACTGGAACAATTTGATGGTGAAATGATTTTCTTTTGTGTCTGTTGAGCTGCATTTTATAAGTGGTTTTTCGATTTTCTTGCTGCATTTCATACGATTCATGCTCAACCATTTTCCCATTTTCTGATTCTTTCCCACAGCTTTCAAACGAATGGAGATAGTTTTCTGCATTACATTCAATTGATCCGCGATTTCTTGTTGAGTTTGAGTATCATCTTCATCCAATAAACCTTGCAATTCGTTATCTGTGAACTTTTTCATTGGTTGCTCTTCGCTACTTACGTCAAAATATACCATTATATAGAATTTGGTTGTGTGACTTCATCAGCTGCTATAGAAAAGTGATAGCGCTGCAGAAGCGGTTTTCAGGTCCCTAAACTGATAGCTAGCACCATCTATAGGGATATTCCAGTTTAATACCTGGTATATCAGCTGATATCATTTTTTTTATATATTCGATTTCATGCCCTTCATCAATGAAGGCGTGCCTTAAAATGAACATATTAAGAGGCTTGGTTTCCCAAACTTCAACTTCATTCCATTTATATCTTATACAAACATGATATAGTGAGAATGATTTACAAGTAGCGTTTCTGTCTAGCTATTGAGTTTTGTCTCTCGAGTATAATTAAAAAATCGATCTGAAATAACAATGATATCTTGTAATTTTAATCGATATATTCAAAGACATACTAAAAATTTTAATTTCATAAAATTTCTCGAAAACTTTTTAAAATTAAATTAAATAAGTGCCCTTTTTATTTAGTAGACATATAGAATTAACACTCATTGAGTTAGTTCGATCAACATTCTATATTCTCTTTGGATTTTTTTATCTCCTTTTGATATTGTGTAATGAGTGTTAATTCTTTATGTCTACTAAATAAAGACACAGTGTTTTCTGAGACATTTATTGAATTCAATTATTTAAGATATTAAAAAATCCCCCTTCTCAATTCAGTTTTTAACTAAGTAGATTTCTCAATAGATTATCAATTTTTTTGACTCAAATTTTTAATAATTTCGATTATGTGTATGGAATTATTTTAATCAGAGATCGACGTTCTTAAATATTATAGATTTTTCTGTTGACACATTTCTGAAATATATCTAAAGTCATCATTAGTTATTAACTTATTAACCAATAATTCAGTTCTAAATGTGCATGTATTTATTGGCTTGTTTAGAATAATCGAACGTTAGAATTGAAGCAGTCCATAGAATTTTCAATGGGAGTTAGGAAAACAGAAGCTTCTGCCCAATTAGAGAGTAAGTTAACGGCAGCGGAACAGAAAAGGGAGAAAGAAATCCTTCGTAAACTAGAAGCCGTCAAAAAATATGTAATTATAAATTTTTTCATCACACTCCATTCAAATCATTCATGACTTTCGTAGATTTCAGTCATAAATTGTTGATTTTTTTCTTTGAAAAGTTCTTTTTGTCTGAAGAAAAGTTGTCTTCTATTTTGAAATTTTTATTGGACTTAACATAGAACTGATCTGCTTACCAGGCAATTCCCATTTATATTTTAATTTTTATTGCCAATAACTGATATTCTAGAAACTTAATATAATAAACTTTATTCTGCGTTATACGTTAAATACAATTTAATCAGATGCGTAAAATATCGAAGAACTTTCATCATCTTCCCATCTGAAATTTGATTTTAAAATCTTATTGCAGATGAGTGAAAAATATTTTGAATGATATATCTTGAATTGAATAGTTCATTAACTTTATGCGATGATTTTGTTGTGATAGCTTGTATGAAAAAATTTTTGTGGTTTTGTTCAAAGTTTATTGCAAATGAGACAAACTAAAAATTTAAAAATTCAGTAGCGATTATTTCCTCCCCTAGCAGAGATAAGAGCTTGCAAATGACGATCAATTCTTGAAGACCAGACAGATTTAAACTTCGTTATTGAACCTTTCTTAATGAATTCTGAAAATTCTCAAAACAACTTCATGTTATCACGTTTCTTTTTGACGAAACAATTATTATGTAAACAATAAATATTAGCGGAAATAAAAGTGTTCTACTTCAAATCATATAAAATGACATAATTTAAAATATTTTTTCTATTCTAATAAAATGACATATCATTCAAAATATTTTCCATGGCATTATCAATTGCAAGATGATTCCTAAGCTGATATTTAAAATTTTATATGGAACAATTTGAAAAACCTGTAGAGGAAGATTTCCATGAATAATTGTTTGTCAACACCACACGATAATAATATACCAAAATTTTTGCTCAAATTCTTAACCAGAAGTGGGTTAATATGCCTTTCGATCAAAATTTAAAAAAATGTTAGACCACGTGATGCGCAGATATATTCTTTGACTTATTTTCTATGCAAACGTAAGCTCATTATCATAAGTCGCTGCAAAATAATATTGTTAAAACTCGATTCAATTGTTTCGATTGTATTTCTATAATTCCTTTAACATTAAAACATTCTTCTAATATCATGAATCTGTTCTTCTTCACACACATTAGTATTTCTTCAAAAATAATTCTAAATATTAAATGCCTAACCTTTCTAAAGAAAAGCATGATTGCATTGATATACTAACAAATTATTAATAAATAATCTTAATTGATAGCATTGATATAATTTGTAGTTTTAATAGGAGTAGAAATGTAGTATTTTAATTATGATAAAATAAATGGAGGTTTATTCTTGATAGAAGAAGGTATATACAATTATTTAAATATTTTTATATGTCCTTTGATATAAGCGGTGCTTATATGACATTAATTTAATTCCTGAAGTTATAATATCAAATATAATTTTTTGAAATTAAATATGTAGAAGGCTAACAGAATATATCGTAAATATTAAAATTTTAATCATGATTGTAGATAATTTTTTTCAAATAACGTTAATAACATGACTTAGAACAGAACCTTCATGTTGTACTTCTTATTTTGAACTCGAATTCACATTTGACTGTATCTTACAAAAAATTCATAGAAAGGCTAATTCACCATATATATTCTAAAAAGCAGTTGAAGTAATTAAAATCGTAGGATTTCTTCTAGCTTATTTATATTAAAAATAACACTCGGTTTATATTTCACAGTTTATTCAGAAATCTGACACGTGTTTCGGTATTTCAACCATCTTCAGAGGAGTACAAAAAGTAACTAAACTTAAAATCACAGAGGTTCATTTTTATTACAATTACAACATCTGTTGCTTTTTATGGCACATTTTTACAACAGAATCCAATACAGGCGTACTAGGAAAGAGTATTTGGGAATTGGTCAAATTTTCTTTATTCTCTAAAGATTTTTTGATTGAAAGAATCTCCAAATAGTCCATCACTTTACCCTTATTAACATTGTATAATAAACTAACATCCTTTTCGTTGAAAAAGTGATTATTCTCTATACAATGTTCTGCAAAACCGGTTGATTTATGGTTCTTTAGAATTGATACCCTATGTTCTTTCACTCGATGTTGTAAACACCGACCTGTTTGTCCAATATATATAGCAATATATATATATTGGACAAACAGGTCGGTGTTTACAACATCGAGTGAAAGAACATAGGGTATCAATTCTAAAGAACCATAAATCAACCGGTTTTGCAGAACATTGTATAGAGAATAATCACTTTTTCAACGAAAAGGATGTTAGTTTATTATACAATGTTAATAAGGGTAAAGTGATGGACTATTTGGAGATTCTTTCAATCAAAAAATCTTTAGAGAATAAAGAAAATTTGACCAATTCCCAAATACTCTTTCCTAGTACGCCTGTATTGGATTCTGTTGTAAAAATGTGCCATAAAAAGCAACAGATGTTGTAATTGTAATAAAAATGAACCTCTGTGATTTTAAGTTTAGTTACTTTTTGTACTCCTCTGAAGATGGTTGAAATACCGAAACACGTGTCAGATTTCTGAATAAACTGTGAAATATAAACCGAGTGTTATTTTTAATATAAATATTATAATGTTTCACCTAGAACCAACCGCAAACTCAATTCTTCTTATCTTCTAGCTTATTTGAACTTTTCTAGAATCATACACGTTTCAACAGGATGTTTGTAGAAGTGAGTCTTTTTGCTATAGAGTTTTTACTATAGTGATTTCATTTCATCTAATGTTTATCCTTTAGGAATTTTGAGGCGAAATTATCCCTAACGTTTAATAGGTGTAGAAGTATGAAACCATACATATTAAGGTGCTGCATTCAGAATATTCTTACGAAATCAAATCATTGAATTTGATTTATTAGATGATAAAAGCAGACAGACTATTCTCATTATGAATCACAAAAAATATATCAATCAATAAAAAAACAGAAGAACTTAATAACAAATAACAAATCATTATAACATTAAATAAACACCAATTTGAAACCAAAAAAGTGTTAAAACGAAGTAATTTCTTATAATATTTATTTTATTTTTAAAATGAAGTATTTATTATACTCCTCCATTCAGTATTAAAAATTACATGTCGGTTGTTTAAAGTAAAAAACATTTTATGAACGCCACGCTAAAAGAATACTTCTTATTAATTATTGTTCAACGAGGACGTGTCCCAGTGATTATTTCATGTCTAGCTAGTGATTTTATGATTATTTAACAGGAGATAGGACTGGATCAAATATACCATTGCATTGTACAAAAAACCATTATTGGCGAAGATTTTTCTTGAATCTTATGTATAGATTTTTTGAGTTACCATTCCTTTCACCTTTAATGTTTGATAAAGATCTCATATCTACTTCAACCATTGTCACGATTCAAAAATCGAATTAAAAATTAACGCCATCTGTATCTTTTCCCCTAAAGCAGTGATGAAGTAATGTAGTTTCCAAGCAGGATACTTCGACTTCTTCATTACAATTGATTCAAGTTAAACGTTTAACATGTAAGTTAAAAACAATAATTTTTCTACAATCAACCAACAGAATATAATGTATTGTAACAAGATCATTTTTTGGTAATATGTAATATACCTTAAATAGATTTAGCTCATATTAGTCTAAAGGCTTGGTTTTTTGTTTTAAATAATTGGTTTTGATATTATAATATAGTTTAAATAGTATGAATAATATTATAGTTAAAATAGTTTAAATAAATAATAATAAACAAGCAAAAGCCTGCTTTTTGTAGTTGGTTGATATTTTAGATAAACAAAAGTGTTTTTCTGTTTTAGTATTATCTGCTGGAAAATAGGTGAAATTAGGTTTGAATTATTTTTAGAAAATTATATCTTTTTGGAAAATTGTCATGTCGTGATGGATGAAAAACCATTATGAAGGCATCTTTTTAAAAATTTTTACGATCAACAAAAATCATGCAATCATAAGAAATTTTCATTTCAAGTGTCCTTCTGAAAAATGGAAATTTTTTACATGAATCATTGTCCAGTTAAAGTTTATTTAGCTTCCTTTCAGTTGTTTTTCAGTAACTCTATATTAATCTGTTTGATGTGATATCGGACTTTGAATGCAAAAAAGATTCCTGTTTTAGATAATCTCGCCAACCAATAGTCGAACAGGGGATTTCAAGATCTGAAAACTTGAATAAATACAGCATTATTTTTCAATAAAAAAGTTTTTATTTTTCTAGCATATTATTTTTATCTTGTTAGTGTTATATTAATAATAGTATTAGTTACTTATTTAATTAAAAAACTGCTAACATTTTTGTATTATATTGAAACACTCGATATGATGATTCAGCCTACATTTTGCTTATTTTTAATGTAATGAATTGAAATTTCGTATCCCAAGCTGTAGAAAGTATTATTTCATGCTATTTTCTGCGAGTTTATTATTATTGTAAAAGAAAACATTGAATCTTTTTAGGTAACATTTTGACCAACATCAAAATTATACTGTACAAACAACTGACAACATTAAACAATCCAACAATATTTATCTAAGTCGTAAATAAGAAATATAAGACTTTTGTTGAAATTTCATCCATGCTACATGCTTTTAAATTTACTGCTGATATAAGGATGACAAGAAACAAATCCTTTATAATAAATGTAGATATCTTGGTGAAAAAGGAGAAAAAAGCATAAAAGGCGGACAGATCTGGGCAATTGAAAGAATGTTTAAAATTGTTGGATTGCGCTATTTCTATGATTGCATGATAAACCATGAAAAACTTTTATCAAATTGTATTCAAACAAGAAACTCAAAAATTGTTTTTCCGGATACAATATTTTTTTATATTTCAAAAATCCCTAGAGAACTGTTAATTTGCATTATCCGCCAAATTAATTCAGAAAGGTGGAAATAATTGAATTCAACTTTTCCTTAGGCAATCAATTATTCAAAAAATATTACTTGTGTTTTGAATCTCGAAAGTCAAAATTGTTAATCATCATTTTTTTTGTCATATTCATTCCCTTATTATTTTCTTTGATTTGTGTCTTTAGAACGAGCGTATGGTAGAAGTTAAAACAACTGTCGAGAATGCAGAGGAAAGCCGAAAGACTGAAAAAGTATCAAAAATAGAGAATAAACTATCGATAGCTGAGCAGAACAGAGAAAAGGAGATACAGAAAAAATTAGAGATTGCGAAAAAATATGTAGGTATCATCCAACAAATTATTCATTTATTTTATTTTTAGGAGATTAAAGTAAGCCATTGTTGTAGATATTCATTGTTAAATAGATGCATGCTTAAGTGTGACTCATTCAACCAAACTTATTTGTCTTATTTTAACATCGACCAAAAGTGGTACTTAAATTTTAAGTACAGTATAAATATTCACAATTAAAATAATAATAAGATTATCAATAAATATATCAATGGACTAAGACAAGAGTCTTATGAAGAATAACAATTGCAAGTGCGGAATATACTATTCTAAAGGTGTTTTTTAGATGTTTAGTACGAATAACTTATTATCTAGGTTAATAACCATCATTTTCTAATGATGTCAACTTAAATCATATATTGTGTTGTACATTTTTCCTCAAGAAACTATTGCATAAATTTCTATACTGAATCAAGTCAGAGCGAGCACATTTAGACGCCACCTTAGTGGTACAAAACATTTCTTCAAAATGATTGGCAAGTCAACACAAGCTTTATGAATAGTCAAATAAACATTTTGGCTTACTGATATTTTATTAGATGAAAACCAAAAATTATGTAATTATCTCTTTTGATATATTATCGATGTTCTAAAGTAATGATACGATACTAAAATTCAATATGTGTATCAACAATGTTCAAGAAGTGATTCTGGATCATCTGAAGTAAAAAATTCAACATAAATATTTCTTCTGAAACTTGTTAAAATATGGTTTTTTCAGCTGTGGAAAAAATAGTCTTTATTGCAAATTAAATGGAACATATTCAGTTTCATTTTATTTAGAGGAAATAAATCAATAAATTGATTCGGTAAACAATTTTGTGATTTTTGCGTTCTATTAAAGGTTTCAATTCATAAATACTATATGAAAAAGTCTCACTAAAAAACATGTAAATTTGTTTAAAGATATTTTTTTTCCCTGTCTCTTTATTGGCAACCAGAAAATGTTACAGTCCATAAGCCAATTTGATGGCTGATACAATTAATTTATTGTACACTAATGGCTTGATGAGGTAGCTCTCAAATCCATAGATTTTAGTTGCCTGTGTGCCCTAGTTTTGAATAAACAGAGAAATTTTTGGATATTGAGTGAAATTTCAAAGTTCAATAAATCTTGAATCAATCAAGTGATATATTTCAAAATTTGCATTTATACCACCCCTTTTGACCATTTTAGTTTACCATTTCTGAAACTAGGGAAATCAGAACTCGAGTAGGATAATTTTGGACATTTCCTTTCTGTGTCAATTAGGTGCACTCTGTGCAGAAAAGTAATTCAACAAAAAAATTTTTAAATATTGCTATCATGATTAAGAAATTTTATTGTTGAAATGCCTTTTTTCAACTGGCTAAGCCATCTTAACAAAGATGGCTTCTTTGATGTTTCATGTTGTCTGGTTTTTGTCATTCTCATCTGATCATTCTTCACATATTGGTCGATGGATTCTTGTTTAGCAGTTACAAATGCATTATTTCTTTATAGGAAAACATACATAAGATAGATGAATAGAAATCTACATGTCAGTAATTTTAAAGTTCAACATCAATCTTCAGGCATTGGTATTTAGAATGTTGAAAGCGAGAAATGTAAAATTATCTTTTATTTGAATAATTACAGGATTTAAGTATTCGTATATCTTTGCTATACAGTAAAATCTTTTTATTCAATAATGAACTTTATTAATTACCCTATATGATAGTGCTAAACAATTTTTTGGGATTTTTTTCTTAAATAGGCTTTTCTATGCTCATAAAGATGGAGGAAATTTCCAATGTTATAGTAGGAGTAAAAATAAGTTTGTGTAGTTTTGATAACATATGTTGTTACTAGTTTAATATTCCATTGTTTGAAATTTCACTCAATATCCAAAAATCACTCTGCATAACAAAATCAAGGCACACAAGTAATTAAAACCTATGGATACGAGTCCACCTAGATGACCCCAATTTATGAGGTCGAATTTTTTTTGTGGACATTCTGCATATACTTAATATCACCGTTTCCTTTTCTAGGAATAAGCCATATAAACTCCTCAAGTTTGTTGATATATTTGTGAAATATCATGTACCTAAATGTACAGGCATGCAAAAATATTTGAAACATTTGTCAATTAATACCATATTTTTTCAGGAGAAGCGGGCTGAGGTTGTTCGTCAGAACAAAGCAAATATTCTTGCCAACAAGGAAAATCCATCAAGTGGTTAGATGTCCTAGTGAATTTATTATATTTATCATATAAAAATTTCAAGCTTGAAGTCAAGAATACATTTGTACAAATTTGTACAAATCAATCATTACTTCAATCTTGATGTTTTTATTTTCAAGATTCAAAATATCGTTCAGGAGGATATTCTGTAGTTGGGTTCTTCTCTTGAAAGTATTGCTTTTAGACTGATAAATTATGTGATTTTTTTAACATTTTTATTTCTTCTCTAATGTATTCCTATTACTAATATTATATGATGCTCACTCAAAACTGTTACTTAAGTTCATTGAAAAATATAGCTGATGGGATATTGGATATCAGACTTTTAAGGTGGGGTCAAAATCATAAGATAATTAAGAATTAAAAAATCAATATATGTGTATACAAAATTCATATACTTTTTTGAAACGACCAGCTAGCTTTAGCAATTTGTGTGGAACTTGGAATGGATATCAAGGATCTTAATGCACATTTTTGATGAAAAGAATTTCGATATTTTTTTATCCAAAAATTTTGATATTTTAAATTATATGTGAATAGAATAAATCTGTTTATGTTGTATTGTGCATCATTAGTCTTCAAAATTGTATTGTTAACTTACAAAATTGTGTCTGAAGATTCTTAGATTAATTTTTTTCAATGTGGTAACCTTAAGGAAGAAAATTATTGTGGAGGAAGTTGTGTGGTTTTATTGTTTTTCATGTTTTTATTTTTTGTATATTATATAAGCCAATGCCATATAACTTTTTAAATAAAGATTTGCAGTAATTGTTCATTTCAATGTGTGAAAATTCAAGTATATATCATGGTTATTACGTTGGAATAATTACTCCTTAAGACGAGAAGAAAATCGATGTAAGATTTTTGTGCTTCACTAATTGGAGAAAGGGCTTGCCCATATCATAAAAAAATGCCTCGTCTGCCTTGTAAGTGATTGCTGAAAGATTGTATGTTTGTAAAAAAATTATGCTTAGCGGCAGTTTAGTTATTCCAGTTTATTCTGTTCATTGTACTTTGACATATGTTGCGAGGTTTTCGAACAGAACATACTTGAAAGTACTAGACAGGCTTCTGTGATCAAATGTTGGGATATCTATAATGAATTTATATAGCGATGAATTTGCTAAAATTATATAATATAATGTTTGTGTAGTGTTCTAGCGAAATCATCACCCTACATTTTATAATATCTATTATTAGCTTTTGTTTCTCATTAATGTTCGATTTTTTGTAACGAGTTTGTGTTTAGATTTTATTAAACTGAAATTAGAATAGGAATGTTTCTTTCACCAATGTTGCTTAATAAAAATTACTAAACCAACAAGTATTTTTATCATAACAATCCCATTATCAACCATTAGGTTAGGAATAGTTATCTTGTCATACAGAATTGCTACATACAAAGGCTATTGGTTTAAATAAATGAATAAAAATTAATGTAGGGATCAACCCAAATTTTAATTTCTAGCGCTTAAAAAAAACGGATCAAAAGTAAAAGAACCCACCTGGTCTCAACGTTTTCTTGTTCTCCAGCACATGAACAAGGGGAATATTTGGAAACACCAACTAAATCGTCTTCTTCCTATTGAAACTAACACCTAACTTAAAACTGAATAATCCAAATCTTGTGTTGTCCAGAACTTGAGAGTATATTATCAATTTACGGTAAAATAATCGTGTGAAAGGCAAAGAACATTCTTTTCAAAGTTTTAAGACCTAAAGCTATAAATTACATTTCAAAGACATACTAGCATGGTTATGTTACGCTTTTTCTTGGAATGGAATTTAGTCGAGAAGGGATCACCTACATCCACACCCCATTGAATCTCGAAGGTTGCACAAAAGAGTAGGGAAGATTAGCAAGCCATAGGTGGGTATGTATTTAAAATAAAATAGAAAGGCCTTTTACTTGATAGAAGAAATATAACAAAATTTGAATATTAAAACAAATTAATATATGTTTATCTTCTACAATTTTAATTTAAAAAATTTTATTCAAAAAACTTTGAGAATTAAATTAATGTCTAAAACAAGCACCGCTTATATTTAATAGACGTATATAATCTAAACTCAATATACAATGTCAAATGGAATAAATAAACCAAAAGATACACGAAAGTCCCTAAAATTAATAAATAAATATTTAAAGGAGACAAAATTTGTTTCTGGTCTTGCCCTCAAAACGCCATTTGTTTGGTTCATGTTTTTAAGATACAAATGGCGTTTTGAGGGCAAGACCAGAAACAAATTTTGTCTCCTTTAAATATTTATTTATTAATTTTAGGGACTTTCGTGTATCTTTTGGTTTATTTATTCCATTTGACATTGTATATTGAGTTTAGATTATATACGTCTATTAAATATAAGCGGTGCTTGTTTTAGACATTAATTTAATTCTTAAAGTTTTTTGAATAAAATTTTTTAAATTAAAATTGTAGAAATAAACATATATTAATTTGTTTTAATATTCAAATTTTGGGTATGTATTTTTTTTAAATGATGAAAAACACTGATTGAAGTCGCTTTTGCGCCCTTGTTTAACAGTCGGGTTAATCTGAAAATTTCAAATCTATGAATTACTTCTTGAAGAAGTAATATATGATGAATAAAACACTGTATTCTTTGTTCTATTATACGAAAGTTAAATAAAAGTAATTTTTTGGACTCTTGATGAGACCGAAAAACAAAAAAAAAAATGGTTACAAGGCTCCACCCTTCTTCGATCTGCATCATTATAAATTGGCAAGAAACAGTGGAAAAATAATATGTTGAACAAAACTTCATACCTTTTCATACATTTTGCAGAAATCAGATAAGAAAAAAAAAATGAATTTTTTTTTTCATGTCCATAGTCCGATACAGGTTATCATTTTATAGATCATACTTGCTGTTTTACTCCTGATTCCATTGTTTTTAAAAGTTAGAGACCTAAAGTGTCCCGCTTGTGTGATAGCTGTTTTCTTTTGGAGTTTTAAATGTGCTCTGAAGTTCAACTTGTTGTCAATCTGTATGCCCAAGTATTTGTATGAATCTGTTGGAGTAATTGTGTCCCCTCCAAGTTTTCTAATGGGAGAGTTAGCTTTGATTTTGTGGTTGAAGATGATGAGTTTGGATTTTGCTAGGTTGAGTTGTATCCTCCAACATCTCATCCATGGCACCGTGACACCCGCCAACTTCTTATCATTTTCCCTAATTTAACAAAATTTGGCACAAATTTTTGTGTTGTTATTAAACAGCTGTGTACCAAATTTGATTTCAATCGGATCAGTACTTTCGGGGCTATTGTACAATAAGAAAAAGTTTTGGAATGTAAATAAATCTGAAACCATTGGAGAGACCTCACCCATTAACGAATTTTACGTATCCAGATGGAAATACTTTTGACCTCTGATTCTTCATTGGTTCTCTTGTTAAGTATGTTTATGTATTATGAAGATTCTGAGAATAATCAGATTGCAAAATTTAAATCTTCTTGTTTATATCTCATTGAGTTTCTGAATGAATAAACACAAACTATAAAAAACTATGAAGAAACTTGCCTGAAAATTTGAAAATAGAGCTTAGATGAACAAACAAATAAATTACTAAACGAAGTCCTTATTAAAGAAAAACAAGTCAATACAACCACTTTATTTCACAAACATTTTATATACAAAATATTTAAAAATTTAATTATATACCTAGATATGAACAAAATATAAAAGTGAGAAAGATAGCAGCGACAAGTATCACAATGGCAAACCAAACAGGAATGGTTTCTGAAATAGAAAGTTTATAAATCAGATTTGCAGGAAATTGTAACTTTCATTTTTGATATTTACTTTGATTGAAATGAAATTAAGAAAATACTAGTAGATTGATAAAAAATTTTCGGGTAGTTCAATGAGACGGTAGGTTAAATGAAGTGGATATTTGATAGATTCGGTCTTTACTTGGTGGAAACTCATTTCACCACGATGTGGCTTCTTCAGGTATTACATTGTACTGTCTTTACAATGTAATACCTGAAGAAGCCACATCGAGGTGAAACAATTGCTGTAGTAGTACAAACATTTTTGTGGAAATAAATTACTGTCTCATATACATTTTTTTAATTAAATGAAGTGGAATGACATTTGCGGCGCAAATCGTGCATAATTGTAAATGTCACATTTTCTTTCGTTCATAGCAAATAAACGGAAAATGGTACGGGAATGAAAATGTTTTTGTTAGTTAGATCTTTCTATATTCCATATACCAGCACTTTTTTTCAGGACCCGCCGAAAAAAAGCCTTTCGACTCACAAAAAGAGCATTTTTGAGGTCTTCTGTGGTCCGTGCTCAAATAATATTTTTGTTTTATAAGGTACTCACTTCTGTAATTCAGAGTATGAATGCATAAATGATTATCCACTGATATAGAAAGCACAGCAGCTTCTGCATTACTGGTAACTGTTGTCAAATCTGAGTTAACTGGTAAAAACTCAAGTCCAGTGACAAACATAGAATGCGCCCCACGGACATTCAAAACTTTCTGAAAGAAAATATTAAATCAATACACAATATTATGCATGAATGTGCTGTTTTTATCAGACTTTGAATAGGATCTTTAATAAATTCTTCCTCTTTTTTGTGAAAATTAATACAAGTCATCAAAAGAAATGTGTTATTCAAGGAATAGTCCACCTCCAAGACTCTGCTTTTTCTCTTCTTTCCAGCAGCAATTCCTATTTTGAGGCTAGCCAAGAGTTCATTCATAGAAAATTGTCTTACGGGGGAAATTAGATTAGTCCTTTTTTGAAGCAGGAGTAGGCAATGAGCATCACAAAAGAAGGTTTCACATACGTTATCTAGACTTAGAGAACATTTTAACAAATAACATTTCTTATTTACCTGTATCTGTTACATTCACCAACATAATGAAGTTTTTTGCAGCAGAAAGATATGGCACAACAAATGTATATCAACAATAAACCATTCTACGACATAGAGTTAAGGAAATGCAGCATAGAATACTATAAAATTTTATAACTGTTTGCAACAAATAGTATGAATATATCTTTTGTTTGAGTCTTAAGATTTAAGGAAAACTAGGCTAAATGAAGACATCTGGAATCGTACAAATATATCTAAACTGAACCATCCCTACATGATTTGTCGCACAAAAAATGTGAATACTTCACTTTGAGAAAGGAACCATGCCCATCAATCCACATAAACAATAATATAATACTGAAAGAGAAAACCATCAAATATCTAGGATTATATTTAGACACTGAGCTAACTTAGAAAGAACATATCGAGAAGAAAAAGAAACAAATTGATCTTAAAATTAGACGAATTAATTCACTGGCTCATGGGAAGAAAATTAAAACTTTCACTAGAGAAAATACTGTTGTACAAAACTATCAAAACACCAATATGGACACACTTGAGGATGCACAAGCAAGGTGTCAATCAAAAATATTGGGAATAATAATCAACGCACCATGGCAGATTGTAACTAACCAAACTTTACATCAAAATCTGGAAATATAACTAATAACAAATAACCAACCAAAAAGATTGCGAAGACTAAAGTAAAGTAAAAAATTCTCTCAATGGAGGAAAACATAAAATAAATCAAGAAAAACAAAAAAGGTATGACCAGAGAAAAACTGATTGCTAATGCAAATAAACATGATAAAAAAATTCTTTTAGAAAATGATAAATCAAGTTTTTTCTTTCTTATTGTAGGCATAACGATCTCCTTGATTTACCTTCATTTTGGAGTATTAATCCAGTGCGAGTTATTATATCTCTAGTCCATGGTTAAAAATTGACATTTTACATGTCAAATGTTTATAAAAATGGATAATTTTAGGCCAAATGTCATAGAAAAAAATTAATTAACGATTCAATACTTCAGGAGATTTTCATACCTGTAAACTGAAGCTGGCATGAATAGAAACCGATCCACTGAACATGCTGCCAACAGCAACAAATCTTCCATCATCTCTAACTGCTAAGGCTGAAAGACTCTCATCAAATGTACATACATTTATCAGTTCACCAGTTTCAGGAATCCATTTTTGAAGATATGACTTCTGTTTTTTGGCAAGTCCCGTAGGATTTGATAGTGTGTACACAGCACAAGTTTTTTCACCTTCAATTATACCGAACCTGTGGTCAGAACATAAATAATTAGCAAATTATATGTCCATAAATATATTTTGAGAAATTAATGTTTAAATTGGGAAAATTATAATAATGAATAGAAAAGTCATTTAACTATTAGGAGGACAAATAAGTTTCCGCCGTTTTATTCTAGATGGCGCGGCACGGAGTTTCGGTTAGCTTTCGCAGATGATAACCGGCTTAAAAAATAGTTTGGACATTCAAGAACAACATAACCTATTAATATCATTGATTTTATATTGGTAAAATATAATTTTTGTAAGTTGAAAATGTCAAAATTTGAGCCAAGTAAGCGTCATTTGCGGGAAATAATAGTTTACTTCCTTAATTTAAAGAAATCTGCTGCTGAGGCGCATCAATTGCTTGTAGAAGCATATGGTAAGGGGGCTTTGAGTGAGAGAACGTGTCGAGAGTGGTTTCAAAAGTTTAAAAACGGTGATTTCGACGTAGAAGACAAAGATCGCAGTGGAAGGCCAAAAATTTACGAGGATGCAGAATTGGAGGAATTATTGGAGGAAGATTCACCTCAAACACAAAAAGAACTTGCTCTAACATTAAAAGTCACCCAGCAAGCTTTCTTCTATAATAAATATTTAATTTGTGTTAAAAAACGGCGGAAACTTATTTGTACTCCTAATATTAATGTTTGTGAAAATAAATATGCTTTATAACTGCAATGAAGTGATGAATAACACCTAGTAAAATGCGATTATTTTGATAATTGACTTTTATTAGATTTTCTGTTAATACGTGGAATATTGTCACAAATGATGATAAATTCATTAGAAATATACCTAAAACTTATTATAACTGTATTTTAATATAAATTTTTCTACTGAGATGACACCATGAATTGCGGGATAGTAGACAATTGTTTTATTTTAATTCTATCTTACATCTCAATGTTAATATAAATTAAAACTTCTGACTAATACAGCTTCATTACTGACTTATGGATGCATGCCTATTGTAATTAAAATTTTGAATTAATTACGAGATTACAAAGTAGAACGCAGAGTCTAATGTATACAACTAATAGGTCTCACATATTAAACTTCTAATGTATTAAAGTTTATCTTTTAACACTGAACATAAATTAGAAATCACAATAAGTGTAGAATATTTGCAGCCAAAATTTATGTGCAGGTCAACCTGACCTTAGAATGCATAATATCCTTACCTACATCTTTTAAAAAGATACTTAGAGCCTTCAGGTTGTTGCCATTTTAATTTTGTAATTTCTTTTGCTTTCACACAGTCCCATATTATAGCAAGGCCATCTTTTGAAATCGATATAAGATGGTTATTCAAAGAACTGAAATCCATATCATCTATCTCTTTAGTATGGCCTTGAAGAACTGTAGCTGGCTCTAATTTCGGAAATTTCCACAGTGTTACTTGGCAATCAGTTCCTCCTAAAGGAATAATATTCAAGACATGCTCAATGGTACTATTTCTAAAACAAAATACCTGTAGCTAATAGCTGACCACTTGGATGAACTCTTATGACTCTGAGTAAAGGTTCTTCACCACTAAAGTCACTTTGCACACTGTCAGAAGGCTTTATCACAAATTTTAGTTTTTTAGAGTTTTTATTATTGTCTATTTTCAATTTTGCCTTTGACTTACGTTCCCTCAACTCTAAGCCATTTTCACTACCTACATTCACTACATTTTCTTCCTTTACTATGACATTATCTACATTATAAAGTTGGCAATGATTTTCTTGTCCTGCTACTATGAATGTGTGTTTTCCATTTTTATATGTAGAAAAATTCATCACAACAGTTGGCCCAGTTTCATGTCTTGTCACCTCTTCCGCCAAGAACATTTTTCCATTGTGAGAAATTTCAAATATTTCCTATAAATCATACATATCACTAGAATAACTATTCTGAATTTAACAAGGGTTAAATCTGCAATTCATTAATTCATTATCAATGCAGATTACTTACAAAACCATTTGCTACTCCTGTTTTCGAGGAACCTCCACCTCCACCAACTATTACATGCCTATTTGATAACATTTGAACTGCATATAGCGGAAAATTAACTCTAGCTAATATATCATCCCTATTTTTTCTGTTGCCCATTTTCTTAAAGATATTTAATTAGGTTTAAATGATGAAAAATTCAAATCACCACGTAGGTTACTTAGAAATGTCAAAACATGAAGTAGTACATAGAGTTCAAAAAATGTGTCACTCAATATCTCATTATGTTCCATTGTAGCATACATATCAATCAGACTTATCTGCAAATTGCAGATAGCAATAAGATAAACAGCAATTGCAAAGCCTAAGAATACCAGAATGGTTTAATTGGCTATGTGCCCATAAAGATCTGACAATAGAGTCTCACTTCATAAGTTGTCTGTGGTGCATGAGTCAATCTGACGGGTGTCCACTAATTGTTTGTTTTGACAATTTGACAATCAAATTAACAAGTAAAAGTAAAAAGTAGGTGTAGAGCTGACCAATATGTATTAGTATCGAATATTTCCATTGATATAACCGGTGAATGTATTCAAGAATTATAGAATTTACGCTAAATCATCTCGTATAAAATAATTTCAAGATGTCAAAGTCTTTATATACATTAAAACATGAACAATTACTTCGAGATCTAAAAAATACTATTGATGGATTACTTTCAACACAAGTGGCTAATGTTTGGTCCATTTATGGAGGATTGAATAGATTACACAATTTGATGGATAAAATATTTAAGCATGGATGTAAGCTGAATGATGAAGTAAGTATAACAATCAATTTTTTATTCTTGTAAATCAAGTGTTATTCGTTTTAGGCTAATGGTTCATACTTCAATTTTTTGGAAGGACTTGAATGGCTTCAACCAAATATTTCAACTTGTTTCTTTTCTATAGATTGTGAATATCAATCATATATGCCATTACATCTTAAAAACAATAGAGCTGCTATATGGCTTTATAAAAATTTGGAAAATCTGTCTCTCTCTACAAAATTAGGATGGTTGTTATCTGATAAAGGCCATTTAAATTCATGTTATTATACTCACGCTTTTTTATGTAGTGAAGAATATTCTGAAGCTGTGTTAGTTTGTTTGAAAGCCCTTGAAAGAAATCAGCCTAGCCTTATGGCAGAGATTAATCCTTGCTTGTTTCTGCTGCAACCAAATGCTAGAGATTTTCACAAAATACATAGGAGGTGTTCATCTTTTCCAGATAATTATCTGGGTAAAATGGAAAGTAAATCTATAAGAAGAATAAAAAAGTTGGATGAAAGGCATAGCATTTGCGATATTAGAGATCAAAATAAAAAATCTATAAAAAGTGAAATAGTTTTTAAGATGAAACCTTGGAGTAGTACTCCTAACTTATTTTTAGATAAGATGGAAATTGTTAAAGAAATTGTTCAAAGTAGGACTGTACCAAATACTCCTGTAAATAATAAAAAAAGTAGATCAGCAAAGAAACCAGTGAAAAATTGTACATTTTTTAAGAAAAATAAGGAAATAGTCAAGGCTGCTCCTGTGGCCAATCTACATATGCCAAAGAATATTAAACCAATTGTTATAGACAATAAAGATATTGTTGAATTCACACCAAGTACTTCTTACAGCAGTGAAACTACCATTGGTGAAAACTATGATTATTTTGAATCCACAATTTTGGATGGACGTCTTAAGTCATCAACATCAGTTGTAGATTACTCATTTAGAGCAATGCAGGGAGAAAAGGACTATAGGAAAATACCAACAAAATCATTTATAGAAGGGGGAGGCAAAACCATCCTTCCAATGTCTACAGGGTAAGAAAATTTATCAGGTCTAAATAAATTACATAATCATATTTTTTAGATACATTCCTACTCCACTTGCAGGACAAAGTTTATTATCCTTTCTGACATCAAGTCAACTTAACCGGTCCAATGCTGAATTAGATCGTGAGAATGCTCATTTCACAATTTCAGAAACGGTAATTTCGGCAATTGAACAAATGAAATGTAAAAATGATTTGGGATTGAGCGATGATCCAACTGATGACAGTGATCCTGAAATTTTGGATTTGAAACAAAGAATAAGAATTAGAAGAAGACAAAAGATGGTAGAAAAACAAAGAAGGCTATGGGCTTCATCCCTGATGAGTGATGGCATAACCGAAAGTAAGTGATATATCACAATTCCCTTTTTCTTACCTTCTCTACAATAATTTCTAACAGATAGGAATAGTAGATTGTTGAATTTTTTCACTTAGACATGACTTCTAGAGGAATAATTCAAAAATATTATTGAACAGTTTCAGACGTTATTTGGTAGTTGATTGAAATCAAAACATGTTGTTGGAAATTATTACGTTTCACTACCAAAATGACAGTTTTTGGTAGTAAAACTCATTTTGAAAAGCCCTTCCTTTTTAGTATTTCAAGCATTAGAGCAGCCCAAAAAAAAATGAATTGTAAACTGTGGATAAGTTACTTATGAAAGATAAGGTCATAATTATCAAAGTTTTGGAATATTGTACTTGATTTTAAGATAATATTTGCAAATGTAAACTTAATGTTTTATCTATTCATTTAGTCAAATCAAAACAACAAACAACCTTAAACATTACTAAATAGTTTCAATGAACATCAACTACAAGGAAAATAATAATTATTTTTCGAAAAAGCCATTGAGATATCTCAAAATATAACAAAGATAGTAATAATTTGACACCATATCAATGGACTAATTTACTATGTGAAATTAAACATTAATTACATGATAATTTAATAATTTAATGAGATTCCATATAAAGTAAATAATCAGGAAACTCTTAACATTTAAGCAAAACATTTGCTTAAATGACATTTGTCATTAGTAATCCATTCTGCAATTTTGTATGCTGCTATTGAAACAATTCATGCATTCTTGAGGATAAACATTGTAAGAAGATTGGATGTAAAAGTAAGAGATAAAAAATTAATCATTTTTTGGTTTAGAACGGAAAATGTGTAAAGAAAACCTCTAGATTTGATTTTTTACATGTTTTTATGATACTTTAAATTATAGCTAATGATTTCATGTACAGGTGTCCTGGGAGGAATGCGACAAATGGAAACCACAAACTGAGGTCATCTAGATGCATTCATATCTAGAAATTTCACTCACCTGAGGTCCTTCATTTTTGGATTTACAGGATGATTTTCAGATATAAAGTGAAATTTTAAAGTTAAATCAATCTTAAAGAAATCAACTGATACATTTCAAAGTTATATCAGTTTTTCCGATTGCTTTTATTTACCATTTCTGAAATTAAGCAAATCAGGACCGGAGTAGGATAATTTTGGACACTTCCTATCTTCATTATTTAATTCACCCTACTAAACACTGAAAATTTCCTCCACCTTTGAGAACCTGGACAGATGGATACTAAACAAAATGGTGAATTGACGTGAGGTTGAAAGCTTTTGTGCTCTTGTTTAACAGTACATTTCCTGTGAAAATTTTTACTTCCAGTTGTCCGAACGGAAGGCCAATCCTCACGAAATTATAATCATAATCATAATTCTTCGTCTCAATATTGTACACCTAAATACCAAATTGGATTTGGATCAGATCAACAGTTTCGGAACTATGGGGTAAAAGAGAAAAAGTTTCAAAGGTGATAAACTGAGGAACCATTGGATCGATTTTGCCCATTAACTCAATTAAGATACTTGGGCCTCAAATCCACTCTAAAAGTTTAAAGTCTCTTTAAGTTAGAATGTTTACCGACAGACCAGACCGGCTGGACAGAATTATTTTTGACATCGGATTCACCATTTAGGTTTGAGACCATTTTTGGCCCCAAATTCGAAAATTACAAAAGTGCTAAAAAGCTAGGGTGAAATTAATATATGCCTAATAATATTAGATTTCATTTTATGTGTGTGAAGATCAAAATTAATTAGGATATTCTCTTTGCTCCTGCAAGTAGTTGAATACGCCTTGGCAAGATAATAGTATTGCTCAAACATTTATAAAAGCAGTTATGTACCGTCAGGAGCATTTCCCCGCTCATACATTCACATTTTAATGAGCTTCATTAATATGTAACACCTCAAACTGGTTGATGTTGGATCAATTGAGAATTCAAGTAAAAAATTCTGAAATTAAAATGGAATGAGCAACTTTTAATTGTCTCAGGTCTGATTATTATGCTACCTATTTCTTGTGCATACAAGACAATAGTTCATTCAATGTATATGAAAACCATTCCCCAAGGTTACAAAGCCATGATATTCTGCGCTTTTCTACACTTCTTCTGTCTTGAATTTTCCCCTGGATGATCAATTGAAGCATGGAATATCGGGAGCCGAGGTTCTCCAGTTTCCTGATTTTAATGGTATCTAGTATTTCATCCCCTTAATGACTTCGGTGTTTGTCACATGCTCCGTCCAAGATATCTTAAGGATTCTTTAGATATCCTTATACAACTCATATTTCTATATTTGTTTTTTCAGCTACCACAAGTGCAAGTCCACCTTCCACATCTTCAAATACATGTTCAGGAAACTCAAGTTCTGATATTGATGATATTGAAATAGATGAAGCTTCTAATTTATTAGAAAGCAAAGGTTTGTCAACCTCTATGGCCTCTCTATTTTCGGAAGCTGATTTGAAAAAATCTAGAGGAATTCCAGATGGAGCTTCTGATATTTTATCTGCAGAAAGTGTAGCTATTTCATTGATAAGCACATTTAAAACCAAAAAGTTGCCAAAGTAAATAAATCAAAGATATTTATGATTACATATTAATGACAAAAAGTTAATTTTTAAGAGCATCTGAGTTACAATGGCTTGTGTCTGAGAAAGATGCACCCCAGGCATTGCTTCCATTACCAAATAGTTGGCCAGTAAATCCAGATGATCATTTGACTACATCAATATCTTTGAGGGGTACAGATGATTGGGCTCCACCTAGACCTCAGATTATATTCACTTTACATCCTTCTCTCACGTAAGTTCTCTATTTCAACTAGTACACGTATACACTTATAGGTAGGCATATATTGAAGAAATACTCCAACAGATGGCGATACTTTAATTGTATTCAGTTTAAGATGGTAACACATTTATAAGAAACTGCTACGATCGAGCTAGAAACTCTTTGTATGTTATTGAATGGAATTGAAAATAACTATTAAATATGTCTAGATTCCCGGTAAAAATGGTGAAAAACACTGATGTGCAGTCAGAAAAACTATTAGACATACATTAACATATTCTTAAAGTTCTTCATATTTGGCCTTTAACAATGGACATCCTGTATATGACAGGTTGATCATTTAGGAATGATGAGTAGGCAAATCTTTCAGTTAAAAAAATTCTGATCAAATTCGTGTTTTGATTGCTTCTGGCAATCGGTAGAGGAGTTTTAGAGAACTACCACTCCCTGAACTTTTTGCAGTCTTCTCTGAATAAGATCTGTACCTTTGAAAAATATTCGTGATATTTTGCATCATGATAGAGATATTGAAGGCCATTGAAAATATATAAAAATATATGGGGTGATCCATTTAAAACATAGCCCATTTGTTGAATTTTTTTTGGGGATACCTGTATATTAGAGAATAATTTCCTGAAATGCAGAAATGAAAGTAAAAAATCCTACTTTCAAACAAAATTTCTAAGATGTCTGGTTCGGCAGCTATAGAAGCGCAATATATAGTCTGTCTAGAAAGTATCTGGAAAAAAATTGTAATTATTTAGTTTATATTTTTAATTCTTGAATTAGAAAATTATAAGAAAATATGCATATTATTTACTTATGGAACCTACATTTAACTGTAAATACTTGACTAAAGTCGAGGTACACCTGAAACTAGGTCACCTGCATAATTTTCAGTGATGGTGGTCCAGGACTGTACAACTGACTGATTTAAATCATCTTTATTTCATGGCGCTGCTTGTTCAACTTCAGTTTTCATTCTTTTCAATGGAACTAAGATCTGGTGAAGCTGCTGGCCATGAAATGATCACTGGGTGTTCTTGCATCCAAGCTTTTGAGTATAGGCCTAAGTATGGCATCTTGCATTATCTTGCTGAAAACGCCACCCCTCTGGGTATAACGTATGCGCCGTTTCAAGGAGAAAATTGTTTAGAATGCCACAATACTTTTCACTATTAATGGTACCATCAACTATACAATCACACTCAAATATTGCTCCCCAAACCATTATTTTGGTGGGAAATTTGGAAATTTGAACGGTAACAGGTTGTTTTGATAGGATTTTCAAGTGATTTCCACAAAGTTGGAAATAACTTTCATCAGATATGAAGACATTAAAATTATCTTCTTGAAAACATTGACAAAATCCTATCCTTCGTTCTTTTTGTAAAGGTGTCATTATAGGGATTTTTTGATTTCCTTGATATGTAGCCTTGTCTTTTCAGTGTTATTTGTTATTTATGGCGAGCGGGCGTCTGTCCACCTACCACTGCGTCCGCACAGACTATTGTGGTTCACCCCTAATTTATATCTCCCCGACGAGATCCAGTTTTTGGATAAAACCAATAATCTTGTTCAGGGGTAATTTTTTCAGTTCGCTGTGGGCTATAAAAGCCTGGCCAAAGACTTCGAATCTGATGCGACTCACCGCTGGGCACTCTGAGACGATGTGCATGGCTGTTTCAGTGTCCTCAAGACACAGCCTGCATTCATTGTCTTCAGCCAGACCGATTTTGTGCAAATGCGCTTTCAGTCTGCAATGACCTGACATAATTCCAACAAGTGTTCTTAGTTTGACCCTATCCAGACCTAGCGCTAGGTTCGCCATCTTTTTGTTCGAAGCTGTTCCAAGGAACAACTTCGAATGTTTCAGGCCAGAATGGCTCCGCCAGAAAGACTCTAGCCTTGAGTTCATTCTGCCTGTTATCGCCACGTTAGCCACGTCATGTGGTATTCCCAGGAATGGTTTCAGTCCTACCAGAGGCAGCGCAGCTCCAGCCGATCTGCCTCCTCGTTACCCAAATAGTTTGTGTGGCTCGGTATACATACCGAGCCTGTTTAAAGCCGTGCGGCAACTCCAGACTGTTCTTGAGGTACAAGAGCTGGATTCCAAAGCTTTTAGTACTGACTGACTATCAGTAAATATTTTGATTTTACCGTGGTGGATTTGCCGTTTTATCAGCAGTTCTGCCGCGGTCTCAATGACAAATAGTACTGCCTGGATTATGGTTGCGTTTTGACCGAGACTCAATGAGATGTTTGCTCCCATAGACTCCCGCTCCTGTTCCTTTCGTCGCGAGCCGTCTGTGGACAAGCCAAGGTTGGTTCTCAATAGAACCTCAGCATGCTGGGTCCATTCGTCCCGGCTGGGGACGATTACATTGAAATTCCGTTCTTGGCTCGTGACTTTTGACATTAGATCCGAGGGCATCGATAGGATACTGTTCGTTAAAAGCTCATCCAGCAGTCCTCAGCCTCCCATCACTATTGCCTCTGGCCTGTCAATCGCCAGTTGATATAGTTTGTATGTGGTCTGCACGAGTAGGTGCAGGGGTGGTAGATTTAGTAGGACCTCCATGGCTGCCGTGGGTGTGGTGCACGCACCTGTAATTGCAAGGCAAGCCTGCCTCTGTAGTCGGGTGAGCTTTTGTTCGCCAACCGTTTGTTGGCCTTTCTTTCACCACGCTACAGCGCCATACACTATCCGTGGTCTAATTACCATAGTGTATAGCCAGTACATCTGCCTGGGCTTTAGGACCCAGGTTTTACCACAGATCCGCCTGCAAGTCCAGAAACCCATTCTGGCTTTATGACACACTTTATCCTTCACACATTCTATCCTTCGTTCCTTTTGTAAAGGTGTCATTATAGGGATTTTTTGGTTTCCTTGATATGTAGCCTTGTCTTTTCAGTGACATCGGGACAGTTTCTAGGCATACTTTTATATTTCATTGATTTTCAAATCTGTCAGCCAATTTGCGAAACCCCAGGCGCGGATTGTGTCGTCCTAAAGCCAATAAAGCGTTTAAATTGTTTCCTTTAATCTTACACGGTCTTCCTGAAACTGGTCTATGCCTCATAACCTTGCCATTTTTATCCCCTTTATTGTCTCATATAATCACTTTTTCCCAGTTCAGTCAATTGCACTAATATTTTAATGTTCCGAGAACCTTTTCTATACAAATATTTTACCTGTTTTTTTTTTCTAGTTTCGTTATTATTTCATAAATTGCATACCTGTTGACAATCAACAATATTTGACAAATAGTGTTGCCATACAACTTTGGGCATAGCTGATTATCCACACAACCTATTTTATACATTAGTTTTGTCTGAGAATGTTACAAAAAAAGAAGTATATTAAAATTATGAAAAATAATAAATTCCGGATACTTTCTAGATGGACTATACTATTGCTCGTCAGATACACCATTTGAACAGAATGTTAATTGTATGTGAGGAATGATGATTACTGAACAAAATCTGAATAACCATAAAGCAAACGTTTCTCGACGTAGATACAAATTGTTAATAATTTTGGAAATCGGACATCCATCATATATATTTTTTTCAGGAGGAAACAACTTATGTTGAAACAGAAATACAGGTGTGCGGGATGTGGCATGAGAGTAGATCCACAGTATGCTTCAAAGTTTAGATATTGTGAATATCTAGGTCGGTATTTTTGTACCGGATGTCATTCTAATCAGTTAGCACTCATTCCAGCTCGAATATTACATAAATGGGATTTTTCTAGGTAAATTTTTTTCTTACAATAGTATTGACATTTCTTTAATAATCTCGTTGCAGATTTCCAGTCTCCACATTCTCATATAGACTCATAGAACAAATGTACACAGATCCTTTATTCAGGATTTTTGATCTGAACAAAAAGATAGGAAAGTTTTCAAAAGATTTAGATTTTCATAGAAAATATGCTCTAGGATTATTCTATATAAAAGATTTTATTTTAGCGTGTGATAATGCAGAAGGGTAAGTAACTGCGTATAATGTATAAACTTAAATATGTATTTTCAATCTCTTATGTTTACAATATGTTTTTATCATTTATAACTTTGGATATGCTGTCATTTCATTGTACATACTTCCATCAACAGTTAAGATTTTTCTGAATATTGTAAAGTTTTCTTCTTATTTTCAGTGTAAGGAAAGTTTTGAAACCATTCATTAAGAACACAAAAGATGAAATTGAGATGTATTCACTGGAAGACTTGGTAAAGATTAAATCTGGAGAAATGAAAACTAATTTGAAGAATCTGGTTGATATATCAGTTAAACACATAACTGAATGTCAGGTAATTTATTTTTATGTATGCATAGCAGAGAGCACATCTCTTTGTCTAAATGTCTGTCAATGGTTAAAGCAGTGATGTATTTAGCTGTCAGGTTTCTTACGATGCTTGTGCTTTCTTTGATCATATCTTTTATGTTGTGTTAAATTAATCTGCACAGATTTAGTCTCATTTTATTCTCTAGTTTCTCACTGGATTTAGGTGGTTTTGTAATAAGTGACAAATTTAGACTGATTCTTGGTGACTTGCCTGCAAATATGTCAATTATGGTATTATCAGTATACGGTATATTCAGTTGTAGGCTAAAAACATTTCCTTGGAAACTCCAGATTCTATAATATAAAAAATGTAGCATTCATTTTGCCTTCCTCTTAAGTAAGATCTCATGCATTTGAAGTGAGTTAATGGAAGATACTTTTTTATCTTGTATATAAGATTGTAGTGCAAAACGTTATTGAAGGTTTGGTTTATCCCTTGGAATACTGAAGTGTAATATATTTTTTTCCCCAGTGCTTGATTTATTACATGACTTATTCTGCGACTGATGCATAGTTGAATCGTCTGCTTGAAATCCAAATTGAATATTTTTATACATTCCGATCTAGTTAATTCTGTGGTAGTAAACTTATGCGATCATAAGAAATCACACTGTTTAGTCCTTTGCTTGGTTTTAGTATAGGGATTATTTCTGCAGTTTAGGACTGTCCTAAGTTTTTTTTTTTTTTGAGAATCGAATTAGTACCTGGAGTAAAGATAAGCTTCTTTCTGGCAACATATTATAAGTATTTAATATATTTTATAATTATTTTGTTTATTCCTACAGCTTAGCTTAAATTAACATTATAAATTTCTTCCTCATTTCCAGTTGTATGCAAAAGGTTCATGTTTATTAGAGAGTTGATATTATTATATTTATTAGAGAATTTAATATTATTATTATTATGTTTATTAGTGAGTAATAAATTATGTTTATTACTGAGATTAGATATTATTCACAGTTCAATATTCACCAAGTACAAACTTTTGAACAAAATGATCGGCGTTCTTGTGCGAAAAGGCAGAAAGTAACATGTGTGAATTATTCTTTGAAGCAAGTTGCAGTGTTGTTATTTTAAACCATTAAGAAAAATATTTTTTAGGTATGTATGGGGAGGGGCCACATCTGTGAGCTCTGCAAATCAAATGAAGTAATATTTCCATGGCAATTGACATTGGTTGCAAGATGTGATAATTGTGGTTCTTGTTACCATAAAGTTTGTTGGAAGTCGGGTACTCCATGTAAAAAATGCATCCGACTCAGCAAAAGAAGAGAAAGTAACACTTGTTAACCTTCTGAAGACTGACCAATTCTATTCAAAATAAATTTAATATATGCACAGGCTTCTGAAGACCTTGTAATTTATCAAATTAAATATTTATTTGTTATCATAGACATATTCATTCATGAAAAATATCCCATTACTTGATCTCTAATCAAACATTGCGAACAAAATAAAAATATAAAAAACATAAAATATTGAATTCCTATCCAAGATATGAATGTGTTTGAGAACAAATGAAAAATTATATATTCTAATTTCAAAAATACTAAGTCGCAAAGAAAAGATGGTCTGCGGTCCATGACTTAGTAAGTTCTTGCAATATATTTCTTTCTCTCTTTGAGAGAACTTAAGTATGAATATTTTTAATTTCACTGCGGGGTGCTCATTACACCAAAATTTGATTAGAATCAGTCTACGAATTAATCGAAATATAATGTAACACTTTCTGTTCATATAAGTGTTTCATGTTATTGGCTTTCGCAGTTGGACATGGCTGTAAGGCCACGTTTTTTTACGATTAAGTTTCGTTTATATTTTATTAGGTTCACCTTTACTTCTATTGTTTTGAATAAAAGTAAAAGTAATTTCGTCTATTTAATATTTTCATATTGCAACAATTGGAAACTGACAGGTTAACAGCCTAATATTTATATTTAGTGAACGGGGCAATTTTCTAAATACGTATAAATTGTTGAGAAGTGTTCATATATCGTTTAATTGAAGAGCAGAGGATTCAGGTTAAACATTTCGAGAGAAATAACTACAAGCGGTTAGATTCCAATTACCACTTTTTTTGGCGCAATCCATCAATTACGTCAATTCATGTGGTCCTTCGGGCCGGATAGATGATGGAACAAGGTGGAACCTCCTACATGAAATGACGTAATCGATTGATTGCGCTAAAAATGTGTTAATTGGGATCTCACCACTTGTAGTTATTTTCGTCGAAATGTTTAACATGAATCCTCTGCTCCAGATTCCTTAAGTAAACGATATGTGAACACTTCTTAACAATTTCTACGTATTTAAAAAATTTCCCCGTTCACTAAATATAAATAGTATGTGAACCTGTCGGTATCTAATGTTGCAATACGAAAATATTAAATAGACGAAATTACTTTAACTTCTATTCACAACAGAAATTTAGCGAGTTATTTTCATATAATTTTAGCTTCTTTTAGTTAAGTTTATCTGGGTAAATAAGTTTTTCTGTAATCCTGACAACCACCTTGCAATTAATTGTCTGGATTATAAATATTGTACTATCTATTATTCAGGAGATTCTATGTCTACATTATTCTTGGATTCGCGGTTGTTAGCAAAACTCACTGCATGTTGTATAATCAGATCAATCTTTCGATTGGAAGAGATGATTTGTCACCCCTACGTCGTATATAGGCAGGATATATGACATTTTGAAAGATATGAAGCGGAACGATCAATACCTTTTTTTCAGCAATATATATTAAAATGAAAAATTAAACAGTAATATTGGTGATGTTTTTATTAGTATTAAGAATTAGTATAATTTACAATCATTTATTTACAAATGATTTATTGTTCGAATCACATGATTTTCGTTGAGTCTGTTAAATTACATTTTGAAAACGACAAATATCCATAAAATATGTAGATGATATACACAGTTTCTCTTTAAAATTTTTAATTGTGCATATTTTACAGTGTTTGTCTTTTTACTATAATAATTACTGTATATTTTGTTTTCATAAACAATAATTATGGTATAAAATGTCTACATGAACAAGTTTGTCAAAAATTCACAATGTGTAAAAGAATTATATATATTAAAATTCTTAAATATTTATTAGGGTTTAAGTTGCTCATTACTGATAATAGGCGTTTTGGCAACTTCAAAGAATAACTTATGATTATACTTATTACGTATTGTTTTTAACTGTGCTTTTGGTTTATTCATATCATTATTCAGTAAATATACTGTACTGATAATGTCCTCTATTTTGTAACCTGAAAATAGCATATATTGTGTAGATATATTCCAGTGGGAAATGTAGAAATAGTTTATATACCTGTGTAAAACTCTAGGGCTGGGGTCCATCCACTGACTTCTTTCATCTTTAGAGACATGTACAATGAAGCTGCTGCCAGTTTAGATTCTTTAACAGTCACAACCTCATAGTTCATGAGGGACATTTCCAGAATGAATCTTGCTAAGGTGAGTATTGGCATGGTCACTTTTGCACACTAAAAATATGTTTCCAACATATTAAGTGTTATATAAGATAAAATATAAGTAAATTTAATAATAAAACAAACATTTCAGAATGAACTGAAGACAAATATTTATGAATGATATCAGATTAAATGGGATATAGAAATATCTCTTGATATCTAAGCAGTCTATGTATTTTCAAAGTTCTCCAGTAACCACATTAATAATTTTTGTTAAATGAGTTAATTATATTAAACAAGCCGACATAAGAGAAAGGTTTATATTTCCTGAATTCACATAAATAATTGGAATACACCACAAACATTGATTTTTCCTAGTACAACAGTCGTTTTTGGACGATTTCCAGAATGAAATAAATGTAATGAAGTGTCACCACGATTGAATTAGGAAAATCAGTGAATCATGCTAGCTCGAGATGCTGCTTCATCACCAAAAGTCAAAGAGAGTTGATGGCAAACGTGCTTGGTCGAAAGTCAATTATTGCATGAAAATATTCACAATTTAATTCCACTTTTTACCAGATGAACGTTCCAAATATCTGTAAAGAACACAGTACTAGTAAGGCAACATGTTTTCAGTTCTTTACAATGACAATATTAGAATTGACATATTCACATCAATGTTGCCATATTTCAAAACTTAAGTCACACCCCTTAGACAAATTTGATGTAAACATATACGTCATGATTTTCATTACGTCCCAAGTATCTCGTGTCTAGATAACATTCAAAAATGAAAATTGCATTCATTTTCAAATTAATTTATTACTTACCCTAGCATATCTTCTGAGGAACCTATAGCTGATAGATATGCCCAGGTCAAAATCACAGACCTTCAATAAATTCATTTCCATTTGTATTAGTTCCCTCCTGCAATATGCACCATCACAAATATATAAGAAATCGTCGATTAATGGAGGGATTCGTTCATCATATTTACTAGCGACAAACATGGCTGAGGCACCAACTAACTGAAGGACGTCTTTGCCCACTGTTACTCTGCTAAGATACAAGTCAACTAGTTTCACTCCTAAATAAAGAGTTTCATGATTAAGTTCGAAACTCTCTTGTATTTCAACCATCCAATCCACCAGGAGAGATCGCATCCAGATAGATATACAACTTTGTTCAGCCATGTAATCACGAATTTGTTGGTGATCCTTTGAAATTGTAGTGATTAGTGATTTGCAAAATTCAAATAATAAAAGCTTATTTTTGTTCAAATTAACATAGATAACAATTCATACATTGGAACTCACTAAATTTTAAATCATATTGAAACCGAAAAATGATAATTAAAGCTTAACAATTTGCCCTGCACTTACAAATTTCTCCACTGTTACATGAATCTTCAAACGAAAACTTCTTATTTAAAATATAATATTTGCTTTTTGAAAAAATCATCTAACTAATTGTTAAATAACAGGTTTTAAAACATCGGTACTCAATTAACATGAAAACAGTAAAAATATGTATGAGCTCTGATGTCAGGAACTTTTGAATGTTCAAATTCAATATTTAAAATTCAATTAAAATATTCGAAGTTGTTAGTTGACATTTTCAGTTGATCTATAGTTTTTTTAATCCAATTTTCAATACCAGGTGTAGAAGTATGAAATTGGAATTTCTTTATAAGATAATATAGATGGTGCTAGCTAATAGTCTAGGAATTGTAAGACCTCTTCTGCTGTGCTCTAAAAGTTGATGAAAATTTTCAACACACAACACAAATTCCAATTTGTAGAAAACTCGCATCGGATGCCTGTGGAGGTTTACAGTGAATATGCTCTTGGTAAAGCCCAAGGGTTTTGAGTGGTTCAAATACATCAACGACAAGAAGGGTGTAATTCGTTATGAGGTGCTAAAACCTGGTGAAACAGTAAACACTGATCACTACCAATAGCAAATGATCGATTTCATAAAAAAACCAATGGAATATGGAAAAGGCAACACAAAGTCATTTTGCTCCATGATAATGCCTCATCAGATAGAGGGAACGATCAAAGGTGTTCGGTTGGGAAATACTAGCACATGCAGCTTATTCTCCATCCGATTAACCCAACACCACAGGGAAACACTCTTGCTGAACAACGCTTCAATTTGTATGAAAATGGTTCGATAATGGCTTTGCTTCAAAATTAGACCTTTTTTTTGGCGTTGCAATCATAAACTGCCGGAGTGATACTACATTTTCAAACTAAATAAACAAATTATGTCTAAACTATTATATTTATGGGGCGTTTTTTTTTTTTGTTTTTTAAATTTAAATAAAACACATTTAAATTAAGATTGAAGCCAAATTTTTTTTATTTGAAAGATAATTTCATGACATTTATGTTTTAAAAATAATTTCTGGCATATATCCACCACTACTAGCTCTGAGGAACCGCATTCGACCAGACCAATTTTGGACCACTTTTTCGAGTAATTCAGGCCTTATTTCATCAATAACACAAGTTATGTTGGCTTCCAAAGCGTCTATTGTTTCTGGTTTATCAACATAAACCAATGACTTGACATAACTCCAAAGAAAATTATCCTGTGGAGTTCTGTCGCATGATCTTGGAGGCCAATTAATTGGACTATTTCTCGGAAAAATGTTATCTCCAAATCTTTCTTTCAATAAATCAATCGTAACGATAGCAGCATGAGGTGGAGCACCATCTTGTTGAAACCAAAACACTTCAGGATCGATACCATTCAAATTTTGAAACAAATAATCATTGATCATCGATCTGTAACGAGCACCATTCAAGAAATATGGACTGATGATACCTCCAGCGTGTAAAGCACACATACAGTGCATTTTTCAGGATGCAATGGAACCTGCAGAACTTCTTGAGGATTGTTTTCACTTCATATACGACAATTTTGATTGTTTACATAGCCGTTCAACCAGAAATAAGCTTCATCACTAAATACAATTTTACAATAAATAAGTGGATCAACTTCAAGCTGTTCTAGGGCCCAATCAGCAAACAAACGAAGCTTATTATGGTCAAGGGGCTTTAGTTCTTGAACCAGTTCGATCTTGTATGGGTGTAGACCAAGATCTCTACGCAAAATTTTTTATGTGGTGGATGCATAGAGTCCAACTTGTTGTGAGCGTTTGAATTTATCATAGTCTGATCAAGTACCCTCAAAGATATCCAAATTACTTTATTAGACTATGATAAATTCAAACTTAATAATATGAATCCTACCCCTCCAAAACTATATGGCCTTATTAAAATCCATAAAGAATATTCACCAATACGCCCTGTTGTATCATACATTAATAGCCCCCTTGCGAAACTAGCCTCCAAATTTTTAAAGAACTAACACTCTTCAACTCACCCTATTCAATAAAAAATTCCATTCAGCTCAAAAAAAATTTGGAAAATTTTATCCCTCCACTTAACAGTATTCTAGTATCGTTTGATGTAGTTAATATGTTCCTGAATATACCAAATGCTGAACGTATAAATATAATCGAATATATTCTAACAAAAAATAACATCAATCCTGTTATAAAATATGAAATTTTAACTCTTTTCGAACTTTGCATGGAAGAAAATTACTTTCAATACAATAGTAAATTTTACAAACAGAAAGATGGACTTGCCATGGAGTCACCTCTCAGCCCCCTTCTCACTGAAATTTTTATGACCTTTTTTGAAATAAAAATTCTAAAATCCACACACGCAAAGCATATCACTTTTTGGTGCAGGTATGTAGACGATATATTGGCTTGCTTTTGCGGAACACATTCAGAATTAGAAAACACACTAGAATATCTTAATAGTTTGCACCATAAGGTAGAATTCACTATGGAAACACAACGTGATAACAAAATAAATTTTTTGGACATAACTTTAACTAAGAATAATGATGAAATTTCCTTTGATATATGTCGACCTACATCGACAGACACAACTATACCCAAGTTTTCAAACCATCCGAAACTCGCTCCATACTGATCAATGATACATAGAGCATTTTCAATTCCTTTAAATAATATTCCATTAAAAAGGAACTGAATACAATCAAACAAATAGCCACAAATAATCTTTTCGAAACTAAAATAATGAATTCTCTCATAAAAAAAAAAAAGTAAGCAAATATACTCCATAGCCATATCATATAATACAGACAAGAAATTCATAAAATTAACATATTTTGGACCAGTCTCACAAAAAATAGCTCAAATTTTGTCAAAAATTAACATAACAGCTTTCATACCCTCATATAAAATTTCCAACCTCTTTTTTAATGCAAAAGACTTAAAAACAACTGACTGAATAATTCTGGAGTCTATAATATAAGTTGTCAAGTGCAGTAGCGTATATATAGGACAAACCGGAAGATTTTTCCACAAAAGCTACAAAGAACATCAGTCTGCCTTTAGAAATCGGAAAGATAACTCCAATTTTGAGAAACATTTTTTTGTAACCGACCATATCTTCCCAGAATTGCAAAATCTCGAAATATTGCACGTGGAAGCGAAAGGAAAAAAACTAGACATCCTGGAATCCATAGAAATTCACAAATACAAAAAGCACCATAATAAAACTATTAAATGAGCAGAAGAACCTATGGCAATCCCCACTTTTTGAAGTTTTGCCGAAGCCATCAAGATATATATATATATATATATATATAATAGTTGAGACATAATTTGTTTGAAGTTTGAAAATGTAGTATCACTACGAGACTCACGTCACTGTATAATCGTAAATAAAGTTATAGTAAACAAAGTAATTTCTCATTTCATTCCAATTAAAATGAACTATCACAAAGTAACGGACTACTCCATCCAACCATGATACTATTTAAATTATAATTTCCCATCCCCTCCCAAACTATATGGCCTTATTAAAATCCATAAAGAATATGCACCAATATGCCCTGTTGTATCATACATTAATAGTTGAGACATAATTTGTTTATTCAGTTTGAAAATGTAGTATCACTACGAAACTTGAGTCACTATAATCGTAAAGTGATAGAAAAAAAGTAATTTCTCATTTCATTCCTATTATCATGGTGTTGTGCACTATGAACAGTTGCTGCCGGGTTAAACCGTTATTAACGAATATTGAATATATTATTATATTATAAGAGTTATGAAACCTTTGAAAGATTCTATGGGTAGGAGACTACTGGATTTGTGGGCTGGCGACATGGTTTTGCAACATGATAACGCGCCATACCACAAAGCCCGAATGGTGCCGGATTATTTGATGGAACTTAGTGTCCATATCCTCGAATAAGTAACGTATTTGACAGATTTTGCAGTATGTGACTTTTGTTCCCCCAGCTTAAGCTGCCCTTTTCATTAAAAATTTGAGTAGCCGTCAAGCAAAATGCAATGAAGGAAATGAAGACAATTCCTTCAAAAGTCTATCAGAAGTGCATGGATGATTTGTTCAAGTGTTGGCATAAGTGTGTCGTTTTAGATGGATGTTACTCTAAAGGAGATTAACACAATTTTGTTTTATTTACAATATACGATACTTTCGGATCATAGTATACAATGCACTGAATTAGTGAAAATTCATTACAAAAAAGATTAGAATTTTACTAATCGATAAGTAATGTACATTATTAAAACTAATTCTTACTTCTCTTTCCTTGAGGTAATTGAATATATCCATTGCATATTCTGACGACTGGTTGACATCATGTAAATTTTCTTTATCGAAATCATCTACTCCTTCAGGTACTTCATGATTGCCTAGATTAAGTTGTTCTTTAAATTGAGTAGCTACTAGAGATACATTGGACGGTTTAACTTCAGGTTTAAGTTCTTCCGTTTCAACTTCTACTGGTTTAACTTCTAATGGTTTAACTTCTAATGGTTTAACTTCTATTGGTTTGACTTCCATTGGTTTGACTTCTATTAGTTTGACTTCTATTAGTTTGACTTCTACTGGTTTAACGTCTATTGGTTTAACTTCTATTGGTTTGACTTCTATTGGTTTGACTTCTACTGGTTTAACTTCTACTCGTTTTACTGTTGGTATACAATGTAGCGCCTCGGCACTTTTGTATATTGAAGTGGCACTGGAAAATTAAGTAGTCCATTATTTTGTGATAGTTCATTTTAAAAAATGGAATAAATTATGAATTATTTCGTTTCTTAGCATTTTTTTATTATTATTGAAGATACAGTGACTTGAATTTAGTAGTTGCATTTCAAACTGATGTATAACAATTTGTATTGGGACAAATTAATTCGGCCCGTTTTTTTTAACTAAAAAGATCCGTCTCGGAAAAACTCCTTGTCTTTTGAGTTGATACAATTTTGAAGTCAATTTTAGATTTCTTCAAAAGAACTGAAGCGGTGATCTGCCAAATCGTGTTGCATCTGTCAACAGCCAGTAATCAGAAGGAGTAAAATATTCCATTTGATGGTTTCTAAATATTTTTTGACAACTTTTGTGACGTGAGGTCGAGCGTTGTCAAGTGAAAAAATAACTTTATCATGTCTGTCTTTATATCCTGGCCGTTTTTCTCGTAATGCACGGTTCAAAGAAGTAATTGCAGCCTGTACCGATTACCTGTAATGGAATCACCAGGTTTTAGAAGCTCATAGTAATCAACACCCTGTTGGTTCCACCAGATATACACAGCATAATTTTCGAACCATGAATATCTAACTTTGGTGTTGATGTTGAAGCCCATGGCTGGGCAAAGCATAGTATTTTTTTTTCTTGGACACTGCTTGGGTCGCCAATGTAAGTGCAAACTGGTCTTCAGTTAGATTTGGATCTTCATCGAGTAATGTTTGTAATTCAAGCGCCGAAACCATTCTCTACATGACTTGTCAGCTGGAGCATTGTCACCGTAAACTTCCAAGAGCATAAGATGAGCTTCAGTTGCATTTTTTCCGATTAAAGAATAAAGTATTGTATATGATCTGAAGAAGTTACAATGTAAAACGAAACGAATTATTGTTTTTCATTTCATTGAATTTTTTGTTATTGTTTTCTGTTTTGGAATGGGGTATATATTTGTTTCAGAATGAGTTTTCTCTTTTTGTTTATGAGACAATTTATAATTTTTGTTAAAAAATTATTCTTTATGGTTTTTTGTTCGAATATATTAAGTTCTTGTTTTAGCGCAATATTATTTGAGGGAATGGAAAATGCTCTATGGATCATTGATATATATGCAACGAGAATTTAGATGGTTTTAAAGCTAAAAAAGGAACTAATATATTCAAACAAATAGCTATAAACAATAATTTCGAAACAAAAATTATAAATTCTCTCATAAACAAAAAAAAAGCAACTCATTCTGAAACAAATATACCCCATTTCTAAAACAGAAAACAATAACAAAAAATTTGTAAAACTAACATATTTTGGACCAATTTCACAGAAGATAGTTTAAATAATTTAAACAACTTTCATAAAAATTCATATAAAATCTATTCTAACTAGAAACAAAAATAATCAGCTTAATAATTTAGGAGTTTATAAATTCATGAGTGTGGTTTCATATATGTAGGACAAACCAGGAGAATTTTCACAAAAAGGTTCAAAGAACATCAAGCATCATTTAAGTATCAAAAGATAACTTAGATCATTTAAGCTTGAAAAGACAACTCTACTTTTTATAATATTTTTTTTTGAAATAAGTCATGCTTTCCCAGAATTATATTATCTTAAAATACTACATCTGGAACCGAAAGGCAAGAATCTAGACATTCTGGAATCAATAGAGATTTAAAAAAATTATCACAATCCCGAGGTAAAACCATTGAACGAGCAGACGTACACGTGGCCTTCCATAAATATATAAAACTTGTTACACACCAGTTTGAAAGTGTAGCAAAACTGAGAAACTCTGTTCACTGAATCCTCAATAATAATGTAAAAGGAATAGAGAACTGAGTGATTTATTATTTATTCCAGTAAACTGACAAAATAATAAAATATTTAATATTCAATTTAATCAGTCTTTATTTGATGAAAATCCATATTAAATAAGGTTATTCCGATTTTCATAAATTTTTATTGTTATTTAATACAACAATTGTTTCAAATATATTGAATTGTATCAGTCCTTACTTGGTGAAAATCCATATTAAATAATTTGAAATAAGGTTATTCTGATTTTCACAAATTTTTATTGTTAAACTCACAACAATTGTTTCGCTATCACAGTAGCATCATCAGGTAAGATCACATTTTGAATAACTAAGCTTGTTTCCGAAATCCGTGGCTATTTATATTACAGTAACTACAATAAATTTTTATTAGGCACTAAAACCCAAAAAAGGGTCCCTGCAAATTCCAGCTTATCTGAATATATTTAACAGAGGTGAGCTATTTAAATCTATTTGTTCGTTAAGTAATATTCCAATTTTATTATGTTTATTTATCTCTAGGGATTCTAACAGATTTAAGGCATAACTTTTGCTTTCTATATGTAGAATTTCAAAGTTATGGTTGAAATTATGTCCTGTTTCTAACAAATGGTTGGAATATGTGGAATTGCTTTTATTGTTGAGGAAACTCTTCAAATGTTCACACATCCTATGACGGAACGTTCTTCCAGTTTGACCTATGTAAATTTTAGGGCAATCACCGCAGGTTAACTTATAAACCCCAGATTTATCATCCTTATGTGTGTAGTCTTTATTATTTTTGATAAATTTACTCAAGTTTAAATTAGTTTTGAATGAAGTTCTCAAATTATATTTATTTTTGAGGTATGTAGCAATTTTCTCAGAAATACCTTTAGTGTAATTTAAGGAAATGTATTTAAAATTTTCTTTTATATTAGGAAACACCATATTTAAAGCTATTTTATTATTTTTCTTCATCAATAATTTGTCTATCAACTTTGGATCATATTCATTATTAAAAGCTATTTGTTTAATTATGTTAAGTTCTGAAATATAATTTTCTCGATTCATGGGAATATTAACTAATCTATGGATCATACAATTAAATGCTGATAATTTTTGATTTAGAGGATGATTTGATTTATTGTGTATAATAGAATCCGTATAGGTTGGTTTGTGAAATATTGAAAAATTATGTGAACTATTTATTCGAGTAACAGTTAAATCAAGAAAATTAATAGAATTATTAAGTTCGGTTTCCATAGTGAATTTAATTGAAGGATGTATTTCATTGATGAATAAAAAGAATTTTTTCAAAAGTCTGTCTGTACCTGTGAAGCAACAGAAAATATCGTCTACATATCTATACCAATATAAAAAGTATTTCTTAAGGGGATTTTGGTGAATTTTAGTTTCAATATTGTCCATGAATATTTCTGCTAATAAAGGACTTACGGGATTTCCCATAATCAAACCGTTTTCAGATTTATAAATTTTATTTTTAATTGAAAATAATTTTGTCTAGAGCAAATATCTAGACATTCTGAAATATCTTCTTTGATAATTGTATTGCATCTGTTTTTGATTAATAGATTATTTACTAGTTTAATTGTTTCGTTTGGTGATATACATTCCTTGTGTAATTCAATCAAAGAATACATTTTTGGAGGTTGTGGATTCATTAAAATTAATTTATTTTTTGGGGTATTCCGAAAAAGACTGGATTCCGAAAAAGACGGGATTCCGGAATACCCCAAAAAATAAATTAATTTTAATGAATCCACAACCTCCAAAAATGTATTCTTTGATTAAATTACACAAGGAAGATTATCCATTAGACCGGTTGTTTCGTTCGTTAGTGCACCTTCATTTAAACTTTCGAAAGAACTTATTCTGATTATTTTAAAAGAAACTAAATTCCAAGCTAAATACTCGATAAAAAATTCACTACAGCTAATAAACAAAATAAAGAATATCCACTTACCTCATAATGCTAAATTCATTTCATTTGACGTACAAAATTTATTTCCAAGTATACCACCAAACGAAACAATCAAACTAGTAAATAATCTATTAATCAAAAACAGATGCAATACAATTATCAAAGAAGATATTTCAGAATGTCCAGATATTTGCTCTAGACAAAATTATTTTCAATTTAAAAATAAAATTTATAAATCCGAAAACGGTTTGATTATGGGAAATCCCTTAAGTCCTTTATTAGCAGAAATATTCATGGACAATATTGAAACTAAAATTCACCAAAATCCCCTTAAGAAATATTTTTTATATTGGTATAGATATGTAGACGATATTTTCTGTTGCTTCACAGGTACAGACAGACTTTTGAAAAAATTCTTTTTATTCATCAATGAAATACATCCTTCAATTAAATTCACTATGGAAACCGAACTTAATAACTCTATTAATTTTCTTGATTTAACTGTTACTCGAATAAATAGTTCACATGATTTTTCAATATTCCACAAACCAACCTATACGGATTCTATTATACACAATAAATCAAATCATCCTCTAAATCAAAAATTATCAGCATTTAATTGTATGATCCATAGATTAGTTAATATTCCCATGAATCGAGAAAATTATATTTCAGAACTTAACATAATTAAACAAATAGCTTTTAATAATGAATATGATCCAAAGTTGATAGACAAATTATTGATGAAGAAAAATAATAAAATAGCTTTAAATATGGTGTTTCCTAATATAAAAGAAAATTTTAAATACATTTCCTTAAATTACACTAAAGGTATTTCTGATAAAATTGCTACATACCTCAAAAATAAATATAATTTGAGAACTTCATTCAAAACTAATTTAAACTTGAGTAAATTTATCAAAAATAATAAAGACTACACACATAAGGATGATAAATCTGGGGTTTATAAGTTAACCTGCGGTGATTGCCCTAAAATTTACATAGGTCAAACTGGAAGAACGTTCCGTCATAGGATGTGTGAACATTTGAAGAGTTTCCTCAACAATAAAAGCAATTCCACATATTCCAACCATTTGTTAGAAACAGGACATAATTTCAACCATAACTTTGAAATGCTACATATAGAAAGCAAAAGTTATGCCTTAAATCTGCTAGAATCCCTAGAGATAAATAAACATAATAAAATTGGAATATTACTTAACGAACAAATAGATTTAAATAGCTCACCTCTGTTAAATATATTCAGATAAGCTGGAATTTGCAGGGACCCTTTTTTGGGTTTTAGTGCCTAATAAAAATTTATTGTAGTTACTGTAATATAAATAGCCACGGATTTCGGAAACAAGCTTAGTTATTCAAAATGTGATCTTACCTGATGATGCTACTGTGATAGCGAAACAATTGTTGTGAGTTTAACAATAAAAATTTGTGAAAATCAGAATAACCTTATTTCAAATTAATTAAAAAAAAAAAACAATTGTTTCGCTATCACAGGAGCATCATCAAGTAGGTTTACATTTTGTATAACTGTGATAGCGAAACAATTGTTGTATTATATAACAATAAAAATTTGTGAAATTCAGAATAACCTTATTTCAAATTAATTAAAAAAAAAAAACAATTGTTTCGCTATCACAGGAGCATCATCAAGTAGGTTTACATTTTGTATAACTGTGATAGCGAAACAATTGTTGTATTATATAACAATAAAAATTTGTGAAATTCAGAATAACCTTATTTCAAATTAATTAAAAAAAAAAAACAATTGTTTCGCTATCACAGGAGCATCATCAAGTAGGTTTACATTTTGTATAACTGTGATAGCGAAACAATTGTATTATATAACAATAAAAATTTGTGAAAATCAGAATAACCTTATTTCAAATTAATTAAAAAAAAAAAAAACAATTGTTTCGCTATCACAGGAGCATCATCAAGTAGGTTTACATTTTGTATAACTGTGATAGCGAAACAATTGTTGTATTATATAACAATAAAAATTTGTGAAAATCAGAATAACCTTATTTCAAATTAATTAAAAAAAAAAAACAATTGTTTCGCCATCACAGGAGCATCATCAAGTAGGTTTACATTTTGTATAACTGTGATAGCGAAACAATTGTTGTATTATATAACAATAAAAATTTGTGAAAATCAGAATAACCTTATTTCAAATTAATTAAAAAAAAAAAACAATTGTTTCGCTATCACAGGAGCATCATCAAGTAGGTTTACATTTTGTATAACTGTGATAGCGAAACAATTGTTGTATTATATAACAATAAAAATTTGTGAAAATCAGAATAACCTTATTTCAAATTAATTAAAAAAAAAAAACAATTGTTTCGCTATCACAGGAGCATCATCAAGTAGGTTTACATTTTGTATAACTGTGATAGCGAAACAATTGTTGTATTATATAACAATAAAAATTTGTGAAAATCAGAATAACCTTATTTCAAATTAATTAAAAAAAAAAAACAATTGTTTCGCTATCACAGGAGCATCATCAAGTAGGTTTACATTTTGTATAACTGTGATAGCGAAACAATTGTTGTATTATATAACAATAAAAATTTGTGAAAATCAGAATAACCTTATTTCAAATTAATTAAAAAAAAAAAACAATTGTTTCGCTATCACAGGAGCATCATCAAGTAGGTTTACATTTTGTATAACTGTGATAGCGAAACAATTGTTGTATTATATAACAATAAAAATTTGTGAAAATCAGAATAACCTTATTTCAAATTAATTAAAAAAAAAAACAATTGTTTCGCTATCACAGGAGCATCATCAAGTAGGTTTACATTTTGTATAACTGTGATAGCGAAACAATTGTTGTATTATATAACAATAAAAATTTGTGAAAATCAGAATAACCTTATTTAATATTATAAAATATTTATGTACTATACAAAAAATTCTTACCTGGATTCTAATAATTCTTCTGCAGGAGTAGCATACATAGATTCTTCAGTCTTCTCGAATTCATTGCTTAATCGCTTCACTTTACTAATAGATTCCTTCAATGGTACTTTACTTTTGACTACTATTTCTGTATCTGTAGTAGTTTTAACTGGTAACCTCGTTTTAGTCTTCACGCCAGGAGCATTTGGGGCAACAACATTTTCATTATTCTTTGGTTTTGTGACTGTTTTTATGGAAGTTTGTTTTGCCCTTGTTACAACAGCCTTCAATATAGGTTTCTCCACTCCATTTTTTTTGGGTACTATATTTGAATTTCTTGGTAAATCACTCAATGCCGATCTTTTTACATTAACCCTGCTTTCTTTGGTAGGGGAACCTTCTGCTTTCCTTTTTGTTGTCCTAACATTTCTGTTTTCTACATCTGCTAAGGCTGCTCTGCTTCTTGTAGTCATTACATTCTTTCTGACATTTGGTGCTGGTACATTCCTGAGCGTGTTTTGTTTTCTTATGTTCATCATCTCCGCTAAATGAAAAAATATTTTATTAGAGGCAGACATTGCGTGTTCAAATGCATTCACTATGATATGATATTCGTATTTTATCCTGATACTCCTAGATCTTCTGAGAAGATCCCTCAGAAGCTTTTTAAACCTGTGGGAGTTAGGAGTTCAGTTGTGTTCTGGTTAGGTTTGTTACTGCGACCTTACGCCACTTCAGGTCGCAGCACTGTTAATTTTCGACCGAACAGTGAAATTGAATAATTATATATTTTCTTAACTCTTAAGTGAATGAGGGGTTAGGATTAAAAAGGGTTTAAAGGGACCATCGATGTATATTCCAAAAGTAAAGAGTTCCAGTATTCATCCATGTTCCAGTTTTATAAAGCATGTGGTGTAGAATATGAATTGTTGGGGATATTTTTTCTCGGGGAAAAAAATACTAGAATTGAATTTAAAACAAACCATTTACATAGCACAGGCAACTAATATGCTGGAAATGGGGAATCCTGTAAAATAATTCCCAAATTAATTTGAATTGTAATATGTTCCTTCAACAAGAACTGCTTTTATTTTTTTTTTTGGGTGACAGGCTGGTAGCAGTTGCTCAGTCGTAGTTGATAACGATTTTGATTAACATAAACTTTTTTGAAATGATTTCTATAAGAGCACACAAAATATTTTCAGGAGATATATAAAGATGGGCAATTTAAATCTACCCGTTTGACCAATATATGCCACAGGGCAATCACTGCAAGGCAATTTATAGACTCCAGATTTATTATCGTATGTTAATAAACAAACATACAACTTATAGACTACATATTTATTATTGTAATTGTCATTATAAAATAAAACACTTGTTTACATTTTCTACTTTATTTTTGGTATTGACGTACGTTTCGTCTTTGCTAGAAAGACTTCATCAGAATACGAAGTAACAGTTGTTGTACAATGAATTTATAAGATTTTTTACAGAAGGTGTACATGTGTTTTTAATTGTTCGTCGGGTTGGTTTTCTCAAAGAATATTCCCTTCAGAATCGTGTTCACTCGATCCCTTGTAAATATTGAATAGAGGGGTGTAATAAAAATCTATTTGTTCATTTACTAGGTTATTGCTGTTTTTATGTTTATTTATTTCGTAAATTTCCCATAAGTTCAATTTTAGACCTCTATTTTCAACATGTAGAATTTCTATTTCTTTTGTGAAAGAATGGTTATTTTCAAGAAGGTGTTTAGCATAATGTGAATCTTTTTTATTTTTATCGAAACTTCTTTTATGTTCGGTTAGGCGTGTACCGAAATATAGAAATTCTACATGTTGAAAATAGAGGTCTAAAATTGAACTTATGAGAAATTTACGAAATAAATAAACATAAAAACAGCAATAACCTAGTAAATGAACAAATAGATTTTTATTACACCCCTCTATTCAATATTTACAAGGGATCGAGTGAACACGATTCTGAAGGGAATATTCTTTGAGAAAACCAACCCGACGAACAATTAAAAACACATGTACACCTTCTGTAAAAAATCTTATAAATTCATTGTACAACAACTGTTACTTCGTATTCTGATGAAGTCTTTCTAGCAAAGACGAAACGTACGTCAATACCAAAAATAAAGTAGAAAATGTAAATTTCGGTACACGCCTAACCGAACATAAAAGAAGTTTCGATAAAAATAAAAAAGATTCACATTATGCTAAACACCTTCTTGAAAATAACCATTCTTTCACAAAAGAAATAGAAATTCTACATGTTGAAAATAGAGGTCTAAAATTGAACTTATGGGAAATTTACGAAATAAATAAACATAAAAACAGCAATAACCTAGTAAATGAACAAATAGATTTTTATTACACCCCTCTATTCAATATTTACAAGGGATCGAGTGAACACGATTCTGAAGGGAATATTCTTTGAGAAAACCAACCCGACGAACAATTAAAAACACATGTACACCTTCTGTAAAAAATCTTATAAATTCATTGTACAACAACTGTTACTTCGTATTCTGATGAAGTCTTTCTAGCAAAGACGAAACGTACGTCAATACCAAAAATAAAGTAGAAAATGTAAACAAGTGTTTTATTTTATAATGACAATTACAACTGATTTCTACCAAGCAACGGCCCAATCTATCATAAATTTATTATTGTATGTAAATAAATCTGAAGTCTAAAAGTTGACTTGCAGTGATTGCCCTATGGTATGTATATATTGGTCAAAAAGCTAGGCCTTTAAGAAAAGAATTCACGAACACCAGCGTAGTTCTGGAAATAAACATATGCCAGTCATTTGAATACATAATTTCAACAAAAACTATGAAATTATTATCCATAATGAAATTAAAAGTATAAGGCTCGCTTTTTTGTTCATTTGTATCCCCTTTTTCGCATATTTTTCTTTATCGGTATTTTTGTGAATTGATGGTTATTTATATCCCTTTTTGCATATGCTTTTCTTATCATTATCTCCGAAAATTGTTACTTAGTTGTACCTCCTCTCTTTTCAAGTTTTTAGCTATAAAAGAAGTGAAGGTGTAATTGTAAGAGTTAGTTCAAAATGTAAACTTGATAAAGCCACAGTGTTGGCGAAATGATTGTGGTTCAATTAATAAATTGTGGCAGTAATCTTCATTATTTTATTAAAATGGGTTTCTATCAAGTAAGGACCAATTCAAATAAATTTTTGTCAAGGAATCAGTCTCTTCTGGAGGGGTATCTATGTGGCATTCACAAAACAAATATAAATTGAATGATTATCAATGGGCACAAAATCTAAAATTCCAATAAGAAAGTATATACCTTTCGGATCAATTCTGCCCAACATTATATATGCCAATGCCATTGAATCTCCTCCACCCCTAAGTACTCGATGCCGTAACTCCATGGTCACTAGATTATTCACACTAAACTATTCGAAATCTTAGAACAAAGTACACCCGAAATTCAATCACAATTTACAGAATGTTTTCAGGGATTTGCTTCAACGTGCGCGACACTAACCCTCCCTAAACCTTAAAAGTGGTCAAAGATGTTTGGTATCACCAAAACTCAAGCCCCGGCCTTTCAAAAAGTTGGTTCGTTAATCCGTGAATGTTCAGCCGGTGTTGCCGAACCTACCGATCTTTCGGTATTTATACCGATTTGAAGACCTCCCAAAATACCGAAAACTGAAAAATATCTACCGATTTTTAGATCTACTCTAAACTTGATGGATATTTTCTCAATATCTATTAAAGACCTGCTAACAGATGGTTACTTGATTTCAATGGAAAAATAATATTTGGCACTTCGAACTGTGCTGGCCTTTACTTGATTGAAATGAAATGAAATAACATCAGATGGCAAAAAAATATATTATATTTGGATGAAACATGACTTAATGAAATAAAGCTGGGTAGATAGAATCGGTAAAATGCTACCTCAAGGCTCCGTCTTCCAGAGATTAAAAAGTTATTTTTTTTTAGAATTGTGATAGCCTTTACTTGGTGAAAATCTATTGTACACTTAATTAAATAATACACATCTGTATCAATTTATTATTTTGAGATGATGCCTTTCGCTGCATTATAACTTCTAGAAATGCTTTTAAACTCGTAAAAAATTCTGTAACATAATATTTAAATGGATTCAGTTTGGACATAAAAGTAGAATAAAAGTTTTTATTACCACGGAGGTTCCTAAGAGAATAGACTCCAATAGAGGTAATCTAACCTTGTAAGAGGTTCAGTCTCAGGCCTTGATTTCCCTTATGCAAAATTTTAAAACGCTTATCAAAATCATGTTTCTCTGTTATTATATGTTCTGCATATGGAGAATTCAACTTATCATTAAGGAAAGATCGCCTATGTTCTAAAGTATTAAAGGACCTTCCGGTTTGTCTAATATAAGATTTTGGGCAGATACCACATAATAATTAATCAACATTGTTTCTTAAAAAAAATTTCCAAAGAATTATTGATTGGAGTATATGTTATTGAGGAACTTGAAATGACAAATTAGTTTGTTTTCTATCACTTTTTTTACTGATTATACAGTGACTCGAGTTGATACTACATTTTCAAACTGAATAAACAAATTATGTCTCTACATAATTAATGGTCAGAGGTGAATAACTCGTAAACCATTAGATCGATTTGGGCTATTAACGAACTCAACAGAGATATTTAGGTCCCAAACCTACTTCCATTCGATAGTTACGAGTTTTTACGGACGAAGCAGCCGGCTGGACAAAATCACTTTTGTACTCGGATTCATCATGAGTTAGTCCAACCTAACCATTTCGAGACCATTTTTGGCTCAAACTTCGAGAATTACAGACAAAACGATAGTACGATGTTCCTTAGGACAAGCTTGCAAAATGATATAAATTTAAAAACTTAATGCTTTGAATTGTAACATAACTACAGCAATGACATCGGCTATGTCGTAAGAATAATGGGATGAATTTAAAAATAATTGATTTAAGTATGTAATTAACTTTATTTTTTAAATTCTAGACTTGTTTAACTATTTCAATATATTATATAGAATATTTTAAACAGAGTTAATATAATTCATTGCTTCAGTTATTCCTATTTCCAGAAAATTTGAGTTTTGCTTCTAGTTGAACGCTTTCTTGATATTTCAAAGGAAATTTACGTATGCATTTGTTGAATATTGAAGTGCCCATTTTATAAATTCTCTTTGGATATTTTGTATTTATATAAATTATGAATTTCGAGTCAGATTGTTGGATATTTTGTATTTATATAAATTATGAATTTTGAGTCAGATTGGTGATATTTCTAATTTAAAATTAATATAAAAAATCTGAAAAATTTCCACTATATAATAAATATATATAAAATAAATACTTTTCTGGAAAAACATTTATTATTCATTTTATGGCCTGTATTCAACATATGTGTATGCGAATTCATCTAAAATATCAAACATATTAATTCTGCTAACCTCACTAAAAATTTCAATTTTATAAAAATTTTTTCACAAAACTTTTTAAAATTAAATTAAATAAATGTCTTAGAAAACACAGTTTCAGTTTAGTAGATCAAGAAATAACGTTCATTACACAATATGTCTACTGAATTGAAACTGTGTTTTTGAAAAAAAATATTATAAAATTGAAATTTGTAGTGAAGTTGGCAGAATAAATCTGTTTGGTATTTTAGACATTTTAAAAGCCTTCTGTCAAGTAAAAAAAAAACCCTTTTTATTATTTTAAGTGAATTAATCCATTAGTGTGAAAACCTACAAAAGGCTACAGAAATAATAAAATACTTGACTCAAAATGTAGCGAAGGGTTAAGTATGTTATCATTTCTGTATTCTTCTTTGGGCTTTCATGTACACATGTTGTATGCAATGTCATAAAATAAATGTTTTTCCAGACAAATATTAATTATATATTAATTTAATATATATATTTTAAAATATATAGTGAAATTTATTCAGATTTCTGATATGAATTTTTTGTTCTGTTTTGTATTTATCACTGTTAGACAATTATTTCAGTCAAGTTTCTCATAATCATATCAACAATAAATTTTCAGAAAAGATGAAATAAATAGTGTTTTATCTACCGATTTCCATAGTAGCTTCTACAGATATTGCATTTGAATCTTCGAAAATACTGGATAAAGCACGATGTTTATGAGGTTTAAATGAAAATATTATCGATGAGGACGGAATTCTAATATTCTAATAAGAAAATGCCTACCTTTCGGATCAATTTTTTTGCCTACGAAATGTGACAATGCCATGAAATATTGTCCTTTATTTGCGTGCGATCGTAACTCCATGGTCCCTAGAATATTCACACTGAACTATTCGAAATATAACCTCAATTTAAACAACGTTTTCAGGGGTTTGCTCGAACCTTCGCGCCAGCTATCCCTCTCCGACTGAAAGTGGTCAAATATTATTGGCAACACCGTTTATTATTACCAATTTCAACCACCCGCCTTTCGACAAGTAACTCGTAAATTTGGTAATGGCAAGCACGTTGTTTATTAGGTGTACTTCAGGTGTAACAAATGAAAATTCGAACAAACAAAATGACTGATACAATAGGATTTAATATTTTCAGTATTTGAACTTCTGAGAAATGGCACATTAACTTCTTTCTGATCCTCCGTTTCCGATCTTACTATTGAGCCTGTTTTCTTAAAACCTATTCTTAAAACGAATGGAATATCGAAAACGCACGGGGTAACCTGCAACAAATGGAGTTATTACGATGATGACAGTAGAAGGCTTAAGTCAAGAACTGCTCCAACACAAGAATATTTGTGAAGACACAGAGACAAAAAAAACCAAAACTGCAACAGTATTCAAACAGTATGTTTACAGGACGGGCAATGAATATGAGCTAAAAATTTCCAAGGGCTACAGCTTTGAGCCATGAACATATTTTTGATAGGCGAAACGAATGTGAAGTTCGGGATACTTCCAGAAATTGGAAAATGATCTATCTTAATCGTTTGTTGGTAACTTGAATCGAAAGAAGAAAAAAATTCGCGCTTTAAACAACTGCAGGTAGGTTTATTATCTTCCTATAAAGTTTTTTTACATTTATCTACATTATCAATGTTAACTTTCATAACTCTCAAATCACTGATCGTAAAAAAATGCGATTAAGCACCATAAGATTATATGATCAAAATTTAATTTCTGTATCGTACTGCGGTGACATAAGTGAAAAAGATAAAAATCAGGTATTAATATTGCTCTGAAACCGCAAAACAAAATATCATCTTTATTTCTTACAACCAATTTATCCAGACAAATATTATTGAAAAATATACAAAATTTACAGTCAAATATGCAAAATAAATTCAATAGAATCAGTAAATTAAAAAACATTTGTAATTTAAAATAACCAGATGATGCTAAATTAGTTTCCTGGAATGTTGAAATTCTTTTCCCTAGTATCCCTCCGTTAGAAGCGATAAAACTGGAAGGGAAATCATCCAGAAAAAAATAACGCACATACGGTTAATATTTCAGTAATGATAAATTCATTGAATATTTGACGTATTGTACACTAGTCAAGAAGGTTAAATACTTTAATTCAAACTATAACTTTCGTATTATTTCAAATGAATTATATTAAATATTGAAATTGTAGAAATATAAATAAATAAAATTAAAAAAATATTAAATAAACATTTAAAAAAGTTTCATATTGAAATAAAATTGTATTTTATCAACTATTCATAGATTTATCCAATAAAACACAGGATAATTTTGAAGTAGGGTATGTACTATTTTTGAATAAATCTATGAATGTTGGCCGAAAGACAGTTTTACTGCAACATTTCACTTGTTGATTTTATTAATGTTTATAAGATGACAATACCCCAATATTTCAGTTTTGTTATGGCAGGTACGTAGAACGAAGTGTGCCCAAAATTCAATGGGAGTTATTTGCATTTTGCTGGTGAAAATTTCAGGTAAAGTTATGAATATTCATGTATAATTTATGACACTTATGACACTACAATATGTATATGTATGTCTTTATAACAGTGGAACAAATTATGACTATTTTTTAAAATTAATCCTGATTATGAGTTGAGAGATTAATACAAAAACAGCCATCTAGTCTTCTTGTAGCTATTTTACATCTACTGGGAATACAAATTAATTCGGTCCGTTTTTTAGTCCAAAAATGCATTTATTTCAAAAGATAATGAATTAACAAATTATTCAAAATATTGTCCATCACTTCTTACTGCTTTTTCCCACCTCTCATGCAATTTCCGAATCCTGTCTATAAAAAACTTCTTGTCTTTTGAGCCGATCCAATTTTTTTTAGCTAATTTTCGTTTTTTCGAAAGAAGCGAAGCGATGACCTGCCAAATCGTGTTGCAATATATATTATCTAATTGAAGAATCTTTAAGAAATTTTGCACGAACATACGTGTCATTATTCTAAATCCAAAATTTACGATCAGTAGCATCCATAACTTCGCAAATAATGAGAAGAATATTTAATTGAAACTGAAAACTGTCACAGGTAAGATAATATTGTTATATTCTTTGTCAAAATTCTCACGTGACATGGGTATGTTGGCTAATATATCCATACCCATGTCACGTGAGAATTTTGACAAAGAATATAACATTATCAAACAGATTGCGTTGAACAACGGTTTCAACGTCCCGATTATTGAGAATCTTTTCACAAAAATACAATTAAAACTGGCTTTGAAATTAGTATATCCCATAAATAATGATCCAATTGAAAGTAAATACATTTCGTTGACATACTTGGGACCAAAAACAGAAGACGTAGCTAGATATTTAAAGAAGAATCACAATTTTAGAATTTCTTATAAAACGAATAACTCCCTAGGAAAACTAATAAAAAATAATAAATATGAAACATCTAAGAACAAGAAATCAGGTGTTTATAAGTTAACTTGCGGTACTTGCCATTTTGTATATGTTGGTCAGACATGAAGATCGTTCCAGACGAGACTTAGGGAACATGAAAAATGTTATTGTAACAAAAAGGGAAATTCAACCTACGCAGAGCACCTTCTAGACACAGGACATAGTTTTAATAGTAACTTTGAAATTTTACACTCAGAAAACAACAGTTTTAGATCAAACTTGTTAGAAACTTTAGAAATTAATAGATATCCTAAAGGAAAAATATTATTGAATAACCAAACAGAATTAAGTAACTCCCCTTTGTTGAATCTTTTTTGAATCATTTTTCAGATTCGTACAAGAATTGTAAAACTCTCTTCACACCCTCTATTTTGCTATATCCATGTACTATAAAATGAAGTTCTTGTTCATGGTATACTCAGTATCTTGTAATACTCACCTGAAGAAGTCATGGTATGACGTAACGTGTTCAAAATTCGAAAATTACAGAAATTTGGACAAAATGATAACAGGCTCTCTAGAACAAGCGTGCAAATTGTAGAAATTATATTAGGGGTACAAATAAGTTTCCGCCGTTTTATTGTAGATAGCGCGGCACGGAGTTTCGGTTAGCTTTCGCAGATGATAACCGGCTTAAAAAATAGTTTGGACATTCAAGAACAACATAACCTATTAATATCATTGATTTTATATTGGTAAAATATAATTTTTATAAGTTGAAAATGTCAAAATTTGAGCCAAGTAAGCGCCATTTGCGGGAAATATTAATTTACTTCTTTAATTTAAAGAAATCTGCTGCTGAGGCGCATCAATTGCTCGTAGAAGCATATGGTGAGGGTGCTTTGAGTGAGAGAACGTGTCGAGAGTGGTTTCAAAAGTTTGAAAACGGTGATTTCGACGTAGAAGACAAAGATCGCAGTGGAAGGCCAACAATTTACGAGGATGCAGAATTGAAGGAATTATTGGAGGAAGATTCATCTCAAACACAAAAAGAATTTGCTCTAACATTAGAAGTCACTCAGCAAGCAGTCTCACATCGTCTTGTATAATAAATATTTAATTTGTGTTAAAAAACGGCGGAAACTTATTTGTACTCCTAATAATAACCTTATTTAAAATATAATAGTTGAAATATTAAGTCATTACTTTCTCGCACCAAGTGCGTTAAGGTGGCACTTAACAGATCTTTTGTGAAGTGAGTACTTTACAACCGATTATATAAAAACTGATTTTTCAGATACTGAATTGTTTCAGCCGTTACTATTTGGTAGTTGATCATAATTAAAACAAATTGTGGAAATTACTATGTTTTACTACCAATAAAAATATATTTTACACATTTTCTTGTGACTCGAGTTTCGGGAAATGAACTATCCCATCATTAGACAACTGAAGACCTAACAGAGGTACAGAGGTATTTAAACAAAAGTGATGAATATTTTGAATATTTCAATAGATTCTAACACCTAATAGTGGTACAGAGGTTTACAAGCGGAACGTGATAAAAACCCGGTTAAAAAAGAGAGGTCTTCTAACAGATATCGGAATGTCGGCAATCGACAAAGAAGGTTGTTAAACAGATGGTACCCATTTAAATATCTCAAATAATTTTTGGGGTTACATAGCTCCGTACAGCCATTCATTATTTTTACGTTATTTTGTTGTACATCACAAATATTTGGATTTACATAGCTCCATACAGTCATTCATTATTTTTTAAATTATTTTTATTGTGAACGAATTTGAAAATTTCAATAATCAAGTTTCTTTTCATTTGAATCTACATGTAAAATTTTCCTTAAGAATTTCTTTTGTCGAAAGGAATTACTGTTTTCTAAAGAATGAGTGGCAAAAGTTGACTTTTTGTTTACTTTTCATTAAATTAATTTTATGTTCGTTGAAAAAGGTTTTAAACAGATGTTACTTTTTGAATATCTCAAATATTTTCGATTTACGTAGCTCCGTACAGTCATTCATTATTTTTACATTATTGTTATGGTGAACTAATTTGAAAATTTCAACAGATTCTAGATAATCGAGTTTCTTCCCTTTTGATTCTACATGTAAAATTTTAAGATTATCTATTATGGGAAAGGAATGACCGTTTTCTAGACAATAAGTGGCAAAAGTAGAATTTTGTTTATTTTTTATGAAACTAATTTTATGTTCGTTGAACCTTGAAGGAACGACCTGTTTGTCTTATATATTTATTACTGCACGTAGAACAAGATAACTCATAAACTCCTGATTTGTGTATGTTTGGAGTAGGGTCTTTTGCGTTAAATAATACCGATGATAACTTGTTTTGCGTTTTGAAGGCAATATTGATATTGATTTTGAAAAACTATTGGCCACTTTTTGACTTATGCTACCAAAGTAGGATAGAGAAATGAATTTTTTATTTTCTTCAGTTTTTATGATGGGATAAATTTGGCTTATAGCTATTTTTGATAGTTTCTGTCGAATTAGATTATCTATCATATTGGGGTTGAAACCGTTGTTCGCGGCTATTGATTTTATAATTTGGACTTCAGCTTCGCGGTCATTTTTTGATAAGGGTAATGCGAAGGCTCTATGGATCATCGATTGATATTTTTTGTGAAAATTGGTAAAATATATTTTTATTGGTAGTAAAACATAGTAATTTCTACAATTTATTTCAAAACTGATTTTAATGAATTTTCGTTATTTTGAGAATAACTTCCAAGATTATCTGCAAATTTCTGGATTATTCAAGGTATCAATAAAATGAGATATCCACCAAATCAACAATAAAGGCTTAAGGTGAGTATTTCAAAGGTAGAAGTAATATAAATTAACATTTCACAGAAGATTAGTTTAGTTAATACGAGTTCTGAAAAAGGGCATTTTAGTTCCTGGAAATTCTGATGGTGACCGGTTACAACCAGTGACAAATTCACTTTAGTGTCGGTTGAAGTCAAATGCAATACGAATCAAGAGTTTGAAATACACGGTATAATTTTTTTTAGTTTATTATTTTCTCACATATTTTATTACATTTAGGCAGATGAGTTTGACTTTGAGTTCGCGTAGTGCGCGTCGAAGTGCCGAAAGTTTGTGGCCACCATTTCTGAACAACAGAATCTTGTCAGTGTATTTTAATAATAGCAGGAGTATGAAAGTATCACATAATCCATTTTGTTAACGGACTGAGACATACTCTAACTTAAATTGGGTAAATAATTTTCAATATTCACAATATATGTCTTGCAGATGACTCGATTTGATTTGTTTGTTAATTAACTTCTTACACTTCAATTGGTCCGTTACTGTTTTAAAATAATAGTTTTGAGGAAGTGTCAAAGGACCTTCTGGTTTGTCCGATATAAGTTCTTGAGCAGGTAAACACCTGACAAATCTGATTTGTCAGTTTGTTTTTGTAAGTTTTTCAAAATTATTCCTAATGAATTTGGAAAGCTTGCTCAAAAACCTTCACTAGATAAACCGGAAGGTCCTTTGACACTAGAATAAAGAAACACCGACGCTCTTTCCTCAGTAATAAGTTTGATTCTACGTATGCGGAACATCTAATAAAAGAGAAACATTATTTTGATGAGCGTTTTGAAATTTTGTATAAAGAGAATGGTTTGAGACTTAACCTGTTAGAAAGTATAGAATTGAACCGATCAAGAAATTGTTTATGAAAATTTGAAGAAGTTACTATGTAAAAGAAACGCGTCATGTGAGCAACTCACAATAATAAATAGAAATCAGCATATAACGTATATGAATAGTTGCCAAAAAATTTAGAGGGTCATTCCTTGTCAAAAAATAGGATGGGTATTTTATATAAACTTTATTTTTTTGAGCCCCCCATGTTTAGTTACAGCCCCCTAAAGATGGTGGCCGAAAAATAATTTTTAACTTTTTTCTTGAAAACCAAATAACTGACAATAATTGTACCTAAATCAAAGTTAATCAAAACTAGTCACTTGTCATAACAAAACGACATCCGCTTACTAGATAAATTCTAGTTCAGAAATAATTCCAGTCTCTACGACTCACGCTATCATGTTGATAATTTTTTTTTTCTGAAAAACCTCGAAATTTAGCAAGAAATTACAAGAGACCTTATTTGTTAAGAATGGATTAAGCTACCGAAAATTGAAAGAGTTTCTTGCAAAAGAAGGTTTAGGGGAGGCTTTTTCTACCCCTTGCAATCATAGAGGAACACGAGTGCCTTCTCACCCTCATAAAATGTCTGCTTAATTTTATACTTGTCAGTTTTTTGGTTTTTAATAAAAAAAATTAAAAACTGTTTTTCGAGCGCTATCCTTAGGGGGTTGTAACTAAGCAAGAGGAATTCAAAAGAATAAGGTTTATATGACCCACCCTATTTTTTGACAAGAAATCACCCTCTAAAATTTTTCGCAACTATTCTTATACTCCTTGTATAAGTGTATTATTTAATTAAAGTGTACAATGGATTTCTATCAAATAAATGCCAACACGATTCGAAGTATATCAGTTACGTCTAAAAATATTCTAATTTAAAATTTTATTTTTAAAATATTTTTGAAAGTACATATGCAATCGTGTTCAACTACTAGTATTTAGATGTGAAAGAACAAAACGAAGGCCCATGAAGAAAAATCATGAGAATTAAAAAAAAAATTTTCCTTATTTGACTGCAGCAAGAAGTATGATTATAATTTTTTAAATCCATATGATTTTTGACCTATTCATTTGACGTAAAGGTTTTACCGTCCAAAAATGTCTGCAATGGAACCGGAACCGGAACAAATAATAATCCGAGGGCGTCAGATCTGGAGAATATGGTGGGTGTAACAGTGTATCCCATTCAAGCTGTAAAAGCTTTTGGCGGGTGACCAAACTTGTACGAGGTCTCGCATTATCTTGATGGAACACTTCACCTTTTCTGTTGATTAATTCTGCCCTTTTCTGTTGAAGCGCATCATTCAGTTTGTCCAGCTGATGACAGTAGACTTCCGAATTAACTATTGTGTTTTCCGGTAAAAGCTCAAAAAATCTATTCCTTCAAAATCCCGCCAAATAAACAGCATCGCCTTTATTCGATGGATATTGGCTTTCGAAATGCTTTGAATCGGTTCTTCTTTTTTGCTCCATGATCTCTTGCGTTTGACATTGTTATATACAATCCATTTTTTGTCCCCAGTAATGATGCGCTTCAAAAATGGATCATTTTCGTGACGTTTGAGAAGCGAATCACAGACGTCAACGCGAAGACACAAATTTCTCTCCGTGAGAACATGGGGAACATATATCGAGCTTCGAGGTGAAACCAGGCCTTCCGGTGGTCATAAACAGTTGAATTCGATAAATTCAATCTCTAACCGATCTGACGTGTTGCTATTCGCTGATTTGCATCAACTAATGCCTTTATCGTGTCTTTATCAGCTTCAACCGAATTTCCTGAACGTGGTGCATCTTCGACATCAAAATTGCCGGAACGAAATTTTGCAAACCAGTCCTGGCATTGGCGCACGATCAACACATCTCTTCATACACATCGGTTAATTTATTTCTGGCTTGAACAGTATTTTTACTTTTTCTATAATAAAAAAGTAAAATATGACGAAAATGCTGCCTATTGCTCTCCATACTTAAAAAGGCACCAACCAAAAACTAGTGCGTAGAATTAATTGAACTTTTTCACACACAAGCCTTGCTATATCAGCTCCCAAAACATATAATGATTATGCGGCTTAAGTGTGAAGTTGGGTTCGAAAAAGTAGAATTAAATCCCCTGTCGGGAAAAAACTAAATTACTTTTCGAACAACCTTATAGTAAAAAAATGTCTATTTGCCTTTCGGCTGACAGAACACAATTGTATGGTTTTATTCATTATATGTAGCTTTTTAAAGAAAAATTTCACCAATTTTCAAGGGAAGTGGACTATTGAACAAGCGCGCAAAAGTCAGTAGGCCTTCATTTTTATTATAAACTAATTTTAAAATTTGTTAAATATTTTATTACCAAAACATTCCAAGGTTACTGAGTGTTACTTATTTTCGGACCAATGACAACATATATAATAAGATAGAGGGTACTTATTCAGGTTCAAATACAAAAAATTAAATAACACAAATGTTATAAAATATCAAGGTTTTTTTTATATAAATATTTCAAATATTAATTAGAAAGAAACATTTTTTAGATTAAAATTTCAGGAAAAAATTCCAAGTAATATTTGAATTATTTATAAAAAACTCTACGAAGTAATATAATTTGTTTGTTTATAATAATTATAAATTTACTTTTTCCACGCATGTGCGTGGCAGTTTTCAGATATTGAATCTGTGATCGCGTCTTCTCGTTGTATAAATGCTGTATAGTACACGTTTCTTTTTATTAATGGAATGAAATAAGGAATTACTTTGTTTTCTATCACTTTTTATTATAACTGATATACAGTGACTCGAGTTTCGTAGTGTTTACTACATTTTCAAACTGAACTAACAAATTAGATCTCAACTATTATATATGGGGATTGTAGGCTTCGGCAGAGCTTCGAAGAGAGGGGTTTTCCAAAGTTCCGTCTGTTCGTTAAGTAGTTTTATTATTGGTACGTGCTTTTTATATTTTTCAATTTCTATGGATTCCAGGATGTCAAGTTTTTTCCCTTTCGCTTCCACGTGCAAGATAACAAGGTTGTTCAATTCTGGGAAGGTGTGATCTGTAGTGAAGAAATGGTTCGCAAAATTGGAATTATTCTTCCGGTTCCTAAAAGCAGATTCATGCTCTTTGTACCTTTTATGGAAAGGTCGGCCCGTTTGACCTATATACACACTATTACACTCTTGACAACTTAATTTATAGACTCCAGAATTATTCAGTCGGTTCTCTTTGTCTTTCGGATTAAAAAAGAGATTAGAAATTTTATGGGAGGGTGTGAAAGCTGTTACTATGTTAATTTTTGATAAAATTCGAGCTATTTTTTGTGAAATTGGTCCAAAATATGTTAGTTTTATAAATTTATTGTTATTATGATCTGATTTGGAGATGGGGTAAATTTGTTTACGAATTAGTTGCTTCTGTTTTATGTTTATGATGGAATTTATAGTTTTGGTTTTGAACTGATTTTTTGTGGCTATTTGTCTGATTGTATTCAATTCCCTCTTTAACGTAATATTATCTAAAGGAATTGAAAATGCTCTATGTACCATTGATCTATAAGCAGCTAGTTTATGATTGATCGGATGGTTTGAAAAATTTGGTATTGTTGTATCAGTTGATGTGGGTTTTCTATATATATCAAAGGAAATTTCATTATTACTGTTAATTAAAGTTATGTCCAGAAAATTTATTCTATTATCGAATTGTGTTTCCATGGTGAATTTGACCTTATTGTGCAAACTATTGAGATATTTTAATGTTTCATTTAATTCTGAATGTGTTCCGCAGAAGCAAGCCAATATATCGTCTACATACCTGTACCAAAAAGTGATATGCTTTGCGTGTGTGGATTTTAGAATTTTTCTTTCACACGCAAAGCATATCACTTTTTGGTACAGGTATGTAGACGATATATTGGCTTGCTTCTGCGGAACACATTCAGAATTAAATGAAACATTAAAATATCTCAATAGTTTGCACAATAAGGTCAAATTCACCATGGAAACACAATTCGATAATAGAATAAATTTTCTGGACATAACTTTAATTAACAGTAATAATGAAATTTCCTTTGATATATATAGAAAACCCACATCAACTGATACAACAATACCAAATTTTTCAAACCATCCGATCAATCATAAACTAGCTGCTTATAGATCAATGGTACATAGAGCATTTTCAATTCCTTTAGATAATATTACGTTAAAGAGGGAATTGAATACAATCAGACAAATAGCCACAAAAAATCAGTTCAAAACCAAAACTATAAATTCCATCATAAACATAAAACAGAAGCAACTAATTCGTAAACAAATTTACCCCATCTCCAAATCAGATCATAATAACAATAAATTTATAAAACTAACATATTTTGGACCAATTTCACAAAAAATAGCTCGAATTTTATCAAAAATTAACATAGTAACAGCTTTCACACCCTCCCATAAAATTTCTAATCTCTTTTTTAATCCGAAAGACAAAGAGAACCGACTGAATAATTCTGGAGTCTATAAATTAAGTTGTCAAGAGTGTAATAGTGTGTATATAGGTCAAACGGGCCGACCTTTCCATAAAAGGTACAAAGAGCATGAATCTGCTTTTAGGAACCGGAAGAATAATTCCAATTTTGCGAACCATTTCTTCACTACAGATCACACCTTCCCAGAATTGAACAACCTTGTTATCTTGCACGTGGAAGCGAAAGGGAAAAAACTTGACATCCTGGAATCCATAGAAATTGAAAAATATAAAAAGCACGTACCAATAATAAAACTACTTAACGAACAGACGGAACTTTGGAAAACCCCTCTCTTCGAAGCTCTGCCGAAGCCTACAATCCCCATATATAATAGTTGAGATCTAATTTGTTAGTTCAGTTTGAAAATGTAGTAAACACTACGAAACTCGAGTCACTGTATATCAGTTATAATAAAAAGTGATAGAAAACAAAGTAATTCCTTATTTCATTCCATTAAAATGAACTATCACAAAGTAACGGACTACTCCATCCAATGTTTCTTTTTATTGATTGTTTTTATTTAACATCTAAATAACTTTCTACTGATGAGAAAATAACTAAGAATTTCAAATGCCCTTGCTGGAGAATGTGGTATATATTTTTTAAAAAGAAATACAAAATTTTTTTTTTAAATCTTTGTGAATCATTTTTTGGGAATAGAATTTATTATTGATGAATATCCAAACAGCTGTCTATGATGTTTGCTAATTAATATTGGTTAAAATTTTTCTAATTAATATTTGAAGTAGTTATAAAATGTCGGCACAGTAACAGATATTATTTGGATAAATTGAATATTTTCGCTTTACATAGATCCGTATGGTCATATTATATTCAGATTATTTTATTATGAATCACTTGTATTCTTTTTATCATTCTTTGTATCTGAACTTGCATAAATTCTGTGAAGCTTCTACTGGTCTAAAGATGAAGTAATACCTGGACTACAATCCCAAAAATGTGTAAAACTAGGAATTTCTTGATAATAAAATATGCTAATATTACTTTTGATGTTTCAATAACCGATAGGTATTCCATTCTGGGTCACGTTCCAACTAATCCCTTGAAAATATTGACAAGAGGGGTGTAATAAAATTCCCTTTCTTTGCATAGTAGGTTATTTTTTTTTTTTTCATATATTTTCCATGAATAATGTCGATATTTTCATGTTGAAAATATAAGTCCAAAATTGAATTTATGGAAATATGTTAAATAAATGAACATGAAAATAAGAACAACCTTCTAAAGTAATAAATTTAATTTCATTACACCCGTCTATTCAATATTTTTAAGCTTATATGAACTTGATTCTAAATACAATACCATCCGTTAAAAAACAATAAAAGTATATTTGAATTTTGAATTGTATCAGTCCTTACTTGGTGAAAATCCATATTAAATAATTTAAAATAAGGTTATTCTGATTTTCACAAATTTTTATTGTTAAACTCACAACAATTGTTTCGCTATCACAGTAGCATCATCAGGCAAGATCACATTTTGAATAACTAATTGAAGTTATTCAAAATGTGATCTTGCCTGATGATGCTACTGTGATAGCGAAACAATTGTGAGTTTAACAACAAAAATTTGTGAAAATCAGAATAACCTTATTTTAAATTATTAAAAAAAAAATTAAATTAAAAAGTATATTTGTTCAAAAACTATGAATTCAAATACCAATAAAAGCTGGAAAGCTACGTGAATAACTGGCTTTAGCCATTTCCGTTCGAAAGTTACCAAATTTATGGTCGGCCAGAATTACTTTCAACCTTGAATTTTTCATCAGTCAGTTCCCTAGCATAGTTCCCTGGAACTAGCGCCCTAAAATCAATATACCTTGTTCTTTGATGAAATCCATTCAAGTATGGACGAAACGTACTTTAGTAACATGAAAATAAGTAGAAATAGATGGAATACTTCTGCATATGTAGAATCTAACTTATTAGGCAATCCTTCCTCAATAAGTTATATTCTACATATGCACGATATCTAATAACAGAGACCTGATTTTGATGAGAGTTTTAACTTGTTGGAAAGTTTGCAGATAAACCGATTAAAACAAATTCTGGGTATTTATTCAATAAGCAGATCTAGTTATCTAGTTTACCTTTATTGGGTTCATTCTCGAAGGAACCCAATGGTTTTTCCAAATTAATAATAATAATAATAAAAACTTTATTTTACTCATCTCAAAACAAAATAATTCACTAGTTGTTTAAAAGCATTTTCAGAAGGTACAATATAACAAAACAGGTCATGTGTTCAACTCCGAAATTTGGTAGTGCCTACAAATAGTTAATTATTTTTAAGAAACTAGTTAGTAGTTAGTTAAGAATCTAGATTGCACAAAGTTTGGCATATCAACAGGAAAGATGTCACTGTCAATGAATTGACATTTGTTGAAAATGGTATCTATTCCAATATACTAAAGATGGCTTGTTAGGACCCAAATAACAATTCTTCAAGTTACCAATTTTATTAAGTCACTAAGGCCAAGAATTTTAAGTACTAACATGTTATTCTAAATAAACCATAGAAACATTCGGAATATAACAGTGACAGGAGTAATAAACATGATTATATAATACTTCAAAAACTGAACATTCCAGGTACAATTATGAGATAATCTCAAAACTATATAGCGATGTAATAAACAATAATGGAGTGCAAGAGAGAATAATAAATTAGAGCAACCAAATGAGATGAGTGTGATGTTCAAATGGAAAGATGTGATTACAAGTTTAATATAATCAAAATTAGTATCCAAGAAAATCAAAGTGTAAATAAACAAGAATGTGTAATGTAAAACGAAAAATACAGATTTGGTGAACTCGTAAGTTGAGACATTTGTGGAATAAACGTGAAGGTGAAAAATAAAGAGCTTATGTTAGCAAGGAAAAGAATGCAAAAATAAATAGTTTATTTTGAATGAAAAAGTTACCAGTTTGGTTGGTAAACCTAAAGTAATGATTAAATAAGCAACCAGTACAATATCTTGGGGTCAAAAAACAAAAAATGCTTAATGTGGAAACTTTTTCTTGAAACTTAATTCTAACAGAAATTCAGTAAGGCTGAAAGTATGCAAATGGACATTACTAACATTATTATGGATTTTTAATAACTGTATACAAGAACATTATTTTGTGCAAGACAAAGTAGAGAAAGATTACAGGAAAAAAGACATAACTTTGAAATATGTGGGTTTCTTACAGGGATTTTTATTGACATTGACAATTCTGCAATCTGTCAATTACACTTGCAAAATCATTTGTCATGTTGGAAACCAAAAATCAGTTTTATATCTGAGCTAGGAATCAAATGTGCACTAGCATTTTCCTGAACATTCCACAATATATTTGAATATCTCAACTTATTTTCACATGTCTAAACTAAAGAAAGATTACTGTGAGAAATGTAAAGGTAAAACAATTGGATTTAATCAAACTAAATGCTTTAGAAAATTAAAAGCATGATAATCAAAAATATCTCAAATATATTAAGGAAAGAAAGATGCTGAATTTTCAACTATATACTGATAAATTTATACAGTATTAATATGATCATTGGAGAGTCCTGTATCTGTATGCATTAAACTCCATGTACTTCTTCTATTAGTATGATTTCCACTTAAATTATTATTATTATTGAATTAAATATTACCACCATTAATGTCGAATAAGATTGAAACCATTTCAATATATTTGGTTTCATAGTGTATTGTTTTCAAACATATTTGCATTTTCCAATATTTACAACTTATTCCATCTTTTCTCTGCAAATAGCTCTAAGAGTTGTTAGATTAACCCAGAAAACTGCATCTAGCAAACCATCATTATTTTTGCACTATTACCTATGTAATTGTTGCTCAAGTTTTAACTCCACACTCCAAACATAAATTAGTATACCTAAAAATTGTTTTAAGAAGCAAATGGTCATTACTCATAGTTGATGAATATATCAGTTTTTTGTTCACTCTATTAAGGAAATTAGATCGACATATTGTTAATTACATTCCCGGACTATTTTACATCTTACAAGAATTGAGGTTTTCAGTAAACTATCATAATTGGGATACGATATCATTAAACGCGAACATCTGATAATTAGTAATTCCTAAATCTAAAATCAGAATCTATAGTTTATATTTATTTCCACCGATTTATTGCGTATTGAGGAATCATCTATACAAAAAAAAGGAATTGGATACATTAATTTCCTGGATTACCGCAAATATCTTTGGAATACCCGCTAAATAAAAAGCGGTTATAAAAGACTGTTTTGATATGATTCGGTAATCTGCAGTTGGTGGTAAAATTTACCGCCTTTTTTCCTGGACAAACTTCTGAGTATCCCCATGAAAAGAATTTCAAAACTCAAATTTCAAATCTGTACATACTGAATACCACATGTTGTCAAAAGAAGAGAATAAAGAAAAAAATTGTGTATCTTACTTGTAAAATGAGAACATGGTGGACGTGGTAAACTTCTAATACAATTTCGGCAATTTTATAAATGAAACAAAATGATATAAAAATTCTATGAGGTATGTTTATTTCCTTACCGTTTTTTTAAGGTCAATATTGCAGGATTAAAAAGCTCAATAAACACTAAACTGGGATTCACATTAAAATGTTCGTTGGGTTTTCAACTCAGTCAGTTACTTGTTTGACGGTTTCAGTTGCCGTTGTTTTGAATGAGACAGTTTACTGTGATTGGTTTAGAAAGAAATACCTCCTGCCTTCATAGAATTTAAAATCATATTAGTAATCTGTGATTCTCCTATGTGGCATATTAATATGATTTCTCTCAAGTAGATGGTAGTTCGGAAAAAGCTGTAACGCGAATTATGATCAGTACTTTCCAGATAGACAACTTCATGGTTTTCCATATCTTAAAAAAACTGAAAATATCTTCATTTACATAGAAACCAGGTGTCAAAATATTGCTACCGGAAACAAAGAGAATAGTTCAAATAAGATGTTGGCGAAATATATCAATGTGTCAAAATAATACCTAACCTGTCTTTAATTATCAAATAAACAATCTTAGAGTTTAAAACATAAATTCTAATCAATTCTGTTAGCAATATTTGAGCTGTTGAAAATGTTAGAAAAGATTTTATCGATTCGATATCTGAATGTTAGGAATAATTTTTGTTATTTGAGCACAAATGTGATTAACGAATTTGGTTCAAGTGTAAGTTTTGAGATACAAATAAGTAAGCTTTTGAAATGTTTCGTCCTTTTTTCTGTTTCAGGCTTACTTTAGGCTCACTTGTGGAGAAGACAGAGAATATTTTTTTTCAGCAAGTCCTCAATTACAACATGTTGAAGATAACTATATAGGAATAAATTCACTATATGCGAAGTTACTTAAAATAGCTGAAAATACTACAGTAGTGTTGTCAAACATAGAATCCCTACCAAAAATAAAAAGTTTTACAATTCATCCAATAAGATTTGATGATTTCCATATTTTGGTAATGCAATTAATTGATCAATATGGCAATAATGAGTATATGTATATTATAGGATATATTGAAACATGAAGTTGAAAATTGTATCTTGAATCAAATTAGTGTTGTGGGTGAAAATCAAGAGATGCTTATCTGGATTGGTGAAAATTTGAATATTCCAGTTAAAGTGGGTAAGTGTTGGTGATATTTTGAAAAGCACATAACAGTACCATATTTCAATTTTACTTTAATAATTTCAACAAGGACTCACCATTTCGACTGAATGAATATTTAAATGCACCAGAAATGTCAGTATTTACTTATGTCAATTCAAAATACCAAATGAAGAAATCTGCAATCTTGGGCTTTTCTCCCAAACTATGGAACAGAAATTCATACACACTGTGTATATTATTATTATTATCCTGATACTCTTAGATCTTCTGTGAAGTTCCCTCAGAAGCTTTTTCAGCTTGTGCGAGTTCGGAGTTCAGTTGTGTTCTGGGTAGGCTTTGTTACTGGGATCTTGCGCCACTTTAGGTCATAGCACTGTTAATTTTCGACCCAGCAGTGAAATGGTGGTTGACACCCATCTAACTAGAAAATTTCTTTCCCACCTGCACAGGATTTGAACCCGTGACCTTCCAATTACGAGCCCTATGTTGTGGCACTGAGCTTCGGCAGTCATAAAAACCATATTTATAAAAAAGTATGAATTAAAAATTACTGGAAAGGGTTTTTCAAATGTTTCAGACATTAACTGGATCAATTTTCTAAAACTACAAATTTAATCTGAAAAATCTCTTAAAATTTTTTTTAAATCAAGTTGAATACAATGTCTTAGAAACACTATTTTTTTACAGACATATAGAATCAATATTTAGCCTAATGAACTAACTCTAAGGGTTGCAGTTTAAAAAAAAACTATTTCTTAAAACTTATATTTTTTATTGTAAAATAATAAATTCTTTAATCTTCAGTGATCAAGCAATCAAAATATACTTGTACTTCTCTAATGTAAGTGCACCTTTCAGAAAGGTAATGAGATGAAATTTCAATAAATTTTCTGATCCCCATGAAATGTTCAGCGTACTTTTTGAACAATGTAGATTTCAAAAATTGAATAAAAGAAAAGCATCCAGAACTTTTTCAGAAAATATTGAACAGACATTTATAAAACTTGTTAGTCAAATTGTTCTCCAAAATTAGTGAAAACAGTGGCTATCTGTAATTGATCCTCCAATCTTTTTATTTAAATGAAATCTTTATAGGGGTTGAAAAGAGAGGGTTAAAGTAAAAAATATATGCCTTGAAAGATAATGAACGTATGAAATTAATTTATATATTTGTTTTTTTTTATTCTTCATCCAAAATTGTTTAACGCAATGTTGTAAGACAGTATACTACTAGCATACTACACACTTAAAACTTCAAATGAAACGAGTTACATATATCTCTTCAACTTATATAGGACAGAAAACTGAAAACATCGCCGAAAATTTAAAGAGAAAATAAAATTTTAACATATATAAAACTAATAATTCATTAGGCAATTTAATATAAAATAACAAAGACTTTATATCAAACGACAGGAAATCAGGGACTTATAGGTTAACATGAGGTATTTGCCGGTATGTTGTATTGGACAGACTGGATGTTTACTCCAAACAAAAATTAGGAAACGTGAAAAATGTTAAATTAACACAGCAAAAAATTCAACATATGCAAATCACTTGGTAGAAACAGGAAGTAATTTCAATAACCACTACAAATTATTACACATTTAAAATAAAAGTCATTGACTTAATCTCCTGAAAATCCTAGAAAAACAATAGATACAATGAAAAACAAATTTTTCTGAACTATGGAACAGAGATATTTTGGAATAACATTTCGAAATTCCCCTGGCGATTGTAAACTGTTTTCTTTACCCCTGTAGTTTTTATTCTCCCCTCTATATTTTTTGTGAACAGAGTTTAGTACATTTCTGCAATTCTTTACCCAGTATAAATACTCTCCTATTGAAGTCAAGGTATTATGTAATAATTGTTGTGTAAACATTAAAATTTAGCGGAAGTTAAAACTGTTTTTCCGTGAAGTAAAATCCGAAACAATCAAAAATTTCAAATTTTTTAGTTCATATAGAACCTAAATCTCCAGGAAAACTTGATAACTTGACTGAATTGATCATTTTACCTCAATTGAAAATAAATAGAGTGGTTGATGAGGAAATTATTGGAGAAAACAAATTTGTACCAGTACTGGTTGATGGTAAGTATATACAAACTTTATACTGGAAGTAAAACATTATAAATTTCAGGACAAATTGAACTAAAAACACACATTGTTGATATATTTGACCTCAATGAAAAATTATCCGAAAATGATAGAAAAAATGAAAACAAAGTTAAGATGTACTTCAACAAGAAAGAGTGTTACAAGGGAAGATTGGTTCCTTTCTACCAATCAGAGGCTTTTCAACCTTCACTTTGTTCATATGATTTCAATGTACTGCTATATAGAAAATCAGCACCTTTAACATGGAGGAAATGTGATAGCTTCAAAGATCCAATTTTTTGTTCTTTAAGTGTCATCCATAATCATAATGCCAAAATTGTGTTCGTTAGGGTTTTTATAATAGAAAAAATATGTGAGGCAATATTAATCAATAATATTTTTGTTCATAAAAATCTATTGAGCGTTCTGAAATGTGAATTAGGAACTGGTGTTATCTTGAAACCATTGGAAAAAAAAGATTTTACTAACGAAATCGAAGTACATACAGAACATGATAAGAGAAAAGTGAAGAGTAAACTGCAGGATTTCTTAGCTCTTAAATGTAAAGATCATGCATTTATTCTTAATGCTGATACTGTTATGCAGTTAGAAGATGATATTCACTGCATTTTAAAATTCAAGCCACATTATGCAAAGTACTGTTGTATCGATCAAGAATTTTTGAGAAATTGTAGATACTCGTTCATAAAAGATTCTATATCTAAACTTCTAGCTGAGAACAAGTGGGAGAATAATTATTTTGTCGAAACATCAAGTAACAGCTGCATCTGTGATGAGATAATGGGAAGTGTAAAGAATAATTTGACACTGAATGGTAATCTTGGATGTTATCTGATAGCTGGTGAGTTGCAAATAGATAAAAAAACTATTTTTAGGAACTCTACTGAGGTCAATAAAAATCTTACCCTATTTGCTGCATTTTATTCAGAATAGCATAGGCAATTTTTTTCTTTAATTCTTTTTGAATAGATATGTTGAAAACAAATTTCAATGCATACTAAATATAGAGTAAATATGAAAAATTGTAAAATTGTGATATATTATCCTGATACTCCCAGATCTTCTGTGAAGATTCCTCAGAAGCTTTTTCAGCTTGTATGAGTTAGGAGTTCAGTTGTGTTCTGGGTAGGCTTTATTACTGCGTCCTTACGCCATTATTATACATTTCATCATTTATTTCTCAAAATAAATATGTCAGAAACTGGTAATAGTTCTTAACTCAATTTGTACAATTATATAGAAGTTAGAATTTTTGAAACTTTTTTCTTACATAGTTTCAAACTACTGTGTTCTGCTACTTCGATATTAGTAAGGGTGGTTCTACAGTTGTTATACATTAAATGTCCATATTCTGATATCAGTTTGCATATAATTTGGTAGATTCTTGAAGTTGTTGTGTGGTTTATGCCGCGGTTTTTGTAGGTGAGGGATCAAAAATGTTTTGATGTAGCAATTATTCCATATAAATTCGTGCAGTTTAAAATCGAAAGTTATTTTATGATGTTATTTGATAATTGCTGGATAATTTGACTTTCATATATATTTTTCTTAACAATCGATTAAAATTTTGAATGCAATAATTATTAGGTTTTCATTATGAGTTGTTACCCAAGGTTTTCTTCAAAAGGTCAAAGTGTTCGTTAAATGTCCTATGTTGTATTTTGGTAAGATGAATTAACAGCAACTTGTGGTCGCCTAGGACTACAGTGTAACATGAAATTTACTATGCTGGTTGCGGGTAAAAATATTTGTACTAAAATATCGTCGCAATAAATATTTCTTACATCTCTTGATTTATTATCAGGCAATGCTGGTTCAGGAAAATCAAAAGTTGTTGAAAACATAAAGAAATGTTTGTCTGAATATCCATGTTTTGTCTATTCAGAAATAGTTCAAAGTAAATCACTTAAAGGAAAAACTATAGATTCTTTACACAAAGTTCTCACCACAACTTTGGAGGATTTAGTTGCACATGAACCTGCAATACTATTTATCGATGATCTACATATTTTATGTAAGAATGTACAGGACGATGACGCTCAGGTGCAAAACGCTTTATATTATAACAGGTAACAATTTTCGATGATCTGAAATTTTTTTCTCAACTATTATTTAATTTTCAGAATATCAGATATGATGTATTCGCTTCTTATGTCTGTTACTGAAAATTATTCTGTGGGGATTGTAGCAACTATTGAATCAACTGATAAAGTGAATAGCAATATTTACACTTCAAGAGGAACATATTTATTTGATAGACTTTATCATATTGGTGAATTGACAAAGGTAAATGGATAAATATATGAATTATTCAGTAAAACAAGACGCTATCTTCAATATTTATTGTATAAAAAATACAAAGAATATGAAAAATATCACCTTACGCTACTAAAAAAAATTTCAGAGATATTGGAATTTTCTGTTAGAGTACTTATTTTATTTGAATACAAAATTCAGTTGTATCAGATTCTGTTGTTACTCTATTAGGTGTCGTGAAAATACTTTTTTTCATATAATTTCAATTCATTTCAAGTAAATAAAATTTTCAGGACGATAGAGTTGAAATTATAAAATATTTCCTCAAGGATTATCATTGTGATGTCGACTTTGATGTTTTGGCTCAAAAATCTGAAGGATATGTTTTCCAAGATATCTACGATTTAATTCAAAGATCTATATTTCAATCTGTAAAGGATGGTAAGTTATTATATATTTCAAATTATCTCAAAAATGAATATAGTCTTCCAAATCTAGAGGATAGCATTATTAGAGAACAACATTGTGAAAAAGCATTAGAACAAATTACTGTATTGTTGCATAGTGATATAAAACTTCACTCCCCTGGGGATAAAGATTTTTCAAGTATCGGAGGTCTAAATGATATTAAAAATCTACTGGGAGAAAGTTTGATGTGGCCTCTGAAGGTATGTAATATTAATCATTTTGTATGGGTTGTTGTATTTTGTGTATATTTAGTTTTTTAATTGAAAATTTTCAGTATCCTAATATATTCAAAAATGCTCCACTTCGGTTACAATCTGGACTTTTGCTTTATGGGCCACCCGGTACAGGAAAAACTTTATTGGCAGGTGCTGCTGCCAAAGAGTATGGAGTACGACTGATTTCAATAAAAGGTCCAGAGTTACTTTCAAAATATATTGGTGCTAGTGAACAAGCAGTTCGAGATGTTTTCTCACAGTATGTAAATACTTCTCAACTTGCACTTAATATTTTTTTATGTGTACTTCATTTCAGAGCCCAAAGTGCCAAACCATGTATTTTGTTCTTTGACGAATTTGACAGTTTAGCTCCAAGGTAATATTTGGAAAAAAGTTTGTAGGTAGTATTCGTAGAAAATTAATATTAATGAAATAGCGAAATCACTCATATATTCAACATAAACTGAACAATATTACAGTTTGAAGAAAAGTTTAAAAAGTTAGATAAAGATTTTGCTTCTTTTTTTGCAGATTATGATTTAATTTAGGACTAAATACTTTTTCAGTTATGACAAATGATAGGTGATAAAAGAACAGGATTTTAACTTTCTCAGATGAATAACTAAGTCAGATGGTGCTGTTTGCTTCGCAATCGAAAAATTTGAGGTTGAATCCCTGGAAGAACTGTTTTCAGAAGCCTCCAGCAGTTACTTATGATATATTACAAACCATACATATTAATGAATCAACATTCCGAAGTTCCTTACTTCAAGTGAGGAGCTTTTTGAATTCTTCTTTTATTGGTGACGAGGCATTCACAATGCATTTATATTTCAGACGAGGTCATGACATTACAGGAGTTACAGATCGTGTTGTTAATCAGCTGTTGACGCAAATGGATGGAGTAGAATCTTTGAGTGGAGTTTTTGTGCTGGCTGCCACTTCAAGGCCTGATTTACTTGATCCAGCACTTTTGAGACCAGGCCGTTTAGATAAACAGATTTATTGTCCGTTTCCTGATAAGGTAAGGTTTGCTCTTCTGAGTCTTTTTTTGAACATTAAAAACATCTATTAGGGTGAAAAACCCATGGATCGCAACAGTTTCCCAAAGACAGGGGACCTTTACTGCCTGAAACTGTAGAATGGAAATGGAAGCTCATGTACAATGTTTTTCTGGATATGGATTATATTAAATCAATTTGAAGTATTGATAAGGAACACAACCGTACATTTTGGTTCATTAAAAAATGTACCTTTGAAATCGAGTAGAGAAAAAATATTCGACTGTGCCTGAAATTATCAGTTTCTCTCATGAAACTTCATTAAAAATCCTTTGCAGCCCAACATTGATTATTGAAGCTTTTATGTTTTCTACACTAAAAGACTGAGAATTCAGCATTTAGTTTAAAAAAATATATTACCCAAGAATTTAACCAACGATCTTCATGTAAACTTCCACAGAAATTGGGTAAGATCCGTCATTAATCCTTGAAACTAAGGAACCTGATCTTACTGGGTTTAAAATTGGGAAAATGTCACTTGATTTACACGTTTGATTTTCTCGATCTTTAATTGACAGAATTTTTTTTGAATTAAATTTAATTTTGGCTATTATTCATTCAGTTACATATTTGCTTCAATATACAAGAGTTCTACAGATGAGTATAACAAATAACAAAACTTGAAATTCTTAAAATTGTTTAATTTAATCAATACACATATACATTCTGTCAAGAAAGTACCGGGAATTATCGATTTAAATCTGGCGGGGCAATGAGGCAGGTAAAAACTTTTTTTCCTAGGTTGGTACCACTGTCCTTAATTACTATGCCAAGCTTGAGCGGGATCTGTCAACTAGTGTGTTTGCAACAGCTGATTAAGTCAGTCGATGTCAGAGTGCGTGCCGATTTTTACTATGGGTAATTACGTTGAGCAAAGAATTTGTTTAAAGTTTTGTGTTGCAAATTAATTTTCGTGTGCCGATGCATTGAAAATGTTGCAAAAGGCCTTTGGTGATAATGCTCTATCGAAAACTCGTGCATATCAGTGGTACAGAGCCTTCAAGGACGGTCGTGAAGTGATCGCCCATTGACGGCTTCGATCGAAGATAACGTCGATAAAATTAAGGAAAGGGTGCTGGAAAACCGTCGTACCAGCTTGAGAGAGATAGCACATGATCTTAAGATATCCCACGAGTCCGCACGTACGATTTTGATTGATATTTTGGGCATGAGAAAGGTGGCCGCACGACTCGTACCGAAAGACCTGAATTTTCTTCAAAAACGTCATCGCGAACAGGTTGCTTCAGACATGCTGGATCGCTGTAATTCCGATTCTACATTCATGGAACGCATTATAACTGGTGATGAGACCTGGGTCTACGAGTACGATATGCAAATAAGCCAGCAATCATCGGAATGGGTGGCAAAAAATGAGCCGAAACCGAAAAAACCACGCCAAAGCCGCTCGAAAATGAAGGTGATGCTCATTGTTTTCTTCGATATCCGTGGCGTGGTGCACTACGAATTCGTTCCAGAGGGTCAGACGGTAAACAAGGAGTATTACCTAGGCGTTATGAAACGTTTGCGTGAGCGTATCCGTAAGAAGCGGCCAAATTTGTGGGAGAACAACTCCTGGATTTTGCATGACGATAACGCGCCTTCTCACCGAGCTACGATTGTGATTGACTTTCTCGCCAAAAACTCAACAAACGTGCTTCAGCAACCACCGTATTCGCCGGATTTGGCTCCCTGCGACTTTTTCCTCTTCCCAAAACTAAAATTGCCCCTTCGTGGCACCTGTTTTGAGTCGATTGAAGCCATAAAACAAAATTCGGCGCGAGAGCTAAAGTCCATCCCGGAAAGCGCCTATAAAAAATGTTTCGATAATTGGAAGTGCCGTTGGCATAGATGTATTGGAGCAAATGGAGCCTATTTTGAAGGCGACCCAATAAATTTTGACGATTAAATGTAAAAATGTTGTTTTAATTGAAAATTCCCGGTACTTTCTTGACAGAGTAGTATGTTGATTTCTATTTATTATCTTGAGTTGTTCACATGACGCGTTTCGTTAACATAATTAACTTCTTGAGATGCTTACAAACAACTAGTCTGAAATTTTGTAACATCCAGTACGAGTATATAAATATTTTCTGTTTAGAGATAAGGGTAGAATAGAATTTTTCGCAAAAACCTTGAATTTTAGCAAGAAATGACAAGAAACCTTATTGGTTAAGAATGAATCAAGCTATACAAAATTGATTTTTTATTGTAAAACAGGAATATGGAAAAAAGTTTCCCGGGAAAGAAGGTTTAGGGGTGGATTTTTCTACCCCTTACAATCATAGAGGAACACCACCAAAAATTTTTTTGAGTGCCTTCTCGCATGCATAAAATGTCTGCTTAATTTTATTCTTGGCAGTTGTTTGGTTTTTAAGGAAAAAATTAAAAACTGTTTTTCGAGCGCCATCTTTAGGGGGCTGTAACTAAGCAAGTGGGGCTCGAAAACATAAAGTTTATATGAAATAAACACCCTATTTTTTGACAAGGAATCACCATCTAAATTTTTTCGCAACTATTTATATACACCCAGTATACGTGTTTCATTTAACTAAAGTGTGCAATGGACCAGCATGATACGATTTTTTTGCAAATTTGTTTTTGAGTGTAAATCGATGCGGCATACAAATTCATGAAAAGGATATTTTTGATAGGGTTATTCTAATTTTTACGTATTCATTATAAAGAAAACTCCGATTTCTAATGAAGCTCTCGAAGGAAATACGGTGTTGTGAGGGAGCTTCCACCTCTTGATTCGGGAGACGGCGTTTCGGTCGGAGCTTGCGCATCTGCAACTCATCAGAAAGGCGTGATGCGTAGCTCTGCCTGTGACGCCAGTGACCATGTGTTCCGCTTGGAATGGTCGTTGACGCAGTGTGCCTTGTCCTGTATTGAACTCTGCGGGGACGGTTAGTCACGAATCTTTAGACTGGTTGTGTCCTCGATTGATAAGCCGGTCAAGCTGGAACAGAGCATGGCAGGTTTCTGGACGAAGAGCGAAGAAATTGTTCGCTACACTACATTTTGAATAATTAAAAGTATTTCATAAATACGTTCGTTTTATACTGTTGCAGTACAGCGAAACAATTATTATATTGGATGGTTTGCAACTGTAGTGAACACTACGAAACTCTTGTCACCATATATGCAGTGATGTAAACGAAGTAATTTTTCATTTCATTACTATTTTTATTGTTATATTTATGATAAATATGTGAAAATCAAATTAACCTCATATAAAATATGATTTTCAGCAATATCCATCAAGTAGAAATAGATTCAATTAAATATTCATTAAAACAATGAGTCTCGGAAATTTCTGAATGTTTTTTATTATACCTTTTGTTAGTTTTCAACTAATCAATCGATAAGATCTCCAAAAAGCCAAGTATTGCAATTGAACAATTTCATTTACCGAAGTATAATTTCTTAAGCTATGGATATCTTTTTTTCTAGGACTCAAGAATGGACGTACTCCGAGTTCTCTCTAAATCCTTGAACCTATCGGATGACGTTGACTTGGAAGAAATCGCAGAGAAAACTGACGGTTTTTCTGGAGCGGACTTACAATCCGTCCTGTACAATGCGCAATTATCGACCATGGAACATTTGCTGTTGTCGGAAGACAACAAGGTAAGCATCCATATCTTAATCTTAATGTCGAAGGGGATGGGCGCCAGGAGTTTGGTCTTAGACGTTTTGGAATCGTTTATAATTGAATCAGATATCATAATGTTTGAGGTTGGTAGCTTAATCACTCTCCTGAAATAGATAATGAACTTGATGACACTGGAAACCATTATCATTATAACGTGCCATTATATATGCGTCACGGTGAAATTGTGAAGGGTATGGAAATCTGTCTAGCTGTTAATTCATAATGGAGATTATGTTGAACAGTTATAATTTAAAATGGTTATCAAATTTAACAATTGTTTCGCTTATTCAAATATTACATTACGACAAACTAAAATTATTTCGCAATATTTGCTCTAAAGTATGTGTATCAGAAAGGAATTAAAGGAATTCCTGTTTTTTGGAGGGTCTTTCAACAAGAAATTGCATTTTGAAATTGGGGCCATTTTTGAAGTGTAGAAATAAAACTGACAGGTCTATTGCACTTGACAAGTAGAAATTGTGAGGTTATGAAAATGGATCTACAGTCGACTCTCGTTAATTCGAAACTCGAGGGACTCTTGAAATATTAGGAATTATCGAGTGTTTGAAATATCAAATGGTTTGAAATTTGTGAGAGAAAATAAATAAAACTTCGAATTATTAAGTGTTGGTTAATTTTTATTTATTAATATAAAAATGTTTGAACTTGTCGCAAAATGTACTTACAATCTTTCCGCCTCTTCTCTCTGCAACTTTGAATTGTCGAGTGTTGGACGCTGATGAGTTTGAATTAACGCGTCGTTTTGTTAAATAGCAATGATTTTTTCGTTCGTATTACCAAGTGTATGAAAATGTATTGATTTAGTTCGAAATATAAAGAGATTTAGTAGGGAACTCGTGATAACTTTGAATTATAGAGAGGTTCGAATTATCGCAGGTTTGAATTAACGAGAGTCGACTGTATATAGGCTCACAATGCATTGAAATATTGAAAATTCACTACAAAAATGGCGAACAGTGCATAGGTTGTAAAATCCGTATTGTTTTTGGTCATCATCAAACTCCTTCTCGCTCGGCTAAAGCGAAACATCACTAATTATTTGTTTTTATATTGTTCAGTGCAAATAGTGTGAAATTTTGAATATTAACGCAATTTGGGAAATGAATAAGCAATGAATATAGTTGTCCTGTTATTGTTGATTCGTATATTGAATGATAATATGAAATAACTGCTGTTGATTAATTTCTTGAATATCACTACGGTTAAAGCGAAAACTAAATATTTCATTTTCAAAATTTGATGAGTACAGAGCAAAAGTACACCAAGTCTCCCTTTCATTATTTTATTAATTAACTTATTTCTATTATTCCAAGCATTTCTCTCATTATTCCTTTTCGTATTATGTTCCTGGACTCGGATGTCACGCAAGTAGCTATAGCTTCCTCCTTGTGCGAAGTTTGGTTCACGGGGTCTCCTTACTGAAGCCACAAATTGGCGGCTGGCTTCTGTTGTTGACTCCGTTGGTTTGTTGATTTTTCTTTTTTTCCCACCAAGTGTTGCCCATCTACACACTTTTTTTTTCTTCGCCGTACTGATGAGATGCGCCCCTCAGGCGTTAGATCATGACGAGATGGGGGCGCTTGTTATGACTAGGACCCTAGTTTCGTCCCGGCGAAATGGAGGGGTGAGTCGTGGTGCCTAACGTAATGCAATTCGCACCAGTCATTGGACCTGTGTGGTGGAAGATCTCCGAATGGGGCCCTAGTTTTGCTGTTCTGGTGAAATAGAGGGCTGAGCCGGTCCAAGGTGACAGGGGGTCTGTCGCAGCACAGGGCTTCTCCCTTAAAACTAGAGTACTCTTCCCTATCACAGTAAATCTCCGGATTTTTCTGTGCAATGGCCGAGTGCGTTATGTAGCATACTACGTTACCTCGGAGGGGTGGATTGCTCTCAGGTGTTACTTGTACCACCTGGCCACCCCATTGGTGTTGAACTCGAGGGGGCAGTGGTTGAAGGTCCGCATGCTGGACTAGGGAAGTATTTCATTTATCTGTTCGCAGACCCCCATATTCGGGATATTCTCATGAAATGACTCGGGGTTTAGTGGGACTTGACGGTTCGACCGGCCTGGTCCTGGCCCCGGATCAATGCGTAACTTTTTAGGGTTTGTGGATCTCGATGGAATGGCTTAGCTATTAGTGCATGATGCCAGGATGCCAATATGAAAACCTGGTAGAATTCACGTACTGATGAGATGATCTAAGAGTATGTCGGACGGTATCCACGGATGCCATGAATGTCTTGATAGGTGTCTCTCCATGGGATCTTGTGGCGAAAGAAATGGAAGTGGAGTACAAACTAAAGAAAGGTTTGGTACTGAGCGAATTTGACAGAATGATAGTTGGCGAAAGGAATCAAGACTCTGAGGGGTGTGTGATTGATTTAAAGGACATATTGAAGGCTGAGTGGCAAAGAAGAAGAAACTGGGCGAGTCACTCATAGTTTCAGCCCAAGAGTAGATTTATCCAGTGAGAATAAATGGTTCTCCCCTGGCCTATATCTAGGTTACTTGATTGCAGGTCATGGGAGTTTCAACGAATATTTGTATAAAGGAGCCTCTCTGAGCATGATAGATGCGTGTGTGGACAGATTGAAAGTAGAAGCCATGTCCTGTATGAATGTACAGAGTACATGGAGGAAAGAATGGTAATTTTGGAGGGAACGTTAAGAGAATCCAATGAAAGCTTGTATGACACAAGCTGGATGATAGAGACGTATGAAAGATATGAAAGAATGGAGAGCTTCTCCAGGGCAGTCTTCTTAAAAAGAAGACATAGACTCATTGAGGTGTCTCTCTCGGGGCGATCTGGGGAAGAAGGCTGAGTTTCTCGCTGCTGTGGAACAAGATCGGAACTGATGTTGATGGGTGGTGGTGGTCGCATGCAGGGTGGTACTGTGGTTGAAGGGTTCATGTCTGGGGCTTCGGTGGTGGTATATCGGAGCGCAACCCTGGTTTCCTGGCAGGGTCTGGATTTTACGGTGCCGACGGGTGTGGCAATCCCGCATTACCCTAGCTGGCTTCAGCAAGGCCTAGGTTTCCAAGGCCCTAAAGTTGCATGGGAATGCGTTCCCGAAGCAAGTCTCAGCAATGACGCTATGATTGCTACCCACGGGAGGGTAGGTGGCCACAAGAGAAATCCTGGCTGTTCTAATAGAGGATTAGTTCCGTGGGTGCAGTGGTTGAAAGCCTGCATGCTGGGCTAGAGGGGTTCTGACTCTTCGGCGTGTGAGTTGCGTATTACAACTCGGGAGCTAACCAGCATAGTTAGAAGTAGTTTGGATAGTGCTGCGCCCTTTGCCAATGGGGGCCAAGTCTTGGAACCTGAGGCCAAACTGGAAGTTGCGAATTAATCGTGGCGCGCTGATTCGGCGTATCCTAATCCCGCGCCCATGGGGGCTGTGACCGTAGGCCCGAGGGCAGGTAGGTCACATTAAACAACCTTACTTCCTACCTTCGTACTGATAAGGGCCGAAAGCCCGAAACACCTCTATATAAGGGTTATGTCCATTAACTTGTTTCTATTATAAAGCATTCTGTTATGGATTCCCTCCAATTTCTTTCTGATACACTTGGACTTGATTCAATATTTCTCCGAGAGATTGCACTAATATGTCAGAGCATTAATGAACTGCTCCACTCTGAAGGATTTTGTTCATTATTACACCGAATAACTAACATGCACAGTGAGTTTTTCGGAATGCAACGGAAATTCATTGCTCAAGGGCCCAGTCAGCAAACTCTCGACGCAATCTGTGGTCATTTGGCCTCAGTTCTTTAGTCCATACGCGACTTTATAAGGATGCAACTCCAGACCTTTACGCAATATTCTCTGCAGCCTAGCTATTACGTGAAATCGAATGTAAATCTTTGGGGTCACATTAAGCCATTGGTTTACAGTAATCATCCAGCAAATTTAGACTCAAACAATCAATATTGAACGAGTAATTGCTAACATACAACCTGATTTGTGTGAGAGTCTTTGAAAATTGGGTTCAACGACTTTATTCCTGCCAGCGTTTCCGTGGTGAACATTTAAATGATGTTTTATTTCATAACTAATGGTATCCGTTGTACTTCATAATGAAATAAAAATTTCAAAAATTTTCAAATAAATAATGTATTTTATTCACAAAACAAAATGGGACGCTGTTAATGAAAGACCCTTTAGTAACACTTAGAAATAAGAAAGAATGTATTAGAAACTGACCCATATTGGAAGACCCTTTATCTGCTTTGTCCGGAATTGGTATTCAAAGTTTTTGACTTTTTTTCCATAAATCCCCGAATGAGATTTTTTGTGAACTCATTGTGAAGCACACTACATAATTTTGTGGAATAATACAAAACTCATACACTGACAATAATGTGTTCTTTCCGTCATAACCATGCATTCAATTCCAATTTAACCGTTTTTTCTTTAAATAACAGTCGTTTACTCTCCTGCTCCATCTTTAATTTTCGAATTAATCGTGTGCTCATCTTTGCTGAATCTTTAAGGAGAGACAGAGTTGTACTCAGAGAATTACAATGATGCTTATAACTTCTTTTAGAGAACTGAAAAAATATTAGAAAAATTGATACATTTAACTACATATACATACATTTCAAATATGGAATATTGAAGATTTTCTTTCGTTCCTTTGACAACCGAATCTCAAATTCAGTAAAATTATGGTCCTTCAGAACCGAAATGTATTATCGTTATGATTATAATGTAGCAACAAGACTTTTGCAGGAACAATTAAATGGAGAAATGAGGAAGACTTAAAATTACTCCCTTTGAAGCGAGGAACATAGGTGTTATAGTTGGTTTCAGAGAAAATAGTAATTATATTTCCCTTCAGAACTGTAATACAGCATTCAAATTCATTGGAAAACTTGTAAGGATTCCTTAAGTGTGATATGTAAATAATAAAACTGCATTGTTTCACTGATGAAAGCAAACTGTTCCTATGCTTCATGAAATCGAAATCAACTGTTCTGGAGTGAATTAATACCGAATATTCTGTAATATTGGGATTTGAATAGGCTATGAAGCAATATGAAAGTTACCAATTGGGGTTAATTTGTGGAAATGGTTTCTTTAGCTTTGAATTCCAGTTTAATGAATGATTAATATGTCTATCAAAATTTATTAATGCAATACATTGACGTTAGAAGTTCAGCGCCCTCCGACTCGTCAAATCAATTTCACGAATTTTCAATAAGAACATTAATAGTATATTTTCGCATTTTGACTGATAATGTGCTATTTTACTGAATTCAAAATCGTTTTACTTTACTGCATAATACTGTCACTGCCAATAAAACACAGTTTGACAGAAAATTGTTTATTTATCATTGGAAGAATTGTTATTTAGATTAAAAGTACAATTATTCAAATTTGAAAACTTCAAAACACCAAATTAATTCAATTCTATTCGTTCTTCTTGAAAACTATTATGATTCTCCATCTGCATTTTTCAATGATCTTGAGGTGTCACTAGTGCTTGCTGATGAAATATACTTTTTGAAATTTTCAACTCATTGGCAACGCTTTCCTCGATATACCCTTCAGCCACACTAGGTGACTGCCATCCTCCATGCCTTTTGAGTGTTTGAATGTCAGCTCCACTGTCAGCGAAGAAGGTGGCAAGCAATGGCCATTGTAACTGGATGCATCTGGGAGTTTTAAGTACTCTGCAACTTTTTGAGGAATTTTTGCAAAACTGTTGATGCCGACTGGTAGTGTTGTGCACTTACCGTGATTATAGTAAATGAAAAATCTATTGTTTTATTTGTTTGGATCTCAATTGTGAATACTTATGATACATTTTATATCCCTTGCACTCTGATCCTACGGTAAATACACGTTTCTTCTTGGTTTTGGTGTCATATAAAGTTATAACCAAAATTTTCCCAGTGTCTTCTATATCCAGTACCTCAGGTTTCGATACTGGGACCTGTATTGTTCTTGGTGTATTTGAATGATATCATAATCGAAAATTGTGACTGTCGTCTTTGCTTGTACTTCGATGACGCCTCCATAATAGTAAAATCGAAGGATGGAAAAGATTTCACAGTCAGGTTAAAGCTCGCCCTGATTGAAGTGGAAAAATGGTTCTCTTTAAATGAGCTCAAATTAAATACAGAGAAAACAGTTGAGTTAGCATTTGGAAGTAGAGGGAACCCAGCGAACGCCATATTTTTGGGTGTTATCCTAGATAATAAATTGAGTTGATCCTCTTATATTAATTACACTTGCGACAAACTGCCCAGAGTGCTATCTATTTTCTGAGGAGATTGAAAAAGTGTGGTTCCCTCGAAATGAGCATAACTGCATATTTTGGGAACTTTTAAAGTTTGCTATTGTATGAAATACTTCTGTGGGGAAGCGCGTCTGATGCTACCAGGAATGAATTGTTTCCGGCTTCCGAACTGTCAACACCGTGGTGATTAACTCCGAGTGAAATTAAGTGAAATAAAATAGCAAACGTGATTTCTGCCTGCTGGTATTCATCGATACGGTGCTGGGACCCCCTGGAAGTGATTATAAACATACGGGGAAGCGCGATTACCCCATCGTCGATCTACAACCACAATATCAAATATTGGATCGGATGTTAGAATACACGAAAACAACACAACGTTCACTCAGTGACACTTGTCATAAACGTCAATAAATCCGACAGATTAAACAGTGTTGCCAATTGAGAATAAATATTTCTGCCATATTCCACTACTGCGTTCCGTTACACACGGGAAAATTATAAGATGGAAGGTCAATTCCAAATATTATTCGAAAAAATGAAAATAGAGATGCAAACTCAGAATGCAGAATTGAAGGATTCTATAACAAATAGTATTATGGAAAAAATTGATGATAAATTATTCCCTATTATGGAAGAAAATAAGAACCTGAAAAATAAAGTAGAAAAACTGGAAAAAGAAATAGAATACCTTAAGAGGATTGAGAAAGCCAACAACATCATAGTATTCGGCTTAGAAGAAAACGAAAAATCCTCTTACGAACTAATACAAGAGCTCAAAGTAACCTTCAATCTAGATTTAAATATTAAAATGGAAGAACGTGATATCAACAAAATTTATCGCTTAGGAATTAGAAAGAGGGATAGCAATAAACCGAGGCCGGTACTGTGCTCGTTCACAAACAACTGGAAAAAGACCGAAATTATCAAAGACAAAAAGAACCTAAAAACAATATACATTTCGGAGGATTACTCGAAGGAGGTGTTAGAAAGAAGAAAAGAGCTGCAACCCAAGTTAGCTGAAGAGAGACAAAAGGGTAATATAGCGTATTTGAATTATGATAAATTAATCGTTAAAGAGAACAACAGCCAAGAAAAAAGAAAAAGGGGATTATCCGCTTCACCCTCTTCAGAAAACAATCAACCAAAAAAGCAACAAACCGTAAACAAAATGAAGACCAACAGGACAAATGCTTTTGATTTAATGAGACATAGATCCAGCTCCCTTTCAAACATGCCTAACACTGATAAAAACGAATAGCAACTACAGAACGGCAAACGGAAACCAAAACCAACCAAAGGAACAAACAAGAAAGAAACAAAAAAACAACGAACTCCCCCAAGCCGACTGGTCCTCGAGGGGGAAAGCGACCACAACCCTCCAACTTACAAAGACAACAACCACCGAAAATCAGTAGTTTACATAGCATGCTGGAGGAGGCCTTTGCCGACTGGCAAACAGATCTTGGCAAAATAACCAAGGACCAAATATTAGTTTAATTTTATTACCATATATTAAGTTTAAGTCTTTAAAGTTAGATACTAAATAAGATTATATAGATAATGTTAGCTAAACAAGGCTATATGTTAGTAACATAAGTTAAATAAGTTGATACAGTTTTACATAAGTTTAAAAACCATTGTAAGAGATCTGAATAAAAGGCTATATTATTATTATTATTTTATTGTATGGAATACTTCTGTGGGGAAGCGCGTCTGATGCTACCAGGATTTCTCTTCAACAAAAAAAAGCTCTCCGAATTATTTATGGAATAAGATACCGAGAATTTTGCAAGCCGACTTTCATGAATAGTGGGATACTTACCTTTCCATCCCTTTATATGAAGGAGTGTCTCAAATACGTGCACTACAACAGATCCAACATACCAAAAAATGGGACTAATCGCTTATTTAACACGAGACATAAGAATGATTTTATTACACCATTGCACAGGAAGAAATTTCTCGCACTACTGCGGCATCGAAATGTTCAATAAATTATCTGCAGACGTAAAAGACTTATCAGAACGTGTTTTTAAAAAGGAATTCCTTATATTTTAGTTAAAAATGCATTTTATTCAGTAGAAGAATTTTTAAGTTTTTCACTATAAATGATTTATTATCGACGAACCATGTAAAATTGATGGCAATAAATTATTATTATTATTATCTTTGACAGTCAAGCTGCATAATTCAGCACGCCGACATGCCCCATTTAAACCAAATATTAGTACCGTTTTCATCAATAAGAACTTATCGTCTGGAGCCTCTTTGAAAAACATAATAACATTTTCCATAGTCAAAACTTTTGATTTCTTTGCTTTTTCTGTGTCATTTTGACGTTTCAAAAAGGCAAGTAACTTTTTGTATTATAAAATATCCACATTTTCGTTTATTTGTATAGTACTTTTCAACATGGAATATGTAGATCATAAACTGGATGTCTTGATAGCATTTGCCTAAAATAATGAAAGACATTGTATGAAAACACTAATATGTATGTATATATATATATATATATATATATATATATAAAAATAGCTTACCTTCTCAAAAAAATAGGCTACCATTACACTTTCATCGGTTCTCAGTGAGTTTTTGACATGCTCCAATTACAAAATATTTCATATACCTTCTGGTGCTTTTCCTTGAATTTGAAAGGAAGTAAACTCTAAGACGCTTCTCGAGCGGCATTTAAAATGTCTTCAGAACAATATTCTGAAGGGTGGTAGTAGAAAGACTCATTTTTATTATTAATAATCAACTTAATCTCAATTCGATCCACAAAAATGAAACTTGTTATCTGTTGTTATGTTAATAAATAACCCGTGTCAGGTTACTCGGTTAGGAAAATTCTACATAGGTACTATGAATTTTTTTAAATTTCTATCTTTGTAATGCTTTCATATCTATGATTATTTGTTTATAATGAACACAAAATACAAAAATATAGCATAAACGAATCTGGAAAAAAAGCAGTTTTACTTAACTCATATACTTTTAAAAAATCATTTAGTAAAACTTTGCTTTTCTAAACTTCTTGTTTAATATACTATATTAACCTACCAGAAAATGTCATCCACATATTTTCAATACAATTTTGTGATTTATGTGAAGTACATTTATGACTGACTATACAGTCCTCTCAATTAAAACTAAGAAACCTAATTTTTTTCATGGTAAACTAACTTAATAAAGGATTTATTCCTTGGAAAATAATTTTTAAACATTTTCAAATACTAAACAGAATAATTATATGAAACCTCTTGAAAATTTTATTTGAAAGAATTCGTATAAAATTTTAAAAATTAAACTAAAATATCCTAGAAACCCTGTTTCTGTTTAAGTAGATATATGGAAAACTCACAGCCCACACAACACTCAAAAATACAAAAGAATCTATATCAAGTATAGAATTTTTACCGAAATTACCTAGCAAACTTAAGCTGAGACAGATGTTTCAAGTGATTCTTATGAATAACAAGTTCTATTCCAAAAAATGATCCATATAAATTTAAAAAACCTTCTTTCGAAAATAAGAGTACCTATTGGCAGTACGAATTAATTCCGTTTTTTAACTCAAAAAATGCATGTATTTCAAAAGGTAAAGAATTGACATATTAATCAAAATATTGCCCATCACTGCTTACTTTTCCCCAACGTTTCGGAAAAACTTCTCGTCTTTTGAGGCGATCCAATATTGAGGCCAATTTTCGATTTTTTCGAAAGAAGTGAAGCGGTGCTCTGCCAAATCGTGTTGTATCCGTCGAAACAGTCAGAAGGAGCAATGTCCGGCGGGTGTGGTAAGAACTTCTGAGAAAATTGGAATCCGTTTATCTGAGCACAAAAGAAGTTTTAAACCAAATTTAAGCTCAAGTTCAGCAACTGCACGTAAAATTTCATTTTCATAGATTAAGATGAAGTCGACGAAATCAGGGGCATCTGATAGTAGCGGAATAAATTTCACTAAGTTTTATGGATCATAAATCACATGTAACAAAGATTTCAGGAGTCTCCAAAATTTAAACCTCCAAGGTTGTAGAGAGTACATGAAATTCTTATGCAGGCAAATTATTTTACTTGAACTGGTATGAACTTTAAAACTTTTCATCGAAAGTTGTCTCATTTACAACAATATTGCACATTGGACTGAATATAAAACAAAAACAGTAGTCTATTGTGATGTTATTAGAACGTGAAATAAATGTACATGATAATTGAAGTTTCCATCAATAAGTGATATATCGCCTCAAACAGGAGAAATATTACTGAATTCTTGAAAAATTGCTACATTTTTATCTTTTATTTTTTAATCTTAAATTTTTAATTCTCTTATTGATATAAATTTGATTTTATAGGATGCAGAAGAGTTGAAACCGATAACGCAGGAAATCTTGATGAAATCCCTGATTAACACAAGACCATCATTAACCAAGCAGGAGAGGCAAAAGTATACTTTGATGTAGGTTATATATTGCAACATTGATGTTTTTATGAAATGAAAAAATGTGTTTCAGATATGCTAGATTTCAAGGTAAATCTGATGTGGATTATTTGAAGCCAGGATCCAAAGCAAGTCTTGCTTAAGTGATTTAGTTTAATGTTGGTGATTGAATTTTTATATAATTGTTAAATGAAGCATTAAAGAAGATGAAATTTTTGGGAACTTATTTCTTTATTGAATTTTCTCCATTTCATTTCTTCGATTAATTATAATGGATTATTAGATTAAGAATGGCAAAACCTAGTCATGTTCTAAATGTTATTTTAGCACTATGTTTCACCTTGCACTTAAGATAAAATATAACAAAATAAAAAACTGATTGCATTAAAGCGACCTTCCTCGCTCAGAATTCTACTCCGCTCTGCTGCAGCTTCCGGAATAGCATATAGAGGAGACTATCGCTTTCTGAATACCGAGTTTACCGTACTAGCCAGGTTCAAGTAGAGCTGGGTGAGAGCGTTCCGACATACTCAGAATTGTACAAGTTAAAATATGAGCAGAGCTCTCTAATAACATTAAAGTACTATTGTCATCATTGTTGTCCCGGGTTTCTGCTCAAGTTTTGACACTCCAGCAGATCCCCGAAAAGCTGAAAGAGAAAGAAAGGAGTTTTGGAGGGAGGTTTATAGAGCACTCCGCGCCAGCACAACTAGGTGAGGGACCCCCACAAGTCACCTCTCCCTCTCAAAGAGGATCGCCGTTGCGATCCCACCACTCAATCAGTTGAGCAGAGTGTCTCTATGGATTATGAAAGACTGAAGCAACGAATCAACACAAATAACAGCTTGTCAGCATGGACCCCCCGCTCCACAGGATCGCTGTTGCTGTTCGCTGCCAAAAGCGAGGCTCCATAGGATTGGGCCTTTCGATCAAAAGGGCGCCAGAGTTGGGGGAGAGCAGAGCGTATTTTAAAGGACCCTCAAACCTTGTCGAAACGTCGTAGTCTCCCTTTCCCTCCAGCGGACAACTTCCGAACCTGCAGCGGAAAAGATAAGCTTAAGGATCCACAAATGGGGCCGGAGTTAGGGGCGAGCGCAGCGAATATCCCAAGCTCCCCAACTTGTTTAAAACGTCGTAGTCTCCCTTTGTCCTCCAACGGACCAATCAGGACCCCGCAGCGGGAACTTCAGGAACTAATAATGGAACCAAATTTGGGGGCGAGCAGAGTGGATCTCCCAATCCTTGGACTTGTTCGAAACGTCATAATCTCCCTTTATCATTCAACAACCATTTAAGATCCTTCAGCGGGCTAAGAGGACGAAGGTTGGAAACCCACGCTAAGGACTAGCGGGGATCGCCTTCGCCAATGAAAGGAAAACAGAACTCTAATCGATCTCAGGGTCGCAGATTCTGGTCGTCAATCAAAGCCAGCTTCCCCGTACGATTCCAAGCCCTGCGGCAGGAAAAGGTGGGATTGGGACAACATGATGGAAAGGTATTATGCAAGAAAGAAACAAAGTAAGGAATTTAGGATTACGAGTCATCTGGCTTTAGGCATCATAACCATATCCTCCATCTCATAAATTAAACTAGGACACTCGTTATGACAAGCTCCCCTACCAAGACAAGGTACAGAGACAGGGGGGAGAGAGCGTTCCGACAATCGACGTGGAACAACGTGGAAGATAGGCAGACTTGCGCACCACGTCTATCTGATGAGTTCAGGTGCGTAAGTTCGGAACGAAATGCCACCTCCGAATTGAGATGCAGAGGCTCCATTATAAGAACCGCATTCACATCAGAGAGTCATTGGTGGCCCCAGACGATCGGATCCCTTCCACTGTTCGGACTGTTTCCTGCCGAGATCCTAACGCCCAATTCCGTGACCCTATCAACTCTCGTTGAAAAGGGAGCGTGTGGCGACGGGCCTCGTCCTCGTCCAGACTTCTACTCTGCTCTGCTGCAGTTTTCCGACTTAGCATATAGAGGATGCTACCGCTTATTGCATACCCAGCTCACCCGCCCCCCCACGGCATTGTAGCTTGACGCGCTGGGGGCGTTTGTCCTGACTAGGATTCTAGTTTCATCCCGGTGAAATGGAGGATTAAGTCCTGATGCCTAAAGCAATGCCACTCACGCCAATCACTGGATCCGTGTGGTGGAAGTTCTACCGAATGGGGCCCTAGTTTCACCGTAAAGGTGAAACCTCAAAACTAACCGTCTCTACCCTATTGCAGTAAATCTCCGGATTTTTCTGTCCAATGGCCGAGTGCGTTATGAAGCATACTGCGTTACCTCGGGAGGATGGAGGCCCTCGGGAAATATTCGTACGACCTGGCCATCCAATTGGTGCTGGACTCGAGGGGGCAGTGGTTGACAGTGCGCACGCTGGACTAGGAGGGTATTCCATCTATCTGTTCGCAGAAACTCATGTTCAGGATATCTAGAGAAATGTTGCAGAGTTTAGCGGGACTTGACGGTTCGACCGGCCTTGTCCTGAACCAGAGGCGAGAGGTTTCTGGGGTTTGTGGATCTCGACGATACGGCTAGACCGTTGGTACTTGAAGCTAGGATCATTTGAAAGACTTCACAAGGGTTCGTGTGTCTTGACGTACAGGCTAGATTGACAATGCTCATACAATCATACATACGGATCAATTAAGGCATCAATCTTGAGACTATCTTGGTTCATGGGACTGCGTTCGGCCCCTTCTGCGTGTGAGTTGTGTCCCAAAAAACTCAGGTACTGACCATGCAGAGTCAATAGAGGTTGGATAGTGCTTCGCTGCTACCAGTCACTGTGTAGGTTTTCGGACTGAAGCCGAAATTGGAAGCTGGTGTGTTCAACTTTTCGGAGTACTTGCCGCCATGTGGGATGATAAGGCGTAACCCTTATCATACTTCCTGCTTCTTGGGGCAGATTTTGGAGACTGCTGAGTGATCACCTGGTAAAAGAGCTATGCTCACATGCCAGTAACCGGTAGAATTCACGATACCGAGCTCACCGTCTTCGCCCGGTTCAAGTAGAGCAGAGTACAAGCGTTCGACCACTGTTTCGACATGGAACACAAGGTCACTGGCGTCATAGGCAGACTTGCATCTGATGAGTAAAGGTGCGCAAGTTCGGAACGAAACGCCGCCTCCGAATTAAGAGGTAGAAGATCCCTCATAACACTCGCATTTCTTCACAGCTTCAGAATATTGTCGCCATTTTGACTCATCCAATTGATAGTGAGGCTGTTGAAACAGCCGCACATTAATATGCTTTCATCACTTATGGCAAATTTATTTCATTCAAGTTCGGAGACAATTAATTGAATAATAAATTCATTATAATAGAGATATAACTTGAAAGTTATATGCTATTGCAGATGGGGATTAACGAAAACTACAAGAGTAATAGAGCTATTTTTTAAAACTGACCGAATCAATTTGTACTACCAATAAAATCTTAAATATTTACGGAATTGAATTTTTCGAAGAGGAACTGAAAGAGCTCCAGATATAGATTTCCTTATTACAAATTATTCTGAAAATAAAATCATACAGATTCATCTCGTAGTTAATTTCTTCGAGAATTCAGAAACGTAATTCATTCTATCATAAACGTATTCAGGATAGGAAAGAGAAAACCTCTAGCTTCAGTTTGAGTTTTGCTTCGAGCCCTTCTACGTTCACATTGAAATTTCCATCAGGGACAATTTTCCACGTAACAATGTTAGGACACAGTTGACGACTCCCTAATCGTTCGCGTGAAACAATTTAAATAGGAGCGAAAACAATTTCCAAACCCACGTGTTGTTTCACGGCTATTTTCATCAGAAAATCGGGATTGGTGGGAACATTGAATCGAAGAAATATCTTGGAAATTGAAATTTTGAAAGATTGTGGTTGTTACGGAAACTTTTAAATGGAAAGAAAAAATAGGGTGTATATACAGGGTGTCTACTTATAAAAGGGCCAAACTTCAAGTGGAGATCATACAAGTTATTTGCAACAAAAATGTCATATAACACATGGTCGAAATGTTGATTATTGTTGGTTATTTAATTTTAAATTTCTTAATTTCACGAAATATTTCAAGTTTTTCCACAACATCAATTATACTTCAGTTATCCTTGTCAAAGCCTTATCAAATTTGACCACATATGTAGAAACGACATTAAATTTGCTATAAGATAATAAATTCTGTGTACTGAAAAATTCTTATTGCGGGCGTGGTAAGAAGATGAATATCACGATTGTGAAGTGAACAAAATCAGTCATATTTTTACAATGGTTTTATCGATAAAAATTATTAATTATGGACATGTTTTCTTTTCAGCAAAAAATACCTCATTTAGAGTGTTTTCGAATGACAATTTTGTGCTAGCTGCTTGTCCTCTGCCATAATATCATGGTTAAGAAGATAACAACGAAAAGTTGAAATATTCTCAATCTAAATTTGCTTTATCTTGAAGCTCCTTCTGATTTGATATCAAAGTGAACCACAATATGATATAAATCAGTCTTTCGACAGTCTCCTATGCGGCCAGTAGTTGTCATTTCCAAAATTTTACATTTTCCATACGACAAAAACCAACCGAGGTAGAAAAAGCCCTGATGAAGATTTCGTAATAAAATCGAAAATAGTTGGCCTTTTTCTTAAAATGTTGGTATTATTATAACCCTGAACCTAGAACATGTTAAGGAATTATTGAATTAAAGTAAACATTGAATTTAAAAACTGACACTTTCTGTCGCTTAATAATTTTGGGTATTAGTACGTTTTCTTGAATTTGTGAATTCTGCGGAAGGCCGGAAACGCCGCCTCTAAATTAAGAGGTATAAGCTCCCTTATAAGAATTTCATTCACCTCACCTTCGATAGACTGCAATAGCAATGAATTCTTTAAACTACTTGTATCGTACCATGGTTAGTTTATCGTAATGTTTTGACTATTATTTCAGTATTTGGAAATAATTAATAATAATACAATTAATTAATCTCGATGATTAATTTCGATGGGTTTAGTGGACTGTACCAGACGTAGTGTAGCGAAGAATTTAACTTCAAGAGCACTTGTATTGAGTTATCTCGATGATGAACTAGCCTTGCTTACCTAATAAGATGAACCATCGAAGATGATAAGGAATTTAAGTAAACACTTCAACACTTATTAAAATAACGATTATAATTACTGGTTAACTGTATATAAACCAAGTCAAAAGATATGATTATTACACTAAAAACAAATGTTATGAATTTGACAATAGACTGGATTAATATACTACTCTGTCGAGAAAGTACCGGGAATTTTCAATTAAAACAACATTTTTACATTTAATCGTCAAAATTTATTGGTTCGCATTCAAAATAGGCTCCATTTGCTCCAATACATCTATGCCAACGGCACTTCCAATTATCGAAACATTTTTTATAGGCGCTTTCCGGGATGGACTTTAGCTCTCGCGCCGAATTTTGTTTTATGGCTTCAATCGACTCAAAACGGGTGCCACGAAGGGGCAATTTTAGTTTTGGGAAGAGGAAAAAGTCGCAGAGAGCCAAATTCGGCGAATACGATGGTTGCTGAAGCACGTTTGTTGAGTTTTTGGCGAGAAAGTCAGTCACAATCGTAGCTCGGTGAGAAGGCGCGTTATGGTCATGCAAAATCCATGAGTTGTTCGCCCACAAATTTGGCCGCTTCTTACGGATACGCTCACGCAAACGTTTCATAACGCCTAGGTAATATACTCCTTGTTTACCGTCTGACCCTCTGGAACGAATTCGTAGTGCACCACGCCACGGATATCGAAGAAAACAATGAGCATCACCTTCATTTTCGAGCGGCTTTGGCGTGGTTTTTTAGGTTTCGGCTCATTTTTTGCCACCCATTCCGATGATTGCTGGCTTCTTTGCATATCGTACTCGTAGACCCAGGTCTCATCACCAGTTATAATGCGTTCCATGAATGTAGAATCGGAATTACAGCGATCCAGCATGTCTGAAGCAACCTGTTCGCCATGACGTTTTTGAAGAAAATTCAGGTCTTTCGTTACGTGTCGTGCGGCCACCTTTCTCATGCCCAAAATATCAATCAAAATCGTACGTGCGGACTCGTGGGATATCTTAAGATCATGTGCTATCTCTCTCAAGCTGATACGATGGTTTTCCAGCACCCTTTCCTTAATTTTATCGACGTTATCTTCGATCGAAGCCGTCGATGGGCCACCACTTCACGACCGGCCTTGAAGGCTCTGTACCACTGATATGCACGAGTTTTCGATAGAGCATTATCACCAAAGGCCTTTTGCAACATTTTCAATGCATCGGCACACGAAAATTCATTTGCAACACAAAACTTTAAACAAATTCTTTGCTCAACGTAATCACCCATAGTAAAAATCTGCACGCACTCTGACATCGACTGACTTAATCAGCTGTTGCAAACACACTAGTTGACAGATCCCGCTCAAGTTTGGCATAGTAATTAAGGACAGTGGTACCAACCTAGGAAAAGAATTTTTTACCTGCCTCATTGCCCCGCCAGATTTAAATCGATAATTCCCGGTACTTTCTTGACAGAATGTATTAACAATAATAATCGCGATAGCTTGGACCGCAATGTCATAAGCGACGAGTTATACTATCCGGAGACAGTGTTTGATGCAGCAAAGGCTACATCTGATAAATTTGACTACCGTAGGGATAATAATCTTACAGTGTGTTCAAAAACTGAATGTTAGGTGTCTCAATACATCCTTTCTAACAAAAAGAAGGGAAATTCACTAAACTGATTGGAAGGCCTATTTGTAGGTGGACTGAATGAATGAAATGAACCTTTCAAAAAATTATAGAAAAATAATGAGATCAATGCTAATAGACAAGGATACAATGACAGTTTACAATTCCGAATGCTGCGACGTCGAAATTCACAAGCAATAAATATATCAAATGCTCTAAAAGACTTTCCATGTTTTCTAAGGCCATATATAATCATTAAAAAATAAATGAGCTGAAGTGTCAAATTACACTTCATAGTTCAAATGACAAAACTCAAAACTGCTAGGCTGAAATTGTCAACATGGAAAGACCTAAGTATCGATAATAAAAGAATGAATTAGGTCGAACGTAGACAGGGCCTTCTCTAATGAGACAGAACACTACTGATAGCGTAGAAAGAACTACACAATTTTTTACAAGTGGCATTCTCTCAGAAATTCCATCTGAGGGAACTATCCAGATGTATACTTAAACAATTTTATACTATCCTTGGAAACAATTTTCTAATCGAGACATCGAATGAAAAATTCATCATTATTAAAACTTCTATTACTGAAGTGAATACAATCATTTTTATTCAACTATTCTCTTGCTATTTGAAACTTGATCCAATGAAATGAGAAGTTCAACTCACTTATTTAAAAAAAGAATTTATGAACATCAGTGGAGTTACACGCCAGACATCTCGTACTCAAAATATGCCTGTCATTTGAAAGGAATTTGGACATAATTTCAACAATAAATATGAAATTATCCATAATGAAGTTGAAAGTACCACTCTCCTTTTGGAAGCAGTAGAAATAAATATAGGTACAAGAATCTTAAAATTCTTTTCAACGATTAAATAGATGTCGCCAGATCTGCATTGTTGAATATTTTTACTTAATGAAGTATTTTCGACAATTGGCCTCAATATATTTTATGTTTATTTCATTATGAAAAAAATAATGAGAGATTTTTTCACTTGATAGGATTATAACAAAATTTAAGTATCAAAACAGATTTATTCTGCTAGCCTCCTACAAATTTTAATTTCAAAAAATTTTTATTCAAAAATTTTTAGAATTAAATTAATGTCTTATGAGCACTGTTTAAATTTAGTAGACATATAAAATCAAAACTCATTATATAATATCAAATGAAAAAAAAACCCGACGAAATATAAATTATCAATTAAAATTACTAAATGAATTCTTGAAGGAGACAAAATTTTGTTTCTGATCTTATATTCATGAAAACCAAATCTTTTCCAAAAATGCAAAACATAATTTCAAGAACTCCAAAATTTATTTATTTGAAATATTTAATAGATTCAAATATTTGAAATAGTTACTTCAAAAATCTCTCAAAATATGTAGTACATTCCCAAAAAACAATTTGGAATTAAATAAGATCTTCATCAGTCCTCCTACACTTTTAAAAAATGAAATCAATTAACAAAACATATCTTACCAGACAGACCGCGTGGTATCCTTGTTAAACAAACACTAAAATTGAGAACTTCTACTTATTCTATGTTCATCACAAAAACCATACAAAGCCTGTAAGATATTTTATGGCCTTATTAAAACCAGATGACATTTATATGAGTCAGGAAAAGCAAAATATAATTATATATTATATATACAATAAAATAATAAGAAGAGGTTTTTTACTTGATAGAAGAATTATCACAAAATTCAAATATCAAAACAGACTTACTGTTAGCCTACTAAAAATTTTAATTTCAAAAAATTTTTATCCAAAAACTTTTAGAATTAAATTAATGTCTTATAAGCACTGCTTTAATTTAGTAGACATATAAGATCAAAATTCATTATATAATATCAAATGGAATAAAAAATCCAAAGAAATATAAATTATCAATTGAAATTACTAAATAAATACTTGAAGGAGACAAAATTTTGTTTCTGATATTTTTTGTTAATTGATTTTATTTTTTAAATGTGTAGGAGGATTGATGAAGATCTTATTTAATTCCAAATTGTTTTTTGAGGATGTACTACATGATTTTTAAAATAACTTATTTAAATATTCAAATATATTAAATATTGCAAATAAATTAGTTTTGCAGAAGTTCTTTAATTATGTTCTGCATTTTTAAAAAGGATATGGTTTTCATAAATATAAGATTAGAAACAAAATTTTGTCTCCTGCAAGTATTTATTTAGTGATTTTAATTGATAATTTATACTTCGTTGGGTTTTTTTTATTCCATTTGAGATTAAGTAATGAGTTTTGATTTCATATGTCTTTTAAATCTGAACAGTGCTTATAAGACATTAATTTAATTCTAAAAGTTTTTTGAATAAAAATTATTTTAAAATTAAAATTTGTAGGAGACTAATCTGTTTTGACATTTAAATTCTTTTTTTTTAATATTTAAATAAGGTTATTCTGATTTTCACAAATTTTATTGTTATGTTTACAACAATCGTTTCGCTATCACAGTAGCATCATCAGGCAAGATTACATTTTGAATAACTATTCAGTTATTCAAAATGTAATCTCGCCTGACGAAACGATTGTTGTAAACATAACAATAAAAGTTTGTGAAAATCAGAATAACCCTATTTAAATATTATTTAATATGGATTTTCACCAAGTACGGACAGATTCAATTCAATCTTTTTTTTTAGTATCTTTATTATTTTTCTTATCGGTATTTCTGTAAATTGATCTCTTTCCCTTTCTGCATATAATTTTCTTATGTTTATTTGGGAAAATCGTTAGTTATTATTACCTTTTCTTTTTTCAAGTTTTTAGCTACATAAGATGTGGAGATTTAATTTTCAGAGTTAGTTCAAAATGTAAACTTAAATTAAGGCGTATTTCTATCAAGTAAGGACCGATACTATTAAATTTTCGAATAACGAATGATTGAAAATAAAGAATATTGATTAATTTCAAAACTCTCCTTGATTGAAATATTCTTCATTAATAAACGAAATTACATATATTCGTGATCAATAAGTACATCTCCTAAGATCACAATTCTAATCGTTGTAACTAATATTCTTGTTTATAAAACCTCCAGGAGAGTGTTATTTCTGAATTTCACACAAATGTCGCACAATCTATTGAAAGACTCGAGCACATCTACAAATAATACAGCAGTCAGAACTCTGTTTTCCTACCAAATATTGAACCGTAATGAAAAGAAAGCAAGTAAAATGGAACAATCGAAGTGCAGACAGACCCCATATACTTCACATATCACAACCTATGAACTGACTAGTGGATTATAGGTAGCAATGAAATATTTCTATTTGTTCAGAAAATTTTTTGGCTCTTGAAATCAAATAATAGGAGAAATGAGGTTTCGAACAAAGTTAGTTTCAATAGGGACGTGGTTAGTATATATTTTAATTCTTTTTAATTTTCTAATATATATGAAACTGTTTCCTGTATTGAATGTTATCCGAAAATGAGTGCTGAAAAACAGCAAATTTTACATAATGATTTATTGTTTTTCATTATCTCTCTATAGTTTTTTCTGAGTTAACTAATTTTATGGCATATGTTTCATTATTATTCGTTTACAACTGTTGGTAAAACATTGTGAAAATTTTTTTGGTTAATCATTACATATTATTCAAACTTATTGAAGATTCCATTGATGAATAAGTATTTGAGAAATTTATAAGAATAATACACATATATTTTGAGTTTTATTAATTATTATGAGTTCAACAGATGACGCGTTTCGTTACATTGTAACTTCTTGAAATACATAAAAAACTTTTGAATATCAAAACAAATTGAAATATGTTTATCTTCTACAATTTTAATTTCCAAAAGAATTTTTTTTTATTCAAAAAACTTTTAGAATTAAATTAATGTCTAAAACAAGCACCGCTCACATTTAATAGACGTTTATAATCAAAACTCAATATACAATGTCAAATGAAATAAATAACCCAACAGATATACGAAAGTAATTAAAATTAATAAATAAATATTCAAAGGAGACAAAATTTTGTTTCTGGTTTTATCTTTAAAAAATACTACTTGCCTTATAAAAACATGAACACACTTAAAGGACTTCCCAAAGAATATAATTTATTTGAAATATTTAATATATTTAAATATTCGAACAAATTATTTCAAAAATCTCTAAAAAATGTGCACTATATCTTCAAAAAACAAATATAATTGTAGATAATCCCGTCTTCAGCCCTTATTCAATATTACAAATATCAAAATCAAAAACATAACCTACATCACTCACGTGTTAAAAGACTTAAGCTTCGAACTACAGATCAACTATATATTCAAGATTGATCTATGTTCTAACAAAATCAAAGAACAAAGTGAGTTATTTTAAGGTTTACTTAAATTCATTGACATTCTATAATGAGATTTATTGAAGCCAAAATATAATTATATATTATATATAAAATAAAATATTTAATAGACGTTTATAATCAAAACTCAATATACAATGTCAAATGAAATAAATAACCCAACAGATATACGAAAGTAATTAAAATTAATAAATAAATATTCAAAGGAGACAAAATTTTGTTTCTGGTTTTATCTTTAAAAAATACTACTTGCCTTATAAAAACATGAACACACTTAAAGGACTTCCCAAAGAATATAATTTATTTGAAATATTTAATATATTTAAATATTCGAACAAATTATTTCAAAAATCTCTAAAAAATGTGCACTATATCTTCAAAAAACAAATATAATTCTAGATAATCCCGTCTTCAGCCCTTATTCAATATTACAAATATCAAAATCAAAAACATAACCTACATCACTCACGTGTTAAAATACTTAAGCTTCGAACTACAGATCAACTATATATTCAAGATTGATCTATGTTCTAACAAAATCAAAGAACAAAGTGAGTTATTTTAAGGTTTACTTAAATTCATTGACATTCTATAATGAGATTTATTGAAGCCAAAATATAATTATATATTATATATAAAATAAAATATTATTTTATTTTACATAAAAAACTCTTAATCTTAAATAAATAAATCAAAGTTATCAGATGTTTACCAGTAATCATGTGGTAATTGCCCAAAAACTCATATAGGACAAAGCAAAGGTCCTGTGATACTAAAATAAAGGACCACAGCGCTCTTTCCTCAATAATGAGTTGGATTCTATACAGGGTGTCTACTTTTAGAAGGGTCAAACTTCAGGGGGAGATCATACAACTTATTTGCAACAAAAAATGTCCTATACCTAACATATGGTCGAAAGGTTGATGGTTATTCTTCAATTTAACATTTCTTGATTTCACAAAATATTTCAAGTTTTTCCATAAAATCAATTATACTTCAGTTATTCTTGTAGCCACATCAAATTTGACCACATATACCACATAGAATATTATGGGCTGATAAGGCCACTTTCACGAAATCGGATATGATAAATTTGCGAAATAGCCATGTATGGAAAAGAGAAAACCCCCATGCGACTATTGTTTCTCATTTTCAATATGAGAGGTGAACTTTTTGGAGTAGTAATATTTCTCGATTGTCTCAACGCTGAAGAATTCATTACATTAATCCAAAACAGCTTAACAGACATATGGATGAAATGCTCCTGGATAACAAACAAAATGTCTGGTTTCAAATTGATAGCTACCCAGCTCGTTATAGCCGGAATCTAAGGAATTTAATGAATGAATATTTTGGAGTCCAATGGATTGAAAGGTACGGTCCGGTAAGATGGCCACCAAGGAGCCTCGAGCCTACGCCTTTGGATTTTTATGTCTAGAACACCTGGAAAGGAAACGTATATCAAATTTGCGTTCAGACTCAAGAGAATTTGATCGACAAAATAAAATTGTGTTTTGCAGAAATGCGTCAGAAACATTGTGATCTTCGCAGTGTTGTAGATCCAGTGCGAAAACGATGTGTGAAATGTATTCAACAAGGCGGTGGACATTTCGAACAGTTATTATTAAGAAGTAGTAGTCTGTTTTCTTTACACTTTTTTTATAACATCTGTATTGCTCAAATTTAGTTTATTTGTTTGAATTTTTTTGATTCGCAGGTCATGATCTCCATGAGAATTACTTTAATATTCAATCATAAAGAGCTTCAAGATAGAAATTTAGATTTGGAATATTTCAACTTTGCGTTGTTATCTTTTTAGCCATGATATTATGACAGAGGACAAGCAGCTACCAGAAAAGCTGATATGTCATTCGAAAGCACACTAAATGAATTATTTTTTGCTGTAAAGAAAACATGTCTATAGGTAAAAATTCTCATCGATAAAACCATTGGACAAATATGACTGATTTTGTTAACTTTAGAATCATGATATTCATCTCCTTACCACTCCCGCAATAAGAATTTTTTGCTACACAAAATATATTATCTTGTAGAAAATGCAGTTCCGTTTCCAGATATGTGGTCAAATTTGATGAGGCTAAAAGAATAACTGAAGTATAATTGATTTTATGGAAAATCTTGAAATATCGCGTGTTTTTTTTGTAGAGTGATAGAACTTTGGATAGGGATAACTGTGATTTGACAGAAGGTAGAAGCCATGCTGTTTTGACATTTATGTTCAGTAAAGATTGACAAATTATCATGGAAAGACTCACGCCGCAACAACGTTTACAAATTGTTGAAATTTATTTTCAAAATCATTGTTCTATTCGCCAGACTTAAAAAGCACTTCGTGAAATTTATGGTTTACATAATCGTCCATCAGAGCAGCTTATTCTTCGAACTATCGATAAATTTCGGACAACATTTTCTATACTCGATACAACAACAACAACAAGACAAAGAACTTCACGTACAGAATATAATATAACCAGAAGAAAATATCGCTGCTGTAAGTCATAGTGTTAATGATGATCCAGATTTGTCTATTCGTCGACGTTCACAACAATTTGGACTCTGTGCATCGACCACATAATCGTAAAATTGTGATGAAGCTCATTTCGGATTGTACGGCTATGTAAACAAGCAAAATTGCCGTATATGGAGTGAAAACAATCCTCAAGAAGTTCTGTAGGTTCCATTGCATCCTGAAAAATGCACTGTATGGTGTGCTTTACACGCTGGAGGCATCATCGGTCTATATTTCTTCAAAAACGATGCTGGAGCTAATGTTACAATGAATGGTGCTCGTTACAGATCGATAATCAATGATTATTCGTTTCAAAATTTGAAAAACTTGATATATTTTGTGAAATCAAGAAATGATAAATTGAAGAATAACCATTAAGATTTCGACCATATGTTATATGACATTTTTTGTTACAAATATCTGGTATGATTTCCTCTTGAAGTTTAGCCCTTTTAACAGTAGACACCCAATATATGGGGAACATCTAATAACAGAGAAACATGATTTCGATGAGCGTTTTGAGATATTGCATAAGGTAAATGAGGGTCTGAAGCTGGGAATTTATTGAATGAGCAGACCTTGTAATCTGGTTCAGTTTTATTAGGGTTATTCTTCTAGGAACCTGTGGTTTCTCCAATGGAACAATTCAATACTTTCCCATAACATATCCTGATGTTTTAAAATTGCAGTAACTTCTTCATATCATAAAATCAGTAACTCTAAGATCTACCGTCCGCTTTATTATTTATTAATCATAAAGCCATCATATTAATACGGAACATTGCAATGAAGGTTATTATCTTGCAATTAGTTAGATTGAGTAACCTGATTGAATATGTGTGTTAAATGGTAATCGATAGGGACAATGTCTCTAGCTATAATACCCATATCGTGCGCTTCAGTTTATGCAGTACAGAGTAGTTTAATGTAAATGCGTTTTTAAATACTTATTATGGGAGATCAGGGATGGCTCAATAGTTTCAGTAACTTATGCATTTTTTTATGTTTAATATTGGAAGTATATCGTGAATTCTGCTAGTTAGTGTATTGGCATAGCTCTCTCACCAAGTGATTATTAGTAGTCTTCACAATCTGCCCCTAGAAGCAGAAAGTGTGATAAGGGGTACGCCTTATCATCGCGCATGGTTAGAACCACAGCGAAGAGCTGAACCCTCCAGCTTCCAGTTTCGACTTCAGTTCGAAAACCTAAACCGTAAGACTGGTGGCAGCGAAACACTATCCAACCTCTACTGGCTCTGCATGGTCAGTACCCGAGTTGTTTGGGACGCAACTCACACGCCGAAGGGACTTCTTATCCACCCATCCAAACGCAATCCCATGAATCAAGATAGTCTCAAGATTTAATGCCTCAATTGATCCAAGTACGAGTGGTGTCAATCCGGCCTGTACGTCAAGACCCAAGAACCCTTGTGAAGTCTTTCAATTGATCCTGGTTTCAAGCATCAACGGTCTAGCCGTATCGTCGAGATCCACAAATTCCAGAAACGTCTCGCAATCGATCCTGCTTCAGGTCGAACCGTCAAGTCCCTGGATATCTCTAGATATCCTGAACATGAGTTTCTACGAACAGATAGATGGAATACCCTTCTAGTCTAGCATACGGACTGTCAACCACTGACCCCTCAAGTACAACACTAATTGTGTGGCCAGGTCGTACACATACTTCACGTGGGCATCCACCCTCCCGAGGTTACGCAGTATGCTACATAACGCACTCGGCCATTGGAGAGAAAAATCAGGAGATTTACTGCAATAGGATAGAGTACGTTAGTTTTAAGGGTGAAGTCCTATGCTGCGACAGACACCCTTGTCACTGAGTTGATCAATGCGGTTCAGCCCTCCATTCCATCTTTACGGTGGAATGGGCCCCATTCGGTCGATCTTCCACCACACGGGCCAAGCGATTGGCGCGAATGGCATTACTTTAGGCATCAAGACTTAACCCTTCATTTCACTGGGATGAAACTAGGTTCCTAGTCAAGACAAATGCCCCCTGCGCGTCAAGCTATGATGCCATAGGAGTATATATCAGATCGTGTGGTTCTTTTGTCACAAATTGAAGCTTTGTTGTGAGAAATTGGTTATATATTCAAAGTTTAAAGTATTGTCCGTCGCCAGCCACCCCTTTTTGCCATCTTTCTGGCAATTGACGGATCCCATCGCAAAGAACGACCGACTCTTTGGCCACTATCCATGTATCGATCCATTTTTTGACTTCATCGTAATTGGAGAAGTGATTGTCAGCCATGCCATGTTGTATCGATCGGAAAAGATGGTAATCGGAAGGAGCAACGTTTCGGCTGTCAGCGGGCTGGGTAGGACTTCTCATTTAAGTATATCGAGAAAGTATCGGTAGTTTTTTTTAGAGTGATAGAACTTTCGATAGGGATAACTGTGATTTGACAGAAGGTAGAAGCTATGTTGTTTTGACATTTCTGTTCAGTAAGCATTGACAAACTATCATGGAAAGACACTGCAAAAATGTTAACAAATTGTTGAAATTTATTTTGAAAATCAGTTTTCTAATCGCCAAACTTATTCGTCGCACTATCGATAGATTTCGGACAAAATTTTCTCTACTCGATGCAACAACAACAAGCCAAAGAACTGTACGTACAGAAGAAAATATCGCTGCTGTAAGTCATAGTGTTAATGATGAACCAGATTTGCCAATTCGTCAACGTTCACAACAAGTTGGACTCTGTGTATCCACCACATGGAGAATTTTGCGTAAAGATCTTGGTCTAACCCATAAAAGATCCCACTGGTCAAGAATTAAAGCCACTTTACCATAATAAGCGTCGTTGGTTTGCTGATTGGGCCCTAGAACAGCTTGAAATTGAGCCACTTTTTTATCGTAAAATTGTGTTTAGTGATTAAGCTTACTTCTGTTTGAACGGCTATGTAAACAAGCAAGATTGCCATATATGAAGTGGAAACAATGCTCAAGAAGTTCTGCAGGTTCCATTGCATCCTGAAAAATGCACTGTATGGTGTGCTTTACAAGCTGGAGACATATTTCTTTAAAAACGATGCTGGAGCTAATGTAACAGTGAATGGTGGTCGTTATAGATCGATGATCAATGATTATTTGTTTCAAAATTTGAATGGTATCGACCCAGAAGTGTTTTGATTCCAACAAGATGATGCTACACCTCATGCTGCTACCATAACAATTGATTCATTGAAAGAAAGATTTGGCGATAACATTATTTCGAGAAATGGTCCAATTAATTGGCCTCCAAGATCATGCGACATAACTCCACTGAATTATTTTCTTTGCGGTTATGTCAAGTCATTGATTTATGCTGATAAACCAGAAACAATAGACGCTTTGAAAGCCAACATAACTCGTGTTATTGATGAAATAAAGCCTGAATTACTTGAAAAAGTGTTCCAAAATTGGTCTGATCGAATGCGGTTCCTCAGAGCTAGTCGTGGTGGACATATGCCGAAAATTATTTCCAAAACATAAATGTCATAAAATTATCTTTCAAATAAAGAAAAATTTGACTTCAATCTTAATTAAAATGTGTTTTATTTTAATTTAAAGTTCTATCAATCTAAAAAAACACTCTATATGTTGTCTTGTCTGTCGGTATATTGCGGCCGTTTTTCCGCAATGCTCGGCTCAAACGCATCAATTGCCATCAGTCACAATTCGATGAAAAATCCCTTTCTTTCTTGCCATTGACGCAGTTGTTCACACGTTAAAAAACGGCGTTCGATATCTCTTAGCTTCAGTTCATACGGCACCCAATTTCCTACCTTTTGTATCAATCCCATTGCTTTTAAACTGTGGCAAATGGCTAAGTGAGTGACTCTAAATGTTTTTGCGAATTCCTCTTGCTTATGTGATGGATCTTCATAGCGCCTTGCTATCTTCATCCTTAAACTTTAGTGGCACTTCACGTCGTTCTTCGTCTTCCAAATCAAAATTGCCACGTTTAAATCGGACAAAACTTTTGACACCTCGTTCAGCTAGAGGATGACATCCATCAAAATACGATGACTTTCAATAGCCTTTTTCTTCATACTGAAGTAAAACTCCTACACAAGTCGACATTTTCAGAGTTGTTAACACTTCAGCGAAATGATAGATTCTGAAAATAAAGCCTAATGATGACATTTCAAAATGAAGATGTTGCCAGATAAAATAACGGAAAAACAAACTTGTAGCGACATATATTATTGCAACTGCACGAACTTATTTTTACTCCTAATAGGTCAATAAAGTAAATAAAAACAACTTGGCTTAAGTTTCACTGTTTATTTAATGTCTGTTGATATACTACTCTGTCAAGAAAGTACCGGGAATTTTCAATTAAAACAACATTTTTACATTTAATCGTCAAAATTTATTGGGTCGCCTTCAAAATAGGCTCCATTTGCTCCAATACATCTATGCCAACGGCACTTCCAATTATCGAAACATTTTTTATAGGCGTTTTCCGGGATGGACTTTAGCTCTCGCGCCGAATTTTGTTTTATGGCTTCAATCGACTCAAAACGGGTGCCACGAAGGGGCAATTTTAGTTTTGGGAAGAGGAAAAAGTCGCAGGGAGCCAAATCCGGCGAATACGGTGGTTGCTGAAGCACGTTTGTTGAGTTTTTGGCGAGAAAGTCAGTCACAATCGCAGCTCGGTGAGAAGGCGCGTTATCGTCATGCAAAATCCATGAGTTGTTCGCCCACAAATTTGGCCGCTTCTTACGGATACGCTTACGCAAACGTTTCATAACGCCTAGGTAATACTCCTTGTTTACCGTCTGACCCTCTGGAACGAATTCGTAGTGCACCACGCCACGGGTATCGAAGAAAACAATGAGCATCACCTTCATTTTCGAGCGGCTTTGGCGTGGTTTTTTCGGTTTCGGCTCATTTTTTGCCACCCATTCCGATGATTGCTGGCTTGTTTGCATATCGTACTCGTAGACCCAGGTCTCATCACCAGTTATAATGCGTTCCATGAATGTAGAATCGGAATTACAGCAATCCAGCATGTCTGAAGCAACCTGTTCGCGATGACGTTTTTGAAGAAAATTCAGGTCTTTCGGTACGAGTCGTGCGGCCACCTTTCTCATGCCCAAAATATCAATCAAAATCGTACGTGCGGACTCGTGGGATATCTTAAGATCATGTGCTATCTCTCTCAAGCTGGTACGACGGTTTTCCAGCACCCTTTCCTTAATTTTGTCGACGTTATCTTCGATCGAAGCCGTCGATGGGCGACTACTTCACGACCGTCCTTGAAGGCTCTGTACCACTGATATGCACGAGTTTTCGATAGAGCATTATCAACAAAGGCCTTTTGCAACATTTTCAATGCATCAGCACACGAAAATTCATTTGCAACACAAAACTCTAAACAAATTCTTTGCTCAACGTAATCACCCATTGTAAAAATCAGCACGCACTCTGACATCGACTGACTTAATCAGCTGTTGCAAACACACTAGTTGACAGATCCCGCTCAAGCTTGGCATAGTAATTAAGGACAGTGGTGTCAACCTAGGAAAAAAAAAATTTACCTGCCTCATTGCCCCGCCAGATTTAAATCGATAATTCCCGGTACTTTCTTGACAGAAAGTATATGTTTCGAGTTTTTAGCCCATTTTCAAAACTGAAGACCCTAAAATCCTATTTATAATAGTAGGGTAGATAACAGGTACAATTTTGAAGAGTGTATGAATAACACCTTATTTTTACACTTTTCAAAATATTGTATTCACACTCTTCAAAACTGTTATGTATCCTACTATTATAAATAGGATTTTAAGTTCTGTCCTCTTCAGTTTTGAAAATGGGCTGAAAACTCGACTCAACAGACATGAAATAAACAGTGAAACTTAAGCCAAGTTGTTTTTATTAACTTTATTAATTTAAACATGTTTCACCAAGTGATATGCGAGAAATCACTATTCTAACAGTTATGGTTCTAGATTATGGTTTCAGCAATATGGTTCCACTTGGCACACCTCAAATCATTCAACTGAAACGAGGAATTATTCCATAATATGTTGATTTCACGAAAAGATGATGTTTAGTAGACATCACGAAGTTCATACCTAAGTCTTGAGGTCTATTCTTAAGAGTTTCTAAAACAGAATAGCAGCAGAAAAGGTATCTAAGGCTCATGAACGTATGTTCGACATTGAATTTTCAAATTTTATCTCTTAACTAACTATGACATTGCTAGTTGTCAAACGTTTATTGAAAGAGTAAAACTTCTGTTTAGTTCGCAACTTCTGTTCAACTTTTTGCAATGAATTACGAAAATTATGAGAAGTTTGACATGTTAGTCTGTTTTATACAAAATCGGAGAAAATGCAGAAGCACATTTGATTTATATCGTGAAAAATATCCAGAAAGGCGACAACCGTTCAAAGATATTTTCGCATGATTGCGTCACAACTTAATAAATGAAGGTCATTTTGAAAGGACTGAAGATATCTTAAGAATTCAGATTTAAAAGAAGTTGTCATTTTAGGAGCTTTTGAAATCAATCCTAGAACATCAACTCGTATTATGGAAGAATTTACAGGGTACCAAGAACGAATGTCAGAAGGATGTCTGACATAAACATAACATAAATTCAAACCTTATAGAGCCAAATTCATGCATGGAGATTTCGAACGCCGTATGGAGTTTTGTCAATGGTTGTTGGATAAATGTAACCAGACGCCTGATTTTCCACTCAATTGTATTTGGACGGATGAAGCTCATGTGTGTAGTAACTTTTAACCGTCATAACTCATATACTTGGGAACAAAAAAATCCCCATTCAGTTATGGAGCAGATAAGTCAAAGAAGATTCGGGTTTAATATATGGGCAGAGAATTGTCTACAGATCTGAAGGCATTAAATAATGGCGTTTTGAGGGCAAGACCAGAAACAAAATTTGTCTCCTTTAAATATTTATTTATTAATTTTAGGGACTTTCGTGTATCTTTTGGTTTATTTATTCCATTTGACATTGTATATTGAGTTTAGATTATATACGTCTATTAAATATAAGCGGTGCTTGTTTTAGACATTAATTTAATTCTAAAAGTTTTTTTGAATAAAAATTTTTTAAATTAAAATTGTAGAAGATAAACATATATTAATTTGTTTCAATATTCAAACTTTGTTATATTTCTTCTATCAAGTAAAAGGCCTTTCTATTTTATTTTATATATAATATATAATTATATCTTGGCTTCAATAAATTTCATTATACGGTGTCAATGAATTTAGGTAAACCTTAAAAATAACTCACACTGTTCTTTGATTCTGTTAGAGCATAGATAAATCTTGAATTATAAAGATGATCTATGTCTCGAAACATTATTCATTTACACGTGTTGAGTGGTTTGGTACAGGTTAGTTTTTGATTTTGATATTTTGAATATATTTCAGGACTGAAGACGGAATTGTTTTGAACTATATTTGTTTTTTGAAGATATAGTGCATGCTTTGAGAGATTTCTGAATTTACTTATTCGAATATTTAAATATATTAAATATTTCAAATAAATTATATTCTTTGAGAGGTCCTTTAAGTGTGTTCATGTTTTCAAGGTACAAATGGCGTTTTGAGGGCAAGACCAGAAACAAAATTTGTCTCCTTTAAATATTTATTTATTAATTTTAGGGACTTTCGTGTATCTTTTGGTTTATTTATTCCATTTGACATTGTATATTGAGTTTAGATTATATACGTCTATTAAATATAAGCGGTGCTTGTTTTAGACATTAATTTAATTCTAAAAGTTTTTTTGAATAAAAATTTTTTAAATTAAAATTGTAGAAGATAAACATATATTAATTTGTTTCAATATTCAAACTTTGTTATATTTCTTCTATCAAGTAAAAGGCCTTTCTATTTTATTTTATATATAATATATAATTATATCTTGGCTTCAATAAATTTCATTATACGGTGTCAATGAATTTAGGTAAACCTTAAAAATAACTCACACTGTTCTTTGATTCTGTTAGAGCATAGATAAATCTTGAATTATAAAGATGATCTATGTGTCGAAACATTATTCATTTACACGTGTTGAGTGGTTTGGTACAGGTTAGTTTTTGATTTTGATATTTTGAATATATTTCAGGACTGAAGACGGAATTGTTTTGAACTATATTTGTTTTTTGAAGATATAGTGCATGCTTTGAGAGATTTCTGAATTTACTTATTCGAATATTTAAATATATTAAATATTTCAAATAAATTATATTCTTTGAGAGGTCCTTTAAGTGTGTTCATGTTGTCAAGGTACAAATGGCGTTTTGAGGGCAAGACCAGAAACAAAATTTGTCTCCTTTAAATATTTATTTATTAATTTTATGGACTTTCGTGTATCTTTTGGTTTAGTTATTCCATTTGACATTGTATATTGAGTTTAGATTATATACGTCTATTAAATATAAGCGGTGCTTGTTTTAGACATTAATTTAATTCTAAAAGTTTTTTTGAATAAAAGTTTTTTAAATTAAAATTGTAGAAGATAAACATATATTAATTTGTTTCAATATTCAAACTTTAAATAATTTTTTTTTAATTTGGCAACAATTGGATTGCCAACCAAGGTCCCAACCGGTGGCCGGCTAGGTCGCTTGACCAAAGCCTATGGGGAAGATTAAAAGATATAATCTATAGAAATCCGATCAAATCTAGAGAAGAACTGGAAATGGTGGTCATTGGACTTTTCAATTCAGCAAAAAATATTCAGAAAAGGTGCTCGAACGAAAACGGTCGACACTTTAAACGTTAAACACATCAATTGATGAAATTCTTCTTTCATTGTTATTTTTAAATAAAGTTCGAGTTGTTATGGTTTTTAAAAAGACTAAGGGTTTTCTTTAAACTATTAACTGTTTGAATTGAACTTTGGCAGCCAACAATCAATATTCGCATCATTTTAGTTTCACCGCCGCACTGTCCAAAGCCTACTTATCCAAGAGATAAAATTTGGAAATTCAATATCTCGAACATGACTTCAAAAAAATATCAAGTATGCTCTTTCGAAATATGTGGAAATATACGGAGTATCCCATTTAAAAAAAAATATTTTCATAGCGATCTATCATAAAATATCAGTTTGGAGGAAATTTAGTTAACGTCATAGAATTCTATCTATGTAAGAAGTTGCTACAGAAATGGAAAATTTTCATCAGAAGAAAAGTTACAGCAATATTTTGAAAATGAACATTTTTGAGAAACACCTTGTAACATTATAACGGTGATAGATATCGACATACTGTTTTCACCAAGGAGTTTCTCATGAAAATTGGCCCTCAGGCACCACATCAGTTTTCGTCTATCTAGTAGAGAAATAGGTTTTCCCTTTCAAAAGTGTCCATTTTGGCACACCTTGTACATTGAAAAGGAAAAATAAACCCTTCTCTGAATTTTTTTATGTCCAATTTATTTCATGTTCAAATTAAACTTCCTCTTTCTGAAAACCTCTTGAAGAAACACATCAACTTTGAAAACACCCGATATATCTAATAAATTTTACTTATTCCGTCTACATCCCCATATTTTATCATCAAAACAATGAGTCATCTGTTTCCTTTTTTTCTATAAATGAGAAAAGAAATCATTTGTCACATTTAACTCAACACTTGGGTGTTGATTGACATAGACATCAAAGAACATTTGTTTTAAGCTTTGATCTTGGGAAAAATTATGGAGCAAATTATAAGGAACTTATTTCCTACCTATTCCGCATTCTTTTATTCAATTATTCTATAATGGAAAAATGTCGTGCAATTGAAGAAAAATTAAATATTTATGTTTCCGAAGAAAAATAAATAAAAGAATAGAACGAGATTGGAATTTATAGAAATATCTATGAGGTGTAGTGTGGTGCTTCAAAACTATAATAATAAAAAATGCCTGCTGAACATACCAAACCATGTAAATATTTCAGAGTTTCTCTTTATATGTTATTGTATGCTTATTTTACACCTAACAGTTTGATTACAACTTCGAGGTAAAGCCTTTCCATTTTGAATTGATTATTTCTATTTTATTTAAAAAAATTCACACATTTTTATGTTTCACAGTTTATTCAGAATCCTGACACGTGTTTCGGTCTTTCGACAATATTCAAAGGAGTACAAAAAGAAACTAAAAATAGAAATTGAAAAAGATTCTTTCATTACACTTAGGACATCTGTGTGTTTTTATGGCGCATGGAAATAAAACCATCCAAGATAGGGGTGTTTCCAAACAGTATTTGGGAATTTATTAAATTCTCTTTTTTCTCGATGACTTTTTTGATTGAAAGAATCTGCAAATAGTCCATCAATGTACCATTTTGTACATTATATAGTAGTGACATCTTCCTCATCAAAAAAATTATTATTTCCTTACAATGTTCTGCAAAACTGGTTGATTTCTGGTTTTTTAAAAAGACATCCTATGTTCTTTGATTCTATGTTGTTAACATCGGTACGTGTCAGGATTCTGAATAAACTGTGAAACATAAAATCTGTGTAAATTTTTTAAAATAAAATTGTTATAATGCTTCAACTAGAGCCAACCTCATACTCCATTCATTTAATTATTTCCAGTCTGGCAACACTTTTTTTTCGGTTTTTGACAGAAAGTTAGTTTAATATTTCGCATCAACAAAATGGGTCGATTTACGGTTGAAAAAGTTGGGAAATATAAAAAACATATTTCCAAAGTGGTGGATGTTCTATCCAAACTGTTATAAATTTACGTGAAAAATTCAATAGAAATGAAATGCTCTCACAGCAATTTGTGGATCAGTTTGTTCGTGAAAATTAGTTCGTTACTTGACTAAACAATCCGTTCGCTTACTCGTCCAGTGAGCACATCTGAAAGCATTGCTGCTGTAGCCTAGAATGTGGCTGAACATCCATCAAAATCATCTCGTCATTGTGCTCAAGAACTGAATATTTCTCGCACATCTCTGAGGAGAATTTCACATAAAAACCTTGGTACGAAAGCTTACAAAGTTCAGTCATTACAAGAAGTGAAGCCTTGTGGCCATCCGATGAGTTTGCACTTCGTTCAGTGGGCTAATGATCGTATGGCTGAAGATGAGCGATGTTCATTTTCATCTCAGAGGATTATTTTTCGTGGAGATCCGTTAAGGATAAGTGGTAGACTAATCATCCAAAAACGATTGATGCCTTGAAACACGCCTCCCATGACATTGTAGCTTGACGCGCTGGGGGCGCTTGTCTTGACTAAGATCCTGGTTTCATCCCGGTGAAATGGAGGATTAAGTCTTGAGCCTAAAGCAATGTTATTCGCGCCAGTCACTGGACACGTATGGTGGAAGTTCAACCAAATGGGGCCTAGTTTCACCGTAAAGGTGAAATGTAGGGCTGAGCCGCGTTTTCCAACTTAGTGACAAGGGCGTCTGTCGCAGCACAGGGCTTCAGCCTTAAAACTAACATACTATATCTTATTGTAGTAAAATTCTGGATTTTCTATCGAATAGGCGAGTGCGTTATGTAGTATAGTGCGTTACATCGGGAGGGTAGATGCCCTCTGGACTAGAAGGGTATTCAATCTATCTATTCGCAGAAACTCATATTCAGGATATCTTGAGAAATGCTTTAGGGTTTAGCGGGACTTGACGGTTCGACCAGCCTCTTCCTGAACCAGGATCGATTGCGAGACGTTTCTGGGGTTTGTGGATCTCAACGATACGGCTAAGACCGTTGGTGCTTGAAGCCAGGATCAATTGAAAGAGTTCATAAGGGTTCTTCGGTCTTGACGTACAGGCCGTATTGACAGCACTCGTACCAGGATCAACTGAGACATTAAATCATGAGACTTATCTTGATTAATGGGATTGCGTTTGGATGGGTGGATATGAAGCTCCTTCGGCGAGTGAGTTGCGTCACGAAATAACTCGGGTACTTACACTGCAGAGCCAATAGACAATGTATAGTGCTTCGCTGCTACCAGTCATGGTGTAGGTTTTCGGACTGAAGCCGAAACTGGAAGCTTGGTGGGTTCAACTCTTCGAAGTGGTTCTCGCTAATGCGTGATAAAGGAGTATCCTAAACGCACCATCAGCTTCCTGGGTAGACTGTGGAGTCACTTGGTGAAAGAGTCACGCTCACATGCCAGTAACGTGACCGGTAAAATTCACGATGCCTTGAAATACGAAATCGAAGTTGTCATTCATGAGATTGAGCCTCAAACATTCGACAATGTACTGAAAAATTTGGTTGATCGGATGGTGTCCTGTAGCCTGTCATTGCGATGATTTGAATTACATTTTTTTCATTCGTAAATGCCAAGGTTGAGCCTTTCTAATGAACTTATACTTTAGAAAAAATATCCACTAGTTTTTCATTTATAGCCGATCAAAAATGCTAATTTTAAATGGTCCACCTCTTATTAGGGAAATATTGTCTTGAAATATGATAAATACGATGTGTGCCCGAAAAGTATCCGATTTCAGTTCATTTTCGACGTTGGTGCTATTCTTTGTCGTCTGGACCGTGGCATGCTTGCTTAGAAATAGTCCTCATTTGTTTGAACCACACGCTTCCATCGGTGCTTTCACATCTGAAAGCAGTTCTCGAAGGCAGATTTCGGAATAGCCTTCAGCTCCGGATGCTGCCGAACCACTTTCCTTTGAGCGCCATGTTCAATTTTGGGAACATCCAAAAGTAGCAGGCAGCTATGTCTGGACTGTACGGAGGCTGGCGAAGGTGTACACTCAAAATGATCTAATTTTTTAAAGAGAAGTGATTCTACAGCTTTGCATCACATGGGTAGAAGCTGCCCCTGCATCGTGGTAAGCTCATTCGGTTCATTCAGTATTGCGTGCCATATTATTCACCTTACAAAACCACTCACTTATGAAAAGTATGTGAACAAAGTGCGAACTATTTTTGGGCCACTGAATTCTCTCTACTCCACTAAAATACCAGTCTTCTCCGAAGTAGGCCTTATATACCCAAAATCATTATTCGATCACTGAAGGACTAATATTATCATTTCAATAAAGCTTCAATCAGATCCAAGTGTGATTAGTGTTACGTTGACTTAGTTCTTTTATTTTATTGTGAAGGGTTTTCCAGTAAGAAGTTTCATTTTTAATAGCTCTCTATCTGAACAGCTGTCATCTTTTGACATTCGACAAGTAAAAAATACGTCATTACTAAAGATGGGACTAATGCTCCACAATCGATTCGAGACTTTAAAGATGGAATTCGTGAAGTGATCAAGGACCCCGCAAATGTGCGAATTAATCATGGAAAATTTCATGAAAATGATATGGTAATGCAAGGGTAGCCGCGACGGCCATTTGGCTGATATCGTTTTCCATTGTTAATGGCATACCTTCCCAATGATATGAACATTCATTGATTTTCCTTAAAATATATTCATTTTTTTAAATATCAAAATAAAACCTCCTATTGCTTTTATAGGTTTCAATTAGCCTTTATTCATTCTTACTATTTTTATTTCTCTTTCAGGTCCTATGTTTCACGAGAGATTTCCCTACGTCGCCCATGTATACGAAGTACCAATTCTACGAAAGTTCACAATCTTGTTCATGGTTATTTCGACTTGCAATATTAGTCTCACATTGATATATTTTTACACTCATTGGAATGTTTACTTATTCATTAAGAATGGGTTCATGCTGATAATTGTCGGTTTTGTAAGTAAACTATTTGACACCGAATATTAACTGACTCCGATCACTCGATTATATAATTTAGGTTATACAGAAAGTCTACTTTTAAGAGGGCCAAACTTCAAGGGGAGGTCATACAAGTTATTTGCATCAAGATAGTCATATAACACATGGTCGAAATGTTGATGATTATTCTTCAATTTAACATTTGTTGATTTCACGAAATATTTAAATTCTTCCATAAAATTAATTATACTTCAGTTATTCCTTGTAGCCTCATCAAATTTAACCACATATCTGGGAACGGCATTGAATTTAATAAGTAGAGGAATATCACGATTCTGAAGTGCATAAAATCAGTCATATTGTTCCAATGGTCTTATCGATGAAAAATTATTAATTATGGACATATTTTCTTTTCAGCAAAATATAACTCATTTAGTGTACTTTCGAATGACATATCAACTTTTGTGTTAGCTCCTTGTCATCTGCCATAATATCATGGCTAAGAAGATAACAATGAAAATTTGAAATATTCTAAATCTAAATTTGCCCTATCTTGAAGCTCCTTGTGATTGAATATCAAAGTGGAATTTAATATCTGACAGTTTCTGTCGCTTAATAATTTTGGGTATCAGTACGTTTTCATGAATCTAACGAATTATTTCAATTTATAATAAGTGAAATGACATTCCCATACCTGTATTGAAGTTGCGATGGTCTAATATGGAAATGGTCCATGTAACGACAGAAATTAAAAATTTACTACCACATGTGAATCCTGATATTGAAATTGAAGCAGCTTATATTGATGAGTGGAACAAAGATTACGTTCAAGATGTGGAGGGAGTTGAAATTTTCATTCAAATTGATGAGGATAATGATGTACCAGATAAAGATTTAGGGCATAATTTACAAGCCATCACGACATCTAATGCATTAAACTCATTAAATGAAGTGATACAGTAGACGGAGGAAAATGAGAAACGTATTGACTCCAAACTACTAGTCTTACATAATTTGAGACATACGATGGTTCAGATAGTTGTAGAGAAATTGCAGAAACAAACGAAAAACCTTATTTTTGGGAAAAAACTTTGAAACGTCAAATATATCGGGTGTTTTTTTGAGTAATAGGACTTTAAATTGAAAAAGAACACATGTAAATTAAGATTGAATTTATTATTGAATTTATTTTTATTTGAAAGATATTTTTATGACATTTATGTTTTAAAAATAATTTCCGGCATAAGTCCACAACGACTAGCTCTGAGGAACCGCATTCGACCAGGCCAATTTTGGATCACTTTTTCGAGTAATTCGGGACTTATTTCATCAATAACACGAGTTATGTTGGCGGACAAAGCGTCTATTGTTTTTGGTTTATCCGCATAAACCAATGACTTGACATAACCCCAAAGAAAATAATCCAGTGGAGTTATGTCGCATGACATAGGAGGCCAATTAATTGGACCATTTCTTGAAATCATGTTATCGCCAAATCTTTCTTTCAATAAATCAATTGTTAAGGTAGCAGCATGAGGTGTAGCATCATCTTGTTGGAACCAAAACACTTCTGGATCGATACCATTCAAATTTTGAAACAAATAATCATTGATCATCGATCTGTAACGAGCACCATTCACTGTAACATTAGCTCAAGCATCGTTTTTAAAGAAATATGAACCCATGATGCCTCCAGCGTGTGAAGCACACCATACAGTACATTTTTCAGGATGCAATGGAACCTGCAGAACTTCTTGAGGATTGTTTTTACTCCATATACGGCAATTTTGCTTGTTTACATAGCCGTTCAACCAGAAATGAGCTTCATCTCTAAACACAATTTTACGATAAAAAAGTGGGTCAACTTCAAGCTGTTCTAGGGCCCAATCAGCAAACAAACGACACTTATTATGGTCAAGTGAACCTTGAACCTTGAACCAGTTGGATCTTGTTTGGGTGTAGACCAAGATCTTCACGCAAAATTTTCCATGTGGATACACAGAGTCCAACTTGTTGTGAACGTCGACGAATAGAAAAATCTGGATCATCTTTAACACTATGACGATATTTTCTTCTGTACGTACAGTTCTTGTCTTGTTGTTGTTGCATTGAGTAGAGAAAATGTCCGAACTCTATCGATAGTTCGACGAATAAGCTGCTCTGATGGACGATTATGTAAACCATAAATTTCACGAAGTGCTCTATAAGTTTGGCGAATAGAACACTGATTTTCAAAAATAGATTTGAATAATTTGTAAACGTGGTTGTGGCGTCAGTCTTTTCATCGTAATTTGTCAATGCTTACTGAACAGAAATGTCAAAACAACATGGTTTCTACCTTCTGTCAAATCACAGTTATACCTATCGAAAATTCTATCACTCTAAAAAAAACACCCGATAGGTGGTAAAAACTCTAATGTATCATATCAAGTAAAAAAAAACTGTTGTTCATTCCAGAAAACAATGTTGTTTCATTTGAACTTTCGCTTCAGTAAACAAATCAAAATAATGAACTAGGCTTGCACTAAATAGTTCACTATATCGAGAGTCTACTGTATATGAAAATATACGGATGATCCATTAAAAAGATCCCCTGTTTGTTGAATAATTTTTGTCGCCTGTATGTTAGAAAATAATTTCCTGAGATGTAGAAATGAAAGTACAAGGAGACTGTATTTCTCTTACCATTAAATGGGCATGTCTGAAGTGTTGAATAATATTATTTATATCCAGGGCATACATTCGATTTATTCATGGTTTTTACAGCCTGTACACTAAACTAATGCTTTCAGGGGCTGCTGATGACAAACGAAGTGCTGTTATCATTAAAAAATCACTTCGAATGTGTGGATCTCAAGGCGAAAATGTGGCATTTAAATGAAGCTGGACCGGTCGTCTTACGACAAATTAAAAACGATGTAACTTTACTCAGGCACTCAAGATTTGTGATAACGCTGCTACTCGTAATAACCGTTTTGATATGTGTGCCAATCTCTGGAGACATAAGAGAATTATACTGCATACTTTACCTGATCGACAACCTGGAGCAGAGATCATGGTATCCATACTTATATTTCTGCACCATAGGTCTCAAACTATTTTTTGCCATAATTTTTCCTAATCCTTTGTATATGTTGCTGGTTGCGGTTGGTGATAATACTTACGGTATGATGATCCTTCGGGAGAAAATCAGGTCAATCGAAAAAACATTTGGTGTTAAGGATATCTGGTATGAAGATAAAGGATATCAAAAGTTTGTGGAAATTGTATTGATAAGATGTATCCAGGAACACCGCACGATAAGACGGTAAATATCTTTTTTTTTTACTCACAAGGGAAAAGAAACAGGCTCTTTAACACTCATTAATATTATGAGTTATATTAGGAGCAAAAATAAGTTCATGCGGTTTTGATAGCATATGTCGCTACTAGTTTATTGATCTATTATTTCATCTGGCATTCATTTTGAAGTGTCATCTTTTCTTTTCAATATCTGTCATTTCGCTGAAGTGTAAGCAACAAAGTTTCTGAAAAGCTGGGAAAACTGTACTCGAATAATGTGTTTTTGCGGGGAGTTTCACTTCATTTCTTCAATATGAAGCAAAAGGCTAACGAAAGTTTATCCTATTTTAGTGGATATCATGCTTTAGTTGAACGAACGTGTCAGAAGTGGTTTCTCCGATTTAAAGGTGGCATCGAACGAAAGGATCACAGGAGAGGTCTACCGATGACAATTGATGCGTTTGAGCCGACCAATGCGAGAAAAAAGGCAGCAATACACCGACAAACACGACAAAGTTATTTTGTAGCTTAAGACATGTGTTGCGGCTATCTTTAAAACGTACTTAAAAACGCTCAAATGGGAACTCCTATTCCATCTACCGTACAGTTCAGGAATTGTTCCTTCCTTGAACTTTGCACGTATAACCAATTTTTCACAATAAGGCTCAATATTAGAAAAAAAAACAGCCCGAACTTATTTATACTTCTAATATAAAGTCTCAAAATTACTTGATATTTTGAATTGCTAATCTTTTTTTGCGCGCTTGTCTCGGGCATGCTATATTTCCCCCAAATGTTTGTAATTTTAGAAATTTCGGTGTTGGACAGAGCATGATGATCAGCATGTCCTTGCAAAATTTAATTAAGATTGTATGGTTAGAAGGTTCAGAATACAATTTTGTGAGAGGGACATGAGTAATTAATTTTCTAAACTTCAAAAAGTGACGTTGGAAATCTTCAAATATATTAACTGACAAAGAAACTGCAACACCCATAAGGAGATGTTTAAATTTTAATTTTTTTTTTGGCAAAACATAGAAAGTATATCAAGGAGAAAATTATTAAAAATTTGAGAAAAAATCGTGAAGGTCTTTTCATGTAAACATTTTCTGTTACTTGAATATGTAGTCGTTTTTTGCAAATTTTTTAAATTTTACAACAAACCAGCTGTGGTGCCTAGAGCACGTGTACGCGGAATTTATCGCCAGCTAAGTGAATTTGAAAGAGGTCGAATTATATTGGTCTACGGAAGGCGGGGTTGTCATTTCGAGAAATCGCAAACCGTACGAACATAAATCCAACTACTGTTATGAGATGTTGTCAAGCGTGGTTTGATAATGCCCAAAATCGAAGAAGAGTAGGCACCGGACGTCGAAGGAGCACAAATGAAGTTCAAGATCGACGTCTAAGACTTATGGCTAGTAGAGACCGATTTGCGACAACTTGAACTTTCGCTGATGAGTGGTTAGGAGAACAAGGCCATCCTGTAACGTGAATTCTACCAGGTAATGTTATTGGCATGTAGAGCATAGCTCTTATTCAAGTGACTACTCAGCAGTCTCCACAGTCCACCCCAAGAGGTAGAAAGTGTGATAAGGGTTACTCCATATTATCGCGCGAAGCTCGAACCTCTCCGCAGAGGTGAACCCACTAGCTTCCAGTTTGGGCCCCGACTTGAAAGCCAGAACCATCTGACTGGTAGCAGCGAAGCACTATTCAACCTCTACTGGCTCTGCAGGTCAGTACCCGAGTTCGTTTGAGACGCAACTCACCCGCCGGAGGGAAATCTTATCCATCCATCCGAACGCATTCCCATGAACTAAGATAATCCCAAGATTGATGACTACTATTGATCCTGGTACAAGCACCGTCTAGCGGCCTGTACGTCCTGACTCACCGGACCCATGTGAAGTCATTTTATTGATCCTGGCGTCAAGCCCTAGTGGCATAGCCATTTCGTCGAAATCCACAAACACTAAATTATTATGCATTGATCTGGGGCCAGGACAGGCTGGTCGAACCGTCAAGTCCCGCTAAACCCTGAGTCATTTCATGAGAATATCCCGAACATGGGGGCCTGCGAACAGATAAACGAAATATCCCCCTAGTCTAGCATGAGGACTTTCAACCACTGCCCCCTCGAGTCCAACACCAAAGGGGTGGCCAGGTGGTACAAGTAACACCTGTGGGCAAACCACCCCGCTGAGGTAACGCAGTTTGCTACATATCGCACTCGGCCATTACACACAAAAATCCGGAGATTCATACTGCGTTATGGTAGAGTACGCCAGTTTTAAGGGAGAAGCCTTGTGCTGCGAGAGACTGCCTGTTACTGAGTTAATCAACCGGCTTAGCTCTCCATTTCATCAGAACGGCAAAACTAGGGCCCCATTCGGAGATCTTCCACCATACAGGTCCAGTGACTGGCGCGAATGGCATTACGTTAGGCACCAAGACTTAACCCTCCATTTCGCCGGGACGAAACTAGGGTCCTAATCAAGGCAAGCACCTCCATCACGACAAGATCTAATGCCTGGGGGACGAGCCATCCTGTAACCGTCCGAACGGTTTACCGCCGAATAAGGTCTTTTCGACTGCAGCATTATCGAACAAATCTTGCGTTACCTCTGACGGTTGAGCATCGCCGGCAACGATTACAGTGGTGCAGAGAACGTCAACATTGGAATGTGAAATGGCATCAGGTCGTCTTTTCTGATGAATCTCGATTCTTCTTGGGTGCACATGATGGCCGAAGAAGGGTTAGATGACGCCGGGGAGAAAGACGTGAACCTCAACGTGAAATAACAAAAAATATCGAGGACTTTTACAGAGAGCTGTACACATCCAAAGAATCACAATCCGAATTAAGAACTGGGGTAACTCTAACAGACGTGGGATCTGAGGAGATTCCTGAAATATCCACTGAAGAAATCAGAGTAGCTCGTAGGAAAATGGAAAATGAAAAGTGTCTTGGTGAAGATTGCGTTACAGCAGAAATTTTGAAGCATGGAGGGACCTTTTGGGAAAAGCCTTTCAGATGCTTTCAAATAGGTGTTTATTCGAAGGTAAAATACCCAATAAATGGGACAACTCCGAGGTAGTTATTCTCAGATACTGAATTGTTTCAGCCGTTACTATTTGGTAGTGGATCATAATTAAAACAAATTGTAGAAATTACTATGTTTAACTACCAAAAAAGATATATTACACATTTTCTTGTGACTCGAGTTTCGGGAAATGAACTATCCGATCATCAGACAACTGAAGACCTAATGGTGGTACAGTGTCGCCGTACCACTGTACCACTGTTAGGTCTTCAGTAGTCTGATGATGGGATAGTTCATTTCCCGAAACTCGAGTCACAAGAAAATGTGTAATATATCTTTTTTGGTAGTAGAACATAGTAATTTCTACAATTTGTTTTAATTTAAAGTAGTTATTCTCTTCAAAAAGGTGATATAAGTAAAATCGAGAATTATCGCTCTATGAGTCCGTTATCTGTGATATATAAACTTTTCACGAAAGTTCTTGCTAACCGCCTAAACAACAAATTAGATTTTTATCAGCCATTAGGACAGGCATGCTTTCGGACAGGCTACAGCACCGTTGACCACCTGCAGACCCTTCGTACAATAATAGAAAAACAACAGAATATAATATACCTATCCACCTAGCTTTCGTCGACTTCCATAAAGCTTTCGATTCTATAGAAACCCGTTACATCCTGGACTCAATTGACAATGCCAGAATTGACAGCAGATACACACAGATTATCGAGCACATATATGAAAATGCCTAAATGAATGTTAGATTCAACGAAAATCTGAAAATCAACTCCATAAATACAAGAAGAGGAGTGAGGCAAGGCGACACCATCTCGCTGTTCTTGAAGATGTATTAAATAAACTAACTTGGCAAACGAAAGGCATGAAAATTGACGGCATATTTCTCAACCATCTACAATTTTCTGATGACGTTGTCCTATTTTACAGTGATGTTCATGAATTGGCTGACATGATAAATGCATTTAATCATATCTCAAAACAAGTTGGTCTGAAGATGAACATCCAGAAGATCAAAATTATGAGCAAGGCAAACATTGCCATCAGGATTGATGAACAACAAATAGAAAACGTCTCCCAATACGTATATTTGTGGCACAATATCACCTCAGGAAAAGAAAATCAAGGAGCAGAAGTCACAAGAAGAATATCGCTAATTAGGGAAGCTTTTGGAAAACTCGCACATATCCTAAAAAATCCTAATATCATAATATATCTTGAGCGAAGAGTATATAACTTCTGTATATTACCCGTTGCCACATACGGAATGGAGATCACAGCTCTTGCAGTTGAAAGTGCGAATAAACCAAGGGACACACAGAGGGAAATGGAACGCGCCATGCTTAACATCTCTTTGGGAGACAAAATCTAAAATGAAAAATCAGGAAGAAAACCAGAACCGGGAATGTCATGGAGGAAATAGCTGTCAGAAAGAGGAGATGGGCAGGTCATAAAGCCAGACAGGACAGCAACAGGTGGAAAATAAGAACGTTGCAATGGAGACCTCGTGAAACCAAAAGAAGTAGAAGTAGACCACAGAGAAGATGGGAGGACGATACCCGAGAGATGGCATGTATAAACTGGATGAGGCTAGCTGGTGATAGACCTATGTGGAAGAGTATGGGGGAGGTTTTCATCCAGGAGTGGATGGTGGATAGCTGAAGAAGAGAGAGAGAGTTTGCGGTGGGTTCGAACTTAGGTGCAAAGTAAAATTTTTCTGAATTTTTTCGGGAAATAATAGATTTTCATATATACATTCTGTCAAGAAAGTACCGGGAATTATCGATTTAAATCTGGCGGGGCAATGAGGCGGGTAAAATTTTTTTTCCTAGGTTGGTACCACTGTCCTTAATTACTATGCCAAGCTTGAGCGGGATCTGTCAACTAGTGTGTTTGCAACAGCTGATTAAGTCAGTCGATGTCAGAGTGCGTGCCGATTTTTACTATGGGTGATTACGTTGAGCAAAGAATTTGTTTAAAGTTTTGTGTTGCAAATGAATTTTCGTGTGCCGATGCATTGAAAATGTTGTAAAAGGCCTTTGGTGATAATGATCTATCGAAAACTCGTGCATATCAGTGGTACAGAGCCTTCAAGGACGGTCGTGAAGTGAAGAATAAAATTAAGGAAAGGGTGCTGGAAAACCGTCGTACCAGCTTGAGAGAGATAGCACATGATCTTAAGATATCCCACGAGTCCGCACGTACGATTTTGATTGATATTTTGGGCATGAGAAAGGTGGCCGCACGACTCGTACCGAAAGACCTGAATTTTCTTCAAAAACGTCATCGCGAACAGGTTGCTTCAGACATGCTGGATCGCTGTAATTCCGATTCTACATTCATGGAACGCATTATAACTGGTGATGAGACCTGGGTCTACGAGTACGATATGCAAACAAGCCAGCAATCATCGGAATGGGTGGCAAAAAATGAGCCGAAACAGAAAAAACCACGCCAAAGCCGCTCGAAAATGAAGGTGATGCTCATTGTTTTCTTCGATATCCGTGGCGTGGTGCACTACGAATTCGTTCCAGAGGGTCAGACGGTAAACAAGGAGTATTACCTAGGCGTTATGAAACGTTTGCGTGAGCGTATCCGTAAGAAGCGGCCAAATTTGTGGGCGAACAACTCATGGATTTTGCATGACGATAACGCGCCTTCTCACCGAGCTACGATTGTGACTGACTTTCTCGCCAAAAATTCAACAAACGCGCTTCAGCAACCACCGTATTCGCCGGATTTGGCTCCCTGCGACTTTTTCCTCTTTCCAAAACTAAAATTGCTCCTTCGTGGCACCCGTTTTGAGTCGATTGAAGCCATAAAACAAAATTCGGCGCGAGAGCTAAAGTCCATCCCGGAAAGCGCCTATAAAAAATGTTTCGATAATTGGAAGTGCCGTTGGCATAGATGTATTGGAGCAAATGGAGCCTATTTTGAAGGCGACCCAATAAATTTTGACGATTAAATGTAAAAATGTTGTTTTAATTGAAAATTCCCGGTACTTTCTTGACAGAGTAGTATATTATTGATATTAGAAATGAGGGTAAATGAGATTTCTAATTGTTTTTGTCTTGTTTCAAGCAACCGAAGAATAATCACGAAATACCGAAATAATAAATATTCCTCTCTGATATTTCCCTTATTCATCGAATTTTGAACTGAAAATGATCTCAAACGACTAGGCTGGACTCACTGATGAAGTTTCCGAGTTCAAAAGTAATTCTGTCCGGCTAGTCGGCCCGTGAACACTCTAACTATCGAACGAAAATAGTAAGATTATATAAATATTTTAAAAAATTTTTAAAAATTTTTAAAAAATTAGCCTTCTACATATTTAATTCCAAAAGATTATATTTAATGATTATAACTTCTGAAAATAAATTAAAATAATGTCGTATAAGTACCACTTATATCATGACATAAAATAAACATTCATTATAAGACATCCGAATGGTATAACAAAATCCAATAAATAAAAATTATTAACCAAAATCCTATAAATTAAACATTTTGAATAGACAAAATTTTGTTTCTGCTTATCAATCTTATGAAAACCAATATCTTTCAAGAATATCCAACATAATCTCAAGAATTTCATCACAAAACTATCTTACTTAGACTATTCAATATTATTGGATATCTAACCAAGGTACTTTATATAAAAACTCAAGATAAAAATTTTTTAAAATATTTATATAATTTTATATACCTTCTATCAAGAATTAACCTCTATTTATGTTATTTTATTCATAATATATAATTATTTGGTTTCCTTAACATTCTTATACAGATAGTCCTTGTGCTATAGCAGAGGCCGTTAAATTTGTCTTTCAATCTTCTAGATCAAGGGTAAACCACAGATATATTTCTGTGTGTAGTGAATATCATATTTAAAGCTTCATTTCAGTAGAACTTTTTCTAGGAGATGAAAGGTGAGTTGAATATTTATTATTGATTAATGTTATATTTATTGAATATGAATATTTGAATACTGATGAGCAAAGTCGAACTTAAAACTTGTTTTTCAGTAATGTTTTGCATATCTTGAGTTTTTATATAAAGTACCTTGGTTAGATATCCAATAATATTGAATAGTCTAAGTAAGATAGTTTTGTGATGAATTTCTTGAGATTATGTTGGATATTCTTGAAAGATATTGGTTTTCATAAGATTGATAAGCAGAAACAAAATTTTGTCTATTCAAAATGTTTAATTTATAGGATTTTGGTTAATAATTTGTATTTATTGGATTTTGTTATACCATTCGGATGTCTTATAATGAATGTTTATTTTATGTCATGATATAAGTGGTACTTATACGACATTATTTTAATTTATTTTCAGAAGTTATAATCATTAAATATAATCTTTTGGAATTAAATATGTAGAAGGCTAATTTTTTAAAATTTTTAAAAAATTTTTTAAAATATTTATATAATTTTATATACCTTCTATCAAGAATTAACCTCTATTTATGTTATTTTATTCAAAATAGTAAGAGCCTTAATACCTTCATTGAATGTTTAGGACCTGAATATCTCGGTTAATTTATTATTTGCGCAAAATCGGTCCAATGGTTTTTGCAGTTAATTCCTTTAAGATTGGCTTATGATCCGAATCAAGCGATCCAATAGAAATTAAATCTGACGTTTAGATGTATAACATCATAAAAATTTATGTTAAATTTCAGGACAATTTCTGCTAACATTTAAATACCATTGGACTGTTTTTTGAGACCCTCAGAAAATAGCACAGATTATTTTGGTTCGAAAGGAAAAGGTCTGCAAGGTCTGCAGTTGGATGAGAAAATATTGACAATTTCTTTAGAAGAAAGGAATTTAGCAAACAACATTAAGACAACAATTCATGGGATATATATATATATATATATATAATATAACATAAAATATATTTTTAGCATTCTTACACATTCAAAGAATTTTTTTTTCATTGATAACTGCTTGAAATATCATGTAATTTTGAGACCTGTATTGAATACAGAGTTATTATTCTCTATCAATGCCGTATGAAACTGAATGAAATTTGAAGCACCTTTTATCATATAATTAAAAAAATGTAAATAACCCTTCTGTTAATGCCATCATCTCTTCTATCCAACTTGATAAACTCAATTATTTTGAAAATCGTTAACATTTTCATAAGTTCAGTGACGATGCAGATTCCCATCGTTAAAGGAAATCAACCTGACTGTGATTCACCAATCCATGGAAAAAACGCTAAACTGAATATCTGCGTTATTCGTATACATATAGTTAAATATACAATTAGCATATTCATTTTAAAATAAATCAATTCAGCTGATCTGTACCAAATATGCTTCTGTACAGATGTATGTTACACTATTTCGATTTGTAGAACTTTCTATTACCATGGCCTACAGAAAATATTTGGTACAGATCAGCCGAATTAATTTATTTGAGCATAAAATATATTAGGCCCAATTATCGGAAATACCTCAATAAGTAAAAATATTCAACAATATTGATCTTGCAACATCTGTTTGAGAAGAATTTTAAGGTTCTTGTACCTACTAATTTCTACTGCTTCCAAAGGCGTGAGTAAGGTACTTTCATTTTCATTATGGATAAATTCATCAATTCATCAAATTCTTTCAAATGACTGGTATATATTCAATGTGATATATCTGACGTGTAACTGCGCTTTTCTTCATGAATTCTTTCTTGAAAGATCTTTCAGTTTGACCAATATGTACCATAGGACAAGACAAATAAATCTATGTTACTCAAGAAACATATTAAACATAAAACAGATAATGTGCAAAAAATTTAATAACTTAAAGTAATTGAATTAAAGCGGTCCAAATTGTTCTTGAAAGAGTTGACACTTCCACTATTCACCATAACAGATGGGAGTTGATTACATTCGTGAAAAACGCGATTGCAAAAAAAATTTCCTCTAGTTGCACAATGAAATTGATCACGATATAGCTTGAATTGATGACCACGGAACGCCGGTCAGAATTAAGTTGATATAGATCTGTAAGTTCCATACCAAACTGACCCCTCAACGCTCTATACGTGATAATGAAGTTACTACGTAAACGACGATCATTAAAACGAGGCAGATCCATCATACGAAGACGAACATCCAAGAAAATCCTGTCACCAATCAATCTCGTATCCCAAACAAGACCGGCATATTCAATTATGTTGTGTACAGAGCACGGCATGTACTGATACTGCACCTTCCAAACACTTTCCCAAGGAAAATGCAAATTCTGGAAGCCTTTGAACTGGATATGATTCGACCAACTGAGATTTTCCATTATGTTCATACCTAAATCAGTATGACTTGAACATTGCGAAAGTGTGACACCATTCAAAACGTACCGCTGTCTAGGATATCTAATCTCCACGTTTTCCTAGACTGAAGGTTATTATCCCATCATTACACCACTGCTGATTCATGTTGCTCATGAATCCACGTTTTTCTAGACTGAAGGTTATTAGCCCATCATTACACCACTGCTGATTCATCAGCAAGTCTCGTTAAAGGGACTCGTCCGCTCCAGGGGAAGCATAGATTTCATTATCGTCGGCATACATGGAAACGTAGGATGTCAGCAATCCAGGTGAGTCGGAGTGTATAAAAGCAATAAAAGAGGTCCTAGTACCGACCCCTGGGGAACACCGCTCACAACTGGTGAAGTGGAAAAAAAGAGCCACCAACTCTGACATAAAACTGAAGTTTAGATAAGAAAGCTTCAATCCTCGACAAGAGACTTCCACGAATTCTCAGATGGTCGAGTTTCGCAAGCAGACGTTTCTGTGGAACCTTATCAAAAGCCAGTGCAAAGTCAGGGTAAATTATATCGATTGGTACATCAACATTCATCGCCTTCGCCCAATCATCCATACATTTAAGAATATCTGTGATGACAGATCTATCAGGTACAAAGCCATGTTGATTTTTCGGGATCTCATTGTTTGCAAGAGCGAATTTGAGGTTCTCTGACGTCACTATTCCTTCATATACCTTAGCAGCGACAGACACCCGGCTTACTGGCCTGTAATTAGAAGCAGATGCCTTGGACCCATCTTTGAAAATTAGTGTGACCGATGCTGTGAGCAATTCTTTCAGCAAAGCTAAATAAAAGAGATCAGTTGTGTTCTGGTTAGGCTTTGTTACTGTGGCTGTACGCCACCTTAGACATAGTACTATTGATTTTTGACCCAACAGTGAAATGGTGGCCAGTAATCCAAGCAAAAAAAATTTTTAATCCGCACGGAAAATGAATCTTCGCTGACGAGTTGAGCGAATAAACCTGTACGCCAGCGACGCTCTGAGTTTATATCGTATTACCAAATTACCAATAGATTGGTTGGATAGAAAGATTGAAAATCGAGCATTAATAAAAGGAAAAGCAAAATTTACACTGTTTTAATAAATATTTGCTAACAAATTTTCAAGGTACCATAAGCTGACTTCAAGAATTATGGAGAGGAATTTCGTCATATTTTTCGTTGTCGCGGTTCTCCTCTTCTCATTGTTCTATTTCAACGTACATATGGTAAGAAATATAATATTTATGAACGAAAGTAGAATATCAATAGAAAACACTTTCTTTAGAAGAGTATCCCAAATGAATTTCTTATACATAGACTCACTGAGAAACGTAACGTACACTGAAAACAATGAGTAGCTATTCATAAAATGAAGAGAATTCTGCAGTCATCATACTTCACATGATATGACACCGCTTAATTCCAAAAATAAAGATATTGAGAAAAAAAATTTCTGAAGTGATAATTGCAATATTTCTTCAAAAAATTCAACCCATCATATAACAGTGAATATCAAATGTGAAACTGCATATATAAGTGACTAATATAGAATTATAAATTTATAGGTTCCATTATGTAAGTGTAGTTTCTGAATTGAATCGAGAATCATCGAGCTCTTATACTAAATGAGAGAGAATATCTTATTTGAAGACATATTAGTCCGGTCAATTCAGACATTCGCCCTTGCATAAATTCCCAACAAGTTGAAAATTTCCATGAACGTTAGTGTTCGATTTCTTCGAAATTTAACAAGATATTCTTGATCTCTACTTGGCAGGTCCATAACATTGACGTTCTCAGGCTCCAGCATTCTAAAAAAAAACTATATATTAAAACAATTCATACATTTCCGCAAAACTGAAATTTTACATGTGCGGAATCACATCCTCACATTGAAGCTATTTACAGATATCGAACGACTAGATGGAATTTAATTTATCTCCATTAATTCCATCTGTAAAAGATTGAATCTATCTTACCTTTAAAAAGTTGAACATATCTTCTATGTAGGAGATAAAATTTATGTTATCTGTAAAAGATTAAATCTACCCAATAACTTTAAACATTTCGGTTAATTCCATCTGGTTGCCAAGTATGAATTGTATTGTTGAATGTATTCCCCTCAATTTTAGTAAAGGGTTAAAACCCGAAACATATATGTCAACCTCTAGAAAAAATAGTAAGACATAAGCCAAGTAATTTTTTTCAATAAAAAAATATATAAGAGACAGTATTTTGATTTCCACAACAATGTTTAATACAACAATTGTTTCATCACGATGTGGCTTTTTCAGGTATCTACATTCTACTGACTGATGGTGTCTAGTATATATAACAGAGTTTAAAAACAGTTGAGTACGTGACAAAATAATGGATAAAACAAGTCATAAAAACTTAGGGTGTTTATTGAAGATTTCCGCTAAAAAATACCATTAGGGAAAGGTATTCAGTATCTGTCAACATATGTTTTTCATCAATAAGATTTTACGGGCATTATTCCTGTTAATTTCCAAAGATTCTCAAAGTGTTAATCCAGAACTTTTGCTTTCGACTTAGATAATTTCATAGTTATTATTGAAATTATGCCTCAATTCCTTAGGATAATTTTTTTGTTCCATCCTTATTGTTTTTTATATAAATATTGAGGTTATTGATGGTTTTAAAAGCTGCATTGTAATTGAAACTATTTTTTAAATGTATAGCAATATTTTCAGATAATCCATTAATATAATATAACGAAAAGTATTTCTGTGTATTGTCCTTTTATGATTGGGTATACCATTTTATCTATACGAAAGGGGTTTTAACCATCCAATAAATAAAAGAACATGACATTAAATCTCGCGTACCCAATCATAAAAGAGGACAATACACCGAAATACTTTTCGTTACATTATGTTAATGAATTATCTGAAAATATTGCTATACATTTAAAAAATAGTTTCAATTAAAATGCAAGCTTTTAAAACCATCAGTAAGCTCAGTACTTACAAAAAAAAAATAAGGATCGAACAAAAAAATCATCTCAAATAATTCAGGCATACTTTCAATAATAACTATGAATATTACAGAATAATAGCTGGAATTAATTCACCAGAACCTCTTCAGATTTAAATCTGAATGAATCTCTTGAAAACATTTCGAATTAAATAATTTGAAATAAGGTTATTCTGATTTTCACAAATTTTTATTGTTAAACTCACAACAATTGTTTCGCTATCACAGTAGCATCATCAGGCAAGATCACATTTTGAATAACTAAACTTGTTTCCGAAATCCGTGGCTATTTATATTACAGTAACTACAATAAATTTTTATTGCGCACTGAAACCCAAAAAAGGGTCCCTGCAAATTCCAGTTTATCTGAATATATTTAACAGAGGTGAGCTATTTAAATCTATTTGTTCGTTAACTAATATTCCAATTTTATTATGTTTATTTATCTCTAGGGATTCTAACAGATTTAAGGCATAACTTTTGCTTTCTATATGTAGAATTTCAAAGTTATGGTTGAAAGTATGTCCTGTTTCTAACAAATGGTTGGAATATGTAGAATTGCTTTTATTATTGAGGAAACTCTTCAAATGTTCACACATCCTATGACGGAAAGTTCTTCCAGTTTGACCTATGTAAATTTTAGGGCAATCACCGCAGGTTAACTTATAAACCCCAGATTTATCATCCTTATGTGTGTAGTCTTTATTGTTTTTGATAAATTTACTCTAGTTTGAAATAGTTTTAAATGAAGTTCTCAAATTATATTTATTTTTGAGGTATGTAGCAATTTTCTCAGAAATACCTTTAGTGTATTTTAAGGAAATGTATTTCAAATTTTCTTTTATATTAGGAAACACCATATTTAAAGCTATTTTATTATTTTTATTCATCAATAATTTGTCTATCAACTTTGGATCATATTCATTATTAATAGCTATTTGTTTAATTATGTTAAGTTCTGAAATATAATTTTCTCGATTCATGGGAATATTAACTAATCTATGGATCATACAATTAAATGCTGATAATTTTTGATTTAGAGGATGATTTGATTTATTGTGTATAATAGAATCCGTATAGGTTGGTTTGTGAAATATTGAAAAATTATGTGAACTATTTATTCGAGTAACAGTTAAATCAAGAAAATTAATAGAATTATTAAGTTCGGTTTCCATAGTGAATTTAATTGAAGGATGTATTTCATTGATGAATAAAAAGAATTTTTTCAAAAGTCTGTCTGTACCTGTGAAGCAACAGAAAATATCGTCTACATATCTATACCAATATAAAAAGTATTTCTTAAGGGGATTTTGGTGAATTTTAGTTTCAATATTGTCCATGAATATTTCTGCTAATAAAGGACTTACAGAATTTCCCTAATCAAACCGTTTTCAGATTTATAAATTTTATTTTTAATTGAAAATAATTTTGTCTAGGGCAAATATCTAGACATTCTGAAATATCTTCTTTGATAATTGTATTGCATCTGTTTTTGATTAATAGATTATTTACTAGTTTGATTGTTTCGTTTGGTGGTATACTTGGAAATAAATTTTGTACGTCAAATGAAATGAATTTAGCATTATGAGGTAAGTGGATATTCTTTATTTTGTTTATTAGCTGTAGTGAATTTTTTATCGAGTATTTAGCTTGGAATTTAGTTTCTTTTAAAATAATCAGAATAAGTTCTTTCGAAAGTTTAAATGAAGGTGCACTAACGAACTAAACAACCGGTCTAATGGATAATCTTCCTTGTGTAATTTAATCAAAGAATACATTTTTGGAGGTTGTGGATTCATTAAAATTAATTTATTTTTTGGGGTATTCCGGAATCCCGTCTTTTTCGGAATCCAGTCTTTTTCGGAATACCCCAAAAAATAAATTAATTTTAATGAATCCACAACCTCCAAAAATGTATTCTTTGATTGAATTACACAAGGAAGATTATCCTATTAGACCGGTTGTTTCGTTCGTTAATGCACCTTCATTTAAACTTTCGAAAGAACTTATTCTGATTATTTTAAAAGAAACTAAATTCCAAGCTAAATACTCGATAAAAAATTCACTACAGCTAATAAACAAAATAAAGAATATCCACTTACCTCATAATGCTAAATTCATTTCATTTGACGTACAAAATTTATTTCCAAGTATATCACCAAACGAAACAATTAAACTAGTAAATAATCTATTAATCAAAAACAGATGCAATACAATTATCAAAGAAGATATTTCAGAATGTCTAGATATTTGCCCTAGACAAAATTATTTTCAATTAAAAATAAAATTTATAAATCTGAAAACGGTTTGATTAGGGAAATCCCGTAAGTCCTTTATTAGCAGAAATATTCATGGACAATATTGAAACTAAAATTCACCAAAATCCCCTTAAGAAATACTTTTTATATTGGTATAGATATGTAGACGATATTTTCTGTTGCTTCACAGGTACAGACAGACTTTTGAAAAAATTCTTTTTATTCATCAATGAAATACATCCTTCAATTAAATTCACTATGGAAACCGAACTTAATAATTCTATTAATTTTCTTGATTTAACTGTTACTCGAATAAATAGTTCACATAATTTTTCAATATTTCACAAACCAACCTATACGGATTCTATTATACACAATAAATCAAATCATCCTCTAAATCAAAAATTATCAGCATTTAATTGTATGATCCATAGATTAGTTAATATTCCCATGAATCGAGAAAATTATATTTCAGAACTTAACATAATTAAACAAATAGCTATCAATAATGAATATGATCCAAAGTTGATAGACAAATTATTGATGAATAAAAATAATAAAATAGCTTTAAATATGGTGTTTCCTAATATAAAAGAAAATTTGAAATACATTTCCTTAAAATACACTAAAGGTATTTCTGAGAAAATTGCTACATACCTCAAAAATAAATATAATTTGAGAACTTCATTTAAAACTATTTCAAACTAGAGTAAATTTATCAAAAACAATAAAGACTACACACATAAGGATGATAAATCTGGGGTTTATAAGTTAACCTGCGGTGATTGCCCTAAAATTTACATAGGTCAAACTGGAAGAACTTTCCGTCATAGGATGTGTGAACATTTGAAGAGTTTCCTCAATAATAAAAGCAATTCTACATATTCCAACCATTTGTTAGAAACAGGACATACTTTCAACCATAACTTTGAAATTCTACATATAAAAAGCAAAAGTTATGCCTTAAATCTGTTAGAATCCCTAGAGATAAATAAACATAATAAAATTGGAATATTACTTAACGAACAAATAGATTTAAATAGCTCACCTCTGTTAAATATATTCAGATAAACTGGAATTTGCAGGGACCCTTTTTTGGGTTTCAGTGCGCAATAAAAATTTATTGTAGTTACTGTAATATAAATAGCCACGGATTTCGGAAACAAGTTTAGTTATTCAAAATGTGATCTTGCCTGATGATGCTACTGTGATAGCGAAACAAATGTTGTGAGTTTAACAATAAAAATTTGTGAAAATCAGAATAACCTTATTTCAAATTATTTAATATGGATTTTCACCAAGTAAGGACTGATACAATTCAATATTTCGAATTAAATTTTAAAACATGTCCTAAATACATTGTATCACTTTATAGACATATATATTATCATCAAATGTGGTGGAAATCAACTAATAAAGAATCAAAAGAAATATAAAATAGTGATAAAATTATTTAGACCACACCTTACACATAAATATTTGGATTGGCTATTAAAGGATCACAAGTTCCTTCACCAAAAACTGTTCAACATATAATTCAAAAAAGGCCTTTTTAATTTTCCTATTTAAAGAATGTATAGCACATTCTCCAGAGAAAGAACCTGATACATTCGGACCCAAATCTCATCAGTAAGTAGTTATTTGAATAAACAAAATAATCATTTAAAAATATATAACAATACCTTCTTTAACACAACACGTTTCTGCAACAACTAACCAATTTTGGGGTAGGCATGGCCTAAACGAAAATTAGGTTATATCACAAAAATATACAATGAAAGAAGAAACGACTTAGACTCTACATTAGGTAACCGCCACGTGCATGTGATGTAATAGAAAGAAATTTCTCAATTATTAAAGTATATAAATTGAAAATTACTACGAAGAAGTATTTGAATATTACAGAATAATAGCTGGAATTAATTCACAAGAACCTCTACAGATTTAAATCTAATAATATATATGTCTATAAAGTGAAACAGTGTATTTAGGACATGTTTTAAAATTTAGTTGTAAATGTTTTCATGAGATTTATTTAGATTTAAATCTGTAGAGGTTCTGGTGAATAAATTCCAGCTATTTTTCTGTAATATTCAAATACTTCTTTGTAGTAATTTTCAATTTATATATTTAAATAACTATGAAATTATCCACGTCGAAAGCAGAAGTTCTAGATTAACACTTTTAGAATCTTTAGAGAACAACAGATATAATGCCCGTAAAATCTTTCTGAATGAACAAACAGATGTTGACAGATCCCATTACTGAATATCTTTCCCTAATGGCATCTTTTAAGGGCAAAGTCCAAAAACCATCCTTAGTTTTTATGACTTGTTTTTACCATTATTTTGTCACGTACCTAACTGTACTTAAACTCTGTTATACAATAAATCATCAGTCAGGAATGTTCGGTACGACCGAGTAAGCCCGAAGAGGACCGCCCTTCTACCCACGAGGACCGAGGGAGGACGGAGGGTAGTACGAGTCGAATATTCACTCAAGGCAGTCACAGTTCACAAGTTTAATCTTAATCTCAATAAATACGTTATTATTGTCAAATCAATTTTTGAATAAACGCTTACTTCCATGAAATCTAATTAAATCAAGAAATACAAACAAGGAGAACGTAGATGCCTGAAGAAGCCACATCGTGGTGAAATAATTGTTGTATCAAACATTTTTGTGGAAATTAAGATACTGCCTCTTAATTTAACTCATATTTATAATCTTATATTTTTCAATTAAAATAAGTTTCCACCAAGTAAAGACCGAATAAATCAAACATTGATTTTCTAGTCGCAGAAAAGTATCTAAATTCTTAAATTATTTATAACAATTGCAGATCACATCACGATATAATTAATCTAGATTCGAAATACAAATATGTTTGTTTTTCAATAAGTATTATATTATGGCAATCAATGAGACCTCATAATAAACTTTGCGGTTTATTCATACATGCATCTAAAAACTGATGGTAATATAATGAACTTAAATGATTATCTGAATGAAGATAGAGAATATTTTAAATTTATTTGAAGTTTTTTGGGATATCTTTTAGTCCAAGAGCTCTTTCTCTTGTTATCCAATAATAGTAATATCGATAAACATGATATGCATTCAATCATATCAGCATCATAAGAGTGATAGTAATATAATAATTATAAGTATAAGAGTATTTAAATTATTTCAAATTCAGAATTATTTCTGGAAATTTCTACAATATATATATATATTTTTAAAAATCATATATCAAGATATTAAAATGACATCACAGTATAATTAATTAATATAAATTTTGTTCTTCGAATTCTGGGAAAAAATCATTTTTATATTATAAGATAAATAATGTTTATAAACAAATGTCTAAATACATCTAAATACATATATATATATATATATATAATGTGTATATATATATATATATTTTTTTTTTTTTTTTTTTTTTTTTTTTTTTTTTTAATTAACACTTCTTGTGGTATTTGTGTTACCCGGGCGCGTGCGCCAAGAGCAACTCCGGTGCTAGTGGGGATATATAATTTTCCGTATAATGCTGACCGTTCCCAACAAGACTGCTTTCTGCATCCATGTGCTGGTATTATTTGGCAAATCCAGTTCCTTTAGGTGCTGTGTCGTCCTCCGATGTACGAGACCGTTTACACTTATTATTAGGGGCATTATAGACATATATATATATATATATATATATATATATATACATTATGACTTGTGCTTCCATTATTTGGTCCATACCTAAAAATGTATTTAAACTCGGTTACACTGAATACCATCAGACAGTACAATGTAATACCTGAAGAAGCCACATCGTGGTGAAACAATTGTTGTAGTAGTACAAACATTTTTGTGGAAATAAATTACTGTCTCATATACATTTTTTCAATATATATATAAATGCATATGAGTACATAAGCATACATATACAAGAAAATCTACTATTCCAATACTACAAAAAAATTCTTAGAATGAAGAAAAGTATAAAAAAAAATTAATCAGAACTTCAACATATAATAATTGTTGAGTTAGGTATGTGCTGAGTTCAGATTCAAATAAGTCACATAAAAAAAATTTGGCTTCCCAAAAATATGACACTCGTAAATGAATCAACCCAAACATGTCTAACGTATTGGAAAAGCTAGATAGATGGCTTGCAATTAATCATAACCACGTATACTCCAAACACAGAAACACAACAGATGTGATTCTTCTAAAACAATGTAAAGGATAAAGACAAAAATAACGACTATTTCAAAAATACATAATTAAGGAATTATTTTGAAGATCAAATGAATTAATATTCGAGTCTATACTGAATAGATGATGAAATATAATATAACTATATTATATTATATGTACATATGCGTATATTTACAGAAAAAGGTAGTACTTGAAAATTTATTGAAAATGATCAAAATAAGGATGAAATGAAAAAATTTTTGAAACAGAACTTTAAACTTTAATGATTCATTTGAATCTGAGTTAAGCCAATAGCTGACGAGACCCGTTTTTCTAACTAGAAACAATTGTCATATATTCTGGTTAACTTTCAGAAATAATCTTGAAATGAAAGAAAAGATTATAATGAGCTTAAATATGTATATGAATATAAAATAAGTATTTGAAAGGCATATTAAACATCATTTAAGATTACTTTCTCTTTGTAACAGGACCTTGTTATGCACTTCCTCAATTCGTAAACAAAATCAAATGCTTTAATTTTTGTATTCTTACTCTTACATAGTGCAAATAATTTTATTTATACGTTTATAATCTCTGTCTGTCTCTTAAGATTCGTTATGTTACAGAATATGAGTAAGGAAGCGCTGATGAAGTCTTCGTTTATCATTTGTTTATCTCTACTTATCACCTACTTGTTCACCAGAATAGGCCAACGCTTGAAGGAGGAGGTAAGAAAGAAACTATAACAATCATTTAATATGATACTAATTACTTCATAACACAAAATAATTTTGGAAGCTATCTCCCTCAAATTCACTCGATGATTTTCAGTCTTAATTTCATTTGAAGGCGTTGATGACTTATTCACTTTTAGCATTTTGTAAAATTTTCAGTATCTCCGCACATGAAATACCATTTTAAATGCAAAATTTAAGACGTTAAATTGTTTGTTAGTATTTTCATCTATTATGAAAACGAACAAACTTAATAACAAATTGCTTTCCTATTCCGCGTCAGTGTAGGAGACAATTGCGCCAACTCCGGAAAAATAGAATTTCGATAATCCGTCTAAGCGGAGTTTTGGAAATTTAACTTGTTTTGATTTTGCACCACCTCACAAGGCTGTCATTGTGAACAAAAAATCTTATCCAACAATTACCGTATTCCCCTGATATTACTTCCGTCGACCATATTTTCTTTCAAAATTCAAATTATCAGTCGATATAAGACATAAACGAGAATTCGCATCGAACATTAGTCGTGTTCCTGTACTTTTTGACACGATCTCTGGCAGATGATAGCTGTGATAGTTTCAGATTTTTTTCCTATAAGAAAATTTATTTTTCGAATGATTGTATCTTTCAAACAAGAACGAATGGGACCTTTGTTCATACAAAAAAAATTAGAATAGGCACAGCTATCATCTGCAACAGTTTGTCATAGATCTTATAGCACATAGGTACAAGTACTACTCTGTCAAGAAAGTACCGGGAATTTTCAATTAAAACAACATTTTTACATTTAATCGTCAAAATTTATTGGGTCGCCCTCAAAATAGGCTCCATTTGCTCCAATTTATCTATGCCAACGGCACTTCCAATTATCGAAAAATTTTTTATAGGCGCTTTCCGGGATGGACTTTAGCTCTCGCGCCGAATTTGGTGTTATGGCTTCAATCGACTCAAAACGGGTGCCACGAAGGGGCAATTTTAGTTTTGGGAATAGGAAAAAGTCGCAGGGAGCCAAATCCGGCGAATACGGTGGTTGCTGAAGCACGTTTGTTGAGTTTTTGGCGAGAAAGTCAGTCACAATCGTAGCTCGGTGAGAAGGCGCGTTATCGTCATGCAAAATCCATGAGTTGTTCGCCCACAAATTTGGCCGCTTCTTACGGATACGCTCACGCAAACGTTTCATAACGCCTAGGTAATACTCCTTGTTTACCGTCTAACCCTCTGGAACGAATTCGTAGTGCACCACGCCACGGATATCGAAGAAAACAATGAGCATCACCTTCATTTTCGAGCGGCTTTGGCGTGGTTTTTTCGGTTTCGGCTCATTTTTTGCCACCCATTCCGATGATTGCTGGCTTGTTTGCATATCGTACTCGTAGACCCAGGTCTCATCACCAGTTATAATGCGTTCCATGAATGTAGAATCGGAATTACAGCGATCCAGCATGTCTGAAGCAACCTGTTCGCGATGACGTTTTTGAAGAAAATTCAGGTCTTTCGGTACGAGTCGTGCGGCCACCTTTCTCATGCCCAAAATATCAATCAAAATCGTACGTGCGGACATGATCTTAAGATCATGTGCTATCTCTCTCAAGCTGGTACGACGGTTTTCCAGCACCCTTTCCTTAATTTTATCGACGTTATCTTCGATCGAAGCCGTCGATGGGCGACCACTTCACGACCGTCCTTGAAGACTCTGTACCACTGATATGCACGAGTTTTCGATAGAGCATTATCACCAAAGGCCTTTTGCAACATTTTCAATTCATCGGCACACGAAAATTCATTTGCAACACAAAACTTTAAACAAATTTTTTGCTCAACGTAATCACCCATAGTAAAAATCGGCACGCACTCTGACATCGACTGACTTAATCAGCTGTTGCAAACATACTAGTTGACAGATCCCGCTCAAGCTTGGCATAGTAATTAAGGACAGTGGTACCAACCTAGGAAAAAAAATTTTACCTGCCTCATTGCCCCGCCAGATTTAAATCGATAATTCCCGGTACTTTCTTGACAGAATGTATATCGATTATTTATGAAAATATGCACTCTCTTTCAAATACAGAATTTATTTAATTTAGCTAGGCTATATTGAGATACAACTTAGCGTCAGGCTAGTGGAGTTTTCACTTGATAGGAAAATTTCAGAGAAAAAATTCATTTCCTTCTCTACATTGCTACGTTCTTAAATTTTTATATATTATATTAATGTTTTTGTTACCTTCTAACACGAACGTGAGGAATTTTGATTTATTGAATTGTTCAGTATGGGCCAGGTGTGAAGGAATTCTTGATATCAAATATAAGTTTGGATAGATTTTTTTGAATGAACAGAGCTGAATTGAATTTCTATGATCATTTTCTCATTGACGCAAAATTAAATACTGCTGGATTTTAGAAAGTTCATAATAAAACATTTCAGAGTGAGCAGTTATTCCGCGATTTATGCAATTGCCCATGGTTTTTATGGAACAAATCGAATAAAATAATATATTTGATGTTTTTACTACATACGAAGGAACCTTTGACTATTCAATCTTTCGGCCTGGATTTGGATAACATTCTTTTAGTACGGGTGAGTAGAAAAATAATACCGCTCCGAAAAGTTTTATTTTTTACTATGAGAGGTATCAAACCGAATAATTCTGTGAAACGTCCACATAATTTAATTTAAAAAAATTGGATCAGAATATCTTGGAAACACAGTGGACACAAAGAATTCTCAAATATCATACATGAAAAATTTGTATCGACTGAGTATGTCGATACAGAATTTATGTCGATATTCTATACTCTCTATAGATTTCTTTATATTTTTGAGTGCTTTATAATATTTGAAAATTATTTGTGTCTAGAAATATCAAATATCATACAACACTAAAAAATATGAAGGAATCTATAGGAAATACGTAATATAGACCGAAATTAAATAACATACTTCACCAATACAGCTGCTTCATGTGAAAATTGTGACTGAAAATTTTATACCAACAATGCTCAGTAAAATTTTAAAAATATAGTACATTTTGTAGAACAGCGTTTAAAACTCTCGTCCATAATTTTTAGTAGACTTTTTCGTATGATCAATAAAAATAATCCATAAAATGTATACCATACCTCAATTTCATAAAATTTAAAAGCTGAAAGTAAAATATAAGACAGAATGTTTAGGGTTAACTGAAAGCATTTGTCATTTCTATGTCCAACCAATGAACTATAAAAATGGTCAAAATCCGATTATAAGAGTATCAAAGAGGCGTTGTAGCATGTAAAAAAACAAATTATAAAATTTATATATAAAATTAAAAAACTTAAAGGGTATATTCTTTTAAAGAGATTAATATTTTGAAATTCAAATAATGGAACAGAATAATTATGTGAAACCTTTACCTAATTTTATTGAAAAAAATTATATCGAAATATCTTAGAAACAATTTTTCTATTCAAGTATCCAAGTTTTCCATCGTGTCTGGCATAAGGCCCTTCTGAATAAGTATGGTTTTCCCGGGAGTCTCTGCAATTGGATGAAGAGTTTCCTTACCAACAGAAGCATTCATGTGCTCGTAGATGGTATCAGTTCCGGTAGTTTCAACGTGAAGGCTGGAGTGCCCCAAGGCTCAGTCTAGTCGTTCATCCTTTTCCTGATTAACATCAGCTTCGCGACAAACCTTTAAGCACCGTTGAGTCTCACCTCCATAGATACCAGCAAATCGATTCTCTGGACGAAGATCTCAAGAAGATAAATGAATACAATATATATATATATATATATATATATATATATATATATATATACAATACATCAAAGACCCAAATAACAACACTTTCTAGAAAAACTCAGTTCGTGACTTTTAGTTTGATGATGGAAACCCTGGTGCTTCAGCCAAGTGATTCCATATATCTCCTTGCCATGACTTCTTGGTTCTCTTTGGGGAAACATGTGATTGACATTGCAACGTCTGTTGCAAATGAGCTGGGATATTTGTTAAAGCTTAGGAAATATTTCTCTACTGATCAGTTTCTTCTACTGTATAAAGCCCAGATCAGACCAGGACTCGAATACTGCTCTCCTGTCTGGAGCTCAGCACCCAAGAATTCGTTACAACTTTTGGATTCAATTCAGAAAAGATCAGTACGACTGATTGACTGCCCAACTTTAACAGCCAGTTTGCAGAACATAGAAGGAAAGTTGCCGACTTATGCTTGTTCTATAGAAATTATCAAGGTGTCCCCATAAAAAGTTATAAGTTTACTAGAAAGGTAGAACCTGTAAATTTACGAATGAAAGACGAATCACCACTTGTCTCTCGCTCCTCGCTTTATCGCGGCAGACTAGACCAGTTTAAACCACCCTATTGCTATATACAGGTGACAAGAAAAAATTCGGACAAATTTTACTGTGTTCTGGAACAAAAATATTTAAGGGCTGCCAAATAATTTTTATTCTATTATATTCTCTACACTTTCTTGTACAAATATGTGAATTTTCAGTTTAACATTACTTTATTTTGCAGAGTGTTAAAATGTCAAAGAAACGTAGTGCAATTTTGGAGCTGTTTCGTCAAGGTGAGCGTCAATGCGAAATTGTTCGTTTGCTCAACGTGCCTCGACAAACCTTGTCCGATGCAATTTGTCGTTTCAAGGAGCTTGGCCATGATGGTCATTGTCCAGGAAGTGGGAGATAACGCACTGTCAATACGCCTAGCAATCGCAACATCGTCAAGAAGAGAGTCAATCGAAATCCGAGGGTCTCCATGAGGAAAATAGCCCGTTAGACCGTTATCAACCGTGAATCCGTTTGTCAAATGTGCAAATAGGAGCTCAACCTTAAACCATACAAGCTCCGAAAGGTTCAACTTCTCACGGATGAAAACAAGCGCGTACGACTCCAAAGGTACCGCCAACTCCTTCGTCTTACTGCTGGTCAGCAAAGGAAGCACATTCTCTTCACAGACGAGAAGCTTTTCACCGTAGAACAATCCCATAACCATCAAAACGACAGAGAATGGTCCGCAGAGGCTCCTGGTACGTCGGACATCGTCGAATGTCGTTAAAATGCGCAATCCGTCATGGTCTGGGGCGAAATTTGCGCCAGCGGCAAAACACCCTTGGCTTTCGTGGATCAAGGGGTTAAAATCAATCAAGAAGTCTACAGCTGCGATATTCTCGAGGCCGTAGTACTTTCGTGGGCCTAGCAGCACTTCGGCGACACGCACTGGACCTTTCAACAGGACTACGCTCCGGCTCACAAAGCGAAAATGACGCAAGAATGGTATAAGACCCATTTTCCAAGTTTCATCACATCTGCAGAATGGCCACTCTACTCGCCGGATCTCAACACAATGGACTACAGCATGTGATCGATTGTCGAGCTTAGGGCATGTGCTGAAAACCACAAAAGTTTGTAGTCGCTGAAGCAATCCCTACGCCGGGAATGGGACCGATTAACGCCCGAAGAGCTGCGACCCATTGCCGAAAATTTCAAGAATCGTCTGAAGCTATGTACCGCCGCCGAAGGAATCCACTTCGAAACAGCTTAAATATATTATTACCAAATGTTTATGTTATTATTATTCGTTGTTGTTTTGTTTAATGAAGTTAAATGAAAAAAAGTTTGTTCGATGTTTTTATTTTCACTCTGTATAGAGCGAATACTGCGAATTTTGTAGATTTTTTATTCACCGTCCTATACGGGAGCTATACTTTCCCAGGTCTCTGAAGTTGCAGAATTCGTAGTTCTTCGTATATTCCTTATTAAATCAATAAAAATAACTTTGGAAATCAAAATTTCTTTATCTACGTCTATTCCAATAATATTCATTCAAATAACATTAATAACGAAGACCACAATCAGTAATCGGTAAAAACCAATTGAGCCTGTTGAAGGAGGGTGGTAGTTAAACTTTCGCCAGGCCCGTTCTTATCACCGTACATTTTGCCCTCCATAGTGTGCCGCGATAAAGCGAGAAGCAATGTTCTGTGGACGTACCCTCACGTGGTTGTTTTCAGCGCGCAAGTCTACACTTTTATCATAAAAGAAGGATACTAGACAGAGACCTCTTTGACAAAACTAGTTAAGTTTCTTAAGTTCCTAAAATTTCTTGTTCTGAATTGTATATTTGTTATATATCAGGATCACATCAACTTACCAGGTTGAAATTCACATATTCCAGTGTTTGATTCGAAATATTAATGTTTTATCTTTCTGTATTTAATGTCTCGATTTTTTCTAGGTATCGAAAACAACCCTGTCTGTTTTGACTGCATTACAGAAGCTGACTGCATAAAGACCAAGCGATATAAGGATTCTCAGATATAACACCCATTATAAGATTTAAGAAGCACAATGTGGAGTACTGCTCCCTTGTTGTAAATTTTAATTCTCAGTTTTTTACGGCTTTAATATAAAATTTATTTTGGCACTCTTATCACGTAACAAAGTGTTTAGTTTTTTCTTTTTCTCTATCCATCTGTAAACATCTCCAGTAAACTAGAGACTCTTTAGAGAAGATTTGAAGATCGGGACTTTGTTGTTTTAAAGCATCATTAGGAACCACAAACGTGTCGCTAACTTTTGTTTTATTGAAATAAAAAAAATGATACAACTCAATTTTGATAAAGAAGTTCCCTGAGTAATAAACCATGAAGTATCGAATGGCCAAGAAACCTATTTTTTTAAGAAAAAAGAATAAATTCGTCCATTTTCGTTTGATAGGAAAAATAAATCTTTGCTATTTAACAAAAAAATTATCGTCCCTTGAAAATTTCACAGTGGTTTTTGAAGTTTTTCAGCTAAATACTTTCAGTGTGAAGGTTTAAAATTAAGAATTGAGTAACATAATATTACTCAATGACTTTTTGTGATATTAGTGATGCTAAATGAATAATTTCTCCTTCTTCTTTTTCAAAATCTCATTATCAGACAAAAAAGATATATAGAATTTCATCTCAATCATGCTAATTTTTCATAGCAAAATAATAAACTATAATGATAAATTTGTTTTTTTTATCCTATTTATAGGTTTATACGATTTCCAAGAGAATTTATAGAAATGCTCCTAAAATTAAGAAATAGTTAAGAATATGTTTTTACTCTTTATTTAGAACCCAGAAAATTTTTGTTTTTCCTTTGAAACTTGGTTATTTCTTCATTTTTGAAGTTTTATGGCATTAATTGTGTATATTTCTAGAATCAAATGGCCAAATTTTTCATTCATAAACTTGATTTTTCACATTGAAATAATATGAATTTAATATGCAATACCTTTAATGAATATCCACTATATTTTTTATAATTTTGGATACAGATTATTGTCTCAGAAACCACATGAATGAGAAATTTTAAATTTAACGACTGACGTATCACCATCAAAATAAAAAATCAGCGAAGTAATTCAACATAACAAACATAATTCAAATACAATTATATTTGAACATATTTTTCGTTTTATTGATAGTACGAGAGCCCACGACCAAAATTTTTGTCTCATAGCAATACAGCCAAAACCGCATCAAATCGATAGATACGATTATCCTGAACTCGAAAATACCAATATCAGACATTTTCCGCGTAGCGTTTGATCTGACCGAATTTTCAAAATTGTCAAAGAATTTTACCGAACTGCATTATAGCAATATGTCTGATTTGCAGACTGTAGTTGAATGATAGTTCTGAGATACCGGAAACATATTTTTCAGACGTTAGTGGTGTAGCGCAAACCCGTAAAATCACTTAAAAAAATTTAAAATGAGACAAAAAAAATGTCTCATAGCAATACGTCTGAAAATCTTTTTTATTAGTAAATTTCGGTTATTTGATGCGAACAAAACAATTTTCAGACGGAAATGTGAACGCATTAAATTTTGAGACCGTCTTGAAAATGTTAACAAATTTGACCGATCGGTATCATTAGTCCAGGAGGAATCGGCGCATGAGTACCGAAAACTATTCCACCTCAATTTTTTTATGCGATGCCCTTCAAATTACCCTACTAATTATATAAATGCATGTTGCCATGGGGCAACCCCGTGCTATATTGTTTAAACCGAAATTGTTTAAACAATTACAAGGAATGGTTATTTTTCAACCGGACAAATTTTTTTTGTATTCTTTGTTGAAATACAATTAAAAAAAGTCCTATGGCTTATTACGATAAAGTTATTATTTTTCGAGATATGAATTTTTAAAGGTCGATGAAATCTCAAATTTGGATACTTTTGACCCATGAAAAATATATTAAAAAAAAAATAAAATATAAATTATATTTTTTTTTATTCTTCATATGATAGTTAACAATATCCTTAATTACGATTTCAAGAAATTTAATTGTTTACAACTGTTTTTTAATCGTTAATTCCGCGCGCTCAAAAGTTTACTCGCTTACCTATAAGTATCACCGTCTCTCTTTGACTCATACGCTGCGTCGGCCTCTCGGTGTTAAATGAATATACTTTCAATATTAGTGATTTTTCGTTGCAATTATCGTGAGTGCCATGTCATTTTTAGTTATTCCCAAGAAAAGAAAATATTCTGAAGATACTCTACCCTGTATTTTTTGTGATGATCCAAACAATACAGTGAAGAATCCGAAGCCTGATACATATACAACGTGCAGCTCATCGACGAAACGATGACACCGCTATCCGTTTTGCAAATTTGTTTAATTCTTCTCTTGAAAACAAACGTTCTCATGGCATAGAACTTGTTATGCCAGTTATACAAGTGAAGAAAAAATCAGACGAAGAGAAATACTACTTCACAAACAAGGCGAAAATCTTCAGGAAATCAATTCAACAGAACCCTCAACTTCAAGTATAATTCATACTCCTCGTACTTATAGGTAAGCGAGTAAACTTTTGAGCGCGCGGAATTAACGATTAAAAAATAGTTGTAAACAATTAAATTTCTTGAAATCGTAATTAAGGATATTGTTTACTATCATATAAAGAATAAAAAAAAAAAATATAATTTATATTTTATTTTTTTTTTAATATATTTTTCATGGGTCAAAAGTATCCAAATTTGAGATTTCATCGACCTTTAAAAATTCATATCTCTAAAAATAATAACTTTATCGTAATAAGCCATGGGACTTTTTTTAATTTTATTTCAACAAAGAATACAAAAAAAATTTGTCCGGTTGAAAAATAACAATTCCTTGTAATTGTTTAAACAATTTCGGTTTAAACAATATGGCACGGGGTTGCCCCATGGCAACATGCATTTATATAATTAGTAGGGTAATTTGAAGGGCATCGTATAAAAAAATTGAGGTGGAATAGTTTTCGGTACTCATGCGCCGATTCCTCCTGGACTACATAGCAATATGTCTGAAAATTGTTGGACATGATGAAATAAGTTGTCCACATGTGCAAAAAATTTATATCAGACAAATTAAGTGTAGCATCTTCTCTATGAGACAACTTTTCGATACTCAGATATCATTTAAAAATCGTATTGAGGCATCTTGAATTCTCTGTTACAAACCAATGAATACGTTGCGACCCTGAATTTATGACATGATAATTAACAAAGAATTTACCCGAAACCGTAACATTGTAGTTGAAGGACTGAAATAAATCGCACAAAAGGAAATTGGGATGAAGTTGAAAAAAAAACGGTTTATTCAAAGTTACAAAATATTCTCGTATTCAATCGCTGTCGGATTCGGAATCGTCGTCTTCGAAATCACTCTCGACGTCGCTCGGGAGATCTTCAACGTCCTGTTCTGTAAAATAAACATCGTTAGTAAAAGTCACGAACTTATTTATGAAATTAACAGCAAAAGCCATGTAAACTGTACCTGTTGTGGATGATGATTTGTCGTCCAAAATAACGTTGCTCAACTCAGGTAGTTGGTTGCCAGAGAACCACGAAAACTGAAATCGTCCCTCGTCTTCATACCATCCGCAATCTGCAGGGTTCTGTTCGGTTGGCGTTTTGGTATGAGCGTTGCTCCAGACTTGTGCAATATGTTTTGTTCGTAATAAATGTTTCTCCAATTCCGTTTGGCATGGTGGCAGATTGCAGGCGTCGTAATTGGATAACTGGAGATTCAGAGTTGTCGAAGCCTCGTCGTTTTTAATTTTATATGTCTTCGAAAAAATGTTGAGTCGACCTAAATCGACGTTATTGAGTTTTTTTTCGTTGTACAATCTGCACGTGAATTCTTCCAAAACGGGGAATACCTTGTCACTATCAGAAGTATAGCTGCCCAAATCACCGAAAGCTTCTTGATAGCGTTTCGAATTTTTCAGCATCGTCAATGGTCTTTTTTTACCCTTGCGATATAACGCGGGATTATAATCGCAGCCGGTCATTGCATGGAAAGCAGGTAAAGATTTTGCCAGAGTGGATCCCAATGTCTCGTATAAACGTGAAACATCAATGTAACGCCGGGAATTGCCAACACCAACATCCATAGAAATTTGGACGAGACTTTCTACAAATTCCATATTTCCGAGCATTATTATTAATATATCGGTGTCTGAACATCGAATCGTTACTTGACCCCGTTGTTTCATTTGGCAGACATGGTAAACGATCTTCGTATCTGCCTCTTCTTGTTTTTGGCAAGTTAAATCTTCGTTGATTGTTTGGATAACAAAACCACCTTTCACCGAATATTCATAACACATGTCGTGATTGATGTTGATGATTTTGTTTGCTATTATGTGCGCCATGTCTTGTTCTGACCAATTGTTGATAATAAATTTGAGCAGAGCATCTTTGAATTTGATGTTTTTCAATTCTTTAGCGAAATCGGAAGGTCGAACTTGTTGCGGTCCTGAGATTCGAAAATCGGTCGATTTTACGTTTTCTCGCAATCCATGCTCCGTGTCCTTGATCGACGGGCAGAAATACCTGTCAAATATCAGATCGATCCTCTCAACATTATGTTTGCACGATTTCGGAGTAAATCGAATTCCTGCTTACTCTCTGCTTTTTACTCCGATATTCGGCCACTTCTTTGCACTTTTTCAGCGTCTCTTCGGTAAATTTTTTCCCTTTCTCAATCGTTGTTTCTTTACAAAACACACAACTCAGGTCCGACATTTTACACCACCACAACCGCACAACGCATGACAACTATGGTAAGTGAGCGTCGTTCCAACGTTTGGAGCAGCTGCCGAGTGAGCTGTATAATAGTAATAGTTAATAGTATAAGAAAGGGGCAGGAGCGCAACAAGCGCTGAGGCTGTTGAAATTAAATACTGATTGATTTGATAGTTTTGGTTTTATTTAAAGCACATTTGAGTAACTTTTACAAAAGAAATAAGTAATGACATCTGTCATCTGTCAAAGTACATATAATAGACAAGGGAGATTCTTGAATATCTATGAAGGCTGTAAATTAAAAAAAAAACATTCAACAGAGGTGTCGTAACGTTATTTTCGTGTTTGGGAGTATACTACTCTGTCAAGAAAGTACCGGGAATTTTCAATTAAAACAATATTTTTACATTTAATCGTCAAAATTTATTGGGTCGCCTTCAAAATAGGCTCCATTTGCTCCAATACATCTATGCCAACGGCACTTCCAATTATCGAAACATTTTTTATAGGCGCTTTCCGGGATGGCCTTTAGCTCTCATGCCGAATTTTGTTTTATGGCTTCAATCGACTCAAAACGGGTGCCACGAAGGGGCAATTTTAGTTTTGGAAAGAGGAAAAAGTCGTAGGGAGCCAAATCTGGCGAATACGGTGGTTGCTGAAGCACGTTTGTTGAGTTTTTGGCGAGAAAGTCAGTCACAATCGTAGCTCGGTGAGAAGGCGCGTTATCGTCATGCAAAATCCATGAGTTGTTCGCCCACAAATTTGGCCGCTTCTTACGGATACGCTCACGCAAACGTTTCATAACGCCTAGGTAATACTCCTTGTTTACCGTCTGACCCTCTGGAACGAATTCGTAGTGCACCACGCCACGGATATCGAAGCATCACCTTCATTTTCGAGCGGCTTTGGCGTGGTTTTTTCGGTTTCGGCTCATTTTTTGCCACCCATTCCGATGATTGCTGGCTTGTTTGCATATCGTACTCGTAGACCCAGGTCTCATCACCAGTTATAATGCGTTCCATGAATGTAGAATCGGAATTACAGCAATCCAGCATGTCTGAAGCAACCTGTTCGCGATGACGTTTTTGAAGAAAATTCAGGTCTTTCGGTACGAGTCGTGCGGCCACCTTTCTCATGCCCAAAATATCAATCAAAATCGTACGTGCGGACTCGTGGGATATCTTAAGATCATGTGCTATCTCTCTCAAGCTGGTACGACGGTTTTCCAGCACCCTTTCCTTAATTTTATCGACGTTATCTTCGATCGAAGCCGTCGATGGGCGACTACTTCACGACCGTCCTTGAAGGCTCTGTACCACTGATATGCACGAGTTTTCGATAGAGCATTATCACCAAAGGCCTTTTGCAACATTTTCAATGCATCGGCACACGAAAATTCATTTGCAACACAAAACTTTAAACAAATTCTTTGCTCAACGTAATCACCCATAGTAAAAATCAGCACGCACTCTGACATCGACTGACTTAATCAGCTGTTGCAAACACACTAGTTAACAGATCCCGCTCAAGCTTGGCATAGTAATTAAGGACAGTGGTACCAACCTAGGAAAAAAAAATTTTACCTGCCTCATTGCCCCGCCAGATTTAAATCGATAATTCCCGGTACTTTCTTGACAGAATGTATATGTTTCGAGTTTTTAGCCCATTTTCAAAACTGAAGACCTTAAAATCCTATTTATAATAGTAGGGTAGATAACAGGTACAATTCTGAAGAGTGTATAAATAACACCTTATTTTTACACTTTTCAAAATATTGTATTCACACTCTTCAAAACTGTTATGTATCCTACTATTATAAATAGGATTTTGAGTTCTGTCCTCTTCAGTTTTGAAAATGGGCTGAAAACTCGACTCAACAGACATGAAATAAACAGTGAAACTTAAGCCAAGTTGTTTTTATTAACTTTATTAATTTAAACATGTTTCACCGAGTGATATGCGAGAAATCACTATTCTAACAGTTATGGTTCTAGATTATGGTTTCAGCAATATGGTTCCACTTGGCACACCCCAAATCATTCAACTGAAACGAGGAATTATTCCATAATATGTTGATTTCAAGAAAAGATGATGTTTAGTAGACATCACGAAGTTCATACCTAAGTCTTGTGGTCTATTCTTAAGAGTTGCTAAAACAGAATAGCAGCAGAAAAGGCATCTGTATCTAAGGCTCATGAACGTATGTTCGACATTGAATTTTCAAATTTTATCTCTTAACTAACTATGACATTGCTAGTTGTCAAACGTTTATTGAAAGAGTAAAACTTCTGTTTAGTTCGCAACTTCTGTTCAACTTTTTGCAATGAATTACGAAAATTATGAGAAGTTTGACATGTTAGTCTGTTTTATACAAAATCGGAGAAAATGCAGAAGCACATTTGATTTATATCGTGAAAAATATCCAGAAAGGCGACAACCGTTCAAAGATATTTTCGCATGATTGCGTCACAACTTAATAAATGAAGGTCATTTTGAAAGGACTGAAGATATCTTAAGAATTCAGATTTAAAAGAAGTTGTCATTTTAGGAGCTTTTGAAATCAATCCTAGAACATCAACTCGTATTATGGAAGAATTTACAAGAGTACCAAGAACGAATGTCAGAAGGATTCTGACATAAACATAACATAAATTCAAACCTTATAGAGCCAAATTCATGCATGGAGATTTCGAACGCCGTATGGAGTTTTGTCAATGGTTGTTGGATAAATGTAACCAGACGCCTGATTTTCCACTCAATTGTATTTGGACGGATGAAGCTCATGTGTGTAGTAACTTTTAACCGTCATAACTCATATACTTGGGAACAAAAAAATCCCCATTCAGTTATGGAGCAGATAAGTCAAAGAAGATTCGGCTTTAATATATGGGCACAGAATTGTCTACAGATCTGAAGGCATTAAATAATTTTTTTTTAATTTGGCAACAATTGGATTGCCAACCAAGGTCCCAACCGGTGGCCGGCTAGGTCGCTTTACCAAAGCCTATGGGGAAGATTAAAAGATATAATCTATAGAAATCCGATCAAATCTAGAGAAGAACTGGAAATGGTGGTCATTGGACTTTTCAATTCAGCAAAAAATATTCAGAAAAGGTGCTCGAACGAAAACGGTCGACACTTTAAACTTTAAACACATCAATTGATGAAATTCTTCTTTCATTGTTATTTTTAAATAAAGTTTGAATTGTTATGGTTTTTAAAAAGACTAAGGGTTTTCTTTAAACTATTAACTGTTTGAATTGAACTTTGGCAGCCAACAATCAATATTCGCATCATTTTAGTTTCACCGCCACACTGTCCAAAGCCTACTTATCCAAGAGATAAAATTTGAAAATTCAATATCTCGAACATGACTTCAAAAAAATATCAAGTATGCTAAATTTTTTGAATGATAGTTTAGAGCTCTTTCGAAATATGTGGAAATATACGGAGTATCCCATTTAAAAAAAAATATTTTCATAGCGATCTATCATAAAATATCAGTTTGGAGGAAATTTAGTTAACGTCATAGAATTCTATCTATGTAAGAAGTTGCTACAGAAATGGAAAATTTTCATCAGAAGAAAAGTTACAGCAATATTTTGAAAATGAACATTTTTGAGAAATACCTTGTAACACTATAACGGTGATAGATATCGACATACTGTTTTCACCAAGGAATTTCTCATGAAAATTGGCCCTCAGGCACCACATCAGTTTTCGTCTATCTAGTAGAGAAATAGGTTTTCCCTTTCAAAAGTGTCCGTTTTGGCACACCTTGTACATTGAAAAGGAAAAATAAACCCTTCTCTGAATTTTTTTAGGTCCAATTTATTTCATGTTCAAATTAAACTTCCTCTTTCTGAAAACCTCTTGAAGAAACACATCAACTTTGAAAACACCCGATATATCTAATAAATTTTACTTACTCCGTCTATATCCCCATATTTAATCATCAAAACAATGAGTCATCTGTTTCCTTTTTTTCTATAAATGAGAAAAGAAATCATTTGTCACATTTAACTCATCACTTGGGTGTTGATTGACATAGACATCAAAGAACATTTGTTTTAAGCTTTGATCTTGGGAAAAATTATGGAGCAAATTATAAGAAACTTATTTCCTACCTATTCCGCATTCTTTTATTCAATTATTCTATAATGGAAAAATGTCGTGCAATTGAAGATAAATTAAATATTTATGTTTCCGAAGAAAAATAAATACAAGAATAGAACGAGATTGTAATTTATAGAAATATCTATGAGGTGTAGTGTGGTGCTTCAAAACTATAATAATAAAAAATGCCTGCTGAACATACCAAACCATGTGAATATTTCAGAGTTTCTCTTTATATGTTATTGTATTCTTATTTTACACCTAACAGTTTGATTACAACTTCGAGGTAAAGCGTTTTCATTTTGAATTAATTATTTCTATTTTATTTAAAAAAAATCACACATTTTTATGTTTCACAGTTTATTCAGAATCCTGACACGTGTTTCGGTCTTTCGACAATATTCAAAGGAGTACAAAAAGAAACTAAAAATAGAAATTGAAAAAGATTCTTTCATTACACTTAGGACATCTGTGTGTTTTTATGGCGCATGGAAATAAAATCATCCAAGATAGGGGTGTTTCCAAACAGTATTTGGGAATTTATTAAATTCTCTTTTTTCTCGATGACTTTTTTGATTGAAAGAATCTGCAAATAGTCCATCAATGTACCATTTTGTACATTATATAGTAGTGACATCTTCCTCATCAAAAAAATTATTATTTCCTTACAATGTTCTGCAAAACTGGTTGATTTCTGGTTTTTTAAAAAGACATCCTATGTTCTTTGATTATATGTTGTTAACATCGGTACGTGTCAGGATTCTGAATAAACTGTGAAACATAAAATCTGTGTAAATTTTTTAAAATAAAATTGTTATAATGCTTCAACTAGAGCCAACCTCATACTCCATTCATTTAATTATTTCCAGTCTGGCAACACTTTTTTTTCGGTTTTTGACAGAAAGTTAGTTTAATATTTCGCATCAACAAAATGGGTCGATTTACGGTTGAAAAAGTTGGGAAATATAAAAAACATATTTCCAAAGTGGTGGATGTTCTATCCAAACTGTTATAAATTTACGTGGAAAATTCAATAGAAATGAAATGCTCTCACAGCAATTTGCGGATCAGTTTGTTCGTGAAAACTAGTTCGTTACTTGACTAAACAATCCGTTCGCTTACTCGTCCAGTGAGCACATCTGAAAGCATTGCTGCTGTAGCCTAGAATGTGGCTGAACATCCATCAAAATCATCTCGTCATTGTGCTCAAGAACTGAATATTTCTCTCACATCTCTGAGGAGAATTTCACATAAAAACCTTGGTACGAAAGCTTACAAAGTTCAGTCATTACAAGAAGTGAAGCCTTGTGGCCATCCGATGAGTTTGCACTTCGTTCAGTGGGCTAATGATCGTATGGCTGAAGATGAGCGATGTTCATTTTCATCTCAGAGGATTATTTTTTGTGGAGATCCGTTAAGGATAAGTGGTAGACTAATCATCCAAAAACGATTGATGCCTTGAAACACGCCTCCCATGACATTGTAGCTTGACGCGGTGGGGGCGCTTGTCTTGACTAAGATCCTGGTTTCATCCCGGTGAAATGGAGGATTAAGTCTTGAGCCTAAAGCAATGTTATTCGCGCCAGTCACTGGACACGTATGGTGGAAGTTCAACCAAATGGGGCCTAGTTTCACCGTAAAGGTGAAATGTAGGGCTGAGCCGCGTTTTCCAACTTAGTGACAAGGGCGTCTGTCGCAGCACAGGGCTTCAGCCTTAAAACTAACATACTATATCTTATTGTAGTAAAATTCTGGATTTTCTATCGAATAGGCGAGTGCGTTATGTAGTATAGTGCGTTACATCGGGAGGGTAGATGCCCTCTGGACTAGAAGGGTATTCAATCTATCTATTCGCCGAAACTCATATTCAGGATATCTTGAGAAATGCTTTAGGGTTTAGCGGGACTTGACGGTTCGACCAGCCTCTTCCTGAACCAGGATCGATTGCGAGACGTTTCTGGGGTTTGTGGATCTCAACGTTACGGCTAAGACCGTTGGTGCTTGAAGCCAGGATCAATTGAAAGACTTCATAAGGGTTCTTCGGTCTTGACGTACAGGCCGTATTGATAGCACTCGTACCAGAATCAACTGAGACATTAAATCATGAGACTTATCTTGATTAATGGGATTGCGTTTGGATGGGTGGATAAGAAGCTCCTTCGGCGAGTGAGTTGCGTCACGAAATAACTCGGGTACTTACACTGCAGAGCCAATAGACAATGTATAGTGCTTCGCTGCTACCAGTCATGGTGTAGGTTTTCGGACTGAAGCCGAAACTGGAAGCTTGGTGGGTTCAACTCTTCGAAGTGGTTCTCGCTAATGCGTGATAAAGGAGTATCCTAAACGCACCATCAGCTTCCTGGGTAGACTGTGGAGTCACTTGGTGAAAGAGTCACGCTCACATGCCAGTAACGTGACCGGTAAAATTCACGATGCCTTGAAATACGAAATCGAAGTTGTCATTCATGAGATTGAGCCTCAAACATTCGACAATATACTGAAAAATTTGGTTGATCGGATGGTGTCCTGTAGCCTGTCATTGCGATGATTTGAATTACATTTTTTTCATTCGTAAATGCCAAGGTTGAGCCTTTCTAATGAACTTATACTTTAGAAAAAATATCCACTAGTTTTTCATTTATAGCCGATCAAAAATGCTAATTTTAAATGGTCCACCTCTTATTAGGGAAATATTGTCTTGAAATATGATAAATACGATGTGTGCCCGAAAAGTATCCGATTTCAGTTCATTTTCGACGTTGGTGCTATTCTTTGTCGTCTGGACCGTGGCATGCTACTTAGAAATAGTCCTCATTTGTTTGAACCACACGCTTCCATCGGTGCTTTCACATCTGAAAGCAGTTCTCGAAGGCAAATTTCGGAATAGCCTTCAGCTCCGGATGCTGCCGAACCGCTTTCCGTTGAGCGCCATGTTCAATTTTGGGAACATCCAAAAGTAGCAGGCAGCTATGTCTGGACTGTACGGAGGCTGGCGAAGGTGTACACTCAAAATAATCTAATTTTTTAAAGAGAAGTGATTCTACAGCTTTGCATCACATGGGTAGAAGCTGCCCCTGCATCGTGGTAAGCTCATTCGGTTCATTCAGTATTGCGTGCCATATTATTCACCTTGCAAAACCACTCACTTATGAAAAGTATGTGAACAAAGTGCGAACTATTTTTGGGCCACTAAATTCTCTCTACTCCACTAAAATACCAGTCTTCTCCGAATGGGAATATATACCCAAAATCATTATTCGATCACTGAAGGACTAATATTATCATTTCAATAAAGCTTCAATCAGATCCAACTGTGATTAGTGTTACGTTGACTTAGTTCTTTTATTTTATTGTGAAGGGTTTTCCAGTAAGAAGTTTCATTTTTAATAGCTCTCTATCTGAACAGCTGTCATCTTTTGACATTCGACAAGTAAAAAATACGTCATTACTAAAGATGGGACTAATGCTCCTCAATCGATTCGAGACCTTAAAGATGGAATTCGTGAAGTGATCAAGGACCCCGCAAATGTGCGAATTAATCATGGAAAATTTCATGAAAATGATATGGTAATGCAAGGGTAGCCGCGACGGCCATTTGGCTGATATCGTTTTCCATTGTTAATGGCATACCTTCCCAATGATATGAACATTCATTGATTTTCCTTAAAATATATTCATTTTTTTAAATATCAAAATAAAACCTCCTATTGCTTTTATAGGTTTCAATTAGCCTATATTCATTCTTACTATTTTTATTTCTCTTTCAGGTCCAATGTTTCACGAGAGATTTCCCTACGTCGCCCATGTATACGAAGTACCAATTCTACGAAAGTTCACAATCTTGTTCATGGTTATTTTGACTTGCAATATTAGTCTCACATTCATATATTTTTACACACATTGGAATGTTTACTTATTCATTAAGAATGGGTTCATGCTGATAATTGTCGTTTTTGTAAGTAAACTATTTGACACCGAATATTAACTGACTCCGATCACTCGATTATATAATTTAGGTTATACAGAAAGTCTACTTTTAAGAGGGCCAAACTTCAAGGGGAGGTCACACAAGTTATTTGCATCAAGATAGTCATATAACACATGGTCGAAATGTTGATGATTATTCTTCAATTTAACATTTGTTGATTTCACGAAATATTTAAATTCTTCCATAAAATTAATTATACTTCAGTTATTCCTTGTAGCCTCATCAAATTTAACCACATATCTGGGAACGGCATCGAATTTAATAAGTAGACGAATATCACGATTCTGAAGTGCATAAAATCAGTCATATTGTTCCAATGGTCTTATCGATGAGAAATTATTAATTATGGACATATTTTCTTTTCAGCAAAACATACCTCATTTAGTGTACTTTCGAATGACATATCAACTTTTGTGTTAGCTCCTTGTCATCTGCCATAATATCATGGCTAAAAAGATAACAATGAAAATTTGAAATATTCTAAATCTAAATTTGCCCTATCTTGAAGCTCCTTGTGATTGAATATCAAAGTGGAATTTAATATCTGACAGTTTCTGTCGCTTAATAATTTTGGGTATCAGTACGTTTTCATGAATCTAACGAATTATTTCAATTTATAATAAGTGAAATGACATTCCCATACCTGTATTGAAGTTGCGATGGTCTAATATGGAAATGGTCCATGTAACGACAGAAATTAAAAATTTACTATCACATGTGAATCCTGATGTTGAAATTGAAGCAGCTTATATTGATGAGTGGAACAAAGATTACGTTCAAGATGTGGAGGGAGTTGAAATTTTCATTCAAATTGATGAGGATAATGATGTACCAGATAAAGATTTAGGGCATAATTTACAAGCCATCACGACATCTAATGCATTAAACTCATTAAATGAAGTGATACAGTAGACGGAGGAAAATGAGAAACGTATTGACGCCAAACTACTAGTCTTACATAATTTGAGACATACGATGGTTCAGATAGTTGTAGAGAAATTGCAGAAACAAACGAAAAACCTTATTTTTGGGAAAAAACTTTGAAACATTAAATATATCGGGTGTTTTTTTGAGTAATAGGACTTTAAATTGAAAAAAACACATGTAAATTAAGATTGAATTTATTATTGAATTTATTTTTATTTGAAAGATATTTTTATGACATTTATGTTTTAAAAATAATTTCCGGCATAAGTCCACAACGACTAGCTCTGAGGAACCGCACTTTTTCGAGTAATTCGGGACTTATTTCATCAATAACACGAGTTATGTTGGCGGACAAAGCGTCTATTGTTTTTGGTTTATCCGCATAAACCAATGACTTGACATAACCCCAAAGAAAATAATCCAGTGGAGTTATGTCGCATGACATAGGAAGCCAATTAATTGGACCATTTCTTGAAATCATGTTATCGCCAAATCTTTCTTTCAATAAATCAATTGTTAAGGTAGCAGCATGAGGTGTAGCATCATCTTGTTGGAACCAAAACACTTCTGGATCGATACCATTCAAATTTTGAAACAAATAATCATTGATCATCGATCTGTAACGAGCACCATTCACTGTAACATTAGCTCAAGCATCGTTTTTAAAGAAATATGAACCCATGATGCCTCCAGCGTGTGAAGCACACCATACAGTACATTTTTCAGGATGCAATGGAACCTGCAGAACTTCTTGAGGATTGTTTTACCTCCATATACGGCAATTTTGCTTGTTTACATAGCCGTTCAACCAGAAATGAGCTTCATCTCTAAACACAATTTTACGATAAAAAGTGGGTCAACTTCAAGCTGTTCTAGGGCCCAATCAGCAAACAAACGACACTTATTATGGTCAAGTGGCTTTAGTCCTTGAACCAGTTGGATCTTGTTTGGGTGTAGACCAAGATCTTCACGCAAAATTTTCCATGTGGATACACAGAGTCCAACTTGTTGTGAACGTCGACGAATAGAAAAATCTGGATCATCTTTAACACTATGACGATATTTTCTTCTGTACGTACAGTTCTTGTCTTGTTGTTGTTGCATTGAGTAGAGAAAATGTCCGAACCCTATCGATAGTTCGACGAATAAGCTGCTCTGATGGACGATTATGTAAACCATAAATTTCACGAAGTGCTCTATAAGTTTGGCGAATAGAACACTGATTTTCAAAAATAGATTTGAATAATTTGTAAACGTGGTTGTGGCGTCAGTCTTTTCATCATAATTTGTCAATGCTTACTGAACAGAAATGTCAAAACAACATGGTTTCTACCTTCTGTCAAATCACAGTTATACCTATCGAAAATTCTATCACTCTAAAAAAAACACCCGATAGGTGGTAAAAACTCTAATGTATCATATCAAGTAAAAAAAAACTGTTGTTCATTCCAGAAAACAATGTTGTTTCATTTGAACTTTCGCTTCAGCAAACAAATCAAAATAATGAACTAGGCTTGCACTAAATAGTTCACTATATCGAGAGTCTACTGTATATGAAAATATACGGATGATCCATTAAAAAGATCCCCTGTTTGTTGAATAATTTTTGTCGCCTGTATGTTAGAAAATAATTTCCAGAGATGTAGAAATGAAAGTACAAGGAGACTGTATTTCTCTTACCATTAAATGGGCATGTCTCAAGTGTTGAATAATATTATTTATATCCAGGGCATACATTCGATTTATTCATGGTTTTTACAGCCTGTACACTAATCTAATGCTTTCAGGGGCTGCTGATGACAAACGAAGTGCTGTTATCATTAAAAAATCACTTCGAATGTGTGGATCTCAAGACGAAAATGTGGCAGTTAAATGAAGCTGGACCGGTCGTCTTACGACAAATTAAAAACGATGTAACTTTACTCAGGCACTCAAGATTTGTGATAACGCTGCTACTCGTAATAACCGTTTTGATATGTGTGCCGATCTCTGGAGACATAAGAGAATTATACTGCATACTTTACCTGATCGACAACCTGGAGCAGAGATCATGGTATCCATACTTATATTTCTGCACCATAGGTCTCAAACTATTTTTTGCCATAATTTTTCCTAATCCTTTGTATATGTTGCTGGTTGCGGTTGGTGATAATACTTACGGTATAATGATCCTTCGGGAGAAAATCAGGTCAATCGAAAAAACATTTGGTGTTAAGGATATCTGGTATGAAGATAAAGGATATCAAAAGTTTGTGGAAATTGTATTGATAAGATGTATCCAGGAACACCGCACGATAAGACGGTAAATATCTTTTTTTTTTACTCACAAGGAAAAAGAAACAGGCTCTTTAACACTCATTAATATTATGAGTTATATTAGGAGCAAAAATAAGTTCATGCGGTTTTGATAGCATATGTCGCTACTAGTTTATTGATCTATTGTTTCATCTGGCATTCATTTTGAAGTGTCATCTTTTCTTTTCAGTATCTGTCATTTCGCTGAAGTGTAAGCAACAAAGTTTCTGAAAAGCTGGGAAGATTGTACTCGAATAATGTGTTTTTGCGGGGAGTTTCACTTCATTTCTTCAATATGAAGCAAAAGGGTAACGAAAGTTTATCCTATTTTAGTGGATATCATGCTTTAGTTGAACGAACGTGTCAGAAGTGGTTTCTCCGATTTAAAGGTGGCATCGAACGAAAGGATCACAGGAGAGGTCTACCGATGACAATTGATGCGTTTGAGCCGACCATTGCGAGAAAAAAGGCAGCAATACACCGACAAACACGACAAAGTTATTTTGTAGCTTAAGACATGTGTTGCGGCTATCTTTAAAACGTACTTAAAAACGCTCAAATGGGAAATCCTATTCCATCTACCGTACAGTTCAGGAATTGCTCCTTCCTTGAACTTTGCACGTATAACCAATTTTTCACAATAAGGCTCAATATTAGAAAAAGAACAGCCCGAACTTATTTATACTTCTAATATAAAGTCTCAAAATTACTTGATATTTTGAATTGCTAATCTTTTTTTGCGCGCTTGTCTCGGGCATGCTATATTTCCCCCAAATGTCTGTAATTTTAGAAATTTCGGTGTTGGACAGAGCATGATGATCAGCATGTCCTTGCAAAATTTAATTAAGATTGTATGGTTAGAAGGTTCAGAATACAATTTTGTGAGAGGGACATGAGTAATTAATTTTCTAAACTTCAAAAAGTGACGTTGGAAATCTTCAAATATATTAACTGACAAAGAAAGTGCAACACCCATAAGGAGATGTTTAAATTTTAATTTTTTTTTTTGGCAAAACATAGAAAGTATATCAAGGAGAAAATTATTAAAAATTTGAGAAAAAATCGTGAAGGTCTTTTCATGTAAACATTTTCTGTTACTTGAATATGTAGTCGTTTTTTGCAAATTTTTTAAATTTTACAACAAACCAGCTGTGGTGCCTAGAGCACGTGTACGCGGAATTTATCGCCAGCTAAGTGAATTTGAAAGAGGTCGAATTATATTGGTTTACGGAAGGCGGGGTTGTCATTTCGAGAAATCGCAAACCGTACGAACATAAATCCAACTACTGTTATGAGATGTTGTCAAGCGTGGTTTGATAATGCCCAAAATCGAAGAAGAGTAGGCACCGGACGTCGAAGGAGCACAAATGAAGTTCAAGATCGACGTCTAAGACTTATGGCTAGTAGAGACCGATTTGCGACAACTTGAACTTTCGCTGATGAGTGGTTAGGAGAACAAGGCCATCCTGTAACGTGAATTCTACCAGGTAATGTTATTGGCATGTAGAGCATAGCTCTTATTCAAGTGACTACTCAGCAGTCTCCACAGTCCACCCCAAGAGGTAGAAAGTGTGATAAGGGTTACTCCATATTATCGCGCGAAGCTCGAACCTCTCCGCAGAGGTGAACCCACTAGCTTCCAGTTTGGGCCCCGACTTGAAAGCCAGAACCGTCTGACTGGTAGCAGCGAAGCACTATTCAACCTCTACTGGCTCTGCAGGTCAGTACCCGAGTTCGTTTGAGACGCAACTCACCCGCCGGAGGGAAATCTTATCCATCCATCCGAACGCATTCCCATGAACTAAGATAATCCTAAGATTGATGACTACTATTGATCCTGGTACAAGCACCGTCTAGCGGCCTGTACGTCCTGACTCACCGGACCCATGTGAAGTCATTTTATTGATCCTGGCGTCAAGCCCTAGTGGCATAGCCATTTCGTCGAGATCCACAAACACTAAATTATTATGCATTGATCCGGGGCCAGGACAGGCTGGTCGAACCGTCAAGTCCCGCTAAACCCTGAGTCATTTCATGAGAATATCCCGAACATGGGGGCCTGCGAACAGATAAACGAAATACCCCCCTAGTCTAGCATGAGGACTTTCAACCACTGCCCCCTCGAGTCCAACACCAAAGGGGTGGCCAGGTGGTACAAGTGACACCTGTGGGCAAACCACCCCGCTGAGGTAACGCAGTTTGCTACATATCGCACTCGGCCATTACACACAAAAATCCGGAGATTCATACTGCGATATGGTAGAGTACGCCAGTTTTAAGGGAGAAGCCTTGTGCTGCGAGAGACTGCCTGTTACTGAGTTAATCAACCGGCTTAGCTCTCCATTTCATCAGAACGGCAAAACTAGGGCCCCATTCGGAGATCTTCCACCATACAGGTCCAGTGACTGGCGCGAATGGCATTACGTTAGGCACCAAGACTTAACCCTCCATTTCGCCGGGACGAAACTAGGGTCCTAATCAAGGCAAGCATCCCCATCACGACAAGATCTAATGCCTGGGGGGCGAGCCATCCTGTAACCGTCCGAACGGTTTACCGCCGAATAAGGTCTTTTCGACTGCAGCATTATCGAACACATCTTGCGTTACCTCTGACGGTTGAGCATCGCCGGCAACGATTACAGTGGTGCAGAGAACGTCAACATTGGAATGTGAAATGGCATCAGGTCGTCTTTTCTGATGAATCTCGATTCTTCTTGGGTGCACATGATGGCCGAAGAAGGGTTAGATGACGCCGGGGAGAAAGACGTGAACCTCAACGTGAAATAACAACAAATATCGAGGACTTTTACAGAGAGCTGTACACATGCAAAGAACCACAATCCGAATTAAGAACTGGGGTAACTCTAACAGACGTGGGATCTGAGGAGATTCCTGAAATAGCCACTGAAGAAATCAGAGTAGCTCGTAGGAAAATGGGAAGTGTCTTGGTGAAGATTGCGTTACAGCAGAAATTTTGAAGCATGGAGGGACCTTTTGGGAAAAGCCTTTCAGATGCTTTCAAATAGGTGTTTATTCGAAGGTAAAATACCCAATAAATGGGACAACTCCGAGGTAGTTATTCTCAGATACTGAATTGTTTCAGCCGTTACTATTTGGTAGTGGATCATAATTAAAACAAATTGTAGAAATTACTATGTTTAACTACCAAAAAAGATATATTACACATTTTCTTGTGACTCGAGTTTCGGGAAATGAACTATCCCATCATCAGACAACTGAAGACCTAACGGTGGTACAGTGTCGCTGTACCACTGTACCACTGTTAGGTCTTCAGTTGTCTGATGATGGGATAGTTCATTTCCCGAAACTCGAGTCACAAGAAAATGTGTAATATATCTTTTTTGGTAGTAGAACATAGTAATTTCTACAATTTGTTTTAATTTAAAGTAGTTATTCTCTTCAAAAAGGTGATATAAATAAAATCGAGAATTATCGCTCTATGAGTCCGTTATCTGTGATATATAAACTTTTCACGAAAGTTCTTGCTAACCGCCTAAACAACAAATTAGATTTTTATCAGCCATTAGGACAGGCATGCTTTCGGACAGGCTACAGCACCGTTGACCACCTGCAGACCCTTCGTACAATAATAGAAAAACAACAGAATATAATATACCTATCCACCTAGCTTTCGTCGACTTCCATAAAGCTTTCGATTCTATAGAAACCCGTTACATCCTGGACTCAATTGACAATGCCAGAATTGACAGCAGATACACACAGATTATCGAGCACATATATGAAAATGCCTAAATGAATGTTAGATTCAACGAAAATCTGAAAACCAACTCCATAAATACAAGAAGAGGAGTGAGGCAAGGCGACACCATCTCGCTGTTCTTGAAGATGTATTAAATAAACTAACTTGGCAAACGAAAGGCATGAAAGTTGACGGCATATTTCTCAATCATCTACAATTTTCTGATGACGTTGTCCTATTTTACAGTGATGTTCATGAATTGGCTGACATGATAAATGCATTTAATCATATCTCAAAACAAGTTGGTCTGAAGATGAACATCCAGAAGATCAAAATTATGAGCAAGGCAAACATTGCCATCAGGATTGATGAACAACAAATAGAAAACGTCTCCCAATACGTATATTTGTGGCACAATATCACCTCAGGAAAAGAAAATCAAGGAGCAGAAGTCACAAGAAGAATATTGCTAATTAGGGTAGCTTTTGGAAAACTCGCACATATCCTAAAAAATCCTAATATCATAATATATCTTGAGCGAAGAGTATATAACATCTGTATATTACCCGTTGCCACATACTGAATGGAGATCACAGCTCTTGCAGTTAAAAGTGCGAATAAACCAAGGGACACACAGAGGGAAATGGAACGCGCCATGCTCAACATCTCTTTGGGAGACAAAATCTAAAATGAAAAATCAGGAAGAAAACCAGAACCGGAGATGTCATGGAGGAAATAGCTGTCAGAAAGTGGAGATGGGCAGGTCATATAGCCAGACAGGACAGCAACAGGTGGAAAATAAGAACGTTGCAATGGAGACCTCGTGAAACCAAAAGAAGTAGAAGTAGACCACAAAGAAGATGGGAGGACGATACCCGAGAGATGGCATGTATAAACTGGATGAGGCTAGCTGGTGATATAGACCTATGTGGAAGAGTATGGGGGAGGTTTTCATCCAGGAGTGGATGGTGGATAGCTGAAAAAGAGAGAGAGAGTTTGCGGTGGGTTCGAACTTAGATGCAAAGTAAAATTTTTCTGAATTTTTTCGGGAAATAATAGATTTTCATGTATACATTCTGGATATGAAAATTTATACCTTCTAGCTGCAGAGCGATCGCAAAAGTTTTCTTGTGCATACATTCTGTCAAGAAAGTACCGGGAATTATCGATTTAAATCTGGCGGGGCAATAAGGCAGGTAAAATTTTTTTTTCCTAGGTTGGTACCACTGTCCTTAATTACTATGCCAAGCTTGAGCGGGATCTGTCAACTAGTGTGTTTGCAACAGCTGATTAAGTCAGTCGATGTCAGAGTGCGTGCCGATTTTTACTATGGGTGATTACGTTGAGCAAAGAATTTGTTTAAAGTTTTGTGTTGCAAATGAATTTTCGTGTGCCGATGCATTGAAAATGTTGCAAAAGGCCTTTGATGATAATGCTCTATCGAAAACTCGTGCATATCAGTGGTACAGAGCCTTCAAGGACGGTCGTGAAGTGAAGGATAAAATTAAGGAAAGAGTGCTGGAAAACCGTCGTACCAGCTTGAGAGAGATAGCACATGATCTTAAGATATCCCACGAGTCCGCACGTACGATTTTGATTGATATTTTGGGCATGAGAAAGGTGGCCGCACGACTCGTACCGAAAGACCTGAATTTTCTTCAAAAACGTCATCGCGAACAGGTTGCTTCAGACATGCTGGATCGCTGTAATTCCGATTCTACATTCATGGAACGCATTATAACTGGTGATGAGACCTGGGTCTACGAGTACGATATGCAAACAAGCCAGCAATCATCGGAATGGGTGGCAAAAAATGAGCCGAAACAGAAAAAACCACGCCAAAGCCGCTCGAAAATGAAGGTGATGCTCATTGTTTTCTTCGATATCCGTGGCGTGGTGCACTACGAATTCGTTCCAGAGGGTCAGACGGTAAACAAGGAGTATTACCTAGGCGTTATGAAACGTTTGCGTGAGCGTATCCGTAAGAAGCGGCCAAATTTGTGGGCGAACAACTCATGGATTTTGCATGACCATAACGCGCCTTCTCACCGAGCTACGATTGTGACTGACTTTCTCGCCAAAAACTCAACAAACGTGCTTCAGCAACCACCGTATTCGCCGGATTTGGCTCCCTGAGACTTTTTCCTCTTCCCAAAACTAAAATTGCCCCTTCGTGGCACCCGTTTTGGGTCGATTGAAGCCATAAAACCAAATTCGGCGCGAGAGCTAAAGTCCATCCCGGAAAGCGCCTATAAAAAATGTTTCGATAATTGGAAGTGCCGTTGGCATAGATGTATTGGAGCAAATGGAGCCTATTTTGAAGGCGACCCAATAAATTTTGACGATTAAATGTAAAAATGTTGTTTTAATTGAAAATTCCCGGTACTTTCTTGACAGAGTAGTATATTATTGATATTAGAAATGAGGGTAAATGAGATTTCTAATTGTTTTTGTCTTGTTTCAAGTAACCGAAGAATAATCACGAAATACCGAAATAATAAATATTCCTCTCTGATATTTCCCTTATTCATCAAATTTTGAGCTGAAAATGATCTCAAACGACTAGGCTGGACTCACTGATGAAGTTTCCGAGTTCAAAAGTAATTCTGTCCGGCTAGTCGGCCCGTGAACACTCTAACTATCGAACGAAAATAGTAAGATTATATAAATATTTTAAAAAATTTTTAAAAAATTTTAAAAAATTAGCCTTCTACATATTTAATTCCAAAAGATTATATTTAATGATTATAACTTCTGAAAATAAATTAAAATAATGTCGTATAAGTACCACTTATATCATGACATAAAATAAACATTCATTATAAGACATCCGAATGGTATAACAAAATCCAATAAATAAAAATTATTAACCAAAATCCTATAAATTAAACATTTTGAATAGACAAAATTTTGTTTCTGCTTATCAATCTTATGAAAACCAATATCTTTCAAGAATACCCAACATAATCTCAAGAATTTCATCACAAAACTATCTTACTTAGACTATTCAATATTATTGGATATCTAACCAAGGTACTTTATATAAAAACTCAAGATAAAAATTTTTTAAAATATTTATATAATTTTATATACCTTCTATCAAGAATTAACCTCTATTTATGTTATTTTATTCATAATATATAATTATTTGGTTTCCTTAACATTCTTATACAGATAGTCCTTGTGCTATAGCAGAGGCCGTTAAATTTGTCTTTCAATCTTCTAGATCAAGGGTAAACCACAGATATATTTCTGTGTGTAGTGAATATCATATTTAAAGCTTCATTTCAGTAGAACTTTTTCTAGGAGATGAAAGGTGAGTTGAATATTTATTATTGATTAATGTTATATTTATTGAATATGAATATTTGAATAGTGATGAGCAAAGTCGAACTTAAAACTTGTTTTTCAGTAATGTTTTGCATATCTTGAGTTTTTATATAAAGTACCTTGGTTAGATATCCAATAATATTGAATAGTCTAAGTAAGATAGTTTTGTGATGAATTTCTTGAGATTATGTTGGATATTCTTGAAAGATATTGGTTTTCATAAGATTGATAAGCAGAAACAAAATTTTGTCTATTCAAAATGTTTAATTTATAGGATTTTGGTTAATAATTTGTATTTATTGGATTTTGTTATACCATTCGGATGTCTTATAATGAATGTTTATTTTATGTCATGATATAAGTGGTACTTATACGACATTATTTTAATTTATTTTCAGAAGTTATAATCATTAAATATAATCTTTTGGAATTAAATATGTAGAAGGCTAATTTTTTAAAATTTTTTTAAAATATTTATATAATTTTATATACCTTCTATCAAGAATTAACCTCTATTTATGTTATTTTATTCAAAATAGTAAGAGCCTTAATACCTTCATTGAATGTTTAGGACCTGAATATCTCGGTTAATTTATTATTTGCGCAAAATCGGTCCAATGGTTTTTGCAGTTAATTCCTTTAAGATTGGCTTATGATCCGAATCAAGCGATCCAATAGAAATTAAATCTGACGTTTAGATGTATAACATCATAAAAATTTATGTTAAATTTCAGGACAATTTCTGCTAACATTTAAATACCATTGGACTGTTTTTTGAGACCCTCAGAAAATAGCACAGATTATTTTGGTTCGAAAGGAAAAGGTCTGCAAGGTCTGCAGTTGGATGAGAAAATATTGAAAATTTCTTTAGAAGAAAGGAATTTAGCAAACAACATTAAGACAACAATTCATGGGATATATATATATATATATATATATACATATATATATATATATACATATATATATATATATATATGAAATATGTATATATATATATATATAAATATATATATATATATATATATATATTTTTTTAGCATTCTCACACATTCAATGAATTTTTTTTTCATTGATAACTGCTTGAAATATCATGTAATTTTGAGACCTGTATTGAATACAGAGTTATTATTCTCTATCAATGCTGTATGAAATTGAATGAAATTTAAAGCACCTTTTATCATATAATTAAAAAAATGTAAATAACCCTTCTGTTAATGCCATCATCTCTTCTATCCAACTTGATAAACTCAATTATTTTTAAAATCGTTAACATTTTCATAAGTTCAGTGACGGTGCAGATTCCCATCGTTAAAGGAAATCAACCTGACTGTGATTCACCAATCCATGGAAAAAACGCTAAACTGAATATCTGCGTTATTCGTATACATATAGTTAAATATACAATTAGCATATTCATTTTCAAATAAATCAATTCAGCTGATCTGTACCAAATATGCTTCTGTATAGATGTATGTTACACTATTTCGATTTGTACAACTTTCTATTACCATGGCCTACAGAAAATATTTGGTACAGATCAGCCTAATTAATTTATTTGAGCATAAAATATATTAGGCCCAATTATCGGAAATACCTCAATAAGTAAAAATATTCAACAATATTGATCTTGCAACATCTGTTTGAGAAGAATTTTAAGGTTCTTGTACCTACTAATTTCTACTGCTTCCAAAGGCGTGAGTAAGGTACTTTCATTTTCATTATGGATAAATTCATCAATTCATCAAATTCTTTCAAATGACTGGCATATATTCAATGTGATATATCTGACGTAACTGCGCTTTTCTTCGTGAATTCTTTTCTTGAAAGATCTTTCAGTTTGACCAATATGTACCATAGGACAAGACAAATAAATCTATGTTACTCAAGAAACATATAAAACATAAAACAGATAATGTGCAAAAAATTTAATAACTTAAAGTAATTGAATTAAAGCGGTCCAAATTGTTCTTGAAAGAGTTGACACTTCCACTATTCACCATAACAGATGGGAGTTGATTACATGCGTGAAAAACGCGATTGCAAAAAAAATTTCCTCTAGTTGCACAATGAAATTGATCACGATATAGCTTGAATTGATGACCACGGAAACGGCGGTCAGAATTAAGTTGATATAGATCTGTAAGTTCCATACCAAACTGACCCCTCAACGCTCTATACGTAATAATGAAGTTACTACGTAAACGACGATCATTAAAACGAGGCAGATCCATCATACGAAGACGAACATCCAAGAAAATCCTGTCACCAATCAATCTCGTATCCCAAACAAGACCGGCATATTCAATTATGTTGTGTACAGAGCGCGGCATGTACTGATACTGCTCCTTCCAAACACTTTCCCAAGGAAAATGCAAATTCTGGAAGCCTTTGAACTGGATATGATTCGACCAACTGAGATTTTCCGTTATGTTCATACCTAAATCAGTATGACTTGAACATTGCGAAAGTGTGACACCATTCAAAACGTACCGCTGTCTAGGATTTCTAATCTCCACGTTTTCCTAGACTGAAGGTTATTAGCCCATCATTACACCACTGCTGATTCATGTTGCTCATGAATCCACGTTTTTCTAGACTGAAGGTTATTAGCCCATCATTACACCACTGCTGATTCATCAGCAAGTCTCGTTAAAAGGACTCGTCAGCTCCAGGGGAAGCATAGATTTCATTATCGTCGGCATACATGGAAACGTAGGATGTCAGCAATCCAGGTGAGTCGGAGTGTATAAAAGCAATAAAAGAGGTCCTAGTACCGACCCCTGGGGAACACCGCTCACAACTGGTGAAGTGGAAAAAAAGAGCCACCAACTCTGACATAAAACTGAAGTTTAGATAAGAAAGCTTCAATCCTCGACAAGAGACTTCCACGAATTCTCAGATGGTCGAGTTTCGCAAGCAGACGTTTCTGTGGAACCTCATCAAAAGCCAGGGCAAAGTCAGGGTAAATTATATCGATTGGTACATCAACATTCATCGCCTTCGCCCAATCATCCATACATTTAAGATGACAGATCTATCAGGTACAAAGCCATGTTGATTTTTCGGGATCTCATTGTTTGCAAGAGCGAATTTGAGGTTCTCTGACGTCACTATTCCTTCATATACCTTAGCAGCGACAGACACCCGGCTTACTGGCCTGTAATTAGAAGCAGATGCCTTGGACCCATCTTTGAAAATTAGTGTGACCGATGCTGTGAGCAATTCTTTCAGCAAAGCTAAATTAAAGAGATCAGTTGTGTTCTGGTTAGGCTTTGTTACTGTGGCTGTACGCCACCTTAGACATAGTACTATTGATTTTTGACCCAACAGTGAAATGGTGGCCAGTAATCCAAGCAAGAAAAATTTTTTATCCGCACGGAAAATGAATCTTCGCTGACGAGTTGAGCGAATAAACCTGTACGCCAGCGACGCTCTGAGTTTATATCGTATCACCAAATTCGGGAAGTAGCTACTAGTAGGCTTAAAAATAGATTGGTTGGATAGAAAAATTGAAAATCGAGCATTAATAAAAGGAAAAGCAAAATTTACACTGTTTTAATAAATATTTGCTAACAAATTTTCAAGGTACCATAAGCTGACTTCAAGAATTATGGAGAGGACTTTCGTCATATTTTTCGTTGTCGCGGTTCTCATCTTCTCATTGTTCTATTTCAACGTACATATGGTAAGAAATATAATATTTATGAACGAAAGTAGAATATCAATAGAAAACACTTTCTTTAGAAGAGTATCCCAAATGAATTTCTTATACATAGACTCACTGAGAAACGTAACGTACACTGAAAACAATGAGTAGCTATTCATAAAATGAAGAGAATTCTGCAGTCATCATACTTCACATGATATGACACCGCTTAATTCCAAAATACAGATATTGAGAAAAAAAATTTCTGAAGTGATAATTGCAATATTTCTTCAAAAAATTCAACCCATCATATAACAGTGAATATCAAATGTGAAACTGCACATATAAGTGACTAATATAGAATTATAAATTTATAGGTTCCACTATGTAAGTGTAGTTTCTGAATTGAATCGAGAATCATCGAGCTCTTATACTAAATGAGAGAGAATATCTTATTTGAAGACATATTAGTCCGGTCAATTCAGACATTCGCCCTTGCATAAATTCCCAACAAGTTGAAAATTTCCATGACGTTAGTGTTCGATTCCTTCGAAATTTAACAAGATATTCTTGATCTCTACTTGGCAGGTCCATAACATTGACGTTCTCAGGCTCCAGCATTCTAAAAAAAAACTATATATTAAAACAATTCATACATTTCCGCAAAACTGAAATTTTACATGTGCGGAATCACATCCTCACATTGAAGCTATTTACAGATATCGAACGACTAGTTGGAATTTAATTTATCTCCACTAATTCCATCTGTAAAAGATTGAATCTATCTTACCTTTAAAAAGTTGAACATATCTTCTATGTAGGAGATAAAATTTATGTTATCTGTAAAAGATTAAATCTACCCAATAACTTTAAACATTTCGGTTAATTCCATCTGGTTGCCAAGTATGAATTGTATTGTTGAATGTATTCCCCTCAATTTTAGTAAAGGGTTAAAACCCGAAACATATATGTCAACCTCTAGAAAAAATAGTAAGACATAAGCCAAGTAATTTTTTTCAATAAAAAAATATATAAGAGACAGTATTTTGATTTCCACAACAATGTTTAATACAACAATTGTTTCATCACGATGTGGCTTTTTCAGGTATCTACATTCTACTGACTGATGGTGTCTAGTATATATAACAGAGTTTAAATACAGTTGAGTACGTGACAAAATAATGGATAAAACAAGTCATAAAAACTTAGGGTGTTTATTGAAGATTTCCGCTAAAAAATACCATTAGGGAAAGGTATTCAGTATCTGTCAACATATGTTTTTCATCAATAAGATTTTACGGGCATTATACCTGTTAATTTCCAAAGATCCTAAAAGTGTTAATCCAGAACTTTTGCTTTCGACTCAGATAATTTCATAGTTATTATTGAAATTATGCCTCAATTCCTTAGGATAATTTTTTTGTTCCATCCTTATTGTTTTTTATATAAATATTGAGGTTATTGATGGTTTTAAAAGCTACATTGTAATTGAAACTATTTTTTAAATGTATAGCAATATTTTCAGATAATCCATTAATATAATATAACGAAAAGTATTTCTGTGTATTGTCCTTTTATGATTGGGTATACCATTTTATCTATACGAAAGTGGTTTTAACCATCCAATAAATAAAAGAACATGACATTAAATCTCGCGTACCCAATCATAAAAGAGGACAATACACCGAAATACTTTTCGTTACATTATGTTAATGAATTATCTGAAAATATTGCTATACATTTAAAAAATAGTTTCAATTACAATGCAAGCTTTTAAAACCATCAGTAAGCACAGTACTTACAAAAAAAAATAAGGATCGAACAAAAAAATCATCTCAAATAATTCAGGCATACTTTCAATAATAACTATGAATATTACAGAATAATAGCTGGAATTAATTCACCAGAACCTCTTCAGATTTAAATCTGAATGAATCTCTTGAAAACATTTCGAATTAAATAATTTGAAATAAGGTTATTCTGATTTTCACAAATTTTTATTGTTAAACTCACAACAATTGTTTCGCTATCACAGTAGCATCATCAGGCAAGATCACATTTTGAATAACTAAACTTGTTTCCGAAATCCGTGGCTATTTATATTACAGTAACTACAATAAATTTTTATTGCGCACTGAAACCCAAAAAAAGGGTCCCTGCAAATTCCAGTTTATCTAAATATATTTAACAGAGGTGAGCTATTTAAATCTATTTGTTCGTTAAGTAATATTCCAATTTTATTATGTTTATTTATCTCTAGGGATTCTAACAGATTTAAGGCATAACTTTTGCTTTCTATATGTAGAATTTCAAAGTTATGGTTGAAAGTATGTCCTGTTTCTAACAAATGGTTGGAATATGTAGAATTGCTTTTATTATTGAGGAAACTCTTCAAATGTTCACACATCCTATGACGGAAAGTTCTTCCAGTTTGACCTATGTAAATTTTAGGGCAATCACCGCAGGTTAACTTATAAACCCCAGATTTATCATCCTTATGTGTGTAGTCTTTATTGTTTTCGATAAATTTACTCAAGTTTGAAATAGTTTTAAATGAAGTTCTCAAATTATATTTATTTTTGAGGTATGTAGCAATTTTCTCAGAAATACCTTTAGTGTATTTTAAGGAAATGTATTTCAAATTTTCTTTTATATTAGGAAACACCATATTTAAAGCTATTTTATTATTTTTATTCATCAATAATTTGTCTATCAACTTTGGATCATATTCATTATTAATAGCTATTTGTTTAATTATGTTAAGTTCTGAAGTATAATTTTCTCGATTCATGGAAATATTAACTAATCTATGGATCATACAATTAAATGCTGATAATTTTTTATTTAGAGGATGATTTGATTTATTGTGTATAATAGAATCCGTATAGGTTGGTTTGTGAAATATTGAAAAATCGTGTGAACTATTTATTCGAGTAACAGTTAAATCAAGAAAATTAATAGAATTATTAAGTTCGGTTTCCATAGTGAATTTAATTGAAGGATGTATTTCATTGATGAATAAAAAGAATTTTTTCAAAAGTCTGTCTGTACCTGTGAAGCAACAGAAAATATCGTCTACATATCTATACCAATATAAAAAGTATTTCTTAAGGGGATTTTGGTGAATTTTAGTTTCAATATTGTCCATGAATATTTCTGCTAATAAAGGACTTAAGGGATTTCCCATAATCAAACCGTTTTCAGATTTATAAATTTTATTTTTAATTGAAAATAATTTTGTCTAGTGCAAATATCTAGACATTCTAAAATATCTTCTTAGATAATTGTATTGCATCTGTTTTTGATTAATAGATTATTTACTAGTTTAATTGTTTCGTTTGGTGGTATACTTGGAAATAAATTTTGTACGTCAAATGAAATGAATTTAGCATTATGAGGTAAGTGGATATTCTTTATTTTGTTTATTAGCTGTAGTGAATTTTTTATCGAGTATTTAGCTTGGAATTTAGTTTCTTTTAAAATAATCAGAATAGGTTCTTTCGAAAGTTTAAATGAAGGTGCACTAACGAACGAAACAACCGGTCTAATAGGATAATCTTCCTTGTGTAATTTAATCAAAGAATACATTTTTGGAGGTTGTGGATTCATTAAAATTAATTTATTTTTTGGGGTATTCCGAAAAAGACTGGATTCCGAAAAAGACGGGATTCCGGAATACCCCAAAAAATAAATTAATTTTAATGAATCCACAACCTCCAAAAATGTATTCTTTGATTAAATTACACAAGGAAGATTATCCTATTAGACCGGTTGTTTCGTTCGTTAGTGCAACTTCATTTAAACTTTCGAAAGAACTTATTCAGATTATTTTAAAAGAAACTAAATTCCAAGCTAAATACTCGATAAAAAATTCGATACAGCTAATAAACAAAATAAAGAATATCCACTTACCTCATAATGCTAAATTCATTTCATTTGACGTACAAAATTTATTTCCAAGTATACCACCAAACGAAACAATTAAACTAGTAAATAATCTATTAATCAAAAACAGATGCAATACAATTATCAAAGAAGATATTTTAGAATGTCTAGATATTTGCACTAGACAAAATTATTTTCAATTTAAAAATAAAATTTATAAATCTGAAAACGGTTTGATTATGGGAAATCCCTTAAGTCCTTTATTAGCAGAAATATTCATGGACAATATTGAAACTAAAATTCACCAAAATCCCCTTAAGAAATACTTTTTATATTGGTATAGATATGTAGACGATATTTTCTGTTGCTTCACAGGTACAGACAGACTTTTGAAAAAATTCTTTTTATTCATCAATGAAATACATCCTTCAATTAAATTCACTATGGAAACCGAACTTAATAATTCTATTAATTTTCTTGATTTAACTGTTACTCGAATAAATAGTTCACACGATTTTTCAATATTTCACAAACCAACCTATACGGATTCTATTATACACAGTAAATCAAATCATCCTCTAAATCAAAAATTATCAGCATTTAATTGTATGATCCATAGATTAGTTAATATTCCCATGAATCGAGAAAATTATATTTCAGAACTTAACATAATTAAACAAATAGCTATTAATAATGAATATGATCCAAAGTTGATAGACAAATTATTGATGAATAAAAATAATAAAATAGCTTTAAATATGGTGTTTCCTAATATAAAAGAAAATTTGAAATACATTTCCTTAAAATACACTAAAGGTATTTCTGAGAAAATTGCTACATACCTCAAAAATAAATATAATTTGAGAACTTCATTTAAAACTATTTCAAACTTGAGTAAATTTATCGAAAACAATAAAGACTACACACATAAGGATGATAAATCTGGGGTTTATAAGTTAACCTGCGGTGATTGCCCTAAAATTTACATAGGTCAAACTGGAAGAACTTTCCGTCATAGGATGTGTGAACATTTGAAGAGTTTCCTCAATAATAAAAGCAATTCTACATATTCCAACCATTTGTTAGAAACAGGACATACTTTCAACCATAACTTTGAAATTCTACATATAGAAAGCAAAAGTTATGCCTTGAATCTGTTAGAATCCCTAGAGATAAATAAACATAATAAAATTGGAATATTACTTAACGAACAAATAGATTTAAATAGCTCACCTCTGTTAAATATATTCAGATAAACTGGAATTTGCAGGGACCCTTTTTTGGGTTTCAGTGCGCAATAAAAATTTATTGTAGTTACTGTAATATAAATAGCCACGGATTTCGGAAACAAGTTTAGTTATTCAAAATGTGATCTTGCCTGATGATGCTACTGTGATAGCGAAACAATTGTTGTGAGTTTAACAATAAAAATTTGTGAAAATCAGAATAACCTTATTTCAAATTACTTAATATGGATTTTCACCAAGTAAGGGCTGATACAATTCAATATTTCGAATTAAATTTTAAAACATGTCCTAAATACATTGTATCACTTTATAGACATATATATTATCATCAAATGTGGTGGAAATCAACTAATAAAGAATCAAAAGAAATATAAAATAATGATAAAATCATTTAGACCACACCTTACACATAAATATTTGGATTGGCTATTAAAGGATCACAAGTTCCTTCACCAAAAACTGTTCAACATATAATTCAAAAAAGACCTTTTTAATTTTCCTATTTAAAGAATGTATAGCACATTCTCCAGAGAAAGAACCTGATACATTCGGACCCAAATCTCATCAGTAAGTAGTTATGTGAATAAACAAAATAATCATTTAAAAATATAACAATACCTTCTTTAACACAACACGTTTCTGCAACAACTAACCAATTTTGGAATAGGCATGGCCTAAACGAAAATTAGGTTATATCACAAAAATATACAATGAAAGAAGATACGACTTAGACTCTACATTAGGTAACCGCCACGTGCATGTGATGTAATAGAAAGAAATTTCTCAATTATTAAAGTATATAAATTGAAAATTACTACGAAGAAGTATTTGAATATTACAGAATAATAGCTGGAATTAATTCACAAGAACCTCTACAGATTTAAATCTAATAATATATATGTCTATAAAGTGAAACAGTGTATTTAGGACATGTTTTAAAATTCAATTGTAAATGTTTTCATGAGATTTATTTAGATTTAAATCTGTAGAGGTTCTGGTGAATAAATTCCAGCTATTTTTCTGTAATATTCAAATACTTCTTTGTAGTAATTTTCAATTTATATATTTAAATAACTATGAAATTATCCACGTCGAAAGCAGAAGTTCTAGATTAACACTTTTAGAATCTTTAGAGAACAACAGATATAATGCCCGTAAAATCTTTCTGAATGAACAAACAGATGTTGACAGATCCCATTACTGAATATCTTTTCCTGATGGCAGCTTTTAAGGGCAAAGTCCAAAAAACATCCTAAGTTTTTATGACTTGTTTTTACCATTATTTTGTCACGTACCTAACTGTACTTAAACTCTGTTATACAATAAATCATCAGTCAGGAGTGTTCGGTACGACCGAGTAAGCCCGAAGAGGACCGCTCTTCTACCCACGAGGACCGAGGGAGGACGGAGGGTAGTACGAGTCGAATATTCACTCAAGGCAGTCACAGTTCACAAGTTTAATCTTAATCTCAATAAATACGTTATTATTGTCAAATCACTTTTTGAATTGAATAAACGCTTACTTCCATGGAATCTAATTAAATCAAGAAATACAAACAAGGAGAACGTAGATGCCTGAAGAAGCCACATCGTGGTGAAATAATTGTTGTATCAAACATTTTTGTGGAAATTAAGATACTGCCTCCTAATTTATCTTATATTTATAATCTTATATTTTTCAATTAAAATAAGTTTCCACCAAGTAAAGACCGAATAAATCAAACATTGATTTTCTAGTCGCAGAAAAGTATCTAAATTCTTAAATTATTTATAACAATTGCAGATCACATCACGATATAATTAATCTAAATTCGAAATACAAATATGTTTGTTTTTCAATAAGTATTATCTTATGGCAATCAATGAGACCTCATAATAAACTTTGCGGTTTATTCATACATGCATCTAAAAACTGATGGTAATATAATGAACTTAAATGATTATCTTAATGAAGATAGAGAATATTTTAAATTTATTTGAAGTTTTTTGGGATATCTTTTAGTCCAAGAGCTCTTTCTCTTGTTATCCAATAATAGTAATATCGATAAACATGATATGCATTCAATCATATCAGCATCATAAGAGTGATAGTAATATAATAATTATAAGTATAAGAGTATTTAAATTATTTCAAATTCAGAATTATTTCTGAAAATTTCTACAATATATATATATATATATATATATTTTTAAAAATCATATATCAAGATCATATATATATATATATCATTTTTATATTATAAGATAAATAATGTTTATAAACAAATGTCTAAATACATCTAAATACATATATATATATATATATATATATATTTATAATGTATATATATATATTATATATATATATATATATAATGTATATATATATATATATATATACATATGCAGGGTAGCATTAGCTATCGGGGCGTGACGACCCCGCATACCCGAGTCATCCAGAGCCTCAGGTCAGCATCCTGGGGCTCTGCAGAATATATCGCTCCTATCACTAGAAGCCAGAATCAGGGCGGTAGGGGACAGCGGGCTGGTCCTCTTCGGAACCGTCTGGAGGCAGAGCCCGATGGGGTCAGCTGTGGTGCAAGCGGCGCAGCCCCCCGAGATGGCACCGTAAGCCAGGATCTCGTTTCACGGAATATGGAAGGAAGCTCAAGTTTGGACGAGAGAGGATCTCGTCCCACGGGAGTTTCAAATAGGCGAGATGCGAGAACGCGATGGACGGAGGAGGACAACATCCTTATAATGCGCGTTCATTTTATAGCGAAGGAAATGCAACCAAGAACAGGAAAGACATACAGAGAGCTACTTACAGAATTATGGAATGACACCAACCCGCAGAGACCATCGTACGCCAACCTTCTGGCAAATAGAGTCAGGTGGCTTCTTGAAAGGGAAAAGTTCTCCACCACTGAACTTGACACCATTGCTCAAAGTTATATCCCGCGTGGTGCCCCTATAAATGCAGAGCCTGATGAAGAAACACGAATGGAAACCAGATCACATATCCGAATGAGCGTACAACCATCCAGGCTAGAACGTAATTATTACCGAAACCTCCAGAAATACTCAGGACTTTCTCCGAGTAAAAGGGCAAACATCCCAAGAATGAAGCAATCCAAAGAAATGCTAGAGTGTGTCCAAAAAATCAACAGGATAATGGAGAGATACATCGATGTAACCGCCACACTGAGAGAGGTGGTCGACTGCGTATACGCTGGAGCAATCACAGTATGCGAAGATCTCAAAATAAGCATAAGCGGGGCCCAACCAACTCGCCGTCAAGAAATGATACCACCATGGAAAATGAGGCTGGAAAAGAAAATTAGGATTATAAGAAAAAGAATTGGCACCTTACATACTTACCTCAATACAGAAATACCGTCCAACAGGATCATGAAGGGAGTACGGCAGATCGCATCAGAAGCACGTATTAGAACAAATGGCTCGAACCAACTTCTCGCAGAGCAGATGATGGTGGTCCTCGACAAGCTGAAACAGAAGGTGAAAGCGTTAGGAAACCGCATACAAAGGTACAACGAAAGAGTAAAGAGGTATAGGAACAACCAGCTGTACTACAAAAATCCTAAAGAGTTCTTCCGCAAGCTTGAGAACGCAAACAACACGGAAGGAGTGAACCCAGATGAGAGAGAAATGTTTGAAGTCTGGAAGGGAATTTGGGAGCGAAGGGAGACTCATGATGATGAGGCTTTCTGGATAAAAGACGCTGAGAAGGAGGCAGGAAACTACACCATGGAAGATCTCGAAATTATGGAGGAAGACATATCATCTGTCCTTAAGAACTCAAATAACTGGGCTGCTCCAGGATCTGACAAACTCCATAATTACTGGTGGAAAAACTTCAAGGCCACTCACCATAAATTGGCCAAATTTTTTCAGAGAGCGTTGGCGGAACCCTCCATCATACCAGAGTTTTTCACTTTGGGGGTCACCCATATGCTTCCAAAAGGAAACACCAGTCCTGACCCCAAGGCTTATCGACCCATTACATGTCTTCCTACTGTCTATAAGATACTCACAGGAATAATCACCAAACATCTGTGGAAGCATGTAAGCAAGTACAAGACCCTTGCACGAGAGCAGAATGGCTGCAGAAGAGGTGCCCAGGGCTGCAAGGAGTTGTTAACTATCGATCATCTTATAACCAAACAGGCAAGGAAGAAGTTAAGGAATATCTCGGTCGCATGGGTCGACTACAAAAAGGCTTTCGACTCGGTCCCGCACTCCTGGCTTCTTAAAGTTCTGAAACTCTACGGTGTATCTGAAAACATTATAGGCTTACTAGAACATCTGATGACAACCTGGAGGACGAACTTAACATTCGGCAAAATAATAACACCAGAGATAAGAATCTTAACTGGCATCTTCCAAGGGGATAAACTCAGCACCCTCTGGTTTTGTCTAGCTTTAAACCTCCTCAGTAGGCTGCTCAACAACAACCGATACGGATACCTTGTGGACGACAGGTCAAACATCAAAATTACTCATCAACTGTATATAGATGACCTCAAGCTATATGCCGCGAATGAGGAGCAACTGAGGAGCCTTCTTGGGATAGTGACATCTTTCACACAAACCATCAGAATGGAGATGGGGCTGGACAAATGTGCCTCATTACACGTCAAGAGAGGAAAGTTGACACAAGGGGGAGAAATGCTTATTCAAGATGAGGTGACTATACAAGAACTAAGCCCAGAAGAATCATATAAGTACCTGGGTATACAACAAGCATTGGAGATAAGAACATCAAAACAGAAAGAAGATTTCAAAAATAAATTTTTTGCTAGAATAAAAAAAACCCTCCGCAGTAAACTGAACTCCAAGGCAATGTTTACGGCAATCAATACATGGGCAATTCCAAGTATAGCCTACTCTTTCGGCGTGATCAGGTGGTCAAGCACAGAGTTGAAGGCGATTGACACACATGTGCGAGTCCTAATGTCTAAATACGGCATCCACCATCCCCATGCATCGGTGATCAGACTTTACATGCCTAGGCACCAAGGAGGAAGGGGTTTGCGAAATGTTGAAAAGGCCCACAATAAAGCGGTAACTGAACTCAGAGAATATTTCCACTCAAAAAACTTACCGTTCTTTCAATCAATATGCCAGGAAGACCGCAACATCACGGCTTTAAATCTGGCAAGCAGAAATAACCCACCACAGACGCCATCATCTGAACAACTACTGGAGGAATGGCACGGCAAACCCTTACATGGCAGGTATCCGGAGGCACTGAAAGAAAATAGAGTTAATAGAGAGCAGTCACTAACTTACCTTAAATCCGGTTATTTATTCCCAGAAACCGAGGGACGTCTCATCGCAATCCAAGATCAGGTGGTGCCAACAAGAGCGTACCTGAAACATATAGCCAAAAAGAACATACCGACTGACAGATGCCGGAAATGCTGCCAAGCCTTGGAGTCTATACAACATGTGACATCCTCATGCCCCATTCTTGCACCCAGGGAGTACACCCAGCGGCATAATGCTATGGCAAAAATCTTTCACCAAGCCATTGCCATGAAAGTAGGACTTATACTTACCTCTCGAAGGGTACACGAATACTTACCCAAGCCGATACTTGAAAACAGTCAGTTCAAACTCTACTGGGACAACCCGATAATAACGGATAGATCGGTGCCGCACAACAGGCCCGACATCGTGATCTTTGATAAAGGAAACCGCAAAGCAACAATCATTGATATAACCGTCCCGGCAGATGATAACATAAGTAGAGCGTACACGGAGAAACTAACAAAGTACCACGACCTGGCTTTTGAAATAAAAGAGATACACCAGCTAAGAACGGTAAAGATTCTGCCCCTGATAATCTCCACGAATGGATTGGTTGAGAGCCACCTGGCAGAAAATACGGAACTCCTTGAACTGGATCAGGAGTTGATAAGTAAAGCTCAGAAGGAGGTGATCCTCTGGACAACAAGAATTGTTAGAATGTTCCTTACAGCTGCCTAGAAGGTCCTTGGTCGTTAAGACCCGGACCTTCTAGAGGAAACTCCCATAATGGTGATTATTAAAAAAAAAAAAAAAAAAAAAAAAAAAAAAAAAAAAAAAAAAAAAAAAAAATATACATTATGACTTGTGCTTCCATTATTTGGTCCATACCTAAAAATGTATTTAAACTCGGTTACACTGAATACCATCAGACAGTACAATGTAATACCTGAAGAAGCCACATCGTGGTGAAACAATTGTTGTAGTAGTACAAACATTTTTGTGGAAATAAATTACTGTCTCATATACATTTTTTCAATATATATATAAATGCATATGAGTACATAAGCATACATATACAAGAAAATCTACTATTCCAAAACTACAAAAAAATTCTTAGAATGAAGAAAAGTATAAAAAAAAATTAATCAGAACTTCAACATATAATAATTGTTGAGTTAGGTATGTGCTGAGTTCAGATTCAAATAAGTCACATAAAAAAAATTTGGCTTCCCAAAAATATGAAACTCGGAAATGAATCAACCCAAACATGTCTAACGTATTGGAAAATCTAGATAGATGGCTTGCAATTAATCATAACCACGTATACTCCAAACACAGAAACACAACAGATGTGATTCTTCTAAAACAATGTAAAGGATAAAGACAAAAATAACGACTATTTCAAAAATACATAATTAAGGAATTATTTTGAAGATCAAATGAATTAATATTCGAGTCTATACTGAATAGATGATGAAATATAATATAATAACTATATTATATTATATGTACATATGCGTATATTTACAGAAAAAGGTAGTACTTAAAAATTTATTGAAAATGATCAAAATAAGGATGAAATGAAAAAATTTTTGAAACAGAACTTTAAACTTTAATGATTCATTTGAATCTGAGTTAAGCCAATAGCTGACGAGACCCGTTTTTCGAACTAGAAACAATTGTCATATATTCTGGTTAACTTTCAGAAATAATCTTGAAATGAAAGAAAAGATTATAATGAGCTTAAATATGTATATGAGTATAAAATAAGTATTTGAAAGGCATATTAAACATCATTTAAGATTACTTTCTCTTTGTAACAGGACCTTGTTATGCACTTCCTCAATTCGTAAACAAAATTAAATGCTTTAATTTTTGTATTCTTACTCTTACATATTGCAAATAATTTTATTTATACGTTTATAATCTCTGTCTGTCTCTTAAGATTCGTTATGTTACAGAATATGAGTAAGGAAGTGCTGATGAAGTCTTCGTTTATCATTTGTTTATCTCTACTTATCACCTACTTGTTCACCAGAATAGGCCAACGCTTGAAGGAGGAGGTAAGAAAGAAACTATAACAATCATTTAATATGATACTAATTACTTCATAACACAAAATAATTTTGGAAGCTATCTCCCTCAAATTCACTCGATGATTTTCAGTCCTAATTTCATTTGAAGGCGTTGATGACTTATTCACTTTTAGCATTTTCTAAAATTTTCAGTATCTCCGCACATGAAATACCATTTTGAATTCAAAATTTAAGACGTTAAATTGTTTGTTAGATATTTTCATCTATTATGAAAATCGCATAACGAACAAACTAAATAACAAATTGCTTTCCTATTCCGCGTCAGTGTAGGAGACAATTGCGCCAACTCCGGAAAAATAGAATTTCGATAATCCGTCTAAGCGGAGTTTAGGAAATTTAACTTGTTTTGATTTTGCACCACCTCACAAGGCTGTCATTGTGAACAAAAAATCTTATCCAACAACTACCGTATTCCCCTGATATTACTTCCGTCGACCATATTTTCTTTCAAAATTCAAATTATCAGTCGATATAAGACATAAACGAGAATTCGCATTGAACATTAGTCGTGTTCCTGTACTTTTTGACACGATCTCTGGCAGATGATAGCTGTGATAGTTTCAGAATTTTTTCCTATAAGAAAATTTATTTTTCGAATGATTGTATCTTTCAAACAAGAACGAATGGGACCTTTGTTCATACAAAAAAAATTAGAATAGGCACAGCTATCATCTGCAACAGTTTGTCATAGATCTTATAGCACATAGGTACATTCTGTCAAGAAAGTACCGGGAATTATCGATTTAAATCTGGCGGGGCAATGAGGCAGGTAAAAATTTTTTTTCCTAGGTTGTTACCACTGTCCTTAATTACTATGCCAAGCTTGAGCCGGATCTGTCAACTAGTGTGTTTGCAACAGCTGATTAAGTCAGTCGATGTCAGAGTGCGTGCCGATTTTTACTATGGGTGATTACGTTGAGCAAAGAATTTGTTTAAAGTTTTGTGTTGCAAATGAATTTTCGTGTGCCGATGCATTGAAAATGTAGCGAAAGGCCTTTGGTGATAATGCTCTATCGAAAACTCGTGCATATCAGTGGTACAGAGCCTTCAAGGACGGTCGTGAAGTGAAGGATAAAATTAAGGAAAGGGTGCTGGAAAACCGTCGTACCAGCTTGAGAGAGATAGCACATGATCTTAAGATATCCCACGAGTCCGCACGTACGATTTTGATTGATATTTTGGGCATGAGAAAGGTGGCCGCACGACTCGTACCGAAAGACCTGAATTTTCTTCAAAAACGTCATCGCGAACAGGTTGCTTCAGACATGCTGGATCGCTGTAATTCCGATTCTACATTCATGGAACGCATTAAAACTGGTGATGAGACCTGGGTCTACGAGTACGATATGCAAACAAGCCAGCAATCATCGGAATGGGTGGCAAAAAATGAGCCGAAACCGAAAAAACCACGCCAAAGCCGCTCGAAAATGAAGGTGATGCTCATTGTTTTCTTCGATATCCGTGGCGTGGTGCACTACGAATTCGTTCCAGAGGGTTAGACGGTAAACAAGGAGTATTACCTAGGCGTTATGAAACGTTTGCGTGAGCGTATCCGTAAGAAGCGGCCAAATTTGTGGGCGAACAACTCATGGATTTTGCATGACGATAACGCGCCTTCTCACCGAGCTACGATTGTGACTGACTTTCTCGCCAAAAACTCAACAAACGTGCTTCAGCAACCACCGTATTCGCCGGATTTGGCTCCCTGCGACTTTTTCCTCTTCCCAAAACTAAAATTGCCCCTTCGTAGCACCCGTTTTGAGTCGATTGAATCCATAAAACAAAATTCGGCGCGAGAGCTGAAGTCCATCCCGGAAAGCGCCTATAAAAAATGTTTCGATAATTGGAAGTGCCGTTGGCATAGATGTATTGGAGCAAATGGAGCCTATTTTGAAGGCGACCCAATAAATTTTGACGATTAAATGTAAAAATGTTGTTTTAATTGAAAATTCCCGGTACTTTCTTGACAGAGTAGTATATCGATTATTTATGAAAATATGCACTCTCTTTCAAATACAGAATTTATTTAATTTAGCTAGGCTATATTGAGATACAACTTAGCGTCAGGCTAGTGGAGTTTTCACTTGATAGAAAAATTTCAGAGAAAAAATTCATTTACTTCTCTACATTGCTACGTTCTTAAATTTTTATATATTATATTAATGTTTTTGTTACCTTCTAACACGAACGTGAGGAATTTTGATTTATTGAATTGTTCAGTATGGGCCAGGTGTGAAGGAATTCTTGATATCAAATATAAGTTTGGATAGATTTTTTTGAATGAACAGGGCTGAATTGAATTTCTATGATCATTTTCTCATTGACGCAAAATTAAATACTGCTGGATTTTAGAAAGTTCATAATAAAACATTTCAGAGTGAGCAGTTATTCCGCGATTTATGCAATTGCCCATGGTTTTTATGGAACAAATCGAATAAATTGTTATATTTGATGTTTTTACTACATACGAAGGAACCTTTGACTATTCAATCTCTCGGCCTGGATTTGGATAACATTTTTTTAGTACGGGTGAGTAGAAAAATAATACCGCTCCGAAAAGTTTTATTTTTTATTATGAGAGGTATCAAACCGAATAATTCTGTGAAACGTCCACATAATTTAATTTAAAAAAATTGGATCAGAATATCTTGGAAACACAGTGGACACAAAGAATTCTCAAATATCATACATGAAAAATTTGTATCGACTGAGTATGTCGATACAGAATTTATGTCGATATTCTATACTCTCTATAGATTTCTTTATATTTTTGAGTGCTTTATAATATTTGAAAATTATTTGTGTCTAGAAATATCAAATATCATACAACACTAAAAAATATGAAGGAATCTATAGGAAATACGTAATATAGACCGAAATTAAGTAACATACTTCACCAATACAGCTGCTTCATGTGAAAATTGTGACTGAAAATTTTATACCAACAATGCTCAGTAAAATTTTAAAAATATGATACATTTTGTAGAACAGCGTTTAAAACTCTCGTCCATAATTTTTAGTAGACTTTTTCGTATGATAAATAAAAATAATCCATAAAATGTATACCATACCTCAATTTCATAAAATTTAAAAGCTGAAAGTAAAATATAAGACAGAATGTTTGGGGTTAACTGAAAGCATTTGTCATTTCTATGTCCAACCAATGAACTATAAAAATGGTCAAAATCCGATTATAAGAGTATCAAAGAGGCGTTGTAGCATGTAAAAAAACAAATTATAAATTTATATATAAAATAAAAAAACTTAAAGGGTATATTCTTTTAAAGAGATTAATATTTTGAAATTCAAATAATGGAACAGAATAATTATGTGAAACCTTTACCTAATTTTATTGAAAAAAATTATATCGAAATATCTTAGAAACAATTTTTCTATTCAAGTATCCAAGTTTTCGATCGTGTCTGGCATAAGGCCCTTCTGAATAAGTATGGTTTTCCCGGGAGTCTCTGCAATTGGATGAAGAGTTCCTTACCAACAAAAGCATTCATGTGCTCGTAGATGGTATCAGTTCCGGTAGTTTCAACGTGAAGGCTGGAGTGCCCCAAGGCTCAGTCTAGTCGTTCATCCTTTTCCTGATTAACATCAGCTTCGCGACAAACCTTTAAGCACCGTTGAGTCTCACCTCCATAGATACCAGCAAATCGATTCTCTGGACGAAGATCTCAAGAAGATAAATGAATACAATATATATATATATATATATATATATATATATATATATATATATATATATATATATATATATATATATATATATATATATATATATATGGCTCAGTTCGTGACTTTTAGTTTGATGATGGAAACCCTGGTGCTTCAGCCAAGTGATTCCATATATCTCCTTGCTTGGTTCTTCTTTGGGGAAACATGTGATTGACATTGCAACGTCTGTTGCAAATAAGCTGGGATATTTGTTAAAGCTTAGGAAATATTTCTTTATTGATCAGTTTCTTCTACTGTATAAAGCCCAGATCAGGCCAGGACTCGAATACTGCTCTCCTGTCTGGAGCTCAGCACCCAAGAATTCGTTACAACTTTTGGATTCAATTCAGAAAAGATCAGTACGACTGATTGACTGCCCAACTTTAACAGCCAGATTGCAGAACATAGAAGGAAAGTTGCCGACTTATGCTTGTTCTATAGATATTATCAAGGTGTCCCCATAAAAAGTTATAAGTTTATTAGAAAGGTAGAACCTGTAAATTTACGAATGAAAGACGAATCACCACTTGTCTTTATTCGTGGCAATTTAATAGATGCGCGTTTTGCTTCAAACCACTTCAATGCGTTATCTAGATGGTCGTCCACACGCCCTTATTCACCAAGACAACGCAAGTTTCTTTCTTGCTCGTAGAACAATGAACTTTCTCTAGAAGCAGGTGTTAATATTTTGCCGTAAACATCACATTAATGAGATTTGAATTTCATGAAAAATCTGTTGAATAGGTTATAGGGGGGGGGGGGCGACTCTCCACTTTCACCCGCTCCCCGGGCATTAGATCTTGACGAGATGGGGGGCGCATGTCAGGACTAGGACCCTAGTTACGTCCCGGCGAAATGGAGGGTTAAGTCTTGGTGCCTAACGTAATGCCATTCGAGTCAGTCACTGGACCTGTACGATGGAAGATCTCCGAATGGGGCCCTAGTTTTGCCGTTCTGGTGAAATGGAGGGCTGAGCCGGTTGATTAACTTAGTGACAGGGAGTCTGTCGCAGCATAGGGCTTCTCCCTTAAAACTGACGTACTCTACCCTATCGCAGTATAAATCTCCGGATTCTGTGTAATGGCCGAGTGTGTTATGTAGCATACTGCGTTACCTCGGAGGGGTGGATTGCCCTCAGGTGTTACTTGTACCACCTGGCCACCCCAATGGTGTTGGACTCGAGAAGGCAGTGACTGAAAGTCCGCATGCTGGACTAGGGTGGTATTTCATTTATCTGTTCGCAGACCCCTATGTTCTCATGAAATGACTCGGGGTTTAACGCGACTTGACGGTTCGACCGGCTTGTCCTGGCCCCGGATCAATGCGTAACTTTTTAGGGTTTGTGGATCTTGACAAAACGGCTAAGCTAAGCTTGACGTCAGGATCAATCAAATGACTTCACATGGGTTCGGTGGGTCAGGATGTACAGGCCGTTTGACGGTGCTCGTACCAGGATCAATAGAAGTAATCAATCTTGAGATAATCTCAGTTCATGGCACTGCGTTCGGGTGCTTGGATAAGAATTCCTTCCGGCGGGTGAGTTGCGTCACAAACCAACTCGGTTACTGACCTGCAGAGCCAGTAGAGGTTGAATAGTGCTTCGCTACTACCAGTCCGACGGTTCTGGCTTTCAAGTCGGGGCCCAAACTGGACGCTGGTGGGTTCATCTCTTCGGAGGGGTTCTCGCTTCGCGCGATGATATGGCGTAATCCTTATCACACTTTCTACCTCTAGGGGTTGACTGTAGAGACTGCTGAGTAGTCACTTGGTGAAAGAGCTATGCTCGTATGCCAATACGAAAACCTGGGAGAAAAAATTGTACTCAGCTACGGGGTAGCCAAACATATTATTAAATTTTTGCGCATTTCATGTTGATAAAATTTGTAACAATATTAGCGTTATAATCTTGACGTAAGACTATATTTTCGACAAGTAAGAATAAAAATAAAGGGGTCCAACCGAACCTTAAATATAGTGGAATTAAAAAATAAATAAAAGTTATATACTAGAGTATAGGGTTTCAACAATGAGTTATAGCTCAAGTACAATTTTTACATAGCAAATTTAGATAACTTAGATCGATTTCCTCTCGTTTGCTAATCCAGTTCACCCAGTTTACAGTAAAAAAAGGGGTTTTGTGTCTCAAAAAAGAAATACCAGTCATTCTTACTGACAAAAGGCTAAAGTCCATGGTACAATGGCTCTCGCTCCTCGCTTTATCGCGGCAGACTAGACCAGTTTAAACCACCCTATTGCTATATACAGGTGACAAGAAAAATTTCGGACAAATTTTACTGTGTTCTGGAACAAAAATATTTAAGGGCTGCCAAATAATTTTTATTCTATTATATTCTCTACACTTTCTTGTACTAATATGTGAATTTTCAGTTTAACATTACTTTATTTTGCAGAGTGTTAAAATGTCAAAGAAACGTAGTGCAATTTTGGAGCTGTTTCGTCAAGGTGAGCGTCAATGCGAAATTGTTCGTTTGCTCAACGTGCCTGGACAAACCATGTCCGATGCAATTTGTCGTTTCAAGGAGCTTGGACATGATGGTCATTGTCCAGGAAGTGGGAGATAACGCACTGTCAATACGCCTAGCAATCGCAACATCGTCAAGAAGAGAGTCAATCGAAATCCGAGGGTCTCCATGAGGAAAATAGCCCGTTAGACCGTTATCAACCGTGAATCCGTTTGTCAAATGTTCAAATAGGAGCTCAACCTTAAACCATACAAGCTCCGAAAGGTTCAACTTCTCACGGATGAAAACAAGCGCGTACGACTCCAAAGGTACCGCCAACTACTTCGTCTTACTGCTGGTCAGCAAAGGAAGCACATTCTCTTCACAGACGAGAAGCTTTTCACCGTAGAACAATCCCACAACCATCAAAACGACAGAGAATGGTCCGCAGAGGCTCCCGGTACGTCGGACATCGTCGAATGTCGTCAAAATGCGCAATCCGTCATGGTCTGGGGCGAAATTTGCGCCAGCGGCAAAACACCCTTGGCTTTCGTGGATCAAGGGGTTAAAATCAATCAAGAAGTCTACAGCTGCGACATTCTCGAGGCCGTAGTACTTTCGTGGGCCTAGCAGCACTTCGGCGACACGCACTGGACCTTTCAACAGGACTACGCTCCGGCTCACAAAGCGAAAATGACGCAAGAATGGTATAAGACCCATTTTCCAAGTTTCATCACATCTGCAGAATGGCCACTCTACTCGCCGGATCTCAACACAATGGACTACAGCATGTGATCGATTGTCGAGCTTAGGGCATGTGCTGAAAACCACAAAAGTTTATAGTCGCTGAAGCAATCCCTACGCCGGGAATGGGACCGATTAACGCCCGAAGAGCTGCGACCGATTGCCGAAAATTTCAAGAATCGTCTGAAGCTATGTACCGCCGCCGAAGGAATCCACTTCGAAACAGCTTAAATATATTATTACCAAATGTTTATGTTATTATTATTCGTTGTTGTTTTGTTTAATGAAGTTAAATGAAAAAAGTTTGTTCGATGTTTTTATTTTCACTCTGTATAGAGCGAATACTGCGAATTTTGTAGATTTTTTATTCACCGTCCTATACGGGAGCTATAATTTTCCAGGTCTCTGAAGTTGCAGAATTCGTAGTTCTTCGTATATTCCTTATTAAATCAATAAAAATAACTTTGGAAATCAAAATTTCTTTATCTACGTCTATTCCAATAATATTCTTTCAAATAACATTAATAACGAAGACCACAATCAGTAATCGGTAAAAGCCAATTGAGCCTGTTGAAGGAGGGTGGTAGTTAAACTTTCGCCAGGCCCGTTCATATCACCGTACATTTTGCCCTCCATAGTGTGCCGCGATAAAGCGAGAAGCAATGTTCTGTGGACGTACCCTCACGTGGTTGTTTTCAGCGCGCAAGTCTACACTTTTATCATAAAAGAAGGATACTAGACAGAGACCTCTTTGACAAAACTAGTTAAGTTTCTTAAGTTCCCAAAATTTCTTGTTCTGAATTGTATATTTGTTATATATCAGGATCACATCAACTTACCAGGTTGAAATTCACATATTCCAGTGTTTGATTCGAAATATTAATGTTTTATCTTTCTGTATTTAATGTCTCGATTTTTTATAGGTATCGAAAACAACCCTGTCTGTTTTGACTGCATTACAGAAGCTGACTGCATAAAGACCAAGCGATATAAGGATTCTCAGATATCAACACCCATTATAAGATTTAAGAAGCACAATGTGGAGTACTGCTCCCTTGTTGTAAATTTTAATTCTCAGTTTTTTACGGCTTTAATATAAAATTTATTTTGGCACTCTTATCACGTAACAAAGTGTTTAGTTTTTTCTTTTTCTCTATCCATCTGTAAACATCTCCAGTAAACTAGAGACTCTTTAGGAAAGATTTGAAGATCGGGACCTTGTTGTTTTAAAGCATCATTAGGAACCACAAACGTGTCGCTAACTTTTGTTTTATTGAAATAAAAAAAATGATACAACTCAATTTTGATAAAGAAGTTCCCTGAGTAATAAACCATGAAGTATCGAATGGCAAAGAAACCTACTTTTTTAAGAAAAAAGAATAAATTCGTCCATTTTCGTTTGATAGGAAAAATAAATCTTTGCTATTTAACAAAAAACTTATCGTCCCTTGAAAATTTCACAGTGGTTTTTGAAGTTTTTCAGCTAAATACTTTCAGTGTGAAGGTTTAAAATTAAGAATTGAGTAACATAATATTACTCAATGACTTTTTGTGATATTAGTGATGCTAAATGAATAATTTCTCCTTCTTCTTTTTCAAAATCTCATTATCAGACAAAAAAGATATATAGAATTTCATTTCAATCATGCTAATTTTTCATAGCAAAATAATAAACTATAATGATAAATTTGTTTTTTTTATCCTATTTATAGGTTTATACGATTTCCAAGAGAATTTATAGAAATGCTCCTAAAATTAAGAAATAGTTAAGAATATGTTTTTACTCTTTATTTAGAACCCAGAAAATTTTTGTTTTTCCTTTGAAACTTGGTTATTTCTTCATTTTTGAAGTTTTATGGCATTAATTGTGTATATTTCTAGAATCAAATGGCCAAATTTTTTCATTCATAAACTTGATTTTTCACATTGAAATAATATGAATTTAATATGCAATACCTTTAATGAATATCCACTATATTTTTTATAATTTTGGATACAGATTATTGTCTCAGAAACCACATGAATGAGAAATTTTAAATTTAACGACTGACGTATCACCATCAAAATAAAAAATCAGCGAAGTAATTCAACATAACAAACATAATTCAAATACAATTATATTTGAACATATTTTTCGTTTTATTGATAGTACGATAGCCCACGACCAAAATTTTTGTCTCATAGCAATACAGCCAAAACCGCATCAAATCGATAGATACGATTATCCTGAACTCGAAAATACCAATATCAGACATTTTCCGCGTAGCGTTTGATCTGACCGAATTTTCAAAATTGTCAAAGAATTTTACCGAACTGCATTATAGCAATATGTCTGATTTGCAGACTGTAGTTGAATGATAGTTCTGAGATACCGGAAACATATTTTTCAGACGTTAGTGGTGTAGCGCAAACCCGTAAAATCACTTAAAAAAATTAAAAATGAGACAAAAAAAATGTCTCATAGCAATACGTCTGAAAATCTTTTTTATTAGTAAATTTCGGTTATTTGATGCGAACAAAACAATTTTCAGACGGAAATGTGAACGCATTAAATTTTGAGACCGTCTTGAAAATGTTAACAAATTTGACCGATCGGTATCATTAGTCCAGGAGGAATCGGCGCATGAGTACCGAAAACTATTCCACCTCAATTTTTTTATGCGATGCCCTTCAAATTACCCTACTAATTATATAAATGCATGTTGCCATGGGGCAACCCCGTGCCATATTGTTTAAACCGAAATTGTTTAAACAATTACAAGGAATGGTTATTTTTCAACCGGACAAATTTTTTTTGTATTCTTTGTTGAAATACAATTAAAAAAAGTTCTATGGCTTATTACGATAAAGTTATTATTTTTCGAGATATGAATTTTTAAAGGTCGATGAAATCTCAAATTTGGATACTTTTGACCCATGAAAAATATATTAAAAAAAAAATAAAATATAAATTATATTTTTTTTTATTCTTTATATGATAGTTAACAATATCCTTAATTACGATTTCAAGAAATTTAATTGTTTACAACTGTTTTTTAATCGTTAATTCCGCGCGCTCAAAAGTTTACTCGCTTACCTATAAGTATCACCGTCTCTCTCTGACTCATACGCTGCGTCGGCCTCTCGGTGTTAAATGAATATACTTTCAATATTAGTGATTTTTCGTTGCAATTATCGTGAGTGCCATGTCATTTTTAGTTATTCCCAAGAAAAGAAAATATTCTGAAGATACTCTACCCTGTATTTTTTGTGATGATCCAAACAATACAGTGAAGAATCCGAAGCCTGATACATATATAACTGTACAACGTGCAGCTCATCGACGAAACGATGACACCGCTATCCGTTTTGCAAATTTGTTTAATTCTTCTCTTGACAAACAAACGTTCTCATGGCATAGAACTTGTTATGCCAGTTATACAAGTGAAGAAAAAATCAGACGAAGAGAAATACTACTTCACAAACAAGGCGAAAATCTTCAGGAAATCAATTCAACAGAACCCTCAACTTCAAGTATAATTCATACTCCTCGTACTTATAGGTAAGCGAGTAAACTTTTGAGCGCGCGGAATTAACGATTAAAAAACAGTTGTAAACAATTAAATTTCTTGAAATCGTAATTAAGGATATTGTTAACTATCATATAAAGAATTAAAAAAAATATAATTTATATTTTATTTTTTTTTTAATATATTTTTCATGGGTCAAAAGTATCCAAATTTGAGATTTCATCGACCTTTAAAAATTCATATCTCTAAAAATAATAACTTTATCGTAATAAGCCATAGGACTTTTTTTAATTTTATTTCAACAAAGAATACAAAAAAAATTTGTCCGGTTGAAAAATAACTATTCCTTGTAATTGTTTAAACAATTTCGGTTTAAACAATATGGCACGGGGTTGCCCCATGGCAACATGCATTTATATAATTAGTAGGGTAATTTGAAGGGCATCGTATAAAAAAATTGAGGTGGAATAGTTTTCGGTACTCATGCGCCGATTCCTCCTGGACTACATAGCAATATGTCTGAAAATTGTTGGACATGATGAAATAAGTTGTCCACATGTGCAAAAAATTTATATCAGACAAATTAAGTGTAGCATCTTCTCTATGAGACAACTTTTCGATACTCAGATATCATTTAAAAATCGTATTGAGGCATCTTGAATTCTCTGTTACAAACCAATGAATACGTTGCGACCCTGAATTTATGACATGATAATTAACAAAGAATTTACCCGAAACCGTAACATTGTAGTTGAAGGACTGAAATAAATCGCACAAAAGGAAATTGGGATGAAGTTGAAAAAAAAACGGTTTATTCAAAGTTACAAAATATTCTCGTATTCAATCGCTGTCGGATTCGGAATCGTCGTCTTCGAAATCACTCTCGACGTCGCTCGGGAGATCTTCAACGTCCTGTTCTGTAAAATAAACATCGTTAGTAAAAGTCACGAACTTATTTATGAAATTAACAGCAAAAGCCATGTAAACTGTACCTGTTGTGGATGATGATTTGTCGTCCAAAATAACGTTGCTCAACTCAGGTAGTTGGTTGCCAGAGAACCACGAAAACTGAAATCGTCCCTCGTCTTCATACCATCCGCAATCTGCAGGGTTCTGTTCGGTTGGCGTTTTGGTATGAGCGTTGCTCCAGACTTGTGCAATATGTTTTGTTCGTAATAAATGTTTCTCCAATTCCGTTTTGCATGGTGGCAGATTGCAGGCGTCGTAATTGGATAACTGGAGATTCAGAGTTGTCGAAGCCTCGTCGTTTTTAATTTTATATGTCTTCGAAAAGATGTTGAGTCGAGCTAAATCGACGTTATTAATTTTTTTTTCGTTGTACAATCTGCACGTGAATTCTTCCAAAACGGGGAATACCTTGTCACTATCAGAAGTATAGCTGCCCAAATCACCGAAAGCTTCTTGATAGCGTTTCGAATTTTTCAGCATCGTCAATGGTCTTTTTTTACCCTTGAGATATAACGCGGGATTATAATCGCAGCCGGTCATTGCATGGAAAGCAGGTAAAGATTTTGCCAGAGTGGATCCCAATGTCTCGTATAAACGTGAAACATCAATGTAACGCAGGGCATTGTCAACACCAACATCCATAGAAATTTGGACGACACTTTCTACAAATTCCATATTTCCGAGCATTATTATTAATATATCGGTGTCTGAACATCGAATCGTTACTTGACCCCGTTGTTTCATTTGGCAGACATGGTAAACGATCTTCGTATCTGCCTCTTCTTGTTTTTGGCAAGTTAAATCTTCGTTGATTGTTTGGATAACAAAACCACCTTTCACCGAATATTCATAACACATGTCGTGATTGATGTTGATGATTTTGTTTGCTATTATGTGCGTCATGTCTTGTTCTGACCAATTGTTGATAATAAATTTGACCAGAGCATCTTTGAATTTGATGTTTTTCAATTCTTTAGCGAAATCGGAAGGTCGAACTTGTTGCGGTCCTGAGATTCGAAAATCGGTCGATTTTTACGTTTTCTCGCAATCCATGCTCCGTGTCCTTGATCGACGGGCAGAAATACCTGTCAAATATCAGATCGATCCTCTCAACATTATGTTTGCACGATTTCGGAGTAAATCGAATTCCTGCTTACTCTCTGCTTTTTACTCCGATATTCGGCCACTTCTTTGCACTTTTTCAGCGTCTCTTCGGTAAATTTTTTCCCTTTCTCAATCGTTGTTTCTTTACAAAACACACAACTCAGGTCCGACATTTTACACCACCACAACCGCACAACGCATGACAACTATGGTAAGTGAGCGTCGTTCCAACGTTTGGAGCAGCTGCCGAGTGAGCTGTATAATAGTAATAGTTAATAGTATAAGAAAGGGGCAGGAGCGCAACAAGCGCTGAGGCTGTTGAAATTAAATACTGATTGATTTGATAGTTTTGGTTTTATTTAAAGCACATTTGAGTAACTTTTACAAAAGAAATAAGTAATGACATCTGTCATCTGTCAAAGTACATATAATAGACAAGGGAGATTCTTGAATATCTATGAAGGCTGTAAATTTAAAAAAAAAACATTCAACAGAGGCGTCGTAACGTTATTTTCGTGTTTGGGAGTATACTACTCTGTCAAGAAAGTACCGGGAATTTTCAATTAAAACAATATTTTTACATTTAATCGTCAAAATTTATTGGGTCGCCTTCAAAATAGGCTCCATTTGCTCCAATACATCTATGCCAACGGCACTTCCAATTATCGAAACATTTTTTATAGGCGCTTTCCGGGATGGACTTTAGCTCTCGCGTCGAATTTTGTTTTATGGCTTCAATCGACTCAAAACGGGTGCCACGAAGGGGCAATTTTAGTTTTGGGAAGAGGAAAAAGTCGTAGGGAGCCAAATCTGGCGAATACGGTGGTTGCTGAAGCACGTTTGTTGAGTTTTTGGCGAGAAAGTCAGTCACAATCGTAGCTCGGTGAGAAGGCGCGTTATCGTCATGCAAAATAAATGAGTTGTTCGCCCACAAATTTGGCCGCTTCTTACGGATACGCTCACGCAAACGTTTCATAACGCCTAGGTAATACTCCTTGTTTACCGTCTGACCCTCTGGAACGAATTCGTAGTGCACCACGCCACGGATATCGAAGAAAACAATGAGCATCACCTTCATTTTCGTGCGGCTTTGGCGTGATTTTTTCGGTTTCGGCTCATTTTTTGCCACCCATTCCGATGATTGCTGGCTTGTTTGCATATCGTACTAATAGACCCAGGTCTCATCACCAGTTATAATGCGTTCCATGAATGTAGAATCGGAAATACAGCGATCCAGCATGTCTGAAGCAACCTGTTCGCGATGACGTTTTTGAAGAAAATTCAGGTCTTTCGGTACGAGTCGTGCGGCCACCTTTCTCATGCCCAAAATATCAATCAAAATCGTACGTGCGGACTCGTGGGATATCTTAAGATCATGTGTTATCTCTCTCAAGCTGGTACGACGGTTTTCCAGCACCCTTTCCTTAATTTTATCGACGTTATCTTCGATCGAAGCCGTCGATGGGCGACCACTTCACGACCGTCCTTGAAGGCTCTGTACCACTGATATGCACGAGTTTTCGATAGAGCATTATTACCAAAGGCCTTTTGCAACATTTTCAATGCATCGGCACACGAAAATTCATTTGCAACACAAAACTTTAAACAAATTCTTTGCTCAACGTAATCACCCATAGTAAAAATCGGCACGCACTCTGACATCGACTGACTTAATCAGCTGTTGCAAACACACTAGTTGACAGATCCCGCTCAAGCTTGGCATAGTAATTAAGGACAGTGGTACCAACCTAGGAAAAAAAAATTTACCTGCCTCATTGCCGCGCCAGATGTAAATCGATAATTCCCGGTACTTTCTTGACAGAATGTATGCTACACTTAAAGTGTCTGAAAACAGGTTTTTGGTAATCATGGCAGCAATACGAAAAGTTAAAAAAATATTCTCGGTATTGCTATGATACAGGTCGGCTAAATTTGTTGACATTTTCAAAAATGCGCTCAGGCTATGTGCTACGCACAAAATGTCTGAAAACAAACTTTTTGGTAATACAATTATAGAATCTATGTACATTTTCACTATCAGACGTATTGCTATAATACCGACTGCCTTTTTCTTTGACACAGCAGAAATGGCCTCCCACGCAGTTGCTACACTTTTGACCGTTACTACACACCAGTCGGGTTCAGAATCATACAATCTAACGATTTTATAGTGTTTTTGCCGTATTGCTATGAGACATGGTTTTGGTCGTGGGCTCTCGTACTATGAAACGCATCAGATCAAATCATTTTACTCACATGTTTCCATCTTGAAAAAAGTCGAATAAATAAACATTAATAATTAGTGCCTAACCTAACTTTTGCAACACAGAGCAAGTCCAAACAATAAAACGCCATTACTGATGAGTTTCAATGAAACGAAATATGTTCATATATAACATTTTATTTGAATTGTGTTTTTATGTTGAGTTATTGATTTTTTTATTTTGATGATTTTAGGTAAGTTGATAAAATTTAAAATTTATCATTCATGTAACGGTGTTTCTGAACCAATAATCTGTATCGAAAGATATAAAAAATATGGTAAGATATCTATTGTAGAAATTTGAGATCATTTCAAATTTCTTGGTAGTAAAGCATTGTTTTCATGATAAATCTTATAGTTTCGTTTTCCTACTGAGTTTCTGGCCATGTGTCATCTTACATTGTTGAGATCAGAAAACTAAATTAAAAATCTACAGACATAGAAGAACATATCTCAATGGGCTTTCGTATTTGGCCACTTAAAATTTCTATTTAGAACATTTCGCTTGAATTCTTGATTGATTCAAATTTAACTATTTAGTGAAACCCATTGTGCGTTTAATGTACGAGTAAGAAATAGTGAGACCACTCAGTGTTTCCACATCTTTCTATTCATGTCTAGCTTAACACCTCAAAAGTTTATGTGACAAAGCCCCTATTCTCTAAACTACTAAATGTTCTGATTCTTGTTTCTATTCAGTTAAAATTCCGAACAGCGATTTCTGTTTATTTCAACGAATGAAGAGCAAAATATAATCGAATAAAGATGCATATTCATGGTGCTAGTTATCTCTCATTCATCCAACATCCAAAGAAGTTTTGAAAACCTTACTGATGAAAGAATTTATTCGGCGAAAAAGAGCAATAAAGAAGCACGAAATGCAGGCGCCAAATTAGATGGTATTGAAGAATTTCATTTCGGAATCACGAAAATGCCGCTTACGTTTTTTCAATTGTAAAGTGCGAAACTAATTGTTGAATCACAGTGGTACTCAAACTCGGGCGAATTTATACCTAGTGATATGGAATTGCAAGTGGAATTACAAGAAATGATTTGAATCTATAATAATTAATACTAGCTATTTCAAAGGAAGAAGTGCGAGAGGCCAGAATTTTCAATGTTAGTGAAAGTGTGATATCACTTTTATTAGCATGGTACTTATACAACCTTCATTCAACTGTTAATACTTGACTAAACGTCCAGGTACACCCGAAACTGGATCACCTCCAGAATTTTCGGTGCTGATAGTCCAGGACTGTAAAACTGACTCAATTAAATCACCTGTATTTCATGGCGCTGCTCGTTCAACTTCAATCTTCTTAGTCCCCATATGTTTTCAATGGGACTAAGATCTGATGAAGCTGGCCCTGAAATGGTTGTCACTTGTGGTTCTTGCATCCAAGATTGAGTATACGCGGAAGCATGGCATCTTGCATTATCCTGCTGAAAGCACCACACCTTTTGATATAAAGCATGCGCCGTTTCAACGAGGAAAATGTTAAGAATGCCACAATACTTTTCACTATTTATATAAGAATAACAAATGTTAACTTCCGCTATTTTATTGATTTACACGAAAATTGTTTTGTCATACCATAACTTCATCAGGTGAGTACTTAAACTGAGGTATACAATGCAAAATACGACCTTAAATACACAGCTCTAGCACAAAAAATAGAGGGGTGGAAAGAGATGGTTTACAATTAATGAAAAATATTAAGTAGGGGGGGATCTGTTTAAATCTATTTGATCATTCAATAAAATTTGTCTTTTATTGTATCTATTGGTCTCTAAAGTTTCTAACAGATTTAGTTTCTGACTTTTGTTTTCGATATGTAATATTTCATAGTTCATATAAAAAATATGACCAGTCTCTAACAAATGGTTGGCATAAGTTGAATTTGGTTTATTGCTAATATAATATTTTTCATGTTCTCTTATTCTTGTTTGAAATGATCGGCCTGTCTGTCCCACATATACACATGGGCAATTACATGTTAAATTATAAACTCCTGATTTTTTGTTTTTAGGAATGACGTTTTATTATTTTTTATTGAGCTGCCGAAAGAATTAATGGTTGTAAAAGAGATGTTATAATTTTCTTTGAATATCTAGCAATCTTTTCAGATTTTTGGCCTACGTAAGTTAATGAAATAAATTTTCTTTTGTTTGAATTTTGAAATTTTGGATATACAACTGATATTGCTTTCTTGTAATTTATTTTATCAAGTAAATTATTTACAATTAACGCATTGAAATCATTATTGAAAGCTATTTGTTTAATGGTTTTATACTCTTTGCTAAAATTTTCTTTCGTCATGAGTATGTTAACCAATCTATACAGCATACTATTATAAGCTGATAATTTTTGTGAAAATGGATGGTGATGAAAATGAAATGGAAATGAACTATAATGAATCGTACCATCTGTATGTGTAGGTTTCCTGTATATGGAAAAGTCGTTTGTATTATTAATTTTGGTGATTTTGAAATCTAAGAAATTGATGCTATTATTTATTTTATTTTCCTGTGTGAATTCAATTGTCGGATATACTTTATTGATAGATTCCAAAAATGACCAAAGTTGTCTATTTGTGTCATTAAATAAACAAATTATGTCATCTACATAGCGATACCAATAAACGAAATCTTTAAAATATGGGAGTTTTTGGATATTGGTTTCTACGTAATCCATGAATATTTCTGATAACAAGGAGGTTAATGGGTTACCCATTGTTAGACTTTCTTTGTCTAGATTAAACGTACCGTTGAACATAAAATAATTTTGATCTAGGCAAACGTTCAAGGCGTATAATATTTCTGACGAAAGAAAATTTTGACAAAGAGTATAAAACCATTAAACAAATAGCTTTCAATAATGATTTTAATGCGTTAATTGTAGATTATTTACTTGATAAAATAAATGACCAGTAAGCAATATCACCTGTATATCCAAAATTTCAAAATCCTAACGAAACAAAATTTATTTCATTAACTTACATAGGCCAAAAATCTGAAAAGATTGCTAGATATATAAAGAAAAAGAAAATTATAACATCTCTTTTAAAACCTTTAATTCTTTAGGCAGCTTAATAAAAAATAATAAAGACGTCATTCCTGAAAACAAAAAATCAGGAGTTTACAAGTTAACATGTAGTGATTGCCCATGTGTATATATGGGACAGACAGGCCGTTCATTCCAAACAAGGATACGAGAACATGAAAAATATTATGTTAACAATAAACTAAATTCAATTTATGCCAACCATTTGTTAGAGACTGGTCATAATTTTAATATGAACTAAGATATATTACATATCGAAAACAAAAGTCAGAAACTACATCTGTTAGAAACTTTATAGATCCATAGATATAATAAAAGACAAATTTTATTGAATGATCAACTAGATTTAAACAGTTCCCCCCTACTTAATATTTTTCATTAATTGTAAACCATCTCTTTTCACCCCTATATTTTTTGTACCAGAGCTGTGTATTTAAGGTCATGTTTTGCATTGTATACCTCAGTTTTAATACTCACCTGATGAAGTCATGTTATTACGAAATAATTGTAGTGTAAATCAATAAAATAGCGGAAGTTAACAAAACAACAACAGCATGTTTTGATAGGATTCTTAAGTGAATTCCACCAAGTTGGAAAAACTTTCACCAGATAAAAAGACATTATTAAAATTATCTTCTTGAAAACGTTGAAAAAATTCTATGTAAAGGTTTCAGTCATTATAGGGATTTTATTTGGGTGATATGGAGCCTTGTCTTTTCAGTAACATACGGACGATTTCTGTACATACTTTTATATTTCGCTGATTTTCAAATATGTTAGCCAATTTGGGAAACCCCAGGTGCAGATTGTGTCGTCCTAAAGCCAATAAAACGTTTAAATTGTTTTCTTTAATCTTACGTGGTCTTCCTTAAACTGATCTATGCCTCATATCCATGCCTTTTTTCCTCTCTATTGTCTCTTATGCAGCACCTTTTCCCAGTTCAGTCAACTACACTAATTTTTGAACGTTTCGAAAACCTTTGCTATACAAATATTCTACCTGTTTTCTGTTTTCTAGTTGCGATATTATTTCATAAATTGTATACCTGTTGACAATGAACAATAACTGACAAATATTGTTGACATACAACTTTGGCTATAGCCGACTATCTGCACAACCTATTTTATACATTACTTTCATTTCAGAATGTTACAAAAAAGTATATCACAATTAAGAAAAATAATAAGTTCCGGATACTTTCTTGATGGGCTATTTTATACACATCTAAATTTGAATTTGTTTCCAAATAAGCCAACTTTTCATATTGTGAAGATTGTTTATTATTTATTATATTTTAGTTTCAAGAACTGGCAAATCATAATGTATGACATATACAAATGGCAGCTAGAGAAATGTCTACTAATTCAAATGATTCATGACATTTTTTGGGAAACATATTTTGTCTAAATGTCTGTAATTTTTGAATTCTGAGACGAAAATGATCGTAAACGACTAGATTGAATTTATTGATGAAAAATTCGAGGTCAAAAATAATTTTGTCTGGCTGACCCATCCGTGAAAACTCTAAATTTCGAACGAAAAGAGCTAGCAACAGAAATCTTTCAGGGTAGGTTTGTTGCTCACATATATCCCTTGAGTTCGTTAATGAGCAAAGTCGATCTTATGTTTTCGTTGTTATTCATATTTGAAAATTTTCAATTTGGTATTCAGGGGTAGAATAATGGGGCTTTTTTCGTGAAAAATTTCGTGAGGGTCATATAATTAAAATAAAAAAAAAAAAATTGTGAACAGAGCAGTGTTTAGCGCTATTGAAACATCCGCAACAGTTTTATATTCCAGTTTAAATTAAGCAATTAGTAAAATAAATGACAAGAGAGTATTAGGATAGTATATCAGTATCAATAAACGGATATACCGGGTGTTTCACGAATTATTGTACAGGCTTTCAGGGCAGATGCAGGACATTTTGATGAGTCTGAATCAGTGCTCGAAATATGTCCTAACTATATTCGTTTAAGAGTTATAGGATGTTTTATGTATTTTATCAAAAACTTTCAATCGGCATACCTCTTGTATGCCAAATATTTGCCCATAATTACTTATCGATAGCGCAGATCCGGATTGAGAAAATCACATTCTTTATCTCACATCTTGTAAAACACCCTGTACATCTAATTTTCAAAAAGCGAAATTCTCTTCACAATCTACAATAAATACTCTTTCAAACAAGCTTATTAGGATCAATGGCACACTTCGCATCATCACTTTATGAACCATTGAATATTAGGAATTTTAAATTTATAGTAAACTCGGACCTGTGAATCTCCGGATAATGCGTCTGTTCATATTGAATCAATTGAAATTCTCAGTAACATGACTAAGGTATTGTGCTGCATCTTATTCCATCCAAAACATGAATGTAGGTGCAACATGAAATATTTTTTGCAAAACTAAATTTAACCGAAAACTCGCATTAACACTGAACATTTAATTGGACTATTATAAAATGGATTTAATAATAAAAATATTGAATGTATCTTATGAACATGTGTGGAACTGAAAAAAATTGACAATAAATAAAAGAAAAAATTTAATCTTGTTTTTGAAAATACCCCCTTTCTCTTCTAAACATTTTCTAGCTTTTGTGATCAAATGATCTACAGCTTTCTTCAAAATTTCCGGTCAATTTCGTATTGCTTCACATGCAGCTTGAATACGATTAATCAGATGCTCCCTGTCTATGATTTCATGTGCCGGAGCTTCATCATATTGGAAGTACATTCCTCTTGGAATATTGATTTCATCATTCAAGAGCCCTGGCGAATGGTTGATTAAAAATATTGTAGATATGTCACTCCATTCAGCCTGTGTGGAAGAATATATGGTCCAATTAGGCGATTATTGTAAATTCCACACCAAATATTGACTGAAAAATGATGTTGTGAATTGCGTTTCCTAGTCACTTTCGGATTTACTCTGGACCAAATATATGCATTGCAAATATTCAAAATGCCATCTTTTGTGAAGGTCGCTTCATTAGTAAAAAGCGTTCTGAAGATAGCTTGCTGGTTCCGCAAAACCTATCTGCAAAATCGCATCCTCGGTAGTTGACCACCTGGCTCCAAGGTTTGAACGGATTGTAATTGAAATAGATGCCACTTTTCACGGTGCAGAACTCGCCAGACCTGACAATGTGGCAAACCTAAAACTGAACCAAGACGCCGAGTGCTGGTTGAGGGATTTTCTTGGGCAGCTTCTATTATATCTTTATGGTTTACCATCAAACTTGCTCTTTCTTGTTTACTTAATGACCGAAAGTGTCCAGTTTCACGAAGTGAGCGATTAACATGTTCGAATGTTTGGTGGTTAGGAATTCGACGATCCGGATATAGCCTTCGATATTCCCTAGCAGTTTCACGACCATTGCACTTAAAAAATCCATGAACTAACAACATATCAATATACTCAGTATTCGTAAATGACGGTAATTTCGATAATTCTCTCAATGAAAATTTTATGAAAACACAACAATCTACCACTTGAGTATTTTTATATTTCAATAATTACCCGACAGATTCTGAGGAGAATTTCACTTTTCGAAAATTCGAGGTACAGGGTGTTTTACAAGATGTAGGATAAAGAATATAATTTTCCCAGTCCGGACTTGTGCTTCCGACAAGTAATGAGGTGAAAATATTGGGCATTGGCATATATTCATTCCCTCAAATTTTCATGAAGATCCATGCAGGCGTTCAAGAGTTATGCCGATTGAAAGTTTTTGATAAAATACATAAAACATCCTGTAACTCTTAAACGAGTATAGTTAGGACATATCTCGAGCACTGATTCAGACTCACCAAAATGTCCTGCATCTGCCCTGAAAGTCTGTAGAATCATTCGTGAAAAACCCTGTATATTTGAATAATAATTCATCTATACTTTCAGGACTTCATAATGAAAACTGTCGATGATATAAGCTAGGTTTTTTAATTTTGTATGTTCCCATTTGATTTAAATTTTTTTTTGATTTTAAATTTAAATTAAAATTAAAGTTTTCCAAAATGGTTGGATACTTCTAAAACTTTACTATTAATTATTTTAAATGTTTGGTTGATATCCGGAAGATTCGAAAGTGAAGTATTTGCCATCTGACATTTCATAATCCGTTTTTTGAACGGAAATTTGATATGCGATAATCATGAATTATCTACACAGGAAATTCTGAGCATCTACCTTTTCCCAGCCCTGAATTAAATGGTTCAACATGACGCCCTCAAAAAGCTGCAATTGTAATAATTCGGAGATTGGTAGTTCGCATTTTGGCAGCTGCTGATAACTTGTACTCGAACGATTGTGCCTTCTCTGAATAAAAGTTTTCATGAGTTTACTTTTAATTTTCTTACGAACTAAACGAATTTTCACGGCTAATCGAGTTTACTCCATGAAAACTTTGCGAATGGAAGCGTCCCTTTTCCGTTCTTCGTATTTTTGAATTCTACTTCATTATCTCCATTGTATCTTTTGACGTAGTGATCTGTTTTGCCGCGAAATTATGAAAGAGTCATAATGGGAAAATTATTGAAGAATATATAATGAAATATTATGAATTTTATACATACAAACAACTACATTTTTTCATAAATAGGAAATTGATTACAATCAATGCATCACATTGTTTTGAGTTCACTACAGTGTTCATTTATCAGTTATGATAAGTCATGATAGGTACTTGATAAACAGAACATTTATTTGTTTGCCATCTTGAGAAACTCTGTATTTTTCAAGGAAAGGTTCAGTATTTTCCTATTTATTTTCCTAGAAGTCTATCATGTGGATACTATAGTATCCACATCGGGTTTGTATTCTGTGTAAGCTTTGTAACTGTTTTCTTACGCCACTTTAGGAACAGCGCTGTTAATTGTTTACCCAACAGAGAATGGTTGGACGGTCCCCGGAAACCAGAAAAGTTCTTTCCCGGAGAAGTTACAAAGTTAAATAATATTTAAATAAGGTTATTCTGATTTTCACAAATTTTATTGTTATGTTCACAACAATTGTTTCGCAATCACAGTAGCATCATCAGGCAAGATCACATTTTGAATAACTAAGCTTGTTTCCGAAATCCGTTGCTATTTATATTACAGTAAGTACAATAAATTTTTATTGTGCACTAAAACCCAAAAAAGGGTCTCTGCAAATTCCAGCTTATTTGAATATATTTAACAGAGGTGAGTTATTTAAATCTATTTGTTCGTTAAGTAATATTCCAATTTTATTAGGTTTATTTATCTCTAGGGATTCTAACAAATTTGAAGCATAACATTTGCTTTCTATATGTAGAATTTCAAAGTTATGGTTGAAAGTATGTCCTGTTTCTAACAAATGGTTGGAATATGTAGAATTACTTTTATTATTGAGGAAACTCTTCAAATGTTCACAAATTCTATGACGGAAAGTTCTTCCAGTCTGTCCTATGTAAACTTTAGGGCAATCACCGCAAGTTGACTTATAAACCCCCGATTTATCATCTTTATGTGTACAGTCCTTATTATTTTTAATAAATTAACTCAAGTTTGAATTCGTTTGAAATGAAGTCCTCAAATTATATTTATTTTTGAGGTATGTAGCAATTTTCTCAGAAATACCTTTAGTATATTTTAAGGAAATGTATTTAAAATTTTCTTTTATATTAGGAAACACACATTATTTTTATTCATCAACAATTTGTCTATCAACTTAAGATCATAGTCATTATTAATAGCTATCTGTTTAATTATGTTAAGTTCTAAAATGTAATTTTCTCGATTCATGGAAATTTTAACTAATCTATGGATCATACAATTAAATGCTGATAATTTTTGATTTAGATCTAGAGAAAGTACTCGCTTAACACAAATAGGAAATAATATTTCAAATCAGGTTTGTTTTTGAGAAGAAAATATGTTTCTGCGGCATTGTTATTAATATCAATATTTCTCACGTAAAGGCTTCAAATTTTTTTGTATTTGAGTTTGAATATTTCAAAAATCATTATCTGTAAAAAAAGCCCAAACTGATATTTCAAAATCAACTTTGATTATCAATATTAATGTTTCTATAGTTTTCACGAAGTTTTTTTCTTTAATTTTAAAATGAAATAAATGAGCTCTTCTAAAACAAATTGGCGAATGCACTGGTAACGTAGTGTGAAGTATTGAATTTTCAATTCTATGAATTAATCATGATTAAATAATGTAATCTATTATCACTACATATCATATTTTATGTTGATCATGTTGATTATCCTATAGAAAGGGTTTTTTCGTTGTTCATTCTTCGAAGTGAACCGATTCAACCGAAATTTTGACGGCTAGGTAATACTAACCATATTTCATAAACTTCTCACCAAGTTTAGGGAAATGGCTCTGAAAATAAATATCTACTCAAAAATCTTGGCTTTAAGAGTTATAAGTCACCTCAACAAGAAATGAATTCTCAAGATCATGCAGCCCCAATATATTGTACGGTAATTTGTATCCCCTTTTTGCATCTTGTAAGTTATCTGCACTTTCAAAAATTGACTGTTATTTGTACAAGTTTTTGCCAAACTATACCTATATAAGATGTCGAGTTGTAATTTTTGAGATGCAAGAGTGTTTTTGAAACATTTGTTGTGAATTGATAAATTGTGAAAATATTTCTTATTATTTCATTTAACTGAAGTGAGTTCCCACCAAGTAAAAACCGATCCAATTAAATTCTTATTGTATTGTGTTTCTTGTAGTAGAATGACGAAATTTTCAACATATTTGGTGAAATATTTGCATGAAAATATGGAAAATTTGCTTTTATATTCTCTGTATAATAACTTGAAATGGAGACATCTACTGGCCTCCAAGATCATATGATTTTCATAAGAAGAAATAAAACCATAATTATTCATAAACTCAATCATCGCACATTATTCTGAATATGAAAAAACATTATAGGACAGAAAAGACAAGGATTCAACCAAAAAATGATCTGAATAAGGTATATATTTATAACAATAACTCTTCAGGAACACTGCACATGAATTATGCGAATTAAAAACAATTCATCTAAATAAAAAAAAAATGAGGAAAAAACCGTGTCTAGCTCATGTTTGATGCTTTGTATAACAGTTGAATTCTGATTCTGGTTTTTGACTGTCAACGATATTTGTGAGACATTGAGGATTTTTCGTGAAGATTATAAAATTTTTTGTGTTTAGATATGACTTTATCGAAAATAACTGTCAGTAAAAAAAGGTGAGACAGATTTTTGATCCAGAATTCATTTGATAACTTAGTTTTCTTAGCCAACAAATTGGCGAAGGTGCAGGTTATTTAACATTGAGTACTGAGCTCAATTTTTGTAATTCAAGATGAAATTAATGTATTATGAATACTATAAATGTCAAATAAATTCTGATATTTTAAGCTCTCAAAGGGAATCTAGTCAAATTAAAATCTTGAATAGTATAATATTACTTATCATATTTTCCAAATAGATTTAGATTAGAGGGATCTTATCATAAAAAGTACATTCCACTGCTCATTGCGGGAAATCTTAACTTAAAGACCCACAAGTCTACCTGATATAAGAAGTTGAGGCACTTAATAGGGAAATACACTATAAATAGACCAGTAAGGTGATCATGACTTTTTGAAATAATTATATTGTTCTGAAGGATTAGAATTTGGAAGAATATTTTCTAGAAACCATAAATTTGCCTTAAGTATTCAAACAAATGTACCTCAATTTTTTAGTTATCATTTCATCATTCAGTTTTTCATTTCATACCTAAACTACTTATGTTCAGTTAAGTTATTTACCTAATATTTTCATTTTTATATACATTTTTTATTTATTTCACTTAATAATGGGTTTTTGGAATTTTGTTGGGTATATAAATTCTATTTTAAGCTTTTTTAATCGGGGTTTGAGTGGTAGAGCAGAGATTTCATTTGCATATCATCTGAACTCCGACCTGAGATCATTTTCATGGTAGTTTTCAAGTTTATAAATTGTTTTCCTTTCTGTTACTTTGTTGATTGATGAAAATGAAGGTAAATTCAATAAAACCCTACTATTATTATAAATATATAGAATTCGATTAATAATCTGAGTACTTGTACATTTTTGGCAAAAAGACTGCATTTCAATTTGAATTTATCAAAATTAAAACAAATAGTAGGAAATTTTTATTCAACAAATTGGCGAATGCGCTGGTTTCATAATAAACTTTATGTTATTAATCTTTTTATTGTTTAATAAAAAAGCACAACAATATGTCTTCAAAACTGTGTGAGATATTTAGTTGGAAGCAATATGTAGTGAACAAAATTTATATGATGTCGGTAAAATTTTCAACAAAAAATTAGAAAATAAATAACTTTTAAATAAGTGGTTAGGAGCAAAAGAGATCAAAACAGTAATGAAAAACCCTCTAAGGTGGATTATTATTCATCGGAGACATCTACTGGCCTCCAAGATCATATGATTTTCATAAGAAGTAGTTTTCAAGTTTATAAATTGTTTTCCTTTCTGTTACTTTGTTGATTGATGAAAATGAAGGTAAATTCAATAAAACCCTACTATTATTATAAATATATAGAATTCGATTAATAATCTGAGTACTTGTACATTTTTGGCAAAAAGACTGCATTTCAATTTGAATTTATCAAAATTAAAACAAATAGTAGGAAATTTTTATTCAACAAATTGGCGAATGCGCTGGTTTCATAATAAACTTTATGTTATTAATCTTTTTATTGTTTAATAAAAAAGCACAACAATATGTCTTCAAAACTGTGTGAGATATTTAGTTGGAAGCAATATGTAGTGAACAAAATTTATATGATGTCGGTAAAATTTTCAACAAAAAATTAGAAAATAAATAACTTTTAAATAAGTGGTTAGGAGCAAAAGAGATCAAAACAGTAATGAAAAACCCTCTAAGGTGGATTATTATTCATCGGACAGATACAAAACACTGAATGTCATCGGAAGCATCCTATGTGCCTTAATAGAAGATAATAAGTGAATCTTTAGGACTGGGAAATTTATATTTTAAGCTTTCTTATTATTGAAATGACAGTTCCTTCTGATTTATTTTTGTTGTCTGTGCGTTATAAGATGAAAATTGTGTTTTAGCTGCAACTATAAAATCTTTTGGATGGAGCATAGAACAGGTTGTGTTCCATTCATGTCTCTTTGTTCAGTGATTCCAACTATAAATGCCTCATAGCAATATTAAATGGAAATCTCAAATTTTTCAGTTAATTCAAAACACGTGACGGATTCCAAGGCACATCAAAACAGAGTAAAAATTAAAGGAATCAATTTGTTATACGATATTCAACTCAATTCACGAATTTCTCCACAAAGAACACACCTCTTACATCCCATCTTGAATGAAGGTTTTATAATAACTCATACTCGGAATATCGGCTGTTTTTTTTAGAGTGATAGAACTTTAAATTGAAATAAAACACATTCAAACTGAGATTGCAGCCAAATGTCTAGCTCTAAGGAGCAGCATTCGACCAGACCAATTTTGGAACACTATTTCCAGTAATTCAGGCCTTATTTAATCAATAACAGGAGTTATGTTGGCTTCCAAAGCGTCTATTATTTCTGGTTTATCAGCATAAACCAATGACTTGACATAACCCCAAAGAAAATAATCCAGTGGAGTTATGTCTCATGATCTTGGAGGCCAATTAATTGGACCATTTCTAGAAATAATGTTATCGCCAAATCTTTCTTTCAATAAATCAATTGTTACGGTAGCAGCATGAGGTGTAGCACCATCTTGTTGGAACCAAAATACTTCTGGGTCGATGCCATTCAAATTTTGAAACAAATAATCATTGATCATCGATCTGTAACGAGCACCATTCACTGTAACATTAACTTCAGCATATTTTTTAAAGAAATATGGACTGATGATACCTCCAGCGTGTAAAGCACACATACAGTGCATTTTTCAGGATGCAATGGAACCTGCAGAACTTCTTGAGGATTGTTTTCACTTCATATACGACAATTTTGATTGTTTACATAGCCGTTCAACCAGAAATAAGCTTCATCACTAAACACAATTTTACGATAAAAAAGTGGATCAACTTCAAGCTGTTCTGGGGCCCAATCAGCAAACAAACGACACTTATTATGGTCAAAAGGCTTTAGTTCTTGAACCAGTTGGATCTTGTATGGGTGTAGACCAAGATCTTTATGCAAAATTTTCCATGTGGTGGATGCACAGAGTCCAACTTGTTGTGAAAGTCAACGAATAGACTAATCTGGACATCATTAACACTATGACTTACAGCAGCGATATTTTCTTCTGTACGTACAGTTCTTTCTTCCAAAGCTTCTATTGTTTCTGGTTTATTAGCATAAACCAATGACTTGACATAATCCCAAAGAAAATAATCCAGTGGATTTATGACGCATGATCTTGGAGGCCAATTAATTGGACCATTTCTCGAAATAATGTTATCGCCAAATCTTTTTTCAATAAATAAATCAATTGTTGATGAGGTGTAGCACCATATTTTTTGAACCAAAACACTTCTGGGTCGATATCATTCAAATTTTGAAACAAATAATCATTGATCATCGATCTGTAACGAGCGCCATTCACTATAATATTAGCTCCAGCATCGTTTTCAAAGAAATATGGACCGATGATGCCTCCAGCGTGTAAAGCACACCATACAGTGCATTTTTCAGGATGCAATGGAACCTGCAGAACTTCTTGAGGATTGTTTTCCCTCCATATACAGCAATTTTGCTTGTTCCCATAGCTATAAATACAATTTTATAATAAAAAAGTGGATCCACTTCAAGCTATTCTAGGGCCCAATCAGCAAACAAACGACGCTTATTATGGTCAAGTGGCTTTAGTTCTTGAACCAGTTGGATCTTGCATGGGTGCAGACCAAGATCTTTACGCAAAATTTTCCATGTGGTGGATGCACAGAGTCGAACTTGTTGTGAACGTCGACGAATAGACAAATCTGGATCATCATTAACACTATGACTTACAGCAGCGATATTTTCTTCTGTACGTACAGTTCTTTGTCTTGTTGTTGTTGTTGCATCGAGTAGAGAAAATGTTGTCCGAAATCTATCGATAGTTCGACGAATAAGCTGCTATGAAAACCATAATTTCACGAAGTGCTCCATAAGTTTGGCGAATAGAACACTGATTTTGAAAATATTATAAATTTTGGTAATTCTTAAACATTGTTGCGCCGTGAGTATTTTCATGATAATTTGTCAATGTTTACTGAACAGAAATGTCGAAACAACATGGCTTCTACCTTCTGACAAATCACAGTTATCCCTATCGAAAGTCTTATCACTCGAAAAAACACCTTATATATTCAAGTCAATAACTGAAAATGTCTAAAAAACACGCTACAAGGTCACGAAGCAGCCGGTGATAGATTGTGAGGAAGAATGCAGTATCGATGCCAAAGCTCAGGTTTCAACAGGTAGATACTGAAAATATTAAGTATTCTTTTCACAGAAATTCAACAGTAAAGTAAAATATCGAAAAAGAAAAATTTAAATATTTATATTTAACCGAACAAACATGTTGGGTACACTTGAAAAATGGCTATTCTCCCTCCATCTACGTTAATCACTCTGAGAAATTATCTAACCTAACATAATGGAGTGATTTTAATACTCAAAAATGTAGTTTTTTATTCTTGGCCTTCTGGAAGAACCTGCAACATTCATGTTTCAAAGTCAACAAAGAATTCTAATAAAATCTTAAGACGACTAGCAGGGTGCGTTGAAAACATCCAATGGAAAAATTGGAAAAATTTCATTTATACCAACTCAATTAACAATCAGTAGCAATTGTTCTAAACAAAGCTCCCGCAGAAAGAAAAACGGTCCTAATACAAAGGGGCGCATAAAAACTTGAATGATAACATTATTTCCCTTTGTAAGAGGGAGTTGGCGTCAGTTATCGCGCAGGTTCGTTCATTTCCGGTAGCTCGCTGCAGCACCATAGATAACTAGATATCGCAGGAGTATTCGTACATTTTATCGCGAGAAAGAATAAGAAAACGGCGCAGAATGGACCATTATGTTAGGTATAGTAAATCCTATTATGCGGTGGGCGTTATCGGTACCTCCAAGCCGTATACTTTATCGGTATCTTTCGCACGTGCGCCGCTCGACATAAATCGCCGGCTCTCTTATTTGCAGTTTGCAGAGATAGGGCCCCTCAGACATTGTGGAAATTAGTACACAAAGAATGAGGACTTCATTTTCTCTACTTACTATACGCTTGTTTTGAACATGGTGGTTGGAAGATTTCATCATGTGCTGAAAAGTTACCTAGAAATAATTATTGTAGCTAAGTAAAATGCGTTAAGTGACATAAAAAGTAATTTGACAGCTGACAGATTAGTGTTATTAAAATGGAGCACTATACGAGAAAGCAATATATCTCAATTATAAAAGAATATTTCAATAATAATAAGACCGCAGTACGGACACTTCGTGCAAAATACTGTAGAAATATTAATTCAACTTTATCAATTGTAGATAAAGTATTTGAAAAATTGAAGCATATTGAATGTCCAGTAAAAATCCGTTCGAATATCAAAATGTTAGTGAAACATCAATTCAGCATCACGAACAAAAATTGCAAATTTGAAGACTTCCTACAGCGTAGGTACTCAATGTGGTCGATAACCCCCCTTGGGGGCGTTTGAGATTTACAGGGTGCAGTAAAAGACCAAGAGAAAATTAGGGAGCATTGAGATGGTGTCAGATTGAAAAAAATATTTTCCAATAAAGGCAAAAAATTACACGCTCATCACGTACGAAAGTAAAGACAAAATTATTATCGTTTAATTTTTGTCATCGCAGTCATTTGTATCACGTCAACAGAAATTCACTCATTTCGGTAGAAAGGGCAGTGGATTGAAATGATCAATACTGAAAAACTATAACAAATGAAATGAAATAAATGGAGGTTTATACTTGATAGAAGATATATAAAATTATGTGAATATTTTAATATTTACAGATATATTCTGTTAGCCTTCCTCATATTCAATTTCAAAAAATCATATTTAATATTATAACTTCAGGAATTAAATTAATGTCATAAGAGTACCACTTATATCGAACGACATATGAAATAAACATTCATTATAAAACATCCAAAAGATATAACAAAATCCAATAAATATAAATTGTTAACAAAAATCCTATAAACTCTCTCTTAAAATTTGTTTTTTAGTAATGTTTTTACATATCTTGAGATTTTTTAAAAAGTAACTTAGTTAGATATACAATAATATTGATTATTCTAAGTAAAATAGATTTATGATGAAATTCTTAAGATTATGTTGAACATTTTTGAAAGATATTTGTTTTCATAAGAGGGATGAGCAGAAACAAAATTTTGTCTACTCAAAATTATTAATTTATAAGATTTCGGTTAACAATGTATATTTATTGGATTTTGTTATATCAATTGGATGTCTTATAATGAATGTTTATTTTATATGTCCTTTGATATAAGTAGTACTTATATGACATTAATTTAATTCCTGAAGTTATAATATTAAATATAATTTTTTGAAATTAAATATGTAGAAGGCTAACAGAATATATCTGTAAATATTGAAATATTTAAATAACTATAACAAATGTTTTCAAATAAAAAGAATTTAATTGAATCGTTTCTTACTTGATGGAAAATTATTTTAATTAAATAAAATAATAAATAAAAGTCCCACAATTTATCCATTTAACAACAATTGTTTCACCAACCACTGTGACATCTTATATTGAGACAAAATTCAGATTTATATAGACATTCATTATGATATTATATATTCTGATATTTTTTTAACACGAAGAAAGGTTTGTCGAAGCGAAAATATTGATAAACACTTTTCTTGGAACGAATTTTTTTTTCAGCAGTCGATTTCTCGAATTACTTTAAACCTTGGTGTGTTGATTAACCTTTACAAATTCTTCGATATTATTTGAACATTAATCAATAAATATGCCAACTCTAGAATAAGCATACTTCGAGGGAAATTAGAGATGTAATTATAGACTAGGTCTCGTTTACTCAGTGTATATTATACAGTACATTACACAATTTTCGGTTGATTTACGCAAATTTAAGAATATTGTAGACACTAATTTAATTCTAGAAGTTTTTTTGAATAACAATTTTTTTTAAATTAAAATTGTATTATAGAAAACTAACAGATTAAATCTGTTTTGATATTCAAATTTTGTTATATTTCTTATCAAGTAAAAAGCCTTTTTCTAGTTTATTTAAGATAATTATTGCGATTAAGATTTTATCGATTGTTGTAGTGAGTACATTATATTGCTCGTAGAAGAGTAGATCAATGGGCTTTTTATTGTTGTTCACTTGAATTCACTGAGTTCACTTCACAAATTCACTTACCTTGTATTATCATTGATAATACATTTAATTTCCGGCTTTTTAGTTACGATATTCCTATTATCACGGGAGGGGGTGAACGGAAACATCTATCAAGTATAAATATTATAGATAACACATTCACTTTCAGAATTTTTAATTGAGATATTGAATTATCACTAGATGACGAATTCAATGTTTTCTCGAGATGGAATTTGTGAATTTATAAATGAGTGCGAATAGATTTCAGTCTTTGAGTGCGTAAAATGGTTTTGTGATATTGACGGAGAATACTTTTTCAGCTCACTGGACCGGAGTAAGGAATGCGGATGGTTAGAAATGTGACTTGTGCCAAGGGGAGCGCATTTTGTCTAATTGCTTTTTCGGGCGACTAATGTCGAAGATTTCTACGAAAAATGATGTATGTTAAGTTTATAGAGCTAGTCCGAAAAGTGACGTCATTGAAGCCGGAAAAAGTGGAGCTACAAGAAATCATACTATCTGTCAAGTGAAGGTAGACAATACCTTATTGGTTTTCGAAAAATCGAACAATTTTGGCTAGGAAAGATATAGTTTTGTATGAGTTCTATGATTTCATCATAAAACAAGGTTATTCGGAAAAAATCATATATAGAAGAAGAAATAATATTCATTACAGAATCATATAGGATTTATATTTCTTTTTTACTCGTAAGTTCATCTTCAGAACCCAATATCAACCACCAACGATTGAGGCTGGCAGATATTTTCCGCCACTCTGCACTAATTTAAATGGCGTTGTGTACGTTTTTCTATTTTTCCCTGATGATTGTAATTCTTCACGGTACCTCGGCTTTGACGCGCCAAGCAGACTATTAGATTATTATCATTATTTCCGCATCATGTTTACATCAATTTATCTCTCGAGGGTTTCTGGGGTGCATGATGTTACGCTTCGCGGAGGTGGTTTTCTTCCTTTTTGTTGCCGAACGAATTATGGCGTTGACTCCCATGAAATTGTGGCAAACTTAATCAATTCAATACTGAGTTTTATTCGTTCAAGGTCTGGGAAATCATACTTAGAGGAGTTTCATTATTCATGATTGAACTATCTATCTATCTACAACACACGTGCTCAAAATCTAGGGGTAATATAGATATTCGGAGAGTAGCAGTTTGAATTTCAAGCAGAGTTGAGCGGTGTCTTACTTAATGCCTAGCAGGAAATTAGAATCATCCCGTAATTTTCGTTTATTGTAGAAATCTTTTTTTTTCCAATTGTAACTTATTTTACTATTAGGAGTATATATTAGTTCTTGGGGGTTTGATAACCGATGTCGCTATTAGTTTATTATTCCATTGTTTTATCTGGAAACACCATTTATACAGTCGAAAAGTTCTTTATTTCGTATCGAATAATGATAATAATAATAACAACATAACTTCTGCAACAGATACATCTGACTTTTCTATATAGATATAAATTTTCTAATAGAGCCAGGAATAAAGTAACAAAAACTCTGGAAGTGCATAAACACTTGTTTTGAGCTATCTGCTATACAATTTTACAATTTAACACAGACAAAATGAACTATGTTAATTGTTTGACAGTGAATTAATGTATAATATAAATTATATATTTATATATTAGTAAACATTACAGGAAATTCTTAAAATTACATTGAACATAACGGAGCAACTGAAAAACGTATATGAGATTTGAGAACACATGCCCCCACACATTTTACAATGTAAAACGCCTAGTTTCTATCAGATGGTGAAATCTCTCTCTGGGCATTGACAATATAAATCTTTTTATTTCCCTTTTAAAACCCTATATATTTTTAGCATTTTTATTGATTTTGGAATTGTGTTATTGGCGAAAGGAAAGGGTAACTCCTTCATGAAAGGCTCGTAAGCATCAAAGGGGCCCTATCATGGTTTCGTGCACGAGTCACATATTTTCCTACGATACCAGGAACTCTCTCGTCCAGTGGTATCTAATAGCAGCTTGTAATTAGTAGAGTTGTCTTAAATCCAACACTCTCGCTTCCTGGAACATAACGCTTAGATCTCTTGAATATGAACTTTAAGATTCTTTTCTGCAGAATTTCCAGTGAGTCGCTATGCGTTTTCACAGCAACTCCCCAACAAGTTATAACATGTCGGACATGACCCTTTACGAGAGCGAATTACAGCGTTTTCAACTGTGGTGTAGGTATTACTCGGTAAGAAACCCACACTTGTATGACAAAAAGTGTAATTTATTGGTCAAGTTCTTTATATGTTCTGACCATTTCAAATTTGAGTCCACCGTGACACCTAGATACTTAACCTTAGTTACACCCTCAATTTTATAATTTTCCTTTATACTCCAGATTTCGAGGTTAAAAGACGGGCGTTTTTTTGAATTGAAGCTTATTCGCAAATACTTCATTTTGTTCAAATTTATATTTGAGAGCTTGTAATCCATCCAAGTTCTTATGATATTAAAATCATTTTCCGCTATTGCTTTTAATTCATACAAATCCGCCACCTGACAAAATATTACGGTATCATCAGCGAATCCAACAATCTCTCCTTCAACATCCAAGTTGAACAGCGTATCTATGTTGAAGAGTACAGGTTCTAATACCGTACCTTGGGGAGCACCGTATTCAATTATTTCAGAACCGCTTGTTACTCCGTTAATTCTCACATTCTGAACGCTATCTGTCAAATAACTACTGAATAGATCCAGTGGTGTACCTCTTACCCCTATATCCTCCAAAGAGTCCAACAAGAGCGACTGACTGACTGTACCAAACGCCTTCGTCAGATCCAGAAACCTACATACAGACCTTTGAGGAATTGAGCGAAGGGTACACTTTTGATAGCAAAGCAAGGATCGCATCTTCAGTTGATGTATTTTCTGGAAAATCATATTGACATTTTGAGATAATGAAATATTTATTCAAGTATGTTGTTAGTCTTGAATGAATTAATTTTTCAAATAACATACTTAGGTATGTGATCAAGGATATCGGTCTATAATTCTCAACTAGAAGGGTATCCTCCCTTAAAAATAGGAATAATAATGGATTTTTTTAATTCGGTCAGGCATATCCCCTTCTCCATACACCTGTTAAACAAATATTCGAGAGAAGGTTGATGAGATCTAGTTTTCCAATTAAATGTGCGAAGTACAAAATATTACACAATCAGTTTTATACATGTTATGGGCGAGCTGATACTGCTGACATGTTGGAGAAGTGAGGGTCAGCCAGGCAATTTTGCATCGATCGTAAAGAGCAATGCAATATAATTTTTGAAAGATATGTTTCTATTTTGAATTCAATTTCTGATGCATTTTTTCTCCATTTCGTACTTCAGAACGTGTGCAAATTATGGACCAGCTGAAAAATAATTTCGCTACCCAATCTCGAGGTTCATTATTTGAAAATAATAAACCAAAATAAATACTCAAATGTATCTGTTTGATTCATATTCATCCAAGAACTTTCAAAAGAATAGCGGACCGAACTTCAAACAGAACTGCAGCCTTGGATTCGTTTTGGGTTCTATTTAAACCTCTACATATTTCGATTATGCCGAATGAAGAGATTCCACTGCCTCTTGAGGAATCCATTCGTATCAACAAGACCGTGAAATGTGAAATATAAGGAAAATTGAAAGAAGGGAGGAAAGGATATTCGTTTTCAATGTATCCGAATAGGTTTCACTAATACTTTGAAGTTATTGAGGAAAATAATCACCTCAATGACACCCACATACAACGGATAAATAATACAGCGTCTTCTTTCCAGGAGATCGGGAAACACATTCAAAAAAGGATAAGGATCGAAAGTTTTTGGGCTGTGTCTATCATATTATTTCATCACAATAAACCAGCGAGAAAAAATCGTAAGCCTCACAGAACTTTCCAAAGTTCGCATCTTAAAAAATATAAAATTGATGAATCGAATTTCATATTATCTTCTAGACGAAGAACTATCATTTAATTAACTTTCAATTTACCTAAGAAATGTAATACACATATGGTTCATAAAAATTAATACAAATAGTAGAAATGACTATGTTTTACTATAAAAAATTTTCAAAAATGTTTTAATTTTTCGTGATTGCAATTTCAAGATAATCAACTTAACTTCAGGTAAAATGAAAACTGAAAAAAGGTACAAGGCATTTCAAAGTAGGCAGGCACAACATAACAAGAATGCATGTGTTATAAGAGGTGGGCCATTTAAAATGTGCATTTTTAATTGTCTATAAATAAAAACTAATCAGGACTTTTTCAAAATTGTGAGTTTACTAGAAAAGCTAAATCTTGAAATGAACAACATAATATCACCGAGGACGGTGAATTCGGTATTCGGAAAGCGGTCGCGTCCTCTATGGGATACGCCGGGAAGCTGTAGTCGAGCAAAGCTGAGTTCTGCCGTAGTAGCGGGAGCACGTCGACACAATTCAAATATTAAGCTAACATCTCGTAAAAACACGATGACAGAAGTTTTACCAGACTTCATACGACCACTAATTCAAAATGCAAACTCTAGAAGGCCCACGATTTAAAATGTCGCCACGATACCGAGAAGTTTTCAACAGATGTTGAGAGCTTAGTGATAAAAATAATGTTTGCTCACTGATAAATTTGAAATATATAAAATAGACATGAATTAGAGTTTGATATAGTAAACTAAAACTAAGATAGCACAGAAATTTCAGTTTCAAAAACTATCGTTTTTACGTGGTTAAATTTTATTTTATCCTCATATATATTCTCATAAGCACATATTTTCATTCATATACTAATATTATTTCCTGAACAAGACAAAATTCATAGGATGAAAAAAGTATTTTTGTATTCATTTCTTTATCTATTTATCCTTTGAATTTTTTTATAAATTTTTCCTTTACTCATTTATCTTAAATTTTTCTATTTTAATGTATTTACCAAATTTTTTTCGAATTAACTGTTTCTGATTTACAAAGCAAGCAGATAACCTCCCTTTAGAGTTCGAAATCCAATTTTTAGTTTTTTTTGCGCGCTAGTTTAAATGAACAGTTGTTTTCCCCAAATGTCTGTTTTTTTCGAATTTTGAGCTTGAAATGGCCATAAACGACTAGATTGGGCTTCGTAATGAAGAATCGGTTGCTAACTTTTGGAGGGAAAGGGCTAGAGCCTTAAAACTTTCAGGGAAAGTTTGAAGTCTAAATGACGCAGGTGAGTTGATTAGTGAACAAAATCGGTTCTCTAGTTCCGCAGTTATTCACGCTTGAAAATTTTTCATATTTTTTCGAACATTTTTAAAACTACAGATTTGATCGATTTGAAATTGAATATTTAGAAGAAAAATGATAGCCCATATGTTCGTGCGACTCAGCGTTCAGCGTTTCCTTTAACTCTATAACAGAAAGAGTATAACTAAAAGAATTAAAACAAAGATAAAAATTTTGTGAGCGGGACATCGTTGAGCGCTAAAGAAACCATAGCAATAGTTCCAGTCATGAAGTATGAGTCTCGTATTACCCAAACAGAACCAATTGACGATTTCAATCTTTTAGGAATTTGGAAATTCGAATTAGTATATAATAGTAGGTTACATCTCTAGAGTGAAAAATATTTTCACGTATAAGTAAAAATGAAATTTCATAAAATTCATTTCTCTTACCTTTTGAAGGATAAATTAACTTATTAAGAATAGGAAAACTCTGAAAACTTTTACAGTTATATCGATATTAAATTATTACTAGGTTTCAGAAAAAACAATTCTATTTAATGCCAAAAAATACTTCTCCTATTGAAGAATTAATGGTAATTAGTAAAACTCAAGAAATTAAAACGTAAGAAGAACGGTAATCAAGTTAAAACAACATTGTTTCGAAAATATGAATAAAAACAATATTCTAATTTCCGCTAAAACATTGTTTCGTTCTTTCAGGAACTTATCAGTGTATTCTAAAGGGTGGACCATCTAGAATTTGCATTTTGAAGTAATGGTTATTTTGAGTCTGGAAACACATTTATCATTCGTGTTTTGATAGAAAGTTCGTGAAAGCGGGATCGTTATTTGATAAAACAACTCGTTCACGTTCTCGTCCAAGTATACCTAACAACATTGCTGCTGTAGTCCAGAATATGACATCCATCAACATCAACTCGTCATCGTGTTCAAGAACAGGTCATCATTTGAATGATAATATTTGAAAAAAATTGAATATCATACAGATTTATTCTGTTAGCGTCCTACAAATTTTAGTTTCGAATAATTTTTCAGTTTCATTTTAGTAGACATATAGAATTAACACTTATTACACAGATCCAAAAGGGAATAAAAGAATTCAAAGAAATATAAATTATTAATTGAATTTACTTAATGAATACTTGAAGGGTACAAAATTTTGTTTCGTACCTTGCTTCATGAAAACCAAATTCTTTTCCAAAAATGCAAAACATAACCTCACGAACTTCTTCAAAAACAACTTGCTCAAAATATGAGAAAAAATTTCTCAAACATGCAGAACATCTTCAAAAAGCAGTTTAGAATTCCCACAACGGAAAACTCATCAGCCCTACTTCACATTTAAAAAATAAAAATAATTAACAAAAAATAGCAGCTGATGAGTTTTCCTTTGTAGGAATTCTAAATTGCTTTTTGTTCTTGAGGTTATATTTTGCATTTTTGGAAAGGAATTTGGTTTTCATAAAATAAGGTACGAAACAAAAATTTTTTTTAAGTGTTAATTCTATATGTCTACTAAATTGAAGCAGTGTTTTTTTAAGACATTCATTTAATTTAATTCTGAGAGTTTTTGCATAAAACATTGAAGGAGGCTAACAGAATATCTGTATGATATTTAAAATTTTGTAATAATCCTTCTGTCAAGAAAAAACCTCATTTTATTATTTGGTTATCTTATTCATTCAAATGCAAATAAACTATTATTATTATTATTATTATTCGTAAATGTCAAGGTTCAACTTTCAAATGAAAAAATATTCTTATATTATATATTTTGAATTTAAAGATCCAAATATAAATTTCAAAAATCCAATACTTTTTTATTCAGAAATTTAAATATCTCGAATTTGAAGTCGCCAGTTATTTTAAACTGGGATAGAACTAATATTTAATGAAACGTATACAAATGTGTTCGTTCTGCCACGAACTGAAAGTTCATAAAAAACAAACATAAACAATACGATATAAAATATTTATTAAAAAGTAATAATAAAAATTTAAATTTAATTGAACATGTTTTCTGACATTTTTCCATTTCTTTAGGTGATTCAAAAAATATCATACGCTGAAATATGTTCCAAACTCCCAGTTCCATCACAGAGCATGATTCTGAATTATAGAATACGGTTTTCGATCTGTACGGTTTGTTTAACCTGAAATGCGAATAGGTGTATTGACAAAATTGAAAACCGTTTCCTGTGTAGGACCTCTTTATATCTTCAATACCGCAGAAAATTCGGGAGATATAAAAAGAACTTCGCTTTCCTTATTATATGAACGAAAATGTGACGGGTAACCTATGCCCAAAAATTGAAGTTGAAGTGGCTGAAAATATTTCTTGTTAGTATTTATTTAGTATATACAGGGTGAATCATAACTAGTGGGACAAATGTTGAGCACAGGTTATTTGGACCAAAATATGGCGATTGGACCAAATATGCCCTAATAAAATTTCGCTGTGGAGAAAGTTAATTTTTTTTTGCTAATAATTTCAATGTTTATTTCTCAGTTGATATTAGAATTGGCACAGAGGCATAACATTGGACGAAAAATATTATAATAGTTTATGTATAACTTCACTTTTTGTTAAAGGGGGCGTCACGTGAATGATTCTTGATGAAATGAAATGTTTGTTTTTTTTGACGAAATTTGATAATGATCTTGATAAGAAAATACGATGCAAAAATTATTTTTATGTAATATTGGTACTCTTCATTGAATAAATTAATAATTGTAATTGAAGATTTGTCTCCGAAGGGAATTGCAAACAACAGACAATAAGGAAACTTGTAACGTGATGCTTCTGTTTCAACAGTAAAAAAGAATTAGATGCAATTTAATATAAAACATCAAACTTAAAGTGAATGTTTTACGTGGCTACCTTTGACTTCTCTAATTTTTGTAATAAAAGACTTCGGGATGTCAAAGAAAACAATATTCTGTACCCTTATAAAGTTAGCCAATCCATCAATGAGGAAATATAATATGTTACTTAGGTGATATATATATATATATATATATATATATATATATATATATATATATATATATCAATTAATGCCATGGAGCTCCATCCTGCATAAACTACATTTTTCTCCTTAGATCTAGTGGCAATTCATCACTTAAAGTATTCTGCAAAAAAATGAGAATATGCATTTAAATTAAAGGATGAATTGGCCTTAGCAATTGGTCGCATAATATTCAATTTGAACTTATGCTGAATTTGTCTTCTGCTGAAAGTCAATGAACTGAGGTGAACATAATATTGTCAATAAAATTTTGGTCAACACTATGCTTGTTGAGAATACGTTGGCAGAACTATAACCGTCGTGGCAGATATTTTGGAAGCAAATTTTGAAAAGGATTGAAATGATAAGGCTGAAACTTTTCTTTTTTTAGAATTCTAATAATTAACTACTAACTTACTCCTATTGCTGCTGCCAGTTGACGTAAACTATCTTCAGGATTTTCATGTACTCGAACCAAAATTTCATCTTCCTCATTTGTTTCGGATGAGCACTTTAATTTTTACTAGGAAGTGTCCCAGTTTCACCCAAATAATGAATTGAACTTGCAATGGTTTTATGATTTGGTTGTCTTCTGGATATGAAAATTTATACCTTCTAGCTGCAGAGCGATCGCAAAAGTTTTCTTGTGCATACATTCTGTCAAGAAAGTACCGGGAATTATCGCTTTAAATCTGGCGGGGCAATGAGGCAGGTAAAATTTTTTTTTCCTAGGTTGGTACCACTGTCCTTAATTACTATGCCAAGCTTGAGCGGGATCTGTCAACTAGTGTGTTCGCAACAGCTGATTAAGTCAGTAGATGTCAAAGTGCGTGCCGATTTTTACTATGGGTGATTACGTTGAACAAAGAATTTGTTTAAAGTTTTGTGTTGCAAATGAATTTTCGTGTGCCGATGCATTGAAAATGTTGCAAAAGGCCTTTGGTGATAATGCTCTATCGAAAACTCGTGCATATCAGTGGTACAGAGCCTTCAAGGACGGTCGTGAAGTGGTCGCCCATCGACGGCTTCGATCGAAGATAACGTCGATAAAATTAAGGAAAGGGTGCTGGAAAACCGTCGTACCAGCTTGAGAGAGATAGCACATGATCTTAAGATATCCCACGAGTCCGCACGTACGATTTTGATTGATATTTTGGGCATGAGAAAGGTGGCCGCACGACTCGTACCGAAAGACCTGAATTTTCTTCAAAAACGTCATCGCGAACAGGTTGCTTCAGACATGCTGGATCGCTGTAATTCCGATTCTACATTCATGGAACGCATTATAACTGGTGATGAGACCTGGGTCTACGAGTACGATATGCAAACAAGCCAGCAATCATCGGAATGGGTGGCAAAAAATGAGCCGAAACCGAAAAAACCACGCCAAAGCCGCTCGAAAATGAAGGTGATGCTCATTGTTTTCTTCGATATCCGTGGCGTGGTGCACTACGAATTCGTTCCAGAGGGTCAGACGGTAAACAAGGAGTATTACCTAGGCGTTATGAAACGTTTGCGTGAGCGTATCCGTAAGAAGCGGCCAAATTTGTGGGCGAACAACTCATGGATTTTGCATGACGATAACGCGCTTTCTCACCGAGCTACGATTGTGACTGACTTTCTCGCCAAAAACTCAACAAACGTGCTTCAGCAACCACCGTATTCGCCGGATTTGGCTCCCTGCGACTTTTTTCTCTTCCCAAAACTAAAATTGCCCCTTCGTGGCACCCGTTTTGAGTCGATTGAAGCCATAAAACAAAATTCGGCGCGAGAGCTAAAGTCCATCCCGGAAAGCGCCTATAAAAAATGTTTCGATAATTGGAAGTGCCGTGGGCATAGATGTATTGGAGCAAATGGAGCCTATTTTGAAGGCGACCCAATAAATTTTGACGATTAAATGTAAAAACGTTGTTTTAATTGAAAATTCCCGGTACTTTCTTGACAGAGTAGTATACACAAATCATGTCCCATATTTCTTCATTCGTAAAATGATTGTAATGGGACATTCCAATCGGAAAAACTTTCAAAAATTCAAAAATAAATCACTGAGAGTAAATGATATTTAACACCAACATTTTCATGATAGTCCAATGCATGCAAATTTTCATAAATGAAATATAAATAAATAATTTGATATCTAGAAAATAACTTTTTTCCCTTCATAACATAAAACGAATTAATACGTATGTATTATTATAACACAACATATAAAGGTATGTAATATATTTTAACATAAACATACATATACAGAAAATTCTTTTATTCGAAAATTATATAAAATTCTCAAAATTAAGAAAAGCAGTGAACTAGTAGATTTTTCTCTATATGTAGGTTTATGTACAAGATAAATGAATATATACAGGGTAAATGAGTAGTTCCGAAAAAATTAAGGAGGTGATTCCTTGTTAAAAATACTCTTAGATCACAAATAGCAAGAAAGAAATATTCATCGATAGAAATCAACAAATTTGCTGGTTAAAAACGATGAATATTTTTTCTTGCTATTTGTGATATATTGCATTCAGCGTGTACCTTCCACCTATTTAATATATTATTTAATTTGTAAAAAGTTTACAATTGTTTGTTTTGTTAGGTTTATTTAATATTTGTACCAGTTCTCAATAAAAATGTCAACTTGACATCCGCCTTGGATAATTTTAAGGTCGAAAATAATTCCAGCCTCTACGACTCAGGCGTATTATCTGTTGATTTTTTTTCTCAGAAACTGTGAATTTTAGCGTGAAATGAACTTATTTGTTAAGAATGGATCAGGTTATCCAAACAAATCTTCTTATTGTAAAATATGAATAGGAAAAAAGTTCCCTGCGAAACAAGGTTTAGGGGTGGCTTTTTCTACCCCTTGCAATCAAAGAGGAACACCATCAAAAAATTTTTTGAATGCCTTCTCGCCCGCATAAAATGTCTGGTTAATTTTATTCTTGTCAGTTGTTTGGTTCTCAAGAAGAAAATTAAACACTGTTTTTCGGGTGCCATCTTTAGGGGGCTGTAACTAAGGATGGGGGCTCAAAAAAAGTTTTTATGGAAGACCTACCCTATTTTTTGACAAGGAATCACCCCCTAAATTTTTTCGCAACTATTCATATACGTATACTATAATATTATAACATCAATTCAATAACAACTGTGAAACTATTCATAAAGAACTTGAAAGTATCAGACTAGTCTAAATTAAGAGTTATAGAACCTTAAAATTCTTCTCAATGAGGAAACTGATGTCAACAGATCTCCATTAATGAAAATTTTTGCTCAGTTAGCTATTTCTGATAACAGGGTTCAATATACTACTCTGTCAAGAAAGTACCGGGAATTTTCAATTAAAACAACATTTTTACATTTAATCGTCAAAATTTATTGGGTCGCCTTCAAAATAGGCTCCATTTGCTCCAATACATCTATGCCCACGGCACTTCCAATTATCGAAACATTTTTTATAGGCGCTTTCCGGGATGGACTTTAGCTCTCGCGCCGAATTTTGTTTTATGGCTTCAATCGACTCAAAACGGGTGCCACGAAGGGGCAATTTTAGTTTTGGGAAGAGAAAAAAGTCGCAGGGAGCCAAATCCGGCGAATACGGTGGTTGCTGAAGCACGTTTGTTGAGTTTTTGGCGAGAAAGTCAGTCACAATCGTAGCTCGGTGAGAAAGCGCGTTATCGTCATGCAAAATCCATGAGTTGTTCGCCCACAAATTTGGCCGCTTCTTACGGATACGCTCACGCAAACGTTTCATAACGCCTGATTGCTGGCTTGTTTGCATATCGTACTCGTAGACCCAGGTCTCATCACCAGTTATAATGCGTTCCATGAATGTAGAATCGGAATTACAGCGATCCAGCATGTCTGAAGCAACCTGTTCGCGATGACGTTTTTGAAGAAAATTCAGGTCTTTCGGTACGAGTCGTGCGGCCACCTTTCTCATGCCCAAAATATCAATCAAAATCGTACGTGCAGACTCGTGGGATATCTTAAGATCATGTGCTATCTCTCTCAAGCTGGTACGACGGTTTTCCAGCACCCTTTCCTTAATTTTATCGACGTTATCTTCGATCGAAGCCGTCGATGGGCGACCACTTCACGACCGTCCTTGAAGGCTCTGTACCACTGATATGCACGAGTTTTCGATAGAGCATTATCACGAAAGGCCTTTTGCAACATTTTCAATGCATCGGCACACGAAAATTCATTTGCAACACAAAACTTTAAACAAATTCTTTGCTCAACGTAATCACCCATAGTAAAAATCGGCACGCACTCTGACATCGACTGACTTAATCAGCTGTTGCGAACACACTAGTTCACAGATCCCGCTCAAGCTTGGCATAGTAATTAAGGACAGTGGTACCAACCTAGGAAAAAAATTTTTTTACCTGCCTCATTGCCCCGCCAGATTTAAATCGATAAATCCCGGTACTTTTCTGACAGAATGTATTTCACGGTTATTTGAATATTTATTTGTCTTTATTTCCGAAAATTGACTGATATTTGAACCTTACTTTTTTATGTTTTTACCTAAACCATAGCTTCATAAGATGTGAAGTTGTAATTTTCAGAGTAAGTTCAAAATATAAACCTGAAGAATTCACAGCGTTTGGCGAAACAATTGTTTTAAACTAATAATTTAGGAAAATATTCTCAATTATTGTATTTAATCAAAATTTACGTCTAAAATTTACGTTACTCATTGAACCGGGATCATAAACAAATAATCAGAACTCCCTAATCTCATAGAAATAAAATATTAACAGATGAGGTTAGTAAACAAGTGTCTTAACTCAATTTGTTCGATGAATTTTTTCTAACTGAAATAATTATAATATTGCTTATGACTGAATTAAGTCTATTTTGTTGTGTGAAAAATACGAGAAGCTGAAAATAAATATAGTATTATTGTTAATTTTGAAATATATAAAACATTTCAATTTTATTAATTTTCATTATGGATTAATGTAATTTATTACGAAAAATTTTTTTTATGATAATTCGTTAACAACTATTCATCCCCTTTTCTGAATATTACAAATTCCCCCTCGTATAGGAGCATCTTCACTGTACGTAAACAGTAGGTAACTAATTGAATGAAACTGATAAACCGCGCTTTAGATAATAGCTGGTTCATTTGATCAGTATTTTTTGTATCGGTGAATGACAATTGTTGGTGGGGTGGAAGTAATTTGGAGTTTTAATTTATTTCTATTGTGAAGAAATTGGTTTTAAATTTACTTTCTAGCAGTACAAACAGCAAATATTTGCTTAAATCCGAAATATGGGTTTGTAGAGATTAGATTCTGTTCATAGGATCCACTCGCAAACAAGTATCCTGATTCGATTTGTATTATTTACTGATGCAGAGTATTATTTCATTCGGATTCAGATCTTTGGAGACAAGTCAATAGGTACAGAGATTTTTGAAATTTTCAGACTTCTTCAGCTGTGAACGATATCCACTTTGATTGAAAAGAATTGTTCACAAGTTACAGATATAACGTTTTTGTATTCCTAAAATTGAAATACATCTAAAAAAGAACACATTTCTAACGCAACATATTATGAATTCTTCAGATTAGTAGTTCACATGAGTTGGAGAAAATAAATTACAAAGTATATTATCGTTTTCCAGTTAATCACTAAGCTCAAGGCGTTGGCAATACCTTTAAATTGAAAGTATTTAGAATTAATTGAAATATTTTCCGCACTAATTCACCATTTTATTGATATTCAGCCTTCATTCCTCGTGTATGAATTTGTTAAATTTTCGAAAGAAAAGTTCAAGATCTACTGGAATCTTCTCAAAATTTTATTTAATATCTATTTCTCAGTACTATAATGAATAAAATTATGTGGTGTAAAAGCAAGCAAGGAAAATAAGATTTAAGGTTTGTTTCAGTTAGTGCTTTATTCGAATATCTTAACGAATTCTGAAAATTCAAAAATACCTACTGGGTGTTTTCTCGAGAAACCAGAATAATGTTTGATTTTAAATACTGGATGGGGTAGTCCGTTACTTTGCGACAGTTAATTTTTAATGGATTGAAATAAGAAATGGCTTTGTTTTCTATCATTTCTTATTAACTGAATACACATTGACTATTATTATATAATATATACGTTGAAGGCTTTGGTTGGTGCAAAACTTCGAGAAGTCGGGTATGCTAAAGGTCCGTCTTCTCATTTAATAGTTTTATTGTTGAAACGTGCTGTTTGTGTTTAAATATTTCGATGGATTCCAGGATTTCTACTTTTTTTTCGCTTCCAGGAGCAAAATGTCAAGATTGTCCAATTCTGGGAAGATACGATTGGTTTCGAAAAAATGTTTCGCAAAATAAGAGTTACCTTTACGGTGTCCGAATGAAAATTGATGCTCTTTGAACCTTTTTTTGTGAAGATCTCCTGGTTTATCCTATATATATGCTACTGCACTGTTGACAACTTAATTTATACACTCCAGAATTATTTAGCGGGTTGATTTAGTCTTTTGCATTACAAAATATGTTGAAAATTTCATGTAAGGGTGTGAAATCTGTTTTTAGGTTAGTTTTTGAAAATATTGAGTGGTTGAGTGATGGATCTTCATTGAGCCTTGCCTCTTATTCTGTTGCTTGAACTTTGGTCACGCTCTGGGTCGTTCTTTGTCTTCCAAATCGAAATTGTCCAACTGAAGGATAGATAAAAAAGGTATTGAACCAGAATTCGAATATATCACAGATGATTTGTTTCGATTCTCTCTTTAGATATGTAGCAATTCAGATTCAAATGAATCACAAAAACAATTTTAACTTACCAGAAATATAAAACAATATGGATATTAGATCTCTATAAACTTCGTATTAGAATTAAAAGAAACTACAGGTTTGAATCATGTGTTGGTAATTGTTAAGGGGCAAAGTCCCACCTTTCTATGTAATCTCATGCGCAAATCACTTGCGCCTGTACGTTCTATAATATTTTTTTTATTTGAAAGATAATTTCATGACATTTATGTTTTGAAAATAATTTCCGGCATATGTCCACCACGACTAGCTCTGAGGAACCGCATTCGGCCAGACCAATTTTGGACCTCTTTCATCAATAACACGAGTTATGTTGGATTCCAAAGCGTCTATTGTTTATGGTTTATCAGCATAAACCAATGACTTGACATAACCCCAAAGAAAATGATCCAGTGGAGTCATGTCGCATGATCATGGAGGCCAATTAATTGGACCATTTCTCGAAATAATGTTATCGCCAAATCTTTCTTTCAATAAATCAATTGTTACGGTAGCAGCATGAGGTGTAGCATCATCTTATTCAATCCAAAATACTTCTGGATCGATACAATTCAAATTTTGAAACGAATAATCATTGATCGTCAATCTATAACGAACACCATTCACTGTAACACTAGCTCCAGCATCGTTTTAAAAAAATATGGACGGATGATGCCTCCAGCGTATAAAGCACACCATACAGTGCATTTTTCAGGAAGCAATGGAACCTGCAGAACTTCTTTTCACTCCATATACGGCAATTTTGCTTGTTTAAATAACAGTTCAACCAGAAATAAGCTTCATCACTAAACACAATTTTACGATAAAAAAGTGGATCAACTTCAAGCTGTTCTAGGGCCCAATCAGCAAACAAACGACGCTTATTATGGTCAGGGGGCTTTAGTTCTTGAACCAGTTGGATCTATGGGTATAGACCAAGATTTTTATGCAAAATTTTCTATGTGGTAGATGCACAGAATCCAACTTGTTGTGAACGTCGAAGAATAGACAAATGTGGATCATCATTAACACTATAACTTACAGCATCGATATTTCATTCTGTACGTACAGTTCTTTGTCTTGTTGTTGTTGCATCGAGTAGAAAAAATATTGTCCGAAATCTATCGAAAGTTCGACGAATAAACTGCTTTGATGGATGTGCTCTATAATTTTGGCGAATAGAACACTGATTTTGAAAATAAATTTCAACAATTTGTAAACATTGTTGCGGCGTGAGTCTTTTCATGATAATTTGTCAATGCTAACTGAACAGAAATGTCAAAACAAGATGGCTTCTACCTTATGTCAAACCACAGTTATCCCTATCGCCAGTTCTATCACTCTAAAAAAACACCCGATATTATTGTATTATACATAATCTGTATACCGTGGTTGCTTCCAAACGGACTAAGTTTATTCATGAAAGAAGAGTAACCACAGACCCAATACACTAAATTGCATGTTATTTTGATATACTAAAATCAATTCAGTCGCTAAGGCTCTCTAAAACACACCAGTCTAGAAGAATCCTATTCTAACAACATAAGACACAGCACCACATAGAAGAAGTTCAGTAAGTTATACTTGTATACTTCAATCATTTTATGACTCATATTTTATACTTCAATATATTTTCCATACTTGTTTAAGTGTAGTACTCATTTAATCCCTGATACCAGGTATATATATTCTAATACTTATCTCCAACACAAAGCTTTCGCACACGGACTACTTATATTCTGTCAAGAAAGTACCGGGAATGATCGATTTAAATCTGGCGGGGCAATGAGGCAGGTAAAATTTTTTTTTCCTAGGTTGGTACCACTGTCCTTAATTACCATGCCAAGCTTGAGCGGGATCTGTCAACTAGTGTGTTTGCAACAGCTGATTAAGTCAGTCGATGTCAGAATGCGTGCCGATTTTTACTATGGGTGATTACGTTGAGCAAAGAATTTGTTTCAAGTTTTGTGTTGAAAATGAATTTTCGTGTGCCGATGCATTGAAAATGTTGCAAAAGGCCTTTGGTGATAATGCTCTATCGAAAACTCGTGCATATCGGTGGTACAGAGCCTTCAAGGACGGTCGTGAAGTGGTCGCCCATCGACGGCTTCGATCGAAGATAAAGTCGATAAAATTAAGGAAAGGGTGCTGGAAAACCGTCGTACCAGCTTGAGAGAGATAGCACATGATCTTAAGATATCCCACGAGTCCGCACGTACGGTTTTGATTGATATTTTGGGCATGAGAAAGGTGGCCGCACGACTCGTACCGAAAGACCTGAATTTTCTTCAAAAACGTCATCGCGAACAGGTTGCTTAAGACATGCTGGATCGCTGTAATTCCGATTCTACATTCATGGAACGCATTATAACTGGTGATGAGACCTGGGTCTACGAGTACGATATGCAAACAAGCCAGCAATCATCGGAATGGGTGGCAAAAAATGAGCCGAAACCGAAAAAACCACGCCAAAGCCGCTCGAAAATGAAAGTGATGCTCATTGTTTTCTTCGATATCCGTGGCGTGGTGCACTACGAATTCGTTCCAGAGGGTCAGACGGTAAACAAGGAGTATTACCTAGGCGTTATGAAACGTTTGCGTGAGCGTATCCGTAAGAAACGGCCAAATTTGTGGGCGAACAACTCATGGATTTTGCATGACGATAACGCGCCTTCTCACCGAGCTACGATTGTCACTGACTTTCTCGCCAAAAACTCAACAAACGTGCTTCAGCAACCACCGTATTCGCCGGATTTGGCTCCCTGCGACTTTTTCCTTCTCCCAAAACTAAAATTGCCCCTTCGTGGCACCCGTTTTGAGTCGATTGAAGCCATAAGTCCATCCCGGAAAGCGCCTATAAAAAATGTTTCGATAATTGGAAGTGCCGTTGGCATAGATGTATTGGAGCAAATGGAGCCTATTTTGAAGGCGACCCAATAAATTTTGACCATTAAATGTAAAAATGTTGTTTTAATTGAAAATTCCCGGTACTTTTTTGACAGAGTAGTATATCGGTTATATCTTAAGGAATGCAGTGCAACGTTAATTGCAAAATAAAAAGGTTACTATGATATACTGGCAATATTTCTAACCAGATCCTTAATCTCTAGGCAATTTCGAACTCATTGAAATTCCATCAGCAATAAACTAATTACAAATTTACAGTTATTAAGAGGCTGAGGTTTTCTACCTGACTCTTTCCTCAAGCGACCCTTCGCGTCTACACATAAAGCAGTTGAGTGACCTTATCTGTCAGTAACAAATATGGTAGTTTTCTTTATTTGCATTTTGCACTTCTCGTCACTATTTCCTTGTCCTCGTTTAAGTATAATTTACATTGTCTACCCAAAATAGTCCTTTCCTCCCTCAACTAGACGATTAGGATATAAAGTTAAGGGTTTCCAGAAACTCACCCAACTTTAGAAGAAGGCAACTTTTGACATGAACTTGAGTTACTTTTATTCTCCAGTTTATTCAAACCTAATAATAACTCTTTAAATTTCCTCATTTTCTTCCCGCTGCTCTAGGGAGAGTGTTACATAATTCATCTCATTCGTATATAAAAGAATTCAAGCAAAAGAAGAGAGAATCAGTATAAGCAAAAAGCGGAAACTGAACCATCTCCTTTTACTTGACTACATTATCCTCAAATCAGAGAAGTGAAAACTGTCCAGTAGAACATCATTCGAAGTCTTTCATGTACTCTTTCCCTTGTGCGATAATTCGAGTCACGTGCGAGCTCAATCAGTACACAAAGGGTCGAATTTGCACGCGATCTAAAGTGGGCTTGGCGAACACAACACGCGACGCGATGTCACATCGGTGAATTGGCGGGCCTATTCACCAAACAACGTACAATGTTAAATATTCATGGCGTATTGTTCGGTCATGAAGACAGAAGTGGAGATGCGAAACTTTTCATTAGCGGAAAATAGGCTTTTGTGTCGGACTGAATACGAATTTGAGGCTGAGCAACTCGTGAAATTTATGGGGATGATTTATCCCAATAATACATTCGTTTTCCGTTTCTCTTTATGTTTCCAGAAATGTGGTAATTCATTGGTTCGTAATTTCGGTAAAAAGAACCTTTGAAAAATGCAGAATTTTTTTTACTGCCATTAATTATTTCAGCATCAACTTCTCCAAATATTTTTGTGGAAAATGAATGGGCATTAGTTAGTTTTGACAGAAACTTAGTTTAATAATTCACATTATAGAAATGGGTCGATTTGCGTTTGAACAAAACTGGGAAATATTAAACACTCTTTTCTAAACTGATGAATCTAAACTTCACAAATTTACGTGGACAATTCAACATAAATGAAATGCCTTCACGGCAATTTCAGTTCGTGAAACTGGATCGTTATTTGATAAAACAACCTACTCACGTTCTCGTCCAGTCAGCACACCGAAAACATTGCAGCTATAGCCCAGAATTTGGCTGCACATCCATCAACATCAACTTTGAGGGAATTTTGCATAAAAACCTCCGTATAAGGCTTACATCAACTGGTAAAACAAATGAAGCCTCCTGACCATCCTATGCGTTTCCACACAAAGGGCTAATGATCCGATGGCCAAAGATAAGCATTTTCCAAAAAATCATCTTTAGCGATGAAGCTGTGATTTGATTCCGTTGGACTATTTTTTATGAAGATCCGTTAAGTATAAGTGGTACGCTAACTATACAGAAACGATTGATGTCTTGAAATACGAAATCGAAGTTGACTATCTTGAGATTGAGTCCCAAACAATCGACAATGTAGTAAAAATTCGGTTGATAGGATGGGGTGCTGTATGGCCAGTCAAGGATATGAGACAACTATACAGCATTCAGATAGGATGTCAAATGAACCAACACAAAAATGAACATGATGTTCCAAATCAAACATATGAGACGAGAATACGTTCTCTCAAAGACGATTTCTTCTAATAATTCTCAATAAACCTGCAAGATATTCAAGTGATTTGTTGTAACACAAATATTGGACATCAGTCAACTATACAGTGTTCAGATTGGATGCCAAATTTACAAACACAAAACTGATCATGACACTAGGAGTGTCATACATGCTCGACGAGAACATGACACCAATTTTACGAGGTGTAGCAGAAAGTAATGAGACTAGCAACATTGAAAGCGATCTGGTAACGCTGCGCTCTTGTCCTTAATAGAGCACATGTATCATTACCCTCCGATAGCTCAGTGCGAGTTGCAATTCCTTCTGTTAACTACATGATTTTTTGCGACTGTTATTAGTAAAGTTGCGTTTTGGTTGTGCGGAATTTCGAGAAACGTTGTGTTGAGCTTGGAAAAATCGGCAACTGTGACGTTTGAAAAGTTGAAGCAAGCCTATGGGAAACAAAGTTTATACCGAGCTCAAGTTTTTCACTGAGACAAACCATTTTTGGAAGGCAGAAAACACGTTGAAAATGAAAATCGTTCAGGGAGGCCTTACACTTCAAAAACCGACGAAAACATCGAATACTCTTGTGAAATCACACCGTTGTTTAACATTAAGAATGTTGGCTGAACAATTAACTTCGAACTTTGTTGAAAACAAGTGTCTTGATCTTTTTTTGGTGTATTTACAGGTGATGAATCATGAATATTTAAAAACGATCCTGAGACCAAGAGGCAAAGTGAAGGGTGGAACACTCTTCTCGACCAAAGAAAGCTCGAATGAGTACATAGAATATCAAATCAATGCTGATTTGTTTTTTTACAGAAGGGGAATACTCCACAATGAATTTGTTCTTCCAGGAATAACTGTTCAAGTTTTTTATGAAGCCATTCTTGAAAGGCTCAGAAAAACGGTAATTTGCATGAGCCCAGATATTGCAGACAAATGGATGCTCCATCATGAGAACGCCCCATGTCACACTGCCCCCTCCATAACAGAATTTTTGAGCTCAAAAGGCCTTCCTGTGATTCCTCAGTTCCTCTGTTCACCTGACCTCAGTCCCTGTGACTTTTTTTTTTTCCTGATCTGAATAATGTCTTCAAAGGACGCCATTTTGGAAATTTCGAAAACATCCAAAAGAGTTTAACGGATATACTGAAGATAATACCGATTGAAGGCTACCGGCCTTCTGTAGTAGTAACAGTGATAACAACGTCTGCATCGGTGTATAGCTGCCAAAGGAAACTGCTTCAAAGGGGATGGTACTGATGTTTGAAAAAAATAAAAACTTTGGTGAATTAAAAATCAGTCTCAATACTTTTCTGCCACATCTCGTATATACCACTGCACTCTAAATCCATAGGACAGAGAAGCTACTAGTATCTAGCCACAAAATTTTTCTATTATTTACCTAAAGAAATTATTGATAAAACTTCTTTGAAACGTTTCAAAAATCAATGGATATCATTTATAAGGAAAAATGGAAAATCGAATATATTTAAAATAATTGAAATATGGACCACTATGTCAAAAAAAAATTAAATAATTATTACATGCGTATGTCTAGGTGAACCTCTGAAAATGTATTGCTTCGTGCTCATATTTATAATATATATTTTGTCTCACAGAATATTTTATTTCTACTCGTATTAATGTTTGCTCATAGTATGTGAAAGACTTCCTTGGTATGTAGAGATAACTCTTTGAGTTCTTTGGTGATTGATTAAAGATCAATCTGAAGCTCTCGAGCAAATGTGGATGTTGCGAGGGAGCTTCCACCTCTTAGTTCGGGAGACGGCGTTTCGTCTCCGAGCATGCGCATCTGAAACTCATCAGACAGGCTTGATGCGCAGGCTCTGCCTGTTATGCCGGTGGCCATGCGTCCGCTTGGAACGCTGACTTTCAAACGCATTGCCTTGCTCTATTTGAACCTGGCTGGGACGGTTAGTCACGATTCTTATGACTGGTCGGGTCCTTTATCGGTACGCCGGTCAAACTACGATAGAGCAAGGCAGGTTTCTGGACGGGGAGCGAAGAAGTTGTTCGCTACAAATCAATCAGTATGCAAATTCTAGGCCTAAATACATACAGGATGTTCAAACAAAAATTTGACCCCTACCGGAACTCAGAGATGAAAAATTTTCGAAGATTTTGCATACAAAGGTCAACTTCTGTTTTGAGGGAACTACCATCATGAGTTTGTTCCGAAAAAAACACCTTCATGAAGGTGGCATTAACCCCCAACATTTTTTGAATTGGAAGAGATGTCGAGTGTTGGTTAGTTTGAAGATTATTTGTTCGGTATACAACCCAGTTAAAATTGTCAAAATCGGTTCACTATTCACGAAATTATATAATATTAAATATTTGATAGATTCGGTCTTCACTTGGTGGAAACTCATTTTAATTAAAAAAATGTATATATGACAGTAATTTATTTCCACAAAAATTATATATATTATTTTTGTGGAAATAAATTACTGTCATATATACATTTTTTTAATATAACATTAAACTTACCCTCAAAAGGTGACGTTGAACTGACAGTTGAACCGCCCAAATTCAAGAACTTAAGAGTTTTGGAGAATTCAAGAATAATTTTAAAGTTTTGTATTAGGGAGAAAGAATTCCTATGACGACATTGTTCCGAAAAAAACACCTGAGGATGACAAAAACCTCCAACATTATTTTTGCGGGGACATTTGAATTCCAAAGTCTATGCAACTCCACCTGAAAATCTTTCAGAACTGCGACAAAGAATCATTACGGAATGCCAAATACTGACACCAGACATTTTCGAAAATGTAAGAGAAGGATATGAAAGTAGACTATATTATTGTATGGAGGTTGGTGGTGGACATTTTGAAAAATACATACGTTAGTTCTTTATATAGTTTACATTTTTTTCCGGATGTTCACTATCATTACTTACAGATATGGTGTATTTGAAAGTATTGGGTTTCTGTTTGAGTTACCCTTTTGATAATGTTCAATATCAAATCTCTTCAAAAAAATCACGGAATTTAAAAATTTAAACTAGGATGTTTAAAGAACTGAAACACATCCGTCGCCTCTTTCCTTTAAAAAAAAATTAGTGGTTGTTGCCACCCTCAGGTGGTTTTTTCGGAACGTCGTCATAGGAATTCTTTCTTCCTTATACAGCACTTGAAATTTATTTTTGGATTCTTCAAAACTATTAGGTTCTTGAGTTTGGGCGGTTCAACTGTGTGTTCAACATCACTTTTTGATGGTAAGTTAAATATTACATTATTTCGTGAATAGGGAACGCATATTGAAAATTTTAACTGGGTTGTACACAAAGCATGAATAACCTTCAAAATAACCAACACTCGATATCTCTTCCCTATTCAAAAAATGTTGGAGGTTGATACCACCTTCATGGAGGTGGTTTTTTCGGAACAAACTGTGGTGGGTCAAATTTTCTTTGGGCTACCCTGTATATTACAAATGTACAAGTTTGAGTTGTTTCATACAGGATTGATGGAATTGTTTTGGTTTGAACTGTTATTGTGGTGAAAACACCATCTTGCTCGTAGATGAGTAGATCGATGAGCTTTTTCACCGTTGTTTACTTTTGCTAGGTTCACTTTCGGTTTGACACATATACTAGATAATTTACAAGTAATTAAGTAATAATACATTCACTTCCACTCGTTTAAATGCCTTACAATGTTGTTACGAGAGGGCATTTATTGAGAAGTTGAAACTTACTTGTTCAGAGAGAGAGAGAGTGTGTATTATATTTCCAACAAACAAGTTTGGGCATTCCTATGTTTATTTATGACGATGTTCTTCCAAAATTGCTGTCACTACATCAATTGTATCAATTTCATGTATATATGTATGTTATGTTCCACCAGGAGTCAATCGCAATATCCATTTTTTCGTTTGAATAATTCCTGATTTAAAATAATAAAAGAAGTTTCTCTTACTTGATGAACGGTTTTGTCAATTTCTCAAATATAAAAAAGATCATTTCTGTTACACCTCACTGCGAATTTTACTTTCATAACATTTTTTAAATTCATAATAACGATATGAAACAGTGCTGGGTAAACTGGATCAATATTCTTTATTTTCTTTGAATTTTTTTATTTCCTTGGATACTATGTGAGGAGTTATAATTCTTTATGTCTGTTGCAAATGAAAGTTTTTTCTAAGTCATTTAATTTATTTAATTTCAGAAAGTTTTCAAGAAATTTCATCAAAGTAAAGTTTGGAATGAGTTATAACAAAAATTTTTTCTGTTGGATATTCAAGATAATTCCCGATTTCACTACTTAATGTATATTTCTAATAACTGGAATCATGCTCAATACATTACAGCTCGTTCAACCAACGACAATCTGCTAATCACCCATACATTCTATAATAAATCTGCCAGGGGTTAAACCCAAGTGGTAAATACTCTTCCACTGTAGCAGCAAATTTTCCTGATTATCTCCTTGATAATGTTTTCCTTATTAAATTTTCCGAGCAGACTTAATGACTTCATGATAGACTCGGGCGTCTTAAATTATTGTGGGAATAATTGAGTTGTATCTCCTAATATTGCGTGGTTGTTAATCACCCATCCAACGAGTTTTCTTTCCATAAACTTGAAGTCATACATTCTGCTATACCAAAGAGACATTCCTTATTGATATTTGAAGCGAGATTTCATTTGATGTAATGAATTCAATACTTACAAACCAAAAATTATTAGTTCCCTACTAAGCATTATTATTATACTCAGAAGATACATGGGATTGAGTAAATACGAATTTCGAAACTGGAAAAATCGCTCAATATGAAAGCTTTTGTATTGTCAAGAAAATTATATTTTTTACTGAGAAAGTAGTAGAGAGTATGTGGCTTAAGACATAAAAAATTGACAACAGAATTATGATTATGTGGCTGAACATACATCAACTCGTCACTGATGCTTAAGAACTGAACAGTTCTCGGAAAATTATGCATGAACATCTTCGTATGAAGGCTTATAAAGTTCAACCAGTGCAAGAAGTGAAGATTCGTGGCCATCCGATGCGTTTTCACATCGCTCAACGGGCTGATGACCGCATTGAAGAAGATGAACATTTAGCAATGGAGCTCATTTTCAGCTCTTAGAACCATTTTTTGTGCGGATTCGTAAAGAATAACTATTATGCTAATCATCCAGAAACGATTAATGCCTCAAAACACGAAATCTAAGTTGCTATTGATTAGATTGATCCCCAAACAACAGACAATGTACTGAAAAATTTAATAGAAATCAACATATGTGTTTATTATTCGATTAGGTAATTATTTTATATTCTGTGAATGAACAGGGGTTTGTTCCAGAAGCACCGCTTTGATTTTCAGAAAAATATAAAGAGTTTTTATGCCTACTGTCATGAAGATAATATAGCGGAGCTTTTTGAGGAGTGGTTTTTGGCAACAAATTATCCCCAATATTACCGCAAATTCGGTGATTGTTCAATGAGTCTAACTAACAACATGGAAATTCCAATATCATTCCAAGCAAGAATTACTTTTAGATCAAATTGAAATACGAAAATTGAAAGAGGAAAATTGTTTATTCGCGAAATATTTTTGGTGAAATATGAAAGGCTGAGATTCATCAAAATTGTGTTCAGTACACTTTATGATAAATTTTGTCTATTTCATTAATTTTTTACCTGAACTTGCAAAATATAATGTTGTTCGGAAAGTAATTTCGTTTTTTCTCGACAGAAGATTTAATTGTGTTTTTTCGACCCCAATGTCACGCTTAAGCCGCATAATCATTATATGTTTTGAGAGCTCATATAGAAAGGATTGTGTGTGGAAAAGTTCAATTAATTCTAAGCAGTAGTTTTTCTTTGGTACCCTTTTGAATATGGAAAGCCATAAGCAACATTTTCATCATATTGTACTTTTTTACTATAGAAATGGTAAAAATGCCGTTCAAGTTAGAAAGAAATTAACCGATGAGTTGACAGTACGCCAGTACCAGAACTGATTTGCAAAATTTCGATCCGGAAATTTTTATGTTAAAGATGCACCTCGTTCCGGAAGGTTGGTTAAAGCTAATAGAGACACGATAAAGGTATAAGTTGATGCAAATCAGCGAATAACAATACGTGAGATTGGTGAGAGGTTGAATATATTGAATTTAATTGTTTATGACCACTTGAAAAGCCTCGAAGCTCTATATACCGATTACCCATGTTTTCGCGTTGACGTCTGTGATTCGCATCTCAAACGTCACGAAAATGAGCCATTTTTGAAGCGCATCATTACTGCGGGCGAAAATTGGATTGTATATAACAATGTCAAATGCAAGAAATCATGGCTCAAAGCATTTCGAAAGCCAATATCCATCAAAAGAAGGTGTTGCTGTTTGGTGGGATTTTAAGTGAATTGTTTTTTTTTTGAGCTTTTATCGGACAACACAACAATAAATTCGGAAATTTACTGTCATCAACTGAATGAACTGAAAGATGCACACCAACAGAAAAGGCCAAAATTAATCAGCAGAAAAGGTGTAATAGTCCAACAAGATAATGCGATAACTCATACAAGTTTGGTTACTCGTCAAAAGCTTTTACAGCTTGAATAGGATATTCCCACACCCACCATATTATCTAGATCTGTCGCCTTCGGATAATTATTCGTTCCGGTCATTGCAAAATTTTTTGAACGGTAAAACTTTACTTCAAATGAAGAGGTCAAAAATCACCTGTATCAGTTTTTTGCCAGTAAAGACCAAAAGTTTTATGAGCCTGGAATTATGCTACTATCAGAAAGATGGCGATAGGTTTTGGAGCAGAATGGCCAATATATAATTTAATAAAATAAAGTCATAGTTATTTAAGATCTGGTAACATTTCTGTCATTGTTGTTTTGATAGAAAGTTAGTTTAATATTTAATATTAACAAAATGAATAGATTTCCACTTGAATAATGTGGAAAAAATTAAAAACTCTTCTCCAGTATGGTGAATCTTCTATCCTAACTTTACTATTTACTTACTTTTCACGTGGAAAATTCAAAAGAAATGAAATGCCCTCACGGTAATTTGTGGATGAATTTGTTCATGAAAAGTGGATCGTTATTGGATAAAACAACCTCGTCCAGTGAACATACCTGAAAACATTGATGCTGTAGTCCAGAATGTCGTTGAACATCCATCTATATCAATTAGTTATTATGCGCAAGAAATTAACATTTTCCATCGATCTCCGAGGAGAAATTTGAATTTATTCAAAATTCTCCTCAGAAACCTCGGTATGAAGGCTCTCAAAGTTCAAGTAGTGCAAGAATGGAACCCTCGTTAATATACGATGCGTTTCCACTTCGCTCAATGAGTTAATGATCGCATGGTCGAAGATGAACATCTTTCCAGAATAATCAACTTTAGCAATGAAGCTCATTTTCACTTCGAAGGGCTATTTTTCATGAGGATTTACTAGGGATAAATGTTAATCTAACTGTTCAAATTTACATCGAACGAGAAATTTTTAATTTACTATGCAGGTACATAACAATTATGATTCCCGAGTAAGGAATCTAGGCCTTTCAAATATGTCTCATTTTTTCCTAACAACGGTGAAAAAGCTCAAAGAAGAACTATTCCAAGAACAAGATGCTGTTTTCCCCTCATTTAGAGTTAAACCTACACCGAAGCAACTCCCTCAATTTGGGTAAATAATTCAAACTTATTTTTTGTAATATATGTATTTAGGCTTAAAATGAACCATTAAAGGCAATTATACATTCCTCTCTCAACTTCAATTGAAGTATGCTTAACCAAGAATTTGCATACTAACGTTTAATCAATTACTAGGAAGAATTCAAAAAGATATATCTCTACATACCAAGCAATTCTTTACACTGACCATTCAGAAAAGATTGATGGCTCGAAACACGAAATCAAAGTTGCCATTCATGAGATTAAGCCTCAAACAGTCGAAAATGTACTGAAAAATTGGGTACTGTAGTCGTGGCGGTCATTCAAATTATGTAGTTTTTCATTCGTAAATGTCCAGGTTCAACCTCGCTACTGAAAAAACAACAAAATTTTCATTAGTTCTTTATTTATATGCAAATTTTAAATGACCCAATCCTAATCAAAGGAACCGATGTTGGGGGGTTCTCATGCGTTGGTCGAATAAGATTGTATATGATTTAAACCACAGTATGCTTTTAAAAACTCTGTTTTTGAAACAACAAGTGGAAGAAATCATTTATTCAGTGTGTAATATTACAGGGTACAGGGTACATTACATGCCATATCTGCATTATTCTTAAAATTATTTCAACCTATCATCAGTTATTGAAAGTTTATCTCTTCATCTGATGAAATATGGCGATTAATCACCGACTAGTGTCAATGCGCGATGTATAGATACTAAGTTCAATTATTCGTATTTACCCTTCCCATTTATTTAACCACTTGAATCTCTCATCGAACATATGTCGACGACCATCCCTCCTACTAGACACATTCATACTGGTACATTCAAATACTTACTTAACAACCAGATGATGAAGCGTGGCTTCAAATATAAGCAAAATATTCGGCGTTCAATAAAACCATATGCTTGTCAGAATATACAAATACGAACTAATTAAATCTCAGGAAGATAACTACTCGCAATAATATTCCCATTAAATTGGTTCGCGAGTTTGATTTGCAATATTGACTTCGAGTAATTGGCGTGTTGGATGCACTTTAACGTATCCTGAAATGTTGCAGGTTGTGAAAGAGCTTTTTTGCAATCTGTATTGCAGTTCATGAAGAACATCAATTAAATTGTTCGCTGGATATTGCGGTCTTAATGAACTATGCATGTTTTGACGTATGATTGAGTTATGACTTGGGGTAGTTGGTAGTTAGACTGCTGGTCAAAAATTGGGGATGTTAAATTAATTTATGTTTTCTCTTCAGAAAAAAATGATGAGAAATGATGACCTCAAAAAAACAAACACATCAGATGAAAATAAATAAAATGAATTACTACGTAATGCCTTTGGTAAATGTCTTACGATATTTTTATATCTTACGATACATATTATTGTCTTAGAAGCACAGTTCCAAAAATTAACAAATTTTAATTTTTTATCAACTGAATAATAAGGTTGTTCGAAAAGTTTTTTCGTTTTTTCTCGACAGAGGATTTAATTGTAATTTTTCGAACCCAACTTCACACTTAAGCCGCATAATGATTATATGTTTTGAGATCTGATACAGCAAGGCTTGTGTGTGAAAATATTCAATTAATTCTAAGCAATAGGTTTTGGTTGGTGCCGCTTTAAAGAGAGCAATAAGCAGCAATTTCGTCATATTTTACTTAACTATAGAAAAGGTAAAAATGGTGTTCAAGCCAGAAAGAAATTAACCAATGTGTATGGGGAAGATGTACCAGAACTGGTTTGTAAAATTTCGATTTGGCAATTTTGATGTCGAAGATGTTCCGGAAGGCCGGTTGAAGCTGATAAAGATACGATAAAGGCATTAGTTGATGGAAATCGGCGAATAATAGCACATGCGATCGGTGAGAGGTTAAATTTATCGAATTCAACTGTTTGTTGAAAGGCCTGAGTTCAACCTCGAAGCCCGATAGATGGGTTTCCCATATTCTCACGGAGAGAAATTTGTGTCGTCGCGTTGACGTCTGTGATTCAAAAGATCATGGGGCAAAAAGATTTACTGGATATAAACCTTTCGAAAGCCAATATCCATAAAAAAAGGTGATGATGTCTGTTTGGTGGGATTTTAAAGGAATCGTTTTTTGAGGTTTAACCGGATAACGCAACAATAAATTCAGCTGGACATGTGAATTCTACCAGTTAGTTCTATTGGCATATGAGCGTAGCTCTTTCATCAAGTGACTACACAGCAGTCTCCACAGTCTGCCCCAGAGGGAGGAAGTGTGATAAGGATCACGCCATATCATCGTGCGAAGCGAGAACCCCTTCAAAGAGATGAACCCACCAGATTCCAGTTTGGGCTTCAGTTCGAAAACCAGAACCGTCTGATTGGTAGCAGAGAAGCACTATTCAACCTCTACTGGCTCTGTATGTCAGTACTCGAGTTGGTTTGTGATGCGACTCACTCGCCGGAAAGAATTCTTATCCAAGCACACGAACACAGTCCCATGAACTAAGATAATCTCAATATTGATGCATCAATTGATCCTGGTGAGACCACTGTCAATCCGGCCTGTACGTCAAGAGCCACGAACCCTTGCGGAGTCTTTCAATTGATACTGGCTTCAAGTACCAACGGTCTAGCCGTATCGTCGAGATCCAAAAAATCTCTGAAACATCTCACAATAGATCCAGGTTCAGGACGAAGCCGATCGAACCGTCCAGTACCGTTAAACCCTGAGACATTACATGAGAATATAACGAACATGAATATCTGCGAACAGATGAACGAAATACCTCCCTAGTCCAGCATGGGGACTTTCAACCATTACCCCCTCGAGTACAACACCAATCGGGTGGCCAGGTTGTACAAGTACCACCTGTGGGCATCCACGCTACCGTGGTAACGCAGTATGCTACATTACGCACTCGGCAATTGGACAGAAAAATCCGGACATTTACTGCAATAGGGTATAGTACGCTAGTTTCAAGGGAGAGGAGGCCCTGTGCTGCGACGTACCCCCTACTGTCATCAGCTGGACACGTGAATTCTACCAGGTTTTCGTATTGGCATACGAGTATTGCTCTTTCACCAGTGACTACTAAGCAGTCTCCACAGTCCACATCCAAGAGATAGAAAGTGTGATAAGGATTACACCATATCATCGCGCGAAGCGAGAACCCCTCCGAAGAGATGAAGCCACCAGATTTCAGTTTGGGCTCCGGCTAGAAAGCTATAACCGTCTGACTGGTAGCAGCGAAGCACTATTCAACCTCTACTGGCTCTGCAAGTCAGTACCTGAGTTATTTTGTGATGCAACTCACCCGCCGGAAGGAATTCTTATCCAAGCATCCGAACGCAGTCCCAGGAACTAAGATAATCTCAAGATTGATGACTTCTATTGATCCTGGTACGAGCACCGTGTAACGGCCTGTACGTCCTGACCCTCCGAACCCATGTAAAGTCATTTGATTGATCCTGGCATCAAGCACTAACGGCTAAGCCATTTCGTCGAGATCCACAAACCCTAAAAAGTTACGCATTGATCCGGGGCCAGGACAGGCTGGTCGAACCGTCAAGTCCCGCTAAACCCCGAGTCGTTTCATGAGAATATCCCAAACATGGGGGTCTGCGAACAGATAAATGAAATACCTACCTAGTCCAGCATGCGGACCTTCAACCACTGCCCCCTCGAGTCCAACACCAATGGGGTGGCCAGGTGGTACAAGTAACATCTGAGGGCAAACCATCCCCCCGAGGTAACGCAATACGCACTCGGCCATTACACAGAATCCGTAGAGTTATACTGCGATAGATACCGTCATCAGAGTACGCCAGTTTTAAGGGAGAAGCCCTGTGCTGCGATAGACTCCCTGATTTTAAGGAAATTGAAAGCTTTTATCGGACAACACAACAATAAATTTGGAAGTTCACTGTCATCAGCTGGACAAACTGAATGATGCACTCCAACAGAAAAGGCCAGAATTAATCAACAGAACAGGTGTAGCGAGACCTCATACAAGTTTGGCCACTCACCAAAAGCTTTTACACCTCTTGAATGGGATACACTGCCATCCCCACCATGTTCTCCAGATCTGGCGCCTTCGTATTATTATTTGTTTCGGTCATTGCCCAATTTTTTGGACGGTAAAACCTCTACTTCAAATGAGGTCAAAGATCACCTTGATTGGTATTTTGCCAGCAAAGGCCAAAAATTTTAAGAGTGTGGAATCATGCTGCAACCAGAAAGTTGCCAGTAGGTGTTGGACCAGAATGGCCAATATAAAATTTAATAAAACATTTATTCATTAAACGAAAAATTTCTTCCATTTTTCCAAAGAAAAAAATTACTTTCCGAACAACCCAATACAATAATCCAAATAAAAAATTCGCGAAGGAATTCAACATAACACATTTGATCTAAATACAATATTTTATATGTCCATATTTCGTTTTTTATGAAACTCTTCAGAAATATCCAATCTAAACTTTCACTTTTATATCAAATCTTCATACTCACATGTTCTCATCTTGAAAGCAACTAGATAATAACCTTGAATAACTAGTTATAACCTAACTTTTACGTGAGCATAGATCAGGTCTCAACCACAGAGTCATCCCATTCTCTCAATGTTCTCATCTTGAGAGCAGTTAAAGAATGAATTTAAATTGCTAGTTATAACCTTATTTTTGCATAAGCATAGAGCATGTCCAAACCGCAGAATCAGCTCATCTTCCTACCTGTGACGCAAATTACAAGCACCTTCTAAAACTTTTATAATCTTGAAAATTCCCGTTGATGTTGACCCTTTTTTATATAAAATATTATTTATATTCAAGCGAAATGAGTCTCACCATTGAACACTTTTATTAACATGAAAATAAATGAAATTAATTATATTATGTAATACTTTCAATAGATATTTACTGAAGGTATTACGTAGTAATTCATTTCATTTATTTTGATGTTAATAAAAGCCTTTAACATTCCACCTCAAAATTAAAAATACACGATTTGAAAAAGTATAAAATTTCACGAAAAACCGAAATTCTGAAAATTTCAGAACTTCACAATATTATTCACCTTGGATACAAAGTATGACCACTACGTACATTTATAACTCCTCTGCATTTTCTCTGCGTGTTTTCCACCAAGTTAATCGGCTAATGATCTTAGTTATCGATGCTGAAAAGCTGAATAAATTAAATAAACCGAGTTATTGGGAATATCCTACTCAACTTGTTGCCAAAGTTTGGCAAAAAATCTCATTATTTTTGCGACGTCAGGCCGAGCTATGTCATGCAAGAGAATAACTTCATCATGTTTGTCCTTATATTTCGGCCGTTTTTCTCGTAACCCTTGGTTCCAACGAAGTAATTGCAGTCCGTACCGATCACCCGTAATGAATCACCAAGTTTTAGTAGCTTGTAGTTATTATTATTATTTATGGTGAGCGGGCGTCTGTCCATCATACCATCGCGTCCGCACGGACTATTGTGATTCACTCCTAATTTATATTTCCCTGACGAAATCCAGTTTTTGGATAAAACAGATGATCTTGTTCAGGGGTAATTTTTTCAGTTCACATTGGGCTATAAAAGCCTGCCAAAGACCTCGAATCTGATGAGACTCACCGCTGGGAACATCGACGATGTGCATGGCTGTTTCAGTGTCTTCAAGACACAGCCTGCATTCATCGTCCTCAATCAGACCGATTTCAAATGCGCTTTCAGCCTGCAGTGACCTGTCATAATTCCGACAGTGTTCTGAGTTTGGCCCCATCCAGACCTTGCACTAGGTCCGCCATCTTTTTGTTCGAAGCTATTTCAAGGAACACCTCCGAATGTTTCAGGCCATGATGGCTCAGCAAGAAAGACTCTAGCCACTTCATGTGGTATTCCCAGGAATGGTTCCAGGCCTTCCAAATGCAGCGTAGCTTTGTATTGATCCCACCAGATACTCAACATAACTTTCTAACCATGAATGTTCAGCTTTGTTGTTGATGCTGAGGTCGGTGACAACGATTGGCCGGGAAAAGAGTTTTTTTTTGGGATTGTGGAAGATACAATTTTCTTCACCAGTCACTAACTGGTGTGAAAAACGCTTTTTTTGCATTTGAAGCAGCTTCTCACAAGAAAATAATCGTCTTTCAAGTTCTCTTGGTTTCAATTCACAAGGAACCCAATTGCCTGGCTTTTGAGTCAGGCCTACAGATTTCAAACGTTGTTGTGTCACCACCAAACGTTAATGCAAACTCGTCTTGCATCAGACTTATATCTTCATCGAGTAATGTATATAATTCATCGTTTGCGAATTTTTTTAGCTATCCTGAGCGGGATCTATCTTCAACGATGACATCGTATTGTCAGCGTAAACTTTTACAAGCATACGATGACTTCAATTTTTTTTTTCCAATTCAATAAGAAAACTAGAACTGTTTAGTTATCGAAAACTGATATTTTCAATAGCGCGACAGAAAAACGTTTCCCAAGAATCTCAAAACAATACAAACTGGATGTCAAATCTGTCTAAAATTTGCTGTTACTATGTAAAAAATTAATGTGTTCAGAGCCATCTTTTGAAAATGGATCGAATTAATTTGTACTCCCAATAATTTCACTTGAATGTTTGAACTGTTAACGTAAGGTAATTGTAATCAACTTTGGCTTCAAACTCGGGACATAGAGATGTTTGGACTAAATGACCAATTCCATCGATTCAAAAAGGAATTCAATAGTGTAGATACATCCGTAATTCTGATCTTTCTCCTTTCTCCCTAATAATTCTTCAATCTTCGGAACTGTCCAAGAACGCATATTTTTCAGTGGTCACTTCGCTTCTTTTCCTATTAAGATAAACATTCACCCTCTCGAATATATGACCGTCTTTTGGTCAACTGCAGGAAATACGAGATTGCTATCACATGACGAAGTATCATAACTGACTACAAACTGTCTTTTATTTCCGAATATGTATAGCACTTATTCAAGATTGGGGATAGTAACACTATCCCGTTTGCAGAACCCGTTTATAGAAAACCTTATTCTGGTGGTAGAACATTTTTTGAAATTTATAACCGGTGTCGAATATATTCTCCCTTTGCATTGAAAGTGATTTCCTTTGCCTGAGATAGTCTTTTTCATATATCAATGAGTATCAAGAAGTTTTATATTTCAGATTCTTGAAACAATCGATACGAATTGAAAAAACAAATCGGAACGACATGTGTGTAGTATTTTCTTATACTCATAGCTGCGGTAAAGGATAATGATAGACAACTTCTGGAAATAAGTAAATTGGTATGAAATAAACAGGGTGTACGATTGACTCTAGGTGATAACAATTTCAATTAAAAAAATATTAAGATTTTATAAAATAGAAAGGCTTTTTACTTGATAGAAGAAATATAACAAAATTTGAATATCAAAACAAATTGAAATATGTTTATCTTCTACAATTTTAATTTCCAAAAGAATTTTTTTATTCAAAAAACTTTTAGAATTAAATTAATGTCTAAAACAAGCACCGCTCACATTTAATAGACGTTTATAATCAAAACTCAATATACAATGTCAAATGAAATAAATAACCCCACAGATATACGAAAGTAATTAAAATTAATAAATAAATATTCAAAGGAGACAAAATTTTGTTTCTGGTTTTATCTTTAAAAAATACTACTTGCCTTATAAAAACATGAACACACTTAAAGGATTTCCCAAAGAATATAATTTATTTGAAATATTTAATATATTTAAATATTCGAACAAATTATTTCAAAAATCTCTGAAAAAAATGTGCACTATATCTTCAAAAAACAAATATAATTCTAGATAATCCCTTCTTCAGTCCTTATTCAATATTACAAATATCAAAATCAAAAACATAACCTACATCACTCACGTGTTAAGAGACTTAAGCTTCGAACTACTACTCACTTTGTTCTTTGATTTTGTTAGAACATAGATCAATCTTGAATATATAGTTGATCTGTAGTTCGAAGCTTAAGTCTCTTAACACGTGAGTGATGTAGGTTATGTTTTTGATTTTGATATTTGTAATATTGAATAAGGACTGAAGAAGGGATTATCTAGAATTATATTTGTTTTTTGAAGATATAGTGCACATTTTTTTCAGAGATTTTTGAAATAATTTGTTCGAATATTTAAATATATTAAATATTTCAAATAAATTATATTCTTTGGGAAATCCTTTAAGTGTGTTCATGTTTTTATAAGGCAAGTAGTATTTTTTAAAGATAAAACCAGAAACAAAATTTTGTCTCCTTTGAATATTTATTTATTAATTTTAATCACTTTCGTATATCTGTGGGGTTATTTATTTCATTTGACATTGTATATTGAGTTTTGATTATAAACGTCTATTAAATGTGAGCGGTGCTTGTTTTAGACATTAATTTAATTCTAAAAGTTTTTTGAATAAAAAAATTCTTTTGGAAATTAAAATTGTAGAAGATAAACATATTTCAATTTGTTTTGATATTCAAATTTTGTTATATTTCTTCTATCAAGTAAAAAGCCTTTCTATTTTATTTTATATATAATATATAATTATATTTTGGCTTCAATAAATCTCATTATAGAATGTCAATGAATTTAAGTAAACCTTAAAATAACTCACTTTGTTCTTTGATTTTGTTAGAACATAGATCAACCTTGAATATATAGTTGATCTGTAGTTCGAAGCTTAAGTCTCTTAACACGTGAGTGATGTAGGTTATGTTTTTGATTTTGATATTTGTAATATTGAATAAGGACTGAAGAAGGGATTATCTAGAATTATATTTGTTTTTTGAAGATATAGTGCACATTTTTTTTAGAGATTTTTGAAATAATTTGTTCGAATATTTAAATATATTAAATATTTCAAATAAATTATATTCTTTGGGAAATCCTTTAAGTGTGTTCATGTTTTTATAAGGCAAGTAGTATTTTTTAAAGATAAAACCAGAAACAAAATTTTGTCTCCTTTGAATATTTATTTATTAATTTTAATTACTTTCGTATATCTGTGGGGTTATTTATTTCATTTGACATTGTATATTGAGTTTTGATTATAAACGTCTATTAAATGTGAGCGGTGCTTGTTTTAGACATTAATTTAATTCTAAAAGTTTTTTGAATAAAAAAATTCTTTTGGAAATTAAAATTGTAGAAGATAAACATATTTCAATTTGTTTTGATATTCAAATTTTGTTTAAGATTTTATAGTTCAAAAACCCTACACATGTTTCAGTTTTCACCGCCATTTTTAGAAGGATAAAAATGATTGAAGGTTTTTATTATGATATTATTATTTTATATTATTTTATCATTAGAAAATTCCTTAATACTATTGGTGCATGGATATAATAGCACCCAACAATTTTATTTATTCGCATTTTTTTGTATTCATAAATTCTGCAAATATTCCATAAATTTTCCCTTTTGAACATTAAATAATGAAATGACATCCTTTTTATTGAAAAATCATAAATTTCCCAAAAAGATTATTTTCCATGCAATATTCTGCAAAATCGATTGATTATCGGCTTTTCCTTAATTATATCTTTTGAGTATTCACTGGAAATCCAGGAGTATTGTTATAACATTGATATCAACATAATTATAAATAACCATATGTCTGTCCTATATAGATTCCACTAAAAATGTTTCATATGCATTTTTTGTACAATCACAATATGAATTTTAGTGAATAATTTTTTCAACTCAAGTCAAATTTTGAAGGTAAGCTTAACTACTATTTGAAATTATTTCTCATCCCTAGAGAACGAGGACTAAAAGAAGGAGACTGGAGAGCATATGAAACGACAGGATATTAGTATAGAGTCCACTAGACGAAAATAACAGTTTTTCATCCCAGTAGATGAGAGAAAATGCACAATTATCTTCATAATTTAAAATTCATCGAAGAATATAACTTCCAAAAAGTTCAAAAGTAATGACAATTCATTATCCAATAGCAGAAGCAGGTCAGAATATAATTGAGTGATAAGATATTTAGTATTTCCACAACCAAGGAAAATGTGTACTATGCCAGCTTCCTTTCCACATAAAGGCGACTGAAGCAAGCCAATCTTGAACGAGTGATCGGGACTACTACAATGAGAAGATTTTTCTACAAATTTTTACTACTCGTACATGAATTTTAGGACGGTAGATTGAACTTAACCATGGTTTCTTGAATGGAATATTTCTGTTCGTCATATCTGTATAACTTCGCCCTTTTTAGAGATCTAGTTTTGGTCATTGCTTCTAGCATCTTCTCCGCATAATTTTCTTCAGTTCGAGCCAAAATTCCTCTAGATTTCGCTTTGAATTTCTCTAATACCCAACTCATAACCTTTTTGTCAGAGATGCGCGATATGATGCCAGGTATTGCAGGTTAAAGCCACGATTCTCTTATGGGTGTATTTGTCTACGTCAGATGTTGCCGTATGGCTCATTAACCATACCCCAATATAGTCATTATCACAGCAGACGATACCATGAGACTCAAAAATAAATGAGTAATGTTTTCGTATGAAGGCCCCACTTCTTCAAAGTGCTCTGATGATGTTAATATCCTGAAATAATTTAATACACATATTATCAACATCTAAGTAACGCTGAATAGTCACACCCAAGTACTTCGATGAATCTTACCAGGGTATGTTTATATTGTAGCGTTGAAGTAAAGGAAGGTTTGATCACTTTTGGATCTTGTGGCAACAAGGATCTCAATATTTTTCTGAAGAAATTAGTAATACGTTTTTGGAGACCTCCCCTTCTGACTATCACATTCAGTGATGCTAACCTACTCCATGTTCTTAATATAATAATAACTTTTCACGAACAAAGTTCCTACGTCCTCACAAAATTCTAGTCCTTTCTTTCGAAGAAGAATATGAATTTAGCAACTCTGAGGAGTGAGCCTATTGCTAATCCATCTTTCTATTTGTAAAAGTTGCTATAAGGCTGTTCGGAAAGTGATTTAGTTCCCGACAGAGGATTTAACTGTATTTTTTCGAACTTCACACTTAAGCCGCATAATCATTATATGTTTTGAAAGCAGATATAGCATGGCTTGTATGTGAAAAAGTTCAATTAATTATACGCAGTAGTTTTTGGTTGGTGCCCTTTCGAATATGGAGACCAATAAAAAGCATTTTCGTCATCTTTTACTTTTTTACTATAGAAAAGGTAAAAATCCTGTTGAAGCCAGAAAGAAATTAATCGATATGTATGGAGAAGATGTGGAAATTTTGATGTCAAAGATGCATCACATTTTGGAAAGTCGGTTGAAGCTGAAAAAGACACGATAAATACATTAGTTGATGAAAATCGGCGAATAACAACACGTGAGATCAGTGAGAGTTTACGTTTATCGAATTCAACTGCTTATCACCACTAGAAAGGTCTGGGTTTAACTAAGAAGCTCGATATATGGGTGCCCCATGTGTTGACGCGTTGAGGATATACATTTTTGTTCCTTTCACTTCATAATGGGTTTTTGTAATTTTGTAGCGTATATCAACTCTATTTTGAGCTTTTTTGATTAGGGTTTGAGTGGCAGAACAGAGGTTTCATCTGAATATCATCTGAACTCAGCCCTGTGATTGTTTTACCTCATTTCATGGTTGTTTATAAGTTTCTTATTTGTTTTTCCTTTCTGTTACTTTGTTGATGTAATGAAAATCAAGGTATTTTCAGTAAAGCCCTACTATTATTATAATAAGATTGAATTCGATTAATGATCTAAGTACGCGTATATTTTCGCAAAGAAAACTGCCATTTTAATTTCAATTTGAAATTAGAACAAATACGAAAGGTTTGTTCAACAAATTGGCGAATGCGCTGGTTTCTTAATCAAATTTATGTTAATTAGTCTTTTTATTGTTTAATAAAAATGCAGAATAATATTTCTTTGAAACTGTGTGAGATATTTAGTTTGAAGCAATAGGTAGTGAACAAAATTTATATAATTATATTATATAATATTTATATAATAAATTTTCAACGAAAATTTCGAAAATAAATAATTTTTAAATAAGTGGTGAGAAGCAAAAGAGATCCAAAAAATCATAAAAAACCCTCTTATGTGGATTATTATTCAACTGATAGATACAAACACTGAATATCATCGGAAACATCCTATGTTCACTATTAAAATGATAGAACAATCTAAGTGTATTAGCTTCCTTATTGAATTGGCAGTTCCTTTCAAACTGTTTTCTTTTTGTGGTCAATGTACTCAAATGATATTCAACATTTCATTTAAAGGAGCCAATATAATTTCAGTGTTCCTTAAATAAACAAGATTAGAACTTCAGTGATGTCAGTTTTCAAAAAATTAGTATAACTTTTCATCAATTTCCTGCAATTTTACAGATCACGAAAACATATGAAGAAGCATTTCGTGACCTCTTTCATGAACCCTGATTCAGCATTCGCAGTTTAATACCATTTTGAAATTATTTTCAAGTGTGGAAGAATATTGTTGAATGTCGTTCTCACAAAATTCTATGTCTTCTTCGAATTGATAGTCAATGTTCCTCAATTCCGGTGGAAATTTTCCCATGAAAATAGACTTCGCTGAGAATAATAAAGAATTCTGAAAATTGAAAAATTCATATAATATGCATATTCAATAACTATTTAGCTTAATATATAAGGTTGTGCGGAAAGTAATTTCGTTTTTTCCCGACAAAGGATTTAATTGTATTTCATACTTCACACTTAAACCGCATGATCATTATATGTTTTGAGAGCTGATAAAGAAAGGCATGTGTGGAAGAGTTCAATTAATTATACGCAGTAGTTTATGGTTGGTGCCCTTTTAAATATGCAGAGTAATAAGCAGCATTTTTCACATATTTTACTTTTTTACTATAGAAGAAGTAAAAATCGTTTTCAAGCCAGAAAGAAATTAACTGATGTGTATGGAGAAGATGTGTTGACAGTACGCCAGTGCCTCAACTGGCTATCGGTGAGAAGTTAAATTTATCGAATTCAACTGTTGATGACCATTTCCAAGGCCTGGGGTTAACCCAGCTCGATATATGGGTTTCCCATGTTCTCACGGAAAGAAATTTGTATTGGTCTTTTGTGATTCGCTTCTTGAACGTTACAAAAATGATCCATTTTCGCATCATTATTGAGGACGAAAAATGGGCTATATATAACAATGTCAAACGAAAGAGATCATGAAGCAAAAGACATGAACCGGCTCAAGGCATTTGGAAAGCCAATATCCACCAAAAAGAGGTGATGTTTGGGGGGATTTTGATACAAGTTTGGTCACTCGCCAAAAGCTTTTACAGCTTAAATGAGATATACTGCCACACCTACCATATTCTCCAGATCTGGCGCCTTCGGATTATTATTCGTTCCGGTTATTACATAAGTTTTTGGACAGTTAAACCTTTACTTCAAATGGAGAGATCAAAAATCATTTGAACCATCATTTTCCAGCAGAGACCAAAAATTTTATGAGCATGGAATCATGCTACTACCTGAAAGATGGAACACTGTGTTAGACCAAAATGGCCAATATATAATTTAATAAAATATTTAATCATTATACGAAAATTGTTTCTCATTTTCCGAAAAAAAACCGAAATAACTTTCCGAACAACTCAATATTATATTGAAAATAATTTTCTTCCACGCAAAATTCGAAAAGGGTTCAAATTTGGTTTTTCATTACTAGATTGTTTTTATTTTTTGTTGCCATATTTTCAATTATATTCATACATTCGGTACTTCGTATACTCGGAAATATATTATTTACTTAATCAAATAATATTAGAATACTGGCTACAATTTTTTGGGTTTTTTTGTCAAATCAACTTTTACATTGAATAAGGTGAGCTTAAAAGTATTGATTCTTGAAGAATTTTGTTTAATTAAGATTCTAGTTTTGCAAGGGAGTTTCCTTTGACCGATAAGCGATGGGCCATTTAATCTAATTATTTATCCAATTTTCTTATGTTAAAAAGCTATCTTATAATGTCTATGACTACCCATGTGATTTTTGATGGGTCAAATTGTTCACGTTCACGGTGACGAATAAATAAATAAATAAATAAATAAATGCATATTTTATATTTTAGCATTGAGCTTTTTCAGTGATCCTAACGTTCCACATTTTTATATTCAGTTGTTCTTTCCGCTAATGGATTCTGTTACTGTATCTAGTTCTTGAGAACACACTATATGTTTATTATCATTCTCAGTTAACGATACAAAATGAACAATTCTAGGATTGCGGTGTATACGCAGAAGGGAGGAATAAGCGGTTAATTTAGTAGATAATTAAATGGATTTTCCCAACAACGCCTGAAGTTGTAATTAGAATATGTAAAGTTCGTACACTTTGTGTTTCGGATGCCAAGGCGCACAAAGTTTTTAATTGTTACAAATTGCTCAAGTTTCATAACTGCTTAATTAACTCCACCATCTCAGTACGTCAACTAAAAATCCACCGTTTCCTTTCATTAGCACCGAGATCCTTAACGAAGACTCCCACGGAGGTTTTACTGATAAACATTATTAGAAATACAGAAGTTCAGGGTGAATATGGTTTGTTAGTATAGGATGCTATAATGACAGTGTTCATGATCATTTAGTGTTATGTATTAAACGATTTGAACATATTGAGATCTTTCCTTCTGTCCCAGTTTCATAAGGTGGAATAAATTCCTTTTTCCTGGAAAAAACTAATGAAGACGAAGTTCCATATACGATCAAAAACTTAAAAAATAAAAAATCCCTGGGGGTTGACACATTTCGAACAGAAACCATCAAGCTGGTGGCGAATGAGTTGGCACCCCCATTGACATACCTGATCAATTGGCCCTTCAGAATTGGAATATGTTCAGCTATATATGTTTATCTTCTACAATTTTAATTTAAAAAATTTTATTCAAAAACTTTTAGAATTAAATTAATGTCTAAAACAAGCACCGCTTATATTTAATAGACGTATATAATCTAAACTCAATATACAATGTCAAATGGAATAAATAAACCAAAAGATACACGAAAGTCCCTAAAATTAATAAATAAATATTTAAAGGAGACAAAATTTGTTTCTGGTCTTGCCCTCAAAACGCCATTTGCATCTTAAAAACATGAACACACTTAAAGGACCTCTCAAAGAATATAATTTATTTGAAATATTTAATATATTTAAATATTCGAATAAGTAAATTCAGAAATCTCTCAAAGCATGCACTGTATCTTCAAAAAACAAATATAGTTCAAAGCAATTCCGTCTTCAGTCCTGAAATATATTCAAAATATCAAAATCAAAAAACTAACCTGTACCAAATCACTCAATAATAAAATTGAATAAAATTTTTTAAATTAAAATTGTAGAAGATAAACATATATTAATTTGTTTTAATATTCAAATTTTGTTATATTTCTTCTATCAAGTAAAAGGCCTTTCTATTTTTTTTTATATATAATATATAATTATATCTTGGCTTCAATAAATCTCATTATACAGTGTCAATGAATTTAAGTAAGCTTTAAAAATAGCTCACACTGTTCTTTGATTCTGTTAGAGCATAGATAAATCTTGAATTATAAAGATGATCTATGTCTCGAAACATTATTTCATTTACACGTGTTGAGTGGTTTGGTACAGGTTAGTTTTTTGATTTTGATATTTTGAATATATTTCAGGACTGAAGACGGAATTGCTTTGAACTATATTTGTTTTTTGAAGATATAGTGCATGCTTTGAGAGATTTCTGAATTTACTTATTCGAATATTTAAATATATTAAATATTTCAAATAAATTATATTCTTTGAGAGGTCCTTTAAGTGTGTTCATGTTTTTAAGATGCAAATGGCGTTTTGAGGGCAAGACCAGAAACAAATTTTGTCTCCTTTAAATATTTATTTATTAATTTTAGGGACTTTCGTGTATCTTTTGGTTTATTTATTCCATTTGACAGTGTATATTGAGTTTAGATTATATACGTCTATTAAATATAAGCGGTGCTTGTTTTAGACATTAATTTAATTCTAAAAGTTTTTGAATAAAATTTTTTAAATTAAAATTGTAGAAGATAAACATATATTAATTTGTTTTAATATTCAAATTTTGTTATATTTCTTCTATCAAGTAAAAGGCCTTTCTATTTTATGTTCAGCTATATTCACGACTGCAATCATTTCACCCTTATTCAAATCTGGTGTTAAACTTAGAGTCGAAAATTATCGTCCAATTTCCGACATTACGAACTTAGCTAAGATCTTTGAGACCATTTCGAAAACACGTTTGGATAAATATCTGCATAAATATAACACTTATCCAGTAATCAGTTCTGGTTCAGACAAGAAAATCTACAACTGTAGATGCGGTCACAATGCTGACAAATCGAATAAGTAAATATATCGATGAAAAATTACCAACCCCCTGAGTGACTATCGAACTGTTGAGTCTTGGGTCCAATCCTCTTCAACATATGTTTGAATGATCTGTTTTCATTAAATGATACGGTGGTGGTGCATAAGGCGGAATCGTGGGTCTCTCTGAAAGAAAAAGTTGAACAAAACTTCAAAGCTGGGACTAAATGGTTCGAGAGTAGGTTGCTGAGGATTAACGAGGACAAAACTAGCTATGTCGCTTTCACTTCATATTCAAGTAATTTGCCTGGGTTCGGTTCACTCACGATAGATGATGAAGACGTCAGCTTCTCCATTTCGCGAAGGAATAAGGTGAAATATCTTCGTGTATATATAGATTCAAATATAAGATGGGATGTACATGTCGACTTCGTGGTAAAGAAGCTTCGAAGTACAGTATATAGGTTAAAATATATTAGACCATACTTACGTGAGATGCAGATGCGCATGCTATAACACACATTATTTGAGCCCCATCTCACTTACGGTATAGTTGCTTGGGGTGCAGCAAACACCAGTTATTCGAGGAGGCTGGAACAAACACAGAAATCAGTGTTGAAGATGATTTTCAAGAAGAGAAGAACTTACCCGACTGAAGATTTATTTGGAGAAGCATAGATCTTGGAAGTCAGACAGCTTTACTTTGTTAAAACCATAATCAGACAACATATGAATAGGCACAAACTCGAAAGAATAGATCACCCTTAAGAAACTCGTCACAGAATAAATTCTCACGTTCTAAAGTCACATAAAAATATCCTGCAGAGGTCTAGATCTTACTTGGCTCCTAGGTTTTCTAACTTGATACCGATAAAGATCAGAAATATTAGTAGTATTTGTGTATTCAAGAGAAAACTTAAGGAGTGGATACTGGGCTTACAGTACTACAGATACATCATTACGTTGATAAGAAGAATATGATATTATGTATTATTTCTGAGAGATGTTTTGGTTCTGCCATGGTAAAAATCTTTCGATTTTTATGCACTGCGATTTTCGGAGTTGCAGATTCTGAGGATGTGCCCTTTTGGTTCATTTGCCATTTCGGGATGCTTTTTTGTTCCTCGTTGTACATAATTTTATCTATCATACAGAATTGCATTTGTTCATGTTGATGCTCATTATGTTGGTATTGTGTCCCACGGACAGGTTTAATCCTTAGATGGGAGCTATATATTTGTTTGTCATTAAATATTAATCTTTGATATATATTTGTATTTGTGGATTTTCTGAGCAAATTAATATTATTATTATTATTATTATAATGTTTTCCATTTTCTGGAAAAAATCTGTAGAGATATTTTTCTGATAAATATTCATAAAGAACTAACTTTGTATAGGCTTTTGAGCTTTCGCCTGGAACAGTAGTCCGGAAAGAGTTATGTCGTTATTAAAATGACGAGGGGTTCAGAAGTTGAGAAATACAAAGAATATCGATTTATCAATTCAATATTTCAATAGTGTAAATTGTTGTTATTGAAAGAATGTTCAATTTTCTTTTAGTCCATTCGGTAAAGGCTTTCGACCGAATTAAAAATTAACAGAAATTATGCATACCCTAACATTATGATATTTAAAATATCTTCATTCTGTACACTTATGACATACTGTGTTTTGAACAGAAAGATAAATAAATTATGATATTTAAAATATCTTTATACTATGCTTTGAACAGAAGGACAAATAGATTATTTAAATTTAGTTATTTAAAATTCAGCTAGTCATACACTTGGTATTCCTCAAAGGATGGTCGTTAAAAATATGAAACGATCGGACCATGTTTCAGGTTTTAGCAATAAATTGTGAAATATTCGTATATAAAAATAGGTTGGGTAAACAGGAATCCATTATTTTTCCGGTAGTTGGCTGAAGAGTTTGATATCTCATAAAGTACAAGAGAGTAAGAGTTGATTATTTGGTTTCTTTATTATGTTAATATCTTCCATATGTCACAAATTTTCAGCTGACGGAAGTGAATAGTTGGCAAAATACCGCCTAACTTCAAGAAGTTAAAATGTGAGTCAGTTTATAAAGAGCCCTGATGAAACAACCAGACTCAACTCAACAGAATCACCGAATGAATATTTCCATGAAATGTTATTCTAGTTAGAATATCATCCCTATCTACATTTTGATTGATGCTAAATTCTCCCCCATCATGGCGACGCTATCCCTCAGCGCCGTTTACAATTCATTTCGCCAATGCATTATCAAACTCCATTCAGAACACACTCGAGTTTTATTTTCCACGGCTTTGATTCTTGAGTGTTTATTACCCTATAAGAGTTCCTGAAGCAAAGCGTTGTGCGAAAATTAAAAATGCTCTTTCATTATATTGTGGATCCAGTCGGAATCATTCATTCCGAATTATGAGATTAGCTTGTTTGAATGGATTTTCAAGAGGTTATGAACAATTAATCGATGGGAAAAAAATAGAATTCATACTCAAGGTTGCCCAACAATATGGACCATTATTCTATTATTTTACAATTGCGATAAATGAGTTCCAATGAAAGAGATAAGACCGATACCAAGGTACAAAAAGCCTCTTTTAGCAAAACATAAAGGGTTTTCCATTACAAGAATGATAGGATTTTAATTTTAAATAGAGCAACAAGGGTTTGATATCAGTTTAATTCTTGCTTCAATTTGAAACTTGAACAATGCAGTTATTTTCGGCATAAGATATCGTTCAAATGTCCACTAACCTGTGGCTCCAATGGTTGATGACTGTGTAATAATCTTCACTGTATGTCGCCATCACCTGACGAATATTCTCTTCAAAGTGATCCAAAATCGGTGGCTTGTTAGAATAAACTTGTGCTTTCATATACCCCTAAGAAAATGACCCAGCTGTTCAAATCAGATAATTTTGGCGGCCAATTTACAAATCTTCATCGTGAGATGGTCCTATCGTCAAACCTTTCCCTCAGCTGATCGAGCGTAGCATCATCTCTATGGCATGTAGCCCTTGTTGGAATCACATATCTTCAATATTGATGATCTCAAGTTCTGGTCATATAAATTCGAGTAACATGGTCCCATAGTCATAAACCGCACCAAACAATGAGTATTTCCGAATATAAAGGAACTTCAAGTAACACATTTCTTACTGAGTTGTTCTTGCTCTTGTAGCGACAAGTTTTCCTATTAATTAAGCTATTCAACCAAAAATCAACTTTCTCTGAGAAGATGGTGTATTTCACTAAAATCAGAATATTGTTTCAAGTACCGAAGAGGCCACTCATCAAAAATCTCGACGTAATCTATAATCCTTTGGCTTTATTGAATTGTATCAGTCCTTACTTGGTGAAAATCCATATTAAATAATTTGAAATAAAGTTATTCTGATTTTCACAAATTTTTATTCATCAATGAAATACATCCTTCAATTAAATTCACTATGGAAACCGAACTTAATAATTCTATTAATTTTCTTGATTTAACTGTTACTCGAATAAATAATTCACATGATTTTTCAATATTTTACAAACCAACCTATACGGATTCTATTATACACAATAAATCAAATCATCCTCTAAATCAAAAATTATCAGCACTTAATTGTATGATCCATAGATTAGTTAATATTCCCATGAATCCAGAAAATTATATTTCAGAACTTAACATAATTAAACAAATAGCTATTAATAATGACTGTGATCCAAAGTTGATAGACAAATTATTGATGAATAAAAATAATAAAATAGCTTTAAATATGGTGTTTCCTAATATAAAACAAAATTTTAAATACATTTCGTTAAAATACACTAAAGGTATTTCTGAGAAAATTGCTACATACCTCAAAAATAAATATAATTTGAGAACCTCATTTAAAACTAATTCAAACCTGAGTAAATTTATCAAAAATAATAAAGACTACACACATAAAGATGATAAATCTGGGGTTTATAAGTTAACCTGCGGTGATTGCCCTAAAGTTTACATAGGTCAGACTGGAAGAACTTTCCGTCATAGGATGTGTGAACATTTGAAGAATTTCCTCAATAATAAAAGCAATTCTACATATTCCATCCATTTGTTAGAAACAGGACATACTTTCAACCATAACTTTGAAATTCTACATATAGAAAGCAAAAGTTATGCCTTAAATCTTTTAGAATCTCTAGAGATAAATAAACATAATAAAATTGGAATATTACTTAACGAACAAATAGATTTAAATAGCTCACCTCTGTTAAATATATTCAGATAAGCTAGAATTTGCAGGGACCCTTTTTTGGGTTTTAGTGCTCAATAAAAATTTATTGTACTTACTGTAATATAAATAGCCACGGATTTCGGAAACAAGCTTAGTTATTCAAAATGTGATCTTGCCTGATGATGCTACTGTGATAGCGAAACAATTGTTGTGAGTTTAACAATAAAAATTTGTGAAAATCAGAATAACCTTATTTCAAATTATCCTTTGGCTTTAGTTCTTGAGTCAATACGATAGAGAGAAACTACACTACTCAGCGATCATAGAGAGGTCGGGGTTGGTAATATGCCATTGAAATGGTTCACTAGCTTCCTTACAGATAGAAGACAGATGGCCCCGCAGTAGGGTATGTAAGTACATTCTGACCAACGAATTATGTGCTGTTCGGACTGGTGCTCTTTTTAGTGAAAATAAGCCGAATGCTTCACCTGCGTTTACCAGCTAGATTGTATCTTTTTGCGGATGATCATGTTGTCGTCGTAAAGGCATAAACTGGCATGATTTTTTTACTGAGGCTGAACTCGCTTCAAATCTCATTAATGACTGGCTTAAATATAAGACTTTCACACTAAACATCAGAAAATCTCAACACTGTTTCCAACTCAAGGGATTCTGAACTGGTGGCCGATTTGTATCTAAAGATCCACACGAATCTACACTGTAAAGGGCTCTGCTTTAGAGCATGATAGAGTAAAAGTACCTCGAAGTCATCATTGACGACTCTTTGAGCTAGGAGCCGCATATAATCGAGGTTCACTGTAGACTCGAATTTTCATCACCTTCGATCAATTTTAGATGTCGAAACTGTATATTATGCGCCGAGCCAGTCAATCCTGCAATATGGTATTCATATGTGGTTTGGAGCTGTGCACGTTCATATCGAAAAACTGCTTGTCCTGCAAAAGAGAATTAAAAAAATTATGTTACGAAGATCTCGCAGTTTTTTGAGTGACTTTTCATCAACACCAAGCTATTCATCCTCTAACAACTATTAGCGGGGAAATGAATATAAGAATGTAATCAATTCTTATTTTTATAATTGAAGAAATAGACGATTTGATGTCATGATTCTGATTTAAAATATACCAAAATAACATACACAAAATAAAATAATAACATACAAAGAAATTAAAAAAATATCTCACTAACCTGGAAGAAATCAAAAACAATGCTATTTCCTCGCGTTTCTCAATTCCCATTTCGAACAGCTAACTAACTATATCACATGTGACACTTTTAGGTTAAAATCTTAGACATAGAACATATAAGTTACAAAGTTGTTTTCCCTAAAAATAACAGTTTTATTTTTACATGAATATTCTGTATACCCCACAGGTTTCAGATGCTGGCAATGTAGTAAACGCAAAACCCTGTTTAACGGTCAGAGTTCACTTTATATACTTTTTGTACTGCTTCAGACTGTGACCTAGGAAATTAAAGATCCCAGGAGCCATCCCAGTAACGCTTACAGGAGGAAAACTTTGTTTGGATCACCTGAAGGGGCACTGAGATTGGTGACATTGACTCATGTTTTCGAAGAATTTACATATGACATTTATTTGTTCATTAAGTTAAATTTTTTTGGTATTGATGTGAAAATATAGGGAAATGGGGTATTTTCATGTTAGTTAGGAATCGAATCTTATCCAACATCACAGGTCCAGCCCAGAGTTGGAGAATATCATTCATAAGAAAATATTAGGTTGTACAAATTTGAGATTTTATGATTGAACATAACTTTTATTCATTCATGCAAAGGATGCAACTCCAGATCCTTACGCAAAATTCTTCCAATTGGAAAAGCTCAAGTTGCAATGTTCTCCTCAGTTCGCACGTTTCGTCGTCTCTTTGATGCCTTATTGTCTTTTAACGTAATTCACGTTCAAACATTTTCACAATGCTGCTTGAAACTGACGCAGAGTACCAATTCTCTAGTAAATAAACATTAAGTAAATATTTTTTTATTTCCAACCGATCGAGAGGAGTCAAACGCTGCATCATGAAACTACACACTATACTAAATATAGTAACACCTTGAAATAAGGAAAAATTCATTAAAAACCGAGACATATCACCCATATTGAAAGATCCTTTAGAATAAAGCTTGAATACCTAAATTAAATTTATTTGTTAAATTATCCACCTTCAAACTAGAAGCATTAGACTGATTCACAAATTGAAAACATGTTAGTTCGTTGTATTCAAGTCAAATCAGGTGTGGCAGCAATAATATTGGGAAAAATAACACTAAAAAGGCGCAACACTATTATCTCCACAAGTAAAATATTCACAAAAGTTATTTACAATTAATTGATACAAGAAACAGTATTAGTTTGTGATTCGTTCTTGAAGAGATGGCCAATATTTTCAGGTGTGCTCACTAACCGAGAACGTGAACGGATTTTTTGAATAAAATTACTATCCAGTTTCACGAATAAATTGATCAATGAATTGCCGTGACGGCATTCCATTTCTATTGAAATTTTCACTTAAATTTCTATTAATATGAATAAAAGATTCGCCATTTTGGAAATAAATTTTCAATTATTCCCACTTTTGTTGAAGCCTAAATTGACCCATTTCATTAACGTCAAATATTAAACCTTCTGTCAAAACACGAGTGACAAAAATATTTCCAAACTCGAAGTTACTCCTACTTCAAAATGCAAACGCTAGATGGCCCACTCTTTATGATTTATTCGCTGTATTATCTTCCATCCATTTACTTCTTTTTATCAGTTTTTGTCTGTTGATTGTGCGCTATTTTCCAACCCTTTTAAGCTGAATGAAAAGGCATTTCCCTGCAATTTCCCCGTCAAGATAAAGACATTTTGAACTAAAATGAGAGACATTCGACAGGTTATACGTTTCGTTCTAATGGAACTCTTGAATGAGAATGATAAGAAATCGATTAAATTCAATTGAGTGTCGTATTCCTATGACTTTCGCGATTGTCTGATGGCAATTTTAGTATCTTAATGAGAAATAAATGTCACGCTAAGAACAATTTTAGCATTAGGGTTCCTACTTTGAATGTTTCCTTAAGCTTTTCACTAACAAGTGAAAAATGAGTATAAAAAAAGATTTGGGTCTTTTTTGATCAGGTCATTGAAAATTTGTAATCAAAAATCAGAAAATTTTGAAACCAATAAAAGATGATTAATATCAAAATTAATTATGTAAAGGAAAACCATTTTTATTCCATCAATTAATTACACATACATGTTTTCATTTTTAAACGGTTTCGATCATACAGTCTGTATGATCTGAAGTTACAAGGTAAATGGAACGCGTCATCAGTTACTCAATAAAAAAAGTGAAAATCAATAATTATTGTTTTTCATTTGATTTGAATTGGGAATACCTGTTGGTTAAAAATAAAATTGTTATTTTTAGGGAAAACAACTTTGTAACTTCTACGTTCCATGTTCTATGATCTATGTTCTATGTCTAAGATTTTAACCTAAAAGTGTCACATGTTATATTTAGTTAGCTGTTAGAAATGTGAATTGAGAAACCCGAAGAAATAGCATTGTTTTTTATTTCTTCCAGAATACCGACATCCAATCGTCTATTTCTTCAATTATAAAAATAAGAATTGATTTCATTCTTATTAATCAAAAACGTAAGCTATAATGACGATATCCATGAAGATTTGCATCGCTTTGGAAGCATCCAAGACTGATAAGAAGAAAAATAAATACGAATTCAAATGGATCCAAACTACGGGAACGGAAAATACATATCATGAAATACCAGAGGACAAACAGGATATATCTGACCATCATAAACTTTTGGCTCTACCGAAGGTTAAGAATATCTTGAAATCGATTAAAGTAAGAGGTTCAATTCGTACGTGTGTCATTTCATTAACTCCGGAATTGAAAGAAATATATTTTGATGCCGAAGAATATGTGATGTTTGAAAATGAATATTTACAACTGATTTATTCACCCGCATACGTGAGAACAGTATTTGGACAAGAATCACCAAAACCACAGGATACGGTAGAACTTTCAAGAAAAAGCAAAGAGAATAAAAAGTATTTCAAGAGGATAAAGGAGGATTTTGTGCTGAATAATTTTGATGGTAAGAGTGTTTCACTGAATTTATGATTAGAAAAATTCGAGACGGAATGCACGCGTTGTGAAGTAGAAGAAGATAGAGACAAAAAAAAACAATACAGTACGACCTATAAATGACAATTTAATTTCCATTAGGAATTTTTCTCCACCAGATACTCGGAAGAAAATAAGGCAATTTTTTGGTAAAGTTAATTTTTATCACAAATACATAAAAGATTTAGCTGGATTATTAAAACCGTTGCATAATTTACTGAGAAAAGATGTAAAATTCAATTGGTTATTGGCTTGTCAGGAAGCTTACAATAAGGGTAAGTACATCCTTTGTTCTGAGCCAATTCTTGCAATTTTCGATCCAAGTGCCTATACTACTATATACTATATACTGATGCCAGTATTCAAGGAGTAGGAGCTGTTCTTAAACAAAAACAGATTAATGGTGAAATGAAACCCGTCGCGTATTTTTCTAAAAAACTAAATAAATATCAAAAGAACAAGAAAGCAATATTCCTAGAATGTCGGGCAATTAAAGAGGCAATTAAATTTTGGAAATAGTGGCTAATAGGACATAAATTTATTGTTGTTACTGACCATAAGCCAGTAGAAGGGAAAGAATTTCGTACAAGACCAGATGAAGAGCTAGGTGACATAATGAATTTTCTATCACAATTCGATTTTGAGATTAGATATGAACCAGGAAAAGAAAATGTAGAAGCAGATTGCCTTTCTAGAAACCCAGTTCTGGAAGAAACGGAGAATATGGACGAATGTATAAGAACAGTTAATTTGATGGAATTAAATGAAATAAAAAACGAAAACAAAACTAGGGCATGGACGAAAATAGCCGATAAATGTATTGAAGAATACAATAGAACAGACCATTCTACAACTGGATATAGCCCAGAATATTTACTTTGTGGCAGAACTGATCCCATTATTCCAGAAGAACTTATTGAAGAGAGAAATTCAGCAAAAGATAAGTAAATAGCATATAAAAATTCTTTACGCTATCAGAAATACAATAAAAGACTGATCGACAAGAATAGGAAACATTATGATTTTAAAATTGGAGATTATGTTTATGTTGAAAATAAATCAAAATTGAATAGAGAAAAACTTGATGAAATAAGAATAATACCTTTTCCAATAGTGAAAAAAATTTCTAACACTATATATGAGATAGATATTGGAAATAAAAGAAAGGACAATAACTATTTTCATGTAACTAAGTTGCTCCTATGTGAAAAGACAAACATGTACTGAGGGGTGCATACTTTGTGTGGGGGGATGTAAAAATAAAACTGTTATTTTTAGGGAAAACAACTTTGTAACTTCTATGTTCTATATTCTATGATCTATGTTCTATGTCTAAGATTTTAAGCTAAGAGTGTCACATGTCATATTTAGTTAGCTGTTAGAAATGTGAATTAAAAAACCCGAAGAAATAGCATTGTTTTTGATTTTTTCCGGAATCATGACATCAAATCGTCTATTTCTTCAATTATAAAAATAAGAATTGATTTCATTCTTATATATTTATATATATATATATATATATGGATTTGTCACAGATGTTCAGATATTGTACACATTCATCTTACTCAACGTAGTGTAGATGAACTACCTACCAAAGCTACATACTGGTTTTGTTTTGATTTTGTTTATAGCTGTTGGGCATGAGCGTCATGATGACGTAGACGACATCAGCGACATTGTATAAGTCTCCTTGAATTAACCAAACATTACAAGAATTTTGCCTTAGTTGGTAGTCTATATGAATGGTTTTTCTATGGCACATTTTTCTTCACGGCTGCAATGTGTTCGGCTGAACTCCCTACACGACCACGAAGAGACTTTTTAACATCTGCTACAGGCCTGTTTTCTTCGAATTTATTTACTATTTTTCTCAGAACACTCGAGTATGCGAGCCAAAAAATTACGAAGAGCCCAAATACACTTTTATTTGAAATCATATTTTCGTAATTGGCTTCAGTTACTTTGACACGTTGTTCAATGTTGAAATTTTCCATGATTTTCTAAAAGACTGAAGATGTCGAAACAGGAAAAGTAACTTCACAAAATATTTAACAAAATTTGAATATCAAAACAGATTTAATCTGTTAGTCTTCTAAAAGTTTAATTTCAAAAAAATTTTTATTCAAAAAACTTTTAGAATTAAATTAATGTCTACAATAAGCACCGCTTATATTCAATAGACGTATATAATCAAAACTCAATATGTAATGTCAAATGGAATAAATAAACCAACAGTTATAAAGAAAGGTCATCAAAAGTAATAAATAAATATTTAAAGGAGACAAAATTTTTGTTTCTGATCTTACCATTAAGAACACCAATTGCCTTTCAAAAACTTGATCACAACTTAAGGACTTCTCAAAAAATATAATTTATTTGAAATATTTAAAATATTTAAATATTCAAATAAGTTAATTCAGAAATCTCTCAAAACATGCACTATATCTTGAAAAAACAATTATAATTCTAGTAATCTCTTCATCGGCCCTAAATAATATTCCAAATATATTATGAATATTATTATGTGTTATTATCTGTATATTCCAGAAAGAAGTAATATGAATGAATGATAATTTCTGGCATATATCTTGCACTTATTTATTCATTCATATTGTGTTGGTTGACAGCAATTCTTGACATGGTAGAAATGATTTAAATAATCAATTAAATGATAAATTATGAGAATTATCTGACATTCAAAATTTAAATGTTCAATAAAGGTCAATGAAGTCAATCCTTCAACAGTTTATGACCATGAAAACTGTATTTTTCAAGACTTACCTTCTGAATTATGCTAAGATGAGCAGGAAAATTATTGTCTCACAAAATTTTTCCATTCCAATGGATTAATTTTGAGTATTGACTTAAGGAGACTTGTGAAGATCCGTTTAAAATAAGTGTTACGCTAACCATCCAGAAACGATTGATGCCTTGAAACGCGAAATCGAGGTTGGCATTCATAAGATTGAGCACCTAACAATCGACAATGTACTGAAAAATTGATTTTAACGGATAGGGTACTGTAGCTAGTCGTGGCGATCATTTGAATGATAATGGTTTTCACTCATAAATGTCAAGTTTCAACCTTTCTATAAACTCACAATTTTAAAAAAATGTTCAGTAATTTTTTATTTTTAGCCGATCAAATATGAAAATTTTAATTGACTGACTCCTTATTTTGGATCGAAAATAACCATATAGGGCTTTCACTGATGTATTTGTGAACTTCTTTATTTTAAATATACAATTTTCAGAGGAAGATAATTTCATCGTTTTTACTTATTCTGCAAACTGAATTTTCAAAATAACTTATAAATTTGCGCATTTCTTTCAAGATAATTTGGAATAGTGGTAGAATCAACTTTATAGGAAATTTAGGTCCTCATGAAAACTCAGATAAAATAACGTATCCTCCTCAATGAAACTATTAATTTTTAGATGACCCTTATATGAATCGGATCATGAATGCAAAATTCGCAGTTATCATTGTTCACTGAAAATACGTTGAGTTAAAAAAACTGCAGATATTATCCATTGTTTATTTATCATCAAACAGAAATTGATCACATTTATTCCAACTATATACAATGTCCAACAAAAAGTGTGCTTCTATTCATAACATCATTTCTTCTGTATCAGTTATATACAGGTGTGGAAACTCCAACCAACACATCAAAATCAACATTAACGTACACATAAAAGAACGAAATTGAATGATATGCCTATAAAAACTTAGGCAAAAGAAGAGTTTCCACGTAGATAATCAACAACTTTCCTTTCTATTAAAGTTATTTACAAAAACATTCGATTTCAATTAAAAACAAATTCAATTGCACTATTCCGTTTTGTTTGCTCTATACAGAACAATTTTAGTCGTAACTAGATTTAACGGCATCGATTTTATGTACAAACTTAAAATATAGGTATTTTTATTTCAGGTGTGTATGCTTTTGATATGTGCATGGAAAAATTTTCTAAACACTCTCTTATATTTCTAGTAACAAGTAGATTATGGACTTTTAGTATCTCTTTCAGACAAATTGTCTGGATACGCACTCGTTACTGTAGCTGTTGACGTCTTGACGGAACTTGTCGCCAGGCTGGCTATATCACTAAACCAACTTCCAAGGTTCAACCTGTCCGGTAGAACCGGAAGTGGTTTTCAAATGACATGCGCCGGTGGAAGCTGCTCGTTCCTGAAATCCTCGTTCTTCATTATCACACAAACAGGACGTTTCATATTTTCTGGACTTGGAGTCCTATGAGGGGGGAAGCTAGGCGGGCAAAAATTGCACGAGGGGCTTGTGACATTCCTTATCAGGTTTGGCCAGTCCAAACTAGGTGAATAAAGGTGGTTGTTGCTGTAAAACAGTGCTAATTCCCTCAATTTGTTCTCATCCGGATACCGGAAATGGTTGAAATATGGAAATGATGGGAAAAGCGATGGCGGAAGTTTCAAGGTGTCAGTTTCTGTGGGTAGTAATGACGGTAGACCTGTTGCTGCAGAAATTGGTGGCATCATCGATCTTTGCAAACTTTGGCTCTCTATCGATGGTGATAGAAGAGGTCCCATTGAAAAGCCGAATTTGGTTTCCTTCTTCAGTTGAGGCTTTGGTTTTCTCCGTGGTCGATATTTATAATCTGGATGTTCCTTCATATGGAGTGCTCTGAAAATATAAAAGAATTGTAATGAGCTACCACTATTTTCAGGAAATTATCGATTTTAATTGAACACGCGTATGAAAACTTCCGTGTAATATAAAAATAACCGTGTACAATTACTATAAGAAAAGATGAGGGGTGGGCCATTTATGCATTTTTGATCGGTTATAAATAGAAAACTGATACATATTTTTTCAAAGTCATGAGTTTATTAGAAAGGCTGAACCTTGACATTTAGCAATGAAAAACAATATCATTCAAATGACCACCACGACTGGCGACGGTATATTTTATTGAATTATTTATTGGCCGTTTTGGTCAAACACCTTTTGCCATCTTTCTAGTAATCGCATGATTCCACGCTCATAAAATTGTTGGCCTTCGCTGGAAAAAAACTGATCCAGGTGATTTTTAACCTCTTCATCCAAAGAAAAGGTTTCATCGACCAAAAAATTTTGCAATGACTGGAACAAATAATAATCCGAAGGCGCCAGATCTGAAGAATATGGTGGGTATGGCAGTCCCATTCAAGCTATAAAAGCTTTTGACCAGTGACCAAACTTATATGCGGTCTCGCATTATCTTGTTGGAACACTACCCTTTTTCTGTTGATTAATTCTGGCCTTTTCTGTTGAAGTGCATTATTCAGTTTGTCCAGCTGAACACAGTAGTCTTCCGAATTAATTGTTGTGTTATCCAGTAAATCCGGGTGTTGCAGCGTATCCCATTCAAGCTGTAAAAGCTTTTGGCTAGTGACCAAACTTGTATGAGATCTCTATTATCTTGGTGGAACACTACACCTTTTCTGTTGATTAATTCTGGCCTTTTCTGTTGATTAATTCTGGCCTTTTCTGTTGAAGTGCTATTCTTTTAAAATCCCACCAAACACAGCATCACCTTCTTTTGATGGATATTGGCTTTTAAATGCTTTGAGTCGGTTCATCATTTTTGCTCCATGATCTCTTGCGTTTGACATTGTTTTAAACAACCTATTTTTCGTTCCCAGTAATGATGTGCTTCAAAATCGGATCATTTTCGTCACGTTTGAGAAGCAAATCACAGACGTCAACTCGACGACACAAATTTCTCTCAGTGAGAACATGCGGAACCCGTATATCGAACTTAGAGGTCAAACACAGGCCTTTCAACAGCTTAATTCGATAAATTTAACCTTTCGCCGATCTCACGTGTTGTTATTGGCTGATTTGCATCAACTTATACCTTTTTCATATCTTTATTAGCTTCAACTGGTCTTGCAAACCAGTTCTGATACTGGCGTACTGCCAACACATCTTCTTCATACACATCGGTTAATTTCTTTCTGGCTTCAACAGCATTTTTACCTTTTCTATATTGAAAAAGTAAAATATGACGAAAATGCTGCTTATTGCTCTCCATATTTAAAAGGGCACCAACCAAAAACTACTGCGTTGAATTGATTGAACTTTTTCAAACACAAGCCTTGCTATATCAGCTCTCAAAACATATAATGATTATGCGGCTTGATAGTGAAGTTAGGTTTGAAAAAATACAATTGAATTCTCCGTCGAGAAAAAACAAAATTACATTGCAAACAACCTCATATTTTTATTTTCACGTTGAAAATCTCTCTGTGCTGATATGAGTAATACTCCTTCTGCCAAATTTATACTTAAAGACGCCATTTTTTTTATCATTACCAATGGAATGAATTTTTTGAAAAGCTTAACAATTAGCCATTTTTCGAAACGATTATGAAAATCTCAAAATTTTCAATCGCTAGGTACATCAAATTTGAAAAGGTCGAATGAGTACTCATAAATAAATCGATTTATTCGATACGGAAAGTAATAAATAGTCATGAAATGAAAAATAAAAACATTTGTTAAGGTAAATCTATAGCAGTTTGTTTCGATAGGGGTTGAATTGTAAAAGCAATAATAGAGTATCTAAGGCAACACGTTCACTGGAGGCGACGGAAGATAATGCCTCTATTGTTGAACATATCGCGGCTGCTACTGTGATCCTATTCACCAGGGGAATTGTGTGAAATCAGCGAATACGAAACTGTATTTTCCCTCACTCGGGGCAAACTAGTGCAAGTAAATAAAGTATGTAGGGGCAAAGGAAGTATTGTACTCATTTATTAGGATTGGGGAATAACTCCATCAACACTTAACTCAATTGTACCCCGCATACTATCGAAAGTACAATTTTTATCTATTCTTCTAGGACGATGATTTCTTTATAAGATATAATTTGATCATTTTTGATTGCAAGTTTGTTAGTGTACATCATACAGCATGATTAGATAAGACCTAAATAAAAAGAAAGCTGAGCTGCTCTGAAACATTCGAAGCCGTTTCTTGGAACAGATTCGAATCAAAAAATGGCGGACCTAGCGCTTGGTCTGAAAAGGGGCAAACTCAGAACACTTGTCGAAATTATGACAGATCACTGCAGGCTGAAAGAGCATTTGCACAAAACTGCATCTTGTCGGGGAAATATAAATAGGGGTGAACCACAATATTCCGTGCGGACGCAGTGGTAGTAGGGTGAACAAACGCCCGCTCACTATTAAATAATAATAATAAGTAAAATGATTACTGGAATAAGAAACCTGGAAATATTTTAGCTGGAAATGAAGGTAGGTATTATAAATCAAATTAAAAGCTTCCAAAACTTCAAAGGTAATTCTACTCTGATCGAAAATTGAATTGAACACATTTCCTTCCATTTAGTAAATGGCTTGGAAAAAGCCAGTCCGGTAGATAATAGGCCTTTGTTTTAAGTTTCCACTTATCTGAATATAGTATTTTGTTGGGTATGCATTACAGGTCGTATTTTTTAAGTGACGAGTTGTAATTTGTAAACCTATAGCAGCAGATGCGTCAAAAACAAGTGACCGTATGGGGGCAGCCATTGTCACTAATGAAACAAAATACAGCTATCGATTGCTAGGATAATCATTTGCTCTCGTGTACTGCAATGAGCGTGTTAAGAACGCCGTCATGGCTGAGATAGACTTATTGAGTATATAAATATGAAGACATTTTTTAGTAATATAACTACATGACCTACGCTCATTTTTTTGTGATTTGAAAGGGATAAAATAATTGGAACAAACGATTATTGATTGCAAGGACCTAAAAGCTGAACACGTTAAGAAATAAAATGCTGTTTTGTCGAAAAATATGTCTTTAGAGAAGACTTTTAGACAATTTCCTGACAATCCATTTCAAAGGTAGATCTATACACATCATCAAAAGTCTTGCCGCCCCCCCTATCAACTTTCAACTTGTTGAATGTAACCTGAAAATTTTTTGTGTGTGGAATCTTCACTAGCTTATCACTTAAATGAAAACAATAAACCAGCAAAAAATGTTCTTCGTTCTGCAGAACACAGTATATTTGAAGTTAATTAGTTTTCAGCGAATAACCAGAGATATATTCCGTAGAAAACGCCGGGACATCTAATTTCTCAGTTTAACCGGGAAAAAATAGTAGCCCTACATCAAAAAGATTTGTCCAACCACCAGATTGCGCAAAGTTTGAATATTCCACGGACTGCAAGGCAAGATCATTATATTGCAAATTTGACTCGAAGGAATCGAACGGTATCTGAAAGAGTCCTTCGAAGAAGTTTTTTGAGGACCTTTAGACGAGTAGTCTCAACCAGTACCAGATGGTTGTATTCCTCAAATTTAAGGGTAAGAAGACCTTTAAGGGTACCTTGGTTATCACCTGGACATAGAGCTCGGCAATGGGCAAAATACCACCAATGGCGCAACGTACTTTTCTCGGACGAGTCACTATTCGGTTTACAAAGTGAAAGTCGACGAGAAAGGGTTTGAAGAGGTCTAGGCAGACTAGAGAGACTCAATTTCACCCGGGAAGTTGTGCCCTTTCAAGGCGGATCAATAATGTGCTGGGGGGGGTATAATATTCGATCTCCATATCCTTCTTATTATCGTTGAACGAACAATGACTGCTGCCATCTACGTAGAAAACATTTTTGAACCAATCATCGTTCCTCTGCGCAACGAATTTGGGGATAATTTCATTTATCAGGATGATAACTCTCCACCACACCGCACATGAAGGGTTTAAAACATTATTCAAGAGAACAATATCCAGAGAATGAAGTGGCCAGCAAATTTACCAGACATGAATTCAATTGGGCACGTATGGGATTACTTAGGGAGAGCAATATACAATCGCCAAAACCCACCTTCAACCTTTGAGGAATTGAGTTTAGCCCTTCAGGAAGAATGGAACGATATGCCTGAAAATTTCATTAATGACTTGATTCGTAGGATACCTAAGCATATTTGGGCAATTGATTGAAAGAAGAGGTGGTAATATGGACTATTGAATTTGGATTTAGTTGTGGAATAATAATAATTAATCAAAAATAAATTATCGATAAATTAAGATTTTTTCTCATTTTTCCTATTTTGTCCCATCCTGCATGAAGCAAAGAGTAACAAACAAAAATTTTCCATCAAATATATTTTGAAGTTGAAATAGAGGAAAATATTCATCTCATTTTCAGGACATAGATCTATTTATTACTTGAGAAACCTAGGGGGCTAAGACTTTTTGCGATGTGTGTATTGTTCATTTTATTTCATGAACTTTCAGAAGACCAATTAACAACTTCTTCAATTTCTCAATTTGAATTCAATGTGCAGCTGGAGGAGAGATTGGAAAGAAGGGACATGTACTAGTTATGTCAATATACAGACCCCAAAATGGAAGTACCTAGACATTTTTTTCAAAGATGGAAAGAATATTAGAAATAAAAGAGCCAAAAAATAAATAGCTGTATACCAGTATAAGAGAGTCACTGAAAAGTCAAGTTCTCCTACTGACAACATTTGCACAAATTTTCATAACTGGGAAAGTTCTGTTTTTGATTTGCACGTATCAGATACTGAAGCACACAAAAGTGTGATATAACGTTTACTGGCATGGTACTTTTCCACTGAAACACTTAGCCAATGAGCCTGAAGTGGTAGACCAGGTGCTCTAACGCCAGCAGAATATCTTTTTTTAGCTCTTCGTTAAGAAGACAGCCTCTCTGCACTTGCAGAATGACAAGTCAACGCCTTCGAGATGCCACAGGTACTTCGGATTCCCTAGCACAGTCAGAAGTCACTCTCACATCGATACGCTTGTTAGGAAAAGTTCCACTCACTCGCGAATAAAAGCGTCAAAGATTAGTGTGGACAACGGAGTGGGTATACCAGCGAGATGAATGGCGATATGAACTTTTTATTAAGGACTCCAGATATGAACGTAATTATGATAGTAGACGAATACAGGTGTGGACACGTTTACTCTTATGAAAGAACTACCGCTCTATTCAAGCAGACCATCCTTTTCGAGGAGGTACAATTATGGTTTTGGGTGGAGTTTGTTTCAATGACAGAACTGACTTATTAGTATTTCCAAGAACCATGACGTCTCAGACATATGTTCATGACAAAGTAGTCCCACAATTTCACGCAGCTATTGGTGAAAATTCCGTTTTTCTGGATGATAATACATTGCCACATAGATGATTACTGGTAGAGCAAACCTGGGTACTCAACATCTAGCATTACCTTCAAGGTCATCTGATCTAAATCTGATGAGCATGTCTGAGACCAATCACAAAGAACCCTTCATACCCATAGTCCATAGTCAGAAACGCTTCAATAGCTCCGAAATCTTTTGCCAGAACTTTGGCAACAAATTGAGCACCATATCATAATAACTTGGTGGAAAGCCTGCAAAGAAGATGCCACGTTTCAGAATTTCGGTTTTTCGTGAAATTTCATACTCTTTGAAATATATATTTTACTTTAAATCTCCCTATTTTAATCCGAAACACTACGTATACATATTTCAAAAGGCAATTGGGTTTTTCTGAAGGGAAAACACTTAACTTGTGACGAGCGGTTTATATTTCCCTATATTATACTTGTAACTGTTTTAGGACCGCTAATGTGCATCTTTCTGCTGGGCGGAGGCAAGCTTGCCGCCGACAACAATGGAGCGCTTTTCCGCACCACCTCTCTTTGTTCTAGCTCGGCAATTGGAGTATTTGCTTTCTGAGAGCACCAAAACGCCTACACAATCGCGCCTGTATAATCCACATGTAACTTGATTCATTGATTCAATCGTTTGACAAAACGCCTGTGTCTACAGACGAGAGTTTCCAATTGGGATTTTCCGGCGATGGTGAATGGGTCTTTTGTTGAAATATGAATGCCGCAGAAGGAGAATCGTTTCGAGGCTTAGTGATCACACTGTTTGAGTATGATTTGAAAATTAGCGTAATGTACAAATTCATCATAGGAAATGTGAAGAAGTGTTGTCTTCGCTAAATAGAAGATAAAACCAACTGAAATAGTAATTATAATTTTCATTAGAAAGTGAAAGAGCTGACAGATTATACAGTGTTAATCAAAAATCGATGTCGAGAGATAATCTAGCCTATATCACACCATTCTGTAGTAAGGAATAACTTTTCATTTCATTTATTGAGTCAAATATTTCATCATAAATTGAAAAAGAAACATGATTCAGCAGAAAAAGATACTCGACAAAATAAGTGTATTTGTGCGGTTGGTTTAGGAAATAGCTTGCTAATCCATTTGCCCAAATGTTTAAACTAATTATGCTCGAAATTTGAATATTAAAACAAATTGAAATATGTTTATCTTCTACAATTTTAATTTCAAAAAAATTTTATTCAAAAAACTTTTAGAAATAAATTTATGTCTAACAAGCACCGCTTACATTTAATAGACGTATATAATCAAAACTCAATATATAATGTCAAATGGAATAAATAACCCAACAGATATACGAAAGTAGTTAAAATTAATAAATAAATATTTAAAGGAGACAAAATTTTGTTTCTGGTTTTACCTTTAAGAAATACCACTTGCCTTTTAAAAACATGAACACACTTAAAGGACTTCTCAAAGAATATAATTTATTTGAAATATTTAATATATTTAAATATTGGAATAAATTATTTCAAAAATCTCTAAAAAAAGATGTGCACTATATCTTCAAAAAACAAATATAATTCTAGACAATCCCGTCTTCAGTCCTCTTTTAACATTCCAAATATCAAAATCAAAAACATAACCTATATCACTCACGTGTTAAAAGACTTAAGCTTCGAACTACAGATCAACTATATAATTCAAGATTGATCTATGTTCTAACAAAATCAAAGAACAGTATGAGTTATTTTAAGGTTTATTTAAATTCATTGACATTCTATAATGAGATTTATTGAAGCCAAAATATAATTATATATTATATATAAAATAAAATAGAAAGGCCTTTTACTTGATAGAAGAAATATAACAAAATTTGAATATTAAAACAAATTGAAATATGTTTATCTTCTACAATTTTAATTTCAAAAAAATTTTATTCAAGAAACTTTTAGAAATAAATTTGTCTAGCAAGCACCGCTTACATTTAATAGACGTATATAATCAAAACTCAATATATAATGTCGAATGGAATAAATAACCCAACAGATATACGAAAGTAATTAAAATTAATAAATAAATATTTAAAGGAGACAAAATTTTGTTTCTGGTTTTACCTTTAAGAAATACCACTTGCCTTTTAAAAACATGAACACACTTAAAGGACTTCTCAAAGAATATAATTTATATGAAATATTTAATATATTTAAATATTCGAATAAATTATTTCAAAAATCTCTAAAAAAAAATGTGCACTATATCTTCAAAAAACAAATATAATTCTAGACAATCCCGTTTTCAGTCCTCTTTTAACATTCCAAATATCAAAATCAAAAACATAACCTATATCACTCACGTGTTAAAAGACTTAAGCTTCGAACTACAGATCAACTATATAATTCAAGATTGATCTATGTTCTAACAAAATCAAAGAACAATTTGAGTTATTTTAAGGTTTATTTAAATTCATTGACATACTATAATGAGATTTATTGAAGCCAAAATATAATTATATATTATATATAAAATAAAATAGAAAGACCTTTTACTTGATAGAAGAAATATAACAAAATTTGAATATTAAAACAAATTGAAATATGTTTATCTTCTACAATTTTAATTTCAAAAAAATTTTATTCAAAAAACTTTTAGAAATAAATTTATGTCTAACAAGCACCGCTTACATTTAATAGACGTATATAATCAAAACTCAATATATAATGTCAAATAGAATAAATATTGTCTCCTTTAAATATTTATTTATTAATTTTTATTACTTTCGTATATCTGTTGGGTTATTTATTCCATTTGACATTATATATTGAGTTTTGATTATATACGTCTATTAAATGTAAGCGGTGCTTGTTAGACATAAATTTATTTCTAAAGGTTTTTTGAATAAAAATTTTTTTGAAATTAAAATTGTAGAAGATAAACATATTTCAATTTGTTTTAATATTCAAATTTTGTTATATTTCTTCTATCAAGTAAAAGGCCTTTCTATTTTAATTATGCTCGGCCGATACGGTACGTCCGTAATAATAATAATACTTTATTCATCCTTTAGAACACAACAACGTTCATAAGACAAATCAGGTAGAAGTATAGGTACAAATTAATTGTTATTCTTAGCATCTAAGTAATCAGAAAGATAACCCCTAGATGAATTAAAGCATTTGAAGCAATAAAAATTTCTTGATTTTTCTTTTAATTCGAGTTCCTTCAAAGATTTCATATAAGTTGGCAGATGGTTGAATGCTTTGATATAATGGAGAAGATTGAAATCTACGAATTGTGTGTTTAGGAACCAACAGTATACGTGAATTTCTTGTTTGATGATCATGTCAACTTGAGAGTGTTTTCCATCTAGTTAAACTCTCCTTAGCAGAGACACGAAAAGATATGTATATACAAGGTACTGATAATATTCTATTGGCAATAAACTCTGGCTGACATGACGAACGAAAGCTCTGATCGAAAATATAACAAATAACATTTTTCTGAGCCACAAAATCTCTAGAGAAAGAGTTTCAGTCACCCCAGAACAAAATATTTTGAGATGGCTGTAAACAAGGCTATAATAAATATCGATGAGGCAACTACCTAACAAGGAATTGCTGTTCATTTATAGCGATGGAGCACTATTAATTCTTTCACACAATATGTAGACATGCACTAACCATCTGAGATGTCGATCCATGTGGACGCCAAGATATTCAATACACTCAACTGAGACTAATGTAGTATCTGGACAATTTATTTTTAAGAGACCTTTTTCATAGTTTCTTTTGAACGCAAATACAGAAAAGTGGTCTTACTAACAATAACTATCAAAGTATTTAAACGGCACCATGTAGTAAACTCCCCGACAAGCCTTTAACAAGCTTGCTGGAGCTCCTCACAACTTCTCACTGAAACCACCTCAGAAGTGTCGTCAGCGAACAGTATCGGCAGCATGCTAGTCAAATAAGTTCGTAAGCCAGTTATAAACAACAAAAAGAGTAAAGGTTCCAACACGGAGCCTTGTACAACTCATAATTTCATATTGTATCATTTGGAATAGCATTTATCAATTCTAGCTGATATCGTTGGAGAAAGCTATAGAACCAGTTAGAATAAACACCTCTAAAACCCAAACTCCAAACTGTAGAATTTATCTAATATTAAAAGTATTCTAACTTTCGAAAGGAAAAAGGTATAGATTTGAAATCTTCAGGGTAGGTTTGGGACATGAATATCTCGATTGAGTTCGTTAATGGGCAAAATCTCTCCAAGGGTTCCGCAGTTATTTATATTTGAACCTTATTTCCTTTTGCCCAATAGTTTCGATACTGCTGATCCGATCGATATCAAATTTGACAATTGGATGTATAATATTGACGCAATTTTGTGAGGATTGGACGTCCCGGTGGATGACTGGAGGTAAAAATGCTAATTTTCGAACGAAAAGAACTAGAGATTTCAATTTTTCAAGGTTATTTTCGTGGATTAGGAGTCTATCTTTACAAATGGACTGAAACAGCTTCAGTTATTCGAAGTAATAATTTTAGTTTGTTATTGTAGGAAAAGTACTATTCCATTAAAACCTTACAAGGATTGACCATTAAATCAATGGGAGTGTGAAATCTTTAGGATTTTGGGGAAATAAGCTGTAATTTTTACATAAAAAATTCTTTGGAATTTAAAGAATTATTCTATTTTTTAAAATCCGTAATCTCGTTAGTACTTCATTCAATTTTACTCTTTACATATTTTTCACTTTCAGTAGATTATTTAGGTGAAAAACTTGAAATGGATTTGAGAGCTGTTATTATCTTTCAAGTTCAATAATAATAAAATGTCTTTATTTTCAATCAGCTTATAATCGAAGTTTAATCTACACTTATGAAACGTATATAGTATCACTTTATCCACTAGTGGAATGATGAAACTACTAGTAGTAAATTTTGTTTCTGCTCATCCCTCTTATGAAAACAGATATCTTTAAAAAATGTTTAACATAATCCTGAGAGTTTCATCATAAAACTATCTTACTTGGAATATTCAATGTTGGATATCCAATAACATTGAATATTCCATGTTGGCTATCCAATAACATTGAATATTCCATGTTGGCTATCCAATAACATTGAATATTCCATCTTGGCTATCCAATAACATTGAATATTCCATGTTGGCTATCCAATAACATTGAATATTCCAAGCAAAATACTTTTATGATGAAATTCTTAGAATTATGTTAAACATTTTTGAAAGATATCTGTTTTCATAAAATTGATGAGCAGCAACAAAACTTTGTCTACTCAAAATATTTAAATAAGAGGATTTTTGTTAACAATTCATATTTATTGAATTTTGTTATCTCATTTGGATGTCTTATAATGAATGTTTATGTTATAGGTCGTTTGAGATAAGCGGTGATTATATGACATTAATTTAATTCCAGAAGTTATAATATTAAATATAATTTTTTGAAATGAAATATTTAGAAGGCTGAGAGAATATATATGTTAATATTAAAATATTTATTAGGAGTACAAATAAGTTTCCGCCGTTTTTTAACACAAATTTAATATTTATTATAGAAGACGATGTGAGACTGCTTGCTGAGTGACTTAATATTAGAGCAAGTTCTTTTTGTGTTTGAGATGAATCTTCCTCCAATAATTCCTCCAATTCTGCATCCTCGTAAATTTTTGGCCTTTCACTGCGATCTTTGTCTTTTACGTCGAAATCACCGTTTTTAAACCGATATTAATAGGTTATATTATTCTTGTATGTCCAAACTATTTTTGAAGCCGGTTATCATCTGCGAAAGCTAATCGAAACTCCGTGCCGCGCCATCTACAATAAAACGGCGGAAACTTATTTGTACTCCTAATAATAAATTTTATACACCTTCTATCCAGTAGAAACGTCCATTTATTTTATTCTTAATCAATGCTTCTTCGAAGGTAAAATAAATGGTGGTTTATACTTGATAGAAGGTATATGAAATTATGTAAATATTTTAATATTTACAGATATATTCTGTTAGCCTTCTACATATTTTATTTCAACAAATTATATTCAATATTATAACTTTTGGAATTAAATTAATGTCATATAAGCACCGCTTATATCAAACGACATATAAAATAAACAATCATTATAAGACATCCAAATGAGATAACAAACTCCAATAAATATAAAGTGTTAACAAAAATCCTATAAATTAAATATTTTGAGTAGACCAAATTTTGTTTCTGCTCATCTCTCTTATGAAAACAGATATCTTTCAAAAATATTTAACACTGAACTATTTATTTCGAGTCAACGTTAGACTCCATTAAAATGTTCAATATTCATTTACCACAAGACGCATCCTGAATTGTTAAAGGTGAGGAAATATTTTTTTATTGATATTATAGTTTATTGAATATGATTGAGTACTGACGAAACGGAGTCTTTCTTAAGACTTGTTTTTAGTAATGTGTTAACATATCTTGAGATTTTCAAAAAGTAACTTAGTTATATATCCAATCATATTGAATATTTCAAGTAAGGTAGTTTTATGATGAAATTTTTAAGATTATGTTAAACATTTTCGAAAAATATCTGTTTTCATAAGAGGGATGAGCAAACAAAATTTTGTTTTATCAAAATATTTAATTTATAGGATTTTTGTTAACACTTTTTATTTTTCTTTGATTTTGTTATCTCATTTGGAGGTCTTATAATGAATGTTTATTTTATGTCGTTTGATATAAGTGGTACTTTTATGATATTAATTTAATTTCTGAATGAGTGATATTGCGGATAAAATCTTGTATTGCATGCCTGTTTCAGGTACATTTAATTCACTTAAGAAAATTCATCGCTCGAGATTCGCTCTCGCGCTTAAACATTCTTGCGTGAATGAAATGCTATCTGAAACAATTATACAATAAATTACTTTTAATGAATTGTTGACATTTTTTCAACATCCAACCTTTAATTTTCAATCGAGTAAGTAAATAGTTCTGTCGCAAGTAGGTATGAGTAGGATCTGTGAGTAATAAATGATCTCATAAGAAAATCCGAGGAATTTCTCGTGTAGTTCACGAGACCACCGGCAGGTGTTATTGTTTATGTGTTCCGAATAATAAATTAAATTTAAATGGTTATGATTCAACCACACTCTATGTCAAAACACATTTTCATATGTGTTATCTGGTGGACGAAACTATTTTGAAGCATACAGTTAACACTATAGAATTTTGAAGTGAAATATATGGAACACTGTTACATGTTGAAATAAATTATTTGGCAGTTTTTTTTTAAGTAGGGTTATTGAAAAACGATATGGAACCTTCAACACTAAAACAACGTTGTGAAATTATTGAAATTCATAATCAAAATTAAATCTCTGCAAAGGTGGCTTGGTGCGTATAACATGCAGGTTATGGTCCTCGTGTTGTGAAGATATTTTAAAACGAATTTATGTTGTGAGATATTTCCAGATAAAATCATGTCAAAAATGTAATAAATGAACACAATATCGAAGCTGCACATCAAACTGTTCAAGAGAATACAAATTTGTCTGTTAGAGGTCGAACTCATCTTCCATTGAGATAACTGAAGCCTGAAATCAACATTTGTAATCCAAAAACACGTCTTTAAAGTGATTCTTTACCGCAAAACCAACCCTCACTTAATTTTGGAGTACTAATCCTACAATTTTTCATTATATTTCTCAAATTCTTTTTTTCTGATAACCAACGTTTTTCTTAGATTCGATAGTGTAATCAAAGATCTCTCCTTTTGTGTCTCTCTTTCCATTACTTCGTGTTTCAGTTCGTTCAATCAATATAATTGTTCAGCTCAGAACATATCTATTAAATATGAATATTGTTACAACTATAGAATAAATAAAAGTACAGGACGAAAAAATTCGTGGAGCAGGTTGACTCATTGTATGCTGTTTTCATTAATGATAATGTCGACTACAACCTGCTTGTGTCAAAACTTTCTGCAATTGATGTACAGGGAAATTTTTTTAGATAGCTCTCATATCATCCTAATGGTAGTCAATTGATGAACATAAATGTACATTCTGTCAAGAAAGTACCGGGAATTATCGATTTAAATCTGGCGGGGCAATGAGGCAGGTAAAAAATTTTTTTCCTAGGTTGGTACCACTGTCCTTAATTACTATGCCGAGCTTGAGCGGGATCTGTCAACTAGTGTGTTTGCAACAGCTGATTAAGTCAGTCGATGTCAGAGTGCGTGCCGATTTTTACTACGGGTGATTACGTTGAGCAAAGAATTTGTTTAAAGTTTTGTGTTGCAAATGAATTTTCGTGTGCCGATGCATTGAAAATGTTGCAAGAGGCCTTTGGTGATAATGCTCTATCGAAAACTCGTGCATATCAGTGGTACAGAGCCTTCAAGGACGGTCGTGAAGTAGTCGCCCATCGACGGCTTCGATCGAAGATAACGTCGATAAAATTAAGGAAAGGGTGCTGGAAAACCGTCGTACCAGCTTGAGAGAGATAGCACATGATCTTAAGATATCCCACGAGTCCGCACGTACGATTTTGATTGATATTTTGGGCATGAGAAAGGTGGCCGCACGACTCGTACCGAAAGACCTGAATTTTCTTCAAAAACGTCATCGCGAACAGGTTGCTTCAGACATGCTGGATCGCTGTAATTCCGATTCTACATTCATGGAACGCATTATAACTGGTGATGAGACCTGGGTCTACGAGTATGATATGCAAACAAGCCAGCAATCATCGGAATGGGTGGCAAAAAATGAGCCGAAACCGAAAAAACAACGCCAAAGCCGCTCGAAAATGAAGGTGATGCTCATTGTTTTCTTCGATATCCGTGGCGTGGTGCACTACGAATTCGTTCCAGAGGGTCAGACGGTAAACAAGGAGTATTACCTAGGCGTTATGAAACGTTTGCGTGAGCGCATCCGTAAGAAGCGGCCAAATTTGTGGGCGAACAACTATTGGATTTTGCATGACGATAACGCGCCTTCTCACCGAGCTACGATTGTGACTGACTTTCTCGCCAAAAACTCAACAAACGTGCTTCAGCAACCACCTTATTGGCCGGATTTGGCTCCCTGCGACTTTTTCCTCTTCCCAAAACTAAAATTGCCCCTTCGTGGCACCCGTTTTGAGTCGATTGAAGCCATAAAACAAAATTCGGCGCGAGAGCTAAAGTCCATCCCGGAAAGCGCCTATAAAAAATGTTTCGATAATTGGAAGTGCTGTTGGCATAGATGTATTGGAGCAAATGGGGCCTATTTTGAAGGCGACCCAATAAATTTTGACGATTAAATGTAAAAATGTTGTTTTAATTGACAATTCCCGGTACTTTCTTGACAGAGTAGTATACAGGTCTGCACCTTTCGTCGCTCGGGAGTCTACAGGGTTCATATCTTGGTTCATTACTATTTTCGATGTTCATTAATGACCTAAATAGCTAATTAAGTCATTTATAGATGCTTTTATATGTTGACCGTTTGGAACTTTTCAGAGAAGTGTTGACAGTGGGGGATTGCTCGAAGATTCAGGAAGTTTGAGGTAGGTTAGTTCAATACTGCATCCTTAACAAGATTACAATTATTGAAAGCAAGCGTGCGTCCAAATCTTTTATTGAAAAATGAGCCTCAGTAAAGCTCAAATATATTTTGTATAAGAGTAGAGTTGATGAAATCGAATATTGGTGTTCCTTTCGATACAATTATGATTTTCAGCGATGACATTGAGTACTTAAATAGTTCTTGCAATAGATCTTTCAGTTTTTTGCAGAGAAATTGATAGTGAGATAGCCATCGAATCCATCATTATAATTTTGTTCCCATTAAACTAATTTTAATAATTTTGATTAGAAAGACTTCAATATGGATTAGTAAATTACTAAGTGTTGCCATTAGTGAATTTCTATATTTAATATTTTTGTTCTCTTTATAATATGACAGCTTCTCGAATATTGAACGGTAATTACGGATTTTTGTACAAGAACATAACATATCACATAACATTTGAGAGAGCAAAATTTTTTCGCAAAAAAATTTTTCAAGGATGGCTATAAAATACTTCGAACTGCTTCTGGGAGCTATTCTCTCACACTTATATTCATAAAGAGCAACAGTCATAACAATGAGTGTTGAGGATTCTTAGGGCATCATAAGCTCTAATGACACGCGCTCATCGAACAGTAAGTTTGGGTCGAAATTAATAAAACAATAAATATTTTAAGAAGGCCTACCTCAAGATATCGGTTTCGGTTAATCATTATATTTAGATAAACATTGACCAGACATCTATTTGAAAGAACGATCTTAGTCTCACCTTCCATCACCCAGCCGTGGCTTCTACACAACATATTCATATTTACAGTAGAAAGAGTGCAAATAAATGAATATAATCTACATTCAGTATTTTTCTAAAGAAACCAACAATTCATATAATGCCCATGTTTGTATTCCCAGACAAGGTGTTTGTTCGGTAGATAAAATGCTGAGTGAGCATTTGTATCAATATAAAAGAGCATATTATCTTATTCACACAAGTGTCCCGTCTTTCTTGAAAATTACTAACAGAGGACCATCTATGGGGATCATAAAATCGAACAAATACGGAAACTGTTATCAGAGAAACCGTGATAAAATTTTCACACATGTTTATTTTGTATAATCAATAGGTGCTCGAAAGGGAGATGCATTATTTCGACAAAAAATAATGGAACATTTGTACGTTCAAAGAATACTTGATATTCGTCAAAATAATCAATCTTATAAAATGTACAAATGAAAGTTATTTTTTGAGCAGAAATTTCAGGTAAGTGATCATAAATAATATACCAAAACAATTTAATTACCCCGTTTTTACTTTAAACTATGTATTACTTCGCTATAATTATTTTCTTCTCATAGTGAATATAAAAAAGAATTATACTTTCATGTAAGTCATTCAAATTATCACAAAGGTCATGACATAAGTTCGTTTCGAATCAAAGTCATTCACTCATATTAAATAGTTTTATCCGATAATCTTTGAGGAAAATGTGAAATTCATTTCAAATTGAAGAAATCTTCGATAATGTGAAATTTATAGTCCAGTAACTTTTTGAATGAGTACTTAGGAAATATTTTTCATTCTATAGGTCGATCTAATGAAAATATTCTAATTCAACATAATATAGTCTCATCATTTTAAAAATTTTCTGATTGTTTCGGTCTTTACTTGACGGAAATTCATCTTGAATGTTGGACATTAGCGGAAATTGAAAATCTCTTTATTTTCAAACTCAAGAGTTTTTTATTTGATATTACAAGTATATGTTAAAAGAACATTAAATTTTCCTGTAAAATTTGTGATAATTCCTGACGAAACACTGACTTAATATTCCAACACTTTCATATTGCTCTCCTGAGTGAATCAAACAGAAAAGTATATTGAATTCAAATCTTGGCGACTCTAGGGGCCATTGCTGAAAAGAAACGAACTGCGGATCGTGATCATTTAAAATTATTGATACATGTTGTATGTTGTAAATATTGATACAGTGTTTTTTGCCGATTTGGTTGTGTGACAAATGGAAAAAACATCATTAAAATTTTTTTGTTTGTATTCTTCTTGAATCACTTTAACGTCCTTATCGAGAAAAACAAGCAGATCGTCTGTTTCCAGTCATGTTAGCCAAAACCACTGCAGAAGCAACCACCTAAGATAGTTTTGTTTGTTTACGTTTCGCTGAAGAATTAACATTTTATTTTATTAGAAAATGCTAAATTCTGCATATTCTCAGCTGCGTTCAAAGCTTTTAGTGTTTTTGTTCTTTGGTCTTCTTATTCTGTTGTCTCAATTCAGTTTCGACATATTTAGTCGAACACGTTCCGATCTTTCGACAATTTGCTATGTTCTGACCTGGGATTCGAAATTTTTCTTTGAATAATTCTGATAATATTGCTGGTTTATCTGGGACTACCTCAAGAACGTTTACTGATACTTTCAATATTACTGTTACACTGTCTTGGTCTGTTATAATACAAATATTTTGTTCTCTTGAAGTGCTCTGACAACAAAATAATCTGTCCGTCACATGAAGAGCCTTTGAGTTTGAACCGAGCATTGCAATAAAACTGCAAAAATACGCCGACAGACTCGACAAAGTTATATCTGCATAAAACCTTCAAGAAATTAAATCAGATCGATAAACTCAAAAAGTTGAAAATGGATGATTATAATTCCAAGATATATAGTATTTCTGGCAAACTCACTAATTTAGTTTCACCAAAATTGGTACTGAATCAAGCCTTACCTGGTATGGATACTCCGATCGATTTTCTTGAAGGTGTGAACTGAAGAGTTGCAATAAAAAAGATATTTCTCAGAACAAAACTTGATTCCTATGAAAGTTGATATACGATAAATTTATTATGTAGCATTGGTCCACCAGGTTTTTAATAGGATCGGTTGAGTCGTAGGATAAAAAATAAAGGTTTAGATCAAATACGAAAATATATTTTCGTTTGTTGGTTTCAATAAATTTATACGAGAAAAGTGGTCCATTAGGAATATACCTACTCAATAGAGATTTTTCGGAAACTAACGCAGGAAAATTGCTTATCTTTGAACAAAATTCTTACTCAGAAATGCCCCTAAAATCCAAGATTTTTAAACGGATTAAATCACTTTTTGGATTGAAAACTGAGGAATAAAATATTAAAAAAAAAAAAATTCAAAAAAGGTTCAAAGCAATGGCCTAAATCAGGAGCTTTTGCGAGCTGGTTTATATGACCCACAATCTCCAAAAAATAATTTTATTTTTGTCTTTTAATTATACAATCTTGACGAAATTTGAACTCCATCATTAATATGGTTTCTTCAGCGCTCACCGCTGCTCAATTTAACTCTTCTATGTCCGAATCTATCTAGCTTATATTTCCGATTTACCATTATCTCGATTGAGATATACACATTATGTTCATTTAACCATAGTTCTTCATTATAATATATATTGAAAATTAACTATCGGGTGTTTTTTTTAGAGTGATAAAACTTTAAATTGAAATAAAACACATTTAAATTAAGATAAAGCCAATTTTTTTATTTGAATAATAATAATAATTTTATGACGTTTATGTTTTAAAAATAATTTCCCGCATATGTCCACCACGACTAGCTCTGAGGAACCGCATTCGACCAGACCAATTTTGGACCACTTTTTCGAGTAATTCAGGCCTTATTTCATCAATAACATGATTATGTTGGCTTCCAAAGCGTCTATTGTTTCTGGTTTATCGGCATACACCAATGACTTGACATAACCCCAAAGAAAATAATTCAGTGGGGTTATGTCGCATGATCTTGGAGGACCATTTCTCGAAATAATGGTATCGCCAAATCTTTCTTTCAATAAATCCATTGTTACGGTAGCAGCATGAGGTGTAGCACCATCTTGTTGGAACCAAAATACTTCTAGGTCGAAACCAATCAAATTTTGAAACAAATAATCATTGATCATCGATCTGTAACGAGCACCATTCACTGCAACACTAGCTCCAGCATCGTTTTTGAACAAATATGGTGTGCATTTTTCAGGATGCAATGGAACCTGTAGACCCTCTTGAGGATTGTTTTCACTCCATATGCGGCAACTTTGCTTGTTTACATAGCGGTTCAACCAGAAATGAGCTTCATCATTAAACACAATTTTACGATAAAAAAGTGGATCAACTTCAAGCTGTTCTAGGGCCCAATCAGCAAACAAATGGCGCTTATTATGGTCAAGTGTCTATAGTTCTTGAACCAGTTGGATCTTGTATGGGTGTAGCTCAAGATCTTTACGCAAAATTTTCCATGTGGTGGATGCACAGAGTCCAACTTGTTGTGAACGTCGACGAATAGACAAATCTGGATCATAATTAACACTATGACTTACAGCAGCGTATTTTCTTCTGCACTTACAGTTCTTTGTCTTGTTGTTGTTGCATCGAGTAGGGAAAATGTTGTCCGAAATCTATACTGATTTTGAAAATAAATTTCAACAATTTGGATACATTGTTGCGGCGTGAGTCTTTCCATGATAATTTGTCGATGCTTACTGAACAGATATGTTAAAACAACATGGCTTCTACCTTTTGCCAAATCACAGTTATTCCTATCGAAAGTTCTATCACTCTAAAAAAAACACACGATATGAAGAAGTATTTGATTCAGTGTTATTTAGGACATGTTTATCAAAAATTTAATTCTAAATGTTTTCATGAGATTTATTGAGATTTATACCGGTAGAGTTTCCGTAGATTTAATTCCAGCTATTATCTGTAATGTTTTTCAATATTGTTATCAGTTCCACGTGTTAAATAGCCTAAGATGTTTGTTATGCGAAAAATCAATCAGAAAAATTAGTATGCAAGATTACAAATTAACTACGGAAAAAATAAAAAACAAATTAATATTTTACGATTATGGAGTCCTCTCCACGTAGAAACAACAATCAGAATATAATTCAGCTGCCCCAATCCGGAATAATCTTTTATTCGAATAAATCTTTTGTTTAACGCTAATCCTCTCAAAGCCTATTAAGGAGATAGACAATAATATCACGACTTTATTAATATGCCACGTATAATATTCTGGTCATAGTCATAAAAGGCTACATAAGGGCCGATTCTCAAGCGCACCCTGTTATCTTTTGTAAGCCAGACGACCTGCTTTGTACTGAATCATTTTAAATCTCCTATTATGGAGATGAGTCTCCCACTATCTCTTTCTCGTTCGCTACCCCTTCGCAGGATAATACTTGTGAGAATTGTCACATTTTATTATGTATATGTATTGCGACCCTTAGTGTGTATTTGTATTAATTGTTTTGCAGTATGTGGTCGATTTGTTGAAAGAGAAATAGGGGAGGAAACGAGTGAAACTATAATTGAGATATTTTCGCAGACTTCCAAAAGAGTGCTATAATTTCGTCGAAATTGGGCGGAAGATGATTACGTTACAATTAAAAAATGTGAATTTTTGATGTTTTTAAAAACCTCAATTTGAATACAAAAATTTGAGTGGAGGAATATTAGAATTTGGAAATACCTAAAGTGATTGAGTAGAGTTTGTTCGAACAATCTTACTTTCGAATGCAAAGAGTTATAGACTTGAAACAGTCAGGGTGCGTTGAAGGTCTGAATAACTCGGTGGAGTTCGTTAATAAGCGAAATCGATCTAATTGTTCCAGAGTTATTCAAATTTGTAACTTTTTTTATTTTTCCAATAGTTCCGGAAATTTGATTTTTAGGTGTAACAACATGAGGATTTGTGTAAAATTTCATAAGGATCGACCATATGGACGAACGACTGGAGGTGAAAATACTTTAACACCGAAAGGACCAAGAGACTTGAAATTTTCAAGGTTTGAAGTCTGAATATATCAGTTACGTTCAAAAATGGACAGACCGGCTGGATAGTTCTTAACCTATTATCATTTGAAATCAATAAGCCAGATGGCTAATGAATCATACTTAAAAATTTCGAACCAGTGTTCGAATCCAGGCGCAACCTAATTTTATTACGAATTTTTTCTTATCTGATTTCGGCTAAAAGTATGAAAAGTAAACGAAATTTTGTTTGATATTTTTTTCACATTCTTTACTGAAATGTAACAAAACATATGGAAAGGAGCAGGATGGAGCCTTTTAATTATGTGTTTTTCATTTTCATCGGGTTTTTCGCTTTTTCAAGAGAACAGTTCGAAAATTGCAAAAAAATTACTTTTATTTGACTTTCGCGTGATAGAACAAGGAGTTTTTTGTTTTTTCGTCATGTGTAGCTTTTTTAAAGAAGTAAATCACAGTTTTGAAATTTTCAGGAAAATGAACAGTTGAACAAGCTCACAAAAGCTTCCGACTTCAAATCAGTGCTTGTTTTCAGTATATTAAGTTCAAATTGGGCGAAGTAATAATATTAGTTTGTGATTGGACGAAAAGTATTATTTTATTGAAACCTGAGAAATATTTACCTATAAAAGCCGCATGTGAATATGTTCAGTAGTTTCGGGGATTAATCGTAGCAAACAGATAGTCGGAAGGAAAGACAGATAGACAACAAATTCAAAAATTGTTTTTTGTATTCTGTTACGCTTCTTTTATCATTTTTAGACGACTTCTGGCAAAAATATTCAATAAACATACATTCCTACTCTACTGTTCAATTTTATGTAAAGATTTCTGAACAGTAAAATAAAATTAAAAGTAATCAGGAGTTTATGATTTAATCTGTGCTACTCGACTTTATGTTCATATTAGTCAAAATGGAAGATTATAAGAAACAAGAATAAGGGAATAAGAAAAAAGTTACATGATGATAAACTTAATTCATATGCAAACTATCAGATCCATGACAAAAATTTAATAAAAATAATTATTCAATGAATGGAATATGCGGCTGGTTCTAGTTGAAATATTATAACAATTTTATTCAAAAAAATTTACACACTTTTTATGTTTCACAGTTTATTTAATAAAGATTGTTGTAAATAAAGATTCAGAATCCTGACACATGTTCCGGTCTTTCGACCATCTTCAAAGGAGTACAGAAAGTAGCTAAACTTAAAATTGAAAAAAGCTTCTTTTATTACACTTCGGACATCTGTGTATTTTTATGGCGCGTGGAAATAACAGCGTCCAATATAGGGATATTCCCAAAGAGTATTTGGGAATTTGTTAAAATTTACTTTTTCTCAATGGCTTTTTTAATTGAAAGAATCTCCAAATACTCCATCAATTTATCCTTTTTAACATTATATAAAAATGTGTCATCTTTCTCATTGAAAAAATGATTCTATTTGTATTTTGAAAGACCAAAAATCAACATTTGCAAAACATTGTATAGAAAAAAATCATTTATTAAAGAGAAAGAAGTCACTTTACCATTTCATGTGAACAGGGTGATTTGATAGACTATTTGGAGATTCTTTCAATTAAAAAAGCCATTGAGAAAAAGGGGAATTTTACAAATTCCAAATTTCTCTTTGGGAACACCCCTGTATTGGATGCTGATATTTCCATGCGCCATAAAAATACACAGTTTTCCTAAGTGTAATAGAAGAACCTTTTTTCATATTTAAACTTACTTACTTTTTGTATCCCTTTGAAGATGGTCGAAAGACCGAAACACGTGTCATCAATGTAACTTTTTTCGTTAAAAAAATCAAATTTGTTATCTGATCAAACAGTCTTGAAGAGATCCCGCCACTCAACTTCTTTTGTTTTAGGAATCACCAGACAATTGTCAAAATGACTCTCACGCACTATTTTTTGCAAACATAGCTAGGTTTCTTACTAACATCCGTTTTCATTCAATAATTAATAGAAATACCCATGCCATGAAGACATAGTAGAATGAACAATTGTAAAATTTTTTGAAAAGTAGAAGGAATTAAAAATTATTTGTATTTTTAAATTCAAGGTAAATTTCGGTCAAGTAAAGAAGGGACAAATGTCAGCTTTATTAAGACTGATTATAGTAAATTGGAAATTACATCTTATTTTTCCACTCATTTATCATTTATCAAAGACAGAACTGTAAAAAAAAAGATTAAGATAGAGAAAATGAAATATTGGATGGTAAATTCAAACCTGGCATTTCTTAATAAAAAAAAAATTGGAAGGTACTTTCTTGACGTAAGTATTAGGAGTACAAATAAGTTTCCGCCGTTCTTTAACACAAATTAAATATTTATTATAGAAGAACGGTAATAAAATGCTTGCTGAGTGATTTCTAATGTTAGAGCAAGTTCTTTTTGTGTTTGAGAAGAATCTTCCTCCAATAATTCCTCCAATTCTGCATCCTCGTAAATTTTTGGCCTTCCCCTGCGATCTTTGTCTTCTACGTCGAAATCACCGTTTTTAAACTTTTGAAACCACTCTCGACACGTTCTCTTACTCAAAGCACCCTCACCATATGCTTCTACGAGCAATTGATGCGCTTCAGCAGCAGATTTCTTTAAATTAAAGAAGTAAACTAATATTTGCCGCAAATCACGCTTACTTGGCTCAAATTTTGACATTTTCAACTTATAAAAATTATATTTTACCAATATAAAATCAATGATATTAATAGGTTATGTTGTTCTTGAATGTCCAAACTATTTTTTAAGCCGGTTATCATCTGCGAAAGCTAACCGAAACTGCGTGCCGCGCCATTTACAATAAAACGGCGGAAACTTATTTGTACTCCTAATAGCTTTTGCGCTCTAGTTTATATTCATGACTAGCTGCCATTCTACTGAAAATGGTTAGGCAATTTTCCCCAATTTTTTTTTAAATAGACAACTCAGAGGCGAAGAAGAAAGAGTTTCTACTTTATGTTCTAGAAAATTCAGTTACTCTTTTCAAAATTAACAGGAATAAGTATGGCTTACATTAATGATTGTTATTATAAACGGGTAATTTGTTTCTTTTACCCACATCTGGATTTTGTTCTGTGTTTTCAGTAAGTTCAGCACCAATTTTACCGCAAAAGGGTTCATCAAGATGTTTATTCATATTTGGCAGAGTAAAAACTGTACTTTAATCAAAATTATTTCATTTATTATTGTTGGTACTGTGTAGGTGCACGCTTGTTCGAGATAACAGCGTTTTGTTATGTTCAGAAACGAACAGAATCATCCTAATGGTTCCCCATTTATTTCCCCTTGAAATTCATTCTTCGAATGTGTTCGAAAGTGCAAATCCAATCGAGTTCAAATTTAGTATTATATTTAGATATAGAATAGGGACATGAAGATTCATGCATAACTTTGTGAAGATGCATTACAAGTCCTTGAATTTTTCATGAAAACTATATGAAGTTTTGTTTAATATATTTTTTCCATTCTCTTTTACTGATACGCAACGATGTAGATAGGAGGAAGAAGAAGAAAGCCTTTTCGAGCATGTATTTTTAATTTTTATGAGATTATTCGTTTTCTCAAACGACAGTTCTAAAACTGAAAAAAATTCTTTCATTTGACTTTTGGATGACACAACACATAATTATGTAGTTGAATAATTAAAAGGTTAGAAGTTTCTGTGGGAAATGTAGTGTTAAACAAGGGAACAAAAGCTTCTCAAGGTCAGTTCTTTTCCAAATTTTTGACTTGTAAAATATATTTTATTCGTCGTTTTGAATGATAAGTTTTTTACTGAAATGTATTCAACATTCATATCTGCAACCCGATTAAAAAACTTTTAAATTGTTAAATAAATGAGGAACTACACTTGAAACTAAACGAAGCATCATTGTTTGAGGCTTTTGCGCTAAGAACAGACGAATCAAATAATCATGATTGAGTTGATCAATTGACATATTTGATAATACAGGTTATAGCTGGATTGATTTTACGAAACCTCTTGAGATTTAATCTAAAAAATCTCTTGGAAACTTTCTAGAATTAAATTTAAAAGAATGCCTTAGAAAATCCTGTTTCACTTTATCATCGACATAAAGATTATTAACATATATGAGCGGCAGCTAACCAATACAGAATCGGAAGAAAACATGAATTATTGACAAAAATCATCTAAATCCATCACCCAAGACATTAATTAATGTATAAGCAGTTTTCAAATATAGAATCTTTGATTGTACCTAGCTTCTCTTCAACATTTTTTTGTGAAATAACCTAATTTTTACTTGGGACTCAAACACGTTTCGAAATTTTGCGTCCGAACAGAACATTTGTTGACTGAATGTATGTACATATATTTTATTGATTGTTTCTATTAAGCATCCAAATAACTTCCAACTTATGAGAAAATGGATTAGAATTGAAATTTTTTTTCTGGAGATAGTGCTATCTTTTTTTTGAAAAGGAAAATAAAAAACTCTTTTCTGAATTATATGTGAAACATTTTTTGGTGATTGAATTCGTTACTCCTTAATATGTAATCTAAACAAATTTTTCTTGTGTAATCGATTTAGATAATTCTCATCAAAATTTTGTTTTTTTTTTATTCTTTATTGGTTAGTTGCTGCTAGTGTTTTATGAGGCATTCTATTATATTTAATTCTGAAAAGTTTTCAAGAGTTTTTTTAGATTTTATATGTGGACGTTTCAGAGAATTAACCCAGCTATTATCTGTTAGATTTAAAAAACCCATTGTAGTAAATTGTCAATATATATTTTTTGATATATTGAAGACCCTTTCATATGGTTTTTGTCATGAGATACTCGAAAGAATCAAATAGCACTTTGTTTTATTTTTGCAAAACATTTACTTCATTATAAAAAGTTTTAATTTTAAACATATATATTCAAGCATCTACAGATGCAATGAAAGAAGTACAGTTATTTGATAATCAAACCACTCACCTCAACCTCTTGGCCTCATCTATGAAAGGTCTCTTCTCAGATTCACTCAACAGTTTCCACTCCGCTCCAAGACGTTTAGAAATCTCCGAGTTGTGCATCTTGGGGTTTTCTTGGGCCATCTTCCTCCTCTGACCTCTCGACCACACCATGAAGGCGTTCATGGGTCTCTTTATGTGCTCGTGCTGATGTCCCACAGGCTTCGGTGATGACATCTTCGGTTCGTATAGACGTAGCTAAGTTGTCTTCACTCTGGCCAAATTGCGATCTTCACTTAATTCACCCGACGAAGATATCACTGTTGCGGTGAAAACACAAAGGTGATTACCAAACCTCTTTGGTTTGAACGTCGCGCTGAATGATAACCGAAACATTTCGCGGTGTTTAGTTGATACTCGGGGTGGAGATGGGAATTTTAGGGGGCGGGCGTATGCGCGAGAATAATACTAACTTGTAGGGTCACAATTGACGCGACGAGTTCTGTTGTCACGTGGAATTATTATACAGGGTTTTCGTGTTAATGTTTCGTATGTTCAGACTGAGTAACAATTTTTTTCCCACAAAGTTAACTTATATTTTGTAAAGAGACTGAAATACGTTGCAATTTTTATAATAATGGGTAAATGAGTATAATTAATTGCTGAAGGTTTTTAATAAATTAAAAATCGAAACATTCCGATAATTTCCACGAAAAATATTAATATTTATTGATACCATGTCTAGACATGGTAAGGGTAAGGGTAACGTAAAGGCTTGTTTTTCTAGAAAAACCCTTTAAATTCGATGAAAAAAAATTTATATCCACTATTATAGATTATATATGGCAACTGGACCAAATAAGCCTTAAATATTGTTGCGGAAAAAAATACAAGGCATTATGTGATATATTGCTAGTGATTATTCTAATCCATCATTCCAAAAAGTTTACTGATGATTAGGAACGAGAATTGCAAACGGTGTTCAGGAGAATGATCTATGTTTTTTAATTTATGAAGAGCGTTTTTTGTAAAGAATATATTATTCGTAATATTTATATGAAACACTTGTATCAGTTATGTATGTTTATTTATTTATTTATTCATTCATTTATTTATACATTTATCCATCCACTCATTCATTCTTTCATTCATTCATCCATCCATCCATCCATTCATTCATTCATTCATCTATTTTTTTATTTATTTTTTTTTTAATTCCTTTATTTATTCATTCATTCAGTCATTCATTCATTAATTCATTCAGTCATTCATCCATTTATCCATTCATTCATTTATTTATTTATTCATTCGGACAATGGGGATACAATGGGGTGAAACCAGTAATCCATGAATACATTGAAAAAATACAACTTCGGTACATGTACTGCAATTTAAGTCAAATCTAAACTCTATTGATGCTCTCATATATAATAAAAAACATATTACATACAACATAATTTCAATAAACAAAACAAATTCAAAATTTAATAATAATTAAAATGAACAAAGATTCCCTAAAAATTTATTCTTCAAAACAAGCTTCGCGACCGCCGGACCCACAGCAAAAATGTCCAAAACGCCTGAATAATTATTAGCGTGACTCATGACTCTGGACAGTTGAGAATTCAAGGAGCAATTCGTTCACATAAAAAATCCCGACACTTCCATCTGTCGTCAGAAAAATATATAAATTTTTATTTTACGTAAATTCTGCTTAGTTTTGAATATTAAAATTTGAATATTAAATAAAATTTGAATATTAAAACAAATTGAAATATGTTTATCTTCTACAATTTTAATTTCAAAAAAATTTTTTATTCAAAAAACTTTTAGAATTAAATTAATGTCTAAAACAAGCACCGCTTACATTTAATAGACGTATATAATCAAAACTCAATATATAATGTCAAATGGAATAAATAAACCAACAGATATACGAAAGTCATCAAAATTAATAAATAAATATTTAAAGGAGACAAAATTTTGTTTTTTTCTGTCTTACCTTTAAGAACACAAATTGCCTTTTAAAAACATGAACACACTTAAAGGACTTCTCAAAGAATATAATTTATTTGAAATATTTAATATATTTAAATATTCGAATAAGTTAATTCAGAAATCTCTAAAAACATGCACTATATCTTCCAAAAACAAATATAATTCTAAGCAATTCCTTCTTCAGTCCTCAATAATATTCCAAATATCAAAAAAATACTAACCTATATCCAAACACTCAACACGTGTAAAAGGACTATTGCTTCGAAACACAGATCAACTTTATAATTCAATATTGATCTATGTTCTAACAAAATCAAAGAGCAGTGTGAGTTATTTTTAAGGCTTATTTAAATTCATTGACATTCCATAATGAGATTTATTGAAGCCAAAATATAATTATATATTATATATTAAATAAAATAGAAAGGCCTTTTACTTGATAGAAGAAATATCACAAAATTTGAATATTAAAACATTTATTTGTTTTAATATTCAAATTTTGTTATATTTCTTCTATCAAGTAAAAGGCCTTTCTATTTTATTTTAATTCTGCTTAGTTTTGAAAATGGGTTCAAACCGGAAACATATATGTCACAACATAAAACTAAACTTTTGTGAAACTAAAGCCAAGTGATTTATTCACCTTATTCATATATATTATATAAACATTGTATTTATTCTGAAATATTGTAAATTTCGTGAAGATTTTCATGTCGAAAGTTTATTGTTTTTTAATCAGTATAGCGATTCTCTACATTTCTTTTGAAGAATAAAATTCCATATTTTATCAATTTGAACTTCGAATTTTGTTGACCTCCACTTAATCAAGGTATCAATCGTACAATTAATTACATACATTGTAACTTCTTCGAATACTTTCGAACAAGTGGTTAAAAATTTGTATATTACCAAATTTTTCACCAGTCGTGTAGAATAAATTGGAAAAAGGTTATATTGAACAAAACTTCATATACTTTTCTTACATTTTGCCGAGATCAGAGAAGAAACATTCAAGAAGTTTTCGTAATTTATCTTCAAGAAATTACTAATTAGGTCTCATTTAGAGACGGCCTTGCCTTCATTTGAATATATTTCATTACTTTTTTATCGCTGGTGCGGTACTTAAATGTTTCCATGTTGATATTTTCAGCCTAGCAGTTGAGCTTGTCATTCGAATTTTCAAGCTCTTATTGCATCTGGACACTTGCCTTATCCGTTCTCACATGGGTATATGGTCCTTAGAAAACATGTGAAGCCTCTAAAACTCTTGATATATTTAGCGCCCATTAATTAGTTATATTCAACGACACAGCATTGGGAATTATAATATGTTTCATTATATTCTTCTCTACTTGCATTGATTTGATAATTTTTTCTATAACCAGTGGGAAAGTTTATTTCACCCATTCAGTCCACCCACAAATGGGCTTTCAAATTTCCCTTTTTTTGTTAGAAACGATGCCTTGAGACCCCTCCTACATTTAGTTTTCGAATACGGTTGTAATAATGTTGTGTAATTGGTGGGACCAGCTGGGTTTTGAGTATAACGAGCTGGTACATTCAAACGGAAGGATCACAGGGGAGATCTACCGACCATAATTGATGCGTTTGAACCGAACAGTGCGAACAAAATTTCTGCAATACGCCACTAGACGCGATGAAGTTATTTTGCAGCATAACACAGTTTACGTCGCTCGTTAAAACGTACTTAGGAACGCTCAAATGAGAAGACATACCTCACCCGCCGTACAGCCCAGACATTACTCCTTCTGATTAACTCTTCCGATCGATACAATATGGCCTGGCTGACCAGCACTTCTGCAATTACGATGCAGTCAGAAAATGCATCGATGCATGGATAGCGGCCAAAGATCCGGCTTTCTTTCGCGATGGGGTTCGTCAATTGCCAGAAAGATGGAAAAAAGTAGTGGCTAGGGACAGACAAAACTTTGAACATTCAATGTATAACCAATTTTTCACAATAAAGCTTCAATTTCCGACAGAAAACCGCACGAACCTATTCATACTGCTGATAAGTAGAAGTACCAAATGTTAATAACTCCGGAACTGCTGGACCGATGTCGCCTCTTAACGCAAAAAGAACAATAATATTTTAACATTTTTTCATTCTCTTAATTGCAATATGCTCTCCACTGTATAACACGATTATTATTTGGATATAAACTGAACGCAACGTATATATCATCAGTTAACAAAAATTAACCCATTTGGACAATCACAAATTGATTTTATTTCCTATTGCCCCCCCATCTCGGTTCAAATTACTTGCCGGCAAATTCGCATCGAATCGAAAATGATCTCCGCCGTAAATGAAATGTTTGTTTAATAGAGTTGGCCGTGCAATGCGTTCAAGAATCGGATTAGCCCCTATTCGCATCATCGCGGGATTTAATTCTGGAACATTCATTCCGATACAACTTGTTGCGTTTCTAAACGCGGCATGGAACCTCTCCCCCCTCCCCTTCACGTTCGGGAGCATCGATTGTGTTCGCCCCGCCCGCCACATTCCGCCATTGGCCGAGGAGCGGTTTACCCTAATGAGCTCCCAGTATCTGGTTCGAAATCTGGAGGAAACAATCTGAGTAGATAGACGGGGATCTGAGACTAAGGGAGATCTATCTGCGATACAGGGAAACTGCGTCAAGGCAGGAAAATCAGGATAGGTAATAAACTCCCAGAGATGATTCAGAAGAAGACACCCTGTATCTTAAAACTGAATCATATATGAAATATTTTTCATTGTCTAATTTTAATTTTATGAAATTGAAATTTGTCACTGCACATTTTAATTTCATAAAATTGAAATTTGTATTGAGGCATAACAGAGTTCGAAGAAATATTAAACAGACTAATTCTTTATAAAATCGATTTTAATTTATTAATTATTAATCTATTTTATTTTTATGAAACCAAAATTTGTAATGGGGTATAACAGAGTTACTCTGTTTAATATTTCTCTTAATTCTGTTATACTACTCTGTCAAGAAAGTACCGGGAATTTTCAATTAAAACAACATTTTTACATTTAATCGTCAAAATTTATTGGGTCGCCTTCAAAATAGGCTCCATTTGCTTCAATACATCTATGCCAACGGCACTTCCAATTATCGAAACATTTTTTATAGGCGCTTTCCGGGATGGACTTTAGCTCTCGCGCCGAATTTTGTTTTATGGCTTCAATCGACTCAAAACGGGTGCCACGAAGGGGCAATTTTTGTTTTGGGAAGAGGAAAAAGTCGCAGGGAGCCAAATCCGAAAAATTTTACCTGCCTCATTGCCCCGCCAGATTTAAATCGATAATTCCCGGTATTTTCTTGACAGAATGTAATACAATACAAATTTTTATTTTATAAAATTACCAAAATTTTGATTTCATAAAATTGAAATAAATTAATAATTAATAAATTAAAATCAGACAATTAAAAATATTTAATATATTATTCAGTTTTAAGATACAGGGTGTCTCCTTCTGAATTATCTCATTGAGCTTATTACCTATCCCGATTTTCCTTAAAATTTTAATTTTATAAAATTCAAAATCATTGCTATTATAAAATTTCATAAAATTGAAAACTGAAGTGAGGTATAACAAAATTATTCTGTTTGATATTCAAGATTTTGGAAAAAGTTTTATGAGAATAAAAAGCCTCCTTTTAATTAGATTATTAGGACCAAAATATGATTACACCTAAAAAAATATTAATATAGGGCATTAATTTTTTTTGGGTTTTGCTAATGTCACTGTTTATTTCTCAATTAGTATCAAAATTGGCGCAGAGGCATAACTTTAGACGAATAGAATTATTTTATGTATTACAATTTTTGTTATAATTGATGAAATTAAGTAGTAGTATTTTTGAACAAACTTAGAGTGATAGTGACCTTGTTACTCTTGGTTGGGAATTTTCAATTAAAACAACATTTTTACATTTAATCGTCAAAATTTATTGCGTCGCCTTCAAAATAGGCTCCATTTGCTCCAATACATCTATGCCAACGGCACTTCCAATTATCGAAACATTTTTTATAGGCGCTTTCCGGGATGGACTTTAGCTCTCGCGCCGAATATTGTTTTATGGCTTCAATCGACTCAAAATGGGTGCCACGAAGGGGCAATTTTAGTTTTGGGAAGAGGAAAAAGTCGCAGGGAGCCAAATCCGGCGAATACGGTGGTTGCTGAAGCACGTTTGTTGAGTTTTTGGCGAGAAAGTCAGTCACAATCGTAGCTCGGTGAGAAGGCGCGTTATCGTCATGCAAAATCCATGAGTTGTTCGCCCACAAATTTGGCCGCTTCTTACGGATACGCTCACGCAAACGTTTCATAACGCCTAGGTAATACTCCTTGTTTACCGTCTGACCCTCTGGAACGAATTCGTAGTGCACCACGACACGGATATCGAAGAAAACAATGAGCATCACCTTCATTTTCGAGCGGCTTTGGCGTGGTTTTTTCGGTTTCGGCTCATTTTTTGCCACCCATTCCGATGATTGCTGGCTTGTTTGCATATCGTACTCGTAGACCCAGGTCTCATCACCAGTTATAATGCGTTCCATGAATGTAGAATCGGAATTACAGCGATCCAGCATGTCTGAAGCAACCTGTTCGCGATGACGTTTTTGAAGAAAATTCAGGTCTTTCGGTACGAGTCGTGCGGCCACCTTTCTCATGTCCAAAATATCAATCAAAATCGTACATGTGGACTCGTGGGATATCTTAAGATCATGTGCTATCTCTCTCAAGCTGGTACGACGGTTTTCCAGCACCCTTTCCTTAATTTTATCGACGTTATCTTCGACCACTTCACGACCGTCCTTGAATGCTCTGTACCACTGATATGCACGAGTTTTCGATAGAGCATTATCACCAAAGGCCTTTTGCAACATTTTCAATGCATCGGCACACGAAAATTCATTTGCAACACAAAACTTTAAACAAATTCTTTGCTCAACGTAATCATCCATAGTAAAAATCGGCACGTACTCTGACATCGACTGACTTAATCAGCTGTTGCAAACACACTAGTTGACAGATCCCGCTCAAGCTTGGCATAGTAATTAAGGACAGTGGTGCCAACCTAGGAAAAAAATTTTTTACCTGCCTCATTGCCCCGCCAGATTTAAATCGATAATTCCCGGTACTTTCTTGACAGAATGTATCATGGATGTTTTAATACGAACCGAAGACCAAGAGGCAAAATGAGATTGCACACTGCAAATTCTCTTCTACCAAAAGATGCTCGAGGGAGAAAATCGAAGATTGATTTATTTTTATTTATTCGTTATTCTTTATTCATTATTCATCATTCGTCATTCAATATTCATTATTTATTATTGATTATTTATTATGTCTTATTTTTTATTTATCATTTGTTATTTGTTACTCGTTATTCGTTTTTCATTATCCCTTATTCTTTATTCATTATTTATTATTCATTATATATTATCCATTATCTATTATTCACTATTCATTATTAATTATACTTTATTCATTATTTATTATTCATTATTTATTATTATTCTGATATCTCTAGATCTTCTGTGAAGATCCCTCAGAAGCTTGCGCCACTTTGGGTCACAGCACTGTTAGATTTTGACCAATCGGTGAAATGGTGGCTGATACCCGTCCAACTAGAAAATTTCTTTTCCACCTGAACAGGATTCGAACCCGCGTCCTTCCGTTTATGAGCTTTATGCTTCACCACTGAGCTGTCGGCACTTCATTTATGCAGATTTGTTTTTTTCGCAGAAGGAAAATCGTCCACAAAGAATTTGTTCCTCCAGGATAAACAGTCAACCATCCTTAAAAGGCTCAGAAAAAGGATAATTGGCGTGAGACCAGACATTGCAGACAAATTAGTGCTCCATCATGCTCTCTCGTTAACCGAATTTTTGACATCAAAAGGCATTTCTGTGGTTTCCCTGGCCTCACTTCCACTGTTTCCTCTTTCCTAAGCTTAAAATATGTCCTCAAAAGACGTGATTTTGGGACTTTAGAGAACATCCAAAAGAGTGTAACGTACTTACTGAAGACCATACCGGTTAAGACTTGCGCTGTTACCAACAACGTCTCCATCGGTGTGTAGCTGCTTAAGGGAACTGCTTTGGCAAAAATAAAAATTTCGGTAAAAATTAAATAAGTCTCATTACTTTTTGCTACACCTCGTAAGAACGGCATCTGCTTTTAGTAGTCGTTTTGTCTTCTGCGTTTTTTACTATGAGAATTTCAACAGCTTAATCTTTTCAAAATAAGTTGAAGAAATTATTTTCGGAATCACTGCTGTTTTATACTGTTAATAAAAAAAATAAAACACTTGTTCGTGGTTGTTCTAGGCTAAGTAGTGGTTTCTTCTCTACCCCTTCCACGTCACACGAGAATTTCATCAAGGACGTGAATATACTGACTTAAATATTTTTTATTCGATATTTGAATTATAGACACAAAAACTGTATCACTAACACCAGCATCAACTACCCTATATGGGCTCACCGCCAAAGAACATAGGAACAGCGCAACAGTCATTCTCGCAAACAAAAATGCTGCATCAGTGAAAATAATCATTATATAATGACCAATACCAGCCTGATTGTTGATGAATAATATTCAATCATCATGCTTTCAGGCATTAGTTCTATTGTAATGGGCATATTGTTCTGTACTTTGATGGCGATTTAATGTAATAGAATAGTAGATATAATTAGTCGGAGATCTTTATCGGATGTGAGAATAAATTGAGAGTAACAGAAGAAGTTAGAATAATGAAGTTGATGTAAAGAATCACTGGTATAAATCATTTCTCAAAAGAATATTATTAATGTTCTGTTGTTGTTTGAAACTTCCCGAAATTCTGATGACGAAATGATAGGCAATCGTTAGTTAGTGAACAACAATAAGCTCTTTAAGATAGAGCCGTCTTAGTGTCTTCTTCAATTTAATTTAATTCATTTTAGTCGCTTACAGAGAAAGAAATGTATCACTTTGGTCAATTATTAACAATGATGAACCAGCAAAAACCATCAATCTAACAATGAATCTTTAGAATGCTCATTGAGAGAATTGCTAAGTATGTTGAGATACCGTTTTGAATTTTTCGTTAGCAATCAACTGAACGTTGGCCAACTAGTATGCAGATTTTAGGTTAAGCATACTTTGGGTTTGGTTCTGCTGAAGATGTCGGGCTTAGTTGGCCAAGAAATTCTCAGGTAGTTGTGAAAAACCTTCGCACTATCCTCGTTGTCTAAAGGATGATCTCCTTTTGTGGAACGTCAATTGAATCCCCCTACAATCCCAAGAAGGCAATGTTTTCTATTAGATGGCTTTCAACTACACTGTTTGTTGCTATAATTAGAGGCAGAACGGATATTTCTTCACACTTTATATTGCTCTATGTTCGAAAGCGAGATCTTGATATTTGACGAATTTCTCAGTGTATGCTCTACCTAAATTATCATCAGATAAGATGGTGTTATCCATGATATTTTCTCTTCTTTCTTTCTTATCGATGATTATGAAATCCGGCTGGTTGTGCTGGATTGGTCTATCTGTTATAATCGGAGTGTCCCAGTATAAACTTTCGTTTTCCAACACCTCTGTTGGTATATTCCAAGGTTTTTTTGAGATATGTATGAGCCCTGTTTCCATAGCAATTGCTTGTTGATATACCACTGTCATAGCATTATGGCGTTCTGTATACTATCTGTGGGCCAGTATGAAGCAAGATCTCAGGAACTTGTGAACACTTCAGTATCTATCAAATAGTATACTTCCCTACGAAATTTTTTATATAAGCCATAATTGGGATCACTTGATCTTGGATTGCGACGATTCTGCCTTCCGTTTCGTGAAACAAGTATCCTTTCGAGTAAGTGAGTGATTTATGTCTATGCAAGGCCTTGCTGTACCATTCTCCGGATAATTTCTTAGTTGTTGAATCTTCAAGTGGGCTACTTCTACAAGCCAAGTTTAATGCCGTGATGTTTTCGTCTTCTTGGAAAATTGACTCAAAGAACGGAGAGTACTAGGCGGGAAAATATCTCCTTATATCCGTTATAACTCTTTGGTGGGTCATTTCGATATTAAGTAGTCCCCTTCCTCCCTCCATTCTAGGTATGTATAATCTGTTGACCGAGGCAAGTGGGTGATGAATACCATGTCTGGTCAGAAGTACACGTACCTGGGTATCAATGACCTTTAAATATGTCCTTGAACACTTGATTTTTTCGAACGAGTAGGCTATCTAACATTGTTTTTGAGTTAAGCTTACTTTGGAGATTTTTTCAGTCTATCAATGAACTTATTTTCAAATGCGACTTTCACTTTCGATGGTTTTATATCCAAGCATTGTTGTATTTGTTGTGTTCATAGGTTTTCTCGGCTGATATTCTCTGGATCATTACATCGTCCTGTATCAGCACATATTCTCCCTCCGTCAATTTTCCTCTATCCACATGTATCGAAGCACACTTGTCCAATCTCATTTCCATGCCAACAGTTCATGTGAAAGATGCTACGGTTTTTAGGTCACTCATCAACTGATCTTTGTTTGCAGCATAGAGCTTGAGGTCATCCACATATAATTGATAATGAAATTTCATATTCTTTCTCTTTTCAATGATATATCCATAGTTGTAATTGTTCAGCAGTTTACTAAAGAAATTCAACACCAAGCAAAAGTGGAGAGTATTCAGTGTGGATTGCAAATTCTATGTTGACTAGTTAACTTGTTCGCAAGCTTCCCATCATATATTCCAAAAGATTGACCTTTGATTCAGATACATCGTAGGGTTTTCAGCAACAAGAAATGTGGTATTGAATCATTATTGACATAACCAAACAGATGAAAATGGGCGTCATCACTCAGAATAATCTTATACAAGAACCATGGTAGTGTACAGCGTTTTTCATGATCTTATTTCTGTAATTCTATTATTTTGCAAGCCTTCCAGCTAAGATCATCATCCAAGTGGAAACAGGATTGTGATAAGCTCAATTTCTGTGAATGTGTTGAAATGAACAAACTTGAGTTTTCCTCCACACTCTCAGCTACAGCGGAGATATTTTCAGTAGTGTGGCCGGACGAGGACTATTTGGAGTTTTCGCATCAATGACTGGTCAGATACCAAATTTATTGATTAATTTCATTATAACAGCGCAAGAAGGCGGTTGATGATGACGAAAAGCAGTGAAAACTTTATGAACTGTCTTCTGTATGAGTGAAAGAATCTGCTTCGCAGTAGATAAGTTCAAATAGATCAAGTTCGTGAATGAGCAAAATCAAGATAATAAAATCTGTACCTTTATGAATATGGTCTTAACCGAATTAAGTTGCCAGAGACTGTTGTACATCTCAACAAAAGATACCATACAAGAGAATACTGATGGTTTGAGGTACGAAGTGTCAATCAATAAAATGATAACACTTCATATTTAAAAATTGAAACGCTTGTCAAGAACAGCTGAGCAAAAAAATTCACAGGCAGTTTTTACAAATTGAAGGATTGACTAATTACAATTCCATCCAATTAAAAATTCTTCCATTGAAAATTATGGTGACTTCTGAACTAATCTCATCTAACAAAGCCGCTTTCATCAAAACCATCACGCGCAAGTCGGTATAGATTTTTTCCGGGATCCTCTCAATTTCTCTAATACTTTTTGAATGGCTTCCCTTTGAAGGAACAAACTCCCTGCGATCTTGATAACGCTTTCTATAAGTGAGAATAGCCGAGAATAATATCGTAAACTTCACAAATCCCATTTGGAATTGTGACTTTTATGTCGACTGAAAGCGGATTTGGGCTATTGGCTCTTTTTGTCGGTGAAGAGGAGAAGAAGAGACGTCATTTCATACCACTCTGATCACGTCCTTCTCCATTCTGTCGTCGTCCGCCGATTCTAATTATCATCTTATTCACTGGAACTTTGCGGTTTCTTGGGTTACGTCATAGGTTTTCCACAATGCAAGGAGGATTATTAGACCTGAGCTAATTTTGTTTATTTTAGAAATGATTCTAATATAAACGTTAATAATCACCTTAAAACCATATCAAAAGTTTACAATTGAATCACGCATCTTCAATGCACATTTTTCCACGATTACAGAAGTAGAGAAATTTCCACATACTCTGTTAAGTTTTGAGGATACTTTTCAAAATGCTAAATAATATTGGTTCAAATTCTTTTCTGTGAAAGTCATCAAAACAAATATTAACTTCATTATATCACCATTGACGAAACTTATAAACAGATGTCTCATTTCTGGTTGTTTTACCAAATCCTTGAAAATATCCAAAGTTATCCCAGTGTTCAAAAAAGAGGATACAGATGATGTAAACAGACAATTTCGTTGACACCGATCATATCGAAAATAATTTTTGAGGATAATGGTCTACTATCTGATGAGCAGTTTGGTTACAGGAAGGTTAATAGTACAACTAAGGCGGTAGCGCACTTTGTGTAATTGCTTTGACTTGTCAAAGGCTTTTGAATGCGTTCCACAGGACATATTGCTAGAGAAACTAAGATTGTACGCGATGAAAACCAGATGCGGTATTATTTTTTAAGCGGTTGATATCAAACAGTATTTGTATTCTAAACTGAGACCAAGAGAAATTGGAGTACTTCAAGGATCCGTATTAGGAGCTCTACTTTTTCTGCATATATCAATAATTTTCCTGATTATGTGAGTGATGCTTAATCGATCTTGTTTGTAGACGATACTACCATTCCATCGGATCCTCTGATGAGGTAAAGTTATGCCGCATCTCTGATAAGGCTAAGATGGCCGCCTTGAACTGGTTAAGTGTAAATAGACTGGGTATGAACAATGAGAAGACGCAGCTATTGTTCTCAGCTTGAGGAACCGAAACCAAGAAAATAAGTGAGTATAATCGATAGGATTTCTTGGTGTGCATTTGGATGCTACGCTCACCTGGGTTTCTCAAGCTGATGAATTGATATCGACTCTTAGCAGGAATATTTTTGTACTGAGGATTCTATCGCATGCTCTCTCTGGTGTACTTTTAATGTATTCATGCGTTCACCACGCATTGATCGAGTCTAGGTTGAAGTATTGTGTTTTGGTATAGGGAAATTATGACAGACATAATGACATCTTCAAATTGCAGAGACGTGCGATTAGGTTAATGAGTGGTCTCGGATACAGATACTGTTGTGAGGAGACATTTAACGGATTAGGTATGATGACCTTACCATCTATTTATGAAGAAGGTGAAGGTCAAAGAATGAAATTCATGGAAATACCAATTTAATGAATGCCAACTACTTTACACGTATATAACGTCATGATCAGGACTCTAGAAAAGGCGAAATATTGTATAACATATCTATGAACAGTAATTTAAAACACAAGTATTTATTGACATATAAATGAAAGAATTAATACATTAAAATCTTAATATATATTTGGTGGAGGTACTCACATTTATTGAAGGTTTCCGATGTCAGATATATAATAAAAAATTGATATAGGTATCTTGCATTAATTTATAATTGAAACTTTCCAGCTCAGAGAGCGAGAATGGTATTATTATTGGGAGTGTAATATGTGCAACTTGTTTAAATAAACAACAAAAAGTAATGGACCCAGTTTAGAACCTTGAGGTATCCCAGATGGGTTATTATAAACATATTACATAAATAGATTGACTATTCCGAACTGCGATCTCCTTTTGACGTATGATTTCAGTCATCTCAACAAATTTCCACAAACGCAGACCTCCGCAAGTTTACGGAATAGAATAAAGTGATTGATTTTATCGAACGATTTCCGGAAATAAGTGTGTATAGTATCGACCTGCGTACGTGAATCAAGTCCCTCATGAATGTATTCCACAAAACAAAGCAAATTCGTCTCCATGCTGTTTCTCAATAATTGAGTTTTTTGAGTTGGCTACTCAGAACTGCATAAAGCAAGGATTCACATACTTAAGATATAGCTGAGAGGTCTATAATTTTTGACAGAGTCCTTGCATCTTGCTTTGAAAATGGGAACAACAGATGATAGTTTCCACAAATAAGGACATGTAACCGTTACCAGAGATTTAAAAATTATACACAGAGGAATTCGTATACTAAATGTTTATGCCCAATTTTTCAAAACCATTGTTGGTATGGAACGAGGAACGAACTTGTGGACTCTCTTTCTGCTCGTAAATATCGATTCTTGTATTTCTTAATTTTTGATAAGTTATTTTGTGTTACCTGAATTGCATTACACAATTTGACGTATTGAAGCTTATTCATTAGTTCTTGCTCTGATTAAAAATTGTGCTTGATAAGACACGAGAATAACTGACGGTTATCACAGATAAATATGAATTAAAACTAACTAAAGTTTTACAACGATCTTCAGAATAACTACTCATAATACAGTATGAAAGAATTATAATCCCCATTCAGTTCATACTACTCCCTACTAATAAACCCACCCTTTCGTAAACGGTCTTTATGCTGTGCGATCCACCCTTTACCATCCTTTCCGATAGAATATCCATCGAGTTCACAATAGCGGTTGATTGGTTAGACAATTGAAGGTTTTTCAAATGTCAATTTGTTTTTATGCCGCGTACAATGGAGTGGACTCTGACAAACAGTGCCAACAATTTACAACTATTCAGTGAGCACAAGCGAGTTTGGAATTCTGATTTCTCATCCATTTATACTCAATATATGGGTATTTTCGGTACTATGAATGATCAATTTTGAATTCATGTAGTGTGTGCTCCATTGAATTCACACCGTAGACATACGTGTAACGCGTTTTTCAATTGATCTTAAGTTACTTTCGGGAACGATTGAGCAAAAAAGATCGATATGTAGGAACGTATTTTCTTTACTATATTTTACTGTAAAAATGTACCTTACTTTTTTCTGTGAGTTAATGATTCAAATTTTTTTGCAACTGCAGTTTTGAGTTATAAGTTTATCTTCAAGCAACTGAAAACTTAATGAAGTACTCAAGGAAGACCTATAATAATATGATATTTTGTCTTAACCTCAACATATTCATACTTTCGTTCTCTTTATTTGATAAAATTTATTTTTTATGTGGATTTGATAAGCACCACCCCATCCAACTATCCATAGCCGATCTGTGATTCCGCCAAGGCGGACATATTTTGTTGTGTTTAGATGCTTACATAAGTATCTGAATTTGAAAAGCAAGCCTCTCATTTTGTTCACAACATTTTTTATGTGCTTATCCCATTTTAACTGCTGGTCAACAGTAATTTCCGAATATTCAATATCTCTTGTTTCTGCTATCGATGTCTCATTGTCTATTATTAGGTTTCCTAGAGTTGATAGATTAGGAGTGTACGAACTGAAAGCCATTCATTTTGTTTTATTTAGATTCAGGGTGAGTTTATTATTTTTCAGCCATTTTTTTATTTTTGAAAATTTCATTTGTACCTTTTCCTTTAATTCTTCCTAAGAATTTCCTATACATTGAATTACCACATCGTCGACAAAACAAATGGCGTCTTCTTTTTCTTTCAGTTTTAGCAGACTGTTTATGTAAATAAGAAACAGAATCGGTCCAAGCACGGTACCCTGTGGTACTCCATATGTAATAACGCGCTTTGAGCTTTTGGATTCTCTGATCTGTACAACCTGTTTCTTTTTAGATAGATAGCTCTTCAGTAATTTATAGATGTGTTCTCTCTATACGTAATTTTCTAACTTTTTCAATAAACGAATATGACACACCGTATCAAATGGCTTACATAAATCTTCAAATATACAGTGCTATAATTTATAATGGATCCATATTTCACTCTAATCACACTAGATTCTATGGAAAAACTTTCTTGTTCAACTCCTCTAGATTCAAATTAACAATGTATGATACCAAATATCATCAATAACACAATATGATCAATATTAAAGTGCAATGAGTCTTACTATAAAAAGCTTTTATTGACATAGAATTAAATGAAATTAATTACTACGTAATACCTTCAGTAAATAACTTACGATATTTTTATATCTTACTATACACATTTTGTCAAAGAAGCACTGCTCTAAAAATTACAAATTCAAATTTTTTTAAAACTAAATTTGAATGTGAATCAATACTTGATAGAAGTTATTGTAAATAACTTTAAATTCAAAATGATATATTCTAACTTTTACAATATATATAGAAACCAGGATATCCCAGAAGTCGACGTCAAGCAGGTAACAGGTTGAGTCATCAGAAAAATATAAAAAAAATCCCGTATTCTTCAAATTATATTGCACTTTATTTTATTCAATAAAATGCACACCCTGTGATGATTTTTGAACTCCTGTTGATACAATTTTTTACTTTTTTCAAATTTCATTTTTCCATGTTATCCCGAATAGTGCTTCTGTAACCTTTAATCTTCAATTCTAAGCCAATTGCTCCAGCTTGGGAAATAATGTCACTTTTTGCCAAACCAAGTATTCAAAATTAAAATTTGGCCCAACCTCAATTGACTGTACTGAAAAAAATTATATTACATCAGTTTGGCAAGTTAATTCAAAAGTTAGCACATTTAAAAAGGATTCTATAATAAAATGCTAAACACAAACTACATTCTTTTTTATATTGGACAAAAAAGGTTTTTCTTGAAGAAACTCAGTTTCGTTTTATGACAAGATTTGATAAATTCACAAAAAATGTTCAAACTGCCCTTCTTCAACCGCAATACATGCACGACATCTTCTTAAAAAAGATCGGGATGTCAGACGGGCGAATCCTCCGTTATTGACGAATTGCATTGCTTCCCTAATTCTCTCCCTAAGCTCAGCTACATTTTCAATTTGTTTTGAATAATTTTTTCCCTTCACTGCTCCCCAGAAAAAAAAAATTAAGGGATTCAAATCGGGTGAACGGGCTGGCCACGGGATTGTACCAGATCGCCCTATCCATCTGCCCGTATATTATTCATTTAGATATTCTCTAACTGAAAGGGCATAGTGCGCTGAGCAGCCATCTTACTGAAACCATATTTCTCTGAAAATACTAAGTGGCACGTATTCAAGTAAATTTGGCAACTGATTTCGTACAAAATCTAAATAAAATTCAACATTTAAAACCTCTGGCAACTCAATTGGTCCTATGACTCTTCCGTTCGAAATTCCAGTCCGTATGTTCACTTTAATACGATATTGAGATCTGTCTTGTCTCATTAAACTCGGATTTTCTACGTGCCACTCGTGTAAATTGTGTAGGTTCATGCAACCATTTTTTTTAATGTTGATTCATCCGACCATAAAATTTTTCTAAGAGTTGTGGGTCTTTCTGGTTCTTTTGTAGCATGGTTTGGCAAAACGCAACCCGAGGTAAAAGAGTTTGTACTCGCTTTACATGATATGGGTGGAGCTTATGTTTTTTCAGTTAGTGGGTGAACTGTGCATCGCTAAATTTCACGTATCGAAGTACTTGAATCTTCCTCAACTGCTTGAAGCACAATATCGTCGTAAGGAAATTCTTCCTTCACCATGCACTTTGTTTAGAATTCGGCCCGCTGTGAAGAGTAGACGGTGCACATTCGTAAAAACTCGATGATCTGGATAACGATCAGCATTAAGGTATCTCTCGCGTTACATTCTCGAAGCTGCACTAGCGTTACACCTGCATTTTCCATAAATGAGGTGCATGTTGGCAGGAGTGTGCCAACACTGTGTGGTATACACAGACATGATGGCAATACACAATCAAAGATTAGTCCAGGTAAAATCAAAGTTCGTCGTAAAGAGATCAGAAGTATCCAAATCACAAGCAAACAGATCTAATAAACGAAGCCAAAAGTCGTAAGTAGGTACACAAATAACACGATCAAATACGGAAAGAAACGCAGTAAACCAAGGGGCGTAGCGTGTGCCAATACCAAATGGTGCCGCCACTATCTGTCTCACTCACACTTTATGGAAGGACTCACCTCATCTCATTCAAACCAGATTTTTAAAGTATTGGATGCACTACAATCATTTTTAGAAAGTTCGAAGAAATTGCTCGAAATTGTGTTTTCCTCCAGTACAGTCAGTTAAAGATGTGCGAAATATTAATTTTGAAAACTTGGTTCTGCAAAAAGTGGCATTATTTTCCAAGCTAAGATAATTGGCTTAGAATTGAAGATCACAGGTTACAGAAGCACTATTCGGGATAACATACTAAAATAAAATTTGAAAAAAGTGAAAAATTGTAGCAACAGGAGTTCAAAAATCATAAAAGGGTACGCTTTTTCTTGAATAATAAAAAATGCAATATAATTTGAAAAGTACACGACTTGGATTCTTTAAAATATTTTTCTGATGACAACTATGACTTAGCCTGTTACCCGATTCCGGTTTGACGTCGAGTTCTGGGACACCCTGTATAGAAAAACTATCAAAATGATATATTTATATATAATCAATATAAAACATTTTTCAATGTCTCAAAAAAAAACCTTTTTACATCCCGACATGGAACGTATTAATACAAAGGTATTAACAAAAACTATATAAGTATGTATAATATATTAACATAAAAATACAAGAAAATCCACTATTCCAAAATTATCCAAAATTCCCAAAATGAAGGATCAAATAAAAATAATTGAACGAGAGCTCAAACATTTGATAGCTATTTTGTTGTCTAGAACTCTTCTGAAATGTATTGAATTCAGATTCAAATATATCACAAGATCAAAATTTCACTCACCAAATAAGATAAAACCTGGAACTAATAAACTCTAAGTAAGCTTTAAACTATCCGAAATAAAACAGAAATGATCAAACGTAACAAAAATTATTCACCCCAAATAATATCCCATGATAAGAAAAATAACCAGAATTTCAAAAATAATAAATAATTAAGGAATATATTGTGGATATTTAGACTCTATATGAAATATTCGTTCCAGGTAGGCTTAGCTTACTGTCGTTTCGCTCTGGTGTCTATAATTTTCTAATTTTGTGCCGAAAATGGTCTTAAACATTTAGAAGTAAAATGATTACATGCATATTCGTACGAATATTTTGTGAGGGTAGTGTAATTAGAAGACTAAAAAAAATTTTGTAAGGACGGTGGCTGATGTGAACTAAACTCAAAAGCTCCTTGACTTCACAACCTATAATGAAGTGAGTAATTAGCATCATAAATATCATATAAGGCAAAATCCACTCATTGTCCGTTGAAAATTTCCGTAAAAAGTATTCATTCGAATTATCGGACAAATAGGCAGAATTCTGCTGAAAGAAACCAATACTGGAGAATAACGTCAGCTGAGTTTATAGAATTATTCAGTGATTTGGTCCATCGATAAATTCCCGTATTAAGGATTTGTACGCTGAATATAAAGCGGCTTCCTCAATTCTGTAACCAAATCCTTCCCAATGGTATATTGGATCCTGCATAAAAACGATAGAGTGAGTATATCTAAATGTGTGAAGCCGAATTGAAATCTGTATAAGGAAGAATTGCTTCATCCTACGAATCTTTCGTCCCCTTTTCTCCAGTGTATCATCCCTTTCACGTCTCGGCTCGCTTGTCTGTAGCATAATAATGGCTCCAAAGTATGGACCTTTATATCCGAATATGGAGATAGATATTTTCCTTAATCATTATTTAAATTTAGAATGAAATCGTTTTGAAATAAATGCAGGAGCATAGGCAGATGTTGCAGGACTTGTTACGTCACACGATATGCAGATGACACCTCAAATACAAAATAAGTACAGTGACTATATACCCACGATGGTGAAATGGGGTCATAAAACTGTCAAAAGTCTGTCAAATGTTTTGTTAAAAAAATTTGGTATTTTTCAATTGTATATCCGTATCGTTCAGCTTGATTTTATATTTTAGTCTCAATTCCTTTAGGATGTGATATTATGGTCTATGAATTTGATTCAGTGTATGTTGTTTTAAATTAACTGAGTCATGATGTAAATTATTAAAAAGGTACAAATTAAAGATATTGGTTCAAATCAATATCTTTCAATTCCGGCCATGAAAAATCAATAATTATAGTTCGGTAGTGTAATCCTTTCACCGTAACAGTTGCACCAGCCTCATTGTCGAATAAGTAAGGTCCAATCACACCGCCAGCCCAAGAACCGCACCAAACAGTGACACGTTGAGAATGGAGAGGCGTTTCAACAATCATTCTAGGATTTTCCGAGTCCCAAATGAGGGAATTCTGGTTACGAACGTAGTTTCTGAGGTGAAAATGAGCCTAATCACTGTAGATGATTTTTTGATGAAAATCCGGATCAGTTTGATGCATTTCAAGGACCCAGTCAGCGAAGATACGATGTTGCTAGTGATCATTCGGCTTGAGTCAACTGAACTTTAAAAGCCTTAGGACCTAAGTATTTATGCATAATACGGTATAATGTAGTTTGTGGAATGCCTAATTCCAGACATGGACGAGGAATCAACAAACCTGGGTTTTCGTCAATACTACGGGCTACATACAACAGCAACATTCAAAGTTGTGCTTGAGCTACGCACACGGTTTCGATTCTTCACATCACTAACATGTTCCAACAGCTCAAATTTTTTCACCAGTTTCGCTATTGCCGGCTGAGAAGGTACTTCACAACGACCCAAAATTTTCACCATATTACTAGTAGATTTTAAAAATTTCAGTACGTCGTTGAAGCGCGTATTTTTCCATTTTTATTAATGGCGTGCTTTTTACTTGTCAAATGTCAAAAGTGACAGCTGCCCAGATAGTGGGCTACTCTAAATGAAACCTCTTATTGCAAAACTCATTAGTTCGTTGTGTTACACAATGGTATTAGTATAAATTTTCTGAATTACTTTCACATCTAGAAAATAATGATAAATAAGTTTTAAAGGTAATTTTTGCGCACTTGTTCTAGGATACAGCGTGCTATCGTTTTGCCCAAGTGTCTCCAATGTTCGAATTTTGGGTGGAAAGTGGTCTTAAACGACTAAGGACTTATTAGCGTAGAATACGACGTTAAAAGTAAAGGTTCGGCTGTCCTGGCCGGTTTGTCGGTAAACACTTACTTTCAAACGGCAAGAGATAGAGACTTAAAACTTGTAGAGTAGGTTTGGGACCTTAATATACCTGCTGAGTTCCTTAATGAGTCGAAGCGATCTGATGGTTCAGCAGTTATTCATATTTGAAATGTCCTCTCATTTTTTCCGATATTTTTGAAACTTGGAATCCGATCAATTTGAAATTTGGTTACTGAACGGTTTCAGATCAACGGTTCCAACCTCAATATAATAGATGATCTAATTCGACAGAAACAATCTAAAATAGCCATAAATCAAATTTAACCCATAATAAAAACTAAAGAAAACAAAAAATTAATTTCTTTATCATCCTTTGGTAGCATAAGTCAAAAAGTGGCCATTAGTTTTTCAAAACGGATGTTAATATTGCTCTCAAAATACAAAATAAATGGTCATCCGTATTATTTAATGCAAAGGACCCAACTCCAAAAATACATAAATCGGGAGTTTATGAGTTATCTTGTTCGACGTGCAGTAATAAATATATAGGACGTTTCGAGACATTTCGAGTCACTCAACCAGCCATTTTGCATCGCTTAAAAGCAATCTAATTACGAAAGAAAAAAGATTTCGAATGCGGCAAATTAAACTTAAATGATATGGTCCCTAATAAAGGAAGGAACCCAGTCCAGACCTTATATCACGTCAACTGACAGATCAAAAGAATAAGTTCTTCCTTACTTTAAGAGAAAAGACAGCGAGAAGCTGCCCTAAGAATCACCAAAATCCTGAAAACCTATTGGATACATCTATGGAGCGGAAAATAAATTCTCTTTACATACATTCGCAAACGTGCGGAGAAATTGAAGAAATAATGAAAAAAATTAAGGGTAAAAACACTTGAAGAAAATAATTTCTAGCATCGCTATACCCCTTACCTCTGAGTTCTCGAGATGTATGTCGTAGGGCTACTTTCCTGGCCAACTGAAGAAGAGTAAAGTTATTACGATAGATAAAAGTGGAAATCCAGAACATATAAACAATTTTAGGCCATACAACCCATTTTATCAAAAAAAAAAAACAATTGGAGTGAAAGACAACATGAGTTTCTCGAGGAAAAATTAACTATATAGTTAATTTCAGCTATAGCCAAAATCCATAAAATTGCAAATGCTATTGATGAAGGAAAAAAATGCAAGCTGTACTCTTGTGATCTGAGCAAAGCTTTTGATAGCACTCACTGCTTCTGAAGCTCAAATTCTATGGCATAAGGGGAGTATACTTGGATGTGATCCTGAGTTTTCTGTAGAACAGATTTCAACAGGTTCACATTGGAACTGAAAGATCGGATTGGGAACGAGTTATTTGTGGAGATCCGCTAGGGTCGATCATTGGACCTATGCTTTTTTTGGATCTACGTGAATGTCTATCTGCAAATGTTAAGCAGGAGAGCTTGGTAATGTTTGAGAACGATACGAGCCTACTAAAACGAGCATCGAATACCGAATAACTATAGAGTAATGCTGAAATAACACTCGGAAAAGCCCAACAATGGTTCAGCGCAAATAAAATGAAAATGAATCCTGAAAAAACCCAATCAATATGTTTCTCAACGAGAGGTCCTGACAACCCACCTAATATTATCATATTAGTGACATAAGCAACAGTTTATCGAGGGCAATTTTCGTTCTGAGGAGAATTAAATAGATAGCTGGACAACAGGCTGCGAAAACGACGTTTTTTGGAATTTTTCAACTAGTTGTCTCGTACGGTATATTGACATGGGGAAGATAATGGTGTAGATAATATCTTCATTAATAATGTAGATAATATCTTCATTAAACAGAAACATGCCGTCCGAATATTATGTGGTGTTAGGAGAATAGAAAACTGCAGACCATTGTTCAGGTAGAAAAACCTTCTTACTCTTACTTCTCTATGCATTCTTGTCTGTGTTCCTTTTGTCTACTCCCGCCAAGATAACCCGGAAAAAACAATTTCAATCATTCGTACAATACCAGGAATGCGAACAGGTTTATCATACCGTACCATAAGCTCTCAGTAACGCAGCTAAGTGTGAACTACCTTGCAATGAAATTTTATACTGCATTGTCAGAAGAGTATAAATCCATGAACTACAGAAAGATTAGGAATTTGCTGGTAGGCTGGTTCCGAAAGCCTACTACAGCCTGAAAGAAAACTTTGCAGATCCAATATGCTGAAATGTTTGTCACTTATAAAAGTTGTCCACTGTCTTATATACATACATATCTGTTAACTAGTTATCTACTTTTCAAATGTTAAGAAAGTTATCTTATAATATCTATATTTCCCCATGTAATTTTTGATGGGTCAAATTTTGTACGTTCACCGTAACGAATAAATGAATGAATGAATGAATCAATGAACGAATGAATTAATGAATGAATGCCTTAAGAGCAGTTGTTCACGCAAGAAAAAAAGGCGTTGGGGTTTTGGCTTCAGTTCATGTGGCACCCAATTTCCTATCTTTCGGATCATTCGCATTAATTAATTAATCAATCAATGCATTAATGAAATTATTACTTCATTAATTGATTACTCGATTAATGAATGCATGTATGAAACAATTAATGCATTTTTCGAATATTAAAACAAATTGAAATAAGTTTATCTTCTACAATTTTAATTTCAAAAAAATTTTTTATTCAAAAAACTTTTCGAAATAAATTAATGTCTAAAACAAGCACCGCTTACATTTAATAGACGTATATAATCAAAACTCAATCTATAATGTCAAATGGAATAAATAAACCAACAGATATACGATAGTCATTAAAATTAATATCTATTGGTTTATTTACTCCATTTGACATTATATATTGAATTTTGATTATATACGTCTATTAAATGTAAGCGGTGCTTGTTTTAGACATTGATTTATTTCTAAAAGTTTTTTGAATAAAAAAAATGTTTTTGAAATTAAAATTGTGGAAGATAAACATATTTCAATTTGTTTTAATATTCAAATTTTGTTATATTTCTTCTATCAAGTAAAAGGCCTTTCTATTTTATTAATTAATGCATTATTTAATTAATTGATAGATTGATTAATTAATAAATTGATCTGAAGACAAAAATCTAACGCCTTTTTTTCACGCGTGAATAACTGCTCTATCGACAAGAAAGGAAGGGGTTTCACATCGAATTGTGACGGGCGATGAAAAGTAGGTCCATTACGATAAACCAAAATGTTGGGCAATCTGTCAAGCCGAATATTCTTGGTAAGAAGCTCATGCAGTGTATTTGGTGGGACCAGTATTATGAGCTGCTAGAATCGAATGAAAGGATCATAGGGAGGAATGTATAAGCAATTTTTCAAAATTTTCGAAAAAAACCTCACGAACTTATCTACAATCCTAATATAAAGATATTTCAAGTATTGTCCATGTCGGATTGAATACCTTGAATTGATAAAAACATTTATGGAACGACATCTCAGAGCTCTGAGCATTATCTCATCTCGCGCCAGAATCGCAGGCTTTCAGAACAGAGGAACAAACGGTCGCCCCTGGTTATTTGACCTAACACCCACTGAGTGGTAGATTTGTTGATATTCGAGCGACGTTGTATTATTGGTTTTCTCTCCTGTTGATTCTTTCTTTCCGTTCAATGAGTTTTTTCCCAAATATTTGTGGTAGAATGGCTTCGGGGGTGTCATATTCTATTGTGGTCTTTCACGCCTTGCCTCTCACTATATGGAACCCCATTTCACGAGAATTGTGGATGCGAACAAATGAAACGTAGATTAACCTAGATTTATATTTTCATTGTCTTCATTTCCTGTATACTGAATTTCTCTTTTTATTTCAGATGATCCTCAAAATAATTCATTAGGAATTTCTGATAAACTGTCTAATATTAATGACAAGTTTGTTGAATAATACACATATGTATGTTGATTTCTATTTATTTTCGTGAGTTGCTCACATGACGCATTTCGTAAACATACATTCTGTCAAGAAAGTACCGGGAATTATCGATTTAAATCTGGCGGGGCAATGAGGCAGGTAAAAATTTTTTTTCCTAGGTTGGTACCAGTGTCCTTAATTACTATGCCAAGCTTGAGCGGGATCTGTCAACTAGTGTGTTTGCAACAGCTGATTAAGTCAGTCGATGTCAGAGTGCGGGCCGATTTTTACTATGGGTGATTACGTTGAGCAAAGAATTTGTTTAAAGTTTTGTGTTGCAAATGAATTTTCGTGTGCCGATGCATTGAAAATGTTGCAAAAGGCCTTTGGTGACAATGCTCTATCGAAAACTCGTGCATATCAGTGGTACAGAGCCTTCAAGGACGGTCGTGAAGTGGTCGCCCATCGACGGCTTCGATCGAAGATAACGTCGATAAAATTAAGGAAAGGGTGCTGGAAAACCGTCGTACCAGCTTGAGAGAGATAGCACATGATCTTAAGATATCCCACGAGTCCGCACGTACGATTTTGATTGATATTTTGGGCATGAGAAAGGTGGCCGCACGACTCGTACCGAAAACGTCATCGCGAACAGGTTGCTTCAGACATGCTGGATCGCTGTAATTCCGATTCTACATTCATGGAACGCATTATAACTGGTGATGAGACCTGGGTCTACGAGTACGATATGCAAACAAGCCAGCAATCATCGGAATGGGTGGCAAAAAATGAGCTGAAACCGAAAAAACCACGCCAAAGCCGCTCGAAAATGAAGGTGATGCTCATTGTTTTCTTCGATATCCGTGGCGTGGTGCACTACGAATTCGTTCCAGAGGGTCAGACGGTAAACAAGGAGTATTACCTAGGCGTTATGAAACGTTTGCGTGAGCGTATCCGTAAGAAGCGGCCAAATTTGTGGGCGAACAACTCATGGATTTTGCATGACGATAACGCGCCTTCTCACCGAGCTACGATTGTGACTGACTTTCTCGCCAAAAACTCAACGAACGTGCTTCAGCAACCACCGTATTCGCCAGATTTGGCTCCCTGCGACTTTTTCCTCTTCCCAAAACTAAAATTGCCCCTTCGTGGCACCCGTTTTGAGTCGATTGAAGCCATAAAACAAAATTCGGCGCGAGAGCTAAAGTCCATCCCGGAAAGCGCCTATAAAAAATGTTTCGATAGTTGGAAGTGCCATTGGCATAGATGTATTGGAGCAAATGGAGCCTATTTTGAAGGCGACCCAGTAAATTCTGACGATTAAATGTAAAAATGTTGTTTTAATTGAAAATTCCCGGTACTTTCTTGACAGAGTAGTATATGGTCGTTCGGAAAGTAATTTCGTTTTTTCCCGACAGAGGATTTAATCGTATATTTCTAACCGAACTTCACACTTAAGCTGCATAATCATTATAGAGAACTGATATAGCAAGACTTGATGTGAAAAATTTCAATTAATTCTACACAATAGTTTTTGATTGGGGCTCTTTTAAATATGGAGAGTTATAAGTAGCATTTTCGTCATATTTTACTTTTTTACTATAGAAAATGTAAAAGTGCTGTTCAAGCCAGAAGGAAATTAACTGATGTGTATCGAGAAGATGTGCTTACAGTACGCTAGTGCCAGAACTAGTTTGCAAATTTTCGATCTGGCAATTTCGATGTCAAAGATACACTACGTTGTGGAAGGCCGGTTGAAGGTGATAAAAACCCAATAAAGGCATTAGTTGATGCAAATCGGCGAATAACAAATCGTGAGATCGGTGAGACGTTAAATTTATCTAATTCAACTGTTTATGGCCACTTGAAAGGCTTGGGTTTAACCTCGAATCTCGATACAAGGAAAGAAATTTGTGTCGTCCCGTTGACGTTTGTGATTCGCTTCTCAAACGTCACGAACATGATCCATTTTTGAAGCGCACCATTACTGGGGACGAAAAATAGGTTGTATATAATAATGTCAAACGCAAGAGATCATGGAGCAAAAAAGAAGGACCGGCTCAAAGCATTTCGAAAGTCAATATCCATCGAGAAAGGCGATGCTTTCGTTTGGTGGGATTTTGCAGGAATCGTTTTTCCTTGAGTTGGACGCCCCCCAGGCATTAGATCTTGACGTGATTGGGGCGCTCTCTTGACTAGGACTCTAGTTTCGTCCCGGCGAAATGGAGGGTTAAGTCTTGGTGTAATGCCATTTCGCGCCAGTCACTGGACCTGTATGGTGGAAGATCTCCGAATGGGGCCCTAGTTTTACTCAGGTGAAATGGAAGGCTGAGCCGGTTGATTAACTCAGTGACAAGGGAGTCTGTCGCAGCACAGGGCTTCTCCCTTAAAACTAGCGTGCTCTACTCTATCGCAGTATAAATCTCCGGATTCTGTGTAATGGCCGAGTGCGTTATGTAGCATACTGCGTTACCTCGGGGGGGTGGTCTTGCCCACAGGTGTAGGTGTTACTTGTACCACCTGGCCACCCCATTGGTGTTGGACTCGAGGGGGCAGTGGTTGAAAGTCCGCATGCTGGACTAGGGGGGTATTTCATTTATCTGTTCGCAGACCCCCATGTTCGGGATATTGACTTGACGGTTCGACCGGCCTGTCCTGGCCCCTGGATCTGGACGTAACTATTTAGGGTTTGTGGATCTCGACGAAATGGCTCCGCCATTAGTGCTTGACGCCAGGATCAATCAAATGACCTCACATGGGTTCGGCGAGTCAGGACGTACAGGCCGCTAGACGGTGCTCGTACCAGGATCAATTGTAGTCGTCAATCTTGAGTTTATCTTAGTTCATGGGACTGCGTTCGGATGGATGGATAAGAATTCCCTCCGGCGGGTGAGTTGCGTCTCAAACCAACTCAGGTACTGACCTGTTGAGCCAGTAGGGGTTGGATAGTGCTTCGCTGCTACCAGTCAGAGGGTTCTGGCTTTCGAGTCGGTGCCCAAACTGGAAGCTGGTGGGTTCATCTCTTCGGAGGGGTTCTCGCCACGAGCGATGATATGACGTAATCCTTATCACACTTTCTACCTCTAGGGGTGGACAGTGGAGACTGCTTGGTAGTCACTTGGAAAAGAGGTCTCCCTCAAATAGCCAATAACTATTCTGGTAGAATTCACCTGTCATCAACTGAACAAACTGAATGATGCACTTCAACAGAAAAGGCCAGAATTTATCAACAGAAAAGGTGTTGTGTTCCACCAAGATAATGCGGGACCTCATAGAAGTTTGGTCACTCGTCAAAACCATTTACAGCTTGAATGGGATATACTGCCACACCCTCCATATTCTCCAGATCTGGCGCCTTCAGATTATTATTTGTCCCGGTTATTGCAAAGGTTTTTGGATGGTAAAACCTTTACTTCAAATTATGAGGTCAAAAAATACCCAGATCAATTTTTTTCGAGCAGAGACCAAAAATTTGGAACTAATGGAACCATGCTACTACCAGAACGATGGAACACGGTGTGAGACCAGAATGGCCAATATATAATTCAATAAAATATTTATTCATTATACGAAAATTGTCTTTCACTTTCCAAAAAAAAACGAAATTACTTTCTGAAGAACCCAATACTAACTTCTTCAAATGCCTATAAACCACTAGTTTGAAATTTTATAATATACTGTATATAAATATTTTCTGTTTTGAGATAGAAGTACCATAAAATTTTTTCTTACATTTGGTAAAACCATCGGGTCTAATTGAATAGATTCAAGAAACACAAATTAGATAACTCAAATACGGATCAATTAAATATACCCGTGAGTTATTTTATTTTTTTTCAGTTTGCATATAATGGGTCTCATTTTATTCGTAAAAATACAAAAAACCCTTTATTAACAATAGATCTTTAGCAGTCGCCTTCTCAACCATGAATTTCTTATCGCTCAGGAAGTTTTGTAATGCGAAAAGAAGATAATAATTGCTTGGTGGCAGGTCGAGACTATTAAGTAAATGCATTAAAACTTCCCAACCAAGCTCTCGGAGTTTTTGGCGGGTCACTACAGACGTGTGTGTCCTGGCGTTGTCCTGCACCTCTTTTCTTGGTCAATTCTGACCCTTTCTGGTCAACGGCAAGCTTCAAACGTTCTAGTTGTTGACAGTAGAGAATTTAGTGTTTGACCTTATGAAAGCAACTAATAATAAATACCTTTCCAGCCCCACTAAATGCACAGTAGAACCTTCCTGGCTGTTAAACCCGGTTTGGCATCCATTTGAGCTGCGTCACCGCGCTTTAACCACGATCGTTCGCGCACAACATTGTCGTATGTGAAATATTTCTCATCCTCAGTCACCATCCGTTTAAGAAATGGGTCAATTTCATTCCGTTTTGCCAATGCTTCGCAGATAGAAATTCGATCCGTCATGTTGAAACCAAAATTCGCTAACCCACCACAGCGAAGGCTTTGATAAAAAGCTAAAAGAAAACGAAATTAAAACACTATAATTTGCGCTAGCGATCTTTGTCCATCCGCACTTGAAACATCCTACTTTGTAAAATGCCTTATAGTGCACCAAGGAAAAGATAAATTGAACTTGTCTTTCCTGAATGAATCCCAAATTGTCAACTTGATAGTGAAAATGCAAACTCTTACTCCTTATCTATTTATTTCAACTTTACAATTAAAATAGTGGCTCTTATTTACAATATAATACAGTTTAACAATAAGCCTGAGGTCCGAAATTTACGTAAGGACTTATCTTTGAGGTTATTTCTTACAAGGTGTCGGTATGTTAGTGCTTTCTCCAAGAATAGTTCCTATTCTGTTATTGTGTAATCAGCAGGTGTTCAGTTTCAAATGGTTCCAAATGACCAGTAGAGCGTTCGGAACCAAGATGGTGAGCTAATAAGATACCCTAAACCAGCACAAGGTAGATAGTCTGCTATTTAGATAATCCAGGCAAAAATCACTCCAGTAAGGTTGGTCAGTTCTAAGAATATCAAGTACCAAAATCTTCGGTATTAAGATCTCCGGTACAATGATCTCCGGTACAAAGATCTCGGGTACAAAGATCTCCGATACAAAGATCTCCGGTACTAAGATCTCCGGTACAAAGACCGCAAATTTAAAATCTATAAGACAGTACCAGTGCAACACGTGATCTCACTCCCAGTGACTCTAGATATTATTAAAATTATTTACAAGTTAATAAACATGAGATGAAATATCTAGAACACAGGAATAAGAGCAACATGTTTACTTGTGTAACCTGCAAAGAATGAAATAAATCAAAAATAATAATTGCCATTCACAAAAGCAGAAAAGATACGATCTACGTATTACTTACCGCCATTTGATTAGACGTCTTATAAGAAACAATAAAAATTCAATATTCCACGATTTTCATGGATAGGTAGGTTAATTTAATAAAAATACCACAATGTGTGTCCTCGTGTAAACCCACAATACGAAAAAAAGAAATCTGGGAAATTCTACGCTTCTTGAAAACAATACAACTCTACAGCGCAGGCGATAACAACGTCGACTTTCATTGCGGAATCTCTAAACTTCTTAATGGTCTTAGTGAAATCACATCATTGGAGTTCCAAGATGAAGAAGCACTGGTCGCTATGGATTTTCTTCGCAACTGCTACATTCCTGCGCCGGTGTCTTGACTGAGCCCCTGTCCATGATATTTTCGTATTCTCTTCAATTCTCCTCCCTTCCTCAAGATTGGTTGTAAGCTTCTGTTACACCTATCTTCAAGAAAGGCGATAAGCTTTCTACTCAGAACTACAGACCAATAAGCTTAACATCTCAAGTTTGCAAGCTGCTGGAGCGAGTCATTAGCGATAAATTGATAGAGTTTGCCCTACAAAACGATATAGTTCCCAAGGAGCAGCATAAGTTTCTTCCGGGTCGGTCCACCATCACGAACCTCCTCTCCTGTGTCAACTTGGAGACTAAGTGCATTGATTATGGTTGTCCGGTGGATGTTGTTTATCTGGACTTTGCGCGAGCATTTGATCGTGTCCCTCATCGTCGTCTCCTAAGGAAGCTTGAGTTTTTGGGAGTGAGGGGTCATCTGCTTTCGTGGATTCGGTCATATTTGTCGCTTCGCACTTTCCGGGTGAGGGTCGGTGACTGTTTCTCTTCCTCTGATATGGAAGTCCTTAGTGAAGTTCCGCAGGGTTCGGTTTTGGGTCCTATCTTGTTCCTGTTGTACACTTCTGATCTCCCTCGTCTTTTTTCATCCAATTGTGCAATATTCACAGACAACACAAAGCTTCACAACTGTCCCTTGGTTAACGCGGGACACCCCCAGGAAGACCTCAATAGGTTCTCAGAGTGGTGTGGGAGGTGGTTGCTACCTCTTAATATCGGGAAGTGTTGCGTGCTCCATATCGGCAAAAAAATCCCAGGACTCCCTACTTTGTTCGCCAGCAGAGGCTAGCTGGTGTGTCTCAGCATTGTGACCCGGGTGTTACCGTCACGGATGACTTGAGTTGGTCTACCCACATTTCGACTGTTGTGTCTAGTGCGAGACAATTCACTTACCAGCTGTCTGTTTGGTGGGCCAATCTGAAGGGTGATCGGGATCTTTTGGAATCTGCCCAGCGGTGGAACACCTGTCTTCCATTTGGCACAATTCGCCCTGATTATCAATCGAGGCTACTACGGTTGTATGAGTTGCCCTCCTTTTCGGATCGTAGAAGAAGGGGAGATCTGATTACCTATCGAGCACTTCACTCCCTCTTCGGTACGGATATGTCTTACCTCTTTCCACTAAACCAATTTCGAGCCTTAAGAGGACACCGTTTTAAGCTTGCCAAGGAGAACTTCAGGACCACACCGAGGAGCCAGAGTGTTCGAGGCGTGAAATCGGCTCCCTGCTGAAGTTGTGTCATCGCCATCGGTGAATTCTTTCAAGAACGCTCTGGATGGATGGTCTACACCGGTTCAATAATTAATTCCTTTGCATTAAATTACTTTCACTTCTTAATTGTTTCACTTCTAGAGTACTTTCCCAGTTTCATTTTATTTTTGTTTTTGAGTTTATAGGTTAACCTTTACTCTTATCACTTTGTAATAATAATAATTTTTTAGCGATTGTAATTCAAATCAACAGTGGAGCGTTTTTTAACGTAATAATGTTTTTTGGTGTTCATTGATGTGGCACCTAAACATCGAGCCTGTTTTTCAATCCAGCTTTGCGCAAATGGTTTAAAACTATTTAATACCAACATGCAGGTCAACTTCGATTATTTCTGTAATTTTATCGATATTTTCGACGACGGGCCCGCCTGTGCAAGGTGCATCTTCAACATCAAAAATATCTGAATGGAATCAACGAAACTAAAATTGCACGTGATTAATTATTACAATATCAGGACCGTAAAGACTATTCACAATTAAAGCCTCCTGGCTTACATTTTCGCCTTTATCAAAGAAAAGCTGTGAAATGTATCGAATTTGTTTTTGTTGCTTCCATTCTTAACACCCTGTAACTCACAACTAATTGGACAAAACAAAAAACAGCAAAAGGATATTTTGAGTGTGAAATTTCACCTTGACTACGATTATAAATCTGAACTTGTTTGATCGATACTTTACGAGATATCAATCACTACAGCCATAAACCGGAAAAATAACGGATATTTTTCCCAACCTATTATTATTATGAATTTTGTTAGCTTCGCGTTGTATGCTAAATTTGTTATGAAACTTTCCTATTAATTAAATTTTTTCTGCTCACCCTTCTATATAGTCAGGATGTATTTTGGGATTCGAGTGTATTTTGAATTGTGTAATTTCAAATTGAAAATGTTCAAACTTAATTAACTTTGATATTATAGAAGGCTCAAATTTGAATTTGAAATCTGAAATTAAATAATTTGAAATAAAAAATCTGTGAACACAACTAACCTACTTTTATGTTTTACGATCTAACCTTAAATCTAAAGGAAATTTCAGTGAAAATATGCAACTCATTATAAAATCAGAATTCACATAATTGAAAGGATTTGTATCTTTGGTAATTAGTCAACGTTCTTCTTAAATTGTCCTCTCATGCTGTTTCAGGAATTTCCATTTATTCTGGGTTTTTTTTTTATAACTCTTCAGATACTATCAGCCAACAATGTAAATTCTCTTCACTGAGTGTCCTGGTTGAAACTTGATTTAATTGTTTAATTTTTCCATTATATATTCAGGTAATGTATTTCTTGATACAGCAATTCACGTAAATAAAATGTTCTTCTTTTAGATAATGGGGAATAAATTTTAAAAGAACGACCGATGTATCTGGACGGAATGACCTCTGGTTTTTCACTTCTACTTTTTAGCTTCACGAAAATTTGAATTTTTCAAAGTTTAAGAAAATTTTTCAAAATTCTTCGAAAATGATGCTCATGCTAATTATATAAAAATTAGACCATTTCCTGATCTGAAACTACTCTAGAAAATAAGCCTGAATATTTATCTAGATTTTAATACCAATTTCATTTCATTCGGTTCGATTTTAAGAACAAAAATTTTCAAAATTCCATCCAATTGTTAAAATGTTCCAAAGTTTATAAATTTTAATGCTTCCAAATTAATAATAACTTACAATTACCTATGGAATTGATTACATTTCTTCAGCTTACATCTTATTACAACTTCATTGATGCTGAAAGCATCTTAGATTATATTCCTTGCATATAGTATGAATTTTCATAATTAAAATTAATAAACTTTGAATATTAAAACAGATTCAATTTCAAAAAATTTTATTCAAAAACTTTTAGAATTAAATCAATGTCTTATAAGCAATGCTTATATTTGATATACGTTTAAAATCACAACTCATTATACAATTTCAAATGGAATAAAAAACTCATCAAATATAAATTGTCAATTAAAATTAATAAATAAATATTTGAATGTTTCGTTCCAAACATGCGCACCTGAACTCTTCAGACAGGCATGGTGCGCATGTCTACCTGTGACAAAATGTTTTGTTTCTGATCTTATATTCATGAAAACTTAATCTTTTTCAGAAATACATAACATAATTCTAAGGACTTCTCCAAAACTAATTTATCTGAAACTTTTGATATATTTAAATATTTAATAAAATTTCAAAAATTCTCAAAACCTGTAGCACATCCTCAAAAAAAATTAGAATTCAGATAAAGTCATTCCAACTTCACATTTAAAAGATAAAATCAATTAACAATAAGCAAATAACTTGCCCATATGACCTCGTGGAATCTTTGTTTGATCAACATTAAAACTAGGTACATTTAATTGATTTTATTTTTTTAAATGTGAAGTTGGACTGACCTCATCTGAATTCTAATTGTTTTTGTAACTTATTTAAATATATTAAATGTTTCACATAAATAAGTTTTGGAGAAGTATGTTGTGTATTTTTGAAAAAGATTTAGTTTTCATAAATATGAGACTGAATGAAATATGTTAATATTTTTTCATTCGAGATGACCAAATAGATCAAAATTAATTTATTAGTTACATTTTATTCCAAGGATTTGAAAACGAATATCATTTGAAAAGTCGACTAGAGCACCATCTATTACGGAAATCTATAGTTGAGGTTGCTCGATAGTAATATTAAGGAAGTGACCGATGATTTGCATATACCGTAAGAAGAGATTACTTCGTAACATCGGGCACAGTTTCCTATGTTTGCACAACAACACTGTAATGCAAGCATGTCCATTGAGAATACTCCACTAGATGGCGGTAGATTAGTTTCGCGCACTAGTTGGAAGTTATCAGAAAAATTTAAGGTATATCCATGGAACTTTTTTCCTACATTAAAAGTAAAATCCTCATATATTTTAATCAATATTTGAAGTGAAGAATTTTAAAATGGTAAAAGAATATATTGTATATAATCTATTCTTCCAGAGTGAAAATACCGCGAAGAATTGTTTTGAAAAATATCTTTGTGATCACCGTCTGTAGTTGTTTGGCTCTACGAAATCTTTTTCATTGTTTACTTATTTCCAAATTTGTATTTTATTTTTCTGGTTTGAATATTAGAATATTTTTCTTTAAGTGTATATTTTTTCCTTAGATAAAGACCATTTCATTGAAATTATAATAAGTAAACTTAGAGCACTCATTTGGGAATTGAATTGCCTGTATATGTTCTTTGGTAAATGAATTAATAAATAAGTGGAAATACAACCCAAATGAACTTGCTCAAAATTTGAAAGAAATCTACGGACATATGGTAGTTAGAAGGAGCAGTATTGTATGTATAGTTCTTCAAATGAGATTTTATCTCTTCCTACTCAAACGGTATCTTTCAGATGAAGATTAACTCCAAAATTTGAAATAAATCCATTTCGTTATCAACATAAACAACATTTATTCCTGAAGTTCTTAAGTTTTATAGAAATGAATTTTAGATTCCTCATAGAAATTATTATTAATATTGATAATAATGAAATAATGTCTAAGAAACACTATTTCTATTTAAAGTCATATAGAAATTTTATTTTCATACAAAATTACATCCAGAAAACATCTTAGTGTTCACTTTTCAGTTATATTCAACTATTGTATAATTTTTTGGATTTTTGAAGATTCTGATCACATCCTTGCTAGCACGGGTTATAGAATTTCAAAATAGTTATTGTGTTACAGTACAGATTTTTCATTTATATACGCCTTCCTTCAATTTATATGATTTATTTTGATTGTTACTGAAAAAGTTTTTTTGTTCGTAATCTTGTATAAAAGTGGAATTTTCCATATGTCTTTAAATATAAACAGTGTTTTTTAAACTTTATTTTAATATTATTAATAATTTAGGGGTTTAAAAATCAATTTTCGAGAAATTCTAAATAATAACCTTTAACAGATACCCAATAAATTTATTTCCTTTATTCATTTAATTAGTGAAATTCAAATATTGTATAATTTTTGGAATTTGTGAAGATTCACCCTTGATGACGGGTTTTAATTGGCATAGAATTAATTTTTTCATGTTACTTGGTGTATTAAAATTAATCGAGTTAATTTAGTTGAATTTCTGATGTTGATATTCTACAGTAACGATTTCTCGTGTACTTGTAAGCCTTTTTGTAATTTGTATAATTAATTTTGTGTATTGGGGAGGATGAGTAGAAGTACTTGAAACACTTCCAAAACATTGGTTCGTGAACTAGTATTATAGTTGAAATTCTCACATGTCTCTAAATGGAAACAGATATTTTTTAGACAACATAGTATTATTAATATTAATGATAATATTTGTCAGGATTTCAGAATGAATTTTTATAAAGCTTAAAAATTTGAAATTATTACCTGTATCAAGTTCTAACTCAATAGATTCATTTTATAAAATAAAATAAGGAAAAGGGGTTTTTTAACTTGATATGAGGCCTGTTACAATATCTTAAATATCATACAGATATATTCTGTAATTCAAATGGCCTTTTGAACATTTGTTTTTGTAGTTTTTTTCAAGGAACTTTTTTAAAGAGTTATTTTCGAAGAAGTTCTTCAGGTTAAGTAAGCGAGAAATTTGGTTTTCATAATACATCGTTGCGAAACAAGCTTCTGTATCATTCAAGTGTTTATTTAATGTTTTTGATTGACAACCTATATTTCCTATGGATTCTTTTATTCCATTTGGTGCTGTGTAATGAGTTTCAATTCTTTATGTCTACTAAATTGAAACTGTGTTTTATAAGACAGTTATTAAATTCAATTTTAAAAAGTTTTCGAGAAAATTTTTTATAAAATTAAAATGTTTAGTGAGGTTAGCAGAATAAATCTGAATGATATTCAAGACATTCATTTTATATCTTCCTAAATTGATATAGAAAATTTATTTATGTTTTTTATCAGCAACAGAAAAATATATGCTGATCGTTACGCCTTGAGATACCTTTATTCATCTAAAATGCAGGATATAATAAATCTCGTATAATTACGTACTGTCACAATACAATACATCTTTGCACCATGTAAAAGAGATTAAGTACGCATGTAACTAATTATACACTACAAGCCCAATGAAGTTATTATTTAGATCCTCTGAGAAAAACATTTCGGATTATACAGTTTCAACTTATAATTGATGTCATCCTCTTTCTGAAATATACTTCTTGCGGCGCGAAGAAAGTTTTCGTGGAATTTGTTATCACGGAAACGCTTACTGAACCTATTATTCTATAGCTTCAAAAACTTTAATAAGTGTTAAGAAATACAAGTATTTTAGTGGGAAATCTTCAATCACTTCCATTCTAATGGAGGACAAAATGTGCTGAAAATATTGATAACGAAAGTTCAGAATGAAGAAGGTGAAAAAACACTGACGTAAGAAGTTTTCGTTTTTTTTACTTCTAATTCTACGATTCTCCCGAAATTTAGCGCCTCAATATTGTATTTTTAAATGCTGAATTTCAGATCGATCGAATCTGTAGCTTCGAAAATATTGCGAAAAATATGCGTATTTGAAGTAACATGTGCGTTATTATTCTACATCTTAATGCTGAATTTCAGATCGATCGAATCTGAAGTGGAGAAAATACTGGGAAAAATATTGAAAATTTTCAGGATTAACTGCGAAATTATCAAACCGATTTCGCCCTCTGAAGAATTTAGCCGCATTTAGACCCCAAAGCTTTCCTGAATGTTTCAAGGCTCTATCTCTTTCCGTTCGAAAATTAGAGTGTTTAAGGAATGCCGGACCGATCACTCGGATGAAGTTACTTTTGACATCAGATTCTTCATCAGTGAGTTCACCCTAGTCGTTTAAAACCATTTTCGGCACAATCTTAGAAAATTACAGATGTTAGGGTGAAATGGTAGCGCAAATAAAGTACATACGAAGCGTCAATCTACTTTAAGATACAATAATAACAAAGAAAAGAAAAACACCATTTCTATGTAAGTATTTTCTTAACTTTTCTAGAACAATCCGCGAATAAGTCAACAGCAGTTATCATGGTCAATTTTTGTCTTTCTCAGTGGAGTGTAAAGTACCTCCTGTTGCCTTAAATGTCTATACGAAGATGAAAATTATTAATTTCAGAATATAACAAAACCATTCGTTAAAAATTGACGCAGAAACTCGATGTTAAATTTCAAAGATTTTAATCCCCTCAGGGCCTTGATGTATATTGAGCGAAGTTTCAAAGTTCATAAATCTTAAAGAAATTAACAGAAAAACTTAACAATGTCTGTAGTTATAGGGAGTGGGCCAGAATTAGAAACTTTAAGTGGTTATTTCGAGCCTGGCAACACTTCATTAATTCGTGTTTTGATAAAAAGTTAGTTTAATATTTGACATTAACAAAATGGGTCGATTAACGATTGAACAAAATTGGGAAATATCAAAAACTTATATCCAAACTGTTAGAAATTTACGTGAAAAATACTTACAGCATATAAGATATAAATTCTACTAGTTGGGAAAATCCCCGAGGAACAGATAATAAGTCAAGATAAGTCAAGATAACTAGTTTCATGCTTGAACTTGAATTCTTCAGTCGACAGTGTTATTTAAAAAATCTAAATACTATAAATTTGAAAAAATCAATTGCTTTCTTATGAATAAATATCAACTATACTAACTGATAGAATCTCAATTTAAAGACATTGTTATAAAATTCTGTTATGTTAAATATGGGTTTAAATCATTGAAACAAGATTCATTCAGACATAATTGTTTTTAATTCAACTTATGAAAACTTTTACAATTTGAAATTTCGAAAGATGTCTTTTTTGAATGAATATCAACTATTCGATAAAAAAATTCTTGGGACGTTAGTTAAAATCAGAACATTCCTTGAGAAATTTCTATTGAACAAAGAGGAGTTTTCAGTTTACCATAATTCAATGATTGAAAGATCCAAAGATTCAAAAAAGAAAATAATGATCTATTCCGAAGTTTTCGAAAAAAATCATTCAAATTCTGTTATTATCACTAGAAGTTATTTATATAGAGGGAAAAATGATAATATGTATGAAAAATCACTTTAAATGATTAAAACAATATAATTTTGATTAAAATACAAAAATTTTAATTAAGAGGAAGCAATGTTATCACGATCAGCCGCTGAAAATTGTAAAGAAGATCTAAGATGGTTTTCACATAGATAAATTTGTAAAAATATCTGAGCAGAAGAATTGTGATCATTTTCTTGAGAAGCACTCAGAAATGATCAAATTATAAAAATTTTAAGTAAGAAAATTTTCAATATCAATGAATTTTTCAGGAATATTTTTATTGAAACAACCAAATTCAGGAAAACTGTTACTAAAGTATAGATTCAGGCTTATTTACTAGGGTAGTTATGGACCAGTAAAAACAAATTCTTCAAAAATAGCCTAAGCATCATTTTCAGTGATTTTGAGAGTTTCAAGCAAGCTTCGGATTATTTAATTTTTTTATAAAAATTTTACCAAAAGAGGCCTAACAAGCGAGTAGCAACATCGGTTATCAAAACCACACGGACTTATTTCTATTCCTAATATAGAAACATGGTTATTCTGAATTCGATTTGAAATTCTCAAAAATTAAATTATGTCGAGGTTTAACAGAATAATTTTGTTTCTACAATTAAAATGAACTATTTTCCACTATCAATAATATAATCTTTAAATTCTTGAAACGTTAGTCAAAATCGGAACATCCCTTGAGAAATTTATATTGAAAAAAGTTTTTAGTTTACTATAATTTACAGTTTAAAAGATCTAAATATAAAAAAAAAAGAAATTGGAGAATAACGACCTATTTCGAAGTTTTTGAAAAAAATCATTCAAATTCTGTTATGTTATGTTGAGAGAAAAAATGATAATATGTAAGAGAAATCACCTCAAATGATCAAAGCAATATCATTTTGATTAAAATACACAAATTTTAATGAAAAGTAAGCAATGTTACCACGATCAATCACTTTGAAAAGTCTAAACAAGATCGAAAGTCTAATATGGTTTTGGCATGGATAAATTTTTAAAAATATCTAAGCAGAAGAAATCATTTTCTTAAGAAACATTCAGAAATGATTAGAACATAAGAATTATAAGTCAGAAAATTTTCAACATCAATGGATTTTTGATGAATATTGTTATTAAAACAACCAAATTCAGGAAAATTGTTACTGAAGTATGGATAAAAATTCAAGTGATATACTAGGATAGTTTTGGATCAGTAAAAACAGTAATTTTTAAAAAATAGCCTAAAAATCATTTTCGGTGATTTGAGAGCTTTAAGTAAGCTTTGGATCATTCCATTTTTTATGAAACTTTAACTAGCGAGTAGCAACATCGGTTATCAAAACCGCACGGACTCTATTCTTAATATAGAAACATAGTTAATCTGAATTCGATTTCGAATTTCTCAAAAAATAAATTATGTACAGGTTCAGCAGAATAATTTTGTTTCTACATTCAAAATGAAGTATTTTCCACTATAAATAATAAACTGCCTAAATTCATTTTTGAATATCTGAATAACACTTTATAGTGAGTAATTCTTCGACCTCTTGCACTGAAATTCCTAGATATCTAATTAGGATAGTTCGAAAAGTTACAACAATCAGGAATTTTACCTCTTTTAATTACTCGATTCATACATATCGTTGCTATTTTTAACTTCATAAATCTTCGCGTATAGAAAGATAAATATTCACAAGGAACGGAAGAATGGAGAACACCGCACCATAATATTGATTTATAAGTTGTTGCAGAGCAAGGTTTTCCACTATCGTGTGGGATAATCATTCTCCATATTAATTTCACGGATATTTCAATTTATTTACACTGGTGCATTCATTGCCACTCGGAAGATATCCCTCTTTATTTAGATTCTGAAGGATGATGTAGGGATAGGGTTTAATTAATTCAAACAGGAGCTCAAATAGGGCGTCATTCAATGATTGTTGGAAAGTTATAGCCACAAACCGTATATTCCATTGGCACCTGAACAAATAAGAGTACTTTTTCCCTTTCCAATGATACGTTGTCACTGATTTTTATTTTAGTTTTATCCCATGGTCACAAATGGGAAAAATAATACTACAATTCTAATGCAATCGAACAATTTTCAATTAAACAAATTCTAATAGTTTTTAACAGTCGTCAATACTGTTTACACTTTATTCAATAATTAACTGAAAGACATAATATCATTTCAGATTCATTGAAAGTATTATATCATTAGAAACAAGTTTTCTGTTTTTCCAAAAAATGGAAATTCCACAATGTTTTCTATTCAAAGAAAACCATGAAAACGAAGGAAACATAATACATACCATACTCATAGTTTGCTGGTATGAAAGTGGACTAATAAAGATTATCGTTAAGAATTCCAAATCGTCTTTTTGAAGATGTTTATATTATATTACATTTATGAAGAGTTGTTTGAAAGAGCTTTTTGAAGAGAGGTTGTTTCGAAGAATTTCTTAAATTTATGTTATTTATTATAAGGTTCTTCGGAAATTAATTTCGTTTTTTTGACCGACGGTCAAATGTATTTTTTCGAACCCAACTCCAGACTTAAGCTGCATAATCATTATATTATTTGAGAGATGATATAGCAAGGCTTATGTCTGAAATACTTAAATCAATTCTACGCAGTAGTTTTGGTTGATGCCCCTTTGAATATGGAGAGCAATAAGCAGAATTTTCGTCATATTTTACTTTTTTACTATAGAAATGGTACAAATGCTATTCAAGCCAGAAAGAAATTGATCGATGTGTTTTGAGAAGAAGTGTTGACAGTACGCCAATGCTAGAACTGGTTTGCAAAATTTCGATCCGTCAATTTTGATGTCGAAGATGCACCACGTTCCGGAAGATCGGTTGAAGCTGATAAAGACATAATAAAGGCATAAGTTGAAGCCAACCGGCGAGAGGTTATATTTATTGAATTCAACTGTTAATCATCACTTGAAAGGCCTAGGTTTCACCTCGAAGCTCGATATATAGGTTCTCCATGTTATCATGGAGATAAATTTGTGTCGTCACAATGAAGTCTGTGATTCCCTTCTCAAACGTCACGAAAATGATCCATTTTTGAAGAGCATCTTTACTAGGGACGAAAAATGTGTTGTATATAACAATTTCAAATGCAACAGATCATGAAAAAGCTGAACCGGCTTAAAGCGTTTCGAAAGCCAATATCCATCAAAAAAAGTGCTGTGTGTTTGGTGGTATTTTAAAGAAATCGTTCCTTTGAGATCTTAGCGAATATCACAACAATTCATTCGGAAGTCTACTCTCTTCAGCTGGACAAACTGAATGATGCATTTCAACAGAAAAGGCCAGAATTAATCAATAGAAAAGGTTTGTTCCACCAAGATAATGCGAGACCTCATACAAGTTTGGTCACTAGCCAAAAGCTTTTATAGCTTGAATGGGATACACTGCCGCACTCACCATATTTTCCAAATTTGGCGTCGTCGGATTATTATTTGTTGCGGTCATTGCAAAATGTTTTGGACGGTAAAACCTTTACTTCAAATGAAGAGGTCAAAAATCACCTGGATCAGTTTTTTGCCCACCAAAGACCAAAAATTTTATGAGCGTGGAATCATGCTACTACCAGAAAGATGGCAAAAGGTGTTGAACCAGAATGGCCAATATATAATTTAATGAAATATTTATTCATTATACGAAAATTTTCTTTCATTTTCTCAAAAAAAAAACGAAATTATTTTCCGAACAACCCAATATTATTGACGTCATTTTTGGAGTGGAATTTGGTTTTCATGTTACCGTTATGAAACAATGCTATTTCCATTAAATGTTTGTTGAGAGTAAGTCCGATCAATATTCCATATTTTCTTTGGATTCTTTTATCTCCTTTTGATACTGTGTAAGAGTTGTTAATTCTACATATCTACTAAAAATTGAACTCTGTTTTATGAGGCATTTATTCAATTTAATTTCAAAAAGTTTTTTGAAATGATATAAAATTAAAATTTGTAGCGAGGTATAATAGAACTACTCTGTTTGATATTTAATTTATTGAAAAAGCCTTCTATCACGTAAAAACCCCTCCTTTCTACTTGTTTTCTTTACAAAACTGATAGCTTGTTGTACCCATTTCAGTCCTCTTCTTCTCATTCTTATGATATTGAGATACTTACCTTCCATCTTTTTGGTGGTTTTTCTGGAGGTAGTTTAGATTCTGGTTTTTCATTTCTTGCGATTTCTGCCAGTTTGTTATCTCCTATTCATGAAACAAAATCTTTTCTGCGCGGATCCATCTTTCTACGTCTTCAGTTTGACATTCTTCTTTGATGGCTACGGTTCTTCTTTAATCCCTTTATGTGTTTTTCGTTATTATTCTGTGAACTTTCATTTCATTTGTGCGTACCATCCATCCATAGTTTCAGTCTTGTCAGCCCGTATTTCCTCTCTGAGCTCTAATAAATGCTTTGTACGAGGGTTGCCTTTTATATTTCGAGGTTGGACAACCCTAGTGTTGCAATCTGGCAACTAACAGTTCTACCGTAAAGTTTGATATTTTTGAGGTTATCCGTACCCAGAATGTTTTGACATACGAGCACTATTTGTGTTGTTTAAAGTAACTTAAAAGATTAATGAAAAAAATTTATATGAAACAGTAATTTATTTCCACAAAAATGTTTGTACTACTACAACAATTGTTTCACCACGATGTGGCTTCTTTTTAGTGTTTAGTCTTTTTAGTGTTTTTGTTATCAATATACTATATTTTCTTTGGATTCTTTTATCTCCTTTCGATTCTGTATGATGAGTGTTAATTCTATATGTATACTAAAAGAAACAGTGTTCTAAGGCATTTATTTAATTTAGTTTTAAAATTTTATGAAATTGAAATTTGTAGCGAGATGTAACAGAATTGAAATAATAAGAGGATTTTTACTTGATAGAAGAGATATTGAAAAATTTTAATATCAAAACAGATTTAATCTGTTAGTCTTCTACAATTTTCATTCCGGAAAAATTTATTCAAAAACTTTTAGAATTAAATTAATGTCCAATAAGCACAGCTTATACTTAATACACGTATAAAATCAAAACTTAATATATAATATCAAATGGAATAAAAAATCCAACAAATATAAATTGTCAATTAAAATTAATAAATGAATATTTGAAGGAGACAAAATTTTGTTTCTGATCTTACAATTATGAAAACTAAATCTTGTTCAAAAATACAAAACATAATTGTAAGAACTTTTAAAAAAAATTAATTTATTCGAAATATTCAATAAATTTGAATATTTGAATGAGTTACTTCAAAAATCTCTCAAAATATGTATCACCTCCTCAGAAAACAATTAGAATTAGAATAAGAATCAGAAATTTTGTCTCTTTCAAATATTTATTTATTAATTCCAATTGAAAATTTATATTTGTTGGCTTATTCATTGAATTTGATATTGTATATTGAGTTTTGATTTTATAGGTCTATTAAATATAAGCTATACTTATTGGACATTAATTTAATTCTAAAAGTTTTTGAATAAAATTTTTTGAAATTAAAATTGTAGGAGACTTACAGATGAAATCTGTTTTGATATCCAAATTTACCAGAAATACTCAGTTTAAAATTTCAGATATTGAAAAAACCTTCTGTCAAGTGAAAAAATCTTCTTTTTCGTAAGTAAGATCTTGAGAATTTTTGTCAGTTTATTTTTATAGTTTGTTGATTTGTATTTCATGGAATATTGCTGGCTTCGGTACAATATCTCTTTTGATTTTTGAGTTACGTTTACGTACAGGCCCACACGTAATTTTTTTAGATCTGTAGATGTAGCTTGTCGAAATAAACTATGTTAATAGTATTATCACTATTTCTATCATATTCTGCCTTTTGAGAATATTCATAAGACCGATCCATCTTTGCGATGAAGGTAACTGAATCGAACTGAAGTGGGGTAAGTTTAATATGCACCAGTCACATATTCGACAACAACATCCCGTGAAGTGAAAAATCGATCAAACTAACGAGCAGAATTAAAACCTGTCCACGCATCTCGGCGATATAAATGTGATTACGTCAAAATCCGTGCCACCCTCTCATGAGAACAGTGGTGAAGACGGTATGCATGACCAACCCCATTGCCCTAACAGCTACAAACATATTGCTTAATTCCACGCCAGTTGCTGATGTGAAAGCGCATGGGGCGACTAGAGTGGCCCTTATAAGTACCCGCTAATAGCTCTTCTCCCCATGAACTCACGAGATAGGGACCTTCTGATTTATGATACTTATTACCCCGAAAAATATTTATTATTTACACTCTCGTGGCTTTTTTAATATGTGCTGATTAATTGGCAAATATGATGAGGGATAGTCAACGTTGCATAAGGGTATTTTCTTCTAATTACTTTTCATGACAATGAAATTGGTTAGGAATCTGTTTGTTCCGTTCGCATATTAATGGGATTGAAATTCATAATTTGATTCATTAATCCTTCGAAGAACAAGCTCCCAAAATAGTGGAGCAAATATATTGAAATTTTCTAAGGAATATTAATGGTCTAAAATCGAATAACAAATATTGTGGACCAATATAGATCTAGTTGGTAGTATCTAATGAACGGAGAATCATTTAGAGATCATATTAGTAAAGAGCTATGGTAATAACAAGTTGTTCGGCAAAACATTAATGTCCCTATGCAGGGCATATTGCATTAGTAGTGTTCGATTCCTACGAAAATGAGCAAGGTTTGACGACTTTGTACCGTCCGGTAGTTGGACGTTCACCGGTCCCAATGGTGTCTCCACCGATTGGTTCTCTGATCTAAACCTCTTAAAAATCCATCTTTTTTCGTAGGAAAAATGCAACTAGACAAATTGCTTCGACATTAGTCGCAGTAAATTTGTACCCGTTTCACTATTTAATTATAGTCAAAGCAGTCAAGGTAAAAGAACTCTTCCATTCACCCAAGTCACATCTCTACGGTATTAACCCGCTGCGCTTCGACCAGGCGGTTACGGCATTTAATCTCTGCTTTTTGAACAAGTGAGTCAACATTCACTGAAGTCACATCTCTAGCACATAAACTCATCATTCAAATAAAGAGCTCTATTCGGACTCATTAGTAACTTTACAAATTTTAATGTCAAGGAACCCTGTCGTAATAATACAATACCGCAATGAGTTCAGTAAATTTGTGAAGTAAACCCAAGTGAACTGAGTGAAAGTGAGTAACGGTGAGAAAGCCCAGCTATGTACTCCTCTACGAGCAATTAGTATTTTCATCACAACTGCAGAGAAAAACTCCATCGTTACCGTCCCTTAATTTTGGGTGAACAACTCAAAATTGTATATTGAACTATATAATATTAAGACTCTAAATAAACGAATAATAGGTTTCAAATAAATTAATTCGGCTGATCTGTACCAAATATCATTAAAAAGGAGTAAGAGCTGTGGTATTAGAAAGTTCTACAAATCGAAACGTGAATTCTACCACTTATTGTATTGGCATGTGAGCGTAGCTCTTTCACTCAGTTACTAGTTAGCAATCTTCACAGTCTGCCCCAAGGGGCAGAAAGTGCGATAAGGGTAACGGCTTATCATGGCACATTGACAGAACCACTCCAGCTTCCAGTTTGGGCTTCAGATCGAAAACATACAACCGTGTGACAGGTAGCAGCGAAGCACTATACAACCTACCTCTACTGGCTCTGCATGGTCAGTACTCGAGTTGTTTGGGACGCAACTCACACGCCGAAGTGGCTTCTTATGCATCGATCCGAACGCAGATCCATGAGCCAAGATAGTCTCAAGATGTATGCCTCAATTGATCCTGGTACGAGCACCGTCAAGACGTCAAGACCCATGATTTCTTGTAAAATAGTCCGATTGATCCTGGCTTCCAGCACCAACAGACTAGCCGTACCGTCGAGATCCGTCAAGTCCCGCTTAACCCTGAAGCACCTTTTGGAGATATCCTGAACATGTGTTTCTGTGAACAGATAGATGAAATACCCTTCTAGTCCAGCATGCTGACTTTCATTCTCTGCCCCTCGACTCCAACACCAATTGGGTGGCCAGGTCGTACGAATACTTCTCGAGGACCTCCACCCTCCCGAGATAACGCAGTATGCTACATAACGCACTCGATCATTGGACAGAAAAATCCAGAGATTTACTGCAATAGGGTAGAGAGAGAGTACGTTAGTTTTAAGGGATGCAATAAGCCCTGTGCTGCGACGATCTTTCAGAGACTGGCGCAAATGTCATTACTTTAGCCATCAAGACTTAACCCTCCATTTCACCGGGATGAAACTAAAGTCTTAGTCAAGACAAGCGCCCTCAGTGCGTCAAGCTATAATGCCATGGGGAGGTGTACTAATCGAGACAGTGTTACATACATTTGTATAACAATTCCATACTCAAACAAACTCGATAAAGTTTTGCTGATCACAGAGGCAAACTGCAGACATGCGCACGTTTCAAACTGTTTGAAACGTCGCCAGAGTGTTGAATTTTTTCCTCTGCACCTATATTCCCGAACAACCACGTCCATTTTCCAATGCTGTCGTCACCTGGTGCAGGGCGTAAACGATATTTCGCACGATACAAAAGTTAAGAAGCCACTATTAAATCACAGTTGCGATAATACGCCCGTACGCAAAAAGCGCGATGCGTTCCCGGGTACTGCTCTATCGTGACTAAAACTCCACAAAGTGGCGGATACCACCATTTCCTCCCCACACCCCTCCGTAGCTCAGTTTCAAATGCAGCACCAAAACAAATACCCTATAGGTTTTTTTGACACGCTGTATTTGATTGAGATAGGTCAGAGAGCTGTGCGGTATATAAGAGAAAGAAAATAGGGAAAAAGCATTATGAATAAGATGTTAAATTTAATTCATTTGATGGGTAGGTTAACTTTAATTTTTGGGTTGAAAACGCTTAGAATAGGTTTTATATTTTGTTCATGCGCGCAAATTTTTTCTGTGAAGTTTTATTATATGTTTATTAAGCTCAAGTAACAAAATGATCATGTACTTGTTTAGGTAAGGCAAAAAATATTATTATTATTATTGTTATTATATTTGGATTTAACTCTTCGAGTATAGTGTGAATCAGTTCTAAATTCCTCGGCAACAAGAAAAAAATTGTAGGCCTGTGTTATATTTCTTCTTACTGTTACTATATGTTATTTCAATTTCACTTGGTGTATTAGATTGCAACTAAATATTGCTGTAATAACATGGAGCACAATACAGTGCAATGAGTGAAAAACACATTACAACGTTTGTTTGAAAGGGGTCTAGAATATAAATAAATCTACTACATTACCATTCCGGACGTAAGCCAGAATTCATCGCAACAAAGAGCTTCGCTTTTCTCAAAGGTGGAAATATTTTTACTATGTATATGTGGAAAAAAGAATTTACATAGTAGAAAAGAGCCGTTCGTATGGAAATGCAAATCTAATGTAGTGCATTGTCAAAGCTCGATAAAATATAAGATGGCCACAATAGATTTCAGTTCAGAAAGAACTATAGAAACCGTTCCATGCGCTGCTATTTGATATATAGGGAATGGGGTTTTGGCTCGATTTCCACATCTAGAAAGCATGGGAGGAAGTTTGGTTCTTGTATTTTCGTTATATTGGGAATAAATAAACCATTAGTTCTGTTTTACAATTCATTCTGTTTAATCAACACTGAGTCATTTATCTTTTCTAGTCGATGTAGCGTTTGATGGCAGTTATAGGGTTAATTTCAACCCCATATCAACGTTATAAATCACCAGAGTATATGCTCTTTTTCGAATAAATGGGGTTGTACGACTACATTCGACGGAATAAAGTTGAATAATGCTGCAGAATACAGAAAATACATAAAGAGCGATGATTCGAGGGGACCTCCATTCTATGTTTTCTTTTAGTGGTTTAAATTTATTGAATCTCACGATGAGTTACATGAAGCATCTAGCTTTTTTCTTGTAAATTTCAGTTTAGACATGACAACGAACATTCAAAAACCTCACACGGATATTTTAAACACTGCTCAAAAATTGAAGTGGATATCCTTTTCAGGATGTACATACCATGTGGAGCGGGAAAGGATTACGTATTACACATGCACAAAATATGGTCCTCATGACTCTGAATGGCTTAGTCACAAAAAATTACAAAAGACTAATTTCTTGTAGGTATATGATCTTTTTTGTGGTCGGAATGTGTGATTATGTGCTATTGCAATCGACTTGGTGTTGTGTAATATCAGTTGTAGATTAATTGTCACGAGTTTAACATGCGTTAAGAAGCCGTCGAACTTGATCAATTAGTCTGTTTTCTAAACGAAAGTTCGACCCAATAATAAGTTGCTCAGCGTCTACGGGTTTCCCAAAGTAGTAGAGTATGCAATCGTTTTAGTGGAAATCATGTATGGTGGGTGGAAGAGCAAGAGCTACAACCGTCGCACAAGAGCGGCTAACACGGTTAACTGCAATTCTGACAAGCTACCAGTAGGATAGTTTCTGGTCAAACAATTCTGTATAGGTTGCATAGTTTCAATATGAGGGCAAGAAGATACGCCTGGCACCCGCGAAATAGTAGGGAGTATCGGGCTGTAAGATATCGTTGGGCTCTTGAACATGAGAATTGAAAAGTGCACAGATGGAGATCCTGGATGAGTCTATATTTTGTCTGAATCAGTCTCATGGGCGAATATTGGTGTGGCAAGGACTGGGTCAACAGTATAATGAACATTTCATGACGCCAAAAAATCCTTTCGGAGGCGGCTCAGTTGTTCCTTTTGTCACTGGAGAAAATTTTACGTTAATCGACGATAATGCTCGTTCAATCGGGCAAGAATTATCAACAACCGCAAGACCGCAAAGAATTGCTTGGCATTGACCAAATGGATTGGCCTGCTGTCTCTTCAGACCAAACTTATATTGAACATGTCTGGTCTTAATCCTCCTGATCATCAAGCCAAAAGAACATTCTGTCAATGGGTTTTAACAAAGATTGCTGAACAGCCACATTTTACTTCTGATATCCTTTTTACTGATGAAGCCGGCTTTACCAAATATGGAATTTTCAACTTTCATAATAGCCTTATTTAGGCGGATGAAAATCCACACGCCATTCATGAATCCAGGCATCAAAAGCGTTTCAGTATAAATATCTGGCTAGGTATTTTATAAGATCCTTCGTTAGGACCAGTAGTTTTACCACGGAATTTAACAAGAGCCGCATACCTTAACTTTCTTCAAGATACCTTGCCCGATTTTCTAGACGTGATACCTTTAAATCAGTGGAAGAATATTTGGTTTATGCAAGATGGAGCGCCCCCACATTATACACTTGCTGTTAGGAAACATTTAAATCAAACATTTTCCAGAAGATAGATAGGACGAGGAGGCCCAGTGCCATGGCTCGCTAGATCTCCAGATTTGAATCCTTTGGACTTTTATATCTGGCGTTATTTGAAAAGTTTAGTGTATGCAACGTCAGTGAATGACATCGAAGAGTTGCAACATCGGATTGAACTATCCTGTTAAACAATCCGAACACAACCATGTCTTTTCGAAAGAGTACATAATTAATTCATTCGACGATGTACGTACTGCATTGAAATGGACGGTGGTCATATGGAACATCTTCTATAAAACACTAGAAGTCAAAAATACAGCGAATATCTTCTATAATTTATCGTATTGGGTTGCGCTAGTAGTCAATATTTTGTTTCTGCTGATCGATCTTATGAAAACAGATATCTTCCAAAAATGTTTAACATAATCTTAAGAATTTCATCATTAAACTATCTTACTTAGAATATTAAATATAATTGGATATCTAACTAAGTTACTTTCTTTAAAATCTCCAGATATGTAAAAACATTACTGAAAAACAAGTTTTAAGAGAGACTTTACTTCATCAGTACTCAATCAATTCATATTCAATAAAATATAACATCCATCAACAATTAGATCAATGGTAAACCACAGAATTATTTATTTGTAGTTAACATTACACTCCATTTAAATTTTTCAGTATTCATTTACCAGAAGCTTTTTGAATAGTTGAAAGGTGAGTAAATATTTGTTGTTGATTGATGTTATATTTTATTGAATATGAATTGATTGAATACTGACGAAGCAAAGTCTCTCTTAAAATTTGTATTTCAGTAATGTTTTCACATATCTTGAGATTTTATAGAAAGTAACTTAGTTGGATATCCAATAATATTGAATATTCTAAGTAAGATAGTTTTATGATGAAATTCTTAAGATTAAGTTAAACATTTTTGAAAGATTTTCATTTATTGGATTTTGTTATATCATTTGGATGTCTTATAATGAATGTTTATTTTATATGTCGTTTGATATAGGTGGTACTTATATGACATTAATTCAATTTAATTTCTGAAGTTATAATTATTATATATGATTTTTTGAAATTAAATATGTAGAAGGCTAATATTAAAATATTTGAATAATTTTATATACCTTCTATCAAGTATTAACCTCTATTTATGTTATTTTAACCATAGAAGGGTCGTCACCAATCGGTATCCATGCAAGTTAAAATAGTAGGCGAGTCATTTATAAACAACCAAATAGAAGAAGTCTCAACGCGGAGCTCTGAGGAACTCCTAATTTCACATTACTTTCTTTGGAATAGCGTTTGTCAATTCTAACTGATATCGTTCTATCTTGGAGAAAGCTACGCAACCATTCGAAAAAATATATCTAAAACCCAAACTATAGCATTTGTTTCTGATGAACTGATATCAAAGAATGTCAAAGCCATGAGAAATGTGGAAAAATATTCCTGCCACATGTAAGTCTCTATACAAGCACACTAAAAACGGCAAAAACTTTTGACATAATTTTCATGAAAATTTTGTACACATTGTTTATAGTGTCGTCTTCACGAATGAGTTTTGTATTTATAGGTGAAGTGGATGAGATAAGAACTACTCAGCCTAATGGCACGCAAGAATGAGGGGGGACTGCAAAAAAATGAGCCCCCATGGGCATCGGTTGTCATTTCGCCAGACCAAGCTGAGGCAAGTCTGCGGCATAATCGCAGCCTTGCACACGTCCGTCGTCAGGGGTCGCACTGCGCGGAAGTCCATTGTCCTCGCTGTTTTAATTTACAACACAATAAAAACACATGGGAAAACAGTAGACGCCATTTTAGTGATTAACTGGGGATCCTGGCAGCCCGTGCGTTTTGTTCATATCGCTTTTTGTTTTAATTGTGTCTTTTGTTTCACGTTCGATTGTTTTTTGTTCCCGGCGTAGCTCGTGAGGTGAAATTTTAATTGGGTTTCGAGTTATTTCGTTTTTCTTTCCAATTCATCACGGTTCTGATTTAATTAAATTGTCTGAGTTTTCTATACGTGAGCCACTGGCGCGGACATCGCAGTCTCGGCCTCCACTTTCTTTTTATTGTCCTTCCAGGCTCTCGTTTCTGCCTCATTGTCTACCCACGACCGAATTTAATTATCGTGCATTCCATATATTTTCACCTACAATAGCCTTTCATTCTTCCTGTAAATCCTCAAAGAGGAGTTGGAAAATGCCCCATTCAGCAGGATCCTTCCATGTTATCGCCGCTTTTCCACCAACAGTCTTGTTTATTCGATCAAGAGAAAATTTTTACACCAGGTGAATAGGCGACTCCTAACTTTATGAAACTTTGATATGCCTAATTGTTACTTTCATTCGATGAATATGTTTTCTTCTACAATTTTAATTTCAAAAAAATTTTTATTCAAAAAAAAATATTTATGGAATAAATAAAACAACAAATATAAAAAAGGTAATTGCGATTAATAAATAAATATTTGAAGGAGACAAAATTTTGTTTCTGATCTTACCATAATGAAACCAATTCCTTTTCAAAAATATAAAACACAACTTAAGGATTTCTCAAAAAATATAATTTATTTGAAATATTTACTATATTCAAATATTCAAATGAGTTAATTCCAAAATCTCTCAAATCTTGCACTATATCTTCAGAAAACAATTAGAATTCGGATAATCTCTTCATCGGTCCTAGATAATATTTAAAATATCAAAATCAACTAACAATCAGTATATCATACTTTAAAGTGTTACCGGCACTTGTTTAAAACAGACTAACTTAAAAATCCAGGTAGTCAGTTCGTCACAAAATCACAGAAAACTGTAAGGTATTATAAGGTTTTCTTTATACCATTGACATTCCAGAATGAGATTTATTCAAGCCTAAATAAAATTATATATTATGTATAAAATAAAATAGAAAAAGGCTTTTTACTTGATAGAAGAAATATAACAAAATTTGAATATAAAAACAGATTTAATCTGTTAGTCTTCTACAATTTTAATTCCAAAAAAATTTTTATTCAAAAAAGTTTTAGAATTAAATTAATGTCTACAATAAGCACCGTTTATATTTATTAATTGTATTATATAATTGCCTTTTTCATATTTGTTGGTTTATTTATTCCATTTGACATTGTATAATGAGTTTTGATTATATACGTCTATTAAATATAAGCCGTGTTTATTGTAGACATTAATTTAATTCTAGAAGTTTTTTGAATAAAAATTTTTTTGAAATTAAAATTGTAGAAGACTAACAGATGAAATCTGTTTTGATATTCGGATTTTCATCTAATTCTTCTCTAACCAGTCAACGTATAAACACCAGAAAGTCTTTTCCTTGACACTTCTGTATGATTATTTACTAATGGAATCCATAACATAAGGTTGTTCGGAAAGTTTTTTCGTTTTTCCCGACAGAGGATATAATTGTTTTTTTTTCGAACCCACCTTTACACTTAAACCGCATAATCATAAACATATAATAATTATATGTTTTGAGAGCTGATATAGCAAGGATTGTGTGTGAAACAATTCAATGAATTCTACGCAGTAGTTTTTGGGTGGTGCCCTTTTAAATATGGAGAGCAATAAGCGCATCATTTTCGTCATATTTTACTTTTTTATTAAGGGAAAGGTAAAAATGCTGTTCAAGCCAGGAAGACATTAATCGATGTGTATGGAAAATATGTGCTGACAGTACGCCAATGCCTAGTTTGCAAAATTTCAATCCGGCAATTTCGATGTCTAAGATGCAGAACGTTCCGGAAGGCCGGTTTAAGTTGTTAAAGGCATTCGTTGATGCAAATCAACGAAAAACAACACGTAAAATCGGTGAGAGGTTAAATTTATCGAATTCAACTATTAATGACCACTTGAAAGGTCTGAGTTCACCTCGAGGCTCGATATCTGGGTTCCCCATGTTTTCACGGAGACAATTTTGTGTCGTTCCGTGGACCTCTGTGATTCGCTTCTCAAACGTCACGAAAATGATCCATTTTTGAAGCGCATACTGGGGACGAAAAACGGGTTGTATATAACAATATATATGTCAAACGCAAAAGAACATGGAGTAAAAAAGGAGAACTGGCTCAAAGCGTTTCAAAGGTCAATATCCATAAAAAAGGCGATGCTGTCTGTTTGGTAGGATTTTAAAGGGATCGTTTTTTCTTCAGCTTTTACCGGATAACACAAAAATTAATTCGGAAATCCACTGTTATCAGCTAGACAAACTGAATGCACTTCAACAGAAAAGTCCAGAATTAATCAACAGAAAAGGTGTAGTGTTCCATCATGACCTTATACAAGTTTGGCCACTCGCCAAAAGCTTTTACAGCTTGAATGGGATATTCTGCCATACCATATTCTCCAGATCTGGCGCCTTCAGATTATGAATTTTTCTGGTCATTGTAAAATTTTTTGGACGGTAAAACCTTTACTTCAAATGAAGAGATCAAAAATCACCTGGATCAGTTTTTTGCCAGCAAAGACCAAAAGTTTTATGAGCGTGAAATCATGCTACAACCAGAAAGATGGCAAAAGGTATTGGACTAGGATGGTCAATATAAAATTCAATAAAATATTAATTCATTATACGAAAATTGTCTTTCATTTTCCCAAAAAAAAGAAATTACTTTCCGAACAACCCAATAGTACATTATCGCGTTGAAGGACAATATGTTTCTTTTGCGCGGTCTTGTCGCGCGCGATCGTCGGACATAAACAGCCGACATGCATGTTTCATAACTTTTTGGCTATTCATTAGTTAATTGCTCTTATGCCAACGAATGCCACACAGCTACGCACCTATATTCGCCCTGCATATAGATCCTACCCTTTTACCATACAACATAGCCAAATAGCGGCCTAATTGGATACTACTTGAGCATTAGGAAGACTTCTTCGTCTATGACGATTGAAGTAATTGGGAATGCAGTTCTATCATAGACTTTGCCTGGGGTTGTATACTGTGTATGTGTATTCGCGTGCATTAGACGGTGCTGTTGTTTGACAAAATAGTAGGGTCTCTATGCAGGGCGATATAGATAAGTGGCTGAGTTGCATTTATTGGCATCAGAGAAATGCACTGATGAATAGCCAAAAAGCTATGAAACATGCTTGACGATCAACAAAACATATTCGGCTTTGTCCTGATTCGAGAAACTGCCTATTTACCATGCTTATATTCATTAACATATTTATTTCGTGATAAATATCGGTTAATTCAATGACTTCGTATGTGGTTACTATGATATTGATAGTAATCGCCATAAATCTTGGCTTAAAGAGACAAAAAGACGGAAAATAACGAAATTGCTGGAAAGGATTTTCGTGGGTTCAAATAAGTGAGATGATGTTTCTTCGGGCAGAGCCGATGTTTTAATCACACTTAAAATTATTTCGTGAGAATGATTCAATTTTGGTTTACTCAGCTGATCGATATGTTCTTTCTTTTTCTTCCTGCAACTGTTATGGAAGCGATTAATGTAGAGAATAAAATAACGAAGTTTACAAAGGCAGCTCCCTTTACCTAAAGTAAGGGGTGGGATATTTAAGATTTGTATTTTTGATCTGCCATAAATAAAAAAACTAACGAATATGTTTGCAAAGTTTATTAGAAAGGTTGAACCTTAACATTTTTGAATGGAGAATATACTTTGAATGACCGTCACGACTGGATGCAGTATTCTATCCGATAAACCCAGTTTGTCAGTACATTGACCATTGTTTGGGGCTCAATCTCATAAATGGCAACTTCGATTTCATGATTCAAGGCATTATCGTGAATTCTACGGTTTAGGTTACTGGCATGTGAGCATTGCTCTTTCACCAGGTGACTACTCAGCAGTCTTCACAGTCTTCCCAGGAAGCGGAAAGTGTGATAAGGGTTACGCCTCATCATCGCACATGGCTAGAACCACTCCCAAGAGCTGAACCCACAAGCTTCCAGTTTCAGCTTCAGTTCAAAAACCTAAACCGTACGAATGGTAGCAGCGAAGCACTATCCAACCTCTACTGGCTCTGCATTGTCAGTATCCGAGTTGTTTTGTGACGCAAGTCACTCATCGAAGGGGCTTCTTATCCATCCACCCAAACGCAGTCCCATGAACCAATATAGTCTCAAGATTCAATACCTCAATTGATCCTGGTACGAGCACTGTCAATCCGGCCTGTACGTCAAGAGCCACGAACCCTTGTGAAGTCTTTCAATCGATACTGGCTTCAAGCACCAATGGTCTAGCCGTATCGTCGAGATACACAAACCCCAGAAACGTATCGTAATCGATCCTGGTTCAGAACGAGGCCTGTCGAACCGTCAAATCCCGCTTAACCCTGAAGTATTTCTCGAGATATCCTGAACATGAGTTTCTACGAACAGATAGATGGAATACCCTTCTAGTCCAGCATGCAGACTTTCAACTTCTGCTCTCTCGAGTCCAACAACAATTGGGTGGCCAGGTAGTACGAATACTTCCCGAGGGCCTCCACCCTCCAGAGGTAACGCCGTATGCTACATAACGAACGCGGCCATTGGACAGAAAAATCCGAAGATTTACTGCAATAAGTTAGAGTACGCTAGTTTTAAGGGAGAGGGCCTGTGCTGTGACAGACTCCCTTGTCATTGAGTTGATCAACGCGGCTCAGCACTTTATTTCAACTTTACGGTGAAACTAGGGCCCCATTCGGTCGATCTTCCACCACACGGGTCCAACGTTTGCCGCGAGTGGCATTACTTTAGGCATCAAGACTTAACCCTCCATTTCACCAGGATGAAACAAGGGTCTTAGTCAAGACGAGCGCCGCCAGTGCGTCAAGCTATAATACCATGGGGGGCGCCTCTCAAGACATCAATCGTTTCTGGATGATTAGTGTAACACTTATCCTCAACAGATCCCAACAAAAATTATTCTGCGAGGTGAAAATGAGCTCCAACGCTAAAGATGAATTTTCTGGGAAAATGCTCATTCGGCCATGCGATCATCAGCTCATTAAGCGAAGGGGAAACGCATCGGATGACCACGAGGCTTCACGTCTGGCCCTAGTTGAACTTAGTAAGCCTTAATACTGAACCCTTTATGCAAAATTCTCCTCAGAGAAGTGCGAGAAATGTTCAGTTCTTGAGCACGATGATTGATGTATGTTCAGCCACATTCTGGGTTACAGCATGTTTTCAGGTGGGCTCACTGGACGAGAACACGAACGGGTTGTTTCATCAAATAACGATCCAGTATGAACGAATTGATCCCTAAATTCTATTGAATCTTCCACGTCAACTTCTTATAGTTTGGATAGAAGATTCACCAGTTTGGAAATAAGTTTTCAAGATTTCCCAGTTTTGGTCAAGCGTAAATTGACCCATTTCTTGAATGTCAAATATTAAACTAAATTTCTGTCAAAACACGAATGACAGAAGTGTGTTGCAAGACTCGAAATAACCACTATTTCAAAATGCAAACTCCGACCCTTAAAATGACTGAATACCTCTTAAAAGGCGACGTAGCTGATGTTTGCATCAGCCAAGTGCGTGTCGAAGTCTCTAAATAAGGCGTAAAACCAATTTTTTTGAAACGACGCATGATCCTTGACTGGTGCACATTGAAGTTTCAACTCGAATTCGATTTGTCAGGCATTCGTTCTCTTTCATGGCTGATAGTAGGGTGTGGTTGTTGAAATTCATTTGTCGACTTCTTCGTGGATCGTCTTCTTAGCTGGTATCTGAAATAAATCCTGCAAACACTACCGAGATTGTGTTCGGCTACTTGTTCCTTCGCTAAGAAGTTCGTTGAGATCGCGAAATGATTATCTGCTGCCTTCTTCCATCTTTTCTCGAATGGCACAGCATAAGTTACCTATATGACGAATATAAATATGATTTCCTGCACACAATTCCTGAAATAAAAAGGGAGTATTTTGATTGAAAAACGAAAGAAACACCAACTATACAACAAAAATACTTTTTGTAAGAGGAAATTATTAAAATTTCTGAGTTTTTATCCGTTTATAGGCGAGGTAGTCCATTGTTTTAATGGGAGTGTATCTACGAATTGACCGCTTCCTGAATGCTCACCTCGCCACATTCAGCATTAGATCGACACCGTCGATAAGAGAAGCGTTACACCATCGTTTGTGAGCCCGTTCCAATAGAATGGCTCATTAGTGATAGCCTAACAGCTGACAGGAGACTCATCCATTCTCGAGGCCCGTGGAACGCCACAGGCCGCCATACTGCAGGCGTGCGTTGTTTTTTCCCGCTGCGAGAGATGTCCCGCCTCTCGTAATGATTCATGGTGGATAAGCAAGGAAACTGCATTCCGTCCCCATTGTGTGGATTTGTTTTTGTTATGCAGCTACGCTCGCGATGGTGTGTCAATTTCGAGTTACTCGATACACGCCTATAGGGAAGCTCCTTTCATAATATTTGGATTAAGAAGTTGCACCTTGCACCTTCTCTGCTCATTAGCGGTTTCGCTACACAGCGCGCTCTGGGGTTGAATGGCAGAAAATGGATTTTGCATATTGTCTTCCGAACAATGATTTATTCCTCAGAATTTCGGTTTAACGTGTTCCGTTCAGCTGAAGAGAGGGTATAAAGGCTCAAGTATTGATTTTTTTGAATAAATTATCGTGATGAAGTTCAATTTTGAATGTTTCCTCTTTAAAACGATGGACCTTTCTGAAGGCGAATCTTTTAGAATAGACAGGAAGCAGAACTTCCTAAAATAAATAGTTGCACTTAAAATTGCCTGTATAAAAGTTCTAAAATAAATATTTCCGTGAAATCACTGCGAATAATGACCCTGAAACGTCTCTAATTATTTCGAAATAGTAACATGTACTTGTCAATTTTTTCTAGAATTACATAACAATATTTATGCTGGGTTTCACAAAGATTCGGTGATCACTGGATCAACAGATACTCTTGTCAAATTTGACAAACGGATCAACGAATTTAGGTTTCACAAAACGAGTTCAGATAGTTGATCGCACTTGGACGCTACACCATATGTAAATAGAAGAAAGCAGGAAAATAAGAATGTATATATTTCTGTGGTAGCGCTGTTGTAGACTTAGAATTCAGAAACGGATTGTTATTGTTTATATGCTTGTCATACCATACTACTACGAAATACGTTATTAGTATTACTTGTGTGCATGAAAACGGAAGGCGGATTCAAACGGGCAATTTCAACTTATTTCTTTTAATAAGTTAATATAAATGTATTATGAAATAAATCATTTTTTTTTCTACCAAATATCAATTTTCTTTTTTTTATTATTATCCTGATACTCCTAGATCTTCTGTGAGGATCCTTCAGAAGCTTTTTCAGCTTGTGCGAGTTAAGAGTTCAGTTGTGTTCTGGGTAGGCTTTGTTACTGCGATCTTGCGCCACTTTAGGTCACAACACTGTTGTGTTTGACCCCATAGTGAAGTGGTGGCAGACACTCGTCCAACTAGAAAATTTATTTTCCACCTGAACATGATTCGAACCCGGTTTTCCCGGTCACGAGCCCGATGCTCTCCCACTGAGCTATCCACACTCTCTTTTAAAGTAATCATATATATTTTTTGTAATTTTTAGTGAATTTCTCGAATTTCTGATTTTAAATGGAATTTTTAATTTTAAATTCGAAGTTTCTCTAAGGTGCTATCATTTACATAATCATTTAAATGAATGTATATCTGCTTTCTCAGTTATCATCCGCTAAGTATAATTGTTGAGACTTTTTGAAGATTATTGAAAATAGGTTTTAAATTCACGTAGAGATAGTTGGGAAAAAATACAATTACTTGTGGCTTTTGGTTTCCTTCGTTGTGGCCTTAAAATATTAAGATTTATTGTTCTCATTTTGATGGCTAAACCAAATAAACCACGTGGCATATTTACTTGTATTTGAATTTTTATAGCAAAATTTTTTTCGACTTAGTAAGTTTTAAATCTTGTTTTAATTCGTTATGCTAGAATCATCTGAAGATTGGGAATAATCAAGTGTAATAACTTATATAATATTTAATAATATTTAAATAAGATTATTCTGATTTTCACAAATTTGTGAAAATCAGAATAACCTTATTTAAATATTATTCAATATGGATTTTCACCAAGTAAGGACTGATACAATTCAATATAATGACTTATATTCAGAATTGAGTAATTCATCATTTCTGTGTTTTTTCGGTTTTGTTCTAGTTCTACATCAGTGGATAAATTTAGGTACACCGTGTCATATATTTTTCAATATCGCTTTTCGTATTGACAAAAGTGGAAATGCATGAATTTTTGTATAATCTGACATCAAAATACGCAACCTTACCCTTAGATGTTTACGAGTCTGAGTGCTGAGTGCTCGGTTTCTAACCTATTGAAAAAGTTTGATCTTATTTCATTAATTTCGCCACGCAGATAATTAAAGATGTTCGCATTTCACAATTTCCTCAATTAAAATTACATGCTACACATGAGTATCTGCAAACATACTTATTTCGTGACAGATCAAAGTGAAAATGTCAAAAAAAATTTTCCAAATGTTGGAGCCATCTTAGATTTTGATGCTTCAAAGGTGTTTAAGTAACAGTTTTCTTTTCACATCACAGTAATTAAGATAACGTTTTCTTTGAAAGGCGCGGCGGCTCTTTTAATTGGAAGGAATTACGGGAATTTTCTCTGCAATTTCTTTTCCCCCGCTGGAACTCGAAAAGACATGCACGACAAATTAAAGTCTTACTTAGGGAGTCATCGATGTATAAACCATATCAAGAAGCTGAAGGTTAAAGAGCCGTCGCATGCTTCAAGAGCACCCTTCAGTTAGTTCAGTTGTGTGCCAGCGTCGTTCATTACTTGCCCTAAGTAGCAATTAGTTTTATGAAAACATGGCATTTCAGTCCCCTTTCATTTTTACGGATTTTAGCTACACGTTTCAGAAACGGAATTTTCTCCTTCAGGAAAGGAGTGGCTTTTGGGGTTTTCCTTGTGTCGATTCGGGATTCTGTATTGTATTATTTGACGAAATTTTCCAGTTTGTCATTTTAAATAACTAAACCTATGAACGAAAAAAAATTATCGAGTCCCTCAATCATTTTCACTAGAAGAGAAGGGGAAAATTGCAAAATCGATTGTAAATACCTTTACTTTCATTTTTTTTACAGACTTTTCTTGGATTTTTGAGCAGACTCTCTCTTTGTGATCAGATATACCTCACTACTTTCTTTACCTTTGCTACCAAGACTACCCTAAGGGGCCCAAGGAAGGGCACGTGCCCACTCATTTAGCATGTTCAAAATTAGCACTTCATTTCGTCCTATTTAGACGTTTAAACTTTCCTGATTTCCGACGAGCAGTTTATCTATACCTATTAAAAGTACATTCTGTCAAGAAAGTACCGGGAATTATCGATTTAAATTTGGCGGGGCAATGAGGCAGGTAAAAATTTTTTTTCCTAGGTTGGTACCACTGTCCTTAATTACTATGACAAGCTTGAACGGGATCTGACAACTAGTGTGTTTGCAACAGCTGATTAAGTCAGTCGATGTCAGAGTGCGTGCCGATTTTTACTATGGGTGATTACGTTGAGCAAAAAATTTGTTTAAAGTTTTGTGTTGCAAATGAATTTTCGTGTACGATGCATTGAAAATGTTGCAAAAGGCCTTTGGTGCTATCGAAAACTCGTGCATATCAGTGGTACAGAGCCTTCAAGGACGGTCGTGAAGTGGTCGCCCATCGACGGCTTCGATCGAAGATAACGTCGATAAAATTAAGGAAGAGGTGCTGGAAAACCGTCGTACCAGCTTGAGAGAGATAGCACATGATCTTAAGATATCCCACGAGTCCGCACGTACGATTTTGATTGATATTTTGGGCATGAGAAAGGTGGCCGCACGACTCGTACCGAAAGACCTGAATTTTCTTCAAAAACGTCATCGCGAACAGGTTGCTTCAGACATGCTGGATCGCTGTAATTCCGATTCTACATTCATGGAACGCATTATAACTGGTGATGAGACCTGGGTCTACGAGTACGATATGCAAACAAGCCAGCAATCATCGGAATGGGTGGCAAAAAATGAGCCGAAACCGAAAAAACCACGCCAAAGCCGCTCGAAAATGAAGGTGATGCTCATTGTTTTCTTCGATATCCGTGGCGTGGTGCACTACGAATTCGTTCCAGAGGGTCAGACGGTAAACAAGGAGTATTACCTAGGCGTTATGAAACGTTTGCGTGAGCGTATCCGTAAGAAGCGGCCAAATTTGTGGGCGAACAACTCATGGATTTTGCATGACGATAACGCGCCTTCTCACCGAGCTACGATTGTGACTGACTTTCTCGCCAAAAACTCAACAAACGTGCTTCAGCAACCACCTTATTGGCCGGATTTGGCTCCCTGCGACTTTTTCCTCTTCCCAAAACTAAAATTGCCCCTTCGTGGCACCCGTTTTGAGTCGATTGAAGCCATAAAACAAAATTCGGCGCGAGAGCTAAAGTCCATCCCGGAAAGCGCCTATAAAAAAATGTTTCGATTATTGGAAGTGCCGTTGGCATAGATGTATTGGAGCCTATGTTGAAGGCGATCCAATAAATTTTGACGATTAAATGTAAAAATGTTGTTTTAATAGAAAATTCCCGGTACTTTCTTGACAGAGTAGTATATTTGACCGGCTTTGGTCATCATCTTGGGACACAACTGTGCCTATGAAAGCCATAACAGTCTAGGTCAAAAATAGTAGTTCTAAGATATTGTGATTCAAAGTCAAACTTGTATGAAATAAACAATCGAAAGGAAAATACTAATGGATTTGGTTGATTTTCCCCAAGAAAAGTCAACCCTCAATAGTTTGATATCCAGTATCTGGAAAAATAAATATTTATTTTTCAAATTTTAAAATTTGTCACTCAGACCACTGTGACTTTACTTATTTGTATGTAAGTGTTCTATTTCTCCGAAAATGAACAAGGTTTGTCGACTTTTACCTGACATTATTCACCCGAAAAGCAATTAGACAAATGTCACTTCGACATTAGTAGCAACAGAATTTTTACTTGCCACTAATATTAACTTCGAGTTAGTTTTGAAGCCGGTGAGTAGAAGAAGTCCTGAAATCTATATTAGAGAATATTTTTATTTTATCATTTTAGTTGGAAAAGAAAACACTTTGCGGCAAAATTTTAAATTGCCATGATTAATGGAAGATAGAATTCTGAAATTCACATTTATTTCGCCGTCTGTATTTGTTGACTACTATGATAAAGTTTGTTTCTAAAGTATGAGGTCTTGTGCGTTTTCAAATTCATTCACAAGTTTGAAGCATTTTCAGAAGAAATACCTTGCTCTTTGATACCTCGAAATTATATTCCATAATCTCATATTGGAAACAGTACCGGTATAATATAACTTATATTGCTAATACTTATTTATTCCTGATCCCTCGTATCAAACTTCACACCTAATTCTATTCAATATGCGGACCACATTCATCTTTACTGCTTTTACAAGGAAAATCCCCATTTTTCAATATATTGAATAACTGGAATCCCTGAAAAGAGAAGAAATTGCCGATATTGTCAACTCTGAAGGGAATTTGTGAGCTCTACTTCATTACAAATGGTTCTTTTATTCACCGGTCAATCTCATCTGGAAGTCATCCGGGCCTCCAGATATGAGCTTTGGTCTTTTGTGGGGAGGCTTATTCTCGGCTTCATGTAGTCGGTCAGTCAGGAGTTTTGATGCGGAAAATTCCGATTGGGCCAAGCCTTATTCGATATATGCTACAGAATATAAAACATGGTCATCTAAAGTTAAACTTTCGAAATATAGTGGTTGTTTCGAGTCTCACAACACTTATGTCATTCGTGTTTTCACAGAAAAAGTTCAATATTTGGCATTAACGAAATGGGTCGACTAACGCTTGAACAAAACTGGGAAATATTAAAATCTTATTTCCAAAATGATGACTCTTTTATCCACACTGTAAGAAATTTACGTGGAAAATTCAATATAAATAAAATGCCTCACGGTAATTTGTGGATCAATTTGTTCGTGAAACCTAGACCGTTATTTGATAAAACAACCCGTTTACATTCTCATCCAATGAGCACACCTGCAAACATTGGTGTTGTAGCCCAGAATGTGGCTTAACATCCATCAATATCAACTCGTCATCGTGCCCAAGAACTGAACATTTCTTGCACATCTCTGAGGTGAATTAATGAAGACCTCGGTATGAGGGCTTGCAAAGTTCAACTAGTGCCAGAAATAAAGCCTCGTGACCATCCGATGCTTTTCCCCTTTGTACAGTGGGCTAATGATGGCATGGCCGAAGATAAACATTTTCTCAGAAAAATCATCTTTAAAGATGAAGCTCTTTTTTAGGGAAATCTGTTAAGGATACCATGCAGAACCGATTGATGCCTTGAAATATGAAATCGAAAACATGAAGTTGCCATTCACGAGATTGAACCCCAAACATTCGACAATGTACTACATAACTAGCCCAAAAGAGAACGAGTTTTATCAACTTATAATTTTTAGTTTTGGCGAATAATAATTTATTCAAAGTTAGACATAAATAATTCAGCTAAAAGTGGACTTATTGATATTTGGGCTAGATACGTATTTTGCATTTGGACTGACACTGACAGAAAATTTTGAATGCACAATAGAATTAGAAGAAAATTATTCAATCAACTTCTTAGATCTTAATACAAGTTATAGCAATAATAAATCCAAATTCGACATTTTTAGAAAACCTACCACTACATATACCATAATCCTTCAAAATCCAATTAGTTATGGCAAATTAAATTGTCAACATTCCATAGTTTAATTAATAGATTTTTGAGCATCCCGTTGAACTGAGTCAATTTCAGAAAAAAAGTCAATATGATTGAAACTATAGATGTGAACAATGGTTATAGAACTGAAATCATTGACAAAACACTTGAAAAGAAAACTTACCACAATATTTGAAAAAACAAATTATATCAATAAAAATAAATCTTATAAAAAAAAATATGATTTTTCAATAGCTTATATAAAAGGAATGAAATAAGAAATTACTTTGTTTTCTATCACGTGCATCTTATATTTTTCAATTTCTATGGATTCCAGGATGTCAAGTTTTTTCGCTTCCACGTGCAAGATAATAAGGTTGTTGAATTCTGGGAACGTGAACAATCTTATTATCTTGCACGTGGAAGCGAAAGGGAAAAAACTTGACATCCTGGAATCCATAGAAATTGAAAAATATAAGATGCACGTACCAATAATAAACCTACTAAACGAACAGACGGAACTTTGGAAAACCCCTCTCTTCGAAGCTCTGCCGAAGCCTACAATCAGAATATATAATAGTTGAGATCTAATTTGCTCATTCAGTTTGAAAATGTAGTAAACACTACGAAACTCGAGTCACTGTATATCAGTTATAATTAAAAGTGATAGAAAACAAAGTAATTTCTTATTTCATTCCATTAAAATGAACTATCATAAAGTAACGGACTACTCCATCCAATATTTATATAAAAGGTTTTAGCAGTAGGATCTTTAGTAGTCTTCATGAAATGAGAATCAATTCTTTAGCAGTAAATAGAATTAGTTTAGCTAGGATGTTGGTGAACGATAAAGAAAGGAAGTCCAACTTTTCCGAATCAGGAATTTATGAACTAAAATGTGATGATTGCAATGCTACATATATAGGATAGACAAGATATTTACAACATCAAACCAAAAAAGGATGTCTATTTTGAAAAACTAGAAATCAACCGGTTTTGCAGAACATTGTGTAGAAAATAATCAATTTTTAATGGTAAAGATGTCACTTTACTATATAAATTAAAAAGAATAAATTGATGGACTATTTGGAGATTCTTTCAATCACAAAAGCTATTGAAAAAAAGAATTTTTTTTCCAATTTTAAGTTCAGTTAACCTTTGTTCTCCTTTTAAAATGATCGAAATACCGAAACACATGTCAGGATTCTGAATAAACTGCGAAAAATAAAAACTGTGTGAATTTTTTAAAAATAAACTTTTTATAATGTGTCACCTAGAGCCAATCGTATATTCCATTTATTTAGTCAATACTTGTTATATTTGAATGATTATACCCCTTTTCCTGTGATCCAGTTTCGACGAAACATGGCCTCAAATATTTCTCCAGCCCTTTCGTCATCTAATTGTAAAACACGCGTGAAAATCCTTCGACAAGTTTAGGGGATGAGTTGATAGGCATATTAGACAGACTGACAGACAAAAACAAATATACTCAATGTACAGGCATTTCAATTCCACTCTTTTATAATATAATATACCGATTCAAGTGACACTTGAATCGACTAGATACTTTTCCATATTTTCATTAAAGAAAACTTTCTAATTGATATGTAGGCAAACATGTGAGCACATTATTTAATTATTAAAATTAAGTCAAACCGCTGCTCGCCTTCAACTCCTCCACTCTTCTGGGTATGATATTTAAGTAGCTCAACACAATGCCTCTCGACCTAATATTGAGGATCCTATGGTAGATTCATTTTCCGTAATGTTTGCAACGTTTTTCTTTTAAGACCTCCTGTTTTGTTCACATTCTCGATTGGGTTCATGTTTGGAGTGTCTTCGTCCTATTGTGAGAGAAGTGCTTCGTTCTGTATGCAGTTTTTACCCCCATTGCCAAATCTTTCGATAATATATGACGATCTGGTTCGCAGAAAGTGAATTCACCAAGAGGCAAACATGATAATGGTTAATAATAATTTTATGTCAAGACAAAATAATTTTCAATCATTTAGCAGCTCCTTATCTTCGAAGGGTTTTCCTACAAATTGGTCAAATTAAAAAATTTGAATATCAAAACAGATTTAATCCGTTGTCTTCTACAATTTTAATTTCAAAAAATTCTTTGAAGAAACTTTGAGAATTAAATTAATGTCTTTATAAGCACTGCTCATATTTAATAGACGTATAAAGTCAAAATTCATCATACAATGTCAAACGGAATCAAGAAAAACCAACGAATATAAATTGTCAATTGAAATTAAAATATAAATAAGCAAACATTTTTTGTTTCGTTCCAGGCATGCGTAATGAACTCTTCAGACAAACTTACGAAGCCCTGTTTGTTACAAAATGTATTGTTTTCTGATCCCATATCAATGAAAAATAACTCTTTCTCAAAAATATAAAACATAATTACAAGAACTTCTCAAAAATTAATTTATTTGAAATATTCAATATATTTAAATAAATTACTTCAAAAAAATCTCAAAACATGTAGCACATCCTCAAGGAATAATTAAAGTTACGATAAGATCAGTTCAACTTTACATATAAAAAAATAATAAAATCAATTAAACAATGTATAGACTTACCAGTGCCATTTTAGAAATACGATTCTCCACAAACATCTAAGTGAGTACCTTTATATCCAAGGTACTCTATGTTCCATGTTCACAGAAAATCATACAAAGCTTATAAGGCACTTGGCCTTAGTTAAAACCCTTCAACACTGTATAATGAATTTCTTTATTTAAAAAACCTAATATAATTATATATTATATATAAAATAAAATAAGAGGGAACGTTCCCTCTTATTTTATTTTGGTCAAATTAAACCGTTTTTAACTATGACTGGTGTTAATTTCACCTTATGCTTTGATTTTAGACATTTTAACCTCATGTCTTATAAAGTTTTCTGTACAGTACTTACTGTTACAGAGTAGCTTGCTATCTTGAAGTTTGTTCTTAATTTAACGGTGGCTAGCTCTTCGTTATTCTACGCTCTTCTTCTTCAGGTGCATTTTCTCTCTTCAGATATTGACTACCATGTTCACGATTTCTTGAAACCACTCTCTATCGGCTGGTGCACAAAATGATGTCTGTTACCTCATTTCATTGTCTGATAGTGCGTAACCAGAATAGTTTTTCGCGGTCTTTCTATCTTACGCACTCAGATCTCTAAAAATTTACTGCTCTTTAGGCAGAGGTAGATCATCAATAAGTGCACATGTGTACGTACACTCCCAAATTTGATGTGTTCATAGAAAAAATATTTGAATTTAATCATTTCTGATGATTTTTTATACTTAAAAAGTATCGTATAATGGCCATGGCATCTAGAAAAATTTGTCGGCTTGGGCGATTTGCGAACAGCACTTTCTTATTCTGAGGTTATGCACCACCAAAGTATTAAACCACCTACGAGTTATTAAAGACCAAATTTCTCTCTGATGCGCAGTTTCTATTGTACCATTGTATCGGGCATTTTCTTAGAATGATAGAATTTTCGATAGGGATAACTGTGATTTGACAGAAGGTAGAAGCCATCTTGTTTCGACATTTCTGTTCAGTAAGCATTGAAAAATTATCATGGAATCACACCGCAACAACGTTTACAAATTGTTGAAATTTATTTTTAAAATCTATTTTCGCCAAACTTATAGAGCACTTTGTGAAATTTATTATTCACATAATCGTCCATCAGAGCAGCTTATTCATCGAACTATCGATAGATTTCAGACAACATTTTCTCTACTCGATGCAACAACAAGACAAAGAATTGTACGTACAGAAGAAAATATCGCTTCTGTAAGTCATAGTATTAATGATGATCCAGATTTGACTCTGTGCATCCACCACATGGAAAATTTTGCGTAAAGATCTTGATCTACAACCGTACAAGATCCAAAAGGTTCAAGAACTAAAGCCAGTTGACCATAAGAAGTGTCGTTTGTTTGCTGATTGTGCTGCAGAACAGCTTGAAGTTGATCTTCTTTTTTATCGTAAAATTGTGTTTAGTGATGAGCTCATTTCTGGTTGAACGTCTATGTAAACAAGCAAAATTGCCGTATTTGGAGTGAAAACAATCCTCAAGAAGTTCTGTAGGTTCCATTGCATCCTGAAAAATGCATGTATAGTGTGCTTTACATGCCGGAGGCATCATCGGTCAATATTTCTTTAAAAACGATGCTGCAGCTAATGTTACAGATCGATGATCAATGATTATTTGTTTCAAAATTTGAATGGTATCGACTCAGAAGTGTTTGGTTCCAACAAGATGGTGCTACACCCCATGCTGCTACCCTAACAATTGATTTATTGAAAGGAAGATTTGGCGATAACATTATTTCGATAAATGGTTCAATTAATTGGTCTACAAGATCATGCGATATAACTCCACTGGATTATTTTCGTTGGGGTTATGTCAAGTCATTGGTTTATGCTGATAAATCAGAGACAATAGACGCTTTCGAAGCCAACATAACTCGTGTTATTGATGAAGTAAGGCCTGAATTACTCGAAAAAGTGGTCCAAAATTGGTCTGGTCGAATGCGTGGTGGGCATAAGTCGTTGTGGACATATGCCGGAAATTAGTTTTAAAACATAAATGTCATAAAATTATCTTTCAAATAAAAAAAATTGACTTCAATCTTAATTTAAATGTGTTTTATTTCGATTTAAAGTTCTATCTCTCTAAAAAAACAACCGAAATCTGATTCAAAGAAGAAAATTTTTTTAAACTTATTGTCTTAAGTTTCACAATTTTGCCTTGGATGATGGATCGTATGATTATTGTCTGTACTTCTGCCGCTCATACGAGTATGTGTTGATAATTCTATATGTCTGTTTTCCTAGAAAGTGAAACAGTGTTTCTGAGACATTTTATTTAATTTAATTCTAAAAAGTTTTTGTCAGATTTTTCATATTAAATATGTAGAATTAATCGAGCCATTACTGCAAACCTATACTTAGTCATAAAATAACAAATGTACAAAGATAAAATTTGAATATCGTAATAATATATAATTGCAGTGAAAGGAATACTATATACATTCTGTCAAGAAAGTACCGGGAATTATCGATTTAAATCTGGCGGGGAATGAGGCAGGTAAAAATTTTTTTTCCTAGGTTGGTACCACTGTCCTTAATTACTATGCTAAGCTTGAGCGGGATCTGTCAACTAGTGTGTTTGCAACAGCTGATTAAGTCAGTCGATGTCAGAGTGCGTGCCGATTTTTACTATGGGTGATTACGTTGAGCAAAGAATTTGTTTGAAGTTTTGTGTTGCAAATGAATTTTCGTGTGCCGATGCATTGAAAATGTTGCAAAAGGCCTTTGGTGATAATGCTCTATCGAAAAAAAAATGAGCCGGAACCGAAAAAACCACGCCAAAGACGCTCGAAAATGAAGGTGATGCTCATTGTTTTCTTCGATATCCGTGGCGTGGTGCACTACGAATTCGTTCCAGAGGGTCAGACGGTAAACAAGGAGTATTACCTAGGCGTTATGAAACGTTTGCGTGAGCGTATCCGTAAGAAGCGGCCAAATTTGTGGGCGAACAACTCATGGATTTTGCATGACGATAACGCGCCTTCTCACCGAGCTACGATTGTGACTGACTTTCTCGCCAAAAACTCAACAAACGTGCTTCAGCAACCACCGTATTCGCCGGATTTGGCTCCCTGCGACTTTTTCCTCTTCCCAAAACTAAAATTGCCCCTTCGTGGCACCCGTTTTGAGTCGATTGAAGCCATAAAACAAAATTCGGCGCGAGAGCTAAAGTCCATCCCGGAAAGCGCCTATAAAAAATGTTTCGATAATTGGAAGTGCCGTTGGCATAGATGTATTGGAGCAAATGGAGCCTGTTTTGAAGGCGACCCAATAAATTTTGACGATTAAATGTAAAAATGTTGTTTTAATTGAAAATTCCCGGTACTTTCTTGACAGAATAGTATCACTCACAAAATACTAAACAAAATACAGAGTTTCTCTTATCTTTTACTGTATATTCAGTTATATTAGGTTATCCTGATAGGTGCATAATAAATTAAATTGATGAAAATTTAATTTTTTCGAACATCATCTGTTAAGGCGCAAACTCCAGCTGCTCTATGTAATCTGAAGCGCAAATCATTTGTGCATCTGCGCTAAAATATATGAGTAATATTCTATAATGAATAATCTGTATACTGTGGTTGTTTTCAAAACAAGTTTCTCTGTGAATGAAAAATAACCACAGAATCCATAGACCATAGAATGTTATTTTCCATAAGCCAAATCAATTCTCTCTGAAACATTAAGTTCCAACACACGAGTCTGCTCGAGACAGTCAGACGCACAGCACCACACAGAATCAGTTCAGTAAGTTAATTTTGTATACATTAATCATTTTATGACACAAATTTTTATACTTCAATATATCTTCTATTCCTATTTAAGTGTAGTATTCATTTATACAGTCCACTTATTATATTATCTCTAATCATCAGTTTTTTACTCTATTTATACTAGTTATATCTAACCATAATAATTCCTGACACAAGGTCTATACACACTCTCTTTATATTGGTTATATCTTAAGGAATGTAATGCAACTTTGATTCCGAAATATATAGGTTATTTTGATATATTGGCAATTCTTATAACCAGCTCCCTAATCTCTGAGCAATTTCAATCACATTGAAATTCCATTTGCAATAAACTAATTGCAAATTTACATCATCCTTCGTTTGGTAGTATCAGCAGAAAAATAGAGGTCTTATTTCATTTTTGATGATACTTGACAATATTTAATTCCGTTACTAAATATTGGTAGAAACTTATGTCAGAATTTTTTTAAAGAAGAACTCGAAGAGGCTTATTTTTTCTTGAAAAATCTATTTCAATCTCACAGAAGATAAACGTTTTGTTAATGTGAACTGAAATCTTTTATTATGTGAAGTTTATTGCATTAATACTCAAGACTAGACCAAATGCTTCGTGTTATCTGCAAAAAATTTTTTTGGCCACCTCCTGCTCGAGCCATTTTGCCAATGGTACGAGTATACTCTTTATTCGCTGACAATCAGTTATTCTTTCCGGGTTGTATCTTTTGATGGCACGGCCTTTTTTGCGATTCTATCCGGGATCCGGAATGAGGATTTGATTTTATCCAGACAAAAGTCAAGTTTCCCTTCGATTCGTCCTGAATAACAACTTCGATTCAATGGAAGTTATTTCGTTTTCATCTCAGTCCCTTGGTGCCTTTCTTTGCCTAGTGTTATTGTGTTTCGACTGATAGGTAGTGAAGAGACAATAACATTGATAGACAGAAAAATAAAGGAAAGTAAGGTTATATCTGAAGGGGATCGATTGATGCTTCACGAAGTTGTATTACTACAATTTCAGTATTCGGATCAAGATATATTAATACTAATGCACTGAAACTTGTTTATGTGTTTACAACATTCCTGAATATTCTTGAGTTGTTTTTTTATTAGCTCAATACTAATTTTTCTCAGCATGTTCTGGAATGATGCTAAGGTAATATTGAATTGAATCAGTCCTTACTTGGTGAAAATCCATATTAAATAATATTTAAATAAGGTTATTCACAACAATCGTTTCGCTATCACAGTAGCATCATCAGGCAAGATTACATTTTGAATAACTGCTTAGGTTATGACTATATAATTTATTTACAATCGAATGAAAAACTTTGCTCCTCTGCATTGTGACGTTCTGTATACATTCTTCTGCATATTTCAAATATCAATTAGAATAATTCTACAAATTTTAATGTGAAAAATCTCCTAGAAATCTACTGGAATATACAATTGTTTGATTAATATATAAAACTATTAAAACGTGTGCGGCAGTCAACCGATAAAAGGAATCGAAAAAAAATATAGAATATTGACCGTAGTTACTTAGCAAATTTCATTCGAGACAGCTATTTCGAATGGATACTCATAAATAACAAATTCTATTCCAATAAATGCTCCATATAATGGAAAAAAACCATTTCTTATTTCGTTTTGAAAAATATATAGCACATTCTCCAGAAAGTCATTTGAAATTTCTGTTCAGTTTTCATCAGTCGAAAATTATTTAGATATCAAATAAAAACAATTAATAAAATATATATCCACAAACCTATTGTTTACTGTATACTTCCGACCTGCAGGAAACTGAAACAAACTTTGTAAGACGAGCCATACAGCATTTATTAAACTTGGAATCTATTGTTCATCCACAGAAAATCATGCAGAGAAATGAATGGTCACAAATTTAATATCTAAAAAACTGAAATGAAAAATTATAATTATTATAAATAACATAAGTTGAATATTAATGCGAAAGAATTTTTTCGAATGTTTCCAATATTATTGTATTCTCTGAAACCTCTAGAAATTTCAATCTAGAAAAATCCATATGTCTATAAAAAGAAACAGCGTTTCTCTGACATTTTATTCAATTTTTTTATATTGAGATATTTTTCAGATCAAAATTTGTAGAGATTTCAGAGAATTATTCTAGTTAATATTTGAAAAAGTCTTCATAGTTATATTCAATTTATGTTCATTCTTCTGAAATTAACGAGAAAATCGAATATTGTAGCGTTAATTCATATCGAATAATTTATTATAAATGGTAAAAATTGAGTGTGGATATATTCAGTCTTCAAAATACGTAAGCATTCATATATATTAATCCAATTTTAGTAATTTCTACACGTCGAGTAATGATATCACAAACAACTAGTCGTTAAATTTTCAGGTTCATCTGTCTTATTCTTGATTGGAATACATCTGTTTGGTCGTTCAACAAAATATTCATTTTATGATGCCGGTTTACTTCCATTGCTTCTAAAAGGTCCAGTCTATTGCATTTGTTCTCGAAATGGAGAACTTCAAAGTTATGGTCAAAATCATGTCCGGATTCTTGTAAATGCCTGGCATAAGTGGAGTTTAATTTATTCTTAACGAATGAATTCTGGTGTTCCTGGATCCTACTCTCAAAAGATCTACCCGTTTGGTCAATGTATACATTGGACATGTACCAATTTAACCTATATACTCCTGATCTCTTCTTCTTATTGACGATATCTCTATTATTTTTTATTAATTTACCTAAAGAATTTATTGTTTTATATGAGATATTGACATTTCGTTTTTTCCTTAAATATCTAGTTGTTTGTTCAGATTTCTGTTCTATGTATGGTAAGCAAATAAAACAACTTTCGTTATTCTTAGAATTCATCAACCAGGTATACCCTACGATAAAATTTACTCACGAAGAAGAACAAAATGACAGCATAAATTCTTTAGACTTGAAAATGATTAAAATTAACAATAGACATAATTTTTCGATTTACCGCAAACCAACACACACAGACGGCACAATACATTCTTCTTCAAATCATCCTTTATCCCATAAATTAGCAGCATACAAAAGTATGGTGTATAGACTAGTTAATGTACCTATGTCACAAGAGAATTTTGAAATAGAATTGAATATAATAAAACAAGTAACAGTAAACAATGGGTGTAACCCATCAATTATTGATCAACTATTGAATAAAATTAAACTAAAACAATATATGTCATTAGTTAACCCACATATCAGAAAAAATGAAAAGTTTATTTGCTTGCCATACATAGGACAAAAATCTGAACAGATAGCTAGATAATCAAAGAAAAAACGAAATGTCAATATCTCATATAAAAAAATAAATTCTTTAGGTAAATTAATAAAAAATAATAAGAATATCATCAATAAGAACAAGAGATCAGGAGTATATAGGTTAAATTGTGGTACATGTCCATATGTATACATTGGCCAAACGGGTAGATCTTTTGAGAGTAGGATCCAGGAACACCAGAATTCATTCGTTAAGAATAAATCAAACTCCACTTATGCCGGACATCTACAAGAATCCGGACATGATTTTGACCATAACTTTGAAGTTCTCCATTTCGAGAACAAATGCAATAGACTGGACCTTTTAGAAGCAATGGAAATAAACCGGCATCATATAATGAATATTTTGTTGAACGACCAAAGAGATTTGAACCGTTCTCAGTGGTTGAACCTTTTTTAATAAATTCCTTGAACACTTCATTTTATCACATATTTTTAGTGAAACTTGTATTTAAGGAGCAAGATTTCGTAAAAGTAGTCAGTTACCATACTCACCTGACGAAGTCAATATGTAATTGACGAAACAATTGTCGTTGAAAAATAAAAATAAGCGGAAATAAAGTGTTTTACTTCAAATCATGTTTCATCTGTCTTATTTTATAAATTTCATTAAGCCATCAAGTCTTTTCATATTTTGTATTTATATTCTTGAGAGAAGGTATATTGTAAAATTTTGGTCCAAAAGAGTAAATGTTTCACTGGAAATGAATCTTATTTAGACGAGTGACTCAAAACATTGATATCTTGTTGGGGAGTTATGATTAATAAATTAAATTAAGTTACAAAATAATACCACTGTGGATGCATCTTCGATGATAATTAATCAAATTAATCAAGTACCCACCCTCAGGTCTGAGATACTCTATAGTGTAGAACAAATGAACATGGTGATTCCTAGGCTTGTTTGATGTTGGTTAAAACCACATATGGTGACCAGCTTCGACCTAATTGTCCGTGTACTGTGCACGATATTTCTGTGTATGAGGGTTGGAGTTCGTAGGAGTGCACCATGATGGTGTTGGTAGTGGGTTTTACTCACATCAGACTACTTATATGTCTTGAATATTCCAGGTCATCCAACGTTCAGCTACCTTCCACAGATGGCACTTTCTGATGAACCGTAAACATTGAAATAGATCCACGGTTTGTCTGTTCCTCTGTGCAATTTCGTTGGGTTCCTGGCTTGATTAACTCAGATCTGAGGATGGGTATTTGTTGATTAATTTAAACTTAGTGGTATTATTTTTTCAACAATTTATATTGGTGATAAAATGTAATGCCAATTATATCGTTTCATTCTTAATGTAAGACTAACATACTGCTAATAATTCAAGTTGAATAATCATTTTATCTGGTTACAACACTTTTAATTGCAGAGATCATATAATGCCAAATATATTCTGTTTTATTTTTTCGATTCAGTCGTTCTCAAAGAAAAACCAAGTATTATTGTTTCTCAAAATTCACAGTACAGATATCAGCCACAATTTCTTGAATTAATTCAATACAAATTATCTTTCGAAAAGATTAATTCATTAAAAAATATAATCACCAATTTTTCACTTTAAAAAATCATGCTTAAAATAGGTTTATTGCTTGTTGGGGGATTTTTTCCAATGTTTCACACAGAGTTGTTCTGTTACACCTCTCTTCAGAATTTAATTTTGGAAAATTTTAAAAATTAAATAACAAAAAATATCTTAAAAACACTATTTCGTTTTAGTAAATATATAGGATTACAGAAATCGTACAGTTTCAAGAGGAGATAAAAATATAATAAAGAAAATTTGAATATCAAAACAAATTGAAATATGTTTATCTTCTACAATTTTAATTTCCAAAAGAATTTTTTTATTCAAAAAACTTTTAGAATTAAATTAATGTCTAAAACAAGCACCGCTTACATTTAATAGACGTATATAATCAAAACTCAATATACAATGTCAAATGAAATAAATAACCCAACAGATATACGAAAGTAATTAAAATTAATAATTAAATATTCAAAGGAGACAAAATTTTGTTTCTGGTTTTATCTTAAGAAATACTACTTGCCTTATAAAAACATGAACACACTTGAAGGACTTCCCAAAGAATATAATTTATTTGAGTGTGTTCATGTTTTTATAAGGCGAGTAGTATTTCTTAAGATAAAACCAGAAACAAAATTTTGTCTCCTTTGAATATTTATTTATTAATTTTAATTACTTTCGTATATCTGTTGGGTTATTTATTTCATTTGACATTGTATATTGAGTTTTGATTATATACGTCTATTAAATGTAAGCGGTGCTTGTTTTAGACATTAATTTAATTCTAAAAGTTTTTTGAATAAAAAAATTCTTTTGGAAATTAAAATTGCAGAAGATAAACATATTTCAATTTGTTTTGATATTCAAATTTTGTTATATTTCTTCTATCAAGTAAAAAGCCTTTCTATTTTATAATATAATAAAGAATATATGAAATTTTGACCGAAATTACCTAGCAGTCTCTACCTGTACACCTGTTTCATACGACATAATGAAAAACAAATTCTAGTTCAAAAACATCCAATATTAATTTAAAAAATTCTTCGAAAAACCTTCCTTTGAAAAACTCTTCAAGAAATATACAACACATCTTCAGAACAGTGTTTGAGACTTCCATCAATAATCTTTCCATTCCACATCTAGCAATCAAAAAATACATAAGAAACAAAAATAATTTTTTTATTGTTTTTTTAACTTCTAAAGAAGTTGATTGAAGATTATCGATGGAACTCTCCAACGCTGTTCTGAAGATGTGCTGCATATTTTTTCATAAGCTTTTTTGAAGGAGCTTTTTGAATGGACTTTTGATAGAACTTGATTTTTATAATATCTTTATGAAAGAGGCTACTGTCTGTTAGTAAAATTCAGTCAATGTTCTAAATTTTCTTCAGATTCTTTTTATCTTCCTTAGATACTTTATAATGTTTGTCAATTCTTTATATGTAATGAAAAGAAACAGTGTTTCTAAGACATTTGAATCCCAAAATTTTTAAGAAATTTTCTGAAATTAAAATTTGTATAGGAGTGTAACAGAATTACTCTGCTTGATTTTTCAGAAATCATACTTTTATTCATAAACAATTAGATAATTACGCATTTCAGATGTGAAATGTTTCATTGTATCCTTATTCATCAAAATACGCCAGTTAAGACTAAGAGGAGCAAGGAGCCGAGCTAAGACGAGAATTGTAAGTATAACATATTTTATTTCCGCTAATATTTTATTTCACAAGAATTGTTTCGTCATACCATGACTTCATTAGGTGAGTACTACTAGATACTGATTAAACAATGCTCGAAAATGTCTATATATAGTACAGGTTGTATAACAGAAAGTACAGGGGATGTAGGAAGTTTTATGATTTTTTGGGTATTCCGAAAATATTTCGAAAAAGATTCAATAGGGGGATCTGCTTAGTTCTGTTTGGTTATTAAATAAAATTTGTTTTTTATGATACCTATTCATTTCTAATGTTTCTAATAGCTGAGACTTTTGTTTTCAATTTGTAAAATTTCATAATTACCATTGAAAATATGTCCTGTGACCAATAAGTGTTCTGCATAAGTTGAATTTCTGTTGTTGTTGCACTAACATTTTTCATGCCCATTTAATCTTGTCTGGAAGGAGCTCCATGTTTGACTAACATAAACAAACTGGCAAGTACCGCAAGTTAGCTTATAAACACCTGATTTCTTGTTCTTAGATATTTTTTCTTTATTAATTTTCCTAATGAATCATTGGCTTTGCAAGATATATTGAAGTTATGATTAATCTTTAAAGATCTAGCTACCTTTTCTGTTTTTGATCCTAAGTATGTTATTGAAATATATTTATTTTCTATTAAATTGTTTTTGGGGTATACTAATGACACAGCTAGTTTTAATCGTATTTTTACAGAATAATTCTCGATAATTAGAACACTGAAACCATTGTTCAACGCAATCTGTTTAATATCATTGTACTCTTCGTCAAAATTCTCATATGTCGTCGGTATGGTGACTAATCTATATAACATACTTTTATAAGCTGCTAATTTTTGGGAAAATGGGGGATTTGAAGTGAAATGAATTGTGTTATTATGGGTTGGTTTCCAGTATATTGATATAAGTGTAGCATTATCTGGAACAGGTACATTCTTGATGTTATGAATTCTTTATAGATAATATCGCTTCAAAATTTGTTTCCGAAAGTATGATTTTAAGGAGTGCCTTACATAAACTATATTATGGCGCTGTAACGAATGATACTGATCTGATGGGATAATTTTCTTTATGCATCTGGATTAGAGATTATATACTAAAATCACCATTTTTCCCAAAAAATAAGCAGTATATAATAGTATGTTATATAGATAAGCCAACATACCCATAACACATGAGAATTTTGACAGAGTATAATAATATTAAACAGATCACGTTGAACAACGGCTTCAATGTTCTAATTATCGAGAATATTTTTGTAAAAATTTAATTGAAACTAACTTTGTCATTAGTATACCCCAAAAACAATAATTTAATAGAAAATAAATATATTTCATTAACATACTTTGAGAACAAAAACAGAAAAGATAGTTAGATATTTAAAGATTGATCATAACCTCAACATCTCTTACAGAACGAATGATTCATTAAGAAGATTAATAAAGAATAATAAAGATGAAATATCCAAGAACAAGAAATCAGGTGTTTATGAGCTAACTTGCGGTACTTGCCAGTGTGTTCATATTGGTCAAACAGGAAGATTTTTCCAGACAAGACTAAGGAAACATCAAAAATTTTATTGCAAAATCAAAAGAAATGCCTCATGCGGAACACATATTGGTCACAGGACATATTTTTAACAGTTACTTTGAAATTTTACACGTTGAAAACAAAAGTATCAGATTGAACCTATTAAAAACATAAGAAATTAATAGGTATCATAAAAAACAAATTTTGTTTGATGATCAAACAGAATTAAGAAGAATTCTCAAAGAATTGTAAAACTTCCTACATCCCCTCTATTTTCTGTTACACAACCTGTACTATATATCGATAATTTCAAGCATTGTTTGAACAGTATCTAGTAGTACTCACCAAGTGAAGTCATGTTATGACAAAATAATTGTTGTGAAATAAAATATAAGCGGAAATAGAATATTGTTTTTATTCATAATTTCAAGATCAATTTCCGTTAAGTAAAGAACGAAACAATCATAGATATATCCCATCTTTCTGACCATTCAGCTCAAGTGGTTCTGTTCAAACATTCTAAGAAGTGGGTTAAGTCGGAAACAATAACAACTAGGTCCATCGATGAAACAAAAATTTTAGAATTTTGTAACAATTTATCAAATCATGATTGGAGGGAGTTATTCGAGCTGCCATTAGAGGATGTTAACTCACAGTGGATGTTGTTTAATCGTGTTTACAAAAAAGAGTTCGAAGAATGTTTTCCGGTAAAGGTAATAAAAAAAAGCTGTAAAACTAATATCCCATATAATTCCGAAGTAGAGAACATCAAAAAACAACTTGATTCAGTTTTTACTATGGCAAGTATTGATCCATCTTTTCTCGGTTTATACAAGAAACTAAAAAACTTATACGATATTGCACTGAGAGAGAGTAAGCAGAATTACTATCGTCGAAAATATGAAAATTCGGCAAATAAATCGAAAACAATTTGGAAGATTATAAATGAGAAAACAGGTAGGTCGCAGGAAAAACCAAAGTTTAGCAATATAAACAGCCCTCAGCAACTTGCAGATGATTTTAGTTCTATATTTCGAAACTCGTTAAACCAACATAAACAAGCCGATGTGTCAGGGACATTGAATACTGTTACTCGATTGGAGAATTCTTTTTTTATGTTTGAGGTAACTGATACAGAAATCGAAAAGGTAGTCAAAAACTTGGCGAATAAAACTAGCGTAGGTTATGATGGTATACCAACGAGAGTAATAAAAAGAAGTATCTCTCGGATTTCTCAACCACTGCGTCATATCCTGAATAATAGCTTCCAGTGCGGGGTATTTCCGGATATGCTCAAAAAATCGGTTATAAAACCTATTCATAAGAAGAATGATCCAAATGATCTCAATAATTACAGGCCAATAAGTCTTCTGAGTAATTTCTCGAAAATTTTCGAAAAAATTATGGTAAATCGACTTCTCAGCTTCTTCAGGAAATTTAAGACTTTGAACCCACAACAACATGGTTTCATGAAAGGAAAAAGCACGGAGACAGCGATTTACGAACTAGTAGAAATGATAACTGATGGTTTAGAGATGAACGAACAAATGCTGGGATTTTTCTTGGATTTCTCGAGGGCATTCGATTCAGTAGATCATTCCATTTTACTCGCGAAACTTGAGGCGTATGGCATTCGAGATGCTCAACTCAAATTCTTTCAGAGCTATCTCAGCGAACGATATCAGCATGTATCGCTTAGGATAGATGGAGTTGAGTTTACATCCGTGGACACACTGATTGAGCAAGGTGTGGTACAGGGTAGCGTACTTGGTCCGCTGCTATTTGTTATTTATATAAATGACATTCCTAATATAATCCGCACTGTACTCTCCACGTTCACGGAATTAAATGACATATCAGGACCTTCATCTCCATCATCAATAGCATTCGTCAACTTTGCTGACGACTCGAATATTCTCTTACGCGGAAAAAACTCTGAACATCTCCAGGGTCTACTTGAATATATTTATCATTCTGTAAAATCATGGTGCACCCTAAATAAATTACATCTCAATGTTGATAAGACGGAATTTGTTTTGTTTTCGCACAAACTAAGGAATTTTGAAGCAGAACAACAGCTCACATTATCAGGAGAAATTATCTCTCCTCAACCAACAACCAAGTTTTTGGGCATTCACCTTGATCAACATCTTGAATGGGCAGAACATATTGAAAAATTGCGCAGAGGGTTAAGTCAAACAGTGTTTGTATTGCGAGTGTTGAGATCAGAGCTCAGCCTAGAATTCTTAAAATCCATTTATTATTCCAACTTTCAGTCGGTGATGAGCTACGGTATCATTTTCTGGGGGAATAGTCGACAGGTGAAAATGGTTTTTTACACCCAGAAGATGGTCGTTAGGGTTCTTTTTGGACTAAGGTACCGAGAATCCTGTCGGGGCGTATTCAGGAAGAATAATATCCTAACACTCTCAGGCATTTACATCTATAAATGTCTGCAGTTTTTATTCCAAAATAAGCACCTTTTCGACAAATTTCGGAAAAGTGGCGCATATGAGACTCGACACCACTTTTATGTGTACCCGCTACATTCTTTGTCCCTGACAGAAGGAAACTGTACATACATGTGCTTAAAACTCTTTAATAAACTACCATCAAAAATACGAAGCGTTGATAACTTCAAATGTTTTCGAAGAGAGGTCTACAGCCTATTGCTACGATTAGAGCCATACTCTATAAGTGAATTTCTGGAGAGTGACATGGAATTTTGATGTCCTCTACCTCATGTGTGACGTTTCCCATTTTCATTGTTATATGTAAACAATTATTATTGGTGAATAAAGATATATTCTATTCTATTCTATTCTATTCTATTCTATAACATATTTCTTCGAAAAATGGGAAATCGAGCAAGACTCGAAAATCTATCGTGGCTCGACCCCGCTTATATTAATTGATTTTCAGAATAATTAAAGCACATACATAACGTTCTATACTTTTCACGATATTGTTGCAATTCATATCGAATGCGAGATGTGATACTGCCGGCAAGTTATTATGCCAGAATACGTCGTTAAAACTTTTCAGACTTGCCTTTATTGTGTCAGCAGAAATGCTATACCTACCTGACTGCTTTGTCGAGCTCGCTTTTGTTACGTACTGAACAATATATTGTACGGAGTTGTGTACGATACAATTGTAATTATGTTACGGTTTTAATTGTTCCTTGCATAATTAAAAATAAGAGTGATAATTGAATCACGAGTGTTCTTTGTTTGATTTTGAATTATCGGGTTTCATTCCAGTTGTCTTGGATACGTCGTAAGATGAAGACAAGTAATGTTGGTGAGTTGAAAACTATTCATGCAGCATACACCACAGTCATTCTGAGTTGTTTCAGAGTATGAATACGATATCAATAAATTGTGTTCACAATGAAAGAACATAATTGATAGAATGTCTCATTAATGCTCAATCTGAATTCACACATTTTTTTAAGTTTATGAATCATCCTTCCTTCTTATGGTAAATATCTTCTTCCTCAGTCTCCGTGACGAAGGTTCGCAATCATCATTGCTATCTTTATTTTAGACGCTGCTGCTTTGAAAAGTTGGTTAGAAGTGCATCCGAACCACTCTCTCAGGTTTCGCAACGATGACATTCTTCTTCTACCTGTATTACGTTTTCCTTGAATTTGGCCCTGGATTATAAGCTGTAAAAAATCATATTTCCTCTCTCTCGTGATGTGACCCTGATATTCCAATTTTCGTCTTTTGATCGTGTTAACAAGCTCTCTCTCCTGGCCTACGCGTCCCAGAACCTCCACATTTTTCAGAATTGCAGCATTTACGGTTCATGCTTCCACTTCATAAAGGAGATTAGAGAAGTTGTAATCTTTAGCCAAGCGATGTTTCAGAGTCATACTCATGTCCGTTCTACGAAATAGTTTCCTCACTTAAGTTGGCTCGTGCTTTTTCAATTCTTATTCTTATTTTCTGGGCGTATTCATTTCCGCTGTTAACCATTACTCCAAGGTAAGTGTACTGCTCTACCCTATTTATGGTTTTGCCTTCTTCAGTTAGGCTCGCGTTTATCGCGTTGTTCTTTGAGAACACCATGAACTGGGTTCCTTTAGCGTTAAGCGACAACCCATATTTCCCACTGTAAGCAGATACTCTGTTCATTTTTATCCGTCAAGATCACCGTATCGCCTGCATATCTCAGGTTGCTCACCCGCGATCCACCGATCGTTATTCCACCTTATTCGCCTTCTAAAGCTTCCTAAAGTATTTCCTCAGCATATGCATTGAACAATATGGGCTACAGAACACATCCTTCTCTTATCCTTCTTTGTATTTCAATGCATGGTTGTTAATGGATATTGTAGCTTTTTTTTCATAGTGCAGACTCATTATGATCCGCAAATCTCTTCTATCTAGATATTTTATCTCAAGAACATTTATTAATTTATCATAGCGTACCTTGGATTTCTGGTTTCTAAGACTCTTTAACTTGAGTTGGAGGGTGTCAATTAATGGATTGTAGCACCAGGATAAGCCTTTACCGATATAATGGCGTTCTTGTATCTTGCGTTGACGAGGATAAAATCGATTTTATTTCTAACTATCTTGTTAGGTCCATCTGAGGGGATCTCCATGTGTACAATCTTCTTTTCGGTAGTTTTAAAAACGTGTTGCTAATGATAAATTTCTTCTCCTGGCAAAATTCGACAAGGCGATCTCCGTTTTCATAAGTATTCTCCAACTACACTCAACTCTTCCGTAACCAATCCTCGCATTAAGATTACCCATCAAAATTGTAATATCTCTACTATCCACCATTTTCAGAGCTTCGTCAATGTATCCATAAAAGATATCCAACTCGTCATCTGTTCCCTGGGCTGTTGGAGCTGTGCTAAGTTTAGCTTGGCATGGGTCGTTTGCATCTGTACTATCAATACTCTGTCAGAAATTGGGGTAAATCCTATGACTGCATAATTTGATGTTATGTCCAGAATGATAACTATGCCATGTATATGTTGATTGTTCTTGTTTCCAGAGTAATACATTCTGTCAAGAAAGTACCGGGAATTATAGATTTAAATCTGGCGGGGCAATGAGGCAGGTAAAAATTTTTTTCCTAGGTTGGTACCACTGTCCTTAATTACTTTGCCAAGCTTGAGCGGAATCTGTCAACTAGTGTGTTTGCAACAGCTGATTAAGTCAGTCGATGTCAGAGTGCGTGCCGATTTTTACTATGGGTGATCACGTTGAGCAAAGAATTTGTTTAAAGTTTTGTGTTGCAAATGAATTTTCGTGTGCCGATGCATTGAAAATGTTGCAAAAAGCCTTTGGTGATAATGCTCTATCGAAAACTCGTGCATATCAGTGGTACAGAGCCTTCAAGGACGGTCGTGAAGTGGTCGCTCATCGACGGCTTCGATCGAAGATAACGTCGATAAAATTAAGGAAAGGGTGCTGGAAAACCGTCGTACCAGCTTGAGAGAGATAGCACATGATCTTAAGATATCCCACGAGTCCGCACGTACGATTTTGATTGATATTTTGGGCATGAGAAAAGTGGCCGCACGACTCGTACCGAAAGACCTGAGTTTTCTTCAAAAACGTCATCGCGAACAGGTTGCTTCAGACATGCTGGATCGCTGTAATTCCGATTCTACATTCATGGAACGCATTATAACTGGTGATGAGACCTGGTTCTACGAGTACGATATGCAAACAAGCCAGCAATCATCGGAATGGGTGGCAAAAATGAGCCGAAACCGAAAAAACCACGCCAAAGCCGCTCGAAAATGAAGGTGATGCTCATTGTTTTCTTCGATATCCGTGGCGTGGTGCACTACGAATTCGTTCCAGAGGGTCAGACGGTAAACAAGGAGTATTACCTAGGCGTTATGAAACGTTTGCGTGAGCGTATCCGTAAGAAGCGGCCAAATTTTTGTGCGAACAACTCATGGATTTTGCATGACGATAACGCGCCTTCTCACCGAGCTACGATTGTGACTGACTTTCTCGCCAAAAACTCAACAAACGTGCTTCAGCAACCACCGTATTCGCCGGATTTGGCTCCCTGCGACTTTTTCCTCTTCCCAAAACTAAAATTGCCCCTTCGTGGCACCCGTTTTGAGTCGATTGAAGCCATAAATCAAAATTCGGCGCGAGAGCTAAAGTCCATCCCGGAAAGCGCCTATAAAAAATGTTTCGATAATTGGAAGTGGCGTTGGCATAGATGTATTGGAGCAAATGGAGCCTATTTTGAAGGCGACCCAATAAATTTTGACGATTGAATGTAAAAATGTTGTTTTAATTGAAAATTTCCGGTACTTTCTTGACAGAGCAGTATATTGTCCTATTGGATGTCGCGAATTCTCCTGAGTTTGGCCATCTAGATTCGTTAACTCCTAGGAAGTTACTTTTAAGTAATTCCACATAATCCATTCATGATGTAGCAGACATCATAAATTATATCCTGAGTGAGCTATAGTTTTTACCTTCAGCAATAGTAAATGATCCAGTATCTCTCTTACCATCTATAGATCTTATTAATTCATTAATATTGTTTATTGTTTTTGTGATATGACACCAGTTTCTTGTTCTGTAGTTATTTTCTAGCAAGTTTTTGTTGATATTATTATGGTATTATTGTGATATGTATATTTGTGTTAGATATATGAATGAAATAAAGAAAGAAACAAATTATTTCAAATTCTAGTACTATGTTCAAAGGATGCTCCTCAGCTTTTCTGACTGATCTGTCATTTTATATCGAAAAATGGTGGTTAACATTTAAACAATATTTTGTGTGCAATTAACACGTGAACACATATTTGTTTCCTCATGTTTCATTTTCTGCTTATATCCAAGTCTTCAAATATTTCCATTAAAATAATATTAAAATTCAACTTTTTGACTTTGCGCAGAAAATTATCTCTTAAAATGACATTAGAGTACTGATTTTCTAGCTATATTTAATTTAATGTATCGGAAGGATTAAAAACTTTCCACAGGAAATGATTTAACACTTGAAATACACAAGTTAGGTAAGAAATAAGAAGCATCTCGAATGTTTAATTGAATCAATCTTCACTTGATGAAAATCTCAGAATCTCAAAATCAGAAATCTCATTATCAAAAATAGAAACATTTATTACAAATTAAAAAGAAAATATTTATTGAAAACTGTACTTAATTCCATTCTCTTATTCGGAAGAAAGTATGAGTATCTGGATGGACCTCATGCAATGAATCTTGATAGGTATGGAGATTTCATTATGTAAATGATCACCATATGGCCGTGGGTCCCAAAGATCATTCGATTTATTTATCATGCTCGTATAATAGCCGATTATGAGCACAGGTGTCTCAAGAAAATACCGTGTGTTGTTTCGATTTTTGCTGAGTAAGGGCCTCATTCGACACGATGGGAATCAATTTAGGTGCTGCCAATAAGAAGAGATTGTTGATTTCAGAAGTGCTGCTTCTATTCTACTCGGGAAACTTGTTTCTCGATGGAATTCTTACCATTGTTCACATATCACTATCACCTCTACCCATTATTCATGGTGTCTAAACAAGAAGTGCCATTCTGCAGTACACTATGATTAGAGAAATTCTCAAATTGATAGTTTAGAATAATTGGATTGTGTTTGAAGTATACAATTTGGTATCCACTTCTGACAGGTACGATAACTGACATAATCATGGGTATATGGGTATATTCAATTAGTTTTGATAAATTAGTGTAGTACAACTACCGAACCATAATTTTTTAATTCAGTACAGAATTAGAGAATGCTGTAACTAACTCGCCTCTCTGATAATGTAAGTGTGTATTTATTGTACTATCACAGCAAATAATATGAAAAAAAACTAATGCTACATATATTACTGAAATGTCAAGGAAAAATCTTATCATTTGTATAATTTCATTTGAAGTTAGATCAAAATCATGTAAATAAGATGCATTTTGATAAAACAATATATGATTTAACACATGAAACCACTTACAAGCCTAAATTTTGAAAGAAAGCCTGTTCGGAGTACACATCAACTAGTCGATTGAAAATCCTTGAAACTTTGGTGAACATTGGAAATCTTTTCAGAAATTTGAATAGAACTAAAGGGAACTCACCATTACTTATTGTTAAAAAAGCCAGAGTTTTAAGAAATCAAAGTAATCTGAATTTTAATAACTATTCTGAAACTATCAAAGGATACGAATATTTAATAATATTGAATATTCAAAGTAAGATAGTTTTATGATGAAATTCTTAGGATTATTATAGACATCTTTGAAAGATATCTATTTTCATAAGAGGGATGAGCAGAAACAAAGTTTTGTCTACTCAAAATATTTATATTATAGGATTTTTGTTAACAATTTATATTTATTGGATTTTGTTATCTCATTTGGATGTCTTATAATGAATGTTTATTTTATGTCGTTAGATATAAACGGTGCTTATGTGACATTTATCTAATTCCTGCAGTTATAATATTGAATATAACTTTTTGAAAATAAATATGTAGAAGGCTAACAGAATATATCTGTTAATATCGAAATATTCAAAAAATTTTATATACCTTCTATCAAGTATAAACCTCCATTTATTTTATTTTATTCATAATATAAAATTATTTGGTTTCCTTAACATTCTTCATACAGATGTCCTTGTGCTATAACAGAGGCCGTTAAATTGCCAATCATTCTTTAATATCTATGGTAAACCACAGACCTCTTTGTTGGAGGTCACATGAGACACCATTTAAATGTTCAGTATTCATTTGCCAAAATGTTTCTTGATTTTTAAGGTGAGTTAATATATTTTTTTATTTATGTTTCATTTTTAAATGTGATCGAGTACTGACAAGCAAAGTCTCTCTTAAAACATGTGTTTTAGTAATTTTTTTACATTTCTTGAGATTTTCTAAAAAGTAACTCAGTTAGATATTCAATAATATTGAATATTCCAACTAAGATAGTTTTATGATGAAATTCTTAGGATTATATTAAACATCTTCGAAAGATATCTGTTTTCATGAAAGGAATGAGCAGAAACAAAATTTTGTCTACTCAAAATATTCAATTTATAGGATTTTTTGTTAACAATTTATTATTATTAGATTTTGTTATCTCATTGGGATGTCTTATACTGAATGTTTATTTTATATGTCGTTTGATATAAGCGGTGCTTATATGACATTAATTTCATTCCTGAAGTTTTAATATTAAATATAACTTTATGAAATTGAATATGTGGAAGGCTAACAGAATATATCTGTTAATATTAAAATATTCAAAACATTTTATATTCCTTCTATCAAGTATAAACCTCTATTTATTTTACTAAATCTTCTTGTTTAACGCACGTCGAAAGTATAATGACTTCACAAAATATGTTTTTGAGTACCACTCGATGCAGATTATAAATAATATGTGGTGAAAATTCGATAACTATATTAGCAACTATATATCTGAGAAACAACTCTTCTGGAGAACAAAAAATAATTTGGCTGTGTCCGACAGTTTGAAAATCAGAGCAAGATATTACTTACCGCACTTAATCACATGAAAAATACATGGACCGAGATCTTCTGGATTTTGTTAACAAGATACTCCGCAGATCTACTTTTGAAGTGAGTTTGAGTTCTAGATTATATGTATAAAATCACACATTTTATGAGATATTCACAAAAAATCAATAGTCGGTATAAAAAACCTAAGGACTCTAATAAATAATTCTATATTATATCAGCCTTCTTGATTAAGTTGTCTATCTATATACATTTTCAAATTTATATAGAGCATTTTCTAGAAAAGAATTCGTTTTTCATAAGGTTCTTATTTTCATTTCTTCATTATTCTATATTTTCTATAGATTCCTTTATATTTTTGTGTTTTGTCTAATAATTGAGAAATCTGAGTGTCAACTGAAATATAAACAGTGTTTTCTAGAAATTTCGATTGAACTTTTCGAAAATTGAATTTTCTAGAGTTTTCACAGAATAATTCTGTTTTAGGATTGAAATATTTTTTAACAATAACTCTCTTCCAAGGAATATACCTTTCAAATTAATTTTGTTTTATATCTAATGATTTATTATTTATTTATTTTATTCTTCGATATAATTGGATCAGGACCATGCTTATATATAATATTTCTATGGATGGACAAGGGGTTTGACAAATGTTTTGAGTCAACTTCAAACATTCTATCTTTCTTCTATCTCTTACCTCAAGATCTAATATGGAAATAGGGTATGTAATTCAGTGATTGTTTTTATTTGTCATTCAAAACAGCCTACTGACGATTATGAACGGCAGTTTCAAAAGCTGTTTTATAGAATGTGCTATATTTTTCAATTTACAGAAAGCATTTTTTGGAATATAATTTCTTTATATATACAGTCAGCCTAGAAAGTATCCGGAATATGTTACTTGTCATAATTTTAATATACTTCTTTTTCATAACATAATAAGACAAAAGTTATGTATAAAATATGTTGTGCAGATAGTCGGCTATGGCGAAAGGTGCATGGTAGCACTATTTGTCAAATAATGTTGATTACCAACATGTATACAATTTATGAAATAATACCGCAACTAGAAAAAGAAAACAGGTTGAATATTTGCATAGAAGGTTTTCGAAACTTTAAAAAATTTAGTGCAATTGATTGATCTGGGAAAAAGTGCTGTGTATGAGGCAATAAAGAGGATAAAAAATAGCATGGATATGAGGCATAGACTAGTTTCAGGAAGGCCGAGTAAGATTAAAGGAAACAACGTTTAGACGTTTAGTCAAGTGTTTACAGTTAAATGGAGGTTGTGTAAGTAAATAAAATGAATATTTTGTTCTAATTTTCTAATTCAAGAATTGAAAATATACTAAATAATTACTGTTGAGCTTTGTTTTTTCCGGATACTTCTAGATGGACTATATATTTATATATTTGAGCGTTCTCTGATATTTGAGAATTCTATATATCTACTTGAATAGAAACTGTGTTTTTTGACATTTTGTACAGGTTTCGCAAAATCCTGCTGTTTTAATTTTGAAAAATATTTCAGAGTCAGATTTTTATTAGAATTATACTACTGGTTAAAAATGCAAATCACATATATTACAGTGTTATATTTTATTGAATATCAATATGATGAAATTTTATATCCCTTCTATGAAGTATAAACCTCCATTTATTTTAGTTTATTCATAATATATAGTTATTTGGTTTCCTCAACATTCTTTATACAGATGTCCTTGTGTTATAACAGAGACCCTTAAATTGCCGGTCAATCTTTAAGATCTATGGTAAACCACAGAACTCTTTGTTGGAGGTCACATAGGACACCATTTAAATGTTCAGTATTCATTTGCCAAGATGTTTCTTGATTGTTAAGGTGAGTAAATATTTTTTGTTGATTTATGTTATATTTTTTGAATGTGATTGGGTTCTGACGAAGCAAAGTCTCTCTTAAAACTTGTATTTTAGTAATGTTTTTACATATCTTGAGATTTTATAAAAAGTAAGATACTCAGATATCCAATAATATTGAATATATAAGATAGTTTCATGATGAGATTCTTAGAATTATGGTAAACATTTTTGAAAGATATCTGTTTTCATAAGAGTGATGAGCAGAAACAAAATTTTGCCTACTCAAAATATTTAATTCGTTGGATTTTTGTTAACAATTTTTATTAATTGGATTTTTTTATATCATTTGGATGTCTCCTAAAGAATATTTATTTTATATGTCGTTTTATATAAGTGATACTTATATGACATCAATTTAATTCCGGAAGTTATAATTATTAAATATAATTTTTGAAATTAAATATGCAGAAGGCTAACAGAATATATCTGTAAATATTAAAATATTTAAATAATTTCAGATACCTTCTATCAAGTATGAACCTCCATTTATTTTGAAATAAAATCATGAAATGAGTACCGACCATTTAAGTAACAAGATACATTCACCGAAAACCGTAACAAAAATAAATTAAAATAAATTTCGATGTCGTCCAGAATCTTCTGTCGAAAAATTATGGATTTTTAATTGTGTTTCGGGTTTTCTTGTTTCTTTGGACTCATATTCTGTTTCTATTTGTATACGTATAAGAGATGACTAGTGTTGATTTTGAATCATTCAGACACTCTATAGAGCTCACACATTCAGTGTCAAAATTTAATTAAAAGTTTTATTCTTACGCTCAATATCGTCATGAAAACTTCTTTACAAAACTTCTTTTCCAAACCTACGAGTATTATATTTCAGCAACTTTATATTAATCATTATTCTAGTTCTCTCTGGATCTGTTCCAAAGTTTTTCCTTTCGTTTCAATCATGAAGAATTTAATGAAAATTATAGCAACGAAACTGCAAACCGAATACACCCAAAATAAAATTCCGATACCTATAATGTCATTCAAGGTGTTGAAGAAGGTTGACATCAAGAATGCGCCAATCCAGTTGTATAGCTTATCATCCAAGAGATTGCTACACCTTTTAATTTTGGAGGAAAGAGTTCCCCTAGGAAGGTCATAAGTATAGGTCCACCCCTATATTGTATACGCATACATATGCTATCAGGCATACTAAGGGCATCCAACTTATATTACTGACATCATAATTTTGTCTTTGTAAGAAGAAATATGTACCGAAGGGTATTTGAACCAAACCAACCAATAGGTGCGAAAGTGTAAGTAAAAATTTTCTTGGGTATTTGTCTGTAATTGATGACACTGAAACTGACATAATCAATTGTGTAACTCCAAGTATAACTGGTCCCACTTCTGGTGGAATATCCCCTCCAGCTTCTTTGAATATTGTCTGATTGTAAGTAGCTACAACTCCACTTCCCGTAAGTTGCATAAAAGTGAAAGCACCAAGACCTATGACGAGTGATTTTCTCATCGCCTCACTTCTTAATATTTCTATTATAGAAGCATCGTTGTTTTGTTCCAAACTGTCTTTCATTTCTTTCATCAAATCAGGAATGACTTCTCTTCGTCTTATTTTTAACAGAACCGCCTTTGCTGCCTCTTCGTCAGTCTTAATAAGATAATAAGGACTCTCCGGAGCCAAAAAGTAGAACGGAACCATGAACACAACCGGTAAAATTGCTAAAACGATGTGGAACGAAAAAAATGTCATGTACGGTCCTAGTGAGTATGGAATAAGCATGCCGATATTCACAAACACCGCAATGGAAGCACCTAATATACCTCTGTTACTGGCATCTGAAATTTCTCCGCAGTACATTGGAAGGATGGTGTAAACTCCTCCCAGACCTATCCCTGTGATGGATCTAGCGACAAAAAATATCCATATTACTTTGGACCATGCCATTATCAGATAGCAAAGAATAAAAGGAAGTCCGAGGAATGTAAGGAGTGGTTTTCTGCCAAACTTCCTTCCGAGAAGACCAAAAAGAGGAGCCCCAATAATTGCTCCTAGTAATGATATGGATACCAAGAAGCTATTTTCTGTTTTCGAAATCACATAACCTAGAGGATTGTCAGCTGTACCATTCAACTTCACGACCATTGGAGAAGGCCATGTCACAGTAGTGCGGCAATAAGGAAGCTCAGTTGGGCTGAAAATATATAAGGTCAATTTTATAGATATCAACTATTTTGGGGTAGTCATTTCTCCCTTCTTGATTCATATTCCACGAAATTATGAATTTTCAAAATGGCGTAAAAAGGGCTCATGTTTAACCGACTTTATTCAGACGTGCGTATGAGTGGTAGAGTGGATTAAAAAGCGATCAAGGGTGTAGTGTAAGATTTGCCGTGCTCTGATCGGCTATAAACATCTTTAACTGTCTTAGAATTGAGTTGGCTGTTACTTGATAGAAATTAATTGTACATTAATTAAATAATATTCATATATGTTGATTCATATTTATTTTTGTAGAGTTTAATTCATGATGCATTACGTTACATTCCGACTTTTTCAAATGCTTTTAAACATTTAGTCAAAAATTTGGTAACAATCAATATTTAAAAATTTAATTGAAACGATCCTTACTTGATGGAAATTCATTTTGATCAAATGAAATAGATTGAAATTTTCATCAGTTTTTATCAAAAAATTTCTATATTTTCCCTGTTTCAAGTATTCATGTCGTTTTCATGGTGGTCCGGAAGAAGCTTGAGAATTGAGGAGAGTAAATTTTTATTCTTATTAAATAATTCGGTTATAAATATTGAAAATTGTGTAGGAATAACAGACGAATATTCAAATAAAGTGTATATATATGTAGGTCCGTATTTTTTCATTTTGATTTGGAGAACATTAATCAAGATCGTTAAACTTTGGATGCCATTACATATATGAAAAATAAAATATAGAAAAATTTTGAAACAGAAAAATTAAAAGAATGTATGACATAAGAGAATCGTAGAGTAAAAATAATTGCATAATACTCACCTGTAAACACTGATATATACATATAGAAGACACCCATTTTTTCTGAACAACTGAACCGAGACAATAATGTGTTCTCATTAGATACAATTAAGTATAAAAATCTCTTATTTTCATCTAGTAATAGAGATTATTTCAGATCAGTTTGCAACGAAATTATAATTATTTATCACAGATAAGCCATATAAAAGAAACCGTGACAATAATGTCTTCTCATTAGATACAATTAAGCATAAAAATCTCTTATGATAATCTAGTAAATTGATATTATTTCAAATCAGATGGCAACGAAATTATAATTATTTATCACAGATAAGCCATATAAAAGATCTTTAGGACATCATATACCCTGTGTAATGTAGAATCATTATGATGACCCTTGTATTTCATTGTAAGGTTTTTGATGATAGTGATTTTAAAACTTAGTTTAAACCACGAAAGAATGACTCCTAAGAAAATGCGCATCTATACTGCTCTACAAAAAATTACGTATTGCTTTGATAATGGAATATAAGAGAATTTCAAGAAACCACTTTTTAACTATGTCTATACTCCCATTACTGAATGAGCCGTATTCCTTCCGTTCCAACTTCGTGCTTCACAGGTGCATATTATTCACGAACCAAATCACGTTCCTGGGCGAACCAAATAACTTCCTACCTTCCCCGTTTCCAAGACTGCCTCCCTTGTATCGACATAAAACGCGAATGAACAACAAAGCAATTTCAATACTAAAAGCTTCATTATGCTGTGCCGTCTGTGAAATATGAACGGACAAATATAAAAAGGCCTGGAACTAAGCTCGAAAGCTATACACGAGCTTTTCATGCAAATGTGTCCTGTTTCAATAGCATTAAAAGTCTACAAAGGAAGTACGTGATACACTGACAAACAAATAACGCAATCCTGCACAGAAATTGTAATTTTGCATTCGCTTTTGATTACACGGATCTGCGGAGGATGAATTTCATGCCTTTTGAATATTTGAGGATAATAACCAATTGCATTGAATCCAAAAGCTAGTCTTGAAAATTTTATTTTCTTGCTATTTGCCGACGACGATGCTATTTGGATGTTTCCATAATTTTCTTCTACGTAATAAAGAACATTTCTTCATTTGCAGAAAATAACTGGATGAATTCTCCGAAACCCCTACAAATTTAATCTGAAAAATAACTGTCATTATAAAATAAAACACTTGTTTACATTTTCTACTTTATTTTTGGTATTGACGTACGTTTCGTCTTTGCTTGAAAGACTTCATCAGAATACGAAGTAACAGTTGTTGTACAATGAATTTATAAGATTTTTTACAGAAGGTGTACATGTGTTTTTAAATTGTTCGTCGGGTTGGTTTTCTCAATGAATATTCCCTTCAGAATCATGTTCACTCGATCCCTTGTAAATATTGAATAGAGGGGTGTAATAAAAATCTATTTGTTCATTTACTAGGTTATTGCTGTTTTTATGTTTATTTATTTCGTAAATTTCCCATAAGTTCAATTTTAGACCTCTATTTTCAACATGTAGAATTTCTGTTTCTTTTGTGAAAGAATGGTTATTTTCAAGAAGGTGTTTAGCATAATGTGAATCTTTTTTATTTTTATCGAAACTTCTTTTATGTTCTGTTAGGCGTGTACCGAAATTTCTACCTGTTCTACCAATATAAATCTTTGGGCAATCTGGGCAAGTGAGTTTGTATACACCTGATAATTGAAGTTTATCCATACTGTTTTTATTGTTTTTAATGTATTTGCTAATAGGATTGTTTGTCTTGAAAGAGACTTTAATATTTTCTTTTTTAAGTAGGTTTTTTAGTTGAATACTAATGTTTCCGAGATATGTGAGGCTAACGTATTTGTGTTCAGATAGATCAGATGTTACTATCTGAACACAAATCCTATTAGCAAATACATCAAAAACAATAAAAACAGTATGGATAAACTTCAATTTTCAGGTGTATACAAACTCACTTGCCCAGATTGCCCAAAGATTTATATTGGTAGAACAGGTAGAAATTTCAGTACACGCCTAACAGAACATAAAAGAAGTTTCGATAAAAATAAAAAAGATTCACATTATGCTAAACACCTTCTTGAAAATAACCATTCTTTCACAAAAGAAATAGAAATTCTACATGTTGAAAATAGAGGTCTAAAATTGAACTTATGGGAAATTTACGACATGAATAAACATAAAAACAGCAATAACCTAGTTAATGAAGAAATAGATTTTTATTACACCCCTCTATTCAATATTTACGAGGGATCGAGTGAACATGATTCTGAAGGGAATATTCTTTGAGAAAACCAACCCGACGAACAATTTAAAAACACATGTACACCTTCTGTGAAAAATCTTATAAATTCATTGTACAACAACTGTTACTTCGTATTCTGATGAAGTCTTTCAAGCAAAGACGAAACGTACGTCAATACCAAAAATAAAGTAGAAAATGTAAACAAGTGTTTTATTTTATAATGACAATTACAACTGATTTCTACCAAGCAACGGCCCAATCTATCATAAATTTGAAAAATAACTAATCTAAAAACATTTTCACTTTATAGACACATGAAATTATCAACACATATGTGCGGCAGTTAACCAATAAAGAGTTATACGAAAATATAAAGAAATTGACCGTGCTCATCCACCCAACACCATCGAAGGCAGCCTATTTCGATGGACAGTATTTAGATGTTTAGTCAATGATCGTATCTTCTTTTTAACATTTTTCTGTGGAATATCCTAGTTCAATAAATGGTGTTCAGTAAGCTGATCATATTTATTAAAGTTCGCTTCTAAACAGGATATTTGGTGAACTAATTATTGGATCAGTTTGATAAAACAACTCGATCACGTAATCATCCATTGAGCACAACCGAAAATGCTCAAGAACTGAACATTTCTCGTAATTCTCTGAAGAGAATTTTGCATGAAGACCTCGGTATGGTGACTTACAGTGTTCAACTAGTTCATTCAATTCTTTTAAAAGGAAAATAAAAAAGACATTTCAATATTCTTTGTGGTGCTTTTTTGGTGAGGGAATTTGTTATTTCTAAATATCTAATCGAGTCTTGGATGATGTTTGCTGGATTATCACGGTCAATTCTTTATATTTTCCTTCTATTCTTTATTGGTTAACTGCCGCACGTATGTGTGGGTAATTCTTTATATCCATAAAGTGAAGCACTGTTTCTAAGACTCTAAGTAATTAAGAGAAAATTTTCAATCTATATTTTTTTTAATTTCCTTCTATATAGGTGGTATTTTAGGCTGCGGGCTAACTTGAAGTGTATTTTGAATTTTGTAATTGAAGACTGAATTTTTAAATTTAAAATATTATGATTCAATATAATGAGGCTTCAATGGAATCTTGGAATTTTCAATTTATTTTCTGAAAATTTTTTTGATTGAAAGAATCTTCAAATAGTCCATAAATTTCCCTTTTCAATAGAAAAGAAAGTAATTTGAGAAATAAAAACTGTGAACAAACTGACCTTCTTCTATGTTTTACCCAAAATAGCCTTAAAATTCTAAAGGAATATTCTGAAAATGCAATGGATTACCAAGAAGCAATTCACAGAATTAAATGGTAGGTACCGTTGGTGGTTATCAAATCCACTTAAATAATGTTTTTCTTCAGTTGACTCCGTATTCGGTTTCTTCTAAAAGGTTTTTGATTTATCTAGTCAACTATGTGAATTTCCTTTGTTGATTTTATGGTTGCTACTTGATTTAAATGTTGAATTTTTCCATTATATATTCATGTATGTTTCTTGACATTAATTCACTCAAATAACATTATCTTCTTTCTAGGTTATGGAAATGATTTCTTTGGAGGATTTTAAAAGGACCGACTGTGGTGATTTTGATACTACTTAACATTGGCTTTGCTACTTCTATTTACAGCTTCGTATTTTCCAGAGCTTATTTGAGTATGTCAAAATTCTCCAGAAATTATGTGGTATTTATTCCAGAATTACAGTATTTCCCGACTTTAGAAAATGGCTAATTTTTATTTGGTACCAATTTCACTTGATATGTTTTAATAATAATAATAATAGTTTATTTGCCATAATTAATAAACAATATAAAGAATAAAATTCTTTTTCAAAAAAAAAAAATAAACAGATTTTTATATAAATAAATAAATGACATGGCAAACAAACAAGATGATGAACAGAGGCTCACTAATGTATAGTTCGCCTCTTAGTTTTAATACTAGGAAACCTAAAACATTCTACTAGCCGTCCCAAAAAATGAAAAAAAAAAAAATTTAACAAAGAATTTATACACATATATAGCGAAGCAGGATGATCAGACAACCAATCATCAATCAAGCAATTTCACCCACAATAGAAGCGAGGTGCAGCATGCATCATCTATTCTTTATAATTATAATTTATCATATAGTATCATAATTTGTTCAAAATAATAGTCAATTTCGGGAAATTATTGTCAATTTTTGGGGAAGCACTCAAATGATAAATGTCTTAAAACTGTTTGAAGCACTCGGCACAATTGTCAAATCCGGTAAAACATAGCTTCTAACAAACACTTGAAACCTCTTACTTTGGTCCAGTCACAGAATCATCAGGTAAGTTTATTTCTATATGCCACAATTTATTAAATCATGTATTCGTTTTCTACCAGTATTAAGAAGCCATATTTTAGTTTTCATCATGAATGATCTGTAGCTGTTCACTAGTCTAAGCTCCAAAGGTAAGAAAGCAAACATCCTGGGTGCCAGAAACGAGCAGCTACTTTGTCCTGCTGTTTTGAGGGTTCGATGTGTCTGAAAACTGGTAAGTTTATATCTTGTCAAATGAGTATGTTGTATTGGCCGAAGTAAGATCTTTTTCTTTTTTTTAAGAGCAATAATTTTTGAGAAGTATAACTGTCTTACATCCAGCACTCTTGATATCTTATAAAGTTCATCAGTGGGAAAGAGAAGCCTCTTTCCATGTATGATCTTCAGTAGCAGTCTTTGAACAATGTTGAGCATCTCCACATGAGTTCCATGAGCTGCACCCCAACTAACGTTACCATATGACAAGTGAGACTGAACTAATGCAAAATACACCTTCATCAACTGAGTAACATTCATTTCTTTTTTTAGGTTTCTGAATATATGACGAAGACCGCGGAGTTTTTTCGCTACGTATTCACAGTGATGATCCCAACGCATATGCCTGTCAATATGAATACCAAGATACTTAATGTGTCCATCTGGATGTTCAAGAATAAAGTTTTGGTTATCGACTTTGAGGGGTCCCAAATTAGGAAGTCCCGATTCATATGATGTAAATGGTAGGTAAAATGACTTCTTTATGTTCAATGTGAGTTTATTCTTTCTAAGCCAATCCGAAAGTTTCTTCAAGTCTTTTTCAGCACTTACTTTGAGGTTTTCCCATATCCTGTCCTCGCAGATCACAGCTATATCATCAGCAAAACTTATGATCCTCCTAGACACCTTCATGTACAACATATCATTCATGTAGATAACGAACAGTAGTGGACCTAATATCGTACCTTGGGGGACTCCATAGGTTACAGCTTCCTCTCTACTACTCATTTCTTGAATTTGTACTATCTGCTTTCTATCTGTTAAGTAGCTTCTGAATAATTCTAAGGCAATTCCTCTTATACCATATTTATGCAATTTATTTAATAATATTTCGTGGTTTACGGTATCGAATACCTTAGATAAGTCTAGGAAAACGCAAAGAAGAGGCACTTTTTGTCTAGTCCATCATTAATCAGTTTCGTTAAATCTCTTATAACTTCCTCAGTCGATATCCCCTCTCGAAAACCGTATTGCCCTTCCGACATTATTTTATTCTTTGTTAAGAAACGCAGCACTCTATTTCTCATCATTTTCTCCAAGATTTTAGCCACATTCGAAACTAAAGTAATGGGTCTATAATTGGATAGCTCTAACTTATCACCACTTTTGTATATGGGCTTAATAACACCTGTTTTAAGAGTGTTAGGAAAGCATCTTTGAATGAAACATTCATTGATGATGTGAGCTAAGGGCGCAGATATGTTTGTTTTTATATTCTTGAGTGTATCTGATCGTATTCCGTCTATACCAGGTGCCTTTTTAATCTTCAAATCACCTATCATGCTTTCAATCTCCTTAGCATCAGCTAAGGAAGATACTGTCTTTCACGAAATTAACACCTTCATCTACAAAATCTTCAGGCTCAGTTATCTGTTCTGCATATTTCCCTCCCATTCGAGAGAAAAATCTATTAAATTCATCAGCGATCTCAGACCTGTCGAGCAGAATGTTACCTTGTTCACTTTTTATCTTTTTTATATCCTTTTCAGGTGAATTCTTAGTGTAGATCTTCTTAACCTGGTTCCATATAATTTTCGATTCATTTCCACTCATTTCAATGCTTTCACATAGATATTTTTCCTTCGACAACTTAATTAATTTAAGAAGCTTGTTTTTATATAGTACATATTTTTTTTTCAGGACATAATCAAGTGGATCCTTCCGGAGCCGCGAGTATAGCCGATTCTTTTCATTAATTGACTTCAACAGAGTCTTCGTAATCCAAGGACACCCCGACATCTCCCTCCGACTGCCTGTCAACATTTTTGTATTATTTTGTATATGTGTCTGTAAAGATTTAATGAAGTTCTACGCCTTTATATTAGTGTCCTGTTCAGAATATACACTAGACCAACTCTCATTTTTTAAATCAAAATTCAAAGAATCATGATTTATTACTTTCTTGTTATATGCTCTACCTTTGGGTTTATCTGCAAGCTTATCTTCTACACCCACGGTGAGAAACACTGGAAAATGGTCAGTAATATCGTAGTTACAATATTCATCAAAATTTCATCTGTCAGAAGTTTTTAACTTTATAAATACTAAAACTCAGCTCTGGAAATGATCACGATTCTTCAGCTTATAATTAATTACAAATTTATCCATGCCAAAAGTATCTTAAACTATATTTCTTGTATACAATTTTTCAACATTATTGAAGTTAATGATATCCTTTCTTTGAACTGAATTGTTTCAGCCGTTACTATTTGGTAGTTGATCATAATTAAAACAAATTGTAGAAATTACTATGTTTTACTACCAATAAAAATATATATTACACATTTTCTTTTGACTCGAGTTTCTGGAAGTGAACTATCCCATCATCAGACAACTGGTTGTCTGCGTGAATTTTTTTTTAATAAAATAATTATTTGGTGTATATTCCGAACAGGCTTTTTTTTCAATTTTGGCTTCTTAGTAATTTTATGTGTTGAAAAATAATCAGTTCTATCGGAATTGATCTTATTTAAATAATTTCAATCTAGTTACTCTCTAACCAGTCAATTCATATTTAATGTTAAGACCTTCCTTGACATTTCAGTGATATAAGTAGCATTAGTTTTTTGACGAGTGAAATATTAAACGTTAGGTTGTTTTCAGCTAATTATTGTTTTTCAGTAGGAATATCCTAACTTATCAGTCATATTATTGGGTGTAAAGGGTTTTATTATAACTGGTAAGGAAAAAAATTAATTTTTTTGCGTGAAATTCAATACATTCTTTGATATTATTCGGATTATCCGAATTGCACTGTTTTGTTCCATGATTTAAAAGTAGCCTCTCTCATAGAAGTCTTGGTCTTTATTGGTGAAAATTTCTAGTAATTGATTTGCACAATCTTCTCTTGATGCTAATTTCTTATCACTCAGGGAGTTTTGCAATGCTAGAAAAAGATTTAGGCAAGGTCCGGACTATATGGAGGATGCATTAAGACTTCCAAACCAGAGTCCCGGAGTTTCTGGCGAGTCACTTTCTACGAGTGTGGCGTTGTCCTGATGGAACACAACACCTCATCTGTTGGTCAATTCTGGCCGCTTTTGGTCAATCGCTAGCTTCAAAAGGTCCAGTTGTTGATAGTAGAGATACGAATTTAGTGTTTGATCATATGGAAGTAACACATAATGAATCATCCCTTTCCAGTCCAACTAAGTGCACATTCAAACCCTCCTGACCGTTAGTCCTGGTTTGAGCTACTTCACCGCGTTTTAACTACGATTGTTTGCGCACAATATTGGCGTGTGTGACTCGTTTCTCATTCCCAGTCACCATTCGATTGAGAAATGGGTTCATTTCATTCCTTTTGGTGAAGGCTTGGTGAATGGAAATTCTATCCACCATTTTTTTTGGTGTTAATTGGGTGGCATCCAAACATCGAGCTTCTTTCTGAATCCAGCTTTTGACTAACGGTTCAAAACTATTTTATGGTCTATTTTCAGCTTCTGGGCGATACTACAACTACTAACATGCTGGTCAACTTCGATTATTTTTGTGATTTTATCGACATTTCGACGACCTGGGCGAGGTGCATCAAAATTGCTCGAAATATGCTGTTAGTGTTCGGAACCTTTAACACCATTCACATTTTCACCTTCATCAAATAAAAACTGTAAAATTTACCGAATTTCCTCTTTGTTGACTTCCATTTTTAACACCCTGTAACTCACAACTGAATGGATCAATCAAAAAAGAGGAAAAGAATTTGATATGAAATGTCACCTTGACAACGAACATAAATCTGAAATTTTTTGATCGATACTTTACTAGATATTGATCACTACAGACATCTAAAACCGAAAAAATAATGGATTTATTTTTTTTCTCCAACCTTATATAAAATCCTTGACAGTACTTCCTTAGTTCAATATTCGCAATTTTTCACGATTATGAACGTTTGATCCCCAAAATCATGTTGAAACGTCGGCGAGAAACTGATATTGCGATAGCGATATTCATCATCGGCCAGTTATTTTTAGACCAGCTTTATACACGCAGCTCCAACTCATTTCCACTTGAAAACTATTCTAAGGTAGGGCTAGTTTGAACACTGCGGTTCTCTCAAAGTGGGCCTTTTACCACCTGGGGTTTTCGGGAACTACTCCAGAGGCAACAATTATGTCAGACAAAAGCCAAGTGTAGAGTCATCGAAGGCCGGTTGATTCTAAATTCAATTGATTCTGAATTGATCCCAGTATGAGATCCTTTTTATGAGATGCTGCTACCGGGGAAGACTTCGAAAGCGGAGACGGGAAAATACAAAAGAGTTGATGTCAATATTGTTCCATCAAACGAAATGCAGTATCATTCATTAAGATTGAAAATCACATCAAAAGATGGACTCGGAAGGCCAATAATTTTCCCGTCAACATTCGTTCCCAGGACTCGAACGTAATGAGCTTTATTATTATAATGCTCTTATGTTATTGGGATGTATTATTCTAAGGAAAGCGAAATCAGTTTCATGATCCAAGTATCTATTGAGCTGAATGAACAAAATAATAAAGAATATTTCTACAATTTATCAATTAATAAGAATTGCTTCGCCAACGCTGCAACTTCTTCGTATTTACATTTTGAAATTTCAGGAACAGAATAAGTTCGTGAGGTTTCGACAGATGTCGCTACTAGTTTGTTCTAGGCCACAGCTGCATTTTGAAGTGTCATCATTGGGCTTTATTTTCAGTAACTGTCATTTCGCTGAAGTGTAAGTCCTAGACCATCCGTCACACAGCCCAGACATTGCTCCTTCCACCGATCGATTCATCGTCTGGCTGACTTCTCCAATTATTATGAATAGCTTAGATCTTCATCCTGAACCCAGCTTGATTTAACAGTTTGAATTCATTAGAAATTCCGCTATATAGCCTGTAAATGTTATAACTGAAACTTCTTTCAAAGGTAGATGTCCTGTGATAAGGACACGATAATATATTTCTGCGACGTATGTCGATGTTATGAACTTCAGCTCTGTAAACTAATTTTTGGTAGAGATAAGGTGTGCTCCTCTTCAAAATTATATTATGAAATGTACAGATAGCGTAAAATTCAAAACAAATCCACACTGGAAGCCAACTCAACTCTTCCAACTTATGAGACACATGATCATAGTTCCTAATTCCATAGATGAACCTGATACAGTATATCTGCATATGCTGGTTTCGACCCAACGTTTCTTGATCAAGACAAAAACTAAACACAGGAGAACAATAAGTGGACTGCGACAAGACCAGTCTCGCACAGAACCTTTTTAGTATGAACGGGCAGATACGACCTATGTGGTTAAAGCAATCTCAATGCTCCATACGCTCTTCGAACTACGCTCACAACGTGTTCACAAAATCTCAAAGAATCGTCCAAGACCAAACCTAAGTCTCTTGCGCAATTGACGAATTGAATAACATTATTATTTATTGTTGGCTTGAACTTGTTTTTGACAATTTTTTTGTTCTTATTCGACTCGAATACTAGAGGAAATATTTCTTTTGTGTTCAACTTCAATGAATGTTTCGCTGCGATGTCTGCTAGTTGTTTTAGATCGTCATTCATTCTCAACGCTTCATTATTTAGATCGTAATAAAGCTGAAAGTCATCCGCGTACATATGGACGTAACAATATCGAAAGAACTTGATGAATTGGCTGGTGTAAATAAAAAAAAGGAGCGAGCCAAGGACTGAGCCTTGTGGGACCCCATCCAGAACACCTCTACCATTGGAGACTCTCTCCCCCAACTTTACACTTTGCGAACATCCCGTGAGATATGACTCAAAGAGCTGAAGCGCATCCTCGCAGACTCTACAATATCTTAAAATAGCTATAAGAATATCGTGCTTAACCGAATCGAAAGCCCTGCTGAAGTCAAACAGAAACAAGGCCACATACTTGGAGTCATCAAGTGAACGTAGGATACCATCAGTTACCTTCAGCAGTGGGCTAGTAGAACTATATCCGGGACGGAAGCCCGACTGGATTTCAGACATAATCCAGTTATTTTTCAGATATTCCGAAGGTTGGTCAGTCATTCTCTTTTCCAGCAGTTTGGATAAACCCAATAGGATGCTGATGGGTCTCAGATCTGAAAGCTCTTGAGGATTACCTTGAGCATGCTTCCATGAAGTAGGGAACCTGGAACTGAGCAAAATGGAGTTGAAGATGTTCACAATGTATGGAAGGAGAAGAGGACAGCAGATCTTAATGAAAGATACCGAAAGGTTATTGCAACCAGGAGCACTATTCTTAAGTTTCTTCAAGTATTTTAAGACAGAGTCCTCATCAACCAGACGAAAAGTAAACAGCTCCAAGCAAATGGGATTGTCCCTATAATAATCAAATACCGAACTATCTGAACTTGGCGACGTTTTTTTCAGAAAATAATAATTTATTTCATCAAGATCTTCAAAATTTAGATCTGATCGTGATTTATTCGATATTCCCAAAGATTTGAGTTCTTTCCATTGTTCCTTACTTGAAGTATTCATGGTGATATAATGAAAATATAATCGCTTTTCTCTAGTTAGAGTATGATTCACCGTATTACGTAGATGCTTGTATTCCTCCCACATCGCCTCAGTTTTATATTTTTTCTGTCGTGCTTTAGCCCAGTCTCTCCCCTTCATTATTTTCCTTATTCTATTCGTCATTCACGGCGCATGCTTTTTCAAGATCCGTATAATTCTAGCAGGGAAATGTTTATTAAACAAATCCTTTCACCTTCTCATCAACATCGTTCATGTAAAATATTCTCAAAAAATCTATACCAGCAATGTCGTCGAAAAGCAATTGATCACTGAACCCTCCGATTGAGTTGTTGCATACTAATAGAGGAAAGCATAGAATTGAAATATTTTACTGAAGGTAAATTGCTATCTAGAAAAGTGAGGTGGTTTATAAACAACGGCAATTACAAAGTAAATTCCATTGCATTGAATTTTAACAAAGAACTGTTTTATATTAGAATTTTTTCGAACATCAATCACTTCAAATCGATATCTGTAATGAATATATAACGAAACCCCCCCATCCCTTGCACCAATATTTCTATCTACTCTAACAAAATTAAAATTTTCAATCATTAAACCCTCCGAATCAACTGAATCATTTAACCAAGTCTCAAACAGTGCAATTAGGTCAAATTTATTCCGCTCAGTAAATACCTTCAAATCATGAAATTTAGGAACCAAAGCTTGTATATTCAAATGATCCAACAAAAGCATACCGTAATAAACCCACCAATGCGCAATAGAAGTGCAAAAAAGACACAGCTAGCGAATTGTCAAAACAAAATTAAGCTAAGTAGTTACACACCAGAAATCAGTTTTTTAACACCTATTTCCGATCTGACGAAAACAGTTCCATTAAACGTCCAAACATTCTTGAAACCATATTTTTCTGATGAATCTCTGACAAGTTTCTATCTTTCATGCGTTAGGTCCTCCTACATAACTAAGTTCGAACCTTTGAGGAGTCTCTTCTTCTATATTGTATTCTTAAATTCTGAATCTTTGAAGACAATTATGAGATGTCGGGGTAGTTTCTTATTAGCAGCACCCGATCTGTATACAGAGGTCATCTCATCGGTGACCGGTATGTTGAGTTGAGGCATGAAACAGTTTCTTGACCTCAGTCAACACATTTTCTTCTTGGCATTCCCTGATGCCGATAAGACGGAAGTTATTGTTTTTTGTCCTTTGCTCGGAAAATCCACTTTTTGCTCCAGTTTCTTGCGTGTGTCATCGGTGAAGTTGTTCTGATTTTGTGTTGCATCTTCGACATCAAAATTGCCGGATCGAAATTTTTCAAACTATTTCTGGCACTGGCATACTGTCAACACTTCTTTTCCATATACATCAGTTAATTTCTTTCTGGCTTGAACAGCATTTTAATTTTTTCTATAGTAAAAAGGTAAAATATGATAAAAATGCTGCTTATTGCTCTCCATATTCAAAAGGGTTCCAACCAAAAACTGCTGCGTAGAATTAATTGAACTTTTCTCATTCAAGCCTTGCTATATCAGCTCTCAAAACATATAATAATTGTGCGGCTTAAGTGTGAAGTTGGGGCAGAAAAAATACAATTAAATGCTCTGTCGGGAAAAACATAAATTACTTTCCGAACAAACTTGGGACATCTCTCAGTACTAACTATGAAATTATCTTATTATATAATTAAAAATACGAGGAAAATAAAGAACAAGAGAAATTAGTAGGTACAAGAACTTTAAAATTGTTCACAACGACCAAACAGATGTCGCCAAATTTTCTTATTTGAATAATTTTACTTAATGAGGTATTTCCGAAAATTGATCCCAATATATTTTATGGTTATTTGTATCCCTTTTTATCAGAAAGAGCTAACGTTATAAAAATTAAGATGAAAATATTACATAACATTGGTAAAATTTGAAGTTCCGGCATATTTGAAAAGCACTCATATGAAAAATGCTCAAGATAAAAAAATTGTTCTAGTTTATCAATAGAAATTAATCTGTTTTATCTAACGAAATACAATCGTTGGAGGAATCTCTCAACTTGATAAAATGTACTGATTTAAAAATATGCGAAATACTTATGGAATTTCTGAAATATGAATTTCAGATATAGTAGTTTGACTATAATACAATTGATAATCAATTAAGATAATTGACACTAGTTTGACTAAATTAATTTAGAAATGTGATGTCCGACAATAAGTTTGCTTATCATTAGACTACATTATAGCTAGAAAGAATATAATTGAGAATACGTTGGCAGAACACCAACTGTCCTGGCAGATTTTTTGGGAGCAAATTTTAAACAGAAGTGAAATGATGAGAGTCAAGCTTTTCTGTTTTTAAAATTCTAATAGTTGACGAGTGATTTACTCCTGTTGCTGCTGCCAGTTGGCGCGAACTCACTTCAGGAATTTCATCTACTCTAATCAAAACTTCATCTTCTTCATTAGATGTCATTTGATTGGGATGACCACCCAGATTTTAACTATGAAATAAACTAGTTTCACTCAAACAAAAATAAACTTGCAAAGGTGTTATATGATTTGGTCACTTCCTGCTTGGACATATTCTAGCTGTAGAGCGACCGCAAAATTTTTTTTGTGCATATACTCAAATCTTTCCCCTCATTTCTTCATTCGTGAAACGATTGTAATGAGGCATTTCAATCGAAAAAGCCTTAAAAAATGCACCAATAAACTATAATCTCACGACAAATATTAATCACTGAGAAGAAATTACATTTACCAGCAACATTTTCATGACAGTACCAAGCGTACTTCTCATAAATAGAACAATATTTGACGTCCGCTTTTATGATACTGAACTATCCAATTGCGTTTCTCTCGAAAATAGGTAAAATTTCGTCAAAATGATTTTTACATCGTATATTCTAATCAAGATCACTATAAAGTTTCGTTACTAAAAGATAACACTCAATATGATCATCAGGAATGGATTCACGTGGCGCCCCCTATAACAAAAGGAGAAGTTATACATCAAATATTATTCCTCATCGAAACTTATGCATCCATGGCGATTTTGATGACAATTGAGGAATAAACAGTGAAATTAATAGCAAAAAAAGAAAAAAATAAATAAAATTTAACTCTCTGTATCTTCGTTAATAATATTTTATTTATTTTATCGTCGTATTTTGATCCAAATAATCTGTTCTTAGCCTATGTCCCAATAGTTATGATTCACCCTAAATACTGATATTCAGTAGACTCTCGAAATAGTGAACAATTCTTATAATGAACTACTCCAAATAGTGAACGGATAAATATTTGCATTGGTACTTTATACAAGGAACAACTGAAGCCTCTGAATAGTGAACCTAAAGAATTTGACAAGTCATAACAAGAAAACGATTGTTAAACATTTTCTTTTCTTCACTTTTGGTCATTTGCCTTGGTAAAGCAGTACCAAATTGTAAAACTGTTTTATAATATAGCCAGGATTCATTTGAAACTTAGTCAAAAAGGTGAAATAGTTCAACAGTTACAAAGAGGTGGTAGAGTGACGCCTTTAGCGAAAAAATATGGTGTGGCTAAGTCTACCATTTGTGCAATTCGAAATAGGAGAGTGAATATTTTAAAGATGATCAGCAATACTTAGTACGAGGGAACAGGAAAAATTAAAATTCTAAGATCATCTGAATGCCCTAGAGTGGAAATAGCTTTAAACCGGTGATTTTTAGAGCAAAAAAAAGCATATTTCAGTCACAAGTTTTATGATTAAAGAAAAAGCAAAAAAATTGCACGAAGAATACTAAGAGACTCCAAGCAAGGTTGCAAAGAAATGTTTTCGAATTCGATATCTTAGAATCTCAGGAGAAAAACCGCCATCTGCAAGTGAGACGGTCCATTTAAAAAGACCTTGCTTGAAAAAGAAGATGAACTTCAGCTATTGAAGGAGCAGATTTGTAATGCTGATGAATCTTCCTTATACTGAAAATTGCTTCCGGACAAAACATATGTAGGTCTTGCGGAGAAGACAGCTCCAGGAAAAAAACAGGAGAGCAAAGCATTACCTTCCTAGCCTGAACGAATGCAGCCGGCCATCATAAGCTGAAGCCACTAGTCATTAGAAAAGAAATCCTCGGTCGTTCTGTGATTTCAATTGTACAGTACATAACATGAAATATGAAACTGTTTGTATGTCTGCCTTCATATTCAAGGAATGGTTCTTTAAGATGTTAATTCCAGAGGTACGTTTCCACCATTTGTTTAAAACTTAAGGGTATTGAACTGGATTCATTGTTCCAGGTTCAAGAATTCTTGACTGACAAAAAAATTCCTATTAAAGCAATTCTTTTGCTGGACAACGCGCCAGGTCATCCGCCAGCGGAGGAGTTAAAAAGTGCTGATTGTTTAATTTTCGTTATGTACATGCCAGCTTAAATAACATCTCTGATACAGCCCATGGACCAGAATGTGATAATGCTAGCAAAAGAGTTTGTTGTCACGCATCCTAAATGACAAGGTAGACTCTATTGGAATGGCATTAAAATTTCTCTCTTTAAAAGATGCAATGGTAAATTTAATTTTGGCATGGAATTCTTTGAAACCGGATGTTATCAAGAAATGCAGTAAAATACATATAAATATCGCCGTTTGAGGAAACACCATACTCCGATGATGAAGATGACATTTCCTGGTTTGTCTTGAAGTTGCGATGGTGTAATATGGACATGGACCATGTGACGACAGAAATTAAAAATTTGCTACGTCAAGTAATTCCTTATGTTGACGTTGAAGTAACTGATATTGATGAATGGAACAGAGGTTACGTTCAACATGTGGAGGAAGCTGAAATTTTCATTGAAAGTGATGGGAATAATGATGTACCAGATAAATATTTAGGGAATAATCTACAAGCCATTACGACAAATAATGCATTGATATCATTAAAGGAGGTGATACAGTGGACTAAGAAATATTGACTACTCCACACTACTTACATAATTTGAGACATACGATGGTTCAGATGGGTGTAGAGAAATCTCAGAAACAAACGAAAATCACCTCACTTTTTGAGAAAAAACTTTGAAACATCAAATTTAGGTGGTGAAAACTCTTATGTATCATTCCAAGTAAAAGAAACAGTTGCTTATTCGAGAAAACAATGTTGTTTCATTTGAATTTCGTTTTAGTGAATAAATCAAAAAAGTGAACTAAAAAAAAGAGATCACACGGAGGACATAAGTGATGAAGTGATGTTGTATTCCACACATAATGGTAAGGTCCAAGCATTATATTGAAATAAAAGTTTGATCGATATTCTTAATGAAAGAGTGTTTTATTCACGTTTGCTTTCGGAAGCACAAAATGGATACCCCTATATAAGATAAACGGACAAATTATATAATTATCAAAGAAAAAACATAATTTATAACTTACTATCCATATGAATTTATCATATTGTTGCATTCTGATTCTAGGAAATATAGAAAAATTATAAAGAACAATGAAGCTCTCTGAATAGGTTGGAATAAAAAGGATGCATAAGGTGTTTAATTATACCATAATTCATTTATCTGACGTCCATTTAGTTCAGACAACGATAACGAAAAAAATTCAATTCGCGATCATGAAACACAATTAATATAATTATCGAGTCATTTGTCCGAGACACGTTTCGTTAATAATCGTTGAATGATGTTGTGAGAATTGCTTAAGTGACTTTCAAAAATATCCCAGATGAAACAATGATTTTATTCATTCTGCAAATTGCAACTCTACAAAAGAAGAACAATTGATTTTTTTAATGGAGAGGAGATGAGAAGCTGATTTATTGGTGATATTGAATATTCTGTAATTTTCTTTTTCATTTCGAATTGAATTGATTTTCGATTACAACAAATACACATACGAAAACTTTGAGTTTTATTCAGATCGCCACGTAAAGGAACGGAAAATAACTTTTTATTTGTGAAACTTAAGCCAAGTTGTTTTTATTTACTTTATAAATTTAAGAATGTGTCACCAAGTGATATGAGAAATCAATATCTTTCATTTTTTCATTAGGAGTTGTTCAATTTATTATATCTGCGACATAATTCATTATTTTGTTATCGATATTTAGGTCTTCCATGTTGATATTTCGATCTAGCAGTTTTCAGCTGTGTTTAGTGTTATTCGATACTTCAGCTCTTTTTTTTTCCAAGGATTATATATGGTCTTAGAAAATACGAAAAGTCCTTAAGACCAATTTTTTTATACTCATGCCTGTTAATTTCACATCACACATCATACGAAATTATAAAGAGTTTCTGTCCTTATCTGTTAGCATTGATCTCATAATTTTTCTATAACCAATAAGAAGATTTGTTTTATTCATTAGGTCCATCCAGAAACAGTCTCTCCAATTAATTTCGTTTATTTACCTCTTTTTGTTAGAAGGGATGCATTGAGCACCTCTAACTTTCGGTCTTTGAACAGATAAGATCATTATTCTTACGGTAGTAAAACTTGTCCTATGTAGCCTTTGCTATATTATGCATTATCATTCGGGTAGTCAAACTTGTCGTATGTAGCTTCTGCTGCATTATGCATTATCATTCGGATAGTCAAACTCTTCATTTGTGACATTTTCGATCCAAGCTTCATTACATTAGTTTTCAGTGTTATAGTTATAATCATAACTTTTGACTTGGTTTATATACAGTAACCCAAGAAATATAATTGTTGTTATTATAAGTGTTCGAGTATTTAATTTAATCTTTTATCATTTTCGTTGGTTCATCCTATTAGATGAACAAAGCTAGTTCATCAAAGAGATAATTACATACAAGTGCCCTTGATGTTAAATTATTCGCTACACTAAGTCAAAATACAGTACACTAATCCCATCGAAATTAATCATCGTGATTATTTTGGGAGCTTAAATATTAACGGTTTTACTGTCGTAAGTCCCCTTTTTGCAGTTACGTATTATTTTGTTAATTCAATTAGTTGTACAATTTTATGTATGACTATGTTAATGCAAATAAAAATTATTATTAATTAATTTGAAATTGCCTGTTATTTCGAAACTGTTGTACGAAACAGGAGTATGAATAAGTTCCTGCGATTCTATTCTTAATTCGAAGCTTTATTGTGAAAAATTGATTATACATTCAAAGTATTGCCCGTCACCAGTTACTACTTTTTTTCATCGGTCTGGCAATTGGCGGATCTCATAGCGAAGAAATATCGACTCTTTGGTCGCTATTCATCCATCGATCCAGTTTTTGAGTTTATACTAATTGGAGAAGTGCTGGTCAGCCAGGACACGTTTCATCGATTGGAAGAGATGATAAAGGACAATGACTGGGCTGTACGGCGAATGGGGTAGAAAGTCCCATTTTAGCGTTGCTAAGTAAGTTTTAGCGGCCGACGCAACATCTCACCCTGCATTGTCATGAACTGTCAATAACTTTGTCGCGTCTGTCGGACTATTGCGGCTGTTTTACTGACAATCCTCGGCAGGCGCATCAGTTGCCGTCGGCTTGACACGTGAATACTACCCGGTAATTGTATTGGCATGCGAGCATAGCTCTTATCCAAGTGACTACTCAGCAGTCTCTACAGTCCACCCCAAGAGGTAGAAAGTGTGATAAGGATTACGACATATCATCGCGCGAAGCGAGAACCCCTCCGAAGAGATGAACCTACCAGCTTCCAGTTTGGGCCCTGACTCGAAAACCAGAACCGTCTGACTGGTAGCAGCGAAGCACTATTCAACCTCTAGTGGCTCTGCAGGTCAGTACCCGAGTTGTTTGAGACGCAACTCACCCGCTGGAAGGAATTCTTATCCATCCATCCGAACGCAGTCCCATGAACAAAGATAAACTCAAGATTGACGACTACAACTGATCCTGGTACGAGCACCGTCTAACGGCCTGTAACCTGACTCACCGAATCCATGTGCAGTCATTTGATTGATCCTGGCGTCAAGCACTAATGGCAAAGCCATTTTGTCGAGATCCACGAACCCTTAATTGTTACGCATTGATCCGGAGCCAGGACAAGCCGGTCGAACTGTCAAGTCTCGTTTAACCCCGAGTCATTTCATGAGAATATCCCGAACATGGGGGTCTGCGAACAGATAAACGATATACCTCCCTAGTCCAGCATGCGGACTTTCAACTACGGCCCCCTCGTGTCCAACACTAAAGGGATGGCCAGGTGGTACAAGTAACACCTGTGGGCAAACCACCCCGCGAGATAACGCAGTAAGCTACATAACGCACTCATTACACAGAAAAATCCGGAGGTTTATACTACGATAGGGTAGAGTACGCCAGTTTTAAGGGAGAAGCCCTGTCACTGAGTTAATCAACCGGCAAAACTATGGCCCCATACAGGTCCAGTGATTGGCACAAATGGCATTACGTTAGGCACCAGGGCTTAACCCTTCATTTCGCCGGGACGAAATTAGGGTCCTAGTCAAAGCACCCCGATCACGACAAGATCTAATGCTGTGGCGAGAACCCCTCCGAAGAGATGAACCCACCAGCTTCCAGTTCGGGCCCAGACTCGAAAGCCAGAACCGGCTGACTGGTAGCAGCGAAGCACTATCCAACCCCTACTGGCTCAGCATGTCAGTACCCGAGTTGGTTTGAGACGCAACTCACCCGCCGGAGGGAATTCTTATCCATCCACCCGAACGCAGTCCCATGATGATGAGGCATCCATCCCGATCTTTTGGATTATCGTAACGGCGCCACTTTTCATCGTCAGTCACAATTAGATACAACTCGCCGTTGGAGCAGTTGTTTTTCAACCATAAAAAAGAGCTTTTCGATGTCTCTAGGCCTTAGTTCATACTAGAGCATGGTCACCATAAACATCCACTAAAATAAGATGATAAGATGACTTTCGGCATCCTTTTTCTTCATATCGAACTGATAAAGTAAAACTTCCCGCAAAAACACATTATATGTTGAAGAAGTTGAAATTTTTAGAGCACTCTGAAACTATGTTGTTAAACCTTACTGGAAAAAAAGCCTAATGATGACACTTCAGAATGAATGTAAATGACTGTTATGGTAACCTAGTAGTTGTAAATTTGCAATGAGTTTATTGCAAATGGAATTTCTGTGTAATCGAAATTGCCTGAAATTTGTCGCTGGTAGAAATATTGGCAGTATATCAAAATAGCCTTCGTATTTCAGAATCAACGTAGGATTTGATTCCCTAAGATATACTCAATATAAGTGGTGTGTGTTTAGAATTGATGTTGGTATTATTATTAGATATAGCTAATAATATAGAGCAACAAAGTAAATGAAAGATAAGTGAACTGTATTAAATGAATGAACCTGGTTTCAGGGATTAAAGGAATACTACAAGTATAGAAAATATATTGAAGTATAAAGCATGTGTCAAATGTTAATGTATACAAATTTATCTTACTGAACTTCTTCTGTCTGTGCTGGAGACACGGCTGTCGTGGGAATGCTGGTGATGGTGTCTGGTTGTCTCCAGATCTCTTCTCGAATAGGATCACTGTCTTGTTTTCGACTTGGTACATTGACAGTGACACGAAATTTCGTCTATGGTTTCTATGGTTGTTCTTCTTTCATAAAGAAATTAGGCGCAATCACGGTGTAAAGATTATGCTTCATACAACAATATTGGAACTATAGAATGAACATGCGCAAACACTTTGCGCATGAGATTTGCGCCTTAACAGTAGTTATAAAAATATATTATCAAAATCGCATGAACTCTTATGGAAAAATGTTTCCAATGCGGTAATAAAGCAGAGATGAATCTTTAAAACTTCGCATATTCTTTCCAATATATAGCTATTCGTTTTTCGAAAAACAATATTCAGTAACCATCATTCTCGATATCATGATCGGATTTTGTCATGAACTTGACCTTAATCGGGCTTTAAATCTGCAATTTCGAGTTCTCAATTTGTTTATCGTTATGTTATCGTGTCCACAAACGTCCGGAATGCATTGAATTCAACCACGAAATCTCAACATTAATTTTCTTACAATTAGATTGAGAGCATTTCCGGCTCGAAGTTCGCAAAATAAATTCATTTAGACATTACCTACTTCTGTCCGAATCGGGCAAGAATCTAATTTAAAGTGTCCACTTGAGATAATATTGTTTTAAAAGAAGTCTTGACACTAGACTTACAAATCTATACGGGCATTAGAGGACTCTCTGAGACAAGCCGTTACTGATCGTCTAGACAACACATGCCACATATGAATTTATTTATTATAATCTCGAGATATAGTCTCCAGTTTTCCGTCATTGTTTGAAGAGCTGAGAGCAAAACGTTTATTCACTTTTCCCCAAAATAATCCATTTTATTAATTTATGTGGTATACATTATTTCTTTGTCAGGTGTATGTGAATTGTTTTGACCAGTGCTACTTGATTATTGATCCTAATTGAAACAAGTTTCAAGTAGAAATTACCAATTTTTTTGAGAGTGGAACAGAAACTTCTAAGAACATGTTTTAATTATTTCATTGTGTTACGATCAATTTGCTAAAATGAATGCAAACTATGGACAAACGAGGACATTTTTCAAATCTTTGTAAGGTATGGTTACCTTATACACGTTATACAAAAAAGCATCTGCAATACAAGCATCGTTGCCTTCACAATTTCATTTTCTTGATTGTTTCGGTCTCTACTTGACGGAAATTCATCGTAAATGATTTGAAGTAAAACTGTAACCATACTCACCTGACGAAGTCAATATGTAATTGACGAAACAATTGTCGTTGAAAAATAAAAATAAGCGGAAATAAAGTGTTTTACTTCAAATCATTCACAATTTCAGTTCTTGAACCAGATGCCGGTATAATCAGCTATGAAATATATAACATAATTTGTTTAATTTTGAATCAATTTCGATATTGCTGCATTCAAAGAGAAGTTCGATGTTCGGGTGCCAATTAACATCAAAAAACATGATGGATCGAATTTCTATCTGAGAATTCTTGGCCAAACGGAATTTAATCGACCCATTCATTAAACGGATGTTGAGTGGGGATGAGAAATAGATCACATACAACAATACTGTGGTCAAAGCGCGGTGAAGCAGCTTAAACGGTGACTAAACTAAGGCTAACGGTCAGGAAGGTTCTACTGTGCATTTGGAGGAACTGAAAAGGAATCATTCATTATAGTTGCTTCCATATATGGCCATACACTAAATTCGTATCCCTTCTTTCAACTTGACCGTTTGAAGCTAACGATTGACTAGAAAGGGCCAGAATTGACAAAAAGAAGAAGTATTGTGTTTCATCATATATCCGGACCTGGAACCAAATGATTATCACCTTTTTTTCGCACTCAAATTTTCGTGAGTGATAAGAAATTGGCATCAAGAGAAGATTGTGAAAATCTGTTACTCGAGTTTTCTGTCAACAAGGCCCAAGACTTCTATGAGAGAGGCATTCTCAAGCTACCTTTAAAATGGCAACAAATTTTGGAACAAAACGGTGAATATTTGACCCAAACCGAACAAACATGTCAAATAAAGTCCTGAATCAAAAACAATAGATCTTTTCCGCAAACTATTATATTGCCACCTCTGGTGTGCCCCAAAGTAATATATTAGGAATTTTTCTGTTTTCAATTTGGATTAATAACGTGCCTTAAGAGTCTGAGGACCTGCTTCGGGTTTTTATTTGCTGATGAATTTAAACTTTTCACAATAATTCATTATAGAAATTACGTCATTGCTCTTCAGAGTCATTTGCATTTTGCTTTGAGAAGTATTAGGGAAAACGGGATAGTGGTTAATATCGACAAATGTTGTGTTGTTGCCTTTTGCAAGACGGTAAATGTACTTATTGGAGACTATTACATTGGAGATTATAAAGTTAACAGTTGTAGGGAGGTTAAAAACTTGGGAGTGGTCTTTAAGGAAAACTTACAAATAATTAGTCACTACATCTACAACATAAATAAAACTTCAGAACAAAACGGTGTATATTTGACTCAAATCTAAGAATCCGAAACATGCTGAATAAAGTCTTGAGGTTCACGCAAAAACAATGGATTTTTCCGCAAACTATCATATTGCCACCTCTGGTGTGCCCCAAGGTAATATATTCGGAACTTTTCTATTTTCAATTTGTATTAATAACGTACCTAAGAGTCTGAGGACCTGCTTTGGATTTCTGTTTACTGATGAATTTATACTCTTTAGAATAATTTATTAAATAAATAATATCACTGCTCTTTGGAGTCACTTAAATTGGCTTTGAGAAGGTTTACGGAAAACGGGAAGGTGGTTAATTTCGATAAATGTTGTGTTGTTTTTTCCCTTTGTACTTACTGGAGACTATTGCATTGGAGATTACAAAGTTAACAGTTGTATAGAGGTTAACGACTTAGGAGTGGTCTTCAAGAAAAACTTCCACTTGATTAGTCACTACAACAACAACATAAATGAAGCATACAAAGTATTAGTTATACATTATAGAAGAAGAGATCTTGAAATTAAAACGATCATGCTTTAAGCCCGCATCTAGAGGATGCCCGTAAGATCTGGGCAACAAACTTTTATTCTCACATTAATTAAGTTGATAACGTTCAAAAGGGCTTCCTACGAATTTATATACAACATGGTGTAGCGAGCACCTTCTTTGCTCCTCGTTCAGAATGCTGCCTTGCTCTGTTGCAGCTTGACCGGCGTATCATATAGAGGACACGACTGGTCTAAATATTCCTGACTGACATTCCCTTCCGAGTTCAAATAGGGCAAGGCACCTCGAGTCCGTTCTAAAGCGGAATACGTAGTCACTGGCGTCAAAGGCAGAGAAGCGCATCACGCCTATCTTAGGATTTCAGGTGCGTAGACTATGAACGAAACGCCGTCTCCCTAATTGAGAGATTGAAGCTCCCTCATAACACCCGCATTACCTTCGAAGCTTCAATGGTAAATAATTCGAAATACTCTGATTGTGGTTTGATTGGTTTACGGTGCCCAAAATTGACTTAAGAATACTGTCATTCGATTTCTTTTATATTGATAAGAGAAGTCTGTTCCCACTCACTCACATGCTCAAAATATGCAATGATATGATGTCCGATAATATGGTTGCTGCTCTATTTAATATTGAATTCAGTGAGCTCGAACTCACCTTATTTCTACATCAGGATTCAATAACCCCTTTTTAAATGTGGTTTTTGTTGTCTGTTATGTTTTTATTTCTATGTAAGGTTTTGTACTAAAAAGGCCTTTTGTCAGTAACAACCATTTGGGTGTTTGTAGAGTGAATAAATAAATAAATACAATTGTCAACTTCCTGAGTTTCTATGAGCAGTTTAGTTGAATCATCTATCTCTTAAGAGGAATATTTAAAATATGTTTTTAGGAGAATTAATGAAACTGATTACATCTCCATATCTCCAAAATAAAGATATCGTGCGGAAGTTGCAACACACACACCTGCCCCTATTTTTCACACTCAATGTTTGTATAAGGACAATCGATAAAAGAATTAATTAACCCATTGACGAAAACATCCGAGAATAGAATGTTTGTGTAGTTAAGGAAAAACCACGAATAATGCAGTGAATAGCCTTATTGTATTCCGTAACGTATGTTTTTGTATTGAACAAAATTGACACTTTAATAACATCCAAAGATAATGAAGTGAGTGAGTCATCATTAATCAAAACCTGACAGGATGTCTATTTCCTTTTGCATAGGTTATATTTATTATGTTTAATGTATCTACATTTTTCATTGCGATAATAGTACCTCACAACACGATACTATGACAGGTCAAATAGCAATGAATAATGATACTAAAATGATTTTGTTGGATATTTGGAATTTTTGCAATGTTAACAGTTATTTGTTGAAGAAAATTTGTACTGTTATAAAATAACATATTGAATGAATTTTGATGTCAATTATGATTTGAATTGGCCTTTTAAGTTTTGTACTTCTCCTACTATTTTTATATTAAGGTAGATACTAAATTGCTGAATGGATTTTCAATTCATTTAACAAAAGAAATTCAAATTTTGATCAATTAATGAGAATTGTGTACATTTACTACTGGTATTTCATCAATCCCATTGAATTTTTGGATCTTACTTGAGGAAAATTAATTTTAATTGAATAAGATAATAAAGAATATTTCCACAATTTATTAATAAACAACAATTGTGTCGTCACGATGGAGCTTCTTCAGGTTTACATCTTGAAAGTCGTTGTTAATTAATACATTGTGGAAATATTCTTTATTATTTTATTCAACCCCAACATTTTGTTTCGTACGGCACTAACTATTTTCCATAGTAATGATACTATGGAAAATAGTTAGTGCCGTACGAAACAAAATGTTGGGATTGAATAAAATAATAAAGAATATTTCTTATCAAAGAAAGCTTAGCTCTAAAATCTCAACAAAAAATTCCAGTGGATGGTCAACCTCAGACTGGAGTCCCGCAGGGTAGCACATTGGGACTACTTTTTTTTCTGTATGCAGATGACTACAATTTTACAGGAAGATAATGTTGAATTATGGATGACCTCTGCTCGAAAATACTTAGAGTAGATTGAGTGGTGTGATTTGAATAGAATAAAATTGAACATGGATAAGACTGAGGTAAAGTTTTTCTAAGTCTGGAAATCGCATACCACATTTCCTGCTACAATTTCTATAGACACTGAAGAGATGTCTATAAAGGCTTCGACGAAATTCCTTGGACTTCACATCGATAGCGACATGAAATGGGAAACGCATTGCAAGTCCCTTAGTAAACGACTACATTCGGTGACATATTCACTTAATGTTTCGAGATATTGCTTGGATGAATCGGTATTGAAGATTGTATACTCTGCAAACTTTGAGTCACATATAGTATATGGCATTATTTTCTGAGAGGCAGTTCTTTTTCAATAAAAATTTTCATAGATTAAAAGCGGGCGGTAAGAACAATTTGTAGGAAGAAAAGAAGTTTTCACGCTGTTTTAAAGAACCATGGACCTTATGTTCGTCTACCAACACAACGAACACTTCATCAAGTTTGCGAATCAAAATAACACCAGAAGAATGGATAGTTGCCTGTTGCCCAAAAGCTATTTGACTTTAATACAACACCAAGTAGAATTCATGTCCTTGAAGCTCTATAACAAATTCTCAAAATCATACCGTACAATAAGTAATGAGAGAGTTTTCAAATTGATCACAGGTTCTTCCCTTACTTCCATAATAACCATATATATCTTTCAAATAACTCCAGATGAAAGAATCTACGGGTCTTGCAGGCCAAGATGGCGATCCCTCACATTCTATTAATCTCTCTGGAACCCTATTGCTTAGGCAGTTTTTGACATTTCTATGAAAATGTATCGGACACCATCTGCTCCAATAAAAAAAAAATATTGCGCCATTCAAGTGTTCTGGCGGGAAATAAAGACCAAATAGTTGATAATTGTAAATGCCCAGCCAAACATTCACACTAAATATGAGTTAGATTTAAAAAAAGTTAATTTAATTCAATCCTTTTTATTCAGCTTCCAATTCGAATTTAGCTTGAATGTTTTTGTTTTATTTTTTTTAAATGAATTTCTATCAAGTAGGGATCGATACAGTTGAAACACTTGGAAGCTCTTACCCTAAAAGCTTGCGGATTTTCGTATGACAATACATGCTTGTAATTGTATTTTACTACTTTTTGACGAATAAAACACGCTTTGTCCATCCATAATATGTTAGTCAACATCATAGTACAATGTTAACATTAATTTGTTACCAAATAAGTACAAAATATAATCTCTAAGATTTTCATCACCACAGAGATATCAGAATATGCTCACCAGAACATACAGAATTCTGTTATTCTTACATTCCTTGTGCATCATTGAAGACATTGAAACTGGCTACATCGATAATAATGGAAATATCAAAGAGTGTTGTAGCTTCTGAACTCGATAGGATTTTAGTTTCAAAAATATTCGAGAAATAAAATTTCGAATGCGAATAACTCAGATTAATTGAACCGCTCAGAAGGATAATTCTTACGAAATTCGGCTAGTATAGAGAATATTTTCAACAATCATTCTTTGGATTTTCCGAGCTCTAAATGCGACAATTCTGCTTATTAACAAATTCTCCCAGGTACAAATGGGCCTCATCACTGAAGAGGTTTCCTCCTCATTTTAATGCATTTCAAGGACCCAATCGGCGAAGATACGACGTTGCTGGTGATCCACCGGCTTAAGTTCTTGTGTTAACTGAAAACTTTTAAGACCTAAGTCTTTATGAAAAATACGGAGTAATGTCGTTTATGGAATGCCTAATTCAAATTCAAAATATCGACGATGAATCGACAAACCTGCGTTTTCGTCAACACTAATACGGGCTACAGCAGCAATACTCTCAGTTGTTCTTGAGCGACATAAACATATTATACTCATCACCAACTTGTCTCAAGAGCTCAAATTTTTCCATCAGTTGCCGACCAAGAAGGTGCTTCACAACGACCCAAACGTGCTTTAGTTTTGCAAAATGTGACTTAAAATGTTTAACCATTTTTGTTGTTGAAATTGTTTTAACAATTTCAGTGCGTTGTTGAAGCGTGTATCGTTTAAGTTTTAGTAATGATGTAGTTTTTACTTGTCAAATGTCAAAAGATGACAGCTTCGAAAGTGACAGCTGCCGAGATAGCGGGCTATTCAAAATGAAACCTTTTATTGGAAAACCCTATACTAGGAAATTCATGAAACTTAATACTAGATGCTCTTATTTGAAAATTTCATCTCGTGCATTATTCTATAAATATTTATTTAATTTTCTTGGTCTCTTCAACTTTCCCAAAAATTGTATCATGTACTCTAAAAATCTAAATATCAATATAAAAATGGTGAAAAGCACTGACGTGCACTCGGAAGAAGCATTTGCGTGGTTTTCTAATAGTCCAGTTTCCCTGCAAATATGAAATTTGTGAATTAATTATTGAAGAAGCTACATACGATGAATTCGAAACACAGAATTCTGTGTTCTGTTTGCCGAAAGTCATATAAATGTAATTTTTTGCAATATTCGAACTGTTCCCTAAAGAATCGTAAAATCTCAGTGAATCTACTCAAGTCGTTGAATACCATTTTCAAACACGGAACAAACCCGGAAAAAAGGTTTCCTGCCGTTCTTGGACGCCTCAACTCATACTTTCAAGAACCGAGTACTGTTAAGTGTGAACGGAGTAATCGATTTCAGGTCCAAAATTTAAATTAAGTGTAATTTTGAATAGGCGTATTTTTCTTAATTTGTCTTACACCTGCATGATTTTTGTGAAAAAGTTCATATTGATAATAATATTATACTTACCTTTGTATTCGCCTTTTTTATGATATGAATGAAATGAAAATTTAAATTTCCATAGTATTTTAGTATCTGGTTCACTTTGGGAGTTTTGACGAAGTTAGTCATAACTTTTCTGTTAGAAAAATGATTCGTGAAACGAAAATACTTACTCTTCGATTAGATAAGCCTTTGAAATTTTTCAGCTACATTCGTAACGCAGCATTAATTTTTTAAAGCATTTAAGTAGTGTCATCCACTAACTAAAGTTAAAATCTGGGGGCATCTTAGAACAATTTTTTAATGCTGAAGTGTTTGGAATTGGGATTATTAACAGGAGAAAATGAAACCATTCAGATCATCTTCGAACAATCACGCTCTAGTTTATTATTATTCTTTTTCGCATATAACTTCACATAACATTACATTTAAGACTATCTTCATAATAAGATCAATATAAATAACAATTTACATAACCACTAAAGTTGCAACTTTCTGGAAATTACTACTGCAAATAGGAACACAAATTAAATATGCTAGATGATACTGCGCTTTAAAAATACTTCAATATAGATTATTTCATAACAAATGAATATATAAACATAAACAAGAGAACATCTAACACGAATTTCTTATTTGTTAAATATTTACATTTTGTACATCGTAGTTTCAGATAAATAATTTTTGCGATATGAGCACAGAAAAAGGATTAAATGACTTTTTATATTTGTCAAGCTGTTTTCAATTTTTTCGTCAATTCCACATAACCCAAAGTTAAATATCTTATTTGATGAAAAACTATTAGCGTCTCGTAAAAGAACAAAAAATTATGCAGTATACAACCAGAAATTAGAAATACTTTAAGTGGAGGAACGAAAAATTTTTCATAGCACATTCAAATTCACTTTCTATAGTTATATTGGTATTTGTTGCATAAAATCAGCATTCATTCGGATTTGACTTTAGAAATTAGCACATATTTCCCAGAACATCAATTGCCTCCCCACCCTCAAACCCCAACAGTTTCCATCGATTTGAATCTGGAAGATCAATATAAATTTCCAATCAAGTATCAATTGAATTGAATGAAAATTGATTAATAAGTAATAGCATTATTATTATTTCTTCAAATTACAACATAACAAATGTATTTTCGTATTGAAAATGAATCAGAACTGGAGACTGAGAAATGGAAGATTAACCGAAAACGATTTTAAATTCAGGAAAACTAAAATATGAAGCAAATACGGAAATGGAAAAAAGATCTTTTTTGCTTCACAAAAAAAATATATTTAAGTCGAAGTCATGTAAAACGTCTCTTGTGGTGATTGAAAACAGCAAATGCAGTCAAAGCATTCTTGTAACCTTATCCACGTTACCATACGTTACTTTCTCAAAATAAATAAATATCACAATATAAATCAAAATTCAAGAAAACTGAATTTAACTATTGAGATGCTTACGCAACATATTGATCACAATGCAACAAATTCATCAACATCAAAGTTGTTGTGAATCTTATATTAACTATTTACGCTGTAGTTGGAGTCACAGGATATGTTCACATATGGTCTGGTCAGAGTATAACAGTCAGCGGTCTTCTAAATTCACCTGCAGGGGGATATTGACTAGTGTACTGGGGCATTGGAAGTAACCCTGGTACGGAATTTCCTTGCTGCATCTGACTACTAGAATAGTAGTTCGGAAGCCCACCGGGTGATGCCCCTGCTGAGGATGTTGTTGTTGAAGAGGAAGACGACGTTGCGTCATGTCGTTCCTGATTCTGTTTAACATCCGGTGAATCTGAACTACGCGGTGAACTGATACCAGCTGAGATTTGTTGGTTGCTAGACTGTTGCTCTTGATACATTTTTCCGAAATCAATAGCGGCATACCCTCTGGATGTATCCGGATACATCTTGCTCGAATCAAAGTAAGCTTTAGTTGAATCTAGATAGCTCCTTTCGAGATAGCTCTTCGATGACGAATCCATATACTTCGGGTCTGAATACATTGACATTGCTAAAGTAGAAGGGGGCATGTATGGAGATCTGAATTTATCCGCCTCCATAGAATATTTCATGGCATCCATGGAACTCATCACCTGAAATTAAAGAGAATTCGTTGAATATTGACAATATTATGAGTGAAAATTAATATAATTGGTCTGAAAAACACAGGTTACCTCCGGCCAAATTTCACAAGATGATTCTATAGGTAATTTGCAACAAAAAAGTTCCCATAGATTATGATCCAATTATCTTTCGTAATGAAGTTATTCAAGATTCTACTATTTTGTAATGTTTCACAATTTTTTCGTTTTCAACATAGCATACTTTGAAAACTATCATCATAATCAAAATTCAGTGTACACCATTGGAAGCAGCGGGAAATTCTGCCTAGACTATAGTGGTTCTATGGAGATTTTCATAAGATACTTACTTATTATAGGGTGGTTGAGGAAAAATCATTATAAAATTTTCTTTAACCATAATCTTTGATCAAAGTTTACTCTTAATTCCTCCTATAAACCCCTATTAAATTATTTGCAAAAACTGCCTCATTTATGAAGCTTTTCAACGACGTATAACACATTCTATCAAATATTCATTTTCATTGGACAATAGATGTGAAACTGTGAAAGTACAAACAGTGACATATTTATCATCTGAGGAAAAACTATTACATTATTTAACATTCTTCATTATTCATACAAGTTTAACAAAAAAATTCTGAAACTGCCTGCCACCTTCTCTAATGCAAAACCTACATCGTTTTCTGATATAATCCACAGTTTTCCGCAACTGCCTCTGTCGTTTCCTTAGCATATTGCAGGAGTTATGTATTCTTTCGAGAAGCTGGTCAGGAGTATGAATTATCATCATATCTTTTAAAACACCCCAAAGGAATAACCATAGGTGTAAGGTCGGGACTTCCAGAAGGCAATGTGATCGGTCCGAATCTTCCGCCAAAATCAACCTCCATCCATTTTGTAACTATTATACTATTGTGTGCTGGACAACCGTCTATTTGAAGCCATATTTAGAGTCGTTGGTTATTTATAAAACTCTTTAACGAACTATAATACATTGAAGAAAAACTTTATTTTTATTGAGAAATGGATGGAGGTTCATTTCGAAGGAAAATAGATTGGAAGATTCGGACTTTGCACTTGTAAACTTCTTCCTTTGGGGTCTTTTAAAAGATATGGTGACCAGCTTATCAAAAGAATACATAACTCCTCCAATATGCTAAGGCAACGACGGGGGCAGTTGCGAACAGTTGTGGATTCTATCCGAAAATGATGTAGGATTTGCAATAGAGAAGGTGGCAGGTATTTGCATAATTTTTTGTGATAACTTTCAAACTTGTATGAATAATTAAGAATGTCGTGAATAAGAATGTTCTGTCAGATGGTGAATATCTTACTGCTTGTCCTTTCACAGTTTCACATATATTGTCAAATGAAAATGGAGATTCAATATAATTTCTTATACGTCGTTGAAAGGCTTCATAAGTAGGGCAGTTTTAGCACATAATTTCCATGGGGGTTTACAAGACAGAATCTAGAGTGAACTACGACCACAGATAATGGCTGAAAAAACCACCATATAATGAGAAATTATTTCATGAAAATCTCCAAGAAACCACCCAATCTAAGGAGAATTTTCCGCTCTTTCCAATGGCGTAAACTAAACTTTGATTAGGATGATAGTTTTCAAGTTATGCTAACTTTTTAGTGAAAATATTGTGGAATCTTGAATAAATTTACATCGAAAGATAATCGTACCATAATCTATAGGAACTTTTTTGTAACAAATTGCCTGTAGAATCACCTTGTGAAATTTGACCCGAAAAAACTTGGAAAAACATTTATTTTTATTTTTATGAGATTGTATAAAACATGTAAATTTTTCCCCTTGTGTGCAACCCGACAAAGGCTAAGGTTATGATAATATACACAATTCAAATTAAGCTATTACACGTATTTCATAGTTGTTCCTCATCTTCACATAGCTCTAACATTGAGAATTGAACACAACAGTAAGATTAAAACTCACTCTTCCAGAAAAAATTCTGAACAAAAACCTATATACTGTTCACGTATCTATTATGCCTGGTTATAACTTTGAAATTGAAACACAGAATTTCATTTCGAGGTTACCAACAGATATGTCACAGAAACAGTCGTTTTGGATTTCACACTAAGGGAAAAATTTACGTATACATGTTGTATTTAATGTCATTAAAAGAAAAGTCAGTGTTAGCCTAGATGAATATTGATGTCATATCAATATAATATATAGCCCGTCTAGAAAGTATCCGGAAGTTATTTTTATAATTTCAATATACTTCTTTTTTGTAACATTCTAAGACAAAAGTAATGTATGAAATAAGTTGTGAAGATAATCGGCTATAGCCAAAGTTACATGACAACATTATTTGTCAAATATTGTTGATTGAAAAAAAAGGTATACAATTTATGGAATAATGTCGCAACTAAAAAAAATTAAAACAGATAGAATAGGAAAGTTTTCGAAAACCAAAAAAATTTGTGCAATTGACTGAACTGGGAAAAAGTGTTGTATATGAGACAGTAGAGATGATAGAAATGGCATGGATATGAGACATAGACCAGTTCAGAAAGACAGCGAAAGATTAAAGGAAACAATTTAAACTCTTTGTTGGCCAGAGAAAGACACAATCCGCGCTTGGGGTTTCACAAATTGGCTAACAGATTTGGAAATCAACGAAATATAAAAGTATGTCCAGAAACCATCCGTATGTCAGTGAAAAGACAAGGCTACATATCAAGGAAACAAAAAAAAATCTTTAAATTGTCACCTTTAAAAAAGGAACGAAGGTTGTTAGAATTTTGTCAACGTTTTCAAGAAGATAATTTTAATTATGTCTTTATATCTGATGAAAATCGTTTCCAACTTGGTGGAAATCACCCAAAAATCCTATCAAAACAACCTGTTACTGTTCGAATTTCCAAATTTCCCACCGCAATAATGGTTTGGGGAGCAAAATCTCAGCGTGGTGCTACGCATATCTGTAAAGTTGATGATTCCATGATTAAGTGAAGAGTATTGAGACATTATAAACGATTATCTCCTTGAAACGGCGCATGCTTTATATCCAGAGGGGTGGCGTTTCCAGCAGGATAATGCAAAATGCCATACTTCGGCCTAAACTCAAGCTTGAATGCAATAACACCAAGTAACAGCCATTTCATAGCCAGCAGCTTCACCAGATCTTAACACCCATTGAAAACATATGGGTACTAATGAAGATTGAAGTTGAACGAGCAGCGCCACGAATTAAAGATGATTCAAATCAGTCAGTTTTACAATCCTGGACTACCTCGACGTTTTTTCAATTGTTTACAGGGAAGAGTGTAATCTCTATTAAAGTCAAAATGCACCAACTGAATTTTTAAGGATTATAGAGAAGATTTTAAACTTGCGCAGGAACTGCTGAAAATTAGAATTCAGATGCTTCCGTGACAAATCTGCTGATTACATTGAGATGAAATTTTCAATTTCGAAGTTATAACCAGGCATAGACACGAGTTAACAGAATGTGGGTTCTTGTTCAAATTTTTTTCTTGAAGGGTAAGTTTCAATCTTATTATTATGTTCAATTCTTAATGTTAGAGTTATCCGAATATTGGGAAAAACAATGAAATACGTATAATAGTCTGTATTTTGAATTGAGTATATGAAAGTTTTTCAGCTTTCCGATATTAAGTAAATACTATTGTTTCGTTATCGACGTCAGACTACCACATTGTCAAGAAGTCAAGTTCATAATTTGTTTCTGCTGGACACAACACTTCTAATACGAGCATATTGATAAAACTAAAAGTTTTGACGCAATATCCCTCTTTTAATAGTTCTTAGAATTGGTGGTGACCTGGTATACTCAAAGTAATCATCATCCTGTGAAAAACAATACATAATAGAAAAAACTCCTCGAGTTGCATAAAGGAGGATTGTTCCAAGGAGTTTGTGTTTATGAATAGACAACAGAAATTACCGGTGTCGTTATTTTCAATCAGTTGAGCAAATTAAAGTTGGTATTTCACAATTAACACAATTCAGGTATGAAACACGTTGAACGCTAATTCAATTTTCACCTATATTCGAATATAACCACATTTTTGAAGCAACGTTAATAAGGCAATATTTGTTTTCTATTCAGTTCCAAACGACCAAATCTACTACTATTTGAGCTCCTCGTTTGAACCTTTCATTTCATATTATTGGGTACTTATTAGGTTTGTATGTTCTGAAAGGAAATATTGTTAACTGAAGTAGTTAGATCTCATTTAGTATTCGTCATTGTGTCGCCACCACGTACCAAAACTGACCTAGGAGATTGAGGAAAAATTCTGATAGTGAACTAAATTTTTTCGAGAGACTATGAATAGACATATGAATAGAGGAATTAAGAGTAATTAAGGAAAAAATAGGAATATGACTTTCGCGAATCAGTGTATAAAACCACCCATGAAACTGGCGTTGTTCTGCAGGCTATCCGTTCATTAGGGCGAACACGTCAGTAATCGATCTGTGCTGGCTTTAAGGGTAGGGATACGATCGTCTTCTTCATTCTTCCAAATGGATTTAAAGCCTGTTCTCCATCGATGATGTACCTATTAGGGGCGTAAATTATCACTCCATCTCTTTCTTGGACGGTCGATACTCCTTCTACCTAGAGGTGAGCTGTCTCTAGCTCCTTTCACTATTCTATCATGACCCATTCTCTTTTTCTGTTGGTTATCCACTCCTGGATGTTTTGCACTTGACACATTCTCCTTATGTCTTCACTCCTTTCTCTGTCGTACAAAGTATTTCCAGCAATTCTACGAAGAATTCTTATGTCTGTTGTTTCCAACATATGCCTTGTCTTAGATGTGTCGGGTATAGTCTCGGCCATGTAGGTCATGATCGGTCGTATGGTGCCCTTGTAGATTCTTGCCTGTGTCATCATGTTGAGATGTTTATTCCTCCATATCATGTTGCTAAGGCAGCCTGCGATTTTGTTAGCTCCCATAACTAGTTGGGACACTTCATCCTCAATATAACCGAATCTGGATAGTTCAACTCCGAAGTGTTTGAAGGACCTTACTTGTTCTATTACGTTCTCATGTTCTCTTGCTGTTGTCATGCATTTAGTTTATTTGGTGGCCATATTGAATTGCTTTGCTTTATTGATGAAGAGTTGGAGGTTTGTGGATCGTCTTCATTTTTCGCGAACAGTACTGCATCATCGGCATAACAGAGCACCGTAAACTCCACATCGCCCATCCTGTAACCCTTGCCAGCTTTCACTTTTCTTATGATCTCATCCTTTATGAGTGGACTTGTCAGATTCCACTATTTACAGGTATTTTTCTGGATAGTTTATCATTTATTCATGCCCGTACGCTGTTCTCGGAATGTTCTTGATGGGCTCATCAGATTCGTCGGTATTCCGCGGTTTTTCAATAGATGTATGATATCCTTTAGTCACACCTTATCAAAGATTTTATGCAGATCAATGAAAAATAGGAACACCGCTTTGTTATATTCTGTTGATTTCTCTGCTATCTGTAGCATTACAAACATAGCATTCGTACAGGATCTTTCTGTCCTAAAGCATTGTTGTTCGTCAGCCAGTACAAGCATGGGATTGCTCTCGGTTGTGATTATTTTGGTTACCAGTTTGAACACGGCGCCGAGTAGATTTATTCCTCCGTAATTTTTTGGTTCTTTTTTATCTCCCTTTTAAAACATCATAACCATGGGGTGGTATCTTCCGTTCTGATAAGATTTTATATACAAGCATCAATCTTGAGACTGTCTTGGTTCATAGGACTGCGTTCGCATGGGTTGATAAAAAGTCCCTTCGGCGTGTGAGTTACGCCCCAAACAACCCGGGTACTGACACTGCAGTGCCAGTAGAGGTTGGATAGTGCTTCGCTGCTGCTAGTAACGGTCTAGGTTTTCGGAGTGGAGCCAAAACTGAGAGCTTCGTGGGTTCAACTCTTCGGAGTGGTTCTCGCTAATGCGCGATGATAAGGCGTATCCTTATCACTCTATCTGCTTCCTGGGCAGATTGTCGGGACTGCTGAGTAGTCACCTGAAGAGGCATGCTCACATGCCAACAACCTAACCGGTAGAATTCACCATGTAACCGGAACAGATAAAACTTTCCGGTAAACCTAATATATACTCGTATAATCAATATCCTATACTGTGACTTGGAACTCCGAGGGAACTTCTTCGATTGAATAAAAAGTACCTCTTCTTTTCATCATTACAAGAAAGATGTAAAAAACAAGAATAATGGGAAAATATCTATTACACGACAGTGATTCCACAAAATGAAAAATCGTTGCAGAAGGGGGAAAGAACATAAACATCCTTTCCGAAACACAGGTCGAAATTTAATTTGGGTCCCATTCAATCTTGTCCCGTCGCAATTTAAAATTTCATATTCATAACCTCTATTTCACGTATAACATTTTATATATGTCTCAACAATAAGAGAAGAAGAGAACCGGTATTATGATAGCTGCATCTTTTTGTCTCGCGAAAGCCAGCACCTTGCCTGACAATGCCGGACCATATATCATCCTATACAATGAGCTTTAACGATTTGAATGAACGACCGCGTTACGCAAAATCGTCTCGTTCCTTGGGAATGTCCTTTTAATGCCACGCGCATTTTTGTCATCCGGATATCTAGAAACCAGAATGGAGTGATAGATTAGCCTGGATACAATAATGATAATTATTCAAATGCGCCTGTGACAGAATGCTTAGATATTTTTGCTCTCGGGTTGTCTCTAAGACATTCCAGTTCTATTATTTTCCAGTTAAGGGATAACAGGGGTTTTCGAGAGAACAAACAGTTATCTGTAAAATACATTTTTTCATCGTTCGGCGTAAACGAAAATGCCCAAAAAAAGAGATTAGGAGATCGTTCTTATGTGGCTTTCCACACCTGAAACTCGAGCTCCAAAAAGAGTCAAATTTGATGAGTGCAGTTCGCACATTTTGAATATTTAGATGTCAAAACGTACCGCGAAAAGGTTAAAGGATAAATAAATAAAGGGTGCGCCATCTAGCGTTTGCATTTTGATGTAGTGGTTATTTCGAGTGTTGTCTTCTGTCTACGCTTGAACAAAACTGGAAAATTTTAAAAACTTATTCCCATTCTATTCAAACTTTTAGAAATTCAAGAGTAAAATGCAATAGAAATGAAATGCCATCACGGAAATTTGTGAAGCGAGTCAACAAAAAACTGGATAGTTATTCGATAAAACAACTCCTTCACGTTCTCGTCCAGTGAACACACCTGATAAAATTGCTGCTTTAGAGCAGAATGTGACCAAATTTCCATCAACATCGTCAGCATGCTTCAGAACTTTTTTAGTACTTCTCTGAGAAGAATTTTGCATAAAGACCTCGGTATGAAGCCTTTAAAAGTTCAACTAGTACAGGACGTGAAGCTTCGTGACCATCCGATGCGTTTCCACTTCGCTCAATAGGCTAATGATCGCATGGCCGAAAATGAGCCATTTTCCAGAAAAATCAGCTTTAGTGATGAAGCTCATTGTCACCTCGGATGACTTTTTTTGTGGGATAAGGATAAGTTCAAGAATCTAGCCATCCAGAAACGATTGTTGTAAAATAATAAAGGGGTTTTCTATTTGGTAGATTATTACAAAATTTAAGTATCAAAACAGATTTATTCTGTTAACCTCCTACAAATTTTAATTTAAAAAAATTGTATTCAAAAACTTTTAGAATCGAATTACTGTTTTATAAGCACTGCTCCAATTAAGTAGACATATGAAATCACACTCATTATGTAATATCACATGGAATGAAAAAAAAATATATATATATATATATACGAAAACTAAATTATTCTGCAAAAATGCAAAACATAATCTTAAGAACTTTTCTTAAACTAACGTATTTCAAATATTTAAATATAACGTTACTCAAAAAAATATCTCAAAACATGTAATACATGCTGAAAAAACAATTTTAAATTAATTAAGATTGTCGGCAGTCCTAATTCATATTAAAGAATAAAATAATAAAATAAAATTATTTAAAATTTTTTGAATAAGATTTTTCGCAATTAAAATTTGTACAGAATGAATCTGTTTTGATATTTGAATTCTTCTAACAAGTAAAAAACTACTTTTTATTATTTTATTGTATATATAATATTTGGGTTTCCTCACTCATATGATGCTTCTAACAATTAAAAAATTACTTTTTATTATTTTATTGTATATATATTATTTTGGTTTCCTCACTCTATATGAATGTCATTTGGTTTTAACTAAGGACCATAAAATACAAGCTTACAAGCTTTGTGTGATTTCTTTGTGTTCTTCACTAAAATCACACAAAGCTAGTAAGGTATTTGATGGCCCTTAGTTAAAACCAAATGACATTCATATAATGAGTGAGAAAAAGCAAAATATATAATAAATATATTATATATTCAATAAAATAATAAAAGGAGGTTCTTTACTTGTTGGATTAATTCAAATATCAAATCATTTATTCTAAAATTTTATTCAAAAACTTTTATATATAGAGAGATGATTTTATATGTCTACTAAATTGAAGCAGTGAATTCAAGACATTAATTTAATTTCAAAAACTTCTAAAAAAAAATTTTAAATTGGAATTTGTAGGAGGTTAACAGAATAAATCTGTATTGATATTTAAATTTTGTAATGATCCTTCTATCAAGTAAAAATCTTCTTTTTATTATTTTATTGTATATATAATAATATTTTGATTTTTCTCTCTCATTATATGAATGTCATTTGATTTTAACTAAGGGCCATAAAATACCTCACAAACTTTGTGTGTTTTTTGTGACGAACATAGAGTACGTAGCCAATTTTTTTTTTATTTGAAAGACAATTTTATGACATTTATGTTTTAAAAATAATTTCCCGCATATGTCCACCACGACTAGCTATGAGGAATTGCATTCGACCAGACCTATTTTGGACCACTTTTTCGAGTAATTCAGGCCTTATAACATCAAAAACACGAGTTATGTTGGCTTCCAAAGCGTCTTTTGTTTCTGGTTTATTCGCATAAACCAATGACTTGACATAACCGCAAAGAACATAATAATAATCCAGTGGAGTTATGTCCCATGATCTTGGAGGCCAATTAATTGGATCACTTCTCGGAATAATGTTATCACCAAATCTTTCTTTCAATAAATCAATTGTTACGGTAGCAGTATGAGGAGGTGTAGCACCATCTTGTTGGAACCAAAACAATTCTGGATCGATAGCATTCAAATTTTGAAACAAATAATCATTGATCTGTAACGAGCACGATTCACTGTAACAATAGCTCCAGCATTGTTTTTAAAGAAATATGGTGATGATGCCTCCAGCGTGTGAAGCACACCATACAGTGCATTTTTCTGGATCCAATGGAACCTGCAGAAATTCTTGAGGAATGTTTCCACTCCATATACAGCAATTTTGCTTGTTTACATAGCCGTTCAACCAGAAATGAGCTTCATCACTAAACACAATTCAACGATAAAAAAGTGGATCAACTTCAAGCTGTTCTGGGACTCAATGAGCAAACAAACGACGCTTATTATGGTCAAATGGCTTCAGTTCTTGAACCAGTTGGATCTTATATGGGTCTAGACCAAGATCTTTACGCAAAATGTGGCGGATGCACAGAGTTCTTGTTGTGAACGTCGACGAATAGACAAATCTGGATCATCATAAACACTATGACTTACAGCAGCGATATTTTCTTCTGTACGTACAGTTCTTTGTCTTGTTGTTGTTGCATCGAGTAGAGAAAATGTTGTCCCAAATCTATCGATAATCGACGAATAAACTGCTCTGATGGACGATTATGTTAACCATAAATTTCACGAAGTGCTCTATAAGTTTGGCGAATAGAACACTGATTTTGAAAATAAAGTTCAACAATTTGTGAACGTTGCTACGGCGTGAGTCTTTCCATGATAATTTGTCAATGCTTACTGAACAGAATTGTCAAAACAACATGACTTCTACATTCTGTCAAATCACAGTTATCCCTATCGGAAGTTCTATCACTCTAAAAAAACACCAGATATATACTTAGTAATTTTAATTGATAATTCATATTTCGTTGGTTTTTTTTATTCCATTTGATATTATTTAATGAGTGTTGGTTTTATGTCTACTATATTGAAGTAGTCTTTATAAGACATCAATTCAATTATAAAAGTTTTTGAGTAAAAGTTTTTTAAATTAAAATTTGTAGGAGGCTAACAGAATAAATGTGTTTTGATATTTAAACGATTGTTGTTCGCAAATCGATTCTTCACTAACTTGTCCCAACAGCTCCAATTTTTTCACCAGTTTCACTTTTTCCAGCCGAAGAGGTGTTTCACAACGACCCAAAAGTGCTTTAGTTTTGCAAACTGTGACTCCAAATGTTTCACCATTTTTGTAATGAATTTTAACTTCAAAGTTTGAATTCAGTGCGTTGTTGAAGTGTGTATCGTCCATTTCTACTAATGGCGTAAGTTTTCTGGTCAAATGTCAAAAGATGACAGCTGTGAAAGTGACTACTTCCTAGATAGCGGGCTATTCAAAATGACACCTCTTATTGGAAAACCTTTGATTAAAGTTATAATTTCAGACCCACGTTCCCAGTAAGCTTGGGAATTTCAAAACACTAAGTTATTTTTTCACAAGTAAAATCTTGCAAACGACCACGTGATAATTAAATTTGATGACGAACTCATCATCGGTATGCCTAATGTAATCGTTTGATACCATGTTTGACTAAAAATGAAATTATGAATTTTCTGAATTAGATATTATGAGAAAATAATTGCGATTCTCTCATCTCATGAACAGATAAACGCTTTCTGATTCCTACCAAATTACGAAGTGGAGTTTCAAGTGTTGGAAGAGATTGACGCTTTACGTCTGAAAAAATACACAATCAAACAAGGGATTCGAATCAAATGAAACGAAAACATATGGGAAGTATAAACACGATAGGAACCCCAAAGAAAAACTACAGACCCCTGTGCTCGTCACAACAGGATATGTAAATAGGGTATAGGACGATTTATACTTCGGTTGTGATGCAAAATAGGCCCATAGAAAGCGTATGGATATCGCGGGGGTGTCTGCCACCAAACAGGATCTTTCGGGATGTCAAAGAGACAAAGATGCAAAGATTATTAAATCAGGATTAGCGACGTGTTTGTGACTGGTCTTGTGGTTTGATGAAGGAGTAAGAATATGGTTCGATGCGAAATGCGATGACTGTTGGAGTACAGGGAATGACTGAAGAATTTCTGAGGTTAAAATGTTCGCATTTCAACTACTCTAATCACTTCTTTTCATATATGGTCATTTACAGAAACATTAAAAGACATTGGTTAATATCTTCAATATCAAGCAGAGCAGTTACATCTCTACAAATTTTAATATTTTAATTAGACATATGGAATTAACAAACATCGTACAGTATCAAAAAAAAGATAAAGGAATCTAGAGAAAATATTGAATATCAACCGAAGTTACCTTGCAGACTTTAGGCGATATAGCTGTTTCACAACGACATTATTTCTATTCATGAGACTGAGCTCCAAACAATTAAGAATTCTGTGTTTATATTCATCATATATAGCTTCTTCAAGAATTTATTCACAGATTCAACATTTTTAAGGGAAATGTACTGTTGACTAAATGCGCAAAAGCTTACGTCGGTGCTTTTCACCATTTTGTAAATATCAATATTTGAGTAAAAATTCAACGAACTGATGTTATTAAGGCATTAGAGGTATGACTTTTGGCCCGCCTTCATGAAACCAGATTCTTCGGTTGAAGACTCGTCAGTTCTTTAAGGCTCCATAAAATATGAACGAATGACTTTTTCGCTGATAATGTCGTCCTAACAGTAACTTCGGCGCGTGTTATAATTTTCGATACTTCAATTCCGTGTTATTATCGCTCTAGCATATGCAATTTTATCTGTTTACGTGGCCATTCAGATGGAAGTGCGCGCCATCTGAAAAATAGATGTTATTGAAGTTCAGAAACCTTTCCAGCATTTCGTCAACAAACTGGAGTCTCTTGCCTGTACAATTTGAATGTTATACTAGCGAGCACAAATGTGTTTTCCGTCAAGAACGCCATGACACTCAATCCATATATGATGCCCTAGCTCCTCGTATCTTTCCCGCCCTTATATTCCCGCCGGTGCGAAAACAGAGGGTGTTTTAAATATTAAGAGATTAATAATACAGCCTGTGTATACTTGCAGTCAATTTATAGAAGGTCATGGTACTCAGTTGAAAGAAAAAAGTACAAAAAAAGCTTGTTCAATAGTCCATTTTCCTTGAAAATTTTACAATTTTGACTAACTTCCTGAAAAAGTATGTGCATATAATTACACAGAATTATATGTTCTCTTATCCGAAAGTCAATTAACTTCATCTTTTGCAATTTCAAAACGGATCTCCTGAAGAAACGGAAAATGTGGTGAAAATGAAAAATACAAGGTTGAAAGAATCCATTCTTCTCCCTACGATCTGTATGGTTAGATATTGGCAAGGAATAGTGGAAAAATGATAATTTATATTTTTATATTTAACAAGACTTCAACCATAAAGAAAAAATTCAGAAAAATCTTGTTATTTATCTTCATGTAATTATGCCGAGCGTTCGTGTCACTTTTTCACATCCAAATATGAATTTGGGCTCGACAAGATTTGTACATTCGAAAATATTCGAAAAACGGTATTTCAGATATGAATATCTCAGGAACCATCGAGCATATTTTAGTATTTTTTGGACATAGCTGATAAATATTTATACTTCAACCTAGCCCTCAAAATTTCAAGTCTCTGCGTCTCATAGTTCAGAAATTGGCGTTTTTATCTCTAAATCCCCAGCCTGGTTGGGATTGATCGTTCTTAAATTTGACGAAATTTTGAGGATAATAACCAGTTGCATATAATTTTCAAAGGTTAGGGTTGAAAATTTTATTTTCATGCTGTTTACCGACGACGGCATTTGCCATTTGGGTGTTTTGATAAGATACTTCTATGGAATGAAGAACATTTCTTAATTTACCATTTCCATTTGGGTGTTTTGATAAGATACTTCTATGGAATGAAAAACATTTCTTAATTTACCATCTCAGTCATTTCATTCGGGTTCGAACCCAGACGCATCGCAGAATCCAGAAAACAGTTTTGCTCACCAGCCAATGAGGCAGATTGGGCAGATTTGTCGGTTATCTGCTACAACATAGTAGAAAAATAATCAAAATGAAGAATCTGATCTGGTGGAGCCTGCAGGCTCAAAAAAAGGTTCTTTCTGTTAGAAACAACCTTGAAATCACGGTTTAATATCAGGTCGGCTCATCTCATCATCTAGCACTCTTACTCTATTTAGGTTATTAGGTTATCAATGAAATTCTACAATCAAATCACGATATCTTACCGCTGCCTTGGTTGCGTTACTGAGGATAATAAGATCTGTGCGTCCATTGAAACAAATGCCTCCACAAACGCACATTGAGCTGTCACCGAAACGAGATGTTGGCGTCATGAAATCTTCATTATACCGTTCACGCCAAAATCGATACACCAACATTCAACCATCAGACTGATATAGACGAAATCTGGACTCATTCGTGAACAATCATGATGCCCATCTGTGCGGTTTCCAGTTCTCATGTTTAAGAGCCCAACGATATCTTAAAGCCCGGTGCTTTCTACCCAGTCGCGGGTGCCTGGCGAATCTTATTGCCCTTAAATTGAAATAGGTTGCACCTATTATGGATTGTTTGACCAGAAAATATCCGACCGGTAGCTTGCCGGAATAAGCTATTGATTCGGGATGCCGTGAAGAAGGGATTTCGTCGTATTGGCCGGTTTTGTGCGACGGTTGGAGCTCCTGGTCCTCCACCATAATAAGATTATGCAGCACTTCCACTAATACGAAAGCGATTCCACGCTTTACTTACTATAATTTGCGAAACTTGAAGACGGTTGGCAACTACTTGTTGAGTTAAACCTTCGCTTAACCAACACACTAATAGTTCAAGTTGAACGACTTGTTAAACTTTTTTGTGACTAAGCCATTCAGTGTCATGAGGACCATATTTTATGTGTATGTAATAGGCAAACAAACACACGCCTCTTCACATGGAATGTACAGCAATCTTGAAAATTTCATTGAAGTGCAAAAAGTCAGTTTTCTCTGGATTATCCACTTTAATTTTTGAGTAGTGTAGAATGGAAATGCAGCTGTCCGTTCATTCACGAACATAACAGCAAACAAATTATTTTTTCAACGACCAAAATATAATACTAAATCCTCGATAATTGGCCTTTTGCTCCCCGCATATGAATTTCTACCTCAAAGCCGTTCCTGTCTTTACCTAATTTGATCACCACAGAACTCATGCATACCAAATTCGAATTGTCAGATAAAGTGTCGTTTTTATGTCATAGAGATCTTGTTTGTGGATTGTAATGCTATGAAACTTGCGGTTTATATTGGATAACTGACTTCTGAAGAAGCGAACACACTAGAATGTAAATGATCTTAATCACTGAACAACAAGCGAACATGTTCAGGAAGATATTTTCTTTCAACTTCGAATTTATGACATATGTTAATACAATTTCTTGTTGATAATGCTGATTTATGGGGCTAATGCTAGTTAGACTTAATTGAATGCCCTTATGAATCTCGCATCTTCAAAAAAACCTGATATCGTGTTAGAAGGAATTTAGTTATCATGGCAACATATGTGTACATGGACAGTCTCAAATTGATTGTAACAAATATGTTCGTGTTGTTGGTATCAACTTCGATAAGCTGCTTTCAGAAATCTGTAGATTCACATATTTTAATATAAAATTGTTTGAGTGCTTGCACCTCTGACAAACGATTTACATGAGCCGATCAGATGGAAGATACTTAATTGTGTTGTCACGATCATTTCTGGTAGATTTCACACACGACTTCGTCCGTCGGCACATCATCAATGAAATATAAAATGAAAGGATTTCTAATAAGAGGTTTCATTTTGAATAACCCGCTATCTGGAGAGCTGTCACTTTTGAAGCTGTCGCTTTTTGACATTTGACAAGTAAAAACTAAGTTACCACTAAAAATGGAACGATACAGGCCTCAACAACGCACTGAAATTGTTAAAATTCACTACAAAAATGGTAAAAATTTTGCAGTTCGCAAAATTGAAGCACTTTTGAGTCGTTGTGAAGCACCTTCTCGGCCGGCAATAGTAAAAATGGTGGAGAAATTTGAGCTGTTGGGACAAGTTAGTGATGTGAATAATCCAAACCGTGTGCGTCGCTCAAGAACAACTGAGAATATTGATACTGTAGCCCGGTGAATGGATTATGCTACCGAGCTATGATTAATGATTTTGATGGTCGTAATTGGAAGATACTGATGTGGACGACGTTTATCCTAATCAAGACGATGCCATAAAAGCAACGAATCAATCGCAAATAAAGTTTCCTGGCCGTGTTATTTCTCGAAGAGGTGATCACAGTTTGCTACCGAGATCTCGTGATTTAACACCTTAAAAACTATAATTAAATGAAGGGAGTATGCGGTCTAGGCTCTAGGTGAAACACTATAACAATTTTATTTGAAAAAAATTATACAGTTTATTCAAAATCCACGTGCTTCGATCTTTCCGCCATATTCAAAGGAGTACAAAAAGTAACCAAACTTAAAATTGAAAAAAGGTTTTTTTATTACACTTAGGGCATTTATGTATTTTTATTGCGCATGGAAATAACAGCATGCAATATAGGGGTGTTTCCAAAGAGTATTTGGGAATTTGTCGAATTCTCCTTTTTCCAATGGCTTTTTTTGATTGAAAGAATCTCCAAATAGTCCATTAAATTACCCTTATTAACATTATATAGTAAAGTGACATCTTTCTCATTGAAAAAAATTTTATTCGTTATACGCTGTTCTGCAAAACCGGTTGATTTCTGGTTTTACAAAATAGATATCCTATGTTCTTTGATTCTATGTTGTAAACATCGTCCCGTCTGTCCTATATGTGTAATATTACAATGATCACATTCAATTTGACCAATCCCCTATTCGGATAAGTTGTGGTTCTTTATTGTTTACCAACATCTTAGCTGAACCTTTTATAGAAGCCATTGAAAACCACATTTTCTTTTGTTCATAAGAATATTGACATAAAATTTTTTCTAAATATAAGTTTTCTTTAATCATTTTGTCAATTATTTCAGTTCAACAGCCATTGTTCACAGCTATAGTTTCAATCATATTGACTCCTTTTCGGAAATTGACTTCGTTTAACAGGATGCTCAAAAGTCTATGAATGAAACTATGGAATGTTGACATTTAAATTTGCTATGACTGATTGAATTTTGAATGGATTATGGTATCAGTAGTGGTACGTTTTCTAAAAATGTCGAATTCGAACTTATTATAATATTACTATGACTTATTTTAAGATCTTAGAAGTTGATTGAAGAATTTTCTTCTATTTATTATTGAATTCACAATAGAAATAGAAGAAAATTCTTCAACTTCTTAGATCTTAATACAAGTCATAGTAATAATAAGAACCAATATTGGGGTGATTCGGTCTCTACCTGGTGGAAACTCATTTTAATTAAAGAAATATATGTGATATTGGATGGAGTAGTCCGTTACTTTGTGATAGTTCATTTTAATGGAATGAAATAAGAAATTACTTTGTTTTCTATCTCTTTTAATTATAACTGATATACAGTGACTCGAGTTTCGTAGTGTTTACTACATTTTCAAACTGAATGAACAAATTAGATCTCAACTATTATATATTCTGATTGTAGGCTTCGGCAGAGCTCTGCCGAAGCCTACACCTGTTGTAGTAGCACAAACATTTTTGTGGAGATAAATTAATGATAATAATAATAATAATAATAGTGCCTTTATTCATACATTTACAATATATAAACATAGGGCGAAGTCTAGCTTAAAGCTACTCCACTCAACCCAGAAAAAAAAAAACAAAAAGGGAAAAAAAACAAAAGGATAGAAACAGAAATAAGCGAAAAAAAAAAATAAAATTAACGAATCAATTCCATTGTGAGTAAACAAAACATATTTCACATTCATAAAATTTTCCTAATTTATAATTGGCAAGAATTTTGACTTCAAAATTTTTCTCAGTGAGCCCAAAGAAACGCCTTCACACGAAACTAAAAGTTCATTATGTAACTTCACCGCATTGAAGGTGAAGGAGCGCTGAAACATGGCTGAACCAAATCTTGGCAGCATGAGCCTATGACCATGCCTAACGTCCACGCAATGAACATCACGTCTAAAAATTAGCTTTTCCCTCAAATACGGTGGAAGACAAGAACGTAAAATTCATAACCATAATCGTCAGGTGGAGCCGGAAAACATTATCAACCCTAAGCCATCCCAAGCTGTTAATTCCGTCCCTTATTCCACTGTCATATTTCCTCAAACCGAAAACAAACCGGCAGCATGAATTCTGCATTTTCTGTAGTCTGCGCCTCCGCACGGAATCAAGGCAAGGGTAAAAAACCGTTAATCCATAGTTTAGTTTGGACAAAACGAGAGTCTCACAGAGATACTTGCGTGACTGAAAATCCAAACAATATCTCTGCCGATACAAAAGGCGCAATGCAAGGAAAGAATTCCTCAACAGCAACGAGACATGCTCCCTGAATCTCAACTGGCAATCGAAAAAGATTCCCAGGTTTCTACAGCAGGTGGAGGACGGAGTTCTTTCACCGCCCATCTTGATCTCAACCACACCCTGAAATGTCCTGGGAAAAAAGCATATATAAAAACATTTTTTAACATTTATCTTCAAATTATTCATTTGGGAATAACGCATAATTAAGTCTAAATCCTCATTCAACCGCTCGACAGCCTGAGAAACAGAGGAGGGATGAAAAGAGAGGCGAACCTGAGTGTCATCACAATGAAAAAGGGTGGATGCGAATCTGACCGCTTTATGCATGTCAGCCACATATATGAGGAAAAGCAGAGGGCCAAGAACAGATCCCTGTGGCACCCCTGAAGTTATAGGGCAATAACCTGAATATGTATCACGCAATTTAACGCACTGATGCCTATCAAAAAGGTAAGACTTGAAAAATCTCAGAGCAGTTTCATCAAAACCAATATAAGTTAATTTAGCACAAAGCAGCTCATGGTCCAGGGTATCGAATGCCTTTGCGAAATCCAATAAGGTGAGAATTGAGGCATGTCCCCCATCCAAAAATCGCAAAATATCATCAGTGATGTTCAGCAGAAGAGTGGTAGTACTGTAACCCCCCCTGAAACCCGACTGCCGCGCAGTGAGAATTCCATTGTCGGTGACGTATTTATAAACCTCAAGAAACAATATCCTCTCCAGAACCTTTGACAGAGCTGGTAGCACACTTATCGGACGAAAATCAGATAAGCTCTCAAGACTAGGGATCTTAGGTATAGGATTCACAATAGAGTACTTCCAATCATACGGATAATAATCAGACTCAATGCAAACATTAACAATGTGCGTCATGAAGGGCAGAGTAACACCGAGGGATAATTTAAGCATTCTAGCAGATATACAATCAATCCCCAAAGCGTTCGAACGAAGATCCAAGACAACTGATTTTATCTCGTCTATAGTCGCAAACCCGATCGAAAATTTTTTATTTGCATCAAATCTGTTCGAGCTCATCCGGTAAAGCGAATGATTAGAGGCATTGGGGTCGAAACGACCTCAACCTATTCTCAAACTTTAAATGGGTGAGATCTCCGGCTTGCTTGAATGTGAAGCCGCGAGATTACGGATCAGAGTGCCAAGTGGGCCATTTTTGGTAAGCAGAACTGGCGCTGTGGGATGAACCAAACGCCGAGTTAAAGCGCCTAAATCGACGCTTATCGGATACCATGAAAGGCGTTGGTAACTTAAGACAGCAGGACGGTGGCCATGGAAGTTGGAATCCGCTAAGGAGTGTGTAACAACTCCGGGTTCTCTCCGGGCAAGAACTGGAAGGACTAAAAACCGACCGAAAATAGTCATTGAATTCATGAGGGTTAGAAAAGCGTTCAGGCACAGAATTCTGTAAACAAGGATGCAATGTCCTGAAGGATTTCCAAAAAAATCCGGAACCCCGAGATCTGGCCTGGGACATAAAACCGCGTTTCTCCCTTCGCACAGCAGAAGTAACAACATTTCGCAGATGAGTATAATAACTGTAATCAGCTAAGTTCTTCGTAAGCTTATATTCAGATAGAGCAGCATTTCTCAACTTCATCATGCTTTTTATTGTAGGAGTTATCCACTGGGAAAATAATTTAGTAACTCTCGATTCAACGTAATGGGCATGCTTGTCAAATATATCAGTCAGGCATTGACAAAAAATTGAGATCTTTAAATCAATATCACTAACATAAAGGATTCTATCAAATGACGCACTAGAAAGGTCCGATAAAAAGTCCTGAAGGGCAAACCGACAAAAATCACTATAACGATTAATCTTCGGGGTATTTATTTTTCTCTTTAAATTTATTCTGCAAAAGACACCCCTGTGATCAGATATTGAATGATCAATAATACCAGAATCAATCACCAGTTCGGGTCTGCTAGAGCAAATCACATCCAGTAAAGTCTGAGATGTCGAAGTTATGCGTGTTGGCTCATTAATTAGCTGTTTCAAACCATAAGATTCCAAGCAGTCAGAAAAGTTGTTCTCAACTAATTGATTCTCGTTAATGTCCCCCGCAAGAATTATATGTGAATAACTTGCGGACACCATAGACAAAAAATCATCCAAATAGCGGACGAAACTTGAAGCATTACACGCTGTAAATACAACCTAACAGAATAGTATCCCTACCAAGCCTTAGCTCAATCCAAATATGTTCCACGCCAACGGGCGGGTCAAAGTCAACGAATATTCTACTTGATGATAGTGAATCCCTTGTATAAAAACCAACTCCTCCCCCAACACGTCCGACACGATCACCTCGAAAAATCCGAAAACCTGAAATAGAAATACTTTCATCCGAAATATATTGGTTCAGCCACGTTTCAGTTAAAAAAATAATGTCAACACTTTCAGCAGATACAAGATTAAAAAATTCATCAAATTTAGAAAATAAAGAGCAGACATTAAAATGGGCAATTTTTAAATACTTATTAGATCTACTCTGCATAAGCAATTCTAAACTTCAATTTATCTATGAGACAAAAAGTAACCACATTTATAGCTGTTAGCGCTGTGGCCTACATCGTAAGCTGCTTTGAACTTTAAATTGTTAAACTTGCAGTTTACACAGCATAGATCACTGGATTCACAATTTTTTATATCATGAAGACCAGAGCATTTGGGACATACTTCACAATCACTCTTACATTCACGGCGAAAATGGCCGAACTTCCAGCATTTAAAACACCTTATTAAACTAAAATGTTCCCTGATGGGGCACCTAGACCAACCCAGATAAAGAAATCCCTCCTTGACAATGTCTCTGAATAGAAAAGAAGCCACCTCAAGTACAACATTGAAGCTATTTTTGTATTATTGTGTCATATATATTTTTTTAATAATAAGAACCCTTTATGATATGCTCTGCGTGTGTGGATTTTAGAATATTATTTAGTATATTCCGAAATGAAAAGTGATAGAAAAACAAAGTAATTCCTTAATGAATTCCATTTTAAAATGAACTATCACAAAGTAACGGACTGCTCCATCCAATTTTCGATTTTCGGAATGTTCTGATTTTAATTTTGATCCTACAGTCGCTTGAGGCAATTTTCGACATAAAATACATGTCCAAATTGTAGGCGCCGAGGAACGAGCTCGCAAAAAAAGCCTAATGAACGTTCCCACAAAACTGCAGCGTTTTAACCAAAAGCTATCGATTTCCCCGTCGTTCAGCGAAGTCGTGATTCACGTCAACTTACGTCGCAACTCATGATTTGCAATTTTGTCTGCCCATGAAGCCGTAGGTTTTCCGCTTGAGCCAGTTTAAAATTGATGTTATCCGGAACAATGGACCGACGAATAGTCGGATAAGCTGATATCCTGATCCCCCAAGTTACACGGAAAATTTCTGTTTACTGTAACTAACGAAGTGTGAGAAATAATGCACCAGTTTTTATTCGAAAAAAAAATGCGAGTCACGTTCTGGACGATTAGCCTTAGGGACAGTATGTGATGTGCCAGGTGTCCAATGGTGTTCTATAATTAGTTTTTCAGGTGAGAGATCGATCAATTTGAACGCCTTCAAATTGAGAACATTACGGTTGGTTCTATCAGCAGCCTGGACAATGTACCTATTGAACTGTGTGGTCCGTCAATATGTATTTCGTGAAGAATTGGCTTCCGGCCAATAAAGAAAATGCAAATTAATTGGAAGTTGTCTTCTCGTTGTTCAAGGCATGAAATTCGAAAAACGAAGTCTTGGAACATTTTGCGTATAATAATGTTCAAACAGACATGTGGAAATATCTGGTATTCATATTGATTCGTCAGACAATCACTCGATAAAATGTCAGCAGAATATGGCGTAAGTGGTATCATTTCCCAGTCAATCATCGATGTTTCGTAATTCTGCTAGTATACCATTTTTTTTAATAATGAAATAATTTAATAATATAAAAACTGTGCATATGCATCTCTTGGTCCTTTGGTTCATATTATCAACCTAACCTGCGAAAGTGGCAAACTTTTCTCTCGATGGAAGAAAACACTCCTGTATATGAGACTGGTAAGCGCGATCATTTCCGGGTAAAAAAAGAACAATTATAGAAATGATGAATTCTTTGGCGGCATTCATTAATAAAACACAGTCTATGATAGTCGATAATGAGACAAAAAAACTTCAGCAATTTGTTAACATCAAGGACCATATTGAGAAACATCCGACTTACGATTTCACCCCTGGCAAGTATATGGCCGTTATCAAGTCGTGGTTCTTATGATTTACTCTCGGCATTCAGTTTTTGGAGGTTTTTTTGTCTCTACCCATGGGAAGAGTGAGTATCACAAGCTGTAATACACTTAGGTGTTGCTCTGCCTCTCGTGTTTGTTCGTGATGATTGTGTGCCGACATTTATGCTAACATAGTATTTATGGACTCCTTAATTAGTTATCCATAATATATTGCAATAAATTGAAACAGTATTCAATGAAGCTGTTCACAATATAAGTTTCCAATGATGATTTGACTCCTTTCCAGAAACTCATAATCGACCATTCCGAGAGCTGCCTTGCCGTACAGCCTAGACATTGCTCCTTCCGATTACCATCTCCTCCGATCTACGCCACTTCCCTATTTACGATGAAATCAAAAAATGGATCGAAGCATGGATAGAGTCCACAAAGCCGGTCTTTTTTCGCAATAAGATCCGTCGATTGCCAGAAAGCTTGACAAATTTGTGGCTAGCGACAAGCATCACTTAGAACTTTGTATGTACACGTGAATTCTACCAGGTTATCGTATTGGCATGACGGGCATAACTCTTTCATCAAGTGACTACTCAGCAGTCTCTACAGTTCACCCCAAGAGGTAGAAAGTGTGATAAGGATTACGCCAATTCATCGCACGAAACGAGAACCCCTCCGAAGAGATAAACCCACCAATTTCCAATTTGGGCTCCGACTCGAAAGCCAGAACCGTCTGACTGGTAGCAGCGAAGCACTATTCAACCTCTACTGGCTCTGCAGGTCAGTACCCGAGTTGGTTTGAGACGCAACTCACCCGACGGAAGGACTGTCTGTGCTGCGACAGACTCCCTGTCACTAAGTTCATCAACCGGCTCAGCCCTCCATTTCATCAGAACAGCAAAACTAGAGCCCCATTCCCAGATCTTCCACCATACAGGTCAAGTGACTGGCGCGAATTGGCATTACGTTAGACACCAAGACTTAACCCTCCATTTCGCCGGGACGAAACTAGGGTCCTAGTCAAGGCAAGCACGACAAGATCTAATACCTGGGGGGCTTTGTATGTACAGGTGAATTCTACCAGAATAGTTATTGGTTATTTGAGGAAGGCCTCTTTTCCAAGTGACTACCAAGCAGTCTCCACAGTCCACCCCTATAGGTAGAAAGTGTGATAAGGATTACGCCATATCATCGCGCGTGGCGAGAACCCCTTCGAAGAGATGAACCCACCAGCTTCCAGTTTGGGCCCCGACTATCCAACCTCTACTGGCTCAGCAGGTCAGTACCCGAGTTGGTTTGAGACGCAACTCACCCGCCGGAGGGAATTCTTATCCATCCACCCGAACGCAGTCCCATGAACTAAGATAAACTCAAGATTGACGACTACAATTGATCCTGGTACGAGCACCGTCTAGCGGACTATACGTCCTGACCCACCGAACCCATGTGAAGTCATTTGATTGATCCTGGCGTCAAGCACTAATGGCGGAGCCATTTCGTCGAGATCCACAAACCCTAAATTGTTACGCACAGATCCAGGAGCCAGGACAGGCCGGTCGAACCGTCAAGTCCCGTTAAACCCCGAGTCGTTTCATGAGAATATCCCGAAAATGGGGGTCTGCGAACAGATAAATGAAATACCCCCTAGTCCAGCATGCGGACTTTCAACCACTGCCCCCTCGAGTCCAACACCAATTGGGGTGGCCAGGTGGTACAAGTAACACCTGAGGGCAAGACCCCCCCGAGGTAACGCAGTATGCTACATAACGCACTCGGCCATTACACAGAATCCGGAGATTTATACTGCGATAGGGTAGAGTACGCCAGTTTTAAGGGAGAAGCCCTGTGCTGCGACAGACTCCCTTGTCACTGAGTTAATCAACCGGCTCAGCCCTCCATTTCACCTGAGTAAAACTAGGGCCCCATTCGGAGATCTTCCACCATAAAGGTCCAGTGACTGGCGCGAAATGGCATTACGTTAGACACCAAGACTTAACCCTCCAATTCGCCGGGACGAATCTAGAGTCCTAGTCAAGAGAGCGCCCCCATCACGTCAAGATCTAATGCCTGGGGGGCGCTTTGTATGAATAACCAATTTTTCACAATAAAGCTCCAATTTTCGACAATAAACCGAGCATATTCATACTCCATAATTTATGATTAGTTTTTTGTTCGCAGTGTTCTGCTCACATATATTTTTTTATGTAATAGTTTCTTTGATAATTAAAAAGTGACTTCAATATATTTTGATAACTGACCACTAAACGTATAGCTCATTGAAGTCATATCAGAATATGGTAATTATACTTATCAATTAAAGAAAAAATTACATGAAGGGGACAGAAATGCTAATTATCGGTAAAGCGGCTAAAAAGGGATATTATTTTAGTATAAGGAAGGTTTCTTCGTCTCAGACGCTTGAAGTAATCGGGCATGCAGTTCGATTCTTGCTTTAGCCTTATGTTTATTTGTGTGCATCAGATGGCGTTGTTGTATAGGAAAACATTAGTGCCCTTAAGGAGAGAGAATATAGGTATATTGCTGTATTGCATTCGTCGGCATTACAGCATTACACTGAGGATTGCTATGAAACATGCTTTTCTACTGCTTATGCCCGACTATCAACAAATACTATTAGACTATATTTAAAATTCGAACTTAACGCAAATGCAAACTGAACTGTCCCGATTCGAACAACTTCTTGTTTAACATGCTTATACTCGTTATCATATTTCGAAATAAATATCAGTCGTTTCAATTATTTCATTTTGATGAAAAATAACACTGAGAACTTACCTGCGGAGAGGCGCTCAGCCCGGCAGACATAGCTGCTGCTGATTGTTGAGCAGCAGCTGCAGCAGCTGCCATAGATGCTGCACTCAACGATCCGTATGCAGCGGGATGATTATAGTAAGATGCCATGGATTGTCCCATACTACTTGCTGAAATAAAAAAGACATGTTCAATATATTTAGCCAAATAAAGGATTTTTACTGAATATACATGTAATATAACATATATGCACCTAAAGAGACTTCCCAACTTTGATAGTTGATAGCGGTTGTATTGTTGAATCTATATCTGTCGACTTGGCTGTCATTTATTTAGTATGTTTTACCAAATCACCATGGACAGATATCGCGTTCAACAATACATGCAATTAATGACAATTGTTTTATCAAAATGTGTGTTTTGTTCGGACAACTTTCCTGACGCTTCGCCCATTACGGTTGAAATTATTGGCCATTATTCACCACAGTGTGGTGGATAAATCTAAGTCCAGTGGTTCAGTAAACAATGAACCAACAGGACGACGAAACTCAAGACCTGCCGTAAACATCAACCCTATCCCTGAGAGTGTGTAGGAGAAACCGAGGCAGTTGATTTCGCGTCGCTCACGAGAATTCGACCTTCCGTACACCACAACTTGGCGAATTTTGCGTGGTGATCCAAACAAAATTCAACTGGGCTAACAGCTGAAAGTAAACGACCATAGACAACGACTTGTATTCACTGAATGGAGCATTCACAAACTGTTTCTAATTTTCATACAGAAATCATCTTCACCGATGAGGCTCATTTCTGTTAACAAACAAAATTGTCGAATTTGGGACCATAACAATTCACATGAGATCTAAAGAGCGTCAAATGCGTTACGAAAAAGTCACATTTTGGTGTGAATTTTGGGCTGTCGGCATCATCGGTCCAAATATTTCAGGAATGACGTTGACATCGATGATTAACAACTTCTGATGTTAAACTGGATGATATGAGTTACGACGACTTGTGATTTCAACAGGATAGCGCTGTGTGCTACATAGCGCATGCCACATGAACATTCTACACGAGCGATTTGAGGGCATGATGATCTCACGTGGAGGTGATGTGAACTAGCCACCGAGATAGTGCGATTTGACCCCGTTAGACTTTGTGGGGTTATTTTAAGTCGCAGGACTAGCGGAATAAGCCATAAACCACAGCATCTCACAAAGCCAACATAACCCATGCCATCGGTCAAATTCAGCCTGATTTATGCGCGAAAGTTATGGAAAATTTTATTTCTGTATGTGCGCTACCTAACAAAGCCGTTTCGGACATTTGAAATACATAATGGTACTAATAGTCCTTTCAAACTAATGAAAAATTTCGCTGATATATCATCCTTATTATTGAGAACAACATGAAGTTTTGTTGTATTCCGTTGCCATACAGGTTATGCTATGCTTGTTATGCTGAGGAAAAGTTTGATGATAGGAACATCTCACGAGCATTTGTTAATTGGCCTTCAAGGTTATGTGATTTGACATCTCTCCATTATTTTCTTCGGGGCTATGCGAAAGCACAAACCTAAGCAAATAAAAACTCTGTATCATAATGAAGCAGGAATTAAGTTGATATGTGAAGCCTTTTTTGTTCTATTTAAACTCAAACAATCATTCTTAGTGAAAGACACATAAAAACACTAAATTATTTCTTTAATTGAATTTATTATATGTTAAAATTATTCTTCGACCTTGTTAGCTATGAGACTGTTAATACTTATTTTTCCCCAGTTCTAATTTATTTTTCAAACAACTATGTATTTTACATTTGTTCTTTAACGCTGAATCCTGGAAATTCTTCAATATGCATAACATTCACAAGTTATTTGGATTTCGCTAATAAGCATAGGTTAAGTTTAAATTTGTCTTAAAAATTTGATTTTCATTGAGTATCTAATACGCGATAAAAAACTTTCTACAACATTCACATGTATGAAAATTTATAATTCAACATTGCTTTTTGAAGTCCAATCGAACCAAAAAATATTATCAAGTTGAGCTATAGTAGAAGCTTCGCAATAAAGCAGTGATTTTGGCCTACTGAGAGAAAAAATTGTATATTATTAAAGCTGTGATATAAGCATTGATAATAAAACTACAAAAAATAAGAACGAAGAACCAATAAACCTTTGAATTAGTGAATATTCACTTTATTACTATTCGAAGGAAAAAATTTTATTGGAACTAGTCCATGGAAATTGATTTTCAATAGATCAAATGACAGAAAGAAAAACTTTTTCTACTTTTTCAGTTAATGGGGCGGAATTTTCAGACTATAAGAAAATTGGGTTGTAAAACGTGCCTACATATATATATCACCCGAAGCATAATCCCTTCTTTATGAGCCTACAGTAAAAGTCTTAACTGCTCTATTCAGTGGCAAATTTATATTTATAAAAATATAAGATTTTTATCAGACCTGGTTCCATCTAGCTTTAATTCATAATTGCTGATATACAGCCACTGCATAATCTTATTCCTGTTGATGAAATATATCACCATATATCTTACGTCCAATAAATTTCCAACGTTTATGACCGGTTCAATTACGCCATAAAAGTAATGATCAAAGCGATTCATTCCATTACCTAAATGAATATTCATACTGATGTTTGTGTGGATACAAAACCGTGTTGGTGTCTATAAACAAGCAAAAAAGTACCGAAATAAATGGGAAATAATGAAACTAATGGTGGAATTGACAAAGGATTCATTTTTAACTGGGTGGTTACAGGTGGTAAGGTATTAATCATATCAATTTGCGTCGTTTTGAATAGCCGGAGTGAATGAAATGACGAGGAGAAGCTCTTAGGATTCTCGAAGAATATAGTCATCATTTTTAAACGCACGATAATCAGCCATTCGAGATATAAAATTATATATATACAACTGTCATTTACAAGCAATTCTGTCTTCACTCCGGTGAGATGCAGGTGATAAATCATTACTTGTACATCAATATCTTCTGTCAAAGGCCGATTTTAAATGAGGTATGATTGACAGTTGAAGACGCGGTCTCATGAATGCTTCGGGTGATTTTTGTAAGAGGAAACGAACACCCGATATCGATGGTGTAGGTAGATAAGAAGAATTTGTAATTATTTATCGTAAGGTTGGCACATGGAGTTTCTTTTCCTATTGAAAAAGAAATATTGATTTATGATATCACTAATATTCGAGAAGAACAATGGATGTATCAAGAGGAAGAAAATGACGCGTAGCGGTTCTCTTTCATTTCTATCTTGCAAGAATAAGGGTACTTATATGATAATTTTAAAAGTTTTTAATATTTTCAGGGTTAAACGATTGTACTGATAGGTATATTTGACTACACTAACATGAATAGGTGAATAGTTCAAGCGTTTTAAAGATGTTTAATACGATTTAACTGACTTCTGAAGTTTAATACCTTGACGAATTTTTCTGGGAACGATGAAACTGTAGGAAATAATAAGAATGTCACAGATTTATTCCTATGCTATTATCAATCTAGGGAAACAGATAGAGAGAAAAATTGGAACCAAGGCACCTCACCTTTTACTTCCAACGAGTTTTCCACACCAAAACGAACGTCAAACAGAAATTTTTTAGCATATTCATTAATAGATGCTCAAAACCGTCAAAATAATGTGTCACTCGACCCCTATTGCCATTTAATGTTCTCTAGTGGGTTACAAAACTCTCTTTTAGGGATGATCTTATACTCATGAGTTTGCAATCAAAAGATGTTTAAATAAATAATGATCTGTCGCAGCGTTTTTTGCTAAGCCCTTCCTTTTACGAAAAAATTCGACTGAACTCTTATGTGGGCCATTCTGTATGTGGACTAAACTTTTATTTCATAATATTCATTACCTTATCAATAATGTAATTTCACGAAATAATACCCCTGTTCGCGGTTGCAATTCAAAAACAATCATGAACTCATTTCTTACCAACTCAGTTAAGTTCATCACATGGATCAATATGTTGAATTAGAAGCAAGAAGAAATAACTTTGCGACCGTATTTCAACCAAGATGTTCGTCGCCAAAGATTTATGATGTGTGTGCTTCGAGACATACTATTTACAGGAGATTGAGGAAGGCCCATCCAGTTAATAGACAGCCATGGAGGTGTCACGCCTTTAAACGATGAAATCGCGCTTTTGACAGGCTCTTTGGTTGGTGTTGGAGAATTATAGACATATAATAATAATCTTGTATTATGGATTGCATACCCTTCAACTGTTATGATTTACATTCTGTCAAGAAAGTACCGGGAATTATCGATTTAAATCTGGCGGGGCAATGAGGCAGGTAAAAATTTTTTTTCCTAGGTTGGTACCACTGTCCTTAATTACTATGCCAAGCTTGAGCGGGATCTGTCAACTAGTGTGTTTGCAACAGCTGATTAAGTCAGTCGATGTCAGAGTGCGTGCCGATTTTTACTATGGGTGATTACGTTGAGCAAAGAATTTGTTTAAAGTTTTGTGTTGCAAATGAATTTTTGTGTACCGATGCATTGAAAATGTTGCAAAAGGCCTTTGGTGATAATGCTCTATCGAAAACTCGTGCATATCAGTGGTATAGAGCTTTCAAGGACGGTCGTGAAGTGGTCGAAGACTTGCCTCGTTCCGGACGCCCATCGACGGCTTCGATCGAAGATAACGTCGATAAAATTAAGGAAAGGGTGCTGGAAAACCGTCGTACCAGCTTGAGAGAGATAGCACATGATCTTAAGATATCCCACGAGTCCGCACGTACGATTTTGATTGATATTTTGGGCATGAGAAAGGTGGCCGCACGACTCGTATCGAAAGACCTGAATTTTCTTCAAAAACGTCATCGCGAACAGGTTGCTTCAGACATGCTGGATCGCTGTAATTCCGATTCTACATTCATGGAACGCATTATAACTGGTGATGAGACCTGGGTCTACGAGTACGATATGCAAACAAGCCAGCAATCATCGGAATGGGTGGCAAAAAATGAGCCGAAACCGAAAAAACCACGCCAAAGCCGCTCGAAAATGAAGGTGATTCTCATTGTTTTCTTCGATATCCGTGGCGTGGTGCACTACGAATTCGTTCCAGAGGGTCAGACGGTAAACAAGGAGTATTACCTAGGCGTTATGAAACGTTTGCGTGAGCGTATCCGTAAGAAGCGGCCAAATTTGTGGGCGAACAACTCATGGATTTTGCATGACGATAACGCGCCTTCTCACCGAGCTACGATTGTGACTGACTTTCTCGCCAAAAACTCAACAATCGTGCTTCAGCAACCACCGTATTCGCCGGATTTGGCTCCCTGCGACTTTTTCCTCCTCCCAAAACTAAAATTGCCCCTTCGTGGCACCCGTTTTGAGTCGATTGAAGCCATAAAACAAAATTCGGCGCGAGAGCTAAAGTCCATCCCGGAAAGCGCCTATAAAAAATGTTTCGATAATTGGAAGTGCCGTTGGCATAGATGTATTGGAGCAAATGGAGCAAATGGAGCGACCCAATAAATTTGAAAATTCCCGGTACTTTCTTGACAGAGTAGTAAACCTCATTTCTTTTATTTTGATGCACGAGAGCAAATGAATAGTCTATGCTAGCGAAACTATGAGATCGAAATTCTAGTCTTAAAAACCAAACAATCAACCTGTTCTCTTCTCGTCTCACCTACTTCAACAAGAGGTATTGTAACAATAATCATTATAGGAATATTCAAAATTATGCCTCAAGTTAGGAAGTGCAATCTGAGTGTATCAATGGGTAATTCAAGCTATAAATTACTCAATCAACATAAGGCGTTCGTGTCAAATTGTACGACATCCTATTTGCATTAGAAAAGAGGAGCCGCGTGTATTCACCAGTACCATGTGAACATCACATAAATTTGTTAACTGTTACTTGTGTTTTATGCACCACCCAGCACCTATGCGATAGATCCATCTCTAACAAATTACAGTCCACAATCCAAAGTAGATAGATCTGCGAATGATCTGCCAAAGTGTTGAGGAAGCTTCTTAACATTTTGCCATCAGTTGGTATTCAGATTGTAGAAAGCTTAATTGAAAAAAGCTTGGAATGTCAATTCGATAAAACTTGGCTTGAAAATTCAGCCAAGCTTATGAATGGGTATCTAGGACGATGGTTCATTTCCGTTTGTTTCTGAGGTTAATGGAAGATGGTGAAACAATATTGCTAGTTTGCTTCGTCATAACGCTGTGTAATAGACGGCTTCACTGTCTGTTGCACTAAACAACGCACGTTGTGTTTTGGTTTCATTCACTCAGTCTCATGATGAGTTCTAACTTCAAGAATATTTGAAAATTAAAGCATGTGTATAAAATTGAATAAAATCATCATTTAATTTTAAAATAATTTAATATTGGGAGTACATAATATAATTTTCGAGAAAAGAAAATTTTCGGTTGTTGTTTGCATACATTCAATGTCCCGATAACATATTCTGCACCTTATATTCATTTCACTATTCTCTATAACAAAGGCGGAACAACCATAAAAGCAGAATAGCAGCTTTAGGCATGCATTATGCCTCTATTATTTGCACTATTAATTCGTGGTTCCTCGAACACCAGGCGTCAACATTTGAATAATTTACCATCAACTCATTCTTCATCCTAAGCAGCAGTTTTGATTGATAGGTGTTTTATGCAAATGGCTAGGAATTACGTAAGTCTTGAATAGAACGAAACAAAAATAGAAGAAAGACTAATATGCTGTCATTCTTCCATTGTGTTTATTATGCTATTTTCTACGAACGCTCAGACAAATTGCTCATTGTCGATTGGATTAATCTGAACCATTTGTTATTGTACATTAAAACGATCTTTATCTTAGAACCCATTAACTTTACTACAATAACAGTATGCTTCTTAGTATGATTCGAAGACGTTTCAGTATAATTATTTGTAATTTCTGATGTTTGAACTTTTATTAGGATAATTTTTAAAGCTTCTTCGTGATAAATGTAGTCTTCGTACAGTACTTGACAATAGAAAATGCAAAACCATCACGCGACGTGAATATAAATGCGGGTTTATTCATTAAACAATTGGTGTTAGGACCACAGAATAAAATCAATTTTTGGTATTATGTAAGTTTGGATAAATCATCATTTTGTATTAAGAACACTGAATGGTTGACAGAAAATTATCATGATTATATATAAGATAAATGAGGTACAGTAATCAGCATTTGTGTTCTGGTATGGACCGAGTGGAACGAAATTTGAAGGATTTTTTTACACGGTATATTCTCTGCATGACATTTGACATTTCTATTTGATCTCAAAATTCTGTTTGTATCTGTTTTCAAGAGAAAACGCAATTGATCCTTCGTTCTTGCCAGGAACGTCTCTAATAGAAAGATATTCATTATTATTCTGAAGGAAACTTCCCAAATAAATAAAATTCAATTTCCACAAACTTGTGTTTGTAGAAATTCAATTTTATTTGTTACTAGCCAAGAATGATTGTTGAAAAGCCTCTTCATCCTCAACATGTCAACGGTTTTTGAGCTGGCGGCGTGATTGGACCTTACTTATTCGAAAATGAGGCTGGTGCAACTGTAACGTTGAATGGATTGCGCTACCAAGGTACAATTAATATTTTTTTGTGGTCGGAAATGGAAGATATTGATGTGGACGATGTTTATTTTCGGAGACTGAGCTTCTCGCCTCACAAGCAACGTAACAATCGCAATTTAGCTTGAAAATTTTCTGGCCGTGTTATTTCTTGAAGAGGTTATCACTATTGACCAGTGAGATCTTGTGATTTAATAGCTTTGGACTTTTTTCTTCAGTCATAGATAAGGTCTATGCCAATGATGCATAATCGATATGAGACTTTAAAGATGGAACTCGTGAAGTTATCGAGCATATGCAACCGCCAATGTATGTTTATTAATTTTAAAACCTTTTTCTTATTAATTTATGTTATTCAAAAAGTTATATATGTATGTATCAGTAAGAACAAATTTCAAGTGTCACACTGAACAAATTTAAATGATAGGATTCCTATTGTTGATATGCCTTCGGCTTATCCTGAAAGTATAGTAATCCCACGCGGATCTGAAGTAAAAAAAAAAACTTTTACCTCAGCAGAATCCTCGCATCTCGCGAATCGTAGTGCCACAAACATAAATCGACCTCCTAACTTTTAAAGAAATATCGCCCGAGATTAAGCTCATACATTCAGTAGGGCCTTCTCGCAACCAAAATAATAATCACTGGATTTATTGTTTATCGGGAATATATAGGCCCATAAAATATCTCGCAAAACACGTTGTCAAAGCAATTCTTTAATTCGGTTCGAAGTGATGGTGTTCGGCCCCCCCAGGAAGGCGCAGAAGGGGGCTATCAAGAAAAGAAATTCCAGTCCTGTACACGTATTATTGTAATTTTTTTGTCCGTGTTTCACTTCTATAATTTCGACAAGTGTTGGTTCGTTTCGGACAGTCAATAGAAGGAGCTTTGTAATCCATTTGAATTAAATACCTATATTTTGTTTTTCTCAACATTATTTTATGATATTCATAAGCTCAGGAAAAAATTCTTCAATGAGGGCTCGTGACACTCCGGTTTCAAGATATAGGGAGGGTGTCGAGTGTCAAGAAGGTAAGTTTTTCTATCTGATTTATAATGTCTGTTTATAATTTATATAAATATTAAAAAAATTTGAATATCAAAACAAATTAAAATATGTTTATCTTCTACAATTTTAGTTTAAATTAAATTAATGTCTAAAACAAGCACCGCTTACATTTAATAGACGTATATAATCAAAACTCAATATATAATGTCAAATGGAATAAATAAACCAAAAGATATACGAAAGTCATTAAAATTAATAAATAAATATTCAAAGGAGACAAAATTTGTTTCTGGTCTTACCTTCAAGAACGCCATTTGCCTTTTAAAAACATGAACACACTTAAAGGACTTCTCAAAGAATATAATTTCTTTGAAATATTTAATATATTTAAATATTAGAATAAGTAAATTCAGAAATCTCTCAAAACATGCACTATATCTTCAAAAAACAAATATAATTCTAAGCAATTCCGTCTTCAGTCCTGAAATATATTCAAAATATCAAAATCAAAAAACTAACCTATATCAAACAACGTACCACGTGTAAATGAATAATGTTTCGAGATATAGATCATCTTTATAATTCAAGATTGATCTATGTTCTAACAGAATCAAAGAACAGTGTGAGTTATTTTTAAGGCTTATTTGATTCTGTTAGAACATAGATCAATCTTGAATTATAAAGATGATCTATATCTCGAAACATTATTCATTTACACGTGGTACGTTGTTTGATATAGGTTAGTTTTTTGATTTTGATATTTTGAATATATTTCAGGACTGAAGACGGAATTGCTTAGAATTATATTTGTTTTTTGAAGATATAGTGCATGTTTTGAGAGATTTCTGAATTTACTTATTCTAATATTTAAATATATTAAATATTTCAAAGAAATTATATTCTTTGAGAAGTCCTTTAAGTGTGTTCATGTTTTTAAAAGGCAAATGGCGTTCTTGAAGGTAAGACCAGAAACAAATTTTGTCTCCTTTGAATATTTATTTATTAATTTTAATGACTTTCGTATATCTTTTGGTTTATTTATTCCATTTGACATTATATATTGAGTTTTGATTATATACGTCTATTAAATGTAAGCGGTGCTTGTTTTAGACATTAATTTAATTTAAACTAAAATTGTAGAAGATAAACATATTTTAATTTGTTTTGATATTCAAATTTTGTTATATTTCTTCTATCAAGTAAAAGGCCTTTCTATTTTATTATATAAATATTATATTTATAATTTCCATAAAACCGAAAAAATCAACTATATTGCAAGGCTTTCTCTAATATTTTGAAAGTCGCTCTATAATTTTAATGTGACATAAATAGTCGGCTCGAATTTAGGTTCATTATCACTGGTATAAGCTGCACTAAAATGTCATGTGCGAAAACCATAATTATATATAGGTACAGGGTGTCTACTTTCAAAATGGCCAAACTTCAAGGGGAGATCATACAAGATATTTGCAACAAAAAAATGTCCAATAAGACTTGGTCGAAATGTTGATGGTTATTCTTCAATTTATCTTTTCGTGATTTCACGAAATATTTTAAGTTTCTCAATAAAATCAATTATACTTCAGTTATCCTTGTAGCCTCATCAAATTCGACCACATATCTGAAAACGGCATTAAATTTGCTACAATATAAGAAGTTTTGTGTACCAAAAAATTCTTATTGCGGTCGTGGTAAGGAGATGAATATCACGATTATGAAGTAAACAAAATCAGTCATATTTTTCCAATGGTTTTATCGATTAAAAATTATTAATTATGGACATGTTGTCTTTTCAGCAAAAAATACCCCAATTAGTGTGCCTTCGAATGACATATCAACTTTTTTGCTAGGTGCTTGCCCTCTGCCATAATATCATGGCTAAGAAAAAAGCGAAAAGTTGAAACATTCCAAACATAAAGTTGATCTATCTTGAAGCTCCCTGTGATTAAGATTTTTGAAGTAACTTATTTAAATATATTAACTATGTCAGATAAATAAGTTTTGGAGAATTTCTCAAAATTATGCTTCGCATTTTTGAAAAAGATTTGGTTTTCATAAATATAAGATCAGAAACAAAATTTTATCTCCTTCAAATATTTATTTATTAATTTTAATTGACAATTCATATTTTTTGGGTTTTTCTATTCCATTTGATATTATATAATAAGTTTTGATTTTATATGTTTACTAAATTCAAGCAGGCTAACAGAATAAATCTGTTTTGATATAATAACTGGTAGATTACAAGAAAACACAGCAAAGTTGCCCAAATTTCTCATAGCAGATCCTGTCCCTAAAATTCAGTTTTTCAGACCAACAAAATGTGAAGTGTAAATCCATCATTATGCCACATCGAACAATGGCAAGTGCAGAATGAGTGCACAATTTAATTCCGTGAGCTGAACCATGTGAAAATGCGTTTCTACACTTCATTATGGACGGGGATTGCCGCCAAACAATGGTGGGGACTTCAAGTGGGGTTGGTCGCTGCATCAAATTTTTCCGCATAATTTAACATTCGAAATCAACGATAAGAGGTCAAAATTACCATTAACCGGAGCGTTTTAATTAAAAACACTATAGTGAATCATGTGCACGGTCAGTACGTGTAGCTGTCAAGTATTCCTTTCTCCGAACAGACAACGAAATAATTAATTAGCGTGAAAAACAAAGAGGTCCTTATCACCACCAAAATTTATAAGCGCTTGTTTATATGCATGTATTTGTTAATGTATGCACAATGTTATACAGTTCTGCGTGAAGATGATTCATTATGGAGGGGTATATTCCTATTTTTGAAACAAGTTTTCAGAAATCACCATGTTTGACTACCGAAAAACACTTGAAAGTTCACCCATTTTTGTGAATGCTCTTTCAAAGTATTACTTCGGACAAGTAAAAACTTAACGAAAGGAAGAACGTATTCATGCAGGTTCAGGTAAAAAGAATACAAGAATACAACTGTTATAAAATGACGGCACAGTACAGAGAAGTGGTTAATAGATATTATTCTAATGACAGGTTGGGGAAAAATAAATCCATAATTTTTCCGGTAGATGGCTGTAGTGATCGATATCTCGTAAAGTATCGACCAAACAAGTCAGATTTACGTTCGTTGTTAAGGTGACATTTCACACTGAAAAATTCATTTGCTTTTTTTGTTTGGTTCATTCAGTTATGAGTTACAGGATGTTAAAAACGGAAGTCGAACAAATTCGGTACACAGTATTTAAAAAAAAAGGGAAAATGTAAGCCAGGAAGCTTAAATTGTCAATGGTGTTTATGGTCCCGATACTGTTAGAGCTAATTTCGTGCAATTTTGGTTCCTTCCATTCCGTTCAGGTATTTTTTAGGTTAAAGATGCATCTCACATAAGAAGGCCTGTCGTCAAAAATTACGATGAAATCACAGAAATAATCGTAGTTAACTGGCATGTTAGTAGTTGTAGGATCGCCCAGGGGCTAAAAATCGACCATAAAACAGTTTTGAACCACTTGCGCAAAGCTGGATTCAAAAAGTAGCTACATGTTTACCACACCAATTAAGAACAAAAAAACATGATGGATCGAATTTCCATCTGCGAAGCATTGACCAAACGGAATTAAATCGATCCATTTCTTGAACGGATGGTGACTGAGAAAGAGAAAAGACTTACATATGACATTATTGTGTGAAAACTAGCGTTGTGAAAGCGCGGTGAAGCAACTCAAATGGTAGCCAAACCAGGACTAACTGTGATGCATTTGGTGGGACTGGAAAGAAATTATTTGTTATGAGTTGCTTTCACTAAATTTGTATCTCTACTGTCAATAAGTGACTTCCGAATGACCAGAAACGGCCAGAGTTGACAACAGAAGAGGTGTTGTGTTTCATTAGGACAAAGCCAGGCTATATACGTCTGTAGTGACTCGCCAGAAACTCCGGTAGCTTGGTTCGGAAGTTTTAATCCATCCACAATACGGTTCAGACCTGGCACCAAGCAATTTCCTTCTTTTTCTCGCATTGCAAAACATCCTGAGTGATAAGAAATTGGCATTAAGAGTCTATGAGAGAGGGATCATTAAGCTTCCTTTGAAATAGCAACAAATTATAGAACCATACGGTATTTGATCCAAATCGGACAATCCGGAACATATTGAATAAAGTTTATAAGTTCACCCAAAAATAATGGATATTTTTCCCAACCTGATATATATATCGGGTGTTTTTTTAAAGTGATAGAACTTTAAATTGAAATATAACACATTTAAATTCAGATGGAAGCCAATTTTTTTTTATTTGAAAGATAATTTTATGACAATTATGTTTTAAAAATAATTTCCGGCATATGTCCACCACGGCTAGCTCTGAGTAACCACATTCGACCAGAGCAATTTTGGACCACTTTTTCGAGTAATTCAGGCCTTATTTCATCAATAATACGAGTTATGTTGGCTTCCAAAGCGTCTATTGTTTCTAGTTTATCAGCATAAACCAATGACTTGACATAAGCCCAAAGAAAATAATCCAGTAGAGTTATGTCGCACGATCTTGGAGGCCAATTAATTGGACCATTTCTCAAAATAATGTTATTGCCAAATATTTCTCTCAATAAATCAATTGTTATGGTAGCAGCATGAGGTGTAGCACCATCTTGTTGAAACTAAAACACTTCTGGGTCGATACCATTTAAATTTTGAAACAAATAATCATTGATCATCGATCTGTAACGAGCACCATTCACTGTAACATTAGCTCCAGCATCGTTTCAAAAAAAATATGGGTCGATGATGCCTCCAGCGTGTAAAGCACACCTTACAGTGCATTTTTCAGGATGCAATGGAACCTGCTGAGCTTCTTGAGGATTGTTTTTACCCCATATTCGGCAATTTTGTTTGTTTACATAGCCGTTCAACCAGAAATGAGCTTCATCACTAAACACAATTTTACGATAAAAAAGTGGATCAACTTCAAGCTGTTCTACGGCCCAAGCAGCAACAAACGACGCTTATTATGGTCAAATGGCTTCAGTTCTTGAACCATTTGGATCTTGTATGGGTATAGACCAAAATCTTTACGCAAAATTTTCCATGTAATGGATGCCTAGAGTCGAACTTGTTGTGAACGTCGACGAATAGATAAATCTGCATCATCATTAACACTATGACTTACAGCAGGGATATTTTCCACTGTACGTACAGTTCTTGGTCTTGTTGTTGTTGTTGCATCGAGTAGAGTAAATGCTGTTCGAAATCTATCGATAGTTCGACGAATAAGCTTCTCTGATGGACGGTTATGTAAACCATAAATTTCACGAATTGTTCTATAAGTTTGGCGAATAGAACACTGATTTTGAAAATAAATTTCAACAATTTGTAAACGTTGTTGCGGCGTGAGTCTTTCCACGATAATTTGTCAATGCTTACTGAACAGATATGTCAAAACAACATGGCTTCTACCTCCTGTCAAATCACAGTTATTCCTATCCAAAGTTCTATCACTCTAAAAACACCCCCTATATATAACGTGCTCAGATGTATGTTCAGCTATGGACACACCAAGCACATTGTAGGTTTTTCTGTTATTCCATGTTGATAAAATTTTATGCAAAGTTTATAGTTTCATTATTGAGACTACAACAGGACTTTTTCTAACAAAAGGTAGAACTTATCAAAATGAACTATTTCAACAAAAAAGATGAATTGAGAAATTTCGATTTAAAGTTTCAACGGACTGGTGAGTATTTTTACTTTCATTGATTTGTTGAAAAACGCCGCATATTTATTAAAGCACAGTGAGGTTATACGATCCTTCAGATATGAATTATATCCCTATAATTAGGGCCGAAGCCAGAACGACAAAGTTTGATTACTACCGAATAATGCAATATCTTGGAGCTAAAGGCCACAAGCAACAAGTTTGACTATCAGAAAGATAATGACTTTGCTGTCTGTTCAAAATCTTATTCAATTAAAAAAATTTTTGATCAAATTCGTGTTACGATTGCTTCTGCTATCTCTAATATTTCGCGTCATGATAAAGATATTGTAGGTCTTTTAAAATAGATGACAATATACGGGGTGGTCCATTCAACAAGTCATACATTTGTTGATCAATTTGTTTTGGGAACAGCCTGTACATTAGAAAAAATCTGGGATGCATAAATGAAAGCAGAAGGAGCCTGCTTTCGAACCAAATTTCCAAGATGTCTGATTCGTTAGCAATGGAAGCGCAACGCACTTAAGTAAGTGATGGAAATATTTAGAACTACAAACAGGTACTTCTTCCTGCTAATTTTGCTACACCTATTGCTTTCCGTTTTCTGCATGCAATGAGTCAAACACCCAACTACCTTTCCATCAAACAAACGAATTTGTCAAAAGAAGAAATTACCATTTATCAAAATGTTAAATACGGAATTTAGGGTTGGTTTGAAAATGTTAGATTTCACGATTCTAAACACGGTTAAAATTGAGAAATAATGAACAAAAGAAAGTGATTATTCATAATATAATCAATAGTCGCTTCTTCGCACACAGAATACAATAGAAAGAATTATTACCAGTATAACGTCCTATTGGTAGTCAATGCACATTCAGGAATGCAGGTGCCAATCATGAGCAAATGAACTAATCTGAGCTTTTATGATGAATGAGAAATTATCTGCGTAGTTGACAATGGCAGAATCGTCCTGAAACGGCATCACATATTACTAATACAGGTAGCGCCTCTAACATTAAATTATTATTGTGAAAATTTCACAAAACGAGTTTTGCGGTAGAACCTCGCAATAATTTTACTAATATATGATTCTCTTGACATTTAGTATGCACGTTAGCCACAACTGTCTGACGATAATTGAGTTAATGTCACGAAGTGACCAGTGGGATTTTCTACAATACTTATTATATTCCGGAATGGGAGAATGCAACAAGTATGTTGCATCTTCATCTAAAAAGCTACTGGAATCTTTATTACGCAATTGTCTCCTCGAATATAATATGCATATATGAAGAAACGTAGGTAATGTATTAAGTTCGTTCACGCTAGTAAAAATATATTTCTCAACACCTACGCAAATAGATGTTCTTTTCGATTTGTAACACGATATTACTTATCAAATTAACTGAATCGACGAATATTTATTACACGAATTCGAGAATAGTAAATAGAAAGCATTTCGAATAGGGACAGTGCAAGCTACACCTGTGCTGCAGTTCGAAATTCGCATAAAGCCGAATTGGTTTTGTTGATCGTCGGGCATAAGTAACACAGACCTGCAAAGCGACTCTACTGTTTTTCCAGACAACAGCGCCATCTAATGCACCGAAGATACGTACGCAGCATACAATCCTTGGCTAAATAATTTCTTCGTTTGTGACGGTAGATGTAATTGGGAATACAGTTCACTTCTTTATTTATTCTGGGGCTGTATGCTGCGCGAGTGTTTTATATGTTATTTTTATTATGTTGTATTATATATTATCGTAATACTCCTAGATCTCCTGTGAAGATCCTTGAGAAGCTTTTTCAGCTTGTACGAGTTAGGAATTCAGTTCAGTGTTCTGGTTAAGCTTTGTTACTGCGATCTTACGCCACTTTAGGTCACAACACTGTTAATTTTCGACTCAACATTGAAATAGTGACTGAAACCCGTCCACTAGAAAATTTATTTTTGGTTCCCAAGTCAAGACACTTACTGAGCTATCGACAAATATACATACATATGTAGAGGATATTTTCTGTTGTATCCTACGTATAGACAAAATATCAAAAAATTCTTTATCTTCATGAACGAAACCCATCCTTCAATATTATTCACCATGAAAACCGATCAGAATAACTAATAATTTTCTTGATTTAACAGTTACCAGAATCAATAATTCACATGAATTTTCAATATTTCATAAAACAGAATATACTGATGCTATTGTAAACAATAAATAATCATCTTATAAACAAAAAATTATCAGCACTAAATTGTATCATCCAGAGATGAGTTAACATACCCATGAATCCGGAAAATTATATTTTAAAGCACATAACTAAACAAAAAGCTATTTTTAATGACTACGATCCTACACTAATAGATAAATTGTTGATGAAAAAACTGATAAAATAGCTTTAAATATGGTATATATATATATATATATACCAATACAAAAAAAATTCTGATTCTTTTTCCCTAAAATATACTAAAGGTATTCCTGAGAAAATTGCTACACACCTCGAAAATAAATATGATTTGAAAACTTCATTCAAACCTCAATAAATTCATTAAAAATAAAAAAGACATTACACAAAGATGATAAATCGGGAGTTTATAAGTTAACTTGCATTGATTGCCAAAAAGTTTATATAGGACAGACTGGAAGAACTTTCCGACAGAGAGTTAGTGAACAGTTGAAAAGTTTCCTCAATAATAAATGTAATTCCACATATTCGAACAATTTATTAGAAACAGGACATGCTTTCAACCATAATTTTGATTTTACACATAGAAAGTGAAAATTACTGGCTGGCGCCAGTCACTGAAGATAAATAGATACAACAAAATCGAAATGGGATTCAACGAACTATCAGACCTAAACAACTATGCCCTTTCAAATATATTCAGATGCACTAGAATTTAGAGACTTATTTATTTTGGTTTTAGTACTCGATAGTGATTTTTGTACCTACTGTAATTCAAATAGAAGCCAATTTCGAAAACAAATTTAATTATTCAAATATGTGAGATATATAAACTCCCTGAAGATGCTACTGAGTTAACGAGATGATCGTTGTATTATAATAACAATAAAAATTTGTGAAAATCAGTATAAACTTGTTCAATATTCGCTATATACCATTCTCAAATTCATGTTAACATTCAAAATTGCTTAGGTACCCGACTGCTGTGAAGATGTTCATTCTATTTCACTTTGATTTAGTCGGTCTTTACTGGAAATTTATTTAAACCAATTATATTGAATTGCCCATTGAACTTCTTAGCGCAATATTCTCCGGCAACGCTCATGTGGTTGTGGACGGTATCCGTTCCCGTGGTTTCAACGTGAACGCTGGAGTGCCCCAAGGCTCAGTTTTGTCGCCCTCCAAGTTCCTGATCCATATATTCTTAGCACGACCAAGCGCCACATTGTGAGCTTCGCGGGTGATAGCACGCTGCTGTCTTTTTTCACCAGTGCTCAACCTTTGAGCACCGTTGAGTCTCACCTTCATAGATCCAACAAATCGGTTCCCTGAACGGATATCTTAAAAAGATAAACGAATGGATTCAACGGAATCTGGACCAGTTCAATGCCCCGAAGACCCAAACAACTTTTTTAGAAAAAGTCAGGTTTGCGCTTAGCAATTATTATTAGCATTAATTTTCATTTTGATAGATATTTGACTAAATAGTGAAGCGCATGATTCAATTTCTGGTTCATTTTAATATACGTTTCGTCTCTACTTGAACTGAGTTCATCGCAGTCCAAGGTATTTTGGTATTTGGATCAATCATTTTCGAAAAAAGAAATGCTGCTTAAATTGTTCTAACTGATAGGTATTTCCTTCAAGATCACGTTCAAGCTAATCCCTCAAAGTGAAGAGTGTAATAAAATTCGGTTTATTTATTTGAAAGGTTTTTCTTATGTTTATGTTCATTTATTTCATATATTTCCTATGAATTCAATCCCAAACCTCTATTTTGAATATGTAAAATATCGATATTATTCGAAAACGAATGATCTTATTCTAAAGGATGTTTCATTTCTATGAAACACGGAAATATATGAAATAAATGAACATAAACACAGCAATAACCTTCTAAATCAATAAACCTAATTTTATTACACTCCCTCTTTTTAATATTTTCAAGGCACAAGTTTGAACGTGATCCGGAATGGAACACCTATCAGTTATAAAACGATAAAAGTAACGAAGGTTTTTTCGCTATTCAATCTCCAGTTTCATTAGTCAAAGAAGAAATTAACTAAAAATTTATGAATGCACCTTGGTTTATTACTCTTATTTCAACCTGATATTGATTAATATTATAAGTAGAATTGTGTATATTTTTCACTCTTTATCTTTTAAAATAATAGTATGAGGTGGAAGAAATATTGAAACAGTATAGATTATGCAAATCGCAGTTTGAAAATCAAATAAAAAATATTAAATAGTTCATATCCCGATACAGAGAAGTTGTTTTTGTATATAAAAAGATCATTTCAATTTTATTAACAATCTTAAGGCGAAACGTGAGTGCTTAATATGTAAAATACCTCTCCCTAGTCTCGGTAACATCGGATACCAGGTTTTATAACGCATTATCCCATAAAATATGAGCAACGTAGCGTGTTCTGTCCATACTTGTCATATTCGTTCTGAAAAGTTGTTATTTAGCAAACATCTTGCCTAAATTTAACATTACCATTTAATTTATTATCCGCTTTATCAACGAACCTCTTCACTACAAATTAGGAATAACTTGAATTCTGTCATTTTGTCTGATCTCTTTGTTTTAAGTTATCGATTCGAGATATTCCTATTTCATTACTAATTCAACTGCTTTTAACAGTCTTTAATTGAATAATATAAATTAATATGTTGATTTCTGTTTATATCTTTGAGCTAAAAGCGGACAGAATTAATTTGTACTCCCAATATTTTTCAGTGATTTAAGTTAGTAATGTTGTTGAGCCAGCTAGCAATCCAGAAATCAGAAAATAGATTGCTTGCGCCCTTTGAACAGTCTTTTAGTTGAAGCAGCCCTACGAACTTCTTCGCAGAGGGGCTCTGAGTTTCGATTTTACCATCAGAAATTTCACGTATGATAATTTAATAAGGTTATTGAATAATCTAATAAGGTTATTGATTCAAAAATTCAACAAATAAAATCCAATCAATATTACAAGAAATATTTAAATTTAATTGATTAATAACCAGAAAATGGTAGCATATCACAGTATGAGCCATATTCAATTAAGGTTCCTATAAATCGCGATAATTTTTTTATACAATTGAATATGATTATGTGATAGCTATAGTCTAATTATAATAGAGAAAATTTTAAACAAAAAACAAAAGAAAAAGCATTCAATTTGGTTTACCTGTTACAAAAGATTTGACTAAAAGATACGTTTCCATTCCTTACGTAAATAAAATATCAGACAATATTGCCAAGAACTTGGAAATAAAATTTGACTTAAATGGATCTTTCAGAACAGTCAATAACTTAGGAATTCATTTAAAAAATAACAATGATCAAACAAATAAAGACAATGAATCTGAAGTCTGTAAAATGAATTGTACTGATTGCTCTATGGTATGTACATTCTGTCAAAAAAGTACCGGGAATTATCGATTTAAATCTGGCGGGGCAATGAGGCAGGTAAAATTTTTTTTCCTAGGTTGGTACCACTGTCCTTAATTACTATGCCAAGCTTGAGCGGGATCTGTCAACTAGTGTGTTTGCAACAGCTGATTAAGTCAGTCGATGTCAGAGTGCGTGCCGATTTTTACTATGGGTGATTACGTTGAGCAAAGAATTTGTTTAAAGTTTTGTGTTGCAAATGAATTTTCGTGTGCCGATGCATTGAAAATGTTGCAAAAGGCCTTTGGTGATAATGCTCTATCGAAAACTCGTGCATGTCAGTGGTACAGAGCCTTCAAGGACGGTCGTGAAGTGGACGCCCATCGACGGCTTCGATCGAAGATAACGTCGATAAAATTAAGGAAAGGGTGCTGGAAAACCGTCGTACCAGCTTGAGAGAGATAGCACATGATCTTAAGATATCCCACGAGTCCGCAAGTACCATTTTGATTGATATTTTGGGCATGAGAAAGGTGGCCGCACGACTCGTACCGAAAGACCTGAATTTTCTTCAAAAACGTCATCGCGAACAGGTTGCTTCAGACATGCTGGATCGCTGTAATTCCGATTCTACATTCATGGAACGCATTATAACTGGTGACGAGACCTGGGTCTTCGAGTACGATATGCAAACAAGCCAGCAATCATCGGAATGGGTGGCAAAAAATGAGCCGAAACCGAAAAAACCACGCCAAAGCCGCTCGAAAATGAAGGTGATGCTCATTGTTTTCTTCGATATTCGTGGCGTGGTGCACTACGAATTCTTTCCAGAGGGTCAGACGGTGAACAAGGAGTATTACCTAGGTGTTATGAAACGTTTTCGTGAGCCCTGCCACTTTTTTCTCTTCCCAAAACTAAAATTGCCCCTTCGTGGCACCCGTTTTGAGTCGATTGAAGCCATAAAACAAAATTCGGCGCGAGAGCTCCATCCCGGAAAGCGCCTATAAAAAATGTTTCTAAATTTTCTAAATGTTTTTAGCTATATGAGAAGTGAAGGTGCAGTTTAAAAGTTAGTTAAAAATGTAAACTTGGCGAAGCCACAGTGTTGGCCAAACAATTGTCGTTAAAATGAATAAATTTTAGAAATAATCTATATTATTTTAGTTAATTATTTTCTTTTATTTAGGAAATATATAGTTATCGTGAACATTGAGCTGTTAGAGAGTGTACAATGGACAGGTCTAATAAATTAACGAAGGAAACAAATGTTGTTCAAGTATTCCGAGTGTCATATTTGCAATAATTCTCCTCGATATATAGCGACATTTAGTGTAAACCGGCATTCAGCTTTAGCGCTCCTAGGTTGGCTGCAAACATCCGAAAGTCATTTAGTTTGAGTGTCATATATATTAGCCGTAGCCATAATAATGTAGTCGCCATTGTATGGAACAAATGCTAGTTGGCATCCCATAGTAAAGCGATCCATTATATATTGTGCTAGGTGTCTCTGCGTGCTCGTAAGGTAATTTATAACTGAAAAAGCACGCGAGGTCATTTTCAACACTGAAATATCATTTGACCATATCGCGCCGACTGGCTCATCTAGCGGGCATGGAAAAAAATAGGTCTACTTAATCTTGGAAAACTTCAGGTTTAATCCTGAAGAATTGCCTGTAATCTTAATTCTTTTATATCAAAGAGCACTTCTATATACTCACAAATTACTGGGCTTTATATTTATTGATAGTTAAGTATGTTGAAATCTTCTATGCATGGTTGTCAGCGATAGTTTCTTGAATGAAATATAGGAATAATATAATTTGAAATGAGAAGTTGAGCATACTAGATCAATCATTTTTGTTATAAAGAAGAACTATAACTTTTAAACGTTATTTTACTCTAGTAATCTTGACCTAAGATAGGGGATGTTTTCATCACAACATCAAAGCAATACTAGAACTTAAAATTCTTTGTAGACTAAAATATTAAACAATTTTTCAAGGTGTTGAAACCAGAATCTTTTGTGAGAATTGTACGTGTTTTCAAAATGATGAAAAATATTTTATTGAGTTTACATTTTGATCTTTGTTCAAAGGAGCTACAGTATTTGCGAAACATTTGTGGTAAATTAATAAATTGTGGAAATATTCTTTATTATTTTATTTAGATTTTTTGTGTGTTTATTCCAATATTCAATATTTTTTGTCTAGGCTATCGATGCCTCATCGCCAATATCAAAATTTCCTAAATTTGGAAGACCCCTACTGTAGGATCTGAAGACAATAGATTTTGTCTTATCGACATTAATTCTGGGTTTCACAAAGATTCGGTGATCACTGGATCAACAGATACTCATGTCAAATTTGACAAACCGATCAACGAATTTGGGTTCAACCAAACAAGTTTAGGTAGTTGATCACGTGGATCAGTTGATTCGAGAAAATAATCTGACAACGTCGCACTTTCAAAAATTTGACCCCAAAGCCATAAAAATGGAAAGAAGGAAAAAATTGATGTATATATTTCTATCGTAGCGCTGTTAATGTAAGGTTAGAATTAAGAACCAGATTGCTTATATGCTTGTCATACCATAACTACGAACTACGTTATTAGTATTACTTGTGTGTATGCAAAATAGAAGGCAGTTCCAAACGGTCAATTTCAACTGATACCCTTTTACGAATTCTGCATACTGATGATTTTACAATGTTTATATGATCTCCTATCGACTACCAGTTGCATAAAATCGTAGACAAACACTAGTTGTAATCTCGCATCGATGGATTCATTCCTTTTACTGCGTGGTTCAATTTTATGTAATAACCCCATCACGACATTTTTATTGCAACCAAAATATATTTTGCAATCAAAATCATCAAATTTTTCGCAAGGATCACTGCTCTCTCTAATTAAATTTAGGTTCTCCGAATTTCACTTCAATTATCTGATGATCACGACGAACTGATTTCGAAAAGCATTTCACAATTATATCACTTGAAAAAAGTAAACTATAAACAATTTCAACTTTTTAACGAATAATACCGAGATCTTGATTTACCAAAATCGACAAAGCAACTTGATCTATGATTAAGTAGCGATTCTAGGTTAGATCAGGGCACAAAATGTTTTGTGGAACTTAATTTGTAAAGGGTCTTTCAATGGGAACGCCTCATTTTTGAATTGACATAACTCACGCATGACAGCCACTGTTCATTTGTGACATTGACAGTTGTATTTGTCAATGTCTACAATTTAATCATGGAAAGGTACATACTCCAACAACGTTTACAAATAATCCAAATTTATTATGAAAAATCGCGATCTGTCACTTTTACTTTACGTGCTGTAACTCGTTATATTCGTCCGGATAAAAGAAAAGTTGAACGTTTAGTGAAGAAGTTTGAAAGAAATTTTACACTTCGTGATATAACAGTGCTAGTGAGATAAAAAAATGCAAGAAGTGAAGAGAATATTGCTGACGTACGTGTACGTGTTGGTGAAGATCAAAATTTTTCGATTTCTTGACGTTCACAAGAACTAGGCATCTCTCAGACGTCTTTGTGACGAATTTTACGAAAAGACCTTGGTTTACGTCTACTAAAAATTTCAATAATTTTCAAATAAACAATGTCTTTTAACTAGAAAACAAAATGGGAACATAAAACTTTTGTAGTGCTTTCTCCTTCAGTTGTTCCGATGAATTTCTCTAATTTTGAATAACAGCATTATCGGCAAAACATATTGCATTCCCAGAGTCCTTCATTTTAAGTGGAATATTTATGTAGATGAGAAACAGAACAGATCCCAACACGGTACCTTGTGGAACTGCATACGTTATAATCCTCTCTGAATATCCGAAATCTCCAATTTCCGCAACTTGGTTCCTGTTTGACAGATACCTCTTAAGTGACCATATATACAGGTCCTTTTAGTCTGTATATAAAAAGATAAACTGACGAAATGTAAAAAAAGTAAATAACAGATGCCACTCAGCATGAGTATAGATAGAGAAATGTATGGCAAATAATTCTGAATTTGCTCACAGAAATGGTTTGACTGTATGAAATTGTCAGAAATATTCAATCCATTTCTACACATCATTATTTAATGAGTGAAATAGTAGTTACTTGATGTTTCTCGAAAACGTTTTCTGTATGAATATTTTGAAAGCAAATCTGTAGAAAGGTGCATATTTATTCGTCAATGCATTTCACCTACACATTAGCTCCATTATTCCCAAGATAATCTAGAAAACATTTTATTGTAGGTGAAATTAGAAACGTCAGTAAACGGCAGACAATTCTTCCTACATTGGTCATTCCATTGTTGTCAGTTAAAATCTTCATCACCTTCACAAAGAAGAGAAAAGAAACGTCAAACCCACGAAATATCCTTGACAAAAAAGTACGAAACGCCCACCAACGTTACTAAAATTACAGATGAAAAAATTTACGACAGGAACGAAGTTTGCATAATATACAACTCATAAAAAATTATACGACGGAACTGTTAATTGCTGGATAAATCATTCCTGCAACTTCACCGTTTTCACGACACGGCGATACTTTTTTCAATTGAAGAAAAACAGAACGGGAGACGCTATGTAAATATTGATGGTGTTTCAATAAACGTTTATAACACAACGTCAGCTTCTTTCACGGCTCGATTAAAAAGTATTGATGTCAACTTGGATTCTTTCTCAATTCGGATTAAGTGGTGACTTAATACATCTCATAAAGACAGCTTCTGTGTTACAGAAAGAGAAATATATTGACACTCCTCTTTTTGCGCACTTGTTCTAGAGAACAGCGTGCTAAAGTTTAGCCCAAATGTCTGTAATTTTCGAGTTTTGAGGCGATAAGGGTCTCAAACGACTATTTTGGACTTTAAATTCAGAATTATATATTTTAACTTCTACATTATATATTGAAACTATATACAAAAACTATCAAATTGATATCCTTATATATAATCAATATAAAATATTTTTCAATGTCTCGGAGAAAACCTTTTTACATCCCGACTTGAAATGTTTTAATACAAATGTATTAACAAAAACTATATAAGTTAGTATATTAACATACAAATACGAGAAAATCCACTATTCCAAAATTATCTAACATTATCCAAATAAAGGATCAAATAAAAATAATTGAACGAGAACTCGAAACATTTGATAGCTATTTCGGCCTATATGGCCTCATCAGAAATGTATTGAATTCAGATTCAAATATATAACAAGATCAAAATTCAACTTACCAAAATAAGATAAAACATGGAACGAATAAACTTGAAGTAAGCTTTAAAGTATCCAAAATAAAACAGAAATGATCAACGTATTGTTACGTATAACCTATAACTATTTGTACTCGGAACACAGAAAAACAATAACAAAACTTATTCACCCCAAATAATGTCCCATGATAAGAAAAATAACCAGAATTTCAAAAATAATAGATAATTGAGGAATATATTGTGGATATAAAGACTCTATATGAAATTATTTCATAATTTAAAAAACCAATTTCAATGTGAGTCAATACTTGATAGAAATAAAATTCAAATGACTTTAAATTCGGAATTATATATTCTAACTTCTACATTATATATTGAAACTATATAAAAAAAACTATCAAATTGATATCCTCATATATAATCAATAATTTCAATGTCTCGGAAAAAACCTATATATTCTAACTTTTACATTATATATTGAAACTATGTCTCGGAAAAAACCTTTTAACATCCCGACTTGAAATGTATTAATACAAATGTATTAATAAAAACTATATAAGTATGTATATTAACATACAAATACAAGAAAATCTTATTTTGGTAAGTTGAATTTTGATCTTGTTATATATTTGAATCTGAATTCAATACATTTCTGATGAGGCCATATAGGCCGAAATAGCTATCAAATGTTTCGAGTTCTCGTTTAATTATTTTTATTTGATCATTTTAGATAATTTTGGAATAGTGGATTTTCTTGTATTTGTATGTTAATATACATACTTATATAGTTTTTATTAATACATTTGTATTAATACATTTCAAGTCGGGATGTTAAAAGGTTTTTTCCGAGACATAGTTTCAATATATAATGTAAAAGTTAGAATATATAATTCTGAATTTAAAGTTATTTAAATTTTACTTCTATCAAGTATTGACTCACATTAAAATTGGTATTTTGGACTTACTGATCCGTCCGTAAACACCTTAAAAATCGAAAAAAGAGGAGAGACTTGAAACTTTTGTGGTAGGTTTGTAGCCTGAATACCTAGCAGAGTTGTTTCAACAATTGTTTCACTACGATGTGTCTTCTTGTGGTTTCTCCGTTCTACTGACTGATGGAGTCTAGTATAACAGAGTTTAAATACAGTTAAGTATGTGACAAAATAATGGTAAAAACAATTCATAAAAACTTAGGGTGTTTAATTGAGTTAGCCGTTTAAAAAATGCCATTAGGGAAATATATTCAGTAATGAGGACCCTTCAACATCTGTTTGTTCACTCAAAAGAAGTTTAGGAGCATTGTTTCTATTGATTTACAACGATTCTAAAAGTGTTAATTTGAAACTTTTGCTTTTGACGTGGATATTTTCATAGTTATTATTGAAATTATGCCTAAATTCCTTAAGATGATAAGCATAAGTTGAATGTAGGGAATCCGATATGTAACTTTTATGGTGTTCTTGGTTTCTTTTCTTGAATGATCTACCTGTCTGGCCAATATATATTTACTAAGGAGCAATCGTTGCAAGTCAACTTGTGATATATTTCCTTTTTTGTTCGATCCTTATTGTTTTTTATATAAGTACTGAGTTAATTGATGGCTTGAAAAACTGCATTGTAATTGAAACTATTTTTAAATGTTTAGCTATATTTCAGATAATTCATTAACATAAGATAACGAAAAGTATTTCTGTGTATTGTTATTTTTTATGATTGGGTTCACGAGATTTAATGCCATGTTATTTTGTTTAATGGATACCATTTTGTCTATCAGAAAGGGATTGTAACCGTTGTTTGAGGCTTTCTCTTTAATATCAAATTTTTTGGAAAAGTCATCGGAATTTAGAGGGACATTCAAAAGTATATGAATGGAACTATTATATGCTGGCATCTTTTGGTTGATGGGGCGATTTGAAGTTTTATGTATTGTAATATCTGTAGTGTGTGGGTTTGTGAAAAATACTGAAATCATGTGAATTATCTTGTTATAGTGTGGTCAAGAAAATTAATGCTGTGGTTCTTTTCTTCATCGATTGTGAATTTGATTTTTGGATGGAGTTTATTAATAAAATTCGTGAAGATATGTAGTTGTCGGTCGGTGTCTTTGAAATAACAAAGAATATCATCTACATATTATATACCAATAAAGAAAATAATTGTTTATCGGATTTAGGTGTATTTTTGATTCTAGATCATCCATGAATTATCGGATTTACATCGTGGCGAAACAATTGTTGTATTAAATATTTTTGTGGAATTTTTCTGATATATTTTTCGATTAAAATGACTTTCCACCAAGTAAGGACCGAATAAATCAAACATTTGGAAATTTGTCTCCAACGAACACATCATATGTAACCGATAACTTCAATATTTCTTATTTCTACAGGGTTTTCCAATAAGATGTTTCATTTTGAATAGCCCGCTATCTGCGCAACCGTCATCTTTTGGCATTTGACAACTACGCCATTTCCAAACATGGAATGATACACGCTTCAACAAAACACTGAAATTGTTAAAATTCACTTCAAAAATGAAAAATTTTGCAGTCATAGTTCGCAAAACGAAAGCACTTCTGGCTCGACGTGAAGAACATTCTCGGCCGGCAATAGTGAAACTGGAGGAAAAATTCGAGCTCTTGGACAAGTAGGCGACGCTCAAGTTCAACTGAGAATATTGCTGCTGTAGCCTGTAGTCATGACAAAAATCCAGGTTTGTCAATGCCTCGTCGATCTTTGGAATTAGGCATTCCACAAACGACATTACACCTTATTTTGCATAAAGACTTTGGTCTTTAGGCTTTTAAACTTCAGTTAACTGTAAAATTCAAGCCATAAAAACAGGTGATATCTTAGATGGAAGGAGACTTTTTCTTGATTAATTCTGAGGGCGTTTCTAGCTATAGAAATATTTATAAATGAATATTCATGTTATTCTTTTCGGCTATCATTCTGACAGTTTATCGAGATCGCATCCTTTCATTTCCATCCAGGTGCACATATATACGGTCAACGTCAAAATCTGTCAGATCGGTTCCTCGATCCGGATTTTAAATAAGAATGGAAATATCTACGATTCCGCACAATGTGAGCACCTTCGCACAATGGGGCTGCGTGTATTGATACAGATTCGGGATACAATTGAAATTTGATTTTGTCTGTTTTCTTATAATCAACCCAGGTAGATCTACTGGTTTCTGTCCCTATTGTATTTTTCTGTACAGATATTTATATGGAACTGGAACGGAAGATAATGCGTAAATATTTGATTTCAGAAAGAGTCTCATCGACTTAATCCGGTCAGGGTAGGACTCAGGCGCCTTGACAGAGTGACTTTGGAATTAAAAGTTATTTTTCGTTTTTGCTTGAAACGAGAGTATACAGAGTTTGAATATCAAAACATATTTAATCTGTTAATCTTCTACAATTTTAATTTCAAAAAAATTTTAATATATATAATTATATAATGTCAAATGGAATAAATAAACCAACAGATATAAAATATGTGGAATATATGGAATGTCAATGGTTTAAATATAGCCTTATAACACCTTACACTTTTCTGTGATTTGTTAAAAACATAGACTATCTTGAATTTTGAAGTTAGTCTGTTTAAAGCAATTTATCCTGTTAAGTACGTTAGAGGTGAGATATAGTGATAGTTATTTGATTTTGATATTTGGAATATTATTTAGGGCCGATGAAGAGATTACTAGAATTATAATTGTTTTTTGAAGATATAGTGCATGTTTTGAGAGATTTCTGAATTAACTTATTTGAATATTTAAATATATATATTGTGAATAAACCATATTATTATTATTATTATTATATTAAATACTTCAAATAAATTATATTTTTTGAGAAGTCCTTAAGTTGTGTTCATGTTTTTGAAAGGCAATTGGTGTTCTTAATGGTAAGATCAGAAACAAAATTTTGTTTCCTTTAAATATTTATTTATTAATTTTAATGACTTTTTTATATATGCTGGTTTATTTATTCCATTTGACATTATATATTGAGTTTTGATTATATACGTCTATTGAATATAAGCGATGCTTATTGTAGACATTAATTTCATTCTAAAAGTTTTTTGAATAAAATTTTTTTGAAATTAAAATTGGAGAAAACTAACAGATTAAATCTGTTTTGATATTCAAATTTTGTTATATTTCTTCTATCAAGTAAAAAGCCTTTTTCTATTTCAGAGTATGCAGAATTTTGAAATAGTGCGTTGAGTTTCCATAGCTGCCGAACCAGACATCTTAGAAATTTCGTTCGGAAACAGGCTCCTTACATTTTCATTTTTGCATCTCAAAAATTACATTTTAATACACAGAATGTTACCAAAAAATTCAACAAAAGGTTGATTTTTCTAAAAGAATTACATCGCACATTTTTATATATTTTCAATGGCCTCCAGTACCTCTATTATAACTCCAAATATTAGAGATATTTTTCCAACAGTACAAATCTTATTCGAAGAAAACTTCAAAAAGTTGAGAGAACAGTAGTTCGTTAAAGGTCCTGTACCGACTGTCATAAATCGTTATACCAAATCTTTCAACTTCTCTAAATTATTAGTGAAAATAAATACAAGAGGTTTGTTACATTTGAAGGAACGAGAAATAGCAATTTCAAATTCTTCATATTTAGCAATTAATAACGGATATCCTGTTTATGGCAGGTTGATCATTCAGCAATGATGCCAAGGCAAATCTTTCAGTTAAAAAAATTCTTATCAAGTTTGATTGTTCCCTCACTTTTTTGCAGTTTTTTCTGAATAAGATCTGTACCGTTGAAAAAACATTTCTAATATTTTGCGTCATGATAGAGATATTGAAGGTCATGATCTATTTAAAAAAATCCTCCATTCGTTAATTAATTTTTGAGGAACACCTGAATATTACAAAATAATTTCCTGAGATGCAAAAATGAAAGTACCAGTGGCCTGCTTTCCAACTTGCAAGATTTCTGTTCAACAGCTATGGAAGCCCAACGCTCTAATGCAGGACCCCGCAAAAATACAGGATTTCGGGGATTATGATGAAGGGTCTTTATTTTAGAACGTAGGTTGATATGATCCCTTGTTTTGTCCCCTACAATTACGTCTTGAAATATATTTACGTTAAATTCGGACACCTTGTGTACCTTACGAATCAATAATTATAGCTCAAATGTGCAAAAACTTGTTATAGTTGAAAATTGGAAGGAACTGGTTGATTTGAAAAAAAATTGACAAATTCTTTACGTTTCGCGTCATTTTACATGTAAGCACGATACCCTTGCAACAACCAACTAATCAATTCAAAATTTTTTGAGGAGACAGTAGTTTAGAATGTAATTTCGAACGTGAAAGTATTGGGTTGTTCGGAAAGTAATTTCGTTTTCTTTTTCAGAAAATGAAAGACATATTTCGTACAGTGAATGAATATTATTATTTATTAAATTACATATTGGACATCCCGGTCCAACATCTTCTGCATCTTTCTTGTAGAAGCGTGATCCCACGCTCATAACATGTTTGGTCTGTGCTGGCAAAAAGCTGATCCAGGTGATTTTTGACCTCTTCATTTGATGTAAAGGTTTTACCGTCCCAAAAATTTTGTAATGGCTGGAAAAAATGATAACCCGAAGGCGCCAGATCTGGATGATATGGCGGGTGTGGTGGTCAAGCTATAAAAGCTTTTGACGAGTGACCAAACTTGTATACGGTCTCGCCTTATCTTGGTGGAACACTAGCCTTTTTCTGTTGATGTGTGATAACAACACTAATTGAAATATTTAATAGAGGAAAATTCAGGTCACTGGCCACCAGTCCTCAATTTCTCCGAAACGGCCCTGCCCTTTGGTCAGTATTGCATTTCATAGAATTCCAGGTTTTTGATGTAGCAATTGTAAAGGTTCTTTTGTGGCACCATCGAGGCGATTTGTTTCCGATGCCAAATCACAAATTCGATTTTAAAATTGAAACGTTAGCAGAGTGGAATGGCAGCGAATAAAAGGGAACTAACAATGGAGGCCCATAAAAAGTCACCGATTGATATAACTAATAACAAAATGCCATTGTTTCGCACTTTGGATGAATTTCTATTTCGTAAATTGAAAACATATGGTCGCGTAAAATTTTAATATCATATAAAATCGATCGGTGGAAATGGATTTCAGCTCTTCGCAGCATTTAACTTGCTGCGCACAGGTTTATGCTTTTGTACTTTACACGTCATACATTTCAGTGAATGTAGTGATTTTAAAATGGAATATAGAACTCAGTGAAAATCGATGATGCGAATTTTGACTCCGATTTTCTTTGTGTTTTTTTTTCATTTTATAATAAATGATATAGCACATTTTTCAGTATATACCCATAGAGTTGTGCGATTTTATGAAAATTAAGAATTCCTGTATTTTATTTAGGGGGCGACACTGCCGTGAGGAACCTGACTCCTGTTTCCACAGGGTGCACAAGTTATCTCTGTCCAAGTTTCACAATGTGATTCTGTAGGCAATTTGCAACAAATAGTTCCTATAGAAAATAGTCCAATTATCTTTCGTTGCAAAGTTATTCAAGATTATATTATTTTGTTACGTTTCACATTTTTTCACTAAAAATATTGGATAACTTTAAAACTATCATCTTAATCAAAATTCATGGTACACTATTGGAAAGAGCGGAAAATTCTTCTTAGACTAGGGTAGTTCATGGAGATTTTCATGAAATCCTCACTTATTATAGGTTAATGAAAAAATGATTATAAAATTTTCTTCAGCCATAAACTGTGGTCTAAGTTCACTCTAAATTCCGGCCCGTAAATCCCAATGCAAATTATGTGAAAAATCTGACTTATATATGAAGCCTTTCAATGAAGTATAACGCATTGAAAGAAAACTTTATTTTTATTGAGTAATAGACGGAATAATAGCAGAAAACGTAAACAAGCCCTGAAATATTGAATTTCCACAATTCCCATGTTTGGGCTCATAATGATCAACACGCAACTGTTAGGACTCATTAACAACACGAGTTCAAGGTTAATATATCGCTAGCCTTGACAAGATATGAAATTTTTGAGCCGATATTAATTCCGGAGCGTTTGAATTCTGCTACTTCACGAAATCTTTTGGAAAGTAAATTTTTGAGTTATTGGAAGACATGGCTCTGAACCAACGGCACCAAATTTAGGTTCAAATGTGATTCTACAGGTAATTCTCAACGAAAAATTTGCTATAGAAAATGGTCCAAGTATCTTTCGACGTAAAATTATTCAAGATTCTATTATTATGTAACGTTTCTCAATTTTTTCAGTGAAAACATAGGATAACTTGAAAGTTATCATCCGAATAAAAATTTTGTCTACACTTTTGGGAAGAGCGGAAAATTCTAATTAAACGTGGTGGTTTCATGGAGATTTTTACGAAATCCTTACTTATTATAGGGTGGTTAAGGAAAAGATGATTATAAAATTTTCTTTAGCCATAAATTGTGGTCGAAGTTCACTCTAATTTCCGGCCCGCAAATCCCCATGCAAATTATGTGAAAAATCTGCCTTATTTATAAAGGTTTTGAACGACGTATAACGCATTGAAGAAAAACGTTATTTTTATTGAGAAATGGATGGAATAATACCAGAAAATTTAAACAAGCCCTGGAATATTTAATTTCCAAAATTCCCATGTTTGGGCTCATAATGATCAACACGCAACTGTGAGGACTCATTACCATTACGAGTTCAGGGTTAATATATCGCTAGCCATGACAAGATATGAAATTTTTGAGCCGATAATAATTCCGGAGGGTTTGAATTCTGCTAATTCCCGAAATCTTTTGGAAAGTAAATTTTTGAGTTATTGGAAGACATGGCTCTGAACCAACGGCACCAAATTTAGGTTCAAATGTGATTCTACAGGCAATTTTCAACGAAAAATTTGCCATCGAAAATGGTCCAAATATCTTTGTTGTAAAATTATTCAAGATTCTCATCATCCAAATAAAAATTTTGTATACACTATTAAAAAGAGCGGAATATTCTAATTAGACAATGGTAGTTTCAAGGAGATTTTTATAAAATCCTTACTTATTATAGGGTGGTACAGGAAAAGATGATTATAAAATTTTCTTCAGCCATAAATTGTGACCGAAGTTCACTCTAAATTCCTGCCCGTAAATTCCCGTGCAAATTATGTGAAAAATCAGCCTCACTTATAAATTTTTTCAACTACGTATAACGCATTGACGGAAAATTTTATTTTTATTGAGAAATAGATGGAATAATACCAGAAAACTTAAACATGCCCTGGAATATTTAATTTCCACAATTCCCATGTTTGGGCTCATAATGATCAACAGGCAACTGTTAGGGACTCATTACCAACACGGGTTCAGGGTTAATATATCGCTAGCATTGACAAGGTATGAAACTTTTAAACCAATAATAATTTCGGAGTCTTTAAATTCAGCTACTTTTCAAAATCTTCTGGAAAATGAAATTTTTTATTTATTGGAAAGCATGCCTGTGAACCAAAAACTCCAAATTTGGTTTCAAATGGACGGTTGTCCAGCACACAATAGTAGAATAGTTACAGAATGGATGGAGATTCATTTTGAAGGGAAACAGATAGAACGTTTCGGACTTATCAGATGGCCTGCTCGAAGACCCGACCTCACACCTCTAGACATCTTCCTTTGGGGTGTTTTAGAAGATATGGTGTATAACATTCCAATTCATACTCGTGGCTAGGGGCAGTTGCGGAAAGCTGTGGATTATATCCGAAAACGATGTAGGCTTTGAGTCAGAGAGGCAAATTTTAGAATTTTTGTGATAAGTTTTAAATTTGTATGACTAATAAAGATTAGAATTGATAGTAATTTTTCCTCTGATGGTGTATACCTCACTTTTTGTACTCTCGAAGTTTTACCTTTATTGTCCAATGAAAATGAAGATTTAATAGAATGTTTTTATTATACGTCGTTGAAAAGCTTTATAAACAGGGCAGTTTTTGCACATAATTTCCATGGGGGCTAATGGGGCGGAATTTAGAGTAAACTTTGATCAGATTACATATTTACCTTAAAATTGTATAAATTGTATTGAAATTTGTCTCTTGAAAGTTCAATCTACTTTTTTATGGCATAATGAGCTATTTGGTAGTGTGAGAAATAGTATCTTTTTTGTTGACATCTAAATACGATAGGAGTTTCAAAAATAATATGGAGTAATTTGGAAAAAAAACAAATTTATTCAACATTAAAATTTCTAAAGACTCAATTTATTTTCATCTGTTACCATTTGATCGAAAATAATCTGAGATTGACGTCACATTGAAGTAAACAACATGTCTGTCATTGCTCTGTGCCTTCGCATTGGTGTCTTCTTAGGAATTACAAATTTTCAACTACTGAAAATTATTGTAAACAGTAAAACTATTATTTCTTACATTCCCCATTAGTTTTTGAAGATCATGGATATTAATTTTGAAAGAGCAGATTACGGTAACTTGTCCAAAAGCTGTCCGTTTAAACTTTGAAAAAATTGTTATTCAGCTGAGCTTAGAAATATGAAAATATCTTACCAACACATTCGTATAATAATTATTCCATTAAGTATTTTCTTGCATTTTTTCAAATGTGGAAATTATTTAAACATGAATAACTAACACTCACTATAAACTTAGAACATCTAAACTGTCGTTCAACAGAATTTAAGGTCTTTAAACAATCTCTGGCAAAAACTGAATTATCTAATTTTTCAATAATCACGAAATTTAGTTCGGAAAAGATGCTAATGAAACATTTAAAGTTGAGTATGAATGAATCAACATATTTACTGTTTGTTTACATTTCGCGAAAGTTCTACTGAAGAGCACCATATTGATTTCTACAGAAGGCTAGTAAAGATTCGTATTATCTTCATCATAAAATAATTCACAGATAATATCCATGCTATCATCAAGATTCCTGCGTGAGAATTTAACCACAATTTGTTGACTTTGGGCATATTTTTTTCAGATAATTTTGCTAATGGTAACTAATAGCAAAAATAAAAGCTTACCCAACTTGACATTGACAGTTTTATTAATTACTTCAATGTGACGTCACCAACGGTGTTGTACTTTTACAAATGTTATTTTTTGAAGAAATATTGTCGGCTCAATAAACACCACTAAAAATTTGAAATGGTTTTCAGGAACCATTCAGAACTCCCATTGAAAAAATTTTTAAAATGCACCACTTCACTAATTAATCATCTGGTGCAGTTAATAGTAACCGTTTACAATATTATTCCTACTACAAGTCATCAATATCATCTTTGGAACTAACCCGATGCAACATGACCCCCATGAAATTTCTTTTAATCCACCAGACGTCTCCATAAAAATTTCGTCGGAATTTCAGGTATCTCAAGGTGTTAATTTTGGTCGTTTTGTCTAAAGCCTCTCCACGGGGTGCAACCATTTTGTCTGCAGGGCTTCACACCTCGAGAATAAAGTCCAGATGTTATTTGGCTTCTTCACGAAGCCAGTTGCCCGAAGAATGAAATCATTCAGGAATGTAAACACGGATAGCTGACCAGTTTGAATTTGGATTCCTCCGTTGACCAATCTAGCATACCTGGGACTCGTGGACGGTTATAATTTCCATTCAAGACCATTAATAAAGATTATGTCTAACCGGGTATTCTTTCCCATACGTTATGTCAATAACAGAAAATACTGAAGGATGAAATTCATTAATGAGCAGTTTTGAGAATTGGTACTTGCTTTATTTCAACAGGAATGACTAACGAAAAAACACATGTGCCACAGTTTTATTATTTTCGACTGATACGAAATATCTAAATGAGATCTTGAAGTAAATGATGTACAAGGTGCGTTCTCAAACAAACAAGACTTTTTCGAAATTGCAAAATCTAGAGCCATCGTCCATAACTGAATTGAAAAGATATATTTAGTAACGTTTTTCTGAGTGTACACGACAAATGAACATGTAAGGGAACATCGCGCAGCATCGAAACGATATAGAAAGAATCTGAAGAACATATTCCTGTCAATAATTTATATTTTCCTTAGATTCTCTTTTTGACTCTGTGAGATATTAATTCTATATGTAATAAATAAAAAGTAGCGGTTTTTCACTTTATAGTAGGATCATTACAAAATTTGAATATCAAAAAAGATTGAATCTGTCAGTCTTCTACAATTTTAATTTCAAAAAATTTATTCAAAAAACTTTTGAAATTAAATTTATTTCTTATAAGCACTGCTTATATTTAATTGACATATAAAAAAGAAACTCATTATACAATATCAAATAGAATTAAAAAAACTCAACAAATATAAATTGTAAATTAAAATTAATAAATAAATAAATGTTGGTTTGTTTCGTTCCAAGCATGTGCATTCACTTATTTATTAATTTTAATTGACAACTTATATTGGTTTTTTTAATTCCATTTGATATTGTATGATGAGTCTCGATTTTAGACGTCTATTAAATATAAGAAGTGCTTATAATACATTAATTTAATTGTAAAAGTTTTTTTGATACATTTTTTGAAATCAAAATTGTAGAAGACTAACAGATTAAATCTATTTTGATATTCAAATTTTGTAATAATCCTTTTATCAAGTAAAAATCCGCTTCTTATTATTTTATTTTATATATAATATATAATTATATTAAGTTTTTAAATAAAGAAATTCATTAGGCAGTGTCGATTGGTTTAACCAAGACCATAAAGTGCCTTACAAACTTTGTGCGAGTCTGTTGTGCGCATAGAACATAGAGTACCTTGGATATTAGATGTGCCTAGTTTGAATGTTCAACAAACAGATATTCCTAGGGGTCGTATGGATAAGTTTATTCATTGTTAAATGATTTTATCTTTTAAATATTAAGTTGAACTGTACTTATCTGAATTCTAATTTTTTGATGTGCTACATGTTTCGAGAGTTTTTGAAGTAACTTATTCAAATATATTAAATATTTCTAATAAATTAGTTTTTGAGAAGTTCTTAAAATAATGTTGTATATGTTTGAGAAAGATTTAGTTTTCATAAATATAAGATCAGAAAACAAAACATTTTGTCTGAAGCAAAGCTGCGTACGCTTGTCTGAAGAGTTCAGTGCGCAAGCTTGGAACGAAACAAACAAATATTTATTTATTCATTTTATTTGACAATTTGTTTTTATTGGGTTTTTTAATTCCATATGATATTGTATAATGAGTTTCGATTTTATACGTCTATTAAATATAAGCAGTGCTTATAAGACATTAATTTAATTCTAAAAGTTTTTTCAATGAATTTTCTGAAATAAAAATTGTAGAAGACAAACAGATTAAATCTATTTTGATATTCAAATTCTATATATCTTCTGAGAAAAAGTGTGTCTAAGACGTTTTATACAAATTTTCATAATTTAAGAAACTTTCTGAAATTAAAATTTGTAGAGAGGCGAATAACTCTGTTTGATATTTAAGATATTGAATATAAAATATCTCAATGAAATGCACCATTTCTTCAAAAATAAGTCCTATGAAATTTTGAACTATTGAAACTATAAGCGATAATATTTTTTATTTGTTTGAGTGTAAATGTGGCCGAAAAGATTTCATTTCGCCAGGCATAAGCAACAGGTATTCATGTTTCGAAGCTTTTTGGCTTATCTTCAGTGCAATGCTGTAATGCCGATGAATACAACATAGCCACACACCTATATTCGCCCTGCATAGTGACACTAATGTCACAAGTCTTTCGTTTAAAACGACAAAGGAAACATTCAGACTGGTTGTTTCAGCAGAATTGAGGTACAGGTGGGGCGAGGTTTGGTCTCGTCAGTGATTATTACCCTGTAAGAGTTTGAAGGATATTCAAGTTGCTCCCTATCGCGGTGGGTCAGAAATATTTTGGGTGGTATAATATTCAATGGAAGAACTGAATTCATTTATGTACCATGAACAATGACTGTTGAATAAATAGTATACCAAAAACATCCTCAATTCCATTATTACGCGCTTGTGCAATGAATTAGGACATTTCAATATTATCGCTGAAATTGGCAGGCTCCAAGCAAGCCTTCGAACGCAAATACTTGAAATTTGGTGTATTGTGTGAATTTTATGTGATTCAAAAAACGTTTTGTCCTTCTTTCTGAAAAGACACTAAATTTTAAGACACTCTGTGTGTCTTGCGATTCAGGAATGATGACGATTCCGTCTGTTATTCCAGATCAAAGATCAGCATGAAATTATAAGTTCTTGAGAGGCGAGCATACAAAGGAAAATCTCATAACGGATCCCGGCCAAAGTTAAAGATGTATATGTGAATCGATTCGTGAATTCTTATGCATTTCGTTTGAATAAAAGCAGGAATTGGCAGGCACTTATAGGGGGGCATAAAAGATCAACTGACCTGCTCGTAATGCTTCCATTTGCACAGAGGGATACGGTATTGCATAAGGATAACCGCCTTCCTTCCGCAGAGTTTTAGGTTTTCTACGAGGTCTGTATTTGTAATCGGGATGTTCCTTCATGTGCATCGCTCGAAGTCTTTTGGCTTCGTCGATGAAGGGCCTCTTATCATCTTCGGAAAGCAGCTTCCACTCAGCTCCTGAAAGTTGAATGAATTATTCGATTCATCAGTATTATTAACTACAAAATATTACTATGTTTATCAATTCTTATAAATCTTTTTTCAGAAAAACGTATAAAATATCTTATATGGTGGAGGCAACTTCTAACTATCAATTAAGTTAAAATTAAATCAGTTTCAATAATAAGAGTTCACTGAAGATTGCGAAAATTGTTGAAATAAGCAATCATTTTTTGGTGATTGAATGTGTTATTCCTTAATTTCAATTCGAAACAAATTTGTGTTGGATGATGGATTTAGATTATTTTGTTTTCGTTTGATTCTTTATTGGTTTGTTGCCGTTCTATATATCTATAAAGTGAATCAATGTTTTCTGAGAAATGTTTTAAATTAAATCTGTAGAGGTTGCGGAGAATGAATCCAGCTATACATTAAAAATTTATTTTCATCAAGAAACTACCCAATCAATCAAACGTCAATTTCAGAAGAAATATAGCATCGCTTTCTCAATTTCTTCGTAGATCAAATTCGCAATTCAGTAACAAAAATAGAAAGGAAATAGACCATCGAAAATATGAAAACTGAGAAAAGAAGAGCGAATAATAGACTCTATTGAGAGAAGTCGATCGATAACGAATTAAATCGAAACTCCTGGCGTATTCGAGAATGGGAAAATCCATCTCGAATAATCTTCATTATTTCCAGTTGAATCGTATATAAAGTCTCGAACGAAAAGCAATTCCGTAAAAAGAACTTTTCCGATTTTCCGTGCAACGTCCATTGTTGCACGGAGCAAGATAAAGCAATCTCTTTGAAATGATGTAACTGAAGTATCTGTTCGTCGAACAATATGGCCAAACAATGCCAACTAAAGAGACAGCGCTGTCTCCTTTGTCTAATTCCAAGTGTTTGTTTCATATAAAAGGGCAGTTTGAACTGCAAATCTATAGGAAAATATAACTGATTTTAAGCTATTCTCCCTTAATATCCTCTCTTCTCTTGACACAGCCTTTGTTAGCGACAATTGCAGAGTGGGCATTTCCAATTCTGGAAGCAAACATCTTGTGAGAAACTTAACAATGAGCACCCAGTTTCTTTTTGTTGGTAGTGGTTGCATATGACACCTTTCACGTGTTTATTATATGCATGGGATTGGACCTCTGGCTCAATTTTCGGGCATTGTTAGAATGACTTGAAATTACCTGTTGGAAATCCGATGCAGTTGGTGTGTAACAAAAAGATGGAAGAAACGGGTCCGGAAGTGAACCTTCTAAAGAATAGAGACCGCAAAATGCGAATATAATCGATCAGTGAAGGAGTTAGCCTTAGAAAATCTGAAAGCGATAGACAGTAGGTGGGTAAATTAAACCAATAAAAAGTATTCATGGCAAACACAAATAATGAAGCACATATTATGACATTTAGAATGTTTTTGTTTCTACTAAGTAATTCTGACACTACTGTATCACAAAAGCAGCGGGACTGTTCAATGAAAAAAAAAGATTTTATAACGGATTACACATAATTAACCATATTCAAATAAAAACTGTTCAATATTTAATGACTTGATAAAAATCTGATTGTATATATATCATTAAAATAGAATATTCATAAATAGAATCTTTCGACAAGAAGTCATTTATAGAAAACACTTTTTTTTAAGAATTTTTCCAGGAAATTATTGTGAAAATGTGTTTTAAACTGAAATATGCCTTAGAAAGAACACTTCAAAGGAGAAAATGTTAAAATGGGAAAAAATACTATGGAATATTCTCAAAATTTCTTTAAAATATACACCTGAGCAGTCTGAATTGATAATTTTGTCAAGTAAAATGTAATTTATAATACTGATCATGTTTCCAATTACACATCCAAAGAGATATGACGAAAAAGTTCATTTAAAACCAGAAATGTCAACCAACCTTGTTGTCAGTAGAGTTTCAGGGGAGATTTTTGTTGTATCAAAAGACACAAATAATTGTGATCTATCTATAAACATTCAAGTAAAATAAATGTAATAATTGTAGGGATAACTATAAGAATTTAATGTTTAGATCAATTTCTAAAGGAAGAACATTGTCGAAGTTGGATATATATTATAAGAATTTCAAAAAAAGAGCACAAAAATTGATTTGAATGTGAAAACTTATATAATTGTATTCAAATGTGTTAGATATAATGCTTCAATTACATTTCTCCTGTAAAAATCCCAGAATTGAATGAAAATATGACCTCAACTTAAAAAATTTTATCACCGGTACCATAGGATAAGAAACTCGATTAATAAAACTTATTCATCATGGATCTGACGGAAAATTTTTACAAGGAATTAGCAGTAGAAAATTCTGAAGAAAAAAATGATAATAATGATTCAAAGAGATCATTTGAAATGAATTAGAACTGATGAAAAATTCAATGAGATTGATAACAGGTATAAGAAAAAAGAGTTGTTGAAAAAGTGATAAGTAATCATAGATATTATGATGTACAGGTTGTTTTAGTTCAAAAACTATCGTCAAGTAGGAGCAGCAACCCTGTATTATCAAAAATATTGAAGGTTATCTTTTTATGTATTAAAATTATGATCATAATGTATTACAAGAAATATGCCAACAATAAAATTAAAACTGTACAAATATCTACAAAATCAATATAGACTGAAAATTCACTACGAAGGTTTTTTTCAATATTACAGATAATAGCTCTGGTTTAATTATCCAAAAAAGCTTCAAATTTAATCTGAAATATCTCTTGAATGCTTTTTAAAAATAAATTGAATAAAATATTCTGAAAATGGTGGTTCATTTCATTGACATATAAAATTATCAACACATATGAGGGCAGTTGACCAATAAAGAATCAAAAGAAAACAAAGAACTGACCGTGATTATCCTGAAACCATCATCCCAGACAAGCCTGCTTCGATAAGATATTCAGAAATAACAAATTCCATCATAAAAAAATGCTTGAATTTGAAAAAATCTTTTTTATTTCCCCTTTGAAAAAATAGATAGCATCTTCTCTCCAAAATTTTTCTGTTGAATAGGCTAGTTCTAAAAATGGTACTCAGTTAGTTCAACACTTTTATTTAAGTTCGCTTTCAAACAGGATATTTGACGAATAAAGGTATATAGATATATTTTATTGATTGTTATTATAGCATTCAAATAATTTCCAACTGAGAAGAATATGGATGAGAATTTCCGATTGTTTTTCTGGAGAATGTGCTCTATATTGTGTAAAAAATAAAATAAAAAACCTTTTCAAATTCTTTGTGGCGCATTTTTCAGTGATGGAATTTGTTGTTTCTGAATCGAAACAGGCTTGTCTTGGATGATGGTTTCTGGATGATCACGATCAGGTACTTCATGTTTTCTCTTGATTCTCAATTGGCTAACTGCCGTTCATGTGTATCGATAAATCTATGTCTATGCCACAGTGTTTCTTAGACATTTCATTCAATTCAATTTTAAGAAGTTTTTAAGAATTTTTTCAGATTCAATTTGAAGAGGTTTCGGAAAATTAATCCAGCTCTTATCTGTAACTTGGAAGAGTCCCATAAAATATACAAGAAAAATTTTTCGGTAGTTCATCTTGTTTGCAATTCCATTTAGTGCCTATACACAAAACTCAATAATTTATTCAAGATAAGCATTTGTTAACGTTGACCAGAAAGATCCTAATTCAGATATCCCTTAACAATTTGGTAACACTTTCTTCATATTTGCCCACTGGAAACATTATTATGTGGTGTTGTCTTTTCCTGTTGACAGAAGACGATGACACATACTAATTGTCGTCAAATATCTACTACCCATCAACCCCAACAAATAATACATAAAACATGTGGCGCCTATTGTCAAACAAAAATTTTAGAGCGAGCTCCAATTTTATCTGAAGAATAAACACAATTGAGCGCCAACCCTGGCAGACGCAGGGATTCTTACCAATTAGAGAAAGAATGATAATTCCTTCATTATCCAAGACGTGCTAGATTCCTCTTCTTCCAAGACTTCGGGTCGTCTTTTGTAAGGCAGGTGGAAAAGGAGATCTTATCGAATCAATATTGCTATATTAAAAGGCAAAAGGCATTCTATGAAACGAAATTGATGTGTCATTTTCTTTAAGTGTTATTCCGCTGATCGTTATCCACCATCTTTATTTGTACGTTTGTGTTCGGGGGGACTCGTTAGGCCTCTTGATTCAGTAATTATTGTTTCTGATGGTAAAATGATGGTTCTGATCCTATCGTTTAATCATCGTTTATGTTTCGCGTGATTTATTCTTGTGTGGATTAACAAAGAAATTTCGTTTCGATAAGTCATTGCGCTAGATTGGTGAAAGTAAAATCGATACGTGACAGCTAAATCGGGGGAAACTCACTTAATTATTGAGTATCCTCAGTTATCGGGATCGCCAATATTTCAATATGGCAGGTTCTGTCCTGATGGACAGACAACCTTTTTTGATAATACCAAAATATGTTTCTTTTCTTTGGCGTAATTCAATACTTAAATGAGAGTAAAGAGTTGAAATAATTGTATATTTCCAAACTCTCAGATTTTATTATTCTTCATCAAAACACAATCAATATGAAAATAAAAATTCATTTCAATAAAATACCAGGAGAAGAAATAATTTCATTAGAAGATGTCGCTACTAGTTTATTAGTGTCATCATTAGGTTTTTCAGTATCTGTCATTTCGGTGAAGTGTAAACAACATAGTTCTGTTTGCTCTGAAAATATCAACTTTTGTAACTAATTATGTGTTTTATCACTTCAATATGAAGAACGCCCTAGCTGAACGAACGTGCCAGTAGTGGTTTGCTATTTGCCATCATTTAAAAGCAACGGGAACGATCCGAAAGGTAGGAAAAGTGCAGTTTTTTCACGTGTCAACAGCTGATTCAACGGCAAAAAAGAAAGCGATTTTTGCAGCGAATTGTAACTGGCGTTGAAAAGAGAATTCATTACGATAAACCAAAACATCGGACAACGTATTGATACCCCATCATCAACTGACAGGCCGAATAACCATGGCGACAAGATCATGCAATGTATTTGATGGGACCAGCGTTTGAGCCGAGTATTGCGAGAAAATGGGTCACAATACACGATACAACAAATAGCAACGACCTAAAAAGTTCAGGATCCATCAAATAATGCTGGATTCTTCCAATACATATTGTATATAAGATCAGGCCGAATTCTACTACGAATTCTCAGTTATGCAAGTTTTTATGCCGAAATTTGCAAAACTCAGACATTTTTGGAAATGTTAGCGCCTTGTATTAAGAGTGCAGAAGGAAAATGTATTAATTGTGGCGAATATATTGTTAGAATACTTATAATCATAAATATATTGTATAATATAAAATATGATGAAAAAAGGTAAATAAAATAGTTAAAATCAACGATTCTCAAAGATAAATCACGAACAAAGCGAGGTTGAAACAATTTAAAATCCTACGGATCATTCTGGTCAAGATGGGACAGTAAATCTTTGGACTTCCAGCCAGTAGTCGCCAAAATAACGCTGCTTTCACCAACGGTTCCATGGTGTAATGGTTAGCACTCTGGACTTTGAATCCAGCGATCCGAGTTCAAATCTCGGTGGAACCTGAGTTGTATCGTTTTTGGGCGCTACAATTTGGCAATGCTTATAAATATATATTTGGTTATAAACAAAAGGACAGCTCCTTTGACTCTTAGCCGATGTGAAGGGCTTGGAGCATGAAAATAAAGACCAGAGCCTATAGCCCACTTTTTCTTGAAGTTTTGCAATAGAAATCATGGGTTTCCCCTGAGGAATTTGAAGCCGCTGAAGAAGCAAAGACTGACTTTAGCCTGCCAAATCAATAATTGTTATGAAAAGACCTGTAAGACAAATTTTTATGTTTTTAGGTTTTAACCTTTCAGCAGCCAAATTCAAGAAATTGTATGAAAAGACAATTTTCAGGATCTGCTGGGCCATAAAAGCCTACGTGTGTTTTGATGGAAAAGTGAAACGAAATAAGTCTTCTCTTAGGAGTTTTTTAGTGTGCCGAAGTGCAAATTAAACAGCAACATCGACATAATAAGATATATCAGTGATAGTTCTTTAAATAGAGATTTTCTAATTTTTTTTTACTTCTCAAAATAGATTAGAAGGAATTAAAACATATCATCAAAGTGATAGGTCAGTCGAGAATTGGGTTGACGTCATAGGTACTCTGCACACTGAAAATCTTTGAACATGAGTTAACTTGGCATCCTGGTTTCCTCTATAAAATCAAAATCTATCTGCTTGAATGATATTATAAATTGTTGAAATTCTATCTTAGTGAAAGACGATTCAGAGTGTAAATTAATGGTGAGAAATCAAAATACTTCCCAGGAGATCCTCAGGAAACTGTTATTGGACCACTGATGTGCATGCTGTACAACGCTGACCTAGCTACAAATCCTTATACCATATTGGGAATCTCCGTAGATGATACAGGCATACTAGCGGTTGGTGTAGATCCACAAAATGACACCATTAAATTTCAGAAATATTTGAAGGGCATACAAAAATTACTCCACAAGATCCAAATAAATGAGTCCAAATCTGAGCAAGTGAATTTCATCTTAGGGAGAGGCCAGTGTCAACCGGTTTATATGAATACTGTACTAATACCAGAGGTCTCAAGTACAAAATACTTGAGGATGCATCCAAGAAACACATTATCAAAAAAGGAAGCAAATATACTTGAAAACACGAAAACTGAATTGGTTAGGTAGGAAATTTAAATTGGCACTGAATAACAAAATACTCATCTAACGAACAGTAATAAAATCCATATGGGTATATGGTATCGAGCTCTAGGGATGTAAAAGCCAATTAAATATATTAATAATTCAGAGAAGCCAATCAAAGATATTTCGAATGATAGCAAATGTCCCACGGTACCTCACTTATGAAACCCCCCATGAAGATTTACTTTATCCTTATGTAAAAGATGTCATTAAAGACTGCTACACCATCCATCTATTACATCCATTGGTACTGCCTCAATATAGAAGACCAAGAAGGAAATGACCAGTTGACTTCAGATAATAAGTGGTCTTTTCACTAGAAAGGATATTATAACATCATCGAGGACCTCAAGCTCCATAGCAGCAAATAAGCTTAAAGAATGTCTATATTCTGATTGTTAATAAATGAATTATGATAAATAAATTAAAAATGAACTGTCGCATTGATGACTAACGATATCTAATCTGCATAAAGTGTATTGAATGCATCAATATTTCTTAAGAATTTAGTTAAATATGATATTATTGATAACTGAATATCCTTTTATATTCTAAATTAATTTTTCGGTTGTGAGAAGTTTGACTAACAAAGGAATAGACTCAATCAGCTATTGGTATACAATTTAAGAGATTATTTTTGTTAAACTGAAAGTTCAGGACCTTCTGAATAGCATTTCCTGTTAAGAAGCTGCTCTTTGAATAATTTTAGGTAGTTTCCTAAACAGATATTAATTAAAATTCATTTGGATCATCACGTACATAAATAGTAATTCGACGTACAATAATGTGAAATTCCTATGAAATTGCTGAAATATAAATTTCAGATATGAGATACTCAATTCAAGGTAATTCCGATATTTGAATCAATGTAATGGAAAAATGTGAACTCCGAATATCAATTTGCTTTTACAGTTTATCATACTTAGTACTAAAATCATGCATAGAAAAAAGACTTAGCTTTCAATAATTTATAAACTAATTCTCGAATCAAGAACACAAAATTGATTAAAACTGAAAATTTAAATACTAGAAGTTCTTCAAGGAATAACATACACAATACGTGTTCGTCCAGGAAATTAATCAACACTTAATGCACTTCACCTATCATTTCCAAGGAGTTTTTAACACTGAAACGAACGGCAAACAGAAATTTGTTAGCATTTTCATAAACAAAATTGCGGAAATTTCAAAATGATGTATCATTCGACCCTTTTTGCCGTTGATTCTTGAAGGAGACCTGTCTCAGAGTTATCCGGACTCCTGTATGTATATGTATCTATTTTAACTTTAGTATAAATCCGTTGATAAGTTCTTGACAAATATAAGTTTCGAAATGTAAATTATAACAATGTTTCTCTGAGAACATTGGAAAATATTACTGAATTATCTATCCTAACAGATTTATGAATTCGTTTAAAATTAGAGCAAACCATTCGTCGTGTTCTACAATTTCAAGAATACCGTGAAGAGTATTCAGTATTAAGTGGAATGTCAAATTTCACATTCGCGTAGGAATGCAACGCCATGATGTCATCCTTGACGTTTTCGCGTTCCGTTTCTGCTGGAATGGAGTTGGCTCGACGCGGGGTAGATAAAATCCGACTTGAAATTCGTTTGTTTCCTTAGAAACATCGGGACGTAGCTCCATTATTGCGGAAGCTTGCACCTGTTCCGTCGCCATTGGCGGCAACAAAAGAGCAAGCGATTGGATCGTCCAATAGAAGCGCTGTATTACATTACACTGGCTTTTTGTTCTATGTTTTGTCATTTTGTGTCTAAAACTTTGTATGGAACTACTGTAGCCCCTTTGTGCCTGCCTCCTGGAGCGAGATAAGAATTAATTACAAGGCATGATGAGGTCCTTTTGTTCACTTGCTGAATTTCATTTACGTTGAAAGATAAATTTAATGCTCTTCCCTTCGTTGCTTCTTCCCCCATTGTTGCAATCGACTTAGAAATGATTGTTCAGACGATGAGCACCCAATAGTTCTGATGATTCTAACAGATTCTGAATGGGACGAGCCACTGATATGTTTTCTTCGCACCAAATCGTGAATATGTCTATCTAGCTACATAATAAGAGAACGTCAATCTGTAAGAAATTATCATCTTACGCCTGCTTTCCTGCTTTTCCTTAGAGAGGAAATGGTCTCAAACGACTAGGTTGGACTCACTGTTGAATGAGTTATTTTGTCGGAAAGTGCGTAAAATCTTTCTTACGGAAAGACATAAAGAACTTTCAAGGTAGGTTTGAAGCCCAAATATCTCACTTCAGAATTGAAAATTAATATTGGAATTATTAGTTTAAATAATTAATTCATAATTCATCTAATTGTCTCATTTTAGTGCACTAATGGCCAAAATCAGTCCAATGGTTCCGCAGTTATAAAGTTTGAATTTTTTTTATGTTTCCAATAGCTCCGAAACTACTTATCCTATCGAAATGAAATTTGATATTCAGATTTATAATAACGAAATGTAGATTTATGCCAACATTTGTGATGATCGGTCGTCCGGGCAGACAACTGGAAGTGAAATGCTAATTTTCGACCTATAATAGAGACTTAAAATTGTCGTGGTATTTTTAGAGTTTGAATATAGTAGCTATGTTCAAAAATTTAACTGTGAGGGAACATAACAATGACGTGTTTGAGAGAAATCGAACAGCATCTTATCAACAAACCGGAAAATATTATTGTCAGTTGGGAGAAACTAAAATCAAACATTGAAAGAGTTGTTGTAGAAGCATCAGGCACAATCAAACCAAAAAAATCAACTTCATAAAAGACACAGAACAACTTGGTTTTGCAAGGATGTTAAAACAAAATGCAGCAAAAAGAAACGACGTACTTTAACTACCTAACAACTCGATCTGCGGAGTCATATAATGCTTATAAACACATTCGACAGGAAACTAACAAACTGTTGAGAGAAATTAAAAAGCATCACTAGGAAAATGTCTCCAAACAACTAGAAAGTACAAATATGGGGCTTTACAAGAAATCAAAATGAAGAGATCAATGAATTGATACCTGTGAGCCAGACCTAGGAAGAAACATAGATCAAGTACTTCAGAGACATTCACAAAACAACGAACCTAGTGCAATAAAAGAATTTAATAATATTAACATCAACGGTGACTTTATACTAGATACTGTAGGTGTAATAGACTGTGAAGTAAGAAAACGCCAGGCCAAGACGACATCTTTAATAAACTTTTAAAATAGGTGGGAGAAAAATTAGTCCAAGAACGGACAAAGCTCACCTAGAAAATACTGTAATATAATACCTAAATAATTATAAATTTATGACACCTACTCCATGAGAATCACACAAAAATTTAATTGAATCGCTGCTTACTTGAAACTCAAAAGAGGGGGTAGGAATAATCAACAATTTTTGGAAATACAGTTAAGGAGAATATGTCATAGAGGCATACAAATAACCATAAAATATATTGGGGCCAATTCGGAAATACCTCACTAAGTAAAATACTTCAATAATGGAGATCGTTGAGAAGAATTTTAAGGTTTTTGAATCTATTAATTTTTACTGCTTCCAATAGTGTGAGTCTGGTTATTTTAATTTCATTGTGTATCATTTCATAGTTGTTTTAAGAATTATGTCTAAATTCTTGCAAATGACATATGTTGAGTATGAGATGTCTGACACAAAACGCCTTTGGTGTTCTTGAGAAAATAATTTGTGAACACCAGAGTCAGGCGTCCCACACATACTTGCACATTATTTCAACAACTGAGAAATTATCCATAATGAGATTAAAAGTACCAGACTACTGGAAGTGCTAGAAATTTACAGCTACAAAACCTCAATTCTTTTCAACGAATAAACATATATCGCCAGTTGCCCCTTGTTGAATATCTTCACTTAGAGATTTCCGATAATTGGCCCCAATATATTTTATGGTTATCTGTATCGCTTTTTTGCATATTTTTCTTGTCTGTGTTTCTAAAAATCATTGGTTATTTTTACCCCCCCCCCCTTTGTTTTTCAAGTTTTTGCCTAAACCATAGCTATATGAAAAGTGAAACTGTATTTTTGAGAATAATTGTTGTGACTGAACAATTGTTTTGAATTAATAAGTTGTGGAATTATTCTTCTTTATTTTACTAAATTAGACTCAAATAAGATCAGTAAGATATTCTGTTTTTTTAATTTGTTGATATAACCCTCTTCAATTCTCATAAATTATAATTATTTCTGCGTGAAAATGTTTATGATTTGTCTCCTTTTAATATAATATACTAAATGTTGAACTACCAAAGAAGCTAATATCAGAAAAGGAGTTCGCCAAAGTTTTCCTCTGTAACCCTATTTGTTCAACCTGTTTATACTCGTAGAACTAGCCATTATCACAATGAAAGTCAAGACTAAAGGAGTAAAAATAAATGGAGACAAATATCACAGATTTGCTGATAACATCGTAATTCTAGCAGAATCAGAAAATGAAATTAACCGTATCTTAGAAATATTAAATATTTTGCAAAAAAACCATGATCATTCAAAAGATGGATGAAAACAAAACAACTGATGTATCATCAGCGAACAAGCCTGCTTCTTGAGAAGCATAATAACTAATACTAACAAGTCCACCCAAGATATAAAACAAGGGATTGCTCTCGATAAACAGGCCTGTGAAAAAAGAAGAACCTACTGGTAAACCAACATCTCAGTATAGAAGCTAGAAAATTATTTATAGAAACTTTTGTATGGAGCCTTCTTACGTATAACAGCGAAACCTGGACCTTAGGTTAATGTGAAAAGAAAAGATTGGTAGCAACTTAAATGTGGATGTGGCGAAGGATGCTCAAAATAAGATGGATAGACAAAATAACCAACTAAAGCAAAATGTTCTAAATAAGAGAGGGGAGGAATTTATTGGACACTATCCTGAAGAGAAAAACCAAGCCCTTAGGCCATATAACTCGTCACAATGTATTTCTCCTCGACATTTTTGAAGAAAGAATAAATGGAAAAAGATTCTAAGGACGGCTTAGAATGAAGGACATTTTGAATCCTTCTATCATATGAAATGAGTGACAGGAATCAATGGCTGCAGCGACAAGGCCTCGCCTTCAGAAGATGATGATTAAATGTTAATTTGGTCCATTACTTCGTAGAAATGTAGAAAACTTATATAGGCATCCATAAGTAAATATTCTTCTGGGTTCAAGCATTAAAACCGAAGGTCCACCTCTTTCAGTGACAGCTGATGAGATCTCACGTATAGAAAAGGATTTTTTATTTTTATGTTTTCATTCTCTGTCCGAATATGGGCTCTAACTTAATTGGAATAATACGAGAAATTACAAAAACATGATAGTAGGCAGTCCACGTTCGATGCATAATAAAGACTTGAGGTGCATATCTAAACACTCGAACGCCCAGAAGGCCGTGAAACAGCAGCTGTGTACTGTCACTTGTCGATCAGGACCTTCCTAGATGATCTGAATATGAATACGAATAATGCATACCATCCCTACTACATAAACAGACTGGCACAATGTGTTATGATACGTATATGGCTTTATATTGCTATTTAGGGTGGAAATCCATATGAAAAGTGACATTTACAGGATACATGTATGATGGATCTATTCATATGATAAGTTGGGTATTTAAAAGTGTTTTAAAATTCATATGGAGCATCATGGAGTTTAGCGGACGGTGTCTCTTCAATAAGAGTATTATTTGGAGATGGTCAGACAGTTATTGTTGAAATTCATGAACTGCACTGAATATATCTTTTTTTCCCTGCACAAATACAGTTTACCATTTATTAGAATTCATGGGCCTCAGAGACTTGGTTGAACATAATTCGGAAACAATTACATATGATGTGTAAGTTGCTTTTAAATCATTACCATGATACAAAATAATAGGTTGCGGAAAAAATCCATCAGTTATTGCGTGAACTTCAGAACTTTATTTAACATGTTTAGGATTGTCCGATTTGTGTCAAATATGCACTGTTTTGTTCTATAATATGTTGCCATTTCAAAGGTAGCTTCATGATACCTCTCTCATAGAAGTCTTGATCTTTATGGGCAAAAAACTCTAGTAAACGATATTCACGTTTTTGATGCCAATTTCTTATCACTAAGGGTGTTTTGCAATGCAAGAAAAAGATAGTAATCCCTTGGTACCAAGTCCGGGCTATACGGTGGATGCATTAAAACTTCTCAACCAAGCTCCCGGAGTGTCTGGCGAGTCACAACAGATGTGAGCGGCTTGACGTCCTGATAGAACACAACACTTCTTCTGTTGGTCAATTCTGACCCTTTCTGGTCAATCGGTGGCTTCAAACGGTCAAGTTATTGACAGTAGAGATAGGATTGGCCATATGTTAAGGACTCATTTATTATGAGTTGCTCCTAATAAATGAGCTCATAATAAATGAGTCCTAGTTCTACCAATTGCACAGTAGATCCTTTAAGAAATGGGTCGATTTCATTCCGTTTAGCCAAGCCTTCACTGATGGAAATCCAGCTTCGCGTAAATGGTTCAGAACTATCTTATAGTTGATCTTTAGCTTCTGGGCCATGCAACGACTACTAACATGCCGCTCATGCATTTTGAACATCCTGAACGAAATCGACAAAACCAAAATTGCACGTGAATAGCTGTTATAGTATCGAAACCATAAATACTATTCACAATTTCAGCCGCCTGGCTTGCATTTTCACTTTTATCAAAGAAAAAATGTCAAATGTGGCGAATTTTTTTTTTTTTGACTTCCATTTTCAACACCCTGTAACTCGCGACTAAATCGATTAAACAAAAAACAGCAAAAGAATTTTTTTAATGTGAAATGCAACTTTGACAACGAGCATAAATCTGAATTTGTTTGATCAATACTTTACGAGATATCGATCACTCTACCGAACATTTACCGAAACAATAATGGATTTCTTTTTCTCGAGTCTATTATACTTATGCGCGCTTGTTCCAGTGAAAGGCGTTCTAGCGTTTTGCCCAAATGTCTGTTATTTTATAATTTCAAGCCAATATACAACTACAATATTTATATATTGAAATATCGGGTGTTTTTTTTTTTATTGAACCCAAATTTGTCTTTATTTGAAAGATCTTTATGTTTTAAAAATGATTTCCGCCACGACTAGCTCTGAGGAACCGCATTCGACCAATTTTTGGACCAATTCAGGCCTTATTTCATCAATAACACGAGTTATGTTGGCTTCCAAAGTGTCTATTGTTTCTGGTTTATCAGCATAAACCAATGACTTGACATAACCCCAAAGAAAATAATCCAGTGGAATTATGTTGCATGATATTGGCCAATTAATACGACCACTTCTCGAAATAATGTTATCGCCAAATCTGTCTTTCAATGAATCAACTGTTACGGTAGCAACATAAGGTGTATCACCATCTTGTTAGAACCAAAACACTTCTGGTTCGATAGAATTCGAATTTTGAAACAATTAATCATTGATCATCGATCTGTAACGAGCACCATTCACTATAACATTAGCTCCAGCATAGTTTTTAAAGAAATATGGATTGCTGATGCCTCCAGCCTGTAAAGCATACCATACAGTGCATTTTTCAGGATGCAATGGAACCTGCAGAACTTCCTGAGGATTGTTTTCACTCCCTATATGGCAATTTTGCTTGTTTACATAGCCGTTCAACCAGAAATGAGCTTCATCACTAAACACAATTTCACGATAAAGAAGTGGATCAACTTCAAGCTGTTCTAGGGCCCAATCAGCAAACAAACGACGCTTTAGTTCTTGAACCAGTTGGGGTCTTGTATGGGTGTAGATCAAGATCTTTACGCAAAATTTTCCATGTGGTGGATGCACTGGGTCCAACTTGTTGTGAACGTCGACAAATCATCATTAACACTTTGACTTACAGCAGCGTACGTACAGTTCTTTGTCTTTTTGTTGTTGCATCGAGTAGGGAAAATATCCGAAATCTATATATAGTTCGACGAATAAGCTGCTCTGATGGACGATTATGTAAACCATAAATTTCACGAAGTGCTCTATAAGTTTGGCGAATAGAACACTGATTTTGAAAATAAATGTCAACTATTTGTAAACGTTGTTGCGGCGTGAGTCTTTCAATGATAATTTGTCAATGCTTACTGAACAGAAATGTCAAAACAACATGGCTTATACCTTCTGTCAAATCACTGTTATCCCTATCAAAATTTCTATCACTCTAAAAAAACACCCGATATATATATAGAGCCTGAATATCCACAATATATTCCTTAATTATATATTATTTGTGAAATTCTGGTTATTTTTCTCCTCATGAGACATTATTTGAGGAGAATAAGTTTTGTTATGTTTTTCTGTGTTCCGAGTACAAATTGTTATAGGTTATACGTAACAACACGTTGATCATTTCTGTTTTATTTCTCGATTTTGTCTGTTCCAGGTTTTATCTTATTTAGTGAGTTGAATTTTGATCCTGTTATATATTTGAATCTGAATTCAGTACATTTCTGAAGAGGCCCAAAGACCGAAATAGCTATCAAATGTTGGAATTCTCGTTCAATTATTTTTATTTGGTCCTTTATTTTGAGAATTTTAGATAATTTTGAAATAGTGGATTTTCTTGTATTTGTATGTTATTACACATATATAATTTTATGTTATGAATAAAATAGAATAAATAGAGGTTAATACTTGATAGAAGGTATATAAAATTATTTAAATATTTTAATATTAGCCTTCTACATATTTAATTTCAGAAAATTATATTTAATAATTATATCTTCCGGAATTAAATTAAATTAATGTCATATAAGTACCACTTATATCAAACGACATATAAAATAAACATTCATTATAAGACATCCAAATGATATAACAAAATCCAATAAATGAAAATTGTTACCCAAAATCCTATAAATTAAATATTTTGAGTAGATAAAATTTTGTATCTGCTGATCAATCTTATGAAAACAGATATCTTTCAATCAGTTTTATGATGAAATTCTTAGGATTATGTTAAAAATTTTTGAAAGATATCTGTTTTCATAAGACTGATCAGCAGGAACAAAATTTTGTCTACTCAAAATATTTAATTTATAGGATTTTGGGTAACAATTTTCATTTATTGGATTTTGTTATATCATTTGGATGTCTTATAATGAATGTTTATTTTATATGTCGCGTGATATAAGTGGTACTTATATGTCATTAATTTAATTTAATTTCTGAAGTTATAATTATTAAATATAATTTTTTGAAATTAAATATGTAGAAGGCTAATAAAAAAATAAATAAATTTTCCCAATATTTTCAAAACTAAAATTCCGACCTATCTGAAATTTGACACTTATCACTAGAATAATAACACGCATACTCATGCAAAATTTCGTGAGGATCGTATGATTAGAGGATAAAATTTTTTCAACAGAGCATTTTTGAGGAATACCGATACCATAGCGACTATCCTATGGTTGTTATACATCTGTATAACAATTCTTAACTCAAGAAAGCCCGAATAGGTTTTGCTGATCGCTAGGACAGAAGCAGCAGTCATGCACATGATTCGAATCTTATTAGCTTGAGTCGTCAGAGCGCTGCAATGTCCAACGAATCTAAATTATATATTCTTGATTTTTTCTAACGTAACGAACGCCTGAACGTCTGACATGAGCTCATGCTCATGTGTCATATAGTGTTACAATATACTATAAAACACATTTGGGTGAAAAACGAGGTAAGAAGCACTGACATGAAGACAGGCGCATTTGTGCGTTAGTTAATATAACACAGGGTGGGTAAAATAAACTTCTTTCTCATTGGTTATAGAAAAAAGTATGAGATCAATGCTAGTCGATAAGGATAGAAGAAAACAGATTATAAGTCCCATTGTCATTGAAAATAACTAATTAATAGGCACTAAATGTATCAAGAGCTTTGAAGACTTTCTATATTTTCTAAAAGCCATATATCCATGTGAGAACGAATAACCCAAGTCTCCAGATGCAATAAATACTTCAAAGTTTGAATACTGCTAGGTTGAAAATATCAACATAGAAAGACTTACGTTCTAGCGATAATAAAATAATGAATTATGTCTAACGTAGACAGGGCCGTATCTTCAAGGTACCAAACAATTTCCTTGAAGTTCTTTCGTCGCTTGCCAATTACATATTGGAAAATTATATCAAATTGTTGGATAGAATGTTTAAACCTTCAATTTACAAAATTTTGTGAATTTAAAACTCTTGTGAGATTCCAATATTGTTATTGGAAAACAAAATCGATTATTTTGATCTGAACATACCGTAATATAACATAATATTAAATTTGTAGTAGAAAATAGGGGATCTACGGCACTTACCTAACCTCTTGGATATCTCAGAATTATGCATTTTAGGATTCTCCTGAGCAATCTTTCTTCTTTGAAGCCTGGACCATACCATGAATGCATTCATTGGACGCTTTATATGGTCATCCTGCTTCTTAGTTGTTTGTCCAGCTTGAAGACCCTGAGGACTCCCGAAAGGGGCTCCACCAAGGGAGGCCATCCTTGAAAGTCCCTCAGCTGCGCTAAAGCCTCCCTCACACATAGGGCCAACAGACCTGAAAAAAAAATTAAATTGAATATGTTTTCATGAGTAATAATTTGAGAGTAATTGGAGCAATAGCTTTCTATAAATACGTCATACAATCACGGACATCTTTATAGTGGAAAAAAGAGGAATTTTTATTATATTGTAACGATCAAGTCCTATACGCTCCTGCTTTTTTCCCGACACTCGTTCGAGAACGCCAAGGATATTACTGAAACTGCATTCACGTATATAAGCAGACGGAGAGATACGATGAGAAGGCAGTAGTAGATGACTCACTGAGCACTGAAATTTCGTATTTAGATGTACAATAACAACAAAAAGATTTTGCCAATTTTGTGGGGGTAGGTCAATTTCTGAACGGAAGAGATTTCAAAATTTTCAGGGGAGGTTTGGAGTCTATGTATATCAGTTATGTTGGGCAGGATTGTATCAATGATTCCAGAGTGATTCTCAGTTTAAAATTTATTTTTCAAATATTTTCGAAAGTACAAATTTGATCGAAAGAATGTAATATTCAGATAGTTCCTGCGTAATTTTGTGAAGATAAATTAAAAGAATCTTTTGAACACGTTCGAAATTTCGAATCAGTTTTGGAATCCCGGCGCGGTGAGTTTTTTTTAAATTATTATTGATCATATGCAGCTTTTTGACACAAGTAATTCACATATTTTACGTTTCAAGGGGAACTGGACTGTTGGACAACCTCCCGCCCTCCAGGCATTAGATCTTGACGTGATGGGGGCGCTCTCTTGACTAGGACCCTTAGATTCGTCCCGGCGAATTGGAGGGTTAAGTCTTGGTGTCTAACGTAATGCCATTTCGCGCCAGTCACTGGACCTGTATGGTGGAAGATCTCCGAATGGGGCCCTAGTTTTACTCAGGTGAAATGGAGGGCTGAGCCGGTTGATTAACTCAGTGACAAGGGAGTCTGTCGCAGCACAGGGCTTCTCCCTTAAAACTAACGTACTCTACCCTATCGCAGTATGAATCTCCGGATTCTGTGTAATGGCCGGGTGCGTTATGTAGCATACTGCGTTACCTCGGGGGGTGGTCTTGCCCACAGGTGTTACTTGTACCACCTGGCCACCCCATTGGTGTTGGACTCGAGGGGGCAGTGGTTGAAAGTCCGCATGCTGGACTAGGGGGGTATTTCATTTATCTGTTCGCAGACCCCCATTTTCGGGATATTCTCATGAAACGACTCGGGGTTTAACGGGACTTGACGGTTCGACCGACCTGTCCTGGCCCCTGGATCTGTGCGTAACTATTTAGAGTTTGTGGATCTCGACGAAATGGCTCCGCCATTAGTGCTTGACGCCAGGATCAATCAAATGACTTCACATAGGTTCGTTGGACAACCCCCGCTCCCCAGGCATTAGATCTTGACGTGATGGGGGCGCTCTCTTGACTAGGACCCTAGTTTCGTCCCGGCGAAATGGAGGGTTAAGTCTTGGTGTCTAACGTAATGCCATTTCGCGCCAGTCACTGGACCTGTATGGTGGAAGATCTCCGAATGGGGCCCTAGTTTTACTCAGGTGAAATGGAGGGCTGAGCCGGTTGATTAACTCAGTGACAAGGGAGTCTGTCGCAGCACAGGGCTTCTCCCTTAGAACTAGCATACTCTACCCTATCGCAGTATAAATCTCCGGATTCTGTGTAATGGCCGAGTGCGTTATGTAGCATACTGCGTTACCTCGGGGGGGTGGTCTTGCCCACAGGTGTTACTTGTACCACCTGACCACCCCATTGGTGTTGGACTCGAGGGGGCAGTGGTTGAAAGTCCGCATGCTGGACTAGGGGGGTATTTCATTTATCTGTTCGCAGACCCCCATTTTCGGGATATTCTCATGAAACGACTCGGGGTTTAACGGGACTTAACGGTTCGACCGGCCTGTCCTGGCCCCTGGATCTGTGCGTAACTATTTAGGGTTTGTGGATCTCGACAAAATGGCTCCGCCATTGGTGCTTGACGCCAGGATCAATCAAATGACCTCACATGGGTTCGGTGGGTCAGGACGTATAGTCCGCTAGACGGAACTCGTACCAAGATCAATTGTAGTCGTCAATCTTGAGTTTATATTAGTTTATGGGACTGCGTTCGGGTGGATGGATAAGAATTCCCTCCGGCGGGTGAGTTGCGTCTCAAACCAACTCGGGTACTGACCTGCTGAGCCAGTAGGGGTTGGATAGTACTTCGCTGCTACCAGTCAGACGGTTCTGGCTTTCGAGTCGAGGCCCAAACTGAAAACTGGTGGGTTCATCTCTTCGGAGGGGTTCTCGCCACGCGCGATGATATGGCGTAATCCTTATCACACTTTCTACCTCTAGGGGTGGACTGTGGAGACTGCTTGGTAGTCACTTGGAAAAGAGGCCTTCCTTAAATAGCCAATAACTATTCTGGTAGAATTCACCTGTTGGACAACCTCGGGGTGGGTGTTGCAGCACAAGGTGCTCACCCATAAAACTGGCTTGCTCCTGCCTGATTGAGGTTATTCTGTCCATAAGGGCGAATACGTCAGAAGAGGGATACTATGACGAGTTTCCTCGAGTTCGTGGATCCTGACATCGAGATGAACTCTTCTTGGCGACCATTCGCCTTCAATGGCTCCTTTTGGAAACAAGGCTACCACAGTACTCTACTTAAAAAGACTTTGCTTGAAAAAGTGGATGAACTTCAACTGTTGAAGGAGCAGATTTATAATGCTATATTGGAAATTGCTTCCGGAAAAAACATATGTAGGTCCTGAGGAGAAGACAGAAAAGCAAAGGGTTACCTTCCTAGCCTGTACAAATGCTGCAGGCAGTTATAAGCTTAAGCCACTAGTCATTGGAAAAGCAAGAAATCCTCGATCGTTTCCTGATTTCAATTTACAGTACATTACAGGAATTCCAAAACAGCTTGGATGACTGGATTCATATTCAAGGTTCAATGGTTATTTAAGATGTTAATTCCAGAGGTGAAATGCCACTAGTTGTTTAAAATTTAAGCGTGTTAAGATGAATTCATTGTTCTAGGTTCAAGAACTCTTGGCTGACAAAAAACTTACTATTAAAGCAATTCTTTTGCTTGACAATGCGCCTAGTCATCCGGCAGCGAAGGACTTAAAAAGTAGTGATGGTTTAATTTTCGTTATGTACATGCCACCTAATATCGGGTGTTTTCTTCAGAGTGATAGAACTTTAAATTGAAATAAAACATATTATATTAAAATTAAGATTGAAGCCAATTCCTTTTTATTTGAAAGATGAAATTTATGCTTTAGTTCTTGAACCAATTGGATCTTGTATGAGTGTAGACCAAGATCTTTAGGCAAAATTTTCCATGTGGTGGATGCACAGAGTTCAAGTTGATGTGAATGTCGACGACTAGACAAATCTGTATCATCATGAACACTATGACTTACAGCAGCGACATTTTCTTCTGTACGTACAGTTCTTGGTCTTGTTGTTGTTGTTGCATCGAGTAGAGAAAATGTTGTCCGAAATCTATCGATAGTTCGAGGAATAAGCGGCTCTGATGGACGATTATGTAAACCATAAATTTCTCGAAGTGCTCTATAAGTTTGGGGAATAGAACACTGATTTCGAAAATAAATTTCAACAATTTGTAAACGTTATTGAGGCGTGAGTTTTTCCATGATAGTTTGCCAATGTTTACTGAACAGAAATGTCAAACCAACATGGCTTCTGTCAAATCACAGTTATTCCTATCGAAAGTTCTATCACTCTAAAAAAAACACCCGATATAACATCTCTGCTACAGCCCATGGACCAGAATATGATAAGGCTAACAAAACTATTCTACCGTATGAGTTTGTTGTCACGCATTCTAAATGACAACGTAGACTGTATTGGAATGGCATTAAAATCTCTCTCTCTAAAAAATGTAATGGTTAATTTAATTTTGACATGGAATTCTTTGAAACCGGATGTTGTCGAGAAATTTTGGAGTAAAATACAATCTCCATTGGAGGAAACACCAAACTCCGATGATGAAGATGACATTCCCTTATCTGTATTGAAGTTGCGATGGTGTAATATGGAAATGGACCATGTGACGACAGAAATTAAAAATTTGCCACATCATGTAAATCTTGATGTTGACATTGAAGTCACTGATATTGATGAGTGGAGCAGATATTACGTTCAAAATGTGGAGGAAGCTGAAATTTTCATTGAAAGTGATGAGGATAATGATGTACCAGATAAAGATTTAGGGAATAATCTACAAGCCATCACGACATCTAATGCATTAAAATCATTAAATGAGGTGATACAGTGGACGGAGGAAAATGAAAATCGTAGTGACTACTCTTCACTTCTTACATAATTTGAGACATACGATGGTTCAAATGGGTGTAGAGAATAAACAAAGGAAAATCACCTAATTTTTCGAGAAAAAAACTTTGAAACATCAAGTATAGATGGTGAAAACTCTTATGTATCATTCCAAGTAAAATAAACTGTTGTCCATTCTAGAAAACAATGTTGTTTCATTTGAACTTCGTTTTAGTGAACAAACCAAAATAGTGAACTAGGCGTGCACTAATAAGTTCACTATATCGAGAGTCTGCTATATTGGTATGAAAAATTTGACAGAAACTTGAAATGAAAAAACAGATCAAATTTTGTTCTGTAAATGAACCATAACAGGTTAATGTGGAATCCAGAGGTTGAACGTGAGCATTTATCAAAGAATTACCATGTCGAATTCCTCATTGAAAAACCCACTCGCCAAACGTGAATGAACCAGCAACATACGTTCGTTTGCAGTTAGTACCGATGTAGATTTTTCAAGTTCACCCAGTTAATTCATAGGAACTAGTAGCTCTCCGCAAATCCAGGTGAATAACACCAGTCGTCCGTCGGTTAGAAGCCTCAAGGTTAGTTGAGTTCCTTCTGCCGCGCTATCTCTATTAGTATTTTAAAATATGAGACACCCAATATATTAGCCATTTTATATCGTTCCTGTTTTGCAGCACGCTGTATAGACATTTTATATTTTACGGTACCGCAAATCAAGTTTTATTGCATTCGCTGCCATCGCATGCGGAGTAATTATGTTTTCGGTATGAAGATTTGGACCAAGTGTCTCACAGCCTACTGACATTTCCTCTCATTATTTAATGGATGTTGCGTATTCAACCATAAATAAATAGGAACTATTACCCGAGTTATGATACATAATAATGATACAACTAACCGATTTGTAATTGTAATTCTTATGGGTGCTGCTTGATTAAGAGTTTTGATAAATTTAAAACTGTGAATATTTTTAAGAACCTCCATAAAAGTTCATTGTTTGGTTTTTCGAATAATGGACTTCTGTCGCAAGTTGTGTCGTATAGTTGGCGTTTAGAAGGCTTTGACTTTGAAGCAGAAAAACTTATGTATTTCGAAATAAAGTTGATGCCTTGTGCTTATCAAGCATAGTTTTTTACGCAAAAAACCATCACTGAAACCAAGGAAAGCTTGATGAACACTATGGTTTGTACACCATCAATTTCATTGGGTAGGAAGTGATACACTGAAATTCGTTGTATCGTACGTTGTAGCATAAGTGACATTGAATTTTGTGGTCGTCCAAAAGAGATCGTTAAGTCAGAAATAGTTGATAAAATCCATGGAATGATATAGGATGAACAGAAAATGAAGGTGTGTAAGTGGCTGGCTTTCGTAACTGTAAACAAATTATGGATCCATTACAATACACCGGATATAAAGGAAGAGTCAAGGCAGAGAACTTCTGCGGAAGAATATACACATAAGAAGGCCAATGTGCGTCTGTTGACCAACAGTCATGTCAACAGTTTTTGACGGTATCATTTAAATTAGTTACATTGAAATGGGTAAAATGATAATCAATGAAAATTATTCTAATAGATTCTATATTCATAATTCTATTCATGATTCTATTTCATAATGAAAGGTAACGTCATTTAGAAAAAAAGAAGTTCTCTTCCACAGCACAATGCTAAGGTGCAAAGTTGTGAAATCACCATGGCAAAAGTTCAACTTTGGCTACGAACTGCTCCCCATGTAGCAAATTCTTCCGATTTAGCCCCTTGCAACTATATGCTAATTCCAAACCTGAAGAAATAGCTCGGCGATAAGAGATTTAGGTCATGAAACAAACGTGTTTTTTAAAAATTTCTGGAAAAAACATTATTTGCAAGGGATAACAATTGAAAAAACGTCGTACTAAGTACATCGAACTATTTTAGAAATAAAACGTTTTTTCCACTGACTTGTCAAGATTCATTTGCACGTATTGGAAGCACAGTTTCTGTTAGTTATATGTGAAATTATTATATGAAATATTTTAAACAATTCTTTTCAAACTTACTCTATGTAATATTTATTTTATGATCTAACCTATATATTCAACACACATGATAATCTATGGATTCATATTATTGCCAAGTTTCAAATATACTATAAATAACACATATATTGAGAAAACATGCGTACAATTTTATATCAAGATTGGAACTGTTCTGGTGTCTTTATTCTTTAATTAAATTATAAATCAGTTGACATAATCAATTTCAATACCAATAAGAGAAGCAGTGAGACTCATTTGAAACGCTGGCAGGATCATCTAAGTTTTATGCTCTTTCCATCTGACAGATCCGATAGATCGACGGGTTATGCTAAAGAAACAATAGCAACAGTCGCACGATGAAATTTTGTATTTAGTTTTGGAATAACACAAAGGCTTATGCAAATTTTGGGAGTAAAGCATCGTTGAATTCTACCAAAACCAGAGGAAGATTTAAAAAGAATTAAATAGAGCAGCGTTTAGAGTTACTGAATGAATACACACTTGTACGATTGAGTTTAAATTCATATAAAATGAAATAATAAGAAGAGGTTTTTTACTTGAAAGAAGGATTATAACAAAATTTGAATATCAAAAAAGATTTCATCTCTATAAATTTTTTGAAATTAAAATTTATGGTAGGCTAACAGATTGAATCTGTTTTGATATTCAAATTTTTTAAATTCATGTATTAAATAACGACAAGGTTCACAAAATATTCATAAAACAAAATTTTTGACAAGCTGAGATTGAACAATGTTATATTTTTCCAAAAAGAAGGTTAACAAAAGCAAAGTGATGATGAAAAAACTGGGACCTTCCGAAAAGATGTAAATCTAGTATTGTTGTTTAGAGATTTAAATTTTGAATAATCCTTTTCTGCGAATACCACCTTCACACTTTTTCCAACTTCAAGAAGGGTCCGAAAATATACACAATACTCAGTAACAGGTATAATACATGTCTTATAGGATTACCTGCTACTAACAGAGGTACTTAATTCAGAAAACCTTGGATGTTATGCCACCAGTCTTCCGCTATTATACTTAGTCACACTAGAAGAGTGGAATAATTTCTTCAACGTTATTTTTTGGCTATTTGGTAGCCTAACATAAAAAATGAAACGAAAATATGTACAAGAAATGTTATCTAATCAAAATTAATAATGTTTGGCACAACTATCTTATATCTAATGCATCGACCAAAGGAGATGATCAATGTCTGCCTCTGGCACCTCAATTAAAACAACCTAAACCTCGTAGATAAGCTGTGCTAGAGTATGTGGAAGATGGTACAAAGTGACAAAAGATTCAGATATTAATAAGAAATCATTATCAAAATGCTCGCTCAATTGTCATCGCTATAGCTGTGTTGAGCGAATTTCTTGGACTCAAACCTTAGATATGGATAAGGAAGACATACCCGTTCTGGCTTTATTGCAAGAAAAGTTTCTTAGACGAGTTATTTCGCGTTGTGCTTTTGTGGAAAGATAATATGCCTTGCCACCCCTAGTTTTCTTTTTTTGAGGCTATGAAAAAGATCGTCCTTATGTATACACTCCGCAATTTCTTGACGTTTTAAAACCGAATATTTATGATTTATTGCCCCGTATATGCCTTGAAGTCATCGAAACAAGTTCCGCAAAAACTCCTGTGGAGAACATCAGAATGATGCTGAATTCCTCCGATAATAGTCGTATTCAAAGAATAATGGAATACAATTTCATGGAAATCTTATAGATGTTTTTCAATTCACTTTCGAAAATACAATACTCTTTATGTAGATATAAATGATGCAACTGATTCATGATTTTTTTCCTGATAGTCGTAGATCCTCCGTAAAAACCCCTTAGAAGCTTAGTAGCTTGTGCTAATTAGATCAGTAGTGTTCTAATTAGACTTCGTTACTGCGTTCTCACGCAACCTAAGGCATAAATATCATCATTAATTGGAAACCAAAGCTGAATGACAGGTGCCTATCTCAGCTAGAAAATTTTCTCCCTTAACAGGCTCGAACACGCAATCCATGGGGATCTCCTCTTTGGATCTGGGTGTCTTTGAGACAGACTGTGGCAATGAAGTTTTGGAACCGTTTTTCATAATTAGGAACATGAAAAATTATAACCACAGAAACCATTTTAAATATGCCCACATAAAAATTACCACACCTAGATAAGTCAATTTTTATTTGGACGATGGCATTTTTTGATTGCAAATTCGTGAGTATACGGTCATTTCCCTAATCGGAATTATAACCATCGGCTTTGTAATGTTATTTATAAATATGCTAAAGAATTTCTGGTAAGCGTTCCTTCGGTGTAAAAAGCTCGTTGGAAATGATGGGTAAAATGCAATTAATGTTCGAATTTACTTCTGTTCGTTTTTGAATGGTAGTAATGCCTTTGTTCGACATTTTCTCCTACATTCTATAAAATTTCAGGTGTTATTATATTACACGCTAACCCTATTCTTGCTCTGGCGTGGAGACGTAGGTACTGTCTTAAACACGACACTCCAACAGTTATGTCGGCAAACATAACTGTAGATTCTGGAATGATCCAAGAATTCTGAGAGAACCAGCACATACAGTATCCATTTTGAATGTCTGGGCTGGAATTTTAGGGAAGAGAATCATGGGTTTCTGTTTCCTTCGTAAGAATTTGACAAATGAATCGTCAATATACTCCATGATCTCATCTACCCACGCATTGGAGAATCTGCAAAACGATGATCGGATCGAAAACGTATTTTTCCATCAAGGTGTTGCTCCGTCACTCTATACTCCTCCAGTACATGACTTTCTGAATCATATATTCCCGGGAATTGGATTAAAAAGAGAGGTCCTAATGAATGGCCTCCAAGATCTCCTGATTTGACGTCGTTTGAAATGAGTCGTGTTCAAGACAATACCTACTTCTCTAGAAGATCTTCGTGTTAGCATGAAATCTAAGAAAAAATGTTGAAAAAGCCATATTACTGTTTAGCAATAAATGGGAAATTTAAACACCTTATTAAGTACAATTCGTTTCAGAACAACTTAATGCACTTCGTCCATCACTTCCAACGACTTTCATGACGAAACGAACACTAAACAAAGCTTTTTTACCAAATTCATAAATAGAATTGGACAACTTTCAAAATAATGTATCACAACCACGAATTTGCAATCGGAAGATGTTCCCCTCGAAATAAAAAAGGACTTGTCTTAGCGTTTTCTGAAAAAACTCATACTAACACAAATAGTCGGCTGGACGTTTTAGGTGGGCCAACCTGTATGTATAAAATCTAAAGCTTTTAGAGATACGATATTGAAAGGTTTATTACGTCGGCTTATAATTTTCTGGTCTCATATACAAATGGCACGAATATAAATATATAAATGTTTTTGTTAGAAATACTAACCTTCAAACGAGAGCTTTAAAAATTCTCACGATCTGGCGTTTGATTCCGAAGTTAGAATGATTTTAGTGAATCTTGTTTTATGATTTTAAACAATGGGGAAAAAATTCATGCACTGATAAAACATAACTTTGTGTTGGAAAGAAATACCGTTGAAACGAAAGCTTCGTGGTCAAACGAACACCGTTAAAGGATGCCTTAAAGAGGTATTTACACCGGTTAACTTCAAAAAAGTTGAAGTAATCTACGAATAAACAAAACAGTCTATTTGTGCCATAGATAAATATACATAATTACATTGTTTGTGGACATAATTTAGTACTTTAAAACATCGTGTATTCAGTTTGAATATTCACCTAATGAAGTCATGGTATAACGAAACAATTGTTGTGTAAACAATAAAGGTGAAATTGAAATTTGTTTTTAATTCGAAAACTTGCATCGTGTGGTGAACGTCTACAGTAGTGTCTATTTGAGCGAGATTTCACTTTCTGAAATGGTTGTTGAAGAGACTTCACGAAATTTAAATCATTATAAAGGATCAGGTCCGGATGATATACCGCCAATATTATTGAAAAATTGTCACAAAGCTATCATAATTCCAATGACTACTATTTTCAGATGATCGCTGAGGGATGATGTTTTTCCACGTCGAAGTATCCAAAGATCGTTCCTCTTCATAAGGAGGGCCGAAGGTATGTTATTCAGAACTACCGACCAATTACTATTATTTCGACTAGTTCCAAAGTATTCGAATCCTTAGTTTACACATTTGTCGCCGATCAAGAATGTAACAATAGAAAATCTGCACAGTTTCAGTAAGGGTCGAAATCTGGAAACAAATCTAAAGTTTGTTGGACTACTTTCATAAAGGTTTTGAATCGCTTCTCAAACACATCAGGTGTACCTCAAGGCTCTCACTTGAGTCCCATTTATTTATTTAGCGAAACTTAAGTGAACAGCTTTAAAAGAAATGCCGCGAGCACTGGTATTCGACGCATGGAAAAGTCTTCCAGAGTGCTACAGAACTTGGCATTTGGAGTGCTGACTATCTTCAGATCGACATAATCGTCCGAGCAAGCGTGTCTTGCATGAATATAATTAAAATTATAAGAAAAGTAGGGTAAGAAGCCAGCCAACAAATGGAAATCTAGATTCGTGTTTGAAACTAAAATCAACAAGTTATGAGCCAAATTTATCCAAACTTTCTAAAACCATGTAAAACCAACGCTTCCATTGAATTTGTTTGCTAAAATGTGTGTTATCGTTTTTATTTTTAAGTGGAAGTGCAAGTCGCACTACATTGTTTAGTAAAGTTTGAATTTAAAAAAAAATATATATCAGACAATAATTTATTTCCACAAAAATTCTTGTACTACTTCAACAATTGTTTCACCACGATGTGGCTTCTTCAGGTATTACATTAAAAACAATTATATGATAGTATAAAACTGAAATCTGTGAGTACTGTATTGGGTTGTAATACTTGCTTGTATTCTATACTCAATAAATAAATGATTAAATAATTAAACGTTTCTGCCGATAATTCGTATAATACTGTGGATATTCTAGTGTAAACGAATCAAGATTGAAATATTCATTGGATGAATTAATTCATCAAGACGCATATTAATAAACATGAATTATGAGAATAAACGATCCTTGCCGGATCAGTAGGCCAAATCCCATTCGAATCTGCGTATCAAGAATTGAGCCACGTCCTGCTAACCATTTTACCCGGCCGTAATTCAATAACAGAATCTCTACGTCAACAAGCATCGTTTAAATGGGCCTGAGAGGTCTTAATAAATCCACAGTGGGTGATTTCTCACTTCACCCCTAGGGTGCGCCACAAGTGTCCTGCAGGGGTTGTTTAACCTCGAGGTCCGTCGCTCACGGAGAAGGCGGTCAGCTTTGTAATTCCGAAACGATGCGATCTATGAGCTTTGGGAGGTCAATTAAGGTTCATTTTAGCCGGTATAAATGGACTCTGACTTCTGCAATTGTAGAAGATGGGCCTCTTCAGGATACGATTCGTGAGATACAACGTGGAATCGGCCTTTTTATGGGTGTACTACAAGTAGAACTATGAAATCGGCATTTTTTGTGTGTGAATGTTCCACGTCTATTATTTAAAAATTATAAAAAATATTTTATTCAATATAATCTTCATTACTATTTATGAATTCTTTCCACCTCTTTGGCAGTTTATGAGTGCCCACGCCAAAAAAAGCAGTTCTTCATTTGCAGTGAACCAGTTATTGAGCCATTATTAAGTCTAGAGAATAAGTTGCATAGAAAGGTATTTCCCAACTAAAATCCTCGATAGCTTACCTGATCCGTTTTAAGCAAGAACAGATCAAACTACCATATTTACATCTGGCCAGAGAGTATGACATCGACTTCCAGAATCGAAACCCACCATAAACTTTTTTATTTCCGCATTTTGACCGATTTGAAACTGCAGGTAGGATCAAACTACAATTCTTGAATGGTGGAGGTCCTCACTTGATGGAAATCCATTTTCATTTAATTTAAAAGGGATTAAATAAAAACATATTTAATAAAATTTCCACATTTATTGTGTTTCAACAATATTGTAACACTACATTTGCAACAATTGTTTCGCCAAATTCTTGGCTTCTTCAGGCGAGTTCGATGTTAAACTACTCTAAAAATTTATTTTTTCTCCTTATATATTTCTCAATATGGAAGAGGGGGGAACGGTATTCTAAATGCTTCTGGGAATTTTTATGGCATGTTTATCAATGGTGATCTGTTGACATCGGTTTAGTATATAAGTTGAATTGTGGTTCATGCCAGAAAGTTTATATTGGACAAACAGGAAGGAACTTCAAGAAGAGGATTATAGAACATTTGAGTATTTTCCTGAATAAAAAACAGAACTCAACTTATGCGAACCATCTTTTAGACGAGGGACATATGTTTGATTCAAACTACAAAATTCTACACATAGAAAACAAAAGTAAAAGACTTAATATTCTAGAAGCAATGGAAATTAACAGATATAACAGGCAGAATATCTTACTTAATGACCAAACCGATGTCAACAGATCACCATTGATAAACATGCCATAAAAATTCCCAGAAGCATTTAGAATACCGTTCCCCCCTCTTCCATCTTGAGAAATATATAAGGAGAAAAAATAAATTTTTAGAGTAGTTTAACATCGAACTCGCCTGAAGAAGCCAAGAATTTGGCGAAACAATTGTTGCAAATGTAGTGTTACAATATTGTTGAAACACAATAAATGTGGAAATTTTATTAAATATGTTTTTATTTAATCCCTTTTAAATTAAATCAAACTACAATGTTCAGAATATTCGTTCACGGTACAAGCCAGAGGCGTAGACAGGCTTGAACTAAAACATTTATTCATCAATATGATCAAAAGTATGAAATATGATAAATAGGAAGTTTTTCAGTGCAACTTGCATCTGTCTTTACAGTTCAAAACTGAAATACAACCGTATAGATTTGTTTGATCGTCATGCATGTTTCATAGCTTTCGGGCTAATCTTCAGTACAAAGCTTTAATGCCGACGAATGCTATACAACCACGCACCTATACCAGCAAATCACATCAGGCTAAGTCAAGACTTGATCTGCATTCCCAATAACTTCGAGCGTCACAGACGAAGAAATAATAAAAAAAAAAATTATATGAGACAGTAATTTATTTCCACAAAAATGTTTGTACTACTACAACAATTGTTTCACCACGATGTGGCTTCTTCACGTATTACATTGTACTGTCTAAAGCCACATCGTGGTGAAACAATTGTTGTAGTAGTACAAACATTTTTGTGGAAATAAATTACTGTCTCATATACATTTTTTTTAATTAAAATGAGTTTCCACCAAGTAAAGACCGAATCTATCAAATATTTACAAGAAATAATCGTCATGTTCAAGTAACAATATCCTATTACAAAATTTTAAATATCATACAGATTTATTCTGCTAACCTACAAATTCTAATTTGAAAATTTTTTTATTCAAATACATTTAGAATTAAATTAAATAAATGTCTTAGAGCACACTGTGTCAATTTGGTATACATATATAATTATAATAACACTTATTACACAGTACCAAAGGGAATGAAAGAATTCAAAAAAATATAAATTATCAATTAAATCTACTAAATAAATAGTTGAAGGGTACCAAATTTTGATTCGAACCTCGTTTTATGAAACCCAAATGCCTTTACAAAAATGCAAAACATAACCTCAAGAACTTCTTCGGAAACAACTTGCTCAAAATAAATTCCTTCAAAAAAATTCATGAAACACGAAAAACATCTTCGAAAAGCAATTTAGAATTCTCACAACGGGAACACATCTGCCCTACTTCACATTTAAAAAATAAAAATAATCAACAAAATATATCTTACCAGACAAACTGAATGTATTTATCTAAATAAACACTAGAACGATGTGAACTTTTAAAAGTCCTACGTATTCTGTGTTCGTCACAGAAATTACACAAAATTTGTAAGATATTTTATGGACTCCTTTAAAACCAAATGATATGTTTTAAGTATAAACCATAATACGTTATTATTATATATACAATAAAACAATAAAAAGGTTTTTCCTTGATAAAAGAATTATTACATAATTTTAAATATATACTTCAAATTTAAAATTACAAAAGTTTAAATATGTATTTGAAATTATAATATCCCATTAAGCAGCTGTGCCAATAATTACATTTGCCTCCAAATGAATTAATTGTCATCCTATTTCGGATAAAATCTCCACCGATTCAACGAATTTATTTATTGCTTAATTGGAAAGTAAGTCCATAACAATTTTTAATTGCAATCCTATATTTTCAACCATCAGAATGTGACTGAAAAGTCAGAAAGATTAACGCCAAATACCTAATCTTGTGATAATTTTCTTGAATTTCCATATTCATGATAAAAAGAGAAATTCACGATATTTATACAAATCTTGGTTATTGGATATTTACATACTTACAAAACACGCTTACTCATTTGAAAAAATATTATAAGTATGTTTTTTCAGAAATAGAAGTGTTGAAAGAAGCATGAATTTTATATTATTTTAACGGTTAGAAAATTAGCACAAAACATCTTATTATTGTGAACAGGGCATGGGTACTATTTTGACATAAACTAAAAATAAATGAAATATGGTACTTGCCTACAAGAAATATAATATGACGGCATGCCATAAATTTCAATTGACATAATATTACTGTTTGGCACTGAACCCAAAGCAGGCCTTTTTCTTAACGTACCTGTTCAAAATATCAGGCCTAACTAAAAGGATTAAATTATCTTCCAGTAAACCTTAAACCGTCTAAGCAGAAAGGATGGAAAGAATATGGTCAACTAACAGTAAAATTATTTACTAATTTCAATAAAATGAATGAAAATATTTAAAAATGATTATTTTCAGCAACAGAATATTTATTGGAGATCATTATATACAGAGGGGATATAGATTGGGTCATTTCTAACTTAAGATGAATATAAAAACATATTGAACGCATCCATAAGAAAATGTAATACCTCGAGATTATATATTCTCAATAATTCTCCACAATTATTTACGGCAAAATATCATGGTGAAAACAGGAGCTAGTTTATCAATCACGTTCCTCAAAAATAATTATTTTTTGCTCTTTTGATCATACGATCCCCATGACATTTTGCTCGAAAATGCGCGTTTTGATTTTACCTCTACATGCTGAATTTCAAATCGATCAAATCAGCAGTTTGGAAAATATTGTGAAAAATAGGAAAAATTTTCAAACGCGAAAACTGAGAAACTATTAAACCGATATTGCCCACTAAAGAACTCTGCCTAGATATTTAGACACCAAACCCTCCCTGAAAGTTTAAAGGCTCTAGCTCTTTATGTGTTTATGGACGGACGCCGGCCGGCCAGACAAAATTACTTTTGACTATTTTCGGCTTAGAATTCAAAAATTACAGACATATGGGTGAAAAGATAGCACGCAGTTCCCTTGAACTAGCGTGCAAAATTTGCAAGAGTTTATTTTATAAAATGAAAATTAAATATTGGAATGAAAATATAATAGTAACAAACTGGGACGGACCATTAGAGTCAATTTCTCTAGTTATAAACCACACTCGGTATAGAAATCCATTGATAATTTCAATAAATTACGTGGAGGGTTGTGGTAAGAAATTTTGAATGAAGAAAAAGAAATCAGTTATACGTACCAAATTCTATGTCATGTCATTCGAAAATACTTCGAAGCAAAATTTGTAAGATAGAGATATTTGCACGAAATACAAAAACAGACAAATCTGGCAAATAAAATGAATATTTGCATATTTCGACAAGATGTAAACCTCTCCAAAATTATTACTGTATCCATGTAATAATTTGTATGATTGTCGGGGATTTTTCGAATCCAAATTTTATTAATTTCAATTAAACTGGCACTGTCAAGAAGAAGAAGAAGAATTAAGTTAAGGTCGCGACATAGTAACATAGTCATTTAACATGTTCTAAAAATTACAGTTATGTTTTATTGTTAGTAACTATTTGTTTTGTAAGGCTTTTTTGATGTCTTCTAAATTGAAGCAGTGCTTATCAGAAATTAATTCAATTCTAACAATTTTATGACATTAAAATTTGTAGGAGGCTAATAGAATAAATGTGTAATATATATTTTTATTGGTAGTAAAACATAGTGATTTCTACAATTCGTTTTTTTTTTAAAGAATAAATCTGTTTTGACATTTGAATTTTGTAATATTCCTTCAAGTAAAAACCTATTTTTATAATTTTTTTAATGTGTTAAAGACTGTTGCGTATATTGTCCAATAAGGAAAATATGAAATTCAAACAATAAAGGTAAAAACCCGAAATGTCTAAAACTTGGAAGTATATTCTCATAATGTTCAGAAAGAGAATAATGACGGATAGAATCTGGAAGCAAGGGCGTCTTATCCATAGATTTTTTTAAGGGTGCAAGCATTACAACCGCAAAATCCGCAGATAAAATGATTTTTTATGAATTTTGAATTAAAATGTAAAAATAAAAAAAAGTTATCAATCAATGTGAATAAATAATATAATAAAAAAGATTGATTTTGAAGTTATTCTTGGTTTAGCAGCTTCGTTCATAAAAACACCCTGTGTAGAGTTGAAAAATCACTGAAACAAACAGTAATATATCTACTAATAAATTTGGAACATCACTGAATCAAATATATTTATGCAACATAAATTAGTGTGAAGCGAATTCAGTTTAAACACGTTTTCATTGTATTTTAATCTGATTGGTAAGCCAGTCAAATTAGACTACTAATAATTGTGACAAATCCATATAGATGTTAATTTATGAATGAGTGTTAAAATGAAAGGAAGTGACTGACAAACTCGTGAAGAGTTAGACGTACCGTCAAAATTAGTTAAAACTGTATGAGTCATTCAAAGTTAGCCAAATTATTCTTTAGCGTATAAGTAGGTTCTGAAAGACCCCCTTAACATTTTTGACAGGAAGAAATTAATATACACATATTTTGAGGAAATCCAAAAAATTATAACTGTAGATATATTTATAATAGGTTCCAAAAATTGAACCTTTTATTTTATGCCCTAAGCGTACAATAAGCGAATTTCAAAATGTCTCCACACAGAGCTATTCCGATATTTGAAATGAACTTCGACTAAATTTACATATAATTATTAAATATAATGTTTTAAATTCTCATTCAAACCGATAACGTTATTAGCTAATTAGCTGTTTCGAAAACAACTGTTAGAGAGTGCCGCGCTACTCATAATTCCCGCTAAATTCTCATCTGTCATGCTGCCGAAGGAATATACGGCAGTGTCAACTTTCCTTGAGACTCGTTCCCTAAAGGTTTTGGTTATGTGACCGCTGTAGAATTTTGAAGTGATTTTAATTTAATATTGAATATTTACGAAGGTGATAGTAATGCAAATGTTCTAAGATAAAAGTTCTAAATAAGAGCAGTGATCGAGTGTTTTCATAGTGAAAAAAGTGACCTGAAGATGGGACATTCTCGGAACTTTAGAGGTCCATAACTTCTAAGCTAGGACCGCCGCATATTTTAATTTTTTTTGTTTAGGAGGGCAAATAGAAAACAACAGCATCAGAATATGATCTTTATCTGTTAGGCGCCGAAATTTAAATATATGTCAAATTTCGAAAAGCCTTTTATGCAGGATATTCACATGATCTTTGTTGACTGATGTATTATTACGTAGTTATAGTAAAGTTCAACAGTTTTCGCCGGAACGATAGACTTATTTAGAAAACATATAACACATAATATACATAAAAAAGCCTATAACCCAAATTTCGCTGTACTTAACGTCAACTATCACAAAATAATTACGATTAAAACTAGTTTGATTAAAGAACTGATAGGATATTCTTATCCTGGTACGTTACTATTTCTAACAGAAGAACTATAGATCTCAGAAATTGAATGTTTATTATTTCAATAATCAGTAAAAGATATCAGAGTTTCTTGTGAATATTACAGATATGTAAAATTCCCTGGATATAACAAACTAATGGATCAAAACATATGATTTTCTTTCACTAAGACAGATATCAGACACTTCGTTATCGTTTATTTATGGTCAAGTGAAACGTTGAAATTTGGATTAAATACAGTTTAATGATGGACTAAAAACAGTTTCAATGCATGACTGAAACATAATCTTTTCTAAATTTGAAATCTATATTTAGAATGTAGAAAATCATACGTTTATTATCTAAGAACTACAACAGATATTCGACTTTGTTGTTTATGTCATAGGTAATACTATGCGTGTATCTTTAATCAGATGGTATCTAGGGTCAATGTTCACGAAGGTTTAATATTAACATATATAACAAAATATACTGATTCACATATTTCCTGCAAGTCCAAGGTCGTTAATGTCAGTACTTCCTCAGCCTTTGGAAGGACCGGAAAGTCATTATCATCCTACCTTATGAAGTGGCCATTAGAGGCCTGTCTCTGTAATTCTAGATCCATCTTGAGGCCGTTAATTAACAATAAAGCCCGAACAAAGTCACACGACGTCACAATTGTTTTTGCACTTTTAAGAAATAAACACAACAAACATACCCCTCTGGTACGATCGGCTACTAAATCCTTTCCATGGAGTCACAACTTCTCAGAGATAGCTGGGCTTTCTAAGCATGCGTTACAATTGCCAACCTCTCTCGACCAATCAATAGGCAAGGCGGAGCGAAGTTTATTATCTATACACGTCATGGTATGAAACAGAGTGAGACCCGCCTCTGGTTTGTTATGTTAATTTTTGTCTCTCCTGTATTGTACAGGTGTTTCGGAATTGTAGTTTTACAATATGGTACACGTTTTACTGACAAGGCACGGTTTCGGGGAGATGCCTTCCTCCTTTTCTTGTTGCCATGAATGGAATGCCCGAGATATAGGTGGGTATCTGTTTCGGAACTGGTCGAAAAGTGGTTTTCCAAGGGTACTCCATGCAAGTTACTCATTTGATCACTTCTGTGTGAAGTCATTGTGATGCCTTTGATTGTTTAGGGTCCTTCTATGGACCATGAGAAAATAGCCCCTTTGAGCTATTCTTATTTTAGGACAATGATACATACTACTTAAAGTGACCCGATGACTACTGTGTGAATGAGAAACTTGGTTCAGTACATGACGTCTGATTGGACTGCACTTTGAAAAATTTAGACATTGCTAACAGTTTATTTGTAACATAATGTTAATTCTAAATTTAGTTATCTTGAGTCATATATTCTCATAGACGTATTAAAAGGGGGGGCCCAAATATTTACGTGATTTTACTTCTAAGCACTGTAAAATAATAAAAAGGAGGTTTTTCACTTGATAGAAGGCTTTCAACGATATGTTTAATATCATACAGATTTTTCCTGCTTACCTCACTACAAATTTTAATTTAAATTTAATAAAAAGTTTTCCTCAAATTCTTTTTAAAATTAAATAAAATAAATGGCTTAGAAAAAACACAGTTTCAATTTAGTAGAGATATAGAATTAATACTCACTACATAGCACCAATGGAAATAAAAGAATACAAAGAAAATATCAACTATTAATTAAAAATATTAAATAAAAATTTGAAGGGTACAAAATCTATTGTTTCTTATCAAAGTATTATGAAAACAAAATTCCTTTCCAAAAATGGAGAATATTATGCGGAGAATTTCTTCAAAAATAACTCTCTTTAAAAAAGTTTCTTCAAAAAAATTCCAAAAACATGCAGCACGTCTTCAAAAAAATTTGAATCCTTCAAGTATTTATTTAATATTTTTAATCATTAATTCATATTTCCTTTGTATTCTTTTATTACTTTTGGTGCTGCGTAATGAGTGTTAAATTTGTCTACTACGTTAAAACTGTGTTTTCTGAGACTTTAATTTAATTTAATTTTAAAAAGTTTTGGAGAAAATTTTTTATGTATGACATTTGAAATAAAATTTGTACTCAGGTTAGAATAAATCTGATGTTCAAAATATTGTATTAAGCCTTCTGTCTAATGAAATCCTTTTATATATAATAAATATATTTTGGTTTTGTCACTCATATACCTAGTATCATTTGGTCATAACTGGCTCCTTAAAAATACCTCTCAGACTTTGTGTAATTTCTGTAACGAACATAGAATACGTAATTTTGATATTTCAAAATTTACTATATTCGAAGTTTGTTTGATATATTTTTATTAAATATTTATTATTACTAGAACTGGAATTTTTTTCGAAGGAACTTTTTTAGAGAGAAGAAATTCTTGACATAATGCTGGAAAGAAATTTAGTTTTCATAATAAATTGGGAACATAATTTTGTATCCTTCAAATATTTATTCAATATTTTTAATCAACAATTCATATTTTTTTTATTTTTTTATTCATTCTCTGCTGTGTGTGGTAATTCTATATGCCCACTAAATTTGGAACATATCGTGTGTGAAAAGTTAAGGCTACGGTGAATCTACTGTCAAAAACACGTCCAAATAACACAAGGCTTGATACTCTGACGCACACAGGGTGATCAATTTAAATGTGTTTTTGCGCGCTTGTTTCAGGAAACAGCGTTATTCGCTTCGGCCAAATGTGGTTAATTTTCGAATTGTAGCTGAAAATGGTCTTGAATGACTGCCTCTGTTGGACTCAGTGCTGAAGAATCCTAGATCGAAAGTAAATATGTCCGGCCGGTCTGTCCGTAAACGTGAACTTTCGAGCGGATAGAACTAGGTAGAACCTTGAAACTTTCAGGAAGATTCAGGATCTAAATATATCAGCTAAGTTCGTTCATGGATAAAATAGCACTAACAGCTTCGCAGTTATTCACGTTAAAAAATTTTTAATATTTTGTTTAATATTTTCGGATCGATCTGAAATTCGTCATTTAGAAGTAGAATGATAACGCGCACGTACTTGCTTCATCCAACAGGCTTACGTCAAAATCCACACTTTCGAATTTTTTGAACCCCTCGAAACACTTTGTTATGAGAGCATATTCAACGTAAGCTTCGACAAGCATCTGTAGCAGTTTTCTTCAAATGGCAACAAAAACCTTATGCTAACGGCAAATCATAGTTCTTAGGCGGAAAATTCAACTCAATTTCGTCAGCTGTTAATCAAACATGGTGGCGTAGCGGAAGCGATCTTACGGTTACTAAACTAATAGGTAGCACCATATGTAGGGAATTTTCGAGTTCTTCTACACCTGATATTTCTTATTTTCATGAAATTTTCAGTTTCTTCAGAAGAACAGCTCCAAAATTTCCATTTACTGATGACAATACACAGAATTCTCTGCTCTTATTAATTATATGTATCTTCTTGAAGAAAAAATTCACATACCTATTTGATATTTTCAGGGGAAATGGACTGTTCAACAAGCGCGGTAAAGCTTTCGAAGTCACGTCAATGCTTTTCATTATTTTTTTTTCTATTAAAATGAAACTCATCAGTAAGACGTGTGAGCTATGGTAATTGAAAGTTCTACAAATCAAGACAGTATGACATAGTTCTGTATAACATGCGCATATCTGCAATTATTCGCTAGTGATCATAAAAACCTTATCGGGTTTGTTTGAGTTTACAATTGTTACACAGATGTATGTTACACTGCCTCGATTTGTAGAACTTTATATTACCATAGCTCACACTTGTTACTAATAATATTTGATACCGATCAGCAGAATTAATTTATTTGAATTAGAATATACTAATTTTGAGCATTACGCCATATTATTATCTGACTTGAGCATGAGAAAAGATTTTTCTGCATTTGTGACGTGAAAATATCGGGAATACATTTCTTCACTCGAATTGGCTCACGAAGGTATGTCTTGTATGTGTGTTTGCATGCACTAGATGGCGCTAGTGTATGATTAATACCTTAGGGTTGCCGCGTATAGAGGATGCAGGTGCTTGACATATTTTTGGTCGTTGGCGTGCATAGCACTGAAGAGAACAAACAAGTTTGAAAGGAGCGCATGTCTGCAATTATTTCCCAGTGATCAGCAAAACCTTATCGAGTTTGTTCGAGTTTAAAATTGTTATACAGATGTATGTTACACTGTCACGGTTTGTAGAACTTTCTATTACCAAGCTCATACTCCTTATTAATAATATTTAGTGCAGATCAGCCGAATAAATGTATTCGATTTAAAATGAAACTCTGAAAAATTTTCAGTACCTAACATAATAAATCACATATGTTGTAACGTCTTGTATGAGATGGGCCTATCGGTGTTAGAAAATAATCTATTTTTTATCGTTGATCTCATAAGACACTTGAAGTTTTCCATGAAGCTTGACTTTTTCAAGCTACAACTGTCGAAGAAACTCTTTGTTACTTAACTAATCCGTTCTCACATGAATATATGTCCCTTTTTGAAAACATGAAAATATACTGAATGGCAGAGATATCTTGGTACATTTACTGCAAGAATATTTTTTTCAAAAGGGACATCATCTTTATTCCCTCCTTACCCCGAAGTATTTCGTCCCAAAATTCCTGTTCTAAGAGAACTCTGACCAAAAGAATATATTCCTTCTATATATTTCGTCAATTCACAAATATAGTTTTCAATAAATTTCGTTATTTTCCTTTTTTTTTTCATCTTGTTGAGATAACTTCATTCTCCTCTATCTATATCCCTGTAACATAAGTAAAACTTGTTATTCTCGTTATAATCGACTTTGGCGCTGGATTTATTCGCATTTACTATTATTGCTAACGTAGTTCAACCCATAACTTATCGCTTGCCTAATTGTAGGAAAATTTATTACCATTGCTGTTAATGTAATATTAAAATTTGTAGCTTGACAGTTTGAAGTATGACCCAAGAAATATATTTCGGTTTTGTTATAAGCGTTTGAGGTTTTCTTAACTTCCTCATTGGCGTCAGTTTTATCCTATCGCTAAATAAATGGAACTAGTTCATCATCGATGTAACTAAAGGTGGGCCATCTAGAGTTTGCATTTTGAAGAAGTGGTTATTTCGAGGTTGGCAACACTTCTGTCATTCGTGTTCTGACAGAAAGTTCAACTAGTACAAGAAGTGAAGCCTCGTGATCATCCGATGCGTTTCCACTTCGCTCAATGGGCTAATGATTGCATGGCCGAAGATCAGATTCACCTCGCAAGGCTATTTGTTGTGGGGATCCGTTAGGGATAATGTTAACCATCAAGAAACAATTGATCACTTGAAAGTCGAAATCGAAGTTACCATACATGAGATTGAGCCCCAAACAATCGACAATGTATTGAATGTAGACAGTTGTAGCGATCCTTAGAATGAACTTTTTTGATTCGTGAATATGAAGGTTCAAACTTTCGAATAAACTCATAACATTGGAAAAATATCTCTTAAGTTTTTTATTTGTAACTGATCACAAATTCGAATTTTAAATGGTCCATCCTTTACATTCAATGTTCTTCTCAAAGTTAGACAACGTCACAGATTCAGGCAACAGCAATACAGTGAAATTAATGATTGCGATTAATAAATTTGCTCTTGTTTGTTGTTATGAATACTGAAACAGTTAACAAAATATGGCGGCAAACTAACCACAGTACTATACACATGTTATTAGGTTGTTTTATTTTAAATGAATGGTTTATGGAACATTGAGCTCCTCAACAAAAAAAATCTAAGTTTCAAGCAAATTCGAATCAAAACGTCATCTGGTACTATGAAGTAAGCCTCTATTTGTGGATAAAAATGGGTAAAATACCATTTCAATATAAAAATGATGGATTGTTGCAATGTAGCAAAATACGATGGAACTCATAGTATATATATATATAATATATATATCTGAATAAACATAGCAGTCAATTGACAACGCCATCAAATAAATTAGATTTTTTCTTTATAATTTTTTGATCAGATAAATGTGAAAGCTAACTGAAACATCAGCTGCGCGCATATTAGGATAACCAAAACCTTAAATTGTTGAGTTGTACCTGAAATTGGATGAAAACCGACGGCGTTCGGTTACTTGGTAAAGAAAGACCAATTGAAGTACATATGGCGTCCAGATGTTTCTTGTGGAGTTCTCACTGCTCCGTCAGCTCAGCATTCAAGGTTAAATCAAACTTATTATATGTTTTTATTGCAAGGATTCTTTTATAAACAAATACCTACATTTCTCAGTTCCTCTGTCGGCTATATATCTTTTTATTGTTTCGGCAAAGACTTCTTTGAGATGTCTGCGTTTTGTGAATTTCTGTGCCGAAAACTTCATCAGTATATGGATAATAAAATTTCAATGTGTCTAGAATTGATATAAGTGACTTTTGATTTGATCGGAATTAAACAGAAAACATTCGCGCTTTTTGTTGAAAAAACTGGATCTATTTGTAGATTTGTACACCTGGTACAAGACTGGATGATTAATGATTTGATTTTATAATCATATTTTTATCAGGCTCTGGAAGGAAAAATTATCCTCAGGATTAGGCAACGAGACAGATTTACAATAATAAAAAGTTAAGAAATTAAGAAAATTATGGAATAATTCATATCAACTCTTGAGTGAAAAACTTTTTGATGCATGAATAATTATAATTTGAATTTTATTCAACTAAAAATTCCCTACATTCTGTGCCGTAAGGGTCTTTCATTAACAGCACCCCATTTTGTTTTGTAAATAAAACACATTATTTATATGAAAATTATTAAAATTTTTATTTCATTATAAAGCACAATGGATACCTTTAGTTATAAAACAAAACATTATTTGAATGTCTACCACGGAAACGCTGGCAGGAATGAAGACGTTGAACCCAATTTTCCATGACTCTCTCATACAAATCAGGTCGTATGTTAGCAATTACTCGTTCAATATTGATCTGTTAATCGTCTTAATTTTGCTGGATGATTGCTGTAACCCCAAAGAAAGAAGTCCATTTAACCAGAAAGTAGTCTCATCGCTAGGGAATGATTTTCTTATGAAAATCTGCATCATTTCCGATTTTTTCTAAGCACCGATTACTGAATACATGACGCTTTAAATGATCTGTTGGTTTGAGTTCTTGGGTTAAAGCAATTTTGTATGGATGTAAACCAAAGTCTTTCTGTAAAATTCGCCACAAAGACGTCTGGGAGATGCCTAGTTCTTGTGAACGTCGAAAAATCGAAAAATTTTGGTCTTCACGAACACTTTCGCGTACGGCAGCAATATTCTCCTCACTTCTTGAATTTTTTTTATCTCACTGACATTGTTACATCATGAAGTGAAAAATTGGTTTCAAACTTCTTGACTAAACGTTCAACTGTTCTTTTATCCGGACGATTATAATGACCAAAAATTGAAGTTAAAGCACGTAAAGTTAGAGTAACAGATCAGGATGTTTCAGAATAAATTTGGATTATTTGTAAACGTTGTTGGAGTGTGTACCTTTTCATGATCAAATGGTAGACATTGACAAATACAACTGTCAATGTCACAAATAAACAATGGCTTCCATGCGTAATTAATGTCAATTTAAAAATCGTTCGTTCCCATTGAAAGTCCCTTTATAAACATCTTGAGGTCTTTTCAATTTTACGAATCATAAATAAAATTTTCAGGCCCATAAAAGTCCTTTAAAGTAACGAATAATGTTCTGAAAAAATCTAGAGTGAAAAAATGCCTGAAAAAGTCTTCCATGTTGAAGTGATTCTCATGATCGATTTGTTTTCCTGCTTTATTCCAGAGATCTCTACATATCTCTGAATTCTGCTCTTTCAGAGATTTCGTATTGATTGGTCATTTTTTGCTTTAATTTTCGTAACATCCACTTAGTTTAGGACAATACGAATCAACCTGTAGAGATAAATAATGAAACCATAAACCTATCAAATATATTCAAAGCTCACCTACATAATGCAAAGCCAAACGGTAAATACAAAACACAAACAACGAAAGTGTGCCAGACCTATCCAAATTGTTCTCTATATGTGTGATAGAATGCATTATAACCGTATTATTCCCATAAAGAATTCCATATGAGGTAATTATTAAATCCCTTTTCGTGACTCCCATAGTAATATTAATGTTGATACACCCTGCGCTTAAGCCTGTGGGGCTTTTGGATTTGAAAGGGTCATGATCAATGTAGATCCATTATTCAAATTTTCAATGTTCTATTCATTATATCATAGTTTAGTGGTATGTGGAAAATTTCAATTTGCATATGAGTGTAACGGAAGACTACATCACTAGGTGCTTATTGTGGAGTATGCTGTATTCTTCTGGGTTCAGATAAAAATTGTTTATAGACTCGTCTTCTGTCATTTCAAAAGAAGTGATAATTATAAACGGTCTTCCAACATTTTTAATTATGAAAAACCCCATGGTTTTTTGAAAGAAACATTTTTATTTCAATTCAAAGTACAATCTCTGAAGTTAATCGGAAGAGAATATCCACCAAATGTTTGCCCCGACTGCTCTCACAGATGAAAATGATGAAAATTTTTAGTATAATTATTAATCTACTTCGCGAATAAAAGCTCGTATGTTGCATTTTAGTCCTTAAATTGTTGCTGGACATTGGCGTGCGTAGACCATATTTTTGACAAAGACCCAAAGAAAAAGAAGATATGGTGTTCAATCAAACATATCGGCAGCCGATTAATATCCTCGTTTCAGGAAATTGGGGTCCAGAATATTTTTTCATTGCATTATTCTCGAAGAAATAACGTTCAATCACAACCCAAAAACAGATTTGGGATCTTACCATTTCGAAACTTGTTCGCCTCAAAAGACAAGAAGTTTTTCCGAGACGTGATTCGGAAATTTCCTGAGAGGTAAGGAACAGTAGTGAGCAATAATTGATAAATAATAATAAACTTTATTCTATGAATAAACAGATTACATCACTGTGGTATATAATAGGGTATTATAACCTATACGTGACATAAAACACAATATAATATTCTGAAAAACCAGTTCTATAAAGAGAAAGCAAAATATAGATTAATTCTTATTTGCAAACAGAATATATGAAACATGTGAGAAACCAAAGAACTCCAGAACAATGTCCCAGGAAATTGAAATAACCTAGGAAAAGATCTCCATTTCCATCTTCTCGTCTCGAATCGGGCTAGTGCTTGTCTTCATCAGGAAAAAAGCATGTATGTCGCAAATCGGGTAAGTTTATATCATAATCGGGCAGTAGGTACGTGCCTCAAATTAGTTAAGTATTTGATTGTTTTTATTCATATTTTTGCTATTTACTCAAAATTAGTATATCGTGTCTTCATTCAAAAAAAAGGGATAGTAATGTTTTCAACTGTGATTCATTAAATTATTAATAGTTCTCATATGATAAATGAATATAAATCTCTGATCTGAATAGCTTCAATCAGTAAATTCAACGTGTGTGCCTTCGCCCAGTTCAAACGGCACCAACACTGATGTGTTAAACGATTTGAATTATTAATAGTTACGTTTATGTCACTATTCAGTCAGGATTTAATTTTTGTTTTTGAACGTTTTAATATTCTTCAGATGTTCGGGAAGAATGTTTAAAATTTTTGCTGCAAAATGAGTGTAACATTTTTTTCCTATTTTCTTGGGACATCTGGGTAGTTGGTAAGTATTACTTACTCCTCTGGTTGCATATTCATGTTGTAATGTATCCATACGTATTTTCCTCGAAGCGAAGTTTAAAGATTTTTTCCATCATATAATTGTCTCACATCTTGCACATTTGCTACTTCAAATAACTGCTGACTCGAAAAATTACGTTTCTTTTAAGAGCCATTTTTGTATGACCTCCAGTGGTTTTCTGTGGGTTTGATAAGCACCATCCCATTCAACTATCCCATAGCCGATCTGTGATTCCACCAAGGCTTGGTAGAATACTGTCAATTTTGTTCTTGTGTTTACATGTTTACTTAAGTATCTGAATTTGAAAAGCAAGTCTCTTATTTTATTCACAAGATTTTTTATGTGCTTATCCCATTTTAATTGTTGGTCAATCATAATTCCCAAATATTCAATATCTCTTGTTTCTGCTATCGATGTCTCATTATCTATTATTAGGTTTCCTAAAGTTGGTAGATTGATTAGGAGTGAACGAACTGAAAGCCATATATTTTGTCTTATTTAGGTTCAGGGTGAGTTTATAATTTTGAAAACTTTATTTGCACTTTTTCCCTTTAAGTCTTCAAAAGAATTTCCTCTATATTGAATTACCACATCGTCGGCAAAACAAAGGGCCTTTTCTGTTTCTTTCATTTTTAGCAGACTGTTTATGTAAATAAGAAACAGAATCGGTCCATCCACGGTACCTTGTGGTACTCCATAAGTAATAACGCGCTATGAGCTTCTGAATTCTCCGATCTCCACAATATTTTCATAAAATTATTTATCCATTATCTTTTGAAATAAATGCTTCTTTGACTTTACACACGGTGTTCAAAATACAACAGTTTTGATTATTCACATAAACATACTGATGAAAATACGCCTAAAATTCAAAATAATTTTGTCAAAAAATTGTGATCTCATTCATGCATTCCAAGCACCCAATCATCTACTATGCGTTGTTTCGGCTCTGATTTTGATTCAGCTGGATTCTGCCAAAATATTTTACAAAATATAGTGTGTAGACTTACTTGAGAAATCTCCAATTCTTGTGGACATCTTGAAATGGTTATATCTTGGTTTTTATACGAACTCTTAGCTATAGCGGCGGCATATTAGATATTTCTACAATTTTTATAGCTAATTCTATCTATTCGAATAATTTAATTCGTCTGATCTATAACAAATATCATTAAACAGGAGAATGAGCTATGGTAATAGAAAGTTCTACAAATGGAGACAGTGAAACGTACATCTGTATAACAATTCTGAACTCAAACAATCCTGATTAGGTTTTGTTTTAGTTGGCCCGTATATGCATATCCGCGTGTACTAGGTGGCGCTAGTGTATGATCAATACCTAAATATGTTTCTGAGCAAAGTGAATATAAGTACGTAGTAGATTTGTAGTCGTTTGGCATTATAGGGCACTGATGAGAAAGTTACAACTTTCAAAACATGCTCATGCCTGCTACTTATGTTTCAGCGATCAACTAAAACCTAATCGGGCTTGTTTGAGTTCAAAATTTTTATACAGATGTTTGTCATACTGTCTCGATTTGTAGAACTTTCTACTAGCATATCTCATTCTCCTTATTAATGAAATTGTAACTATTTCTCTGCGTTGTACGAGCGTAAATCAATTTATTTCTCATTACAATTTGCATAAAAATCCTGTCAGTTTCATTTTAACATTTTAAAACTGGCGCAAAATTCAAAATGGCATCTGTTGCTGGAACACACGATTGAAACGAATTATACAATTTGTCGAATTATATGGAAGAAATTCTGAACGTATTATTTCTATAAAATGTTGTTGATTGCCTGTTTCTAGAAGTGACATAATTGTTAAGAATTGTTCAAAAGTGAAAATTATGTGTTCAAGTAAAACTTATTTCTTCATTATAACGATTAACATTGCTATTTCTGCAGAAAATTTTGAATTATTCCTTAAAGAATCTACACATGATAAAAAATACAGAATTCTTTGATCTTTTGAGCTTTTTACGGATAACACAACAATTAATTCGGAAGTATACTTATATCAGGGGAAGAAACTGAATGATGCACTTCAACAGAAAAGACCAGAATTAATCAACAGAAAAGACCAGAATTAATCAACAGAAAAGATGTAGTTCCACCAAGATGATGCGAGGCCTCATGCGAGTTTGGTCACACGCCAAAATCTTTTACAGATTAAATGGGATACACTGCCAAACCCACCATATTCTCCAGATCTGGCGCCTTCGGATTAATATTTGTTCTGGTCATAGTAACATTTTTTGGACGGTAAAACCTTAACTTCAAATGAAGAGGTTAAAAATCACCTAGATCAGTTTTTGCCAACAAAGACCAGATATTTTATGAGCGTAGAATTACGCTTCTACCAGAAAGATGGAAAAAAAATATTGGTCTAGAATGGCCAATATATAATTTGATAAAATATTTATTCATTATACGATAATTGTTTTTCATTTCCCCCAAAAAAAAACGAAATTACTTTCAGACCAAGAGTTTGTCTATACTACTGACGCCCAATCAACTGTAATGGACTGGAGCGTTGTCCCACATTTTCCTAAACAATCCCTTCCAACACATAGCATAGCACAACGCGCGTCACTTCACGCAGCGACCGGAAAAAATCTGATTTATATTTGATCCAGCCTCGTAAATGAGAAAAAATGTGAATGCCCATGGACAAATAAAATTTGTTGCATTTCAAAAAATCTATTACTAATAAACTTTTTAAAAACCAGTATAAACTCCAATCAATCTCCTTGGTCACGCTTACATCAGAAATCATTTAACTAATATAACCTAAACACGTGACAAATTTCCGTATTTGTCAAGTATCTGAATAATTGATGATACAACTATGCATATTTATCAGCAAAAAATCTCATCGCGATCTGAAACTTCGCAAGAGCATTGTTCAGCATTGTCCCCAACTCCCGTCATCTGAACCTCTCCACTGAAGAGGATAAATTGATTACATGACATATTTGCAGTACCGAAAAGAATACATTAACAGCGCCATCCCTTGGCAAATATGTATTAGATGATTAAATTTGTGAAACATATTGCGGCCACGCGCTGTATTAATGCAGCATCATTTAGCTCGATATTTCACAGGGTAATAAAAAGCTTGATCGTTTCTCTTATGAGGATGGAACTACCCCCTCTGGAGCGTAGGCAAGCGTAAGGGGTTGCAGAGATTATCGTGAAAAAAATAGGTGAATGTTAAGATTTGATGAGACACAATCTCGTATTAATAAATGTAAAATTCAAAAGTTTGAATAAGTAAAACAGTTGCCAAGATTTTTTGGGAAATCTTGGCCAAAATAATTTTTGCAAGTATAATTATAGGAATAATTCAATACACTTCTTTCACTGGAATTTTAAGAACGCGTCAGGAGTATTATATTGTATATGTAGAAATTTGTGAGAATAAATATAAATTGTTATAGGTAAAGCTGGATAAATTCTCCGAAATCTCTACAAACTTATTCTGAAAAGGATTTTGAAATTTTGTTAGAATAAAATTGAATAAAATAGAAATATAAAATTGTCCAACACAGACAAATTCTCTCTTGAATTGGTCCCTCGGTACTACATCATGAAAAAATTCAAAAAATAAAACCAGTTTTCTAGAGTCTTCGAGTCCATTTGCTTACCGACATACCTATCAAAAACTAATTACTTCCAGTGGAAGTAAGAAAGTGTTGAGCTATACTCATGTAATCAGAATGTAGATTTATTACGTAGTAAAGTATCGGGTGTTTTTTTAGAGTAATAGAACTTTCGATAGGGAAAACTGTGATTTGACAGAAGGTAGAAGCCATGTTGTTTTGACATTTCTGTTCAGTAAGTATTGACAAATTATCAAGGAAAGACTCACGCCGCAACAACGTTTACAAATTGTTGAGATTCATTTTCAATATCAGTGTTCTATTAGCCAAACTTTAGAGCACTTCGTGAAATTTATGGTTTATATAATCGTCCATCAGATCAGCTTATTCGTTGGACTATCGATATATTTCGGACAACATTTTCTCTACTCGATGCAACAACAACAAGACAAAGAACTGTACGTACAGAAAAAATATCGCTGCTGTAAGTCATAGTGTTAATGATAATCCAGATTTGTCCATTCGTCGACGTTCACAACAAGTTGGACACTGTGCATCCACCATATGAAAAATTTTGCGTAAAGATCTTGGTCTACACCCATACAAGATCCAACTGGTTCAAGAACTAAAGTCACTTGACCTTAATTAGCCTCGTTTGTTTGCTTATTGAAATTGATCCACTTTTTTATCGTAAAATTGCGCTTAATGATGAAGTTCATTTCTGGTTGAACGGCTATGTAAACAAGCAAAATTGCCGTATGTGGAGTGAAAACCATCCTCAAGAAGTTCTGCACGTTTCATTGCATCCTAAAAAATGCACTGTATGGTGTGCTTTACACGCTGGAGGCATCATCGGTCCATATTTCTTCAAAAACGATGCTGCAGATAATATTACAGTGAATGGTTGTCGTTACAGATCGATGATTATTTGTTCCAAAATTTGAATGGTATCGACCCTGAAGTGTATTGGTTCCAACAAGATGGTGCTACATCTCATGCTGCTACCGTAACAATCGATTTATTGAAAGAAAGATTTGGCGATAATATTATTTCGAGAAATGGTCCAATTAATTGGTCTGCAAGATAATGGGACATAATTTCACTGAATTATTTTCTTTGGGGTTATTTCAAATTATTGGTTTATGCTGATAAACGAGAAACAATAGGCGCTTTGGAAGCCAACATAACTTGTGTTATTGATGAAATAAGGCCTGAATTACTCGAAAAAGTGATCCAAAATTCGTCTGGTCGAATGCGGTTCCTCAGAGCTAGTGTTGGTGGACGTATGCCGGAAATTATTTTTCAAACATAAATGTCATAAAATTATCTTTCAAATAAAAAAAATTGGCTTGAATATTAATTTAAATGTCTTTTATTTCAATTTAGAGTTCTTTCACTCTAGACAAACACTCAAGAGTTAGAAATATGAAACCCGCAAGGTTTACATCTAAAAAAGATATTAGCGGCAATTATCCAATAATGAATCAAAATAAAATAAAACTTAATCATTCAGAACGTAAAACGTAATCATTCAGAAACCATCATCAAAGACAAGCCTGTTGTGATTGGATATTCAGAAACTTAAATGAACATGGTCAATCAATTCAGCACTAATTTATAAAACTATATTATTCTACAGAAAAATGTTTAAAACAAGATAAGGTCATAGAATCAATATCTGAAAACTGCCACGCGCATGTGTGAAAATGCAAATGATAAGTATAACAAACAAATAAAGGGTGTTTCAATAAGATCGCAATATTTGAAATGGGCGCCATGTTTGAGAGTCATAATGTCACATGATTATGACGTGACAGATCGAAAGTTGACAGATGGGGTTAGTAAACATGGAGTATTACACGGTAGAACAGCGCGTACTGATTGTCAAAAATTGTTATCAAAATAGTGAAAGGTTAATTGCCATTATTCGTAAAGTGCGTCCAATGTTCGTTCGAAATAATGTGCCTAATTCATCCACTGTGAAAAAAATAATCAAAAAATTGGAAAATACTGGTTCGGTTAGTGATGTGAAACATACAATACGAGCTCGTAGAGGTCGTTCAGGAGAAAACATCACGGCAGTTCGCGAGATTGTGACAAAGAGAGACGTCAATTTTCCATTGGGCACAAGAGTTGGACATTTCAACATGCACTCTTCAGCGAATTCTCACTAAACATTCACGAGCTTGCACGAGTTTGCTCCTGATTTGGTGATCAGAATTGGCCTCCTCGCTCTTGCGATTTAACGCCTTTAGACTTCTGGCTGTGGGGTTATCTGAAGGCACAGGTTTATGTCAATAAGCCTGCAACTATCGAAGCATTGAAAAGCGAAATTCGACGCTGTATCAATGAAATACCACCACATGTTTTCAATAACGTTATTGAAAATTCCTTCAAAAGGGTACGCATATGCCAGTAAATCCGTGGCGGCCATTTATAAGATATTTTGTTTCATACATATTACCAAATGTATATTTTCCAAATCAATAAATATTTCAATACTTTGCTACAGAAAACCATATTTTATTGAACACTGAAATCTTGCGCTCTTATTGAAACAAACCCTGTATAAATTGATTTTCAGATATTCAGTCTATGATGGAATCAAAATTGCCAATCTTGAATCGCGCTTAACACTTCCGACACGTTCGTTCAGCTTAAACATCCACTAAAACATATTATTCAGTACAAGAGTTGGCATTTTCGGAACACACAGAAACTATGTTGTTTACACCTCAGCGGTAAGGCCAATACTGAAATGAAAGCCTAATTACGACACTTCACAATGAAGGTGTTTCCAGATGAAACAATGAAACAATAAACTAGTAGCGTCATCTGTTACCAAAACACTACGAACTTATTTTTACTCCTAATAAATACTTCCTATCAACAAATATATATGTTCAGAAGCGAACTGAAATAAACGTGTTGAGTGAGCAGCATTTACAAAACTAACTTCTTCCACAGATAAATGTTGAAAAGGAGATACCATCATTTTTAAAACATTTAATTTAATTTGAAAAAGTTTTTAAGAGATTTTTTTTAATTTCCAGTGGTTTCGGTGATCTGATCCTGTGAATATCTGAAAAGACATTTAAATGGTAAAATTTCTACTAAACATACAGTTTTCACTATGCTGCTATCAGCTTCCAATTGACTTATTTATGGATCTTTGTTTAGAAACCAATTATTGAAAAGAAATTTAACAATATTAGTAAATATAATTATTAGAAGTGTGAGCTATGGTAATACAAAGTTCTTTCTACAAATGGAAAACTTATATCGGGTGATTCATTTAGAAGAATTTTTTTTTTTGCTAAAGAAAATGAATAAAAACAATTTTATTATTAAACAAGAGAACCATTGTTTATAATTATTTTTTAAACATAATTTCTTTCAGATGTTTTTTGGGACTACGGTTAATAATGTCCGTTCTGAAGTTCCAATTTTCAATTACGCGTCTGAGTATTTCGAGTGGTATTTGGCCAATAACACGAGTAATATTGGCCTGCAAGGCCTCAATTATCGTCGGCTTATCCATCTAGACTTTGGACTTTACATAGCCACAAAGGAAAAAATCGAGAGGAGTGATATCACACGATCTAGCCGGCCAATTTATTGGTCCAAAGCGAGAGATGATCCGTTCGCCAAATAACTCTAGCAGTAAAGCCATGGTTTCACGGACTGTATGGCAAGTGATGCCATCTTGTTTGAACCAAATTTCGTCGAAACCACGGGCTTCAATTTCTGGCATCAAATAGTTTGTTATCATTGCACGATAAGGATCACCATTCACAGTAACTTTCCGGCTGGCCTCTGTTTTGAAGAAATATAGATCGATTATTCCACCGGCCCATAAACCACACCAAACACTTGTTTTTTTCTGGGTTCAATTTCAGCTCTTAAACCTTTTCGAGTTGTTTATCACCCCAAATACGTGCATTTTGTTTATACACGAACCCATTAAGCCAAAAATGTGAACAAGATCTTGTGCAAGCTTGTCAAGAGCCCAGTGTCTAAAACGGAAACGATTTGGAAGGTCGGTCAGCTTCAGTTCTTGCATTAATTGAATTCTGTAAGCTTTTAAAGAAAGATCCTTACTTAAAATACGCCAAGTTGTTGATTATGACAGGCCATGCTGTTGAGAACGGCGACGAATCGACACATCACGGTCTTCGCGTACACACTCCGCTACCGCCCCTATATTTTCTACGTGCTGAGTGTGGTTTATTTGGTCAAGTATTATCCAATAATGAAAATTAGGTCTCAAACTTACGGATGGTGGAGCTAATTGTGCGTTCAGTAGGCCGATTATGTGGACCATAAGTTGCTCTAAGCGCACATTCCTCTTAAAACGCCCAATTTTGTAATAAAGTTGAACAATTTGTAGACGCTGTGCCGGACTAAGTATTTCCATTATGAATTGTCAAACACTACTGAACAGAAATGGCACTTCAATTATCACGAGGCATGGGCAACCGGCTATTAAATCCCCATCGCAAAAAGTACCTCTAAATGAATCACCCTTTATATCTGTGTAACAATTCTAAACTCAAACCATCCCAATAAGGTTTTGTTGATCACTAGTACATAAGTACAGACATGCGTAAGTTTCGAACTTTTTGGTTTACCTTTAGTGCACTATACAACGACCACAAATCTGTCAATTACCTATATTCGTTATGCACAGGATATGTGTAAGGTATTAATCAGCCATGTAGCGCCATGAACTGCACACAAATATATATACACGACGTACCATAGCGAACTGATTCGAGTTAAAAAATGTATTCCCGATATTTTCACGTAACAAACGCAGAACAACTTCACTCATGCTCAAGACAGACCATAATACGCCGTAATGCTCACAATTGACATACTCATATTCAAATAAATTAATTCGGCTGATCTGTACCAAATATCATTAATAAGTAGTGTCAGTTATGGTAAAAGAAAGTTCAACAAATCGGGACAGTGTAACATATATCTGAATAACCAATCTGAACTCAATTCAGCCAGGTAAGGTTTTGTTGATCACTGGAACATGAGTACAGACATGCGCACGTTTCGAACTTGTCGGTTCACTATAATGTCCAACGACTACAAATCTGTCTTAGGAAGAATAAGGTATTAATCATACACCAGCGTCATCTAAAGCACGCAAATATACCTAAAGTAAATAACTCAGCGAGCCGATTCGAGTAAATAAATGTATTCCCGACTTTTTCACGTTACACACGTTAAAAAAATAATTCCTCATGCTCGAGTCAGATCACAATACGTCGTAATGCTCATAATCAGCAAATTCAAAAACGTGCACATGTCTGTATTTATATCCCAGTGATCAACAAAACCTGATCGCGCTTGTTTGAGTTTAGAATTGTTATAAAGTGTTACACTGTCTCAGTTTGTTGAACTTTCTATTATCATAGCTCAAACTGCTTGCTAATGATCTTTGGTACAGATCAATGCAGATTATTTGAAATGGAAAAAATTCATTTATATGAATTAGATATTTAAATTCCTAGATACCAAAATTTTGCGTTGCGTAGAAACGTTTAACGTAGAATTCGCTCAGAAATTTCTCTTCATCCAGAACGTACCGAAGTTGCACTATTTTAATTGAGCAGTGTTAATCAGCCTTCCTTACAAAACCCGAGGAAACACCGATGCCAATTACCAATTCAAAGCAACTCGAAGCCAGTAAGACTTTTCAGGTTCTCAGTCGAACAGTTTAAATCCCTTTTAGTGTTCCCAAAAAGGCCGACGACATAATAACCTCCTGGCTGTAAATAACTGGTTTGAATTTTCTACCTATTTCACACCTACACTACGAAGTCCCAAGAAATCCTACGATTATCTAGGAGTGGGACAGAGAGAGAAGAACAATTTTGGCGACAAACAGTCTAGCCGCTTCGTCGGTATTTTCCCAAATTATGTTCACAGCACAGCTCCAGGTGCTATTGATTGGACACCTGCACCAGAACAATTGACTCACGTTGCTAGGATACCGACGATTGCACGCTAAATCTGAAGATTTGTCAAATCTGCATGCGTCGCGGGTTCTATTCTTATGGAGAAACCCCTCGATGCTACAGAGGCGGACGGGGAAACGTGGCAGAGTACAAAACAAATTAATCGATACTGATTAACGACATGTTCTATCGTTAAGCAAATCAACCACAATTGACCATATCAAAAGAACTTATTTATAAGGTTGTTCCGAAAGTAATTTCGTTTTTTCCCGAAAGAGCATTTAATTGTATTTTTTCGAACCCAACTTCACACTTAAGCTGAATAATCAATATATGTTTTAAAAGCCGAGCAAGACTTGTGCCTTAATAATTTAAATTAATTGTACGCAGTAGTTTTTGGTTGGTGCCTTTTCAAATATGAAGAGCAATAAGTAGCATTTTCGTCATATTTTACTTGATTACTAAAGAAAAGGTAAAAATGCTGTTCAAGCCAGAAAGAAATTAACCAATGTGTATGAAGGAGATGTGCTCACAATACGCCAGTGCCAGAACTTGTTTGCAAAACTTCGATGCGGCAATTTTGATGTCCAAGACGCACCACGTTCCGGTTGAAGCTGAAAAAGACACTACAAAGGCATAAGTTGAGGCAAATCCGCGAATAACAACACGTGAGATCGATGAGAGGTTAAATTCATCGAAGGCCTGGGTTTAACCTCGAAGCTCGATATATGGGTTCCCGTTTTCTCACGGAGAAAAACTTGTATCGCCGCGTTGATATCTGTTATTCGCTTAACATATATAGAGGTTAATACTTGATAGGTGTATAAAATTATTTAAATATTTTAATATTAGCCATTCTACATATTTAATTTCAAAAAATTATATTTAATAACTTCAAGAATTAAATTGAAATAATGTCATATAAGTACCACTTATATCAAACGACATATAAAATAAACATTCATTATAAGACATCCAAATGATATAAAAAAAATCCAATAAATGAAAATTGTTAACCAAAATTCTGTAAATTAAATCTTTTGAATAGACAAAATTTTGCTTCTGCTGATCAATCTTATGAAAACAAATATCTTTCAAAAATGTTTAACATAATCTTAAGAATTTCATCATAAAACTATCTTACTTAGAATATTCAATATTATTGGAAATCTTACTAAGTTACTTTGTATAAAATCTCAAGATATGTAAAAACATTACTGAAAAACAAGTTATAATTATTAAATATAATTTTTTTAAATTAAATATGTAGAAGGCTGATATTAAAATATTTAAATAATGTTATTCGCTTCTAAAACATCACGAAAATGATCCACTTTTGAAGCGCATCATTACTGGGGACAAAAAATTGGTTTTATTCAACAATATAAACGCCAGAGATCATGGAGCAAAAAGGATGAATCGGCTCAAAGCATTTCGAAAGCCAATATTAATCAAATAAAGGTGATGCTTTCTATTATGTGGGATTTTAATGAAATCGTTTGTTTTGAGCTTTTACCTGCAACACAATAATTAATTCGTGAGTCTACTCTCTTCAGATGGGCAAACTGAATGATGCACTTCAACAGAAAAGGCCAGAATTAATCAACAGAAAAGGCCGGAACTAATCAACAGAAAAGGTTGTAATGTTCCACCAAGATAAAGCGAGACCTCATACAAGTTTGATCACTCGCCTAAAGCTTTTACAGCTTTAATAGGATACACTGCCATACCCAGCATATTCTCCAGATCTGGCGCCTTCGGATTATTATTTGTTCCGGTCATTGCAAAATTTTTGGACGGTAAAACCTCAAATGAAAAAAAGAAAACTCACCTGGATCAGTTTTTTCGCCTCCAAAAAAATGTATTCAAGGAACTTTCAGAATTAAATTAATGTCTTATAAGCACTGCTTGTATTTAATAGAAGTATAAAATCGAAACTCATTATACAATATCAAATGGAATTAATTCTACAATTTTAATTTCAAAAAATTTATTCAAGAAACTTTTAGAATTAAATTAATGTCTTATAAGCACAAGCATGCCTGGAACGAAACAAACAAACAGTTATTTATTTATTAATTCCTATATTTAATAGACGCATAAAATAGAAACTCATTATACAATATCATATGGAATTAAAAAACCCAACAAATATAAATTGTCAATTAAAATTACTAATTAAATAAATGCGCATGCTTGGAAAGAAACATTTATTTATTTATTAATTTTAATTGACAATGTATATTTGTTGAATTTTCTTAATTCCACTTGATATTGTTTGATGAGTTTCGATTTTATACGTCTATTAAATATAAGCAGTGCTTATAAGACATTAATTTAATTCTAAAAATTTCTGGAATAATTTTTTTTTAATTAAAATTGCAGAAGACTAACAGATTAAATCTGTTTTGATATTCAAATTTTGTAATAATTCTTCTATCAAGTGAAAAACCGTTTCTTATTATTTTATATAATTATATTAGGTTTTTATATAAAGAAATTTATTATGCAGTGTCGAATATTTTAACCAAGAACATTAAAGTGCCTTATAAACTTTGTATGATTTTGTTGTGAGCGTAGAACATTGAGTGAATACCTTGGTTATTAGATGTACCTAGTCTGAATATTCAACAAACAGATATTTCTAGAGGTCGTATTAGGTGAGTTTATTTACTGTTAATGGATTTTATCATTTAAATGTGAAGTTGAACTGGTCTTATCTGAATTTTAATTATTTTTTGAGGATGTGAGAGATTTAGTTTTCATAAATATAAGATCAGAAAACAAAACATTTTGTCACAAGCAAAGGCCAAAGTCTTTATGCAAAATACGGTAACTTGTCCCAACAGTTCAAGTTTTTACACCAGTTTCACTATTGCCGACCGAGGAGGTGCTTCACGACTACACAAAAATTCTTTAGTTTTGCGAATTGTGATTGCAAAATTTTCACCATTTTTGTATGAATTTTAACACTTTGAATTCGTTATTGAAACGTGTATCAATTCATTTTAAGTAACGGCGTATTTTTACTTGTCAAATGTCAATAGATGACACAGCTACCCAGATAACGGGCTATTCAGAATGAGGACTCTTACTGGAAAACCCTTCACAAGTTTTTCTACTAAAATCAAATTATGTGCCCTTTAGAAACAATTTTAATATATCGGACTTCAATAATGAACAATCTCCAGTTTACATATAAATTCTAATGATCAGTGCTAAAAATTATTACATTTATATTACTTGAATCTTTTAGTTTAAATTACAATTATTTGTGCATCTGTATTTTTTGACACAATGGAAATCCCTGCTAAAACTCTTCGAAGAATGTTGGTTGATATTTCTAATTTTAAGTGAATTATTTTGTGATTTCTGTTCGGATAGGAAATTGAAAACATAATTTACATTTCACTTGACCAAAATAATCTATTCAAAATGCAATACCACTAATTATAATGATTGGTTTTTCTAAGTAATATTTCTTTTATCTTTTCTTTCATCTATAGTCCATCTAGAAAGTAATCGGACAAAACAGAGCTCAATTGTAATTATTTAGTATATATTTTTAATTCTTGAACTAAAAAATTATAACAAAATATTCATCTTATTTACCCATAAATTCCCCATTTAACTGTAACTTGACTAAACGTTGAGGCACACCCGAAATTAGATCACCTCCATAATTTTCGGTGATGGTAGTCCAGGACTATAAAATTGACTGAGCTAAATCATCCTTATTTCGTGGCGCTGCTCGTTCAACTTCAATCTTCATTAGTCCCCATATGTTTTCAATGAGACTAAGATCTGGTGAAGCAGCTGGTCATGAAATGGTTGTCACTTGGTGTTCTTGCATCTTCAGTATAGGTGGAAGTATGGCATCTTGAAAGATCCTGCTGAAAACGCCATCCCTCTGCATATAAAGCATGCGTCATTTAAAGGACAAAATCATTTAGAATGCCACATTATTTTTCACTATCAATGGTACCATCAACTATCCAGAGAGGGGTAGCACGACGCTGAAATATTGCTCTCCAAACCATTATTTTGGTGGGAAATTTGGAAATTTGAACAGTAACAGGTTGTTTTGATAGGATTTTTAAGTGATTTCCACCAAGTTGGAAACAATTTTCATCAGATATAGAGACATTATTAAAATTTACTTTTTGAAAACGTTGACAAAATTCTATCCTTCGTTCCTTTTGTGAAGGTGTCATTATAAGGATTCTTTTTGGTTTCCTTGATATGTAGCCTTGCCTTTTCACAGACATACGGACGGTTTCTGGATATACTTTTATATTTCGTTGATTTTCCAATCTGTTAGCCAATTTGTGAAACCCCAGGCACGGATTGTGTCTTCCTAAGACCATTAAAGCATTTAAATTGTTTCCTTTAATCTTACACGGTCCTCGCGAAACTGGTCTATGCCTCCTTTCCATGCTATTATCCTCTTCATTGTTTTATACAGCACTTTTTCCCAGTTTAGTCAATTGCACTAATTTTTTAACGTTTCGAAAACCTTTTCTATACAAATATTCTATCTGATTTCTTTTTAGTAGTTGCGACATTATTCCATAAATTGTATACCTGTTGACCATCAACAATATTTGACCACTAGTATTGCCATGCAATTTTGGTCATAGCCGACTATCAGCACAGCCTATTTTATACATTACTTTTGTCTTAGAATGTTACAAAAAAGAAGTACTTAAAATGATGAAAATTAATAAATTGTGGATAATTCTAGACGGATATAATTTCACTCGAATTTACTTGTTAAATTTCACTTCTATTTCACAAATTCTTTTTTATGAATGGCTTCTCGTCGAAAAGTTTCATTTATGAAAATTTGATGTATAATTTTTCTTTCGACTTGTTTTTTAAATTTTTCCATATGAATTTATCCAATTGAGTGATGTATATAGAATAAGTTTTCAACGGTTCATAAAATATCCACCTATAGGTTGTTTTTCAAATAAATATTTTTATCGTCAAAAACTGATCACACATATTAGGGATTTATAATGTAAATTCTTTAATTTTCAGTACCCACGATAACATTCCTTACTACTAGTAACAATGAGAAACTCAACATTTCTCACGAGGACGATGCCAAGTGATAGCATCGAAATTTGACTGAAATTCAAGATCTTAGATCGTTTATCGACCTTGAAATAGAAATAGAAGACCAATTCCATTCTCCTCTAATCCCCATTCAGGAACAGGAAATACTACACTGTCAATGTGGCACATTTGACCGTTCTGTTAATCTGTCACATGCATACACGGAATCGATAGGAGCCATAATCCCGATATTGCTTATCAGATCTGCGATCAATGAGATGGCAATCTTCGAAACCTGAAGGGTCCTTTGAGGTTCATTCAAAAATGAATACTGACACTGGTAGGTTAATCGATATTTGCGGGGTTTTTTTATTGGACTTGGATACACATGGAAGCTAATAGGATTTTACACGTATTTGGCCATTTCTGAGAAAGAATTCAAAAAACAACATTGCTTTCTTGATTTTTCGAGTGGAAGTAAGCAGTTTATGAGATATTGAGATAAGGAATCTCGGTTGTAATACGTTACGAGTATTTCTATACATGGCCATGTGTTAGTGAAGTACTAGTTCGTACTTATCATTTTCTGAACCTGGAATTAAATAAAACACTCTTGCGTTAGTCTCCTCTCGAACAAAAATCAGACAAATATTCAATCAAGAGCACATAAGAATAACTGTAATAAGATTACATCGGATTCTACTAAAACGAGTCGCTAATACTACATAACGTGGTCGAGTTATTGTGAAAAACAATTATTCTAAGCATGTGTTCTATGATCTGATAACTAGTAGATTTTCTAGAATAAAAAAATTTTGGTTTGGATGGCAGAATATGACTGTGACTAAATTATTATTGAATAAATGCTATGATGATACGCGAAGTCTTCTTCTTCTTATTTTAAGCCTAGGGCTTGTAAATTCCACTTTAGTCCTCGGTGGATGTAGACACATAGGAGTCTTTCCAGTGTCTGGGAGGTCTGCCAATGGGCCTTCTAGTATTTGGGATTCCGTCTTGGTTAATCTTAGCTATTCTGTCTGCGTTTATTCTGCTAACGTGGTCGTTCCAATATCGTCGCCCATTTCTTCCCCATTTGACAATGTCCTGAATCTGACATTCCTCTCGAATTACTGTTTCTCTTCCTGTCTCTAAGCATGCATCACCATATAGTTCTTAGTATCTTCATTTCCGTGATTCTTAGGATGGACTCAGTTCTTTTATTATCTGCTCGAGTTTCTATGGCGTATGCCATGATGGGTCGAACACACGTTTAGTAAATCCTAGTTTTTGAATGTTTGCTCTTATATTTTTTTATAATATGACGTCGCATGCTTTATCTGCCTGATTGCGAACATCGTATGTTTTATCTTGGTTCGAAGATATCTGCACGCCGAGATAATTGACATAAATTACTTTATAGGTTGATCTGCAACGACAAGTTTGCTTATGACCAGTGACTTTGTCGTTGATATTTGCATGTTGAGTTCGCATGCTTCTAAGTAGAACGAATATAGCAATCTCTGCAGGTCATCCTCGTCTTCAGCCAAGATTATTGCATCATCACTTATAGCTCCTGTACTTAGTTTGTATCCCATTTCAGAATTCTTGACGCGATGTATCATTTGGTCCATTATAATATTAAGGAGCAAGGGGATTAGTAAATCTCCCTGTCGTATACTAGTAGGAGTCCGAATTTCTTCGGTTAGCTGTTGGTTTACAGATATATGTGTAGAGGTGTCAGTATCGAGTATACTAGTAGGAGTCCGAATTTCTTCGGTTAGCTGTTGGTTTACAGATATATGTGTAGAGGTGTCAGTATCGAGTTGTTGCACGATATGCGTAGTAATTCCAAATATTTTGTTTTTGTTTGACTGTGAAGGTAAACCTAAATAACCTAGGTGGTGCTCCGAGCGGAAAGTTGTGCCCTGTCTTGAACTGTTGAATATTATACATGAAGGAAACACATTAGATGGAAGCGTGTTGCACAACTGGCCAGTTCACTAGATAAAAGACCTCTGATAACCAGAAGTTCTCGAAGTAGTTAATTCAATTGCGCAGCCCTAGTGGAGCGTGCGCAATAGGCGACAGCTGGTATTGTTTTCTCCAGTTGTGTGGAGCATCGACCATCATAATATCTATATAATTCTCCTTCTATATTCTAACGATTTCAAACGGGCTGTTATAATTCGGCAGTCAATCAATCGTACTGCTCTTTTATGGATGGAATCCAAAAATTGTGACGAATATTTGAGTGCTGTGCTTCAAACATGAGAGCAGTATTCGAGTCCTGGTCCGGTCTTGGCTTTAAACACTACAGGAACCTGATCTGCAGAGAAATATTTCCTAGTTTTGAACAAATATCCCAGCTTATTTGCAGCAGACTTCGAAATGTCAGTCACATGTTCCAAAACTAACCAAAAGTTAGTTGAAAGTCACGTCAAGAAGATGCATGGAATCACATAACTGAAGGACCTGATTTTCCATTATCAAGTCCGAAGTCACGAATTGAGTTTTTGGAGAAAAAGTTGTTATTTGGGTTTTCGACGCATTGAACTGCACCAGAATCCCAATCATTTATCTTTTTGTTATCTTCGCTTAGGGAATTGATTTGCAGACTCAACTGTGCTCAAAGGTTTGTCACTGATGAAAGAAGTCATCAGCGTGCTAATATCCGCGAAGCTCATAATGTGGTTCTCGATCGAACTTAGAAGATCGTTCATCGGTGCTTGCGCAAACACTGAAAACACAGCCATTTTCTATCATCAACGAGACCTATGCTCTCCAGATATCTAACTATCTAGGGATTGATAGCTGCTTCCATGACTTTCGAAAAAAGCAGATATCGCTATTGTTTGGTAGTTTGATGTAATCAGATCAACTAAAATTCATTTTGATCTTGTTCAGTATCGTGTTTAGCATGAAAGGTTGAGAAGCACAACTTTCTTAACAAATTCGAAAAGAACAAAGGCATTTATGATGAATAAATTCTTCTGTTATTTCGTATGGAATGATGTATCGGGTGTTTTTTCTAGAGCGATAGAACTTTTGATAAGGATAACCGTGATTTGACAGAAAGTAGAAGCCATGTTGTTTTGACATTTAGGTTCAGTAAGCATTGACAAATTATCATGGAAACACTCACGCCGCGACAACGTTTATAAATTGTTGAAATTTATTCTCAAAACCAGTGTTCTATTTGCCAAACTTATCGAGCACTTCGTGAAATTTATGGTTTACATAATCGTCCATCAGAGCAGCTTATTCGTTGAACTATCGATAGATTTCGGCCAATATTTTCTCTACTCGATGCAACAACAAAGACTGTACGTACAGAAAAAATATCGTTGTTGTAAGTCATAGTGTTAATGATGATCCAGATTTATCTATTCGTCCACGTTCACAACAAGTTGGACTCTGTGCATCCACCACATGGAAAATTTTGCGTAAAGATCTTGGTCTACACCCATACAAGATCCAATTGGTTCAAGAACTAAAGTCACTTGACCATAATAGGCGTCGTTTGTTTGCTGATTGTGCCCTAGAACAGCTTGAAGTTGATCCACTGTTTTATCGTGTTAAGTGATGAAGCTCATTTATGGTTAAATGGCTATGTAAACAAGCAAAATTGCCGTATATGGAGTGGAAATAATCCGCAAGAAATTCTGCAGGTTCCATTGCATCCTGAAAAATGTACTGTATGGTGTGCTTTACACGCTGAAGGCATCAGTGGTCCATATTTCTTTAAAAACGAGGCTGGAGCTAATGTTTCAGTGAATGGTGCTCGTTACAGATCGTGCTAACCTCATGCTGCTACCGTTGCAATTGATTTATTGAAAGATTTGGCTATAACATTATTTCGAGAAATGATCCAATTAATTGGCCTCCAAGATCATGCGACATAACTCCACTAGATTATTTTCTTTGGGGTTATGTCAAGTCATTGGTTTATGCTGATAAACCAGAAACAATATACGCTTTGGAAGCCAACATAACTAGTGTTATTGATGAACTAAGGCCTGAATTACTCGAAAAAGTGGTCCAAAATTGGTCTGCTCGAATGCGGTTCTTCAGAGCTAGTCATAGTGGACATATGCCGAAAATTATTTTTAAAACATACATGTCATAAAATTATTTTTCAAATACAAAAAATTGGCTGCAATCTTAATGTAAATGTGTTTTATTTCAATTTAAAGTTTTATCACTCTAAAAGAAAACACCCGATATGTAGATGATATGAACGATATAAACGGGCAAATTCTATCCCTGTCGTCCATGTCTAATCTCCGAACGTTCTGTGTTGGGATATGTAGTGTATGCTGTGATATTTTAGCTTACATCGGCTAACGCATTTGGGGGTTTCGAAGATTCATCACGTAAATTCAGCCCGTTTACCGAACGTGAAATTTAGATATTTTGTATTGAGTTTCAATTATTCATTATTTATAGTTTCTCCTTTGGACATTTTTCATTATGTTTGGACATTTTAAGTTTTTCTGTGGCTTTAACAGAAGCAGAAATTCAATATTCTACCCACTAACTGTAAGCTGTGATTCTACAGATTATTGCTTCTTCAAGTGAAGCTCTAGGCAATGATATCAGTATATTGGGCTCACTGCCAAATCATTTCAACCTGTGTGAAAGTATTGTTTGCAATTCACTGAATCTAGAATTCGGATATTATGATTTTCAAAGAAAAATGCAGATTATCGCACCAGAATTAAGGATTAAGGAAAGAAACGTAATTGTATGTTGTACATTTATTATAATAAATGCTAGTGTCTCTCTCATTGGTTGTAACAAAAATTCGTTATTGTTTTGTTAACCTTGCGTTCTATTTTCTTGCGAAAATATCTTACGGAATAAGAATGGTTTTTTAATCTGAAAGATCTAGATAAATTAATTAAAGGACATATTAGTAGCAAAGCTCAGGGTATTATAAAAGAGAAAACTTTCGATAAGACAAGAATCCAGCATATACTAGATAATCAGCAAAAATTTGCTATAGACAAACATAAACAGGAAGTAAAAAATAATCGCGAGGTGCTCAAAAGAGTGATAGACATAGTGTGCTATTTTAGCAACCCAAAGGGTTTAAATTCATCACCTAATACAATTTTTTCTAGTGGAAATGAAGAAATAACGAGTTCAATCGCCAAAAAATGTTCCACATAGAATTCAAAAAGATCTTCTTTATTTTCCCTTTTAAAAAAATAAAGAGCACATTCTCCAGAAAAAAAATAAGAAACATTTTAACTCACGTCTCTTCTGTTAGGAGTTATTTGGATAAAAATAAAATAATAAAAAAAATACCATCTTCCTCCAAAAATTCAGCGAAAAGGACAAATTTTTCAGATAATGCATGGCATATGCAAAAATAAGGTTCTTCCACAGAAATATATAATGAAACAAGATACGACTTAAGCATCAGAAAACCACCACGCTCTTGCGTGATAATACAAAAAAAATTTAAAACAATATATATTGAAAATTTACTATGAAGAGTTTTTTTAATAGAACAGATAATAGCTGGATTTATTGACCTGATGATGAAAAACAAAACTACACTTGTGTAGCGGTGTATAAGCAGCTGGAAAACTTATATATTTTCCCATTAACTGAAATTCTATTTTGATGCTCATCTACAGAATCTTTTTTTGTGTGGTTAACCCCATTATACTCAATAAAGCCTAATCTGGACCATAATCTGATTATCTCCTATTTATACGAAGAACTGAAATCCTTACAACCACGGTTTGATCTCGTAGCGAACCCCTTACCTAATATTGAGGAAAATATAACAAATTATAACAATATCAATAACAAGGGCTTTACCATTCAGGTGGATTCTGCGTTCGGATTGAAAGGGAATCCTTTGAAAAATTCAACATTGTATGTAGTATTCGTACGAAAAGCCATTATGTGAGTGGAAGTGGGCTTGAAAAATCCGATTTCTTTCCTAAACCACCCTCACAGCTCTTTGAGGGCATAGTGGACGTTCGGTTGAATGACATAAGGGCGGTATTTGCTTCTGGGAGGGTATTGCATTGTTATATTGTCGTTCGCAGATGTTTAACCTATTCTGAGAAGCTCCTTATAGGTAGCTCTTGTTGTACTTGGATACTAAATGGTCACTCTCATTCATTATTGTGGTCCAGACTGAATAGATTATTATTTGCGTAAAATTGGAACTGAATGAACGAAATGCATGTTCAATGTATTTTGTTGAAAGACGTCATTCCTCATTCGGTAACTTGCGGAACTGAGACAAATTGGGATACAAAATATTTGTATTTTATGAAAGAAGGTTGAACGAATCTTATCCAGATGTTTCTCATTTGAATATTTGGAGGATGTGATTCTTGTTTGAACTGTTGGTTAATTATATTTGTATAATAAATCAATCATTGGAATGAAAGGTAGAATTTTGTTTCATTTTTCCAACCTTTACATCGGTTTTTTTTTAGAGTGATAGAACTTTCGATAGGGATAACTGTGATTTGAGCATTGAAAGCATTGAAAAATTATCATGGAAAGACTCACGCCGTAAAACGTTTACAAATTGTTGAAATTTATTTTCAAAATCAGTGTTCTATTCGCCAAACTTATAGAGCACTTCGTGAAATTTATGGTTTACATAATCGTCCATCAGAGCAGCTTATTCGTCGAACTATCGATAGATTTCGGACAATATTTCCTCTACTCGATGCAATAACAACAAGATAAAGAACTGTTCGTACAGAAGAAATTATCGCTGCTGTAAGTCATAGTGTTAATAATGATCCAGATTTGTCTTTTCCCCGACGTTCACAACATGTAGGACTCTGTGCATCCACCACATGAAGAATTTTGCGTAAAGATCTTTGTCTACACCCATACAAGATCCAACTGGTTTAAGAACTAAAGCCACTTGACCATAATAATCGTCGTTTGTTTGCTGATTGGACCCTAGAACAGCTTGAAGTTGATCCAATTTTTTATCGTAAAATTGTGTTTAGTGATTAAGCTCATTTCTGGTTATGTAAACAAGCAAAATTGCAGTATATGGAGTGAAAACAATCCTCAAGAAGTTCTGCAGGTTCTATTGCATCCTGAAAAATGCACTGTATGGTCTGCTTTACACGCTGGAGGCGTCATCGGTGCATATTTCCTTAAAAACGATGCTGGAGCTAATGTTACAGTGAATGGTGCTCTTTACAGATCGATGATCAATGATTATTTGTTTCAAAATTGGAATGGCATCGACCCAGAAGCGTTTTAGTTCCGACAAGATGGTGCTACACCTCATGCTGCTACCGTAACAATTGATTTATTGAAAGAAAGATTTGGCGATAACATTATTTCGAGAAATGATCCAATTAATTGGCCTCCAGGATGATGCGACATAACTCCAATGGATTATTTTCTTTGGGGTTATGTCAAGTCATTGGTTGATGCGGATAAACCAGAAATAATAGACGCTTTGGAAGCCAACATAACTCGTGTTATTGATGAACTAAGGCCTGAATTACTTGAAAAAGTGGTCCAAAATTGGTCTGGTCGAATGCGGTTCCTTAGAGCTAGTCGTGGTGGACATATGCCGGAAATTATTTTTAAAACAAAATGTCATAAAATTATCTTTAAAATGAAAAAAATGGCTTCAATCATAATTTGAATGTGTTTTAATTTAAAGTTCTTTCACTTAAAAAAAACACCCCATAGAAGATTTAGCAACAAGAAATTCATTCGGCATTATCTAATCAAAACTCAAGAACAGATTCATTTGGAAACATGATATTTTTTCATTACCTTTCGTTTTTAGAGTGTATAATTTTTGGTTAATTATATAAATTATAAGTTTTGAGTCTACAGGGTGTAAGATGAATATAAAATTAAAAGTAGTAGAAATTCATATTTCTGATGAAACTTTCACCTCATATGTATTATCATATTTATTATATAAACATAAAATTAATACTTGTCTAGAAAAATATTTATTTTTCATTTTTTGACATTCCATACAAACATGTATGCGAAAATTGGTTTAGAAAAACCGAAAAGAGACTACAGAAATGGTAAAGTAATTAATTCAAACTATAAACTGTTATACATATTTCATGTCTATTGGCTAACTTCAGCCTTATGTTCTGAACAAAATTCAAAATACAATTAACTGCAAGTACGTGTCATAATTTGCAGCAACTCTGAAATGAAACCATCGAATTTAATTTAAATGGCTCATCCCTTATTTTCATTTGAAACTCCAATTTGCATTCCTTTATCAATCGACAGAAAATTGGAGGACTATTACTCTAACATCCCTCAGAATCTAGTCTAGAAAGGTTGAAGACATGTGTTTTGAACTGGCCTAAGCCGTTGATCGTCAAAATTACTGAAGTTTATGCACCTCAGTAAAAGATACCTTAAATATAACCGTTATAATGTGATCTTTCTACAATATATGGTATATGTTAATATTTATTATTCGTCTTATTCTCCCATGGAGTTCGTTTCCATGGGTGAAAATAACTCTAAGAAACAGAATACGTTTCCTTACTTGCAAAGATAACGTTCAAAATTAACATCTCAATCAAGATGATTCATTCAAATCAATCGAAAAACTAAAAACGTAATGGATACTTTATACGGTTTGCATTCACAGATACATATGGCAATAAACCAATCGGAATAAATTACTGCGAATAATCGATCTAATTCAGATTGACTTCGAAACGCATATATCGAACACGCCCCTAACCGATTTTACATTTTAAAAATCACATCAGATACGGTCGTCACAATTCAATCGATACAATCGTCATAAATATATCCCATACTGTTATGTTAATGTCGATTTGTTCGATTTACAAGATCGTTTATGGGAATCCATTCGTATAAATCAAAAATATGGGGTTAAGAGGTGCCCCAAATGAATACCAAATTGGTCCGCGTACCATTTCAACCCTCACGAATTGTGTTTTTTAACCCTTGGTTCCTTCACAGAGTATCTCGACGTCAATTCTCTTTCCTTTCCCCAACAATGATTTTTTTGTGCACGGAAACTATTCATGGTCCAGAAATCCCATTGAAAAGTTTGGGCGTACATTTTTAATACACGATTTATACCCTTCTGGTAGGGTGGGTAAACTTGGAAATGAAGTGTTAATGGTTCGATTGAGATGTAAACTATAAATTGCAAAAGGAAATATGTAGGTCAAAATCTGTGTTTTTTAAAGGTTCAGACATTTTACGTTCTTTATTGTCCGTTGAGAAGAATGAATAATACAGGGGGTAGCGAGGGTTACGGTTGTTTGAAAGAAAATCGATTCAGTTGAACCAAAAATAATCGATTTATGATACATTCATAGTCGAAATTATTCATAAGGAAGTGAGCTATAGCATATCCTAACACCTTTTAGGATAACAAAAATTCAGGTTCAGTGTAGACGTACGTTATATTTGAGATATTGGCCTTTTCTTCGAATATAATAAGTTGGGGGAAAAAATTCATTATATTTGCCTGAATTCCAAGACTTCATTTATGATGGAAGGAGCAAAAAATCTGGTATGTAATTCTCCACCCCTCCTGAAAAAAAGAAAATAAAAAAAAATATTTTTCACTTTTTTGTTCGATTTTTGGTTTTTTGTTGATTTCATTTTTTTGTCGAATTACGATTTTTTTCTACAATGGACCCCTATATTGAGGAGTACAGCAACGAGGATTATTTGACAGTTGAATATGATCAGTTAGTAGAATTAAACAGTTTCATGAAGACAACGCAATTTAAGATTGTTCAGATGAATAGCAGAAGAAGTATTGCTAAAAATCTGGACCAGTTCCTCATTCTGATAGAACAACTTTCACCACAGATGGATGGATGTATTGATCTTGACGGAGACGTTCGTGCTGCAAAATCCTTATATTTACAACATTCCAGGGTATGTTGGTGTTTACAACTAACAAATATAACAGCCACGATGGTGTGATGTGTTATATTAAGAAGGAAATTTAATTTGAACACTGCATTGTTAGAATTGGAGAAATTGATGCTCTAGAGATAGATTTCAAATTCTTCGGTAAAATGATTAAGTTGACCGCAATATATAGATCACCCAATTCTTCAGAATTTCTGTTCATCGAGAAACTGCGCCCATACCTAAAAAAAGTTGAAGGAAGTTTTTATTATCACATTATAGAAGGAGATATACACATCAATATTCTAGCTCAACATGACTTGAAATCTGATGAGTATAGAAATTAAATGAGTAATTTTGGTTATCATTCCTTTATTAATGGCTGCACTAGATTTGAGAGCCAATCATGCATCGACCATTATTTTGTTGTTGAAAGGTTACCATCTGGTGGAGACAGCATACGTCGTTATATTCTACATTACGATATTACCGACCATTTTCCAGTGTTTCTCACCGTGGGTGTGGATAAGCTTGCAAATAATCCCAAAGGTTATGATTCTTTGAATTTTGATTCAAAAAATGATTGTTGGTCTGGTGTATTTTCTGAACAGGACACTAATACAAAAGCAGAGAACTTCATTAAAACTTTACAGACACATATACAAAACAATACAGAAATATTGACAGGCAGTCGAAGGGAGATGTCGGGAAGTCCATTGATTATGAAGGCTCTGTTGAGGTCAATTAATGAGAAGAATCGGCTCTACTCGCGGCTCCGGAAGGATCCACTTGATTATGACCTGTAAAAGAAATATATTATATATAAAAACAAGCTCCTTAAACTAATTAAGTTGTCGAAGAAAAAATATCTATGCGACAGCATTGAAAGGAGTGGAAATGAAAAAAAAAATTATTTGGAACCAGGTTAAGAAAATCTGCACTGAAAATTCACCTGAAAAAGATATAAAATAGAAAAAAGTGAAGAAGGTAACATTCTGCTTGACAGGTCTGAGATTGCTGATGAATTTAATAGATTTTTCTCTCGAATGGGAGGGAATTATGCAGAACAGATACCTGAGCCTGAAGATTTTGTAGATGAAGGTGTTAATTTCGTGAGAGACAGGATCTTCCTTATACCTTCTGATGCCAAAGAGATTGAAAGCATGATAGGTGATTTGAAGATTAAAAAGCACCTGGTACAGATGGAATACCATCAGATACACTCAATAATATAAAAACAAACATATCTGCGCTCAATCAATGACCCATCACTTTAATTTCAAATGTGGCGAAAATTTTGGAGAAAATGATGAAAAATAGAGTGCTGGGTTTCTTAACAAAAAATAAAATGATGTCTGAAGTGCAATAAGATTTTCGAGAGGGGATGTCGACTGAGGAAGTTATAAGAGATTTAACGAAACTTATTAATGGTGAATTAGAAAAAAAAGTGCCTCTTCTTTGCGTTTTCTAGAGATATCTAAGGCATTCGATACCGTAAATATTATTAAATAAATTGCATATATATATATATATATATATATATATATATATATATATATATATATATAAGAGGAATTGCCTTAGAATTATTCAGAAGCTACTTTACAGATGAAAGCAGATAGTACAAATTCAGGAAATGAGTAGTAGGGAGGAAGCTATAACCTATGGAGTCCCCAAGGTACGATATTAAGTCCACTTCTGTTCATTATCTACATGAATGATATATTGTACATGAAGGTGTCTGGGAGGATTATAAGTTTTGTTGATGATATAGCTATGATCTGCGCGGACAGGATATGGGAAAATATAAAAGTTAGTGCTGAAAAAGATTTGAAGAATTTCGGATTGGCTCAGAATAAACTTAAATTGAACATTTAGAACTCATTTTACCTTCTATTTACATCATATGAATCGGGACTTCCTAATTTGGGACCCCTCAAAGTCGATAACCAAAACTCCATTCATGAACATCCAGAAGGACACATTAAGTATCTTGCTATTCATATTGATAGACATACATTCTGTCAAGAAAGTACCGGGAATTATCGATTTAAATCTGGCGGGGCAATGAGGCAGGTAAAAAAGGTTGGTACCACTGTCCTTAATTACTATGCCAAGCTTGAGCGGGATCTGACAACTAGTGTGTTTGCAACAGCTGATTAAGTCAGTCGATGTCAGAGTGCGTGCCGATTTTTACTATGGGTGATTACGTTGAGCAAAGAATTTGTTTAAAGTTTTGTGTTGCAAATGAATTTTCGTGTGCCGATGCATTGAAAATGTTGCAAAAGGCCTTTGGTGATAATGATCTATCGAAAACTCGTGCATATCAGTGGTACAGAGCCTTCAAGGACGGTCGCCCATCGACGGCTTCGATCGAAGATAACGTCGATAAAATTAAGGAAAGGGTGCTGGAAAACCGTTGTACCAGCTTGAGAGAGATAGCACATGATCTTAAGATATCCCACGAGTCCGCACGTAAGATTTTGATTGATATTTTGGGCATGAGAAAGGTGGCCGCACGACTCGTACCGAAAGACCTGAATTTTCTTCAAAAACGTCATCGCAAACAGGTTGCTTCAGACATGCTGGATCGCTGTAATTCCGATTCTACATTCATGGAACGCATTATAACTGGTGATGAGACCTGGGTCTACGAGTACGATATGCTGACAAGCCAGCAATCATCGGAATGGGTGGCAAAAATGAGCCGAAACCGAAAAAACCACGCCAAAGCCGTTCGAAAATGAAGGTGATGCTCATTGTTTTCTTCGATATCCGTGGCGTGGTGCACTACGAATTCGTTCCAGAGGGTCAGACGGTAAACAAGGAGTATTACCTAGGCGTTATGAAACGTTTGCGTGAGCGTATCCGTAAGAAGCGGCCAAATTTGTGGGCGAACAACTCATGGATTTTGCATGGCGATAACGCGCCTTCTCACCGAGCTACGATTGTGACTGACTTTCTCGCCAAAAACTCAACAAACGTGCTTCAGCAACCACCGTATTCGCCGGATTTGGCTCCCTGCGACTTTTTCCTCTTCCCAAAACTAAAATTGCCCCTTCGTGGCACCCGTTTTGAGTCGATTGAAGCCATAAAACAAAATTCGACGCGAGAGCTAAAGTCCATACCGGAAAGCGCCTATAAAAAATGTTTCGATTATTGGAAGTGCCGTTGACATAGATGTATTGGAGCAAATGGAGCCTATTTTGAAGGCGATCCAATGAATTTTGACGATCAAATGTAAAAATGTTGTTTTAATTGAAAATTCCCGCTACTTTTTTGACAGAGTAGTATGCGTTGGGATCATCACTGTGAATATGTAGCGAAAAAACTCCGCGGTCTTCTTCATATATTTAGAAACATAAAAAAATGAATGTTACTCAGCTGAAGAAGGTGTATTTTGCATTAATTAGTTCAGTCTCACTTGTCGTATGGTAACGTTGGTTGGGGGCAGCTCATAGAACTCATGTGGAGATACTCAACATTGTTCAAAAACTGCTACTCAAGATCATACTTGGCAAAAGCCTTCTCTTTCCCACTGATGAATTTTATAAGATATCAAGAGTGCTGGATATAAGACAGTTATACTTCTCAAAAATTATTGCTCTTATAAAAAAGAAAAAGATCTTACTCCAGCCAATACAACATACTCATTTGACAAGATATAAACTTACCAGTTTTCAGACACATAGAGCCCTCAAAACAACAGGACAAAGGTGCTGGTCGTTTCTAGCGCCCAGGATATTTGCTTTCTTACCTCTGCAACTTAGACTAGTAATCAGCTACAGATCATATATGATGAAAACTAAAATATGGCTTCTTAATACTGATAGAAAACGAATACGTGATTAAATGAATAGTGGCATTTAAAAATAAACTTACCTGGTGACTCCTGACTTCCCAACCAAGCTCCTGGAGTTTCTGGCGAGTCACTACAGACGTGCGTGGCTTGACGTTGTCATGATAGAACACAACACCTCTTCAGTTGGTCAATTCTGGCCATTTGTGGTCAATCGCTATCCTCAAACGGTCCAGTGTTGATATTAGAGATATGAATTTAGTGTTTGGCAAATTATAATACATGATTTCTTCTCAGTGCCAGCAAATTATTATTATTACACATAATAGAACCTTCCTGGACGTTTGACCATCGTTTGAGCTGTTTCACTACGGTTTGAGCACGATTGTTTTCACACAATATTGTCGTATGTGACCTATTTGTCATCTCCAGTTTAAGGAATGGGTCGGTCGATTTCATTCCGTTTATCCAAGGCTTTGCAGATGTATATTTGATTCATCATGTTTTTTGGTGGTAATTGGTGTGGCGCCCAAATATCGAGCTTCTTTTTGAATCCACCTTTGCGCAAATTGCTTAAAACTTTTTTGTGGTCAATATTCAGCTCCTAAGCGATGCTACGACTTTTAACAAGCCGGTCGACTTTGATTGATTTTATTATTTTATCGACAATTTCGACGACGCACCTGCCTGTGCGAGGTGCATCTTAACATAAAAATACCATATTTAACTCACAACCGAATGGACCAAACAGAAAACATCAAAAGAACGTTTTCAGTTTGAAATGTCACCTTCAAAACAAGCATAAATCTGAAATTGTTTGATAATTCACGAGATTTCGATCACTACATCTACCAAAAAAATTATGGATTTCTGTTCCACCAACCTTGATTGTTGAAAAAACCAAATACTGTAAAAAATTTTCCTGATAAAAATAATCGTACTGTTAAGAATTGCATATAACAAAACCGCTAATAGAACTTTCTTTTACCATATCTCATACTCCTCACTAATGAAATTAAATAATATATTATTAATAGGTTAGAAATTTTCTACTGAAAAACGATAGTTGGTTGAAAACAACCTATCATTAAATATTTTATGACTCGTAAAAGAACTAGTTTACATATCGGGTGTTTTTGCGATAGAAGAGTGATAGAACTTTAAATTGAAATAAAACACATTCAAATTAAGATTGAAGCCAATTTTTTTTTATTTGAAAGATAATTTTAAGACATTTATGTTTTAAAAATAATTTCCAGCATATGTCCACCACGATGTGCTCTGAGGAACCGTATTTGACCAGACCATTTTTGGAACACTTTTTTGGGTAATTCAGGCCTTATTTCATCAATAACACGAATATGTTGGCTTCCAAAGCGTCTATTGTTTCTGGTTTATCAGCATGAACCAATTACTTGACATAACCGCAATGAAAATAATCCAATGGAGTTATGTCGCATGATCTTGGATGCCAGTTAATTGGACCATTTCTTGAAATAATGTTATTGCCAAATCTTTCTTTCAATAAATCAATTGTTACGGTAGCAGCATGAGGTGTAGCACCATCTTGTTGGAACCAAAACACTTCTGGGTCGACACAATTTTGAAACAAATAATCAATAATTATTTTTGAGTGATTTCCACTAAGTTGGAAACATCTTTCATCAGATATAAAGACATCATTAAAATTATCTTGTTGAAAACGTTAACAAAATTCTATCCATCGTTCCCTTTGTAAAGGTGTCATTATAGGGATTTTTTTTGTTTCATTGATATGTAGCCTTATCTTTTCAGTGATATATGGACGGTTTCTGGACATTTTTTTATATTTCGTTGATTTCCAAATCTGTTAGCCAATTTGCGAAACCCCAGGCGCGGATTGTGTCGTCCTAAAGCCAATAAAGCGTTTGAATTGTCTCCTTTAATCTTACGCGGTCTTCCTGAAACTGGTGTATGCTTCATATCCATGCCATTTTTTATCCTCTTCATTGTCTCATACACAGCACTTTTTTCCAATTCAGTCAATTGCACTAATTTTTTAACGTTTCGAAAACCTTTCCTATACAAATATTCCATTTAATTTCTTTTTTATAGTTGCGACATTATTTCCTAAATTGTTTATCTGTTGGCAATCAACAATATTTGACAAATAGTATTGCCATGCTACTTTGGCCACAGCCGACTATCTACACAACCTATTTTATAAATTACTTTTTTCTTAGAATATTGATAAAAGAAGTATATTAAAATTATAAACAATAATAAATTTCGGTAATGGGAATATACTGAATGTGGACGAGCTAGAAGATGAACACCCGAATACAGAAATTGGCATATTGCAAGGAATAATTAATACATGTCTAAAATGCTCGGCATCTCGTTGCAATTTTTTAATTACTAGTACTTCAAAACTATGTAAAATTCAGAAAATTTTGGGCTCCTCAACTCGAATGGGTTACTGTATAGAAATAATGAACCAAAAGCTGAACAAGCCAAGTCATTCATATCCCACCGATCTAAAAGACATTTAACAGGTCTCTGGTTCTCCATAATAATATCTTAAACTTTATTCAAATTATATATGCACATATATTCAGCTCTTTGTAGCTCGCCGCTTTATGAAATTAGACACACTACATTCGGACTGAATATGAAAAGTGGTAAGCTCAACAATGAATTGAAGATACACAAACAAATGTGATTTGTATTATGTGGAACGCACGGTTCCAGATGTAAAATGGACGACAATGGAACGATTCAAAAGCTCATTTTTAATCCGTTCGGTATTATTATTTGTCACTTATGCATTTTGTTTGATTTATTTATGATCTGCCTTTTCTTATTCATCGACCTAAATTGTATTCTAATTTATTGTTTTTTTCGGTTCTTCCCTTCAAAACTTTAATTAATTTATACGGTACTCATCAAATCCTATCAAACATGAATGAAATTTGGAACAAAAAGATATATCAATGAAGAGGAATAATAGTATTGTACTTATTTCATACTCATAACATACCAACATCTCAAACTACATCTATTTCGAAACAGTTTGTGAAAAAATTCTAAAATTATTTAATCTTTCGCGCGCTTGTTGAACAGTTCATTTTCCATGAACATTTCAAACATGTGATTTGCTTCTCAAGGCTATAATAAATAAAAATACAGAGTTCTGTAGTCTGCCATCCTAAAGCCAAAAAACATAATTTGTTGCAAATTTAGAACTGTTCTCGTGGAGAAAAGAAAATCCTATGAAAAAAAAACAGGATTAAAAGACTTTATACTTCCGTTTTCCATCTGCATCGTTACATATTGTCAAGAAGGAGTAGTTAAAAGCATATAATTGGTTGGGAAAAAAGTCCATTTTTTTTCCGTGAACTTCAAGACTTTATTTAATACCTATCGTATTGTCCGATTTAGGTCAAATAATATGCACCGTTTTGTTCTATAATTTGTTGCTATTTTAAAAATAGCTTCATAATACCTATGCCATAGAAATCTTGCCAATTTCGTATCACTCAGGAAGTTTTGCAATGCGAAAAAAGATGGTAAGCTCTTGGTGCCAGGACTGGACTATATGGGTGGATGCATTTAAACTTCTCAATCAAGCTGCTGGAGTTTCTGGCGAGTCATTACAACGTGCATGGTCTGGCGTTGTCCAGATGGAACACAATACTTCTTCTGTTGGTTAATTCTGGCCGTTTCTGGTCGATTGCTAGCTTCAAATGGTCCAGTTGTTGGCAGTGGACATTCGATTTCAGTGTTTGGTCATATGGAAGCAACTCATAATGAATTATTCTGTTCTAGTCCCACCGAATGTGGAGTAAAACCTTCCTCGTTGTTAATCCTGGTTTTGACACCGTTTGAGCTGCTTCACCGTGTTTTAACCACCATCGTTTTCACACAATATTGTCGTAAGTGATTAATTTCTCATCCCCGTCACCGTCTGTTTAAGAAATGGGTCGATTCCATTACCTTTAGCCAAGGTTTCGCAGATGGAAATTCGATTCATCAATTTTTTTAGTGTTAATTGGTGGGACACCCAATCATCGATCTTCTTCTTGAATGCAGCTTTGATTAAAACTGTTTTATGGTCGATCTTTAGCTCCTGGGTGATCCTACAGCTACTACAATACTCAGTAAATTTCGATGTTTTCCTGTGATTTTATCGAAATTTTCGACGACGGGTCTTCAACATAAAAAATACCTGAACGGAATCGACTAAACCAAAATTGCACCTAATAAGCTGTTATAATATCCGCACCATGAATAACATTAACAATTTCAGCCCCCTTTCATGCATTTTCGCCTTCACCAAAGAAAAACTGTAGAATGTAGCGAATTTTCTCTTTGGTGACTTCCATTTTTAGCACTGTAACTCACAACAGAATTGATCGGACAGAAAACAGCAAAAGAATTTTTTTAGTGTTAAGTGTCACCTTGACAACAAACACTAATTCCAAATTGTTTGATCGATACTTTAGAAGATATCGATCACTACATCCATCTACCGAAAAAAATAATGGATTTATTTTTCCCCAGACTATTATTAATCAAATCTTTATATACTGTTCGTAATTTTTCAAGATGACAAAAATTCATAATATTCTAGTGATTTAAATTCATGGAATTTTACGTAAATCTTCTTGTGGTTATTTCACTTCTGAATATTAAATTTGAAATCGATACGATTTGTACTTTAGAAAATATTTTAAAAATGAAATATCAATCGGAAATAACTCTGGTACCATTGAGCTGGTTCTATACATTCTTAAGTATAACTAATCAATTCATGCTTCAAATATAGCCTGGAACTTTCGGATCTATGTCTTGTAGTTCGGAAAAAATCATTTTCGCCTTTAGTTGTTCGCCGATCATTACGAAATGTGGTGAAAGGCTTCGTGTTGTTATTTTATAACTAAATACCAAATTTGATTTCGATCGGATTAGTTGTCTTGGAACGTTTGAAAAAATCAGAAAAAGGGTAAAATCTGAATAATTGGGTAATATGGATTGAACCCATATTACCCATTAACGTACTTATACGGGATATTTGGACTTGAAATCTTCTTTAAAATTTCAAACATCTCGCTCTGTTTAGAGTTAAGGTGTTTATGGATAGGTCGGCCGAACAGAATTACTTTTGAACACGGATTCTTCATAAGAGAATCCAAACTAGTCGTTTGAGATCATGTTCGAATAAAAAATCGAGAATGCCTGACATTTGGGCAAACAGATAGCACACTGTGGCCTATAACAAGTAGGCAAAAAGAGTAGAAAGTCTTCATTTTCGATATCAACAGCTCTTTAAATTAAGATATTCTTTCTTTCTTGTCACTCAGAGAAAGTTGGCTGTTACTGCAAGAGTAAAATTTTAATAGTGAAATATATTTTTGCATTGGACAAAAATTATCCCAAATTTGTATTGCAAATAGGATTTCATACTGGAATACCCAGTTTATGAGAATCGTATATTTAGAAGTTTAAAAAAAAATGTAAGAGCAGTGTTGAGCGCTACCGAAACTATAGCAACAGTCCTATGATCGAGTAACTTCAATATTTAGATAAAAAATAACGACGAGTATCGTGGGTAATATAAATATGGGTGTAAAAGGTCCTGATTTAACGTCAATACTTTTCACGAATTTGTATATATCATTTGTAGCTTCTTTAAGAAGTTTTTTACATATTTGAAATTTTCTGGTGAAATGAACTGTTGAATAAGTGCGTAAAAGCTTCCAAGTTCACGTCAGTGCTTTTCACTATTTTTTGATGTAAATTCCAATATCTCTAAACACATGAACGTCAAAGAATGGAAAACGGTCAAGCTGAAACAAAATACCTAAACTCACCAATATGGAAGTTCCATCAAAGAGTTTCTCATTGAAACCGTCGATGCTTGCGTTTGGAAAAATTTTGTGGCGCTATTTTAAAGAGTGGGCCATTTAAAATTTGCATTTTTGATCAGATCAACCCAATTATTCAGTACATGGTCTACCGTTTGGGGTTCAATGTCATGAATGACAACTTTGATTTCGTGTTTCCAGGCATCAATTGTTTCTGGATGGTTAGCGTCACATTTATTCTTTACGGATCCCCACAAAAATGATCCTCCCATATGAAAATGGGTTTAATCGCTAGGGATAATTTTTCTGGGAAAATCCTAAACTTCGGCCATGGAATTATTAGCCCATTGAATGAAGTGGAAACGCATATAACATAGTGAAAATGAGCTGCAACCTAAATAAATTGAACTTTGTAAGCTTTCTGTAAGAATGTAGCTTTGACTGAGATGCCAGAGTTCAGAAAACTTAACTAGCATTCTGTCAACTATCTATGATCCTCTGTTAGCGCCAACGTCATATCGTAGACGATAGCGTCACCGTATTCTAACGTCAATTTGTTATGTAGTGGCATTAAGGCTACATGTTCTTTCGAGTACTTTTAGATGCATTACAAGATGTGATTCAGATGTGTATTCAGAGTGTCTCCTTTAAAAGGTCCAAATTTTAAGGAGAGATCATACAAGTTATTTGCAACAAAAAATGTCCTATAACACATGGTCGAAATGTTGATGGTTATTCTTAAATTTACCATTTCTTGATTTCACGAAATATTTCAAGTTTTTCCATGAAAGCAATTATACTTCAGTTATCCTTGTATCCCCATGAAATTTGACCACATATCTGGAAACGACATTAATTTTGCTACAAGATAAGAAGTTCTGTGTGCCAAAAAATTATTACTACGGGTATGGTAAGGAGATGAATGTCAGGATTCTGAAGTGAAAAAAATCAGTCATATTTTTGCAATGGTTTTATCGATGAAAAATTATTAATTATTGGCAATTTTTTCTTTTCAGCAAAAAAAACCTCATTCTTCGTGCAAATTTAGGTTTGTAATATTTCAGCTTTTCGTTGTTACCTTCTTAGCCATGATATTATGGCAGAAGACGAGCAGATAGCACAAAAATTGATATGTCATTCGAAAGCATGAACTAAATTTTTTTTACTGAAAAGAAAAACTGTCAAAATTTCAAATGTTAAAGGAAAGAATAACCATCAACATTTCGACCATATGTTATATAACATTTTTTGTTGCAAATAACTCAAATAACTTGTATGATCTCCTCTTGAAATTTGGCCCTTTTAAAAGTAGAAACCCTGTAGACATGAATACACCTGTGTTTTGAATAACCGCGCTCTGTATAACGATATAATTCCAACACTACTGAGATTTTTATGCAAAATTCTCCTCAAAGATACGCGAGAAATGTTCAGTTCTTGAGCACGATGACAAGCTAATATTAATGGATGTTCAACCACATTCTGGGCTATAGCCCAGTAAAACAGTAATGCTTTCAGGTGAACACAGTGAACGAGAACGTGAACGGGATGTTTAGTCGAATAACTATCCAGTTCCATGAACTTGGTTCACAAATTGATCCAGAAATATTGAATTTTTCACGTAAATTTTTTACATTTTGGATTGAAGATTCGCCACTTTGGAAATGAGTTTTTAATATTTCCCTGTTTTGTTCAAGCGTAAATCGACCCTTTCCGTAAATGAACATGAATGACCGAAAAATTGACAAACTTGAAATAACCACCACTTTAAAATGCAAACTCTTGATGGCCCACCTTTAAATGATTGGGTAAAGAAATTACGAAATGATCGAACATTTTTCGTGAAAATGAAATTATTCAAAAAAAATTTAACTTCCTCTTGTGAATTTCGAACTCAATTTGCCTTTGTTTAGAAGAAAGGAAAACTGTTTCATAAAATTCTCCTGAAGTATCTATAATTTTCTCGTTATCTATAAAATATGGATTAGGATCAACCAAAAAGAGTAATCATTATTTCTTACGTTCAAAAATACAACCATGAATATTTCAACCTATGTTCGTTTTAATTCTCAGCAGGGGTACTAGGACATTCTCAGGTGTTCTTTTACCAACCACTGTTCAACAACAGAGTCGCCGCCAGTCAGTCTAGTGGATACTGGGATTTTCGATTTTACGTGTGTATATTTATATTCTTTCATTCGTTCGGCTTCCTCTAGAGTTCGATAGTTTTTTTCACTCAATAATAATTTCTCTACTTCCATAATTGGATGAAGTTCCTATATTCATAAAGTACGTAATATATATTGTTAGCAATTAGACGATTTCTGTTTCTTCGAATGCTCTGCATATAAATGTTAGATTGAAATATTTTTCCGCGGATACAAGAGAACGATAATTGGCGTGAATTTATTTATTATGTTTGGTGCAAATTATAATGAGGTGTTCTGAAGAACAGGCCAATTAAAGTTTCACTTCAATTTGTGCGAGAAAACCCCAACATAAATTTCTTCAGATAATTATGGCGAATTTGTGAGATATTTTCATTCAATTCAAAAAGATTCGATTACATTTCCCAACAATAATTTAAATTGCAGGAGCAAGTACCCATTCGTTCTTTAAATTTTTCATTGTGACTACCATTCATTCAATTGATGTGGATAAAGAAGGATTAAGATTCTACTAACCAATAATATTGCCTCAACGCAAAAGCCGAGTAAAGAAGGAAATTGTTAGATATCGAATTATTCATTATATTTTATGACTTGTACTGTGAAATATAAAATATGAAACTATTATCACTAATGAAATCCGCGATATTTTGTAGGAATTTCAATAACCTAATAACTCGAATTCATAAAGCTGCAAAAAGTGGTTTATTATACGTTGAAGTGAAGTACTCAAAAAAAGCTATTACGAACATTAAAATCCCGGATCGGAAGTAAAGATTTTGCTCACCAGAAGACCATACACTTTACCGGCGAAACGCGTGCGTTTGATTGCCTGAATTTCATGTTGGATAAACTGTTTTAGGGAAGTGTTTCTTTAATGGATCCACAGGTTTCTGACCAATGGACATCTCATTGTTTGGGTTGGTTAACAGAATTTCAAAAAATACTCCATAGATATGGAAGCACCTCAAGGATCTGTCCTGAGACCGCTGTTCTTTATATTATTTGTGAAGGATTTGCCAAACTATTGAAGTTTACTTCGATATTTCATTTGATATCACCATCTGGTATTAAACTTCTCAATCATCGGCCTGAAAACCTGACAATTTATGACTATACGAGCTTCAAGAAGTAAATTGCGATTATTTTGTTAGAGATATGTTTTTATATTATAGCAAGTTTGAGTGTTTCGATGCTGTTTTAGGGTAATTCTTCGGATGGTGTTGAGAGGCTTCATTATTATTATTTTATAGTGAGCGGGCCTCTGTCCACCCTACCACTGCGTCCGCACGGACTATTTTGCTTCACCCCTGATTAATATTTCCCCGACGAGATCCAGTTTTTAGATAAAAACGATAATCTTGTTTGGGAGTAAGTATTTGGGTTCGCAGTGGGCTATAAAAGCCTGACCAAAGAGCTCGAATCTGATGCGACTCACCGCTGGGCACTCTGGGACGATGTGCATGGCTGTTTCAGTGTCCTCAAGACAAGACGATGAATACAGGCTGTATTCATCGTCTTCAGCCAGACCGATTTTGTGCAAATGCGCTTTCAGCCTGCAGTGACCTGTCATAATTCCGCCAAGTATTCTTAGTTTGGCCTTATCCAGAGCTAGCGCTAGGGCCGCCATCTTTTTCTGTGAAGCTGTTCCAAGGGAGAGCTTCGAATGTTTCAGGCCAGAATGGCTCCGTCAGAAAGGCTCTAGTCTTGAGTTAATTCTGCTGTTATCGTCCGCTTAGCCACATCATGTGGTATTCCAGGAATGGTTCCGGTTCTACCAGAGACAGCGCAGCTCCAGCAAACGCCAGCCGATCTGCCTCTTCGTTAGCCAAATAGTTTGAGTGGCTCGGTATCCCAAAAAGAGTGATTCTGTTATACATACCGAGTTTGTTTAAAGCGGTGCGGCAACTCCAGACTGTTTTCGATGTACAACAGCTAGATTCCAGAGCCTTTAGTACTGACTGACTATCAGTAAATATTCTTGGATTTGCCGTTTATCAGCAGATCTGCCGCATCCTCAATGGCAAATAGTTCTGCCTGGAATTTGGTTGCGATTTGGCCGAGACTCAATGGGATGTTGATTCTTGGTTTGCTCCCATAGACTGCCGCTCCTGTTTCGTTAGTCGTTCTTGAGCCATCTGTAAACAAGCCAAGGTCGGTCCTCAATAGAACCTCAGCATGCTGGGTCCATTCGTTCCGGCTGGGGACGATTACATTGAAGTGCCGTTCTTGGCTCGTGACTTTTAACATTAGATCCGAGGAAGCATCTTTTGTTTTATCTACTGTAAAAGGAAGACAAATACTTCTCTAAAATTGAGTGACCAAGCAATGCTCTCGCATCTGTGATGTTTTTTGAAGCCAGATTGATTCGTTGGTAAGATATTTTACCTTGATAGAAAAGATCTGATCTGGCTCACCATAATTTCCTTAAGAAGCTTAGAAACAGTAGGCAATATGCTCATTGACTTCAAGTAGTTAAAATCAGTATTGTTATCAATTTTTGGTAGAGGTAGTACAAGTGCAGTTTTTGATAAGCTGGGAAGATGCAAGTTGCAAATGCATTCAATAATGTGGGTGATATTGAAGAGGACGAAACTGTAATAGTTCCCCAGTTATTTGCATTTGAAAGTTTTCCTTCTTTTTATTATTAATTTCGAAACTACGGATTTGATCGATCTGAAATTTGATATTTACGAAAAGGATAATGAAACGCATGTTCGTTAGAAATTCAGCGAGTATCGTATGATCAAAATTTAAAAAAATTATTTTGTGTACTGAGCAGCGTTAAGCGCTGCTGAAAGCATAGCAACGGTCCAAATTTAGCATTAAGATGTAACATAACGACAAGAAGGCTAATGCAAAATGTTATGAGGAGCGTGGGTTATAAGAAGCAGGGCGAAAAAGGTGCTTACTTCATGTCAATGTTTTTCACCATTTTTTTTTAGTCAAATAATCGTTTCAATAATAAATATGCATGCGTTAATAATATCTTCATTCTTCCTCTCACGTAAATAACTATTAACCCAAACGACCAACATGAAGCAGCTGACCAACACTGAAAACGTTTTTTTAACTCCGCTTATACATGGATTTGGATAACAAATTTATAATAGACTGGGGAAAAATCCATTATTTTTGCGAGAACTTCAAGACTTTAACATGTTTCAGATTGTCCCATTTGGGTTAAATATGCACCGTTCTGTTCTATAATTTGTTGCACATATTTAAAGGTAGCTTCCATATGCCACTCTCATGAAAATCTTGGTCCTTATTGGTGAAAAACTGTAGCAATCAAATTCCACAATATTCTTTTGTTGCCAATTTCTTATCACTAAGGAAGTTTTGCAATGCGAGAAAAAGATGGTAATTGGTGCTAGGTCAGGACCGTATGGTGCATGCATTAAAAATTTCCAACCAAGCTTCCGAATTTTCTGTCGAGTTACTGCAAACGTGTGTGAACTTGCGTCGTTCTGATGGAACGCAACATCTCTTCTGTTGGTCATTTCTGGCCGTTTTTGGTCAATCGCTATCATCAAACAATCCAGTTGTTGACAGCAGAAATACGAATTTAGTATTGGACCATATGGAAGCAACTACCTGAGATCTTAGTACCGAAGATCTTAGTGCCGGATTATCTTATTACCGGATGATCTTAGTGCTGGATGATCTTAGAACTGAATAGTACTGGAGTGCTTTTTTGCTTGGATTATCTTAATACCAGACAATCTTCCTTCTGTCGGATTTAGAGCATCTTATTACCGAACCATCTTAGTTCCGGACGCTCTTATGGTCATTTGGAAGAATTTGAAACAGAAGACCTACTGATTATATGCAGAATAGGAAATATCCTTGGAGAAACCACTATCACACCTTGGAGAACAATATTCCAGGAAAACCTCAAAGAAGTCTCGGACTTCAAGCTAACTGTAAAACTGTATTTTATTGTAAATAAGAGCCACTATTTTAATTGTTAAGGTGAAATAAATGGATAGGGAGTAAGAGTTTGCAATTTCACTATCAAGTTGACAATTTTGGGATTCATTCAGGAAAGACAAGTTTAATTTATCTGTTCATTGGCGCACTATGAGCCATTTTACGAAGTAGAAAAGTAAAAAAAGTAGAAAAGTTTGTTTCACCTTCTTTTATTTTTTTATCATATTCTTCGCTGTGGTGAGCTGCTTCACTTTTATGGTTGTCGCACAATAACGTCCTATTTGACCGATTTTTAAGTATGAAATTGTTTGATCGATACTTCAGGAAATATCGATCACTACAACTATCTACAGAAAAAATAATGGATTTCTCTTTCCCAAACTCATATATAGTCCGTCTAGAAAGTATCCGGAATTCATTATTTTTCATAATTTCAAGATACTTGGTTTTGTAAAATTCTAAGACAAATGTCATGTATAAAACGGGTTTTTCGGCTATGGCCAAAGTTGCATGGCAACACTGTTTGTTGAATATTTTTTATCGTAAACAGGTATACAATTTATGAAATAATGACCCAACTAGAAAAAAGAAAACAGGTAGAATATTTGTATAGAAAATGTTTTCGAAACGTTAAAAAATTTGGGCAATTGACTGAACTCGGAAAAAGTGCTGAATATGAGATAATAAAGAGAATACAAAATGGCATGGATATGAGGCAAAGACCAATTTGGGACCACTTTTTAGAGTAATTCAGGCCTTATTTCATCAATAACACGAGTTATGTTGGGTTCCAAAGCGTCTATTGTTTCTGGTTTATCAGCATAAACTAATGACTTGACATAACCCCAAAGAAAACAATCCAGTGGAGTTATGTCGCATGATCTTGGAGGACAATTAATTGGAATTGTAATCGAAATAATGTTATCGCTAAATATTTCTTTCAATAAATCAATTGTTACGGTAGTTGCATGAGGTGTAGCACCATCTTTTTGGAACCAAAACACTCCTCGGTCGATACCATTCAAATTTTGAAACAAATAATTATTGATCATAGATCTGTAACGAGCAGTATTCACTGTAACATTAGCTCCAGCATCGTTTCTTAAGAAATATGGACCGATGATTCCTTCAGCGTGTAAAGCACACTATACAGTGCATTTTTAAGGATGCAATGGAACCTGCAGAACTTCTTGAGAATAGTTTTCACTCCGTATACGGCAATTTTGCTTGTTTATGTAACCGTTTAAACCAGAAATGAGCTTCATCACTAAACACAATTTCACGATATAAAAGTGGATCAACTTCAATCTGTTCAAGGGCCCAATCAGCAAACAAACGACGCGTATTATGGTCAAGTGGCTTTAGTTCTTTTAGTTGAACCAGTTGGATCTTGTTTGGGTGTAGACCAAGATCTTTACGCAAAATATTCCATGTGGTGGATGCACAGAGTCAAACTTGTTGGGAACGTCGACGAATAGACAAATCTGGATCATTATTAACACTATGACTTACAGCAGCGATATTTTCTTCTGTACGTACATTTTTTTGCCTTGTTGTTGTTGCACGAGTAGAGAAAATGTTATCCGAAATCTATCGATAGTTCGACGAATAAGCTGCTCTGATAGACGATTATGTAAACCATAAATTTCATGAAGTGCTCTATAAGTTTGGCGAATATAACACTGATTTTGAAAATAAATTTCAATAATTTGTTAACGTTGTTGCGGCGTGAGTATTTCCATGATAATTTGTCAATACTTACTGAACAGAAATGTCGAAACAACATGGCTTCTTCCTTCTGTCAAATCACAGTTATCCCTATTGAAAGTTCTATCACTCTAAAAAAACACCCGATACAATGGTAGAATGGAAACTGCGCATCAGAGAGAAATTTGGTCTTAATTAACTATTTACAATTAAATGGAGGTTGTATAAGTAAATAAGATGAATATTTTGTTGTAATTTTCTAATTCAATAATTAAAAATATATACTAAATAATGACAATTGAACTTTGTTTTTTCCGGATAATTTCTAGACGGACTTGAGTGTTTCGAAATAACTCCGAATATGTTTTCATTGCTGATAAATCTACCAGCATAGGAAAATCCTCCAATCTCCTATTCCTCTATTCACTTCTATTTCCATTCAGCAAATTGGAATACTCAACATATTCTCCTCTCACAAATATCGAATGAACTGCAACTGAATGCCAAGAACTTTTCATACACGTCGTTCGGGTCCAAATCGTCGTAATATGAACTGTTGAAGGGCACCAACCTTCACGAGCACTCATCATAATCAAAATCACAAACAGTGAGCTGGTGAATAGCGAAATTCTAAAGAAGAGGAACCCTTCACTCGACTTAATCTCTTTACTAACACATCATCAGCAAGACATAACAAACAAACCTCCTACTGATTACACCTCGTGCAGTCTATCTTCCCTACGCTGAATTCATTCACACAAATCCACTTGCGAACACTTACGGCGATGGCAAAAATCCCCCATTATCGTTTCCGAGGTCCTTTATAAATGTAAATAGAGGAGGAAATAAAGGGCTCAACGTCGTACTTGCGGCCTGGATAGATGCAAGTGACGGGACGAAGCGCCTGGGGATTCTGGTCAATTATTGAGCCAGCATTATGCACCAGATTGAAATGACATATTCTTCTCGTATTTACGATCATATTGTGCCGGGTCGCGAGAATAGAGTGTTGATCAATGGAAAAAAATTTAATTTTGAAACTGTAATTCAAACTGTAGCTCTTTGGTTAGGTATTTTAAATATTAGAGGAAGTAATTTGTTACTTTGTGACAGTTCATTTTAACTTTGGGTGAAATAAGATATTACTTAGTTTTCTGTCATTTTTTATTACTGAATATACAGTGAGTCGAGATTCGTAGTGTTTAATACATTTTCAAACATAATAAAACCCATTGTATCTCAACTATTATATACAGAGCAAGGGCGGATCCAGCATTCAATTCAGGGTGAGGGGGTCATATACATATATTATAATTATATATATTGGTCAAAATAATTTTAATCAAATAACAAAGTCAATTTTTCCTTTTTGTCATCCCGAGAAACGAGTTATAACTTCCTCCACATGTGAACGTGGAGAAGTGCCAATCCAGTTAGGTGGTCTTCTACCATTGAATACCATTGATTAAAATTTTCTTACATTAGGATATATTTCAGTATCAGAATTTTTTATTAGATGAGAAATCGACTGCCGATTATTCTGACCCCGCTGCCATTTTACCTCCCACAGCCGATATTCGTATATAATTACTGAAACTGGAGTATTGTCTATTAGCAGTTTATGGTCGTTTGCAAGCTGTTTAACAGTTTCATTGTCTTCATCTTCATTAGTATAATCGAATTTTGGAATACAAATACTCTTATATGAAAGAATTTTATTACATCTGAAGACAGACAGTCCTCTAAGTAATGTATTGCAGAATCTAGAAGAAGGATGTATACAGGAAATATTCTTCAGCAGATTGAGCAAGATGGATATTGGCTCTGTGTGTTTGTCGTGATACTATTCTAGGGCATTCAATTTCTGCATCAGGTTGCTCAGCTACTTCTTTTGCCTCTTCAAAAAGCTGTCGGAAAATTGCGTCAGCCTTTTCCCTTTTATTTCGTAGGATAGTTATTGTATCATTTATGGCGTCTAGCCTTTTTTAGATCAATTGCCTTGTTTGCAATATTCTGCTTGAGGCTACTGTTGTATCTGAAAAATATTGAGTTATATTCAAACTACAGTGTCTCTTCACGTGATATAAACGGTAATTTGAACTCCCGTTGCTAAAATGCTCAAATGTAATAAAATAAATTATTCAGATCTTACTTTCATGCATTTGTATCTTAAACAGCATTCAAGCAGATAGGTCATATGATGAAGTCTGAACTGCGCAACGTTTGCAGTAAGCTGCACGTCATTGGCAGTTTTGTGGTCTTTTCAAGTGGAAATTTTTTCCAGGGTGATACAAACCTCCACTAGGTTATCTCCTTGAAAGTGTAGATGCCCATCATGCCTCCCGACCCAGCGCGTCTCACAGATACTTCTTTTTTAAAAATTTGATGTCTCTTGGCGGATGCATTCGCAAATCCCACAACCTCATCGTGCCCGAAGTATTGCGGCAAGAAATGACTTTGGATGGCGTAGCTAATGTATTATTAGAAACGTGATAGCTGCACGGGCAACGTTTGGCCTATAGCTTTTTTGAAAAACTCCTGTACAGCACCCCTTGTATCTGAGGTCATAACCGAGCAGCTATCACTCACAATACCTATATACTATGTTAAATCTATATTAAATTTGAGACAGAGATTTTTAACAATTTTCGCCAAAGCTATACCTGTCAACCGAGGCCTCTATATTGTCTTTATGGTTATCCACTTCATTACATCTAAGAGTATCGTATGTATCACAGAAAGTCAGAAAATCTTCCTTTATGATACCATTGTGAAGATATCTAAATGATAGGCTCAGCTGTGAGATATGTAATATATCTGTTGTTTCATCGAATGAAATTGAATATCATTTAGCTTCCTTCACTTCCTGTAATATTGTTTCCTGAAAGATTTCCTTGCAAACATCAATCAATTCATTTTGCACAGTTTTGCTGATGTATATTGCGTTAGATTTAGAAATCTCTAAATGATGCAATTTTGTGTCACCAGATATTACGGAATTTCAAAAGGGCTCTGAAATTTCCTTCATCTGCTACCATGCTGCCATTCTCTGACTCTTTGGTCAACAATATACCATCGTCGCGATGACCACCTATTGAAGCAAAGTGTAATTAATGAAACAATTGTTGTGTAAACATAAACATTAGCGGATATAAAGTGTTTTACTAGCCTAGCTCAATAACGACATTACTGACTGGTAAAATTTTAGGTATTTGTGCTAAGCAAGCAAGCAAAGCGGTACGACTGGCACACTGGCGGTAAGGGACCGAGAACTACACGAACTGTCGAACTACACGAACTGATGAACTACACGAACTGACGAACTACACAAGGGTCGTCCCAGGCACATAATAGAGAAGAAGAGAAGAAATACTTCTCTTTTTTGTGGTGCAGGGATGCCCAGCGCGTGTGTTGCCACATATGTGTTTAATCAATAAGAATAGAAAAATTATCACTAGTCAACCTAGACCCATCCCAAGCGCGGTCATGGGGGTCATGACCCCACCCCTCTGAATCCACGCTTGATACAGAGTGTCCAAGAATGAATTTATAATATTTATACACTGTATAAAAGAGCTAATGGATGTTCCGAGATAAATACAAAAGAAAATCTATCCGATAGAATTTTCGTTTTTAAAATAATGATTTCTGTTATATCACGTTACAATTGAAATAAGAAATTATATATATATATATATATATACATATATATATATATATATATATATATATATATATATATATACATATATATATATATATATACATATATATATATATATATATATATATATATATATATATATATATATATATATATATATATATATATATATATATATATATTAAATAAGTGATAATGGGCTGGTACTAAAAAGAACGGTTCAATCTAAAGGAACTAGAAATGTACCCTAATACCATAATACCATCTCATGGATGCTGAATGCTGGGGACACTCAACATCATCCGACAGGTCATCTTTCCTCACTAATGAACAAACCTTCCCTTGGTAAAGAACCCTAGGAGCTCTGTCGGAGAAGCCACATTACGTGATAATTTTAAAAAAATATATATATTATATATATATATATATATATATATATATATATATATATTTTTTATATATATATATATATATATATTGTCATGGTATTTACAGTTAAAATAAATAATTACATAAATATAAAGGAAAACACTCACCGTTGTATATAAGTTGACTCGTTAGAGTATAACCAGGGCAAAATTAATTGAATAATATCCATTCTGACAGAAATATTAATAATTCAATTCATAAAAATACTCACGAGCTGAAATTATGAAGAAAAAGCATATTCAGGATACATAACGACAACTTGAATGAAAATTCTTTGAACGGTAATTAAAAAAACAGTAATTTTGTTGACAGTTTATAAATAGAATTCACAGGGAGATTTCAATTCACAGTTATTCAATGTAAAAACAGCCAAAGTTGCTTAAAATAGAAGTAATTTGAATTTAGATATCCAATTTGAAATTGATGAAGAATTTGTTGAAAAGATTTGTTATTATAATGAATCACATATAAACTTTAGTGAAATTGTTGACAAAGAACAAGCTAAATTAAATATAACTTACCAGAATTATGTAAATAGGACAAATTTGATCAAAATTCACTTAATTCAATGAAAGATAGCATCTACGTCAGATATTTTCAAATGATTAATGTAAGAGAGATCCTTGAAAATGTTTAGGCATCAATAGTATTGTAATAGCATCTAAGCTAAAGAAATTTAATCAATTTCATAAGTAATATTAAGTATTTTATAAGTTTTAAGCATTAGAAGTTAAAATTCGTTAAATTTTGACACTTGAAATACTGTACGAACGAAAAGCAAGACTTTTACTGTTCTGTTTAACATGAAAGATACATCAAAATGTAGTTAAAAAAATAAGCTAATTTTCAAAAGTAATTTCAAACCAGGAAATATTGTAAATTTTGTAAAATCATCAAAAGCATCATTTTTATATAATTTTGACAGAAGCTAGTAAGCTTTGAAATTCAACTTTTCTTGAAAACTATAAATAGGGCAGACACAGAAAAAGTCGGCAGTCTCCAATTATATGCAGAGTAGAATCCTTGTCGGTCCGTAATTAAAAAAATGCCAAAAAAGTAACATCATCTGAAAAAAGAAGATTATTTGGTTATTGTGAATGGAAATTGAATCCAGAAAATACATTACCTGAATGTGAATGGAAAAATCCCACATAGAAATCAAGTTTCAAACGAATTGGATATATTGAAGAAAATCAACAAAGTAGCCTGTGAATTTCAGAACGTTCTAGAAGTGTTGTTTCCAACGAAACCAATGTATTCCTGAAACTTAGAAGGGACATTAAAAAGAACAATCATAAATTGAAGAACAAACTTACCAAAGGTATTAAAAATTCAATCCTGTTAATCTTTTCCCAAAGAAGTTTAGAAATAATAATCACTGTTTACATTAGAATTACGTTAGGTTGTTTAGATAAGGTTAGGTTAACATAGAATTAGATTTAGGTTATTGTTCACTGATTATAATATTTCAAATTACTTTCATATAATATAATTAAAAAAATTCAATCTTTTAGAAAATTCAAATTGAACCCTCCCTCAAATATCAAATCAGATTTAATAATATTTTAATTTCAATTATTCAAAATTATAATCTTAAGAGCTAGCCGGATACATAGAATACATCACTTACATACAAGGGTGATCTAATTAGTATTCATTCACATAAATTTTATTAATAGAATTCCATAACTATATATATATATATATATATATATATATATATATATATATATATATATATATATATATATATATATGTATTTCTGGATGGCTTCGGCAAAACTTCAAAAAGTGGGTTTTGCTACAGGTCCGTCCGCTCATTTAATAGTTTTTTTGTCGTTACGTGTTTTTTGTATTTGTGGATTTCTATAGATTCCAGGATGTCTAGTTTTTTTCCTCTCGCTTCCACTTGCAATAATTCGAGATAATCTAATTCTGGGAAGATATGATCGATTACGAAAATCTGTTTCGCAAAATTGGAGTTATCTTTCCGGTTCCTAAAGGCAGATTCTTTGTACCTTCTGTGAAAAGATCTTCCGGTTTGTCTTATATATACAGGGTGTTTCACGAATGTTTGTACAGGATTTAAGGTCAGATTCAGGATATTTTGTTGAATCGGAATCAGTGCTCGAAATATGTTCTAACTATATTAGCTTAAGAGATACAGGATCTTATATGTATCTTATCAAAAACTTTCAATCGGCATAACTCTTGAACGGCTGCATGGATCTTCATGAAAATTATAATTCGAGCACTGATTCAGACTCACCAAAATGTCCTGCATCTGCCCTGTACAATCATTCGTGAAACACCCAGTATACGCTATTGCACTGTTGACAACTAAATTCATAGACTCCAGAATTATTCAGCCGGTAGTTTTTGCCTTTTGCATTAAAAAAGAGGTTGGAAAGTATGTTAGTTCTATGAATTTCTTGTCTATATTATCTGATATGGAAATGGGATATATTTGCTTGTTGTTTTTGTTTTTTATTTATGAGAGAATTAATGATTTTAGTTTCGAAATGATTATTTGTGACTATTTGTTTGATTGTATTCAGTTCCTTTTTTAACGTAATATTATTTAAAGGAATTTAAAATGCTCTATGTATTAGTGATCTGTATACAGCCAGTTTATGAGTGTTCGTATGGTTTGAAAACTTGGGTATGGTTGTGTCTGTTGATGTGGGTTTTCTACATTATCATAGGAAATTTCATCATTATTCTTAGTTAAAGTTATGTCCAAAAAATTTATTTTGTTATCACATTGTGTTTCCATAGTGAATTTTACCTTATGGTGCAAACTTCTAAGATATTCTAGTGCGTTTTCTAATTCTTAATGTGTTCCGCAGAAGCAAACCAATATATCGTCTACATACCTGTACCAAAAAGTGATATGCTTTGCGTGTGTGGATTTTAGAATTTTTTCCAAAAAGGACATAAAGATTTCAGCGAAGTGGGCTGAGAGGTGACCCCATTGAAGGTCCATCTTTCTGTTTGTAAAATTTACTATTGTATTGAAAGTAATTTTCTTTCACGCAAAAGGGTTAAAATTTCATTTTTCTTGACAGGATGGATGTTATTTTTTGTTAGGATATATTCGGTTATATTCATACATTCAGCATTCGCTATACTACTCTGTCAAGAAAGTACCGGGAATTTTCAATTAAAACAACATTTTTACACTTAATCGTCAACATTTATTGGGTCGCCTTTAAAATAGGCTCCATTTGCTCCAATACATCTATGCCAACGGCACTTCCAATTATCGAAACATTTTTTATAGGCGCTTTCCGGCATGGACTTCAGCTCTCGCGCCGAATTTTGTTTTATGGCTTCAATCGACTCAAAACGGGTGCCACGAAGGGGCAATTTTAGTTTTGGGAAGAGGAAAAAGTCGCAGGGAGCCAAATCCGGCGAATACGGTGGTTGCTGAAGCATGTTTGTTGGGTTTTTGTCGAGAAAGTCAGTTACAATCGTAGCTCGGTGAGAAGGCGCGTTATCGTCATGCAAAATCCATGAGTTGTTCGCCCACAAATTTGGTCGCTTCTTACGGATACGCTCACGCAAACGTTTCATAACGCCTAGGTAATACTCCTTGTTTACCGTCTGACCCTCTGGAACGAATTCGTAGTGCACCACGCCACGGATATCGAAGAAAACAATGAGCATCACCTTCATTTTCGAGCGGCTTTGGCGTGGTTTTTTCGGTTTCGTCTCATTTTTTGCCACCCATTCCGATGATTGCTGGCTTGTTTGCATATCGTACTCGTAGACCCAGGTCTCATCACCAGTTATAATGCGTTCCATGAATGTAGAATCGGAATTACAGCGATCCAGCATGTCTGAAGCAACCTGTTCGCGATGACGTTTTTGAAGAAAATTCAGGTCTTTCGGTACGAGTCGTGCGGCCACCTTTCTCATGCCCAAAATATCAATCAAAATCTTACGTGCGGACTCGTGGGATATCTTAAGATCATGTGCTATCTCTCTCAAGCTGGTACGACGGTTTTCCAGCACCCTTTCCTTAATTTTATCGACGTTATCTTCGATCGAAGCCGTCGATGGGCGACCGTCCTTGAAGGCTCTGTACCACTGATATGCACGAGTTTTCGATAGAGCATTATCACTAAAGGCCTTTTGCAACATTTTCAATGCATCGGCACACGAAAATTCATTTGCAACACAAAACTTTAAACAAATTCTTTGCTCAACGTAATCACCCATAGTAAAAATCGGCACGCACTCTGACATCGACTGACTTAATCAGCTGTTGCAAACACACTAGCTGAGAGATCCCGCTCAAGCTTGGCACAGTAATTAAGGACAGTGGTACCAACCTAGGAAAAAAAAATTTTACCTGCCTCATTGCCCCGCCAGATTTAAATCGATAATTTCCGGTACTTTCTTGACAGAATGTATTTGGAAACATATTAACTACATCAAACAAACGATACTAGAATACTGTTGAGTGGAGGAGTAAAATTTTCCATGAGCTTAATTGAAGTTTGTATTGAACACGGTGAGTTGAAGTGTGTTAGTTCTTTAAACTAACGGACTACTCCATCCAATAACATATCACGTTGCGTTTCTGTGTAACACGCTCGCAAATGAATCAAATCCATCAGTTTCTTCGTGAAAAAATAGTCTTTATTAAAACACCGTTATATAATAATTATTATTTTTTTTATTATTATTCTGATACCCCTAGATCTTTTGTGAAGATCCCTCAGAAGCTTTTTCAGCGATTTCAGTTGTGTTCTGGGTAGGCTTTGTTACTGCGATCTTGCGCCACTTTAGATCACAGCACTTTTAATTTTTGACCCAACTGTAAAATGGTGGCGGACACCATTCCAACTAGAAAATTTCTTTCCCACCTGAACATTATACGAACCCGTACCTTCCGGTCACGAGCCCGATGCTCTACCACTGAGCTCATATATGTTGAAAACTGTAAGAATAACTGTTATCATTTTCTGGAAAAGATAACCAACTTCAAATTTGAACATAAAATGTGATGAATATTCCATTATGTGAAAGTTTGATCTTCATGGTGGAAAAAAAGTGGCCACCTTAAAAACAATATGCACCTTTCATTCCCACCAGACGATTCAATTTATCCAAAAACCTCCATGTACTGAATTTCATTTGAATCCACCAAATTTTGACAAAGATATCGCTAGTTTATTGGAATTTGGAGGTCATGTTGAAAAAGCTCTAGCGCCCATAGGGTGCATTTTAGGACCTTAGTGGATATGAAGTTTTCTTTTTATTATTACCTCTAGAATCACCTTCCATAATATATGAACGTTAAATCCGGAGACCCTGTATATTTCAGAATTTTGGAATGACAAGGGAAGCATAAAGATTTCTAGATGATAGATGATGAATTCACTATGCAAAGGAAGAAGTACTTTAGCGTTTCCAAAATTTCTATAACTTTTACGAATAATTCAAGGATTCCATTCTTCAAGGCTTAACTCTTTGAATTTAAGCTATAAAGTTCTGAATTGAAAATTCTAATCATGATTCATTGTTCCAAATAATTAGAAATATTCAACGACTAGCCATTAAGAACTCTCTAAATCTCCAACCTACACTAACCTGTATATAAAGTAAATTCCGAGACATATTGCATGCATAAATAAATTCTTCATAATGTTAATAATTTTAATTCGATGAATTAGAAGGTTAATATTTCTATTCTGACTAGAACATTGAAGTCATGTAATCCTCCTAGATCAAGTTGAAAGATGAGCTTCCAACATGGTTTTTCGTGTTTAACGGACATAAAAAATAGATCCTCCACATAAATATTTCTATAATTTCTCTCGGCAAAAAAGAGCGGAACGATCGATTCCCCATGCAGAACATGAACTGGAAAGTACCCCATGGAAACCTGGTCTATAATTCACAATTCCAACTCCAAGCACAATATACAATTAGCGAATTGAATGGGTTAAAACATAAATAATAACCTACTACAGGCTACATGAGTGCAATTCATAAAATCCGAAAAAAAAGCTTTAAAAGAGCGCCGGTTACTCGGACAACAAAAGGCAGATTACAATAGACAAAATACGGTGCTTACTGTCACGTCACATTAGAAATGATGGATCGGCTTTTGTTTCATACCATATGGACCTTTAACATCTACCGCATAAGGGAGATTATCTCCTGGAATACCTGTAGATATTTCTCTGTGAGAAAGGACCAAGAGGTCGGACCACGGTCGAAGAACCAGACAGCGTGGCCCCTTGTCGAAATAAATTTTAAGGGTTTGACTTTTTCTGAACGCGGCCATTTTTATTGCAGTAATCTTCGTTTTGTATTTATAGCGTTATACGATGTAGTATAAGACATTGTATATTTCAGTGTATTTTTTCAGTTGGTATTGTTAGCATTGATTTTTTGTTCCAATTTGACTGGGATTTATTGAGGATGCGTCTTATTGTAGGGCGTAATGACTTGGTGGGTTGTTTTTTTTTCAGTTTTATTGTACTGAACGATTATCAATACCTACATAATTGTTAGCTAAACAGTGATAATTCTAATGAAAAGGTGAGAATAATTATTACGTATCATCTAAGAAATAAGAAAAGAACAAAAATTTTGATTCAAATTTATTAGACATTAACCGAGTCAATTCTCTGAAACCTCTACAAATTCAATATAAAAATGCTCTCAAAAACTTTTTAAAATTAAATTAAATAACTCTTAAGAAACTATGTTCCTTCTTATAGACATTGAATTATCAAAACATATGTGGGGCAATAAAGAATCAGAAGAAAAAATAAAATATGGACCGCGATCATCCATCATCATCAGAGACAACGTAATTGGATTGGATATTCATCAATAACAAATTCTATCTCCACAAAATGCTCCATATAAAATTTAAAGAGATTCTTCTTTATTTGCTTTGTCAAAAAATTCATAGCATCTTCTCCAGAAAAAGCATTTGACATTCTAACCCTTATTTTCATCTCTGGCATGATAAATAAAAACAATCAATAAAAACTATATTTACATACCTTCCTTCAATTAAAATCCTATTCAGAAGCGAACTAAAACAAATGTGTTCAGATAACTGAGCAGATTTATGAAACAAGGCTTTTTCCACAAAAAACCTTAGAAAAAGATAAATAAATATAAATTAAAAGTTATTATATTATATTTTATATAATTTTCAAGATATGTTTTCACACATGCGCACAAAATCTCTCTGATATAAATGAATTTTGGCCATACCTTTTCTTCCTGAAAACCATAGGAGGATGACAGAATTGATTCAGATGAATATATTTCTTGTGTTTCATTGACTGATTGCTGGTTCTTGGCACTCTAGTAAATCAGGCAGTTAAATGAAGAGATAATTCCTGAATATATGTAGAGGGTGCCAATTCGAGAGTTTCAAAATATTAATTCTTTTTTCATTTATCATTTCAAAAATACATATTTCCCTTCAAGAAAAAATCATTGAAAATTAGTTCGAATAAGCCTTTTTACTTTGCAATAATATCAAGTTTTCATCTCTAAAATTCATACAACCCATAAAGTTGTTATTAAGTAATTCCAAGAAAATTGACTTTTTTGAAATTATTGTGTATTTGGTGGAGCCAGCTGTGTGTGGTGTTTTATGAGATCACAGGGTCTATCGTCGACAAAAATTGATGCGTTTGAGCCTAGAATTACGAAGAAAGGACCACAATACGCCGACAGACACCATAAAGTTATTTTCGAGCAAGACACAGTTGACGTCGCCCGTTGAAACGTACCTAAAAACGCTCAAATTGGACCCACCGTACAGTTGGGACATTGTTTCTTTCTCTTACTATTTCTTCCGATCGATGCAACATGGCCTGGCTGATCAGCATCTCTCCAATTACGATGAAGTCAAAAAAATGGATCCATGCATGAATAGCCGCCAGAAAGCCACCTCTTTTTCGCGATGAGATCCGTTATTTGCCAGAAAGTTGGAAAAAAGTAGAGGCAATACTTTGAACTTTGAATGTATAACCAATTCTTTGGAATGAAGCGTCAATTTTCGAAAAAAAAAACTCACGAACTTATTTATACTACTAATACAAAAAATTGCCACTTCTTGATCCCAATGGTTTATTTTTGCAGAAAATATTGAGTAAAAATCTATGGAATATATAATATATAACCAAATTATGGATAAAATCCAGTTTACTATATTTCTCTAAGGAAACAGTGCTATACAAAGCATCTAAAGTAAATCCTAAATCCTATTTATTATTGTGTCCTTTCAACGACTCTGTTTGTGCTACCGAAATCGAATAAAAATCATTCATTGCCGAATGTGGAGTGAGGTAAGAGTAAAACCGTTCGGTAATGCCCTTTTCACACATTGTGACACCACAATAGGAACGAAATGCTGAATCAAAAGTCAGTAATTGTAAAAACAGCCCAGCTTGTCATCCTGTCAAACTGTGAGACATTTTGTTCTTGAGCCACCTCCGATACAGATCCAGACCGTATCCTTTTTACCTTTTTTATCCAGCTTCTTTACCTCCCTGTTTTGCTGGGAAAAGTTTGCACCAAATTTAATTTGATTCGTCTCGATAGCTTCGCCATAAAGGGATCACCCAATAATTTGGATCTATTGTGTCAAAGCAGGTATAAGTTCGGCAAGGGTAAGATTTTTTATGTTATTTCACAATTAAAAACTTTTTAGAAATGGATTTACTTGTGGCACCTCGGATCGAAGGGGCATTCTTTAAACGAAGGGGTTGGGTGCCCTGCTTCCGAATAGGGTGGTTCTTTCAAACGGAAATTCATAACATTTCTGAATGAAACATGTCTTAGAACTTTTGATAAAGTAAGATGTTCATTCTGGACAATTATTTAGATCTCCACCGATGCATTTGATGAGTGTCCTAAAGGTTTTTTGAAAGAAACGAGTTATTTTCTAGTCTGACAGAATCATAGTTTTCCCTAATCTAAGAAAATCAAGAATCCTACCCGATCACTACATTTAGTAATGGATTAACATCATTGCAACGACCAGATGAGAGATTTTCAATAATGTTTTTTTGATTAGATCATGTAACAGTTAAATATTATTGTGGAAAATATTCAGCGTATATACTTAAACATAAATCTTAAATCAACATTGTCAATAATCTGCAGTTTAGATTGTTCCAACTGAAATCTGGAAAAAAAAACATCATTCAAACAATTAATTGCAGCTTTGCATAAGGTATTACAGATTACGCCTGTTCCAGGGAACAACGTGCTACCGTTTCGAGCAAATTCAAAATTAGAGTGAAAGAACTTTGAATTGAAATAAAACACATTCAAATTAAGATTGACGCCAAATTTTTTTTATTCGAAAGATAATTTTACGACATTTATGTTTTAAAAATAATTTCTGGCATATGCTCACCATGACTAGCTCTGAGGAACCGAAGTCGACCAGACGAATTTTGGACCATTTTTTCGAGTAATGTAGGCCTTATTTCATCAATAACACGAGTTATGTTGGCTTCCAAAGCTTCTATTGTTTCTATTTTATTAGCAAAAACCAATGACTTGACATAACCCAAAAGAAAATAATCCAATGGAGTTATGTCGCATGATCTTGGACGCCAATTAATTGGACCATTTCTCGAAATAATGTTATCGCCAAATCTTTCTTTCAATAAAGCAATTGTTACGGTAGCAGCATGGGATGTAGCATCCCATCTTGTTGGAACCAAAACACTTCTGGGTCGATACCATTCAAATTTTGAAACAAGTAATCATTGATCATCGATCTGTACCGAGCACCATTCACTATAACATTAGCTCCAGCATCGTTTTTAAAGAAATATGGACCGATGATGCTTCCAGCGTGTAAAGCACACCATACAGTGCATTTTTCAGGATGCAATGGAACCTGCAGAACTTTTTGAGGATTGATATCACTCCATATACGGCAATTGCGCTTGTTTACATAGGCGTTCAACCAGAAATGAGCTTCATCACTAAACACAATTTTACGATAGAAAAGTGGATCAACTTCAAGCAAACAAACGACGCTTATTATAGTCAAGTGGCTTTAGTTCTTGAACCAGTTGCATCTAGTATAGGTGTAGACCAAGATCTTTTCGCAAAATTTTCCATGTGGTGGATGCACCGAGTCCAACGTGTTGTGAACGTCGACGATTAGACAAATCTGGATCATGATTAACACTATTACTTACAGCAGCGATATTTTATACTGTAGGTACAGTTCTTTGTCTTGTTGTTGTTGTTGCATTGAGTAGAGAAAATTTTGTCCGAAATCTATAGATAATTCGACGAATGATCTTAAGCGACACTATTGGACTCACTGATGAAATCTGTGTGTCAATAACTTTCGAACGACAACAGATAGAGACTCGAAACTTTCAGGGATGTCCAAATATCTCAGTTAATTTTGTTAATGACCAAAATCAGTTTTAGTTCATGGACAAAATCGATCCTAAACTTTTACAATTATCAAAATTTGATATTTTCTCTAATTTTTTTAATATTTTCTAGCTACAAATCCGATCGATTTAAGAATTGGTATTTTGTAGTAGAATATTAACATGCTAAATTTCATGAGTATTGTTTAATTAGAGGTTTAAAAAAATTTGTGAACAGAGCGGCGTTGAGCGCTACCTTAAACACACTAACTTTGGAACCGAAAAGATATTATAGACTTGAAACTTTCAATATACGTATACAGCCTAAATATATCGACAGAGAAATTATTTTTCACCTTCTTACATGTATATCTGTTGAACAAATAATTTAAGGGCAGTATAATTCTATATTTTTTGTACCACATTCAGAAAATCTGTAACTCAAGAGTGCTTCCATTTCTTCGATCCTAATTTCTACAATTCCATCCAACTCAAGAGGATCTCTAAACTGACAAAGTTCAAACATCCAGTTATATTATTGATTGTTCAACCACGGTCCTCAATCAAATGAATGGAGTATACGGCTGGATCTATAAAAATTTTATTCAAAGAAATTCACATAGTTTTTATGTTTCACAAGGTTTCAGATTACTGATACGTGTTTTGGTCTTTGGACCATCTTTGATGAAATTAAAAAAATTATTAAAAATTAAAATTGAAAAGGTTCTTTTATAATACTTAGGATCTGTGTATTTTTATGGCGCATAGAAATAATAGCATCCAATATAGGGGTGTTGCCAAAGAATATTTGGGAATTTGTTAAATTTTCTTTTTCTCAATGGCTTGTTTGATTGAAAGAAGCTCCAAATAGTCCATCAATTTAACCTCATTAACATTATATAGTAAAGTGACATCTTTCTCATTAAAAAAATTATTCTTTTCTACAAAATGTTCTGCAAAACCGGTTGATATCTGGTTTCTCAAAATATGCTCTTTGATTCAATGTGGTAAGCATCAGCCTGTCTATCCTGTATATGTAGCATTACAATAATCACATTTAATTAGATAAATCCCCGATTCGAAAAAGTTGGGGTTCCTTTCTTTATTGTTCACCAACATCTTAACTAAATTATATCTATTTACTGCTAAAGAATTATCTACCATTTTAGAGATCCTACTGCTGAAACCTTTTATATAAGGCATTTAAAACCATATTTCCTTTTCTTCATAAGGATCATTTATATTGATATAATAGTTTTTCAAAATATTGTTTGTAAGTTTTTTTCTTTAATCATTTTGTCAATGATTTCAGTTCTATAGCCATTGTTTACCGCTATAGTTTTAATTATATTGACTTCTTTTCGGAAATTGTCTTCGCTCAACGGGAGACTCATAAGTCTATATATGAAACTATGGAATGTCGACATTTCAATTTGCTATGACTTATTGGATTTTCAATGGATAACTGTATCAATAGTGGTAGGTTTTCTGAAAATGTCGAATTCGAACTTATTATTAATGACTTATATTAAGATCTTAGTTGACTGAAGAATTTTATTCTATTTCTATTGTGAATTTAATATTTTCATTTATGCTATTAAGATAATTAAAAAATTGCGATAGAAGCCTGTCAGTTCTAGTCCAAATGCAAAATACATCATCTACAAATCTAGCCCAAAAGTGAACGAGTTTTACCAACTTATCATTTATAGTGTTGGCGAATAATAATTTTTCAAAGCAAGACATATATAATTCCTATTGGTAAGCCTTTGATTTGAGTGAAAAATTTAGTGTTGATTTTATAATAATTCTGTTCTAAACACATTTCTAAAGTTTTAAAGGAGATTTTATATTTTATTTTGTGATAGACGACTGTTATTGATCTAAGTTTTTATTCAACATTGTTTTGAGTTCATCAGTTGGAATAGAAATGGGTTTTCTACGTCGAATGAGATGAATTTACATTTGTTTGTTAAGGTGGTATGTTCTAATTTCTTAATTAATTCGTAAGAATTTTTAGTAGTATACGGAGAAGTACAATTTATAATGGACGGAAGATTTGTAGCTAAATCTGTACATAAATTATAAGCTGATGCATTTATATATGAAACAACAGGTCTCATAGGAATGTATTCTTAATGTTATTTTGGCATTCCATAAAGAACAGGATTGCTTTGATAAATTATTATTCCCCAACACTACAAATGATAAGTTGCGAAAACTCGTTCACTTTTGGGCTAGATATGTAGATGAATTATTTTGCATTTGGACTGTAACTGACAGGCTTCTACAGGCAAGGTGTTCTGTCACGCCACATAAAAAATGTGTCCTTTTTTTAGGTTTCCTGATTGGGTATATGGCATGACAGGCAACTTTGCCTAGGCAACATGGTAGATCAGGGGCCTTCTTATATAGTCAATATGAAGATGTATTTGAAATAAACTATACTTAAGTTCTCAATAAACTTTGAAAATCAAATAAAAATTAATTCATAATTAATTCGTGTTCTATTATTCTTTTAGCTTACATAACATGTTTCATAATCCAAAGGCTGGAAACAAATACTGGAAATAATACTTTAATTTAATAAAAGAATCGAGAGGCAAAGCAGATGAAACTCGATGTAACACTTTCTGGATGGGCAGGGGATTGTTTCAAACAAATCTCACCAGGCTGCCCCTCTTATCGCAAAGAATTCTGGTCCTTGTGGCCAGGCTCAAAAGTACGGAAAATTGGATGTCGAGGTGATAGCTTATTGTTGAAGTAATACCCTATTCTCTAATGCCACACACAAACGTATTGTCACGGCAAAAAGACCATATGACAATGTATTATATCAGCTATTCAGCGCATTGAATTCGCTGAGCAGTTTTATTCTATTCAACATTTCAACAAAAGCTCTACTAAAATATACACGCGTTTCAAATGCCGTAAGGTTTTGTTCTTTTGTCCGACAGTGTTGGACCCATTCACTGTTTTTGTTGAGAAGGAAGTACGAAACAAATGCGAAACGAGGAGATTCGGTGTTTTCGTGAAATTCCGTTTCGAAACGTAGGAGTGTGCAGGTAAATAGACATATTTGGGTCTTTTTGTTCGTTTGGTTGAGGAACACAGGAGCATTATTGAAATTCACCCTTACGCATAACTAGAACGATGCGGAGAGTTCGCTCTTTGCATGAGAAAGATAGGTCAGTTCTTTTGATATATTCGTTCTTAATAAAAAGCATGAAACGAGAAAATTTCTCTGTCTCAACTATTATTAAACAGGGGTAATGGAAAGTCATTTCGTTTCTGCGCATGTCAATATTCATTTGGTATTTATCAACCCTTATGTACCTCAAAGTTGTGCCAAAGACTTTTGATGTTAGGTTGATTTATTTATTGAAAATTTACTTCGAAGTGTTTTTTTTTGAAATATAACAGATAATAGCTGGATTTATTTTCCGAAACTTCGAAAAGTTTAATCTGAAAAAAATTTTAGAATTAAATTGAATAAAATGCCTTAAAATCACTGTTTCACTTTTTAAACATAAATATAGAGAATTATTGACAAATGTGAGCAACAGTCAACAAATGAATAATCAAAAAAAAAAGCATAAAGTACTGTCTGTGAGCATAATCATCCAGAACCATCATCCAAGATAAGCATGTTTCAACTGGAAATAACAAACTATATCACCAAAAATGCTTCACATAGAATTTGAAAAGATCCTTTCTTTTCCCCCCTTAAAAAAAAGGTAGCACATTCTCCAGAAAAAGAATTTTAAATTCAATTAAATATATCTACATACCTTCATTCACCAAATAAGTAAAATGTGTTTTTATGATGCAGGTTTATTTATAGTGCTTCTAGAAGACCAGTCTATTGCATTTTTTCTGGATATGGAGAACTTCGAAGTTATGGTCAAATTCATGTCCTGATTCTTGTAGGTGATTGGCATAGGTAGAATTCGATTTATTTTTAACGATTTCTGATGTTCATTGATCCTATTCTCGAAAGCTACAACAAGAGATGTCCATATGTATACATAGGCTTAACAGGTAGAGCTTTCGAGAATAGGAGCAATGAACATCAGAATTCGTTAAAAATAAATCGAATTCTATGTCAACCACCTACAAGAATCAGGACATGATTTTGACCATAATTTCGAAGTTCTTCATATCCAGAAAAAATGCAATAAACTGGACCTTTTAGAAGCACTATAAATACACCGGCATCATAAAAAATATTTTACTTATTTGGTGAATGAAGGTATGCAGATATATTTAATTGACTGTTTTTATTTAGCATCCAAATAATTTCCCACTGAGGAGAATTTCAAAATCTTTTTCTGGAGAATGTGCTACCTATTTTCTAAGGAGGGAAATAAAAAGGATCTTTTTGAATTCCATGTGAAGCATTTTTGGTGATATAGTTTGTTATTTATGATTTCGTTAAAAATAAATCTAATTCTACCTACGCCAACCACATATAAGAATCGGGAATTGAATTTGATCATAATTTCGAAGTTTTCCATTACGAGAACAAATGCAATAGACTGGATCTTTCGGAAGCACTATAAATAAACCAGCATCATAAAAAACACATTTTACTTTAATGACCAGACAGATTTATTTAAAGAATAACCAGGCAGGTTATTGAATCTTTTTCAATAAATTCAGAAAATTCCCTTAAGAAACCTTCAATTTCTTCACCAACGAATTATGAAATTTTTATGCTTATATATTTGTTCTGCTATTTTAACTAGCTCTAAATTAACAATTTCAAGCTCTAATGCTCAATTGAATCGGTCTTTACTCGATGAACATCAATTTTAAGCCCTTTTTATTCTCGTCTTGTAAGTCTGCCAGTTTACTGCAAATGATGTTATCGAAATCTGAGCAATTGTGATAAATATTTGTGTAGGATGTCAAATATGTTAGCAAAATTTCGAAATTTTGAAGCTGTGTTTCATGAAGATTCAGTGATTACTGGATCAAAAGATGCTCTTATCAAATTTCACAAACGGATCAACGAATTTGAGTTTCACAAAACGAGTTCAGGTAGTTGATCAGGTGAATTAGTTGATCCGAGAAAACAATCTGACAACGTCGCACTTTCTACAATTTTACCGCTATACCATAGAAATGAAAAGAGGTAAAATAAGAATGTATAATATATTTCTGTTAATGTAGGATTAGAATTTAGAAACAGATTGTTATTTTTTATATGCTTGTCATACCTTTATATTACGAACTACGTTATAAGGATTACTTATGTGTGTGCAAAATAGAAGAGGGTTTCAAACGGACGGGTTTCAACTGATTTTCGTTTTACAATTCTGCATAACGATGATTTTTCAAGATTTAAATGATCTCCTATCGTCATTTGGAATCCACCAGTTGGATAAAATCGTAGACAAACTAATAATAGTAATCTCGCATCGATCGATTTATTCCTTTTACTGCGTTGTTCAATTTCTGATCTAATTTCATTCAGTAATTCCATAACTCAAGATCATCATATTTTGCAAAAGGATTTCTCCTGTCTCTAATAGTTCGGAGTTTTCCAATTTCACTTAAATCTTCTTCTGATGATGACAATGAACTGATTTCGAAAAGCAGATTATATCAATTGAATAAAGTAAACAATACACTTCACTTCAACTATTCAATTAAGATCCTGATTCACCAAAATGGACAAATTAATTTGATCTGTGCTATAGCAGAGATTCTAGGTTAGATCAGAGCACAAAATGTTTTGTGGAACCCAATATTTCCTTGATCGATGATCAACAGAGGTTAATCTCTCATAGTTTGACTCAGTCACTAAATCTGTGATCAGCACTTTGGAAATATAGAACTAAATAAAAGGTAAAATGACTAGGTGGTCAACACGTTTGATCTAAATTTTGACTAGTGTTATGAAACCCACTGTAATAGGGTTTCACAAAACTTTAGTCATCGGATCAAGCGTCTACCTTTGATTTAGTTCTATGTTTCCAAATTGCTGATCATAGATTAAGTCACTGAGTCAAACTATGACAGATTAACTTCTGTTGATCATCGATCAAAGAAATATTGGGTTCCACAAAACATTTTGTGCTCTGGTCTAACCTAGAATCGCTTCAAAATCACAGATCAAGTTGATTTATCGATTTTGGGGCCTTGCATACCTGAAATCCTTAGAAACAGACTAACGTATTATATTTTTCATTTAAACAAATCAAACATAGTGAAAAAAAATTCATAAATCAGTCACGCAAAACAATTACCACCTGAATTAAAATGAGTATGAACGGTATCAGAAAAAAATATGTGTGTGCTTCATGTAAGAAGTTTTGAACCTTGCTATGAATTCTTCGTTTTCTAGTCATTTTCTCCAGAGTTAAAATAGCCACTGCTATATAACGACAGAATTTAAATTTTTTCTGGTCAGTTTCCTCCAACCACAATATTCCCAGACTTTGAAGAGAGTTTACTTTCGAAAAATGGTATAAAGACTATGAAATGCAATAACTCCGGATAAAAATTAAATAACAAATGGTGTAAATATAGCAGTTATTGCCAGGAAAAGCCTGAAACGTCTGAATTATAACCAATAAACTATTTCAATAGGTATCTCGACCTCTAACTATCCCGCACCTTGTTTCTAGGTATTCCAAAGAATGAGAACCATTCATTGGACCGAACGAAAAGCCAGGTTGTCTAGCATGACGGGTCTTCAGTCGCCGAAATGTCTGGTGGGTCGATGGCCACTGAAGGACTTTTTGAATGAGAAATGAACCCTGGGATACCACATTCCTTTCCTTTCATGGTGGTTGTTACTGAATGAATATTGAGGAGTGTTAAAGTTATCTATTCATTAGGATTTTTGTGTGCTTTTCGTTCAGTTATTCACACAATTATTGTTGTGCTGTTTTACTTTTATTTAACGAAAACTTTTCATTATGGTTTTCGTGTTTTGTAGGATAATCATGCAGCAATTCACAAAATTATTGTTTTCCAGTCGTATTTTTATTTAACTAAATAAATGCGATTAATTCTGTGACAACAAATATGTATTATTTAATTGAGTGTATAGTCAAGTTAAAATTTGCATTTTTGATCAGCTATAAATAAAAAACAAATTAAATAATTCTTAAAATATTTTTTCAAAATTGTGAGTTTGTTAGGAAGGTTGATCTTTAACATTTACGAATAAAAGGAATATAATTCAAATGATCCCCAAAATTGGTTACAGTACCTCATCTGATCAACACAATTTTTCAGTATATTGACGATTGTTTAAGGCTCAATCTCATGAATGGCAACTTCGATTTCGTGTTTCAAGAGATTATCGTGTATTAGGTTACTGGCATGTGAGCATGGCTCTTTTACCAGGTGACTACTCAGATGTTTCTACAATCTGCTCAGGAAGCGTATAGTGTGATAAGCATTCAATTTATCATCGCGCATTAGCGAGAACCATTCCGAAGAGTTGAACCCAGCAAGCTTCCAGTTTCGGCTTCAATCCAAAAACCTACACCGTGACTGATAGCACCGAAGCACTATCCAACTTCTATTGCTCTGCAGTGTCAGTACCCGAGTTGTTTGGGATGCAACTCACACGCCAAAGGGCTTCTTATCCACCCGCCCGAACGCAGTCCCATGAACCAAGATAGCCTCAAGATTGATGCTTCAATTGATCTTGGTACGAGCACCGTCAATCCGGCCCCTATGTCAAGACTCACGAACCCGTGTGAAGCCTTTCGATTGATCCTGGCTTCAAGCACCAACGGTCTAACCGTATCGTCGAGATCCACAAACCCCAGAACCGTCTCGCAATCGATCCTGGTTCAGGATGAGGCCGGTCGAACCGTCAAGTCCTGCTAAACCTTGAAGCACCTATCGAGACATCCTGAACATGAGTTTCTGCGAGCAGATAGATGGTATACCCTTCTAGTCCAACATGTGGACTTTCAACCACTGCCCCTTCGAGTCCAACACCAATCCGGAGCCAGGTGGTACAAGTATCACCTGTGGGCATCCACCCTCTTGAGGTAATGCAGTATACTACATAACGCACTTGGCTATTGGAAAGAAAATTCCGGATCCCCACAAAAAGTAGCCCTTCGAATTGAAAATAAGCTTCATCGCCAATGATGATTTTTCTGGGAGAATGCTCATCTTCGGCCATGCAATCATTAGCCAATCGAGCAAAGTGGAAACGCATATAATAGTCAGGAGGCTTCACTTGTTGTAATAGTTGAACTTTGTAAGCCTCCATACCAAGGTCCTTATGCAAAATTCTCCTCAGAGAAGTTAGAGAAATGTTGAGTGATTGAGCATGATGACGAGTTGTTGTTGAATGACGAATGAGCAGCCAAATCCAGGGCCGCAGCAGCAATATTTTCAGGTGACCATTGGACGAAAACGTGAACAGGTTGTTTTATCAAATAACAATCCGGTTTTCATGAACAAACAATACAAAAATTCCCGTGAGGCCATTTCATTTCTATTGAATTTTCCATGTAAATTTTTAACATTTGGATGGAAGATTCATTTGGAAATAAGTTTTTGATATTTCCCAGTTTTGTTCCAGCGTAAATCGATCCATTTCATTAATGTCCAACATGAAACCAATTTTCTCTCAAAATTCGAATGCAACATTCGAAATAAATACTACTGCAAAATGCAAACTCTAGAGGGCCAATTTTACATTATTTCAAGAAAGAACCGGAAATTGAACATTTTAAAAAACTGGCTTGGCTGGATTCTCGAGATTCTTTTTGTCTCTAAGTTGTTTTTTCTACTAACCGAAATTGTTCTTTGTTATTTTTTCGGCTAAATGAGCTCCATTTTGTCATTTCATCTCTACTGAGTTTTGCGGTTTTTACAATGGGTTAAAATATCTAACGAATAAATTATCCTAAATTTTGCTCTGGAAATGTAATAAATGTAATAAATGAATACCACTTAAATTTTTACAACGAAAAAAATTTAAAGATAAAGACGATGGAATAAAATAGATTATAATATTTTTAGATGAATTAACACGATAATTAAATATTGGGAGTAAAATTTAATTTTTTGTTTTAATTCGCAAATAAATGCATCCGAAATACATCATATGCTTGTGGAAGTTGATTGTGACTATGTTCCAACTGACAGTTCATTTAGAAAATGGGTTGGGCGGTTCAAAAGTGGTGATTTCAGCGTTGAAGATAGAACTCGTTCGGGACAGCCGAAAAAATTCGAAGACGATGAATTACAGACATTACTCGATGAAGATCCAAGTCTAACGCAAGACCAGTTTGCGGTTTGCGGTGACCCAACAAACGCGGTCTGATTGAAAAGAAAGTCAATTGATTTCCTTATGAATTGAAACCAAGAAATCAGGAAAGTCGATTATTTTCTTGTGAGCAGCTGCTTCTAAGGAGAAAACAAGGGTTTTTTACACCGGGTAGTGACTGCCGACGAAAAGTGGATCTTCTACGATAACCCGAAGAAGAAATTTACTAGGCTTCACCCGGCCAATTGTTGCCATCGACCTCAATATCAACACTAAAGCTGAAAATTCATGGTTCGAAAGTAATCCTGGTGAGACCAAGGGGGCGTTGTGTACTATGAGTTGCTGAAACCTAGTGATTCCATTACGGGTGATCGGTACAGACTGCAATTACTTCCGCGCATTACGAGAAGAACAGTCGAAATATGAAGCTTCAATTTTCGAAAATAACCGCATGAACTTATACAGGGTGATAAGAAACACTTCGGGTAAATTTTACTGTGTTCTGGAACAAAAGTATTTTAGCGCAGCCAAATAATTTTTATTCTGTTAGATTCTCTAAACTTTCTTGTACTAATATGTGAATTTTCGATTTGATATTACTTTATTTTGCAGAGTGTTAGAATGTCAAACAAACGTAGTGCAATTTTGGAGCTTTTTCGTCAAGGTAAGAGTCAAATCGAAAATGTTTGTTTGCTCAATGTGCATCGACAAACCGTGTCCGATGCACATGATGGTCGTCGTCCAGGACGTGGGAGAAAACGCACTGTCAATACTTCTAGCAATAGCAACATCGTCTAGGAGCGAGTCAATCGAAATCCGAAGGTCTCCATGATAAAAATACCTCGTGAGACCGGTATCAATTATGAATCCATTCGTAAAATATCCAAAAAGGAGCACAACCTCCAGCCATATAAGCTCCAAAAAGTTAAACTCCTCACGTATGAAAACACTCACGTACGACTCCAAAGGTGTCACTAACTCCTTCGTCTTGCCACCGGTCAGTAATGGGAGCGCATTTCCTTCACAGACGAGAAGCTTTTCACCGTAGAACAATCCCACAACCGCCAAAACGACAGAGTCTGATCCGCAATCCGTCATGTTTTGGGGCAGAATTTGCGACAGCGGCGAAACACTCTTGGTTTTCATGGATCAAGAGGTCAAAATCAATCAAGAAGTCTACCGCTGCAAAATTCTCTAGGCCGTAGTACTTCCGTGGGCCCAGCAGCACTTTGGCGACACACATTGGTCCTTTCAACAGGACTCCGCTCTGGCTCACAAACCGAAAATGATGTAAGAATGGTGTAAGAACGATTTTCCTAGTTTCATCACATCTGCAGAATGGCCTCCCTATTCGCCGGATATCAACGCAATGGACTACAGTGTGTTGTCGATTTTGGAACTCAGGGCGTATGCTAAACACCACAAAAGTTTGGAGTTGCTGAAGCAATCCCTGCGCCGGGAATGGGACCGATTAACGCCCTAAGAGCTGCGGCTCTCTGCCGAAAATTTAAAGAAGCGTCTGAAGGTATATATCGCCGCCAAAAGAAGCCACTTCGAAACTGCTTAAATATATTGTTACCAAATGTTTATGTTGTTGTTATTCGTTGTTCTTTTGTTTAATAAATTCAAATGGAAAGAAGTTTGTCCGAGCTTTTTCTTGTCACCCTATATATACTCCTAAAATTATGTATATTACTTTTTTAAAACGGATGGAATTTCTCATTCCAATTTGAATTTTCCACTGAATGATTTATTTAATAAATTACTGATAGAGATTTCATAACACTATAAACTAACGAATTAGTCGATTGCAAACACTCCAGATGTCACTATTTTCAGAATGTCCACTTCCATAGGGATTGAAAACCTTCTCCATTATCCTCTCAACCATGTTTTGGAACAATTTTTAATTCCCGACGCTGTTGGTAACCTATAAAAACTCAGTGATCGCCAAAGAATGAATGACAGGTGCTAGATAGCGGAATTAACAACAAATAACGTACACGTTCTTCAAAAATGGTGTGTATCATACGAGAACGGACGCTGCTACATTGTATCAACAATATTAGTAGTTTATTATACCGCCCGACATAAAAGAATTCGATTTAGCCGAAATGAAAGGCCGGTTTTTTCATTTGGACGTTTTTATTCGTTCTGAAAGACATGCAGTCGGTTGATAATCAAAACACGCGGTCGAACTGAAACAACAGGCACGAAATCCCAATTTCAGCTCTAAACTAGGTTTATTGGAAAAAAATTTGTTTGCTTACAAACCCGAACGAATTGAGGTGCTCTAAGTAATAGATTTTCTACGACACAATGACTATCCAATAGATGGGAGATATGAAATAAATCATTTCCGATTAAACGTACAACGGGTAAAAAAACATCCCGGACATTTCACAGACAGTATCAGGAGAATATTAGTGATTTATTGTGGATAAGCAAGCGAGGCCCAGGCTTTTACTGGGTTGATATATTTCAATCAAACGCGGACCTGTCGCAAACAATGATGAGGTGGAAAAAACCACTTTCGGCCAATGGTCTATACTATACTCCATTGGTTGGCTTATTCATCGCTAATGCATTTATTTCATGCACCTGCTAAAGGGTTCCCTCTTTCAGCTTGAAAAGCGATCATATCCTTTGGGCAATTTTTTGAATTTCATAAATTTTGAAACAAGATCCCATTTTGGATGGAGCAGTCCGTTACTTTATGATAGTTCATTTTTCAAATGGAATGAATTAAAAAATTACTCAGTTTTATATCACTTTATATTAACCATTCGGTTAATACAAAATATACTGTATATTTATTCAGTTCGAGTATTGTCGTGTTTACTACATTTTCAAAATGAATAAAAACAAACTGTATCTCAACCATTATGTAGTTGAAGACGAAGAAGAACGAACATTGTATAACATATCTACGAGCAGTTATTCAAAACAAAAGTCTAGTCCGTCTAGAGAGTATCCGGAATTTATAATTTTAATATACCTTCTTCTTTTTTGTGATATTCGAAGACAAAAGTAATGTAAAAATTAGGTTGTGCAGTCGGCTATGGCCAAAGTTGCATGGCAACACTATTTATCAAATATTCTTGATTGTCCACAGCTATAGAATTTATGGAAGAATGTCGCAACTAGAAAAAAAAGCAGGTAGAATATTTGTATAGAACAGGTTTTCGAGACGTTAAGAAATTAGTGCAATTGACTGAACTGGGAAAAAGTGCTGTATATGAGACAACATAGAGGATAAACATGGCTTGGATATTAGGCATAGACCAGTTTCGGGAAGACCGAAGATTAAAGGAAACAATTTAAATGCTTCATTAGCCTTAGGACGACACAATCTGCGCCTGGGGATTCGCCAATTTGCTAACAGATGTGGAAATCAACGAAATATAAAAGAATGTCCAGAAACCGTCCGTATGTCACTGAAAAGACAGGGCTACATATCAGGAAAACAAAAAAAAAATTCCCTATAATGACACCTTTACAAAAGGAACGAAGAATACAAATTTTATCGACGTTTTCAAGAAGATATTTTCAATGCCTTTATATCTGCTGAAAGTTGTTTCCAACTTGGTGGCAATCATTTAATCCATTTAAAACAACCTGTTACTGTTCAAATTTCCAAGTTTCCCACCAGAATAATGGTTTGGGAAGCAATATCTCAGCGTGATGCTACGCCTCTCTGTCTAGTTGATGGTACCATTAAAAGTGAAAAGTATTGTGGCATTCTAAACGATTTTTTTTTTGAAACTTCGCATGTTTTATATCCAGAGGGGTGCCGTTTTCAGCAGGATAATGGAAGGTGCCATACTTCGGCCTAAACTCAAGCTTAGATGCGAGTACACCAAGTGACAACTATTTCATGGCCAGCAGTTTCACCAGATCTAAGTCCCATTGAAAACATATGGGGACTAGTAAAGATTAAAGTTGAACGATCAGTGCCATGGAATAAAGATGATTTAATTCAGACAGTTTTACAGTCCTGGACTACCATCACCAACAATTATGGAGGTGATATTTTTCGGGTATGCCTCGACGTTTAGTCAAGTGTTTACAGTTAAGTGGAGGTTGTATAAGTAAATAAGATGAATATTTGGCTATAATTATTCAATTCAAGAATTCAAAATATATACTGAATAATTTCAAGTGAGCTTTCTTTTTTCTGGATACTTTCTAGACTTTAGTTGCACCAAGTATAAGAGAAAATCCAAATATATCGGTTTCACGTTGTTCTCTACAATTGAATCTTTCTCAAACACCGCTTGGAGAATTTTAAAAAAAGATTTGTGCTTCCAAAATTCGACTGGTTAAAGGACTGAAGCCATTTTACCACCATAAATATCGCTTCTATTCTGATTTTGCTCTTGAACAACTTGAAAATGACGTATAATTTTATAGAAAATTTTTATTCAGTAATGAAGCTCATTTTTAGTTGAATGGTTATCTAAACAAACAGAATTGCAGAATTTGGAGTGATTAAAATCCACACGAAACTCTTCAGACACCATCACACACAGATAATCACTGTGTGGTGTGCAAATTATGCTGGCGGAGTCATTGGTTCATATTTCTGCGAAGAAAATGGTCAAAGAGAGTTAATGGAGAACTATACAGAAAAATGTTAAATAATTTTTTTCCTGGCTGTTGTTGAGAATAATATGGAGAATATGTTTCAACAAGATGGTACTACCTGCCTCAATGCCACCTCAACGGACGATTCATTGAAAACAAAATTTGGTGATAAGAAATGGTCCAGTTAATTATCATTCCAGGTCGTTTGATTTCTTTATTTGGGGATATGTTGAGTCAGATATTTATGCTGATAATCCAACAACAAGCAATAGAAAATAGACATTGAACGTACTGTTGATGAAATACAGCCAAATTTAAGTAACAGTGATGAAAAATTGTGTTGACAGAATGCAGTACGTATGGAAAAGTCGTAATGGTCATTCGAATGCTGCTATTTTCCATATAATATAACCTTTCAAATGAAAAAAAAAATTGTGCCTCACTTAATAACTTATGTTTTTTCTTTTAATTTGTAGCTTGTATCATCGCTGTTGGAAAGATGAAAAGATTCATAGCACTACATTCTTTCAACACGATCTACAGTCTCATTTTGAGAACTTCGTTGATTGCTAATTTTGTCACTATGTATAGATATTCTAAAAAATCGAGTATTCAATCTGTAACCCATTCATAATATTGTCAACTCACCCATTATCAATTAATTTACCTTAATTCAATCTCATTTATTATCCTCTCCTTCGCGGAGCGTTTTATGGTGATACGCATTTTCATGGGCGATCAATCAAACATGGCGACCTTCCAAAGATCCAGTTGATGCCAGACCGAAGAAAATGAACGTAAAGGGCCGAAACTCATGAATGAAACTTGGACAGGGGTGGATTTATTTTTTACGCTAATTCAATTTTTGAATACTATTTTGTTACCTTGCTGTCCTTTGTGTGGAACGCTCAATGATCCGTTTGGTCCAGCGTCAAAAGCACAGTTCTTCGAAATAGAAAGCCTTCTTTATTTTCGTACTTCTGGAGATGAATGAAGCGAGAAATGAATGGGAATAGACCAATTATTCTTTTTCTTCACCTCAAGTATTCACAATGCTATTATTGAATACTATGAGAGTTTGTATTATGGTACAGTTAAATATCTTCTATTCTCCGCTTTTTCTGAATGAACACGTAGTAATCTTACCTATTGGCTTACTTCTTACAAATTTTTGTATTTCGAGTTGTCTGTACCGCCTCTTACGCTATTATGAATTAATACTCCCACTCGTTCAGATGGTATTGTGTTTTTGATGATATGAGCTGTTCGGAGGTTACCAATTAGTCCAACAATTTTTGTACTATTTCTTTTCGAATAAAAAATATCCAAGAATCTTGCTAAATCAATAACAAGTGTGATACAATTTTGAAATAGTTAAATTTTAAACTACTTACCAAGCTAGCACATTACATTTTTGCATTACAGACAGTTAAAATTGGGCGAAGTGTCAATTTTGAATACCTAGTTGGGTAAAAAGTGACAAATTGTTCCAGGCTGAAGCAGTGTAATATTAGGCAACAATTTACAGAAACGTTTTTCAGGATTACATATAAAAATTAAATGATTAGCAGTAAAGAGAGTCCAAACACCATCAAAGGGAGAAGATTCTTCCGCTTCAAAAAACCTATAATTTTGAAAATACGTAACTTAGATTTGGCATATCACCCGCTCCTGGATTTACGAAGAATTCTGGGACACTCTGTAAAACCTTCAAAAAATAGATTTTAAATTGATATTGAAATAATTTCTATAATAATATATTGAAATTTATATCAACTTATACTCATAAATTATTTTTTTTTTAAATTTAATTCTTATTAAAATCAGAAACTGAAGAAATAAGATAACAATATAGATACAACATAATATGTTCCTATACATACTAATCTGGAAATCTTCAACAACATACTCTTTTTCATAAGGAGATAACATTTTTATTCAAGTTTATTGTCACAGAGGACAAATTTCAAAATATATCCTATCTTTTTATAGGTAAATTAAAAGGACTCGTTCAAACTCTAAGTGGAGTATTATTGGTGATGGAATTTGTTACTTCTGAATATCCAATCCAAAAAAGGGGTCTTGGATGATGTTTGCTGGTTGATCACGGTCAATTTTTTCTTTTGATGTTTTATTGGTCAACTGCCGCACATATGTTGATAATTCTATATCTCAATAAAGTGAAAGTGTTTATAAGATATTCTATTCAGATCAACAATTTCAAGACATTTTTTAGATTAAATTTCAATTTAGATAATTGTTTTTAAAATGTAATATGGATAATTCTGTACAACGACATAATAATTTGGTACTCTAAAGGAGTAAAAATAAAATATATATAGAAAACTTACTATGAAGAAGTATTTAAATATTACAGATAATAGCAGGAATTAATTCTCAGGAACCTCTTCAGATTGGAATCTGAATAAATGTCATGAAAACATTTGGAATTAAATTTTTAAAAAACGTATCCTAGATGACACTGTATTGCTTTATAGACATATAAATTATCATCACCTGTCGTGGAAATTAACTAATAAAGAATCAAAAGAAATGTAAAATAATGACCAAATTATTTAGACATCACCTTATGCATACATGTTTCGATTGGATGTTTAAGAATCACAAGTTCTTCCACCAAAAAATGCTCAACATATAATTCAAAAAGGGCATTTTTATTTTCCTATTTAAAGATTATATAGCAAGTGCTCCAGAGAAAGGACCTGATAAATTCGGACCCAAATCTCTTCATTCAGGAGATTTTTGAATAAACAAAATAATTATCAAGAAAATATATATTATATAAAAATATATTTTTTCAGCAGACATTTCTGCAACGATTAACCAATTTTTGGATAAGCATGGCCTATAATAAAATTAGGTTATATCACAGAAATATACAATGAAAGAAGATACGCCTTAGACTCAGCATTAGATAACTGCTACGTGCATGTGTAATAATATAAAGAAATGTATCAATTATTTATATATATATATATATTGAAAATTTACTATGAAGAAGTATTTGAACATTACAGATAATAGCTGGAATTAATTCTCCGGAATCTCTACAGATTGGAATCTAAATAAATTATGAAATAATTTAGAATCAAATTTTTAAAAAACTTGTCCTAGATAACACTCTATCACTTTATAGAAATAAATTATCATCACATGTCGTGGAAATCAACTAATAAAGAATCAAAAGAAATATAATATAATGAACAAATTGTTTAGACATCACCTTATACATATATGTTTCGATTGGATGTTGAAGAATCACAAGTTGCATCACCAAGAAATGCTCAACATATAAGGCCTTTTTTTATTTTCTTTTTTTAAGAATATATAGCACATTCTCCAGAAAAAGAACTCGATAATTTCGGACCCGAATCTCTTCAGCAGGGAGTTATTTGAATAAACAAAATAATCATTAAAAAAATATATGAAAATACCTTTTTTCACCAGACATTTCCGCAACAACTATCTTCTAACTATATCAACTATCACAGAAATTATACAATGAAAGAAGATACGACTTAGATTCAGCATCAGATAACTACCACGTGCATGTATATTAATATAAAAAATTTCTCAATTATAAATATATATATTGAAATTTTACTATGAAAAAGTATTTTCATATTACAGATAATAGCTGGAATTAATTCTCTGGAACCTCTTAGGATTTAAATCGAAATAAATCTCATGAAAACATTTAGAATATTTTTTTTTAAAACGCGTCCTAGATAACACTGTACCACTTTATAGACTCTTTATATATTATCATCACATATGGCGGAAATTAACTAATAAAGAATCAAGAGAAATATAAAATAATGAACAAATTATTTAAACATCACCTTATTCATGCATACATGCTTCGATTGGATGTTAAAGAATCACAAATTTCATCACCAAAGAATGCTCAATATATAATTCAAAAAGGCCTTTTTTAAAATTTCTTTTTTATGGAATATATAGCACCTTCTCCAGAGAAAGAAACTGATAAATTCGGACTCAAATCTCTTCAGTAAGGAGTTATTTGAATAAATAAAATAATCATTAAGCAGATATATAAAAATACGTTTTTTTCCCAGCTATTTCTGCAACAACTAACCAATTTTTGGATAAGCATGGCCTATACGAAAATTAGATTATATACATTATTACATATTTTTTTAAATTTTTATTCTAAATGTTTTCATGAGATTTATTTAGATTTAAATTGGTAGAGATTCCGGATAAATAATTCCAGCTATTATCTATAATATTAAAAAACTTCTTCATAGTAAATTTTCAGTATATATATATTAATAATTGAGAAATTTGTTTATATTATTATACATGCACGTGGCAGTTACCTAATGCTAAGTCTAAGTCGTATCTTCTTTCATTTTATTTTCTGTGATACAACCTGATTTTTGTATAGGCTAGGCTCATCCAAAAATTGGTTAGTTGTTGTAGAAATATCTGGTGAAAGAAGTTATTTCATGTGATTCTTTAAGATCCAATCGAAACATGTATGTATAAGGCGATGTCTGAATGATTTGATCATTATTTTATATTTCTCTCGATTCTTTATTAGTAAATTTCAAACACATGTGATGATAATATATATATAATAAAATAATAAGATGTGGTTTTTTACTTGATAGAAGGATAATTACAAACTTTGAATATCAAAACAGATTCAATCTGTTAGTCTTCTACAATTTTAATTTCAAGAAAATTTTTTGAAAAACTTCTAGAATTAAATTAATGTCTAATAATAAACACTGCTCATATTTAATAGACGTATAAAAATCAAAATTCACTATACAATATCAAATGTAATAAAAAACTAAACAAAAATGAATTATTAATTAAAATTAAAAATAAGTATTATCGAATGTTTCGTTCCAAACATACGCACCTGAACTCGTCAGAAAGGCCGTGGTACGTATGTTTTGCCTTTAACAACATGTTCAGTTTCTGGTCTTATATTTATGAAAACTAAATCTTTTTCAAAAATACACAACATAATTTTAAGAACATTTCCAAAACTAATTTATCTCAAATATTTAATATGTTTAAATATTTAAATAAGTTACTTCAAAAACTCTCAAAAACATGTAGCACATCCTCAAAAACATTTAGAATTCAGATAAGGTCATTTCAACTTTACATTTATAATATAAATTCAATTAAAAATAAATGAACTTGTAATCTTACCAAACAATTTCTGGGAAATCTGTGAATGCATTAAACTAGGTAGGTACATCTAATATCCAAGGTAATCTATGTTCTATGCTAAACACAGAAATCACAAAAAATTTGTAAGGCATTTTATTCCCTTCATTAAACCACTGGAAACTCTATAATAAATTTCATTATTCAAAAACCTAATATAATTATATATAAAATAAAATTATAAGATGCCGTTTTTTACTTGATAGAAGGATAAATACAAACTTTGAATATAAAAACAGATTCAATCTGTTAGTCTTCTACAATTTTAATTCCAAAAAAATTTTTTTAAAAACTTTCAGAATTAAATTAATGTCTAATAATAAGCACTGCTCATATCAAATAGACGTATAAAAATCAAAATTCACTATACAATATCAATTTGAATAAAAAACCCAACAAAAATAAATTATTAATTTGACCTTATCTGAATTCTAATTGTTTTTGAGGATGTGCTACATGTTTTTGATAGTTTTTGAAGTAACTTATTTAAATATTTATACATATTAAATAATTCAAATAAATTAGTTTTGGAGAAGTTCTTAAAATTATGTTGTGTATTTTTGAAAAAGATTTAGTTTTCATAAATATAAGACCAGACAGAAACTGAACATGTTGTCAAATGATTGCCAAAGGCAAAACATACGTACCACGGCCTTTCTGACGAGTTTAGGTGCGTACTACTCTGTCAAGAAAGTACCGGGAATTTTCAATTAAAACAACATTTTTACATTTAATCGTCAAAATTTATTGGGTCGCCTTCAAAATAGGCTCCATTTGCTCCAATACATCTATGCCAACGACACTTCCAATGATCGAAACATTTTTTATAGGCGCTTTCCGGGATGGACTTTAGCTCTCGCGCCGAATTTTGTTTTATGGCTTCAATCGACTCAAAACGAGTGCCACGAAAGGGCAATTTTAGTTTTGGGAAGAGGAAAAAGTCGCAGGGAGCCAAATCTGGCGAATACGGTGGTTGCTGAAGCACGTTTGTTGAGTTTTTGGCGAGAAAGTCAGTCACAATCGTAGCTCGGTGAGAAGGCGCGTTATCATCATGCAAAATCCATGAGTTGTTCGCCCACAAATTTGGCCGCTTCTTACGGATACGCTCACGCAAACGTTTCACAACGCCTAGGTAATACTCCTTCTTTACCGTCTGACCCTCTGGAACGAATTCGTAGTGCACCACGCCACGGATATCGAAGAAAACAATGAGCTTCACCTTCATTTTCGAGCGGCTTTGGAGTGGTTTTTTCGGTTTCGGCTCATTTTTTGCCACCCATTCCGATGATTGCTGGCTTGTTTGCATATCGTACTCGTAGACCCAGGTCTCATCACCAGTTATAATGCGTTCCATGAATGTAGAATCGGAATTACAGCGATCCAGCATGTCTGAAGCAACCTGTTCGCGATGACGTTTTTGAAGAAAATTCAGGACTTTCGGTACGAGTCGTGCGGCCACCTTTTTCATGCCCAAAATATCAATCAAAATCGTACGTGCGGACTCGTGGGATATCTTAAGATCATGTGCTGTCTCTCTTAAGCTGGTACGACGGTTTTCCAGCACCCTTTCCTTAATTTTATCGACGTTATCTTCGATCGAAGCCGTCGATGGGCGACCACTTCACGACCGTCCTTGAAGGCTCTGTACCACTGATATGCACGAGTTTTCGATAGAGCATTATCACCAAAGGCCTTTTGCAACATTTTCAATGCATCGGCACACGAAAATTCATTTGCAACACAAAACTTTAAACAAATTTTTTGCTCAACGTAATCACCCATAGTAAAAATCGGCACACACTCTGACATCGACTGACTTAATCAGCTGTTGCAAACACACTAGTTGACAGATCCCGCTCAATCTTGGCATAGTAATTAAGGACCGTGGTACCAATCTACGAAAAAAAATTTTTACCTGCCTCATTGCCCCGCCAGATTTAAATCGATAATTCCCGGTACTTTCTTGACAGAATGTATAATTGGAACGAAACATTCGATATTACTTATTTTTAATTTTAATTAATAATTTATTTTTGTTGAGTTTTTTATTCCATTTGATATTGTATAGTGAATTTTGATTTTTATACGCCTATTAAATATGAGCAGTGCTTATTATTAGATATTAATTTAATTCTAAAAGTTTCTCAAAAATATTTTTTTGAAATTTTAATTGTAGAAGACAAACAGATGAAACCTGCTTTGATATTCAAAGTTTGATCATATATATGTCTATAAAGTGATACAGTGTTATCTAAGAGATGTTTCTTGAAAATTTTATTATAAATGTTTTCATTAGATTTTTTAGATTTAAATCTATAGAAGTTCCGGAGAATTAATTCCAGCTATTATCTATAATAGGAATAAAATAATGAAATTTTGAAGGATACTTTGACTTTCCTTCTTCAAGAATCATGAAGATGATCAATTTCATTCCCACAAATTACGAATTTGAGTTCTGCCGATTATGCATTGAAAATTCTAGCTGTGTCATACACACAACGGAATTTCTGAAGGGAAACGTCATTCACAGTACACCTGTGAGCATTAAAAAATGTGGAGAGGGTGGTAGTTTGAATAGCGGTCAGCCGAGTCCGTACCTTTCAGACAAATCGGCGCCGGGAATGGCCGGCTGGTCTTTGAAATTCATCATTGACTAGATATATTTTCTTAATGGATTCCGGTTAGCCCTTCTACGATTCGACGTGGATTTGGGAGCAGTGGTGTCGACCCAAGGATGAATGAGTTGGCTGAGCTTGTAGCAACCTATCAGAAAAAGATAGATGAGGCAGAGTCCCGAAGTGCTAATGGATGATGAGAGTAGAATAGGCATTATGTCATATTTTATTTGAATTTTGTGTTGATTCCGATATTGGCATTAATACGCATTCATCTTTTAGCCGGTAAAAAGCAGAATATTGCGCTAAGGCCAACATGCGAGAAAATTCCAGATCTCTAAATGAACTATAAATTTGTATGATTTACTGAAACTAGGTAATCCAAAGAGCTTAGTCTACCTCTCTTTCCAGTCTATTTTTTTCGTCTTATCGGCATTCGTAGTCGCTCTGGCTGAGAGGCTACGTCTTTTAGAATGTAAATTAAATGTATGTTTCGTATACAAAGTATTAATGAAAAGTTGCGAAAAAATTTTGAGGGTGACTCCTTGTCAAAAAATAGGTTGGGTCCTTCATATATACTTTATTTTTTTGAGCTCCTTCTGCTCAATTACAGCACCCTAAATATAATGCCCGAAAAACTGTTGTTAATTTTTTTCTTAAAAACAAAAAAACTAAATTTGAATATCAAAACAGGTTAAGTCTTCAACAATTTCAATTTAAAAAAAAAATTTTATTCAAAAACTTTTAGAATTAAATTACTCTCTTATAAGCACGGCTTATATTTAATAGACGTATAAAATCAAAACTAGATATAAAATATCAAATGGAATAAATAAACCAACAAATATGAATTGTCAATTAAAATTAATAAAAAAATATTTGAAGGAGACAAAATTTTGTTTCTTACCTTACCATTATGAAAACCAATTCCTTTTCAAAAATACAAAAAAATTTAGGGAAATATAATTTATTTGAAATATTCAATATATTTAAATACTTAAAAAAGTCAATTCAAAAATCTCTCAAAACATGTATTATATCCTCAAAAAACAATCAGAATTCCGATAATCTCTTCATCAGCCCTAAATCATGTTTGAAAAATCAAAATCAACCAACAATAAATATAACTTACCTAAAAGTTTGAAAAATCAAAATCAACCAACAATAAATATAACTTACCTAAAAGTTGTCCTGGGATTATCGTTTAAACAACTAGCTCTAAAATCAAGATATTCTATGTTCATCACAAAAATCACAGAAATCGATAAGGTATTATAAGGTTTTCTTTAAACCATTGATATTCCATAATGAGATTTTTATAGAAGCCTCAATATAATTTTATATTATGTATAAAATAAAATGGAAAAAGGCTATTTACTTGATGGTTGGAATATAACAAAGTCTGAATATCAAAACAGATTTAATATGCCAGTCTTCTACAATTTTAATTTAAAAAAAAATTTCTATCCAAAAACTTTTAGAATTAAATTAATGTCCTATAAGCATGCTTATATTTAATAGATGTATTCAAAACTAAATATACAATATCAAATTGAATAAATAAACCATTGTCAATTAAAATTAATGAATAAATATTTGAAGGAGACAAAATATTGTTTCTGATCTTACCATTATGAAATCCAATTCCTTTTCAAAAATACAAAACATAATTTAGAGACTTCTCACAAAATATAATTTATTTGAAATATTCAATATAATTAATTGAGTTAATTCAAAAATCTCTCAAAACATGCCTTATACCTTCAAAAAACAATTAAAATTCCGATAATCTCTTCATCGGCCCTAAATCATATTTAAAAGACAAAATCAACAATAAATATAACTTACCTAAAAGTTGTCCTGGAATTATCGTTTGAACAACTAACTTTAAAATCAAGATATTTGATGTTCGTCACAAAAATCACTGAAAGCTATAAGGAATTATAAGGTTTTCTTCAAACCATTGATATTCCATAATGAGATTTTTATTCAAGCCTCAATAAAAATATATATTATGTATAAAATAAAAAAGGAATAGGCTATTTACTTGATGGAAGGAATATAACAAAATTTGAATATCAAAGCAGATTTAATCAGCCTTCTACAATTTTAATTTCAAAAAAATTTTTATTCAAAAACTTAGAATTAAATTAATATCCTATCAGCACGGCTTATATTTAATCGACGTATAAAATCAAAACTCTATATACAATATCAAATGGAATAAATGAACCAACAAATATAAATTGTCAATTAAAATTAATATGTAAATATTTGTAGGAGACAAAATTTTGGTTCTGATCTTACCATTATGAAATCCAATTCCTTTTCAAAAATACAAAACATAATTTGAGGACTTCTCAGAAAATATAATTCATTTGAAATATTCAATATATTTAAATAAATTAATTTAAAAATTATCTTCAAAAAACAATTAGAATTCCGATAATCTCTTCATCGGCACTAAATCATATTTAGAAAATCAACCAACAATAAATATAACTTACCTAAAAGTTGTCCTAGGATTATCGTTTGAACAACTAACTTTAAAACCAAAATATTTTATGTTCGTCACTAAAATCACAGAAAGCTGTAAGGTATTATAAGGTATATATAAGGTAATAAAATATGAAGAGGCTTCTTACTTGATAGAAGGGATATAACAAAATTTTAATATCAAAACAGATTTAATCTGTCTTCTACAATTTTAATATAAAAAAAATTTATTCAAAAACTTTAAGAATTAAATTAATGTCTTATAAGCCGGCTTATATTCAATAGATGTATAAAATCAAAACTAAATATACAATATCAAATGGAATAGATAAACCAAAAAATATAAATTGTCAATTAAAATTAATAAATAAATATTTGAAGGAGACAAAATATTGTTTCTGATCTTACCATTATGAAATCCAATTCCTTTTCAAAAATACAAAACATAATTCAAGGACTTCTCAGAAAATATAATTTATTTGAAATATTCAATATATTTAAATAAGTTAATTCAAAAATCTCTCAAAACATGCATTATGTATTCAAAAAACAATTAGAATTCCAGATTAAATCTGTTTTGGTCTTCAATTTTTTTTATATTTCTTCTATCAAGTAAAGAGCCTTTTCATATTTTTTTTTATAACCAAAAAACTGACACGAATAAAATTAAGCAGACATTTTATCCGTGTTCCTCTATGATTGTAACGAGTAAAAACCCTTAAACCTTCTTTCGCAACGAACTTTTTTCCATATTCCTATTTTACAATAAAAAATTAATTTTGGATAGCTTGATCCGTTCTTAATAAATAAGGTCTTTTGTAATTTCCTGCTAAAATTCAACAGTTGTCTGATGATGGGATAATTCATTTCCTGAAACTCGAGTCACAAGAAAATATGTAATATATATTTTTTGCTAGTAAAACATAGTAATTTCTTCAATTTGTTTTCATTCGAAAATAATTTCAGCTTGTAGAACTCAGACGTATTATCTGTTGATAAATTATCTTTTTTCTCAAAACTGTGAATTTTAGCGTGAAATGACAAGAGGACTTATTTGTTACGAATGAATCAAGCTATCCAAGACAAATCTTCTTATTGTAAAATATGAGTAGGAAAAAACGTTTCTTGCGAAACAAGGTTTAGGGGTGGCTTTTTCTTTTTCACATGTGTTTGGTTAATTTTATTCTTGGCAGTTTTTTGGTTTTTAAGAAAAAATTTAAAAGTGTTTTTCGGGCGCCATTCAAATTTCAAAGTATTGTCCGCCGCTTTTTTCCTATCTTTCTGGCAATTGACGGATCCCATCGCGAAAAATGGCCCCAGCTCTTTTGCCGCTATCCATGCATCGATCTATTTTTTTAATTCATAGTAATTGGAGAAGTACTGAGCAATATCTGAGCTGTACGGAGGGTGGGGTAAGACTTCCCATTTGAAAGTTTCTGAGTACGTTGTAACGGGCGACGCAAGATGTGTCATGCTGCAAAATAACTTTATCCTGTCTGCGGCCGTTTGTCTCATGATGCTCGGCTCAAACGCATCAATTATCGTCGGCATCCTTCTCCTGTGATCATTCAGTTCGATTGTAGCAGCTCATAATACACCACACCCAGATGGTTCCATCAAATACACAGCTTGATCTTCTCGCCATGAGTATTTGGCTTAACAGGCGTCCATACGTTGGCCAACGTTTCAGATTAAATACCCCTTTCATTTTTCCATTGGAGCAGTTCGATGTTCTTGGCTTCAGTTTATACGGAATCCAATTTTTACCTTTCGGATCATTCCCTTTGCTTAAGGCGATGGAAAATGGCTGGTTGAGTGTTTTTAAAAGTTCATCTTGCATTTGTGATGGATCTTCATCATGCCTATAATTCCTCATCCTCAATATTTGGTGGCACTACAGGTCGTTCTTTGTCTTCCAGATCAAAATTGCCACTTCTGAAATTTTTCGTTCAGCTAAAGCATGGTTACCGCAAACACCCACTGAAATGCGATGACTTTCGACAGCCTTTTTCTTCATATTGAAGCAATGAAGTAAAACTTCTCGAAAAAAACTCATTATTCGGTATAAAATTTGACATTTCCAGTGAACACAGAAACTATGTTGTTTACAATTTAGCCAAATGACAGATCCTGAAAAGAAAGTCTAATGATTACAATTCAAAATTAAGGTTTTGCCGGAAAAATAATGGAATAATGATCTAGTAGTACCGACATCTGTAATCAAAACCACTTGAATTTATTTTATTATCTCTATACTTCTAATATGTGAATAACTGTTCTTTGATATTGCTTTACAAATTGAATTTATTTTAGTAATTTATACTTTCGAGTCATAATAAAAAAATTTCGAATCAATTATAAAAAGTATAAAAAATCAGCTAGGTTCCACCGAGATTTGAACTCGGATCGCTGGATTCAGAGTCCAGAGTGCTAACCATTACACCATGGAACCTGTATGAGGGTTCAGAGAACTTAAGGGATGTTTAGCAGGGTCTTGTTCTTAATAGCAACATTACTTTTTAGTATGACATATATGAAATTAGCCGGATACTACAGCGAAAAGAAAATAAAATTAATACATAATTTATAGCCAACATTTTGCTAATTTGCATCTCAAAATAATAATATACTTTTCCCAAAAACGGAATAAGGAATGATGTGCCAACTTAATATTTACAGTTGGCGGTAACTTTGAAAATTTCAAGAATAAATTAACTCATTAAACTATTGCTAATTCGTTTTGTAAGAATCAAATTTGCGTCCACTTCATTAGGAAACAACAAATATGATGTGTTTTTCTGTCAAAAATAGAGTGTATCAAAAACGTATTTCGTATAAATATTATACTGACACTTCTAGATTTTCTGTGAAGATCTCTCAGGTTCTTGAAGACATATATGCATGATAATAATACAGGTACTCGCACTGCTCCTCTAGTTCTTATCATTATTAAACGACAAAAGCTGAGGCTATACATTTGAAGCTCAGTTACTGCTTGTCTTGAAAAGATTCAAGATTTCTTTGACTTACTTAAAGTCCAGATTTAAATTTCGCAGAACATGTTTGGAATATGATGAGGAGATGTTTACGAAAACATGTGCTGGTTCCAAAGATTTTAGAGAGCTTGGCGACATAATGGTGTAAGAATGGGATAATAATATGCCGCAGTAAGTGATTCAAAATCTGATCCAGAGCATGCCTCGTCGTTTGCATCCTTTCTATGGAGTTTGTGGAACACCTGATCTGTTTAGAGTTAAATAATGAACATTTTCGAATTGAAGCAAAATCTTGTAATAATCAGTTTTTTACATTTCTCCAAAATCCATGCTAACTTCACATGAAATTAGTAGAACACCTCATGTTTCCTTCTAGGAAACTATGAGAAAATTTGAATATCGAAACAGATTTAATCTGTTAGTCTTCTACAATTTTAATTTCAAAAAAATTTTTATTCAAAAAACTTTCAGAATTTAATTAATGTCTACAATAAGCACCGCTTATGTTTAATAGACGTATATAATCAAAACTCAAATATATTATGTCAAATGGAATAAATAAACCAACAGGTATAAAAAAAAATTTTTAGGACTTTTTTATAGCTGTTGGTTTTCCATTTAGCAATTTTTAAATTAAAATTGTAAAAGACTAACATTATATATAACATAATTAAATCAGTTTTGATATTCAAATTTTGTTATATTTCTTCTATCAAGTAAAAAGCCTTTTTCTATTTTATTTTGAATGAGAAAATTTCTTGCCATACTAATTATGAGCTTTTTATTCCGATTAACAGTTTTCCCTTTGATGTACGCAGATCACATTAAATGTGATATAGTTTTAAAGCCGCCACGACTGGCCAATTCTATAATTTTTGTACTACATACGGTTCCATGGTGTAATGGTTAGCACTCTGGACTCTGAATCCAGCGATCCGAGTTCAAATCTCGGTGGAACCTGTCTAATATTTTTTCTGATCTCCTTTTGAAAGCTTTCATTCCCAACTTTTCTTAAAAAAACGTAATTTACAAGAAACCCTAGATTTTCAATTACATGATTATGTGTAATTGTAAAAAAAAAACGATTTAAATTAAACAAAATGGATCCTCAATTTTTGTCGATTTTCGAAATTCAAAATTCCGATCTAACTTATTTGATGAGTTGTATCTATTCGAATTGTTCACCAGAGTTGAATAACAATTCAAACGCATTTCTTTTGTGACTGTTCTCTGCAAATATGTATGCCATAATTTTGGCAGGAATTTTATGACTGGAAAAAAAAATCAGTAGATCAATTAAAAATGAAGCAAATCAATAAAAATATATGAGATATGTGAGATTGTTCTCACATCTAATCATAAGGAAAACAGAGCTGAGAAAAATGAGCATAACCTAAAATATTTATCCAATTCTATGTTCTACCACAGAAAATAAAATAAGAAAAGACTTGGTCACAGATTCAATTATATGAGTACATGATTAGAAGTAAAAAACTTTATTTTCTCGTATATTACATAATATAATAATAAGTGGAAATGAAATATTTTAATTTTAATCATATAAGAGGAATTTCCGCCAAGTAGAGACCGAAACAATCAAGAATATGAGTAAGTATTCTTCTATTTCTTGGAAGAGAATTTTTTAATATTTTATATATTGGGCAAAATAATTTTTTGAAATCTTTGCAAAATTTAATTAAAAAATTTTTCCTGAAAATGTTTTAAATTTAACTCAAAATATCTTAGAAATTTATTTGAAGGTGGGTCAGTACTTTATAGTAAAATTTTAAATGACTGTAAATTCAGAATTATATATTCTAACTTCTACAATATATATTGAAACTATATACAAAAACTATCAAATTGATATCCTTATATATAATCAATATAAAATATTTGTCAATGTCTAGGAAAAAACTTTTTTACATACAGACATGAAATACGTTTCATGTCGGGATGTTGTAAAAAGGTATTTTCCGAGACATTGAAAAAATATTTTATATTAATTATATATAAGGATATCAGTTTGATACTTTTTGTTATATAATTTCAATATGTATTGTGGAAGTTAGAATATATAATTATGAATTTAAGGTCATATCTTAGAAACATTGTTTCTTTTCAAGTAAACATATAGAATTCTCAAACATAACACAACTTGATGATGATGGAAGGGAGTTAAAAATGCCGTCCTTTAGAATGTGCTGTATTTATACAAAACTCAATTAAATTTATATGCAACATTTTTGGCTTAAGTTTCCTAGCTAATTTCGGTCTATATTCTGTATTATCTAGTTTATCTAGATTCCTTTATGTTTTTAAATGTTGTGTTAGGTTTGAGAAATCTATATGTCTTCTCAAATAGAAACAGTGTTGCTAAGACATTTTGATTTTATTTGTAAAATTCTGAAGAAAAATTGTTTAAACTGAATTTTGTATTATATATGTTTCAGGAAATTATTCTGCATTATATAAAAAATATTAAAAAATCCTCTTCCAAGGAATATATCTCTTCAATTTTTTAATTCTGACGAACTATCATATAGTAAATGGCTCATATTATTACATAGTCAGTTGTGAAGCAAATAATACTAGCTTCCCAAAAATTTTCTGCAGGTTCCACCGAGATTTGAACTCGGATCGCTGGATTCAAAGTCCAGAGTGCTAACCATTACACCATGGAACCGTGTTAGTAATATAAATAAATCATTAACAATTTTTTGCCACTATAAAAACTAATAAGTTGAAGAGAATTGTTATATGTGCATACTCATTCTATTTATGTAGTTCTCACATATTCATATAATTCAAATTCATATTCGCGTTTCCAACTGCAAGTATATTAGCATCAATAGAAATAGTTGTGCTCTATTACTTTTAAATCAGATGATTTTTGCAGTTGCTGTAGTTGAAAGATATGGAGCTTGCGTTAATTGTGATCTGAAGTTTAAAACAATGAAGAATCTTTATTTGATAGAATAAAAATGGTGAAAAGCACTGACGTGAAGTCAGAAGATTTACGCACTTGTAAATATCACTCACGATCTCCACAAAATTTTGCATAAGCCGTTATTTTACAACTAAATTCTAAATTTTAACTCAATCGTTTTACTGTAGCACTCAACGTTGCTCTGCTCACAAATTATTTGTTTTTTAATTTTCTTAAAACACAATTTTCAGGAAATTTTGCATTAGCCTTTGTGTGGTTAATTTACATCTAAATACTGAAATTCTGATTGATTGAATTTGTAATTGGGAAAATATTGAGGAAAATGAGTACAAATTTCAAATGCGAAATCATTGGACTGATTTTGCACAAAAGAAAATTAGCTCTATCGCATCCAAGTTTGATTTAATTCACTAGAAATGGATATCCTATAAAAATTTAATTGAATCGATCCTTACGTAATGGAAATTCAATTTAATTAAATTAAATTAAATAGATTATTTCCACAGTTTATTATTAACGACAATTGTTCCGTTAACATTGTGGCTTTGTCAGATTTATATTTTGAATTAACTCAAGAGACTAGTTCACTTGACAAAGTTGGCGAAACATTTGTCGTTTATGATGAATTGTGGAAATAATGTATTTTAGTTTATTTATTTTTTTGATCTCCCATTAGATATCATGAAATATATTTTGTGGAGTTGAATTAAAAACCCTTACATTAAAGTTCAGCAATAGCTGTATATATTTTCCGAAAACTTACAGTTAAATTTTTCATTCATAAGTATTCAAAATTATACCCTTCAAGAGAGTTAGAGTGCAGTTTATAAATTATTGAAAAAAGAATTCGAGTGATATAATGAATAATATGATTGAACATATCCTCGTGATCGTCTAAATATAACGAATTAATCAGAGGGGGGTTCTTATGAAAATTCAAAATTATATTATTCAATACATCGATCAGATGTAATAACACGTTGATCATTTCTGTGTTATTTTGGATACTTTAAAGCTTACTTCAAGTTTATACGTTCCAGGTTTTATCTTATTTTGGTGAGTTAAATTTTGATCTTGTTATATATTCGAATCTGAATTCAATACATTTCTGATGAGGTCAGATAGGCCGAAAAAGCAGCAATCAAATGTTCGAGTTCTCGTTCAATTATTTTCATATTGATCCTTTATTTTGATTATTTTAGATCATTTTGGAATAGTGGATTTTCTTGTATTTGTATGTTAATATACATACTTATATAGTTTTTGTTAATACATTTGTATCAATAGATTTCAAGTCGGGATGTGAAAAGGTTTTTTCCGAGACATTGAAAAATATTTTATATTAATTATATATAAGTATATCAATTTGATAGTTTTTATATATAGTTTCAATATATATTGTAGAAGTTAGAATATATAATTCTTAATTTAAAGTCATTTAAATTTTATTTCTATCAAGTATTGACTCACATTCAAATTGATCAATCGATAAGCATAGTCAGTATCCTCCAATTCTTGAAGCATTTGAATTTTATAGGCTCTTAAATGCAAATCTTCCTTTCAAATCAAATGCAAGAAAGATTTTTGTAGGTGTAATTATTGGCCTCGCTTTTAGAACGATAAAGACGGATTTTGAAGAATTTTTGCCTCCTTTTCTCGAATCGTTTCTTCGTCGCGGACTGAACGAGGGCAGCCAGAGTGTTGAATTTTCACCGTCGCACCTGTATCTTCGAACATCCGGATTCATTTTCTAACGCTGTCGTCAGTTGCGATAATATGCGATACGTTCTCGGTACTGCTCTATCGTGTTTTAAGAATTTTTCTGATTGGGAAAACTACAAATTAGTGGGAACATAGTTTCACTTTGTCGTTAAATGTCCAAGTTATCGTTTCCGATGGACTGTAGGTCTAAGGTTTCATTTTCTGTTGAGTATTCTTATAACACATGCATTTGGAAGAACAAGTTCGGTGATCCCTTTTCGAAAAACTGTCTGGAAGTATTCAAGAACATCGGCAAGTTCCTAAGACAGTAGTTTCCACTTCCCATTCTATGATAAAAGAAAATAATCACTTTTTTATTCCTTGAGTACCTAGGGACACTTCTATAAAGAACACTGAAATATATCCTTTCTGTGTTCCGTGTATCTCTGAACCACCCTCCTTAAGTACCGAAAAATCTCTCGACATTATAACATTATACCAACCTACAATCGACGTGTAAGGCATGAATACAACCAGTGACAAAATAGAATGAATAAAAGAAGGCCATTCTACGTGAGAGAGCTGTATTAAAAAGAACATTCTGTATCAATGACAACTCCCGGTGGAATTTCATAGAAGCAGGTAGAAGAGCAGGGAGGATACATTGAAGACATATTTTGTTTTCTGTGAAAACTGACCACACCTTTTGTGGCATCAAATGGTTTCTCTCACACGTTTTAAAGGTTTCCGGTTCATTGTTAGGGCATTCTTTTCACCGACAACATTGTTACTCTGAATTGTTTAGCTTATAAATGCCGAAGGATGGATGGTTTGTATTTCCTTCTGCATACGAGTCCCTGTTTCTATGATATACGAGATGAATCAGCATAAAACAAATTACAATTTATTGGGATATTTTTTATTAATCCGTGACGAATACTGATATCAACTTTTGTGAAATAGAATTAACCGTCTTTTTAGTTTTGTGTGCTATCTATACAATATATGTACTAAGCGATAAAAAAGTTCATCAACACCCATATGTTAATCCAATTTGAAGAACTTTTTTACTACAATTTTAACATTCATCTGTTAAGTTTTTGAGGCAGCTGGATAATATTAATGACACAATGTCATACCGTTTGTTGCCAGAGAAATGATAGTCTTCATGCTTCGACATCACATGAGCCTTTTACTTGGCCACCACGATAATCTGCCTTGGATTGAACATGGATTGGATATGATAGGTCGTACTTTGTTAACTGTACCCTCTACAGAATTTAGCTGTTGTTTCTCATGAAGTAAGGGAAGACTGAAATGAGAACATCTGTACCAAAAATAACTAAAAATGGATAACAATTCATCAGTGTTTATATATTTGTTAGTCAGTATAATGATGATGGAACATATAGATTTTCTAAAGACAGGATCAACTTTTATGGCCTGTCATATTTTTAAAGAAGAGACCTAAGTTTTACCTTTTCTGTCCAAAATTACTGAGATTGACTTTGTGCAGATTTGATGAAGGCACATTTTCAAAAAGTTCGTTTAAACTATGTAGTTTACTCAAGTCTTTCTCACTTTCAATTATAATTCAAATAAACCTCAAATTTGAAATCCAGAATTAAAAAAAAAGGAAGTTCAGTGGATAAACCGTTTCTACCGAATGAGGCAATAAATAATTGTTAAAACTTTATATAGAACGAATAAAAAGAGAAAGACATAGCAGCAGTGGTCGTCCAAATTCATATGAGGATCGATCATACTACTCTGTCAAGAAAGTACCGGGAATTTTCAATTAAAACAACTATTTTACATTCAATCGTCAAAATTTATTGGGTCGCCTTCAAAATAGGCTCCATTTGCTCCAATACATCTATGCCAACGGCACTTCCAATTATCGAAACATTTTTTATAGGCGCTTTCCGGGATGGACTTTAGCTCTCGCGCCGAATTTTGTTTTATGGCTTCAATCGACTCAAAACGGGTGCCACGAAGGGGCAATTTTAGTTTTGGGAAGAGGAAAAAGTCGCAGGGAGCCAAATCCGGCGAATACGGTGGTTGCTGAAGCACGTTTGTTGAGTTTTTGGCAAGAAAGTCAGTCACAATCGTAGCTCGGTGAGAAGGCGCGTTATCGTCATGCAAAATCCATGAGTTGTTCGCCCACAAATTTGGCCGCTTCTTACGGATACGATCACGCAAACATTTAATAACGTCTAGGTAATACTCCTTGTTTACCGTCTGACCCTCTGGAACGAATTCGTAGTGCACCACGCCACGGATATCGAAGAAAACAATGAGCATCACCTTCATTTTCGAGCGGCTTTGGCGTGGTTTTTTCGGTTTCGGCTCATTTTTTGCCACCCCTTCCGATGATTGCCGGCTTGTTTGCCTATCGTACTCGTAGACCCAGGTCTCATCACCAGTTATAATGCGTTCCATGAATGTAGAATCGGAATTACAGCGATCCAGCATGTCTGAAGCAACCTGTTCGCGATGACGTTTTTGAAGAAAATTCAGGTCTTTCGGTACGAGTCGTGCGGCCACCATTCTCATGCCCAAAATATCAATCAAAATCGTACGTGCGGACTCGTGGGATATCTTAAGATCATGTGCTATCTCTCTCAAGCTGGTACGACGGTTTTCCAGCACCCTTTCCTTAATTTTATCGACGTTATCTTCGATCGAAGCCGTCGATGGGCGACCACTTCACGACCGTCCTTGAAGGCTCTGTACCACTGATATGCACGAGTTTTCGATAGAGCATTATCACCAAAGGCCTTTTGCAGCATTTTCAATGCATCGGCACACGAAAATTAATTTGCAACACAAAACTTTAAACAAATTCTTTGCTCAACGTAATCACCCATAGTAAAAATCGGCACGCACTCTGACATCGACTGACTTAATCAGCTGTTGCAAACACACTAGTTGACAGATCCCGCTCAAGCTTGGCATAGTAATTAAGGACAGTGGTACCAACCTAGGAAAAAAAATTTTTACCTGCCTCATTGCCCCGCCAGATTTAAATCGATAATTTCCGGTACTTTCTTGACAGAATGTATATCTTGTAAATATTCCAAGTACAACTGGCACACAATTTAAACATACGCAGATGATGTCATTGTGCTATCTAGTATCTAGTATCCCGAAAAAACAAAGCTCAATTGTAATTATTTAGTATATATTTTTAATTCTTGAATTAGAAAATTATAACAAAATATTCATCTTATTTACTTATACAACCTCCATTTAATTGTAAACACTTAACTAAACGTCGAGGTACACCCGAAACTAGATCACCTTCATAATAAATTAGACCAGTATATAAAGGCAAGGGATATACAAATTGTTTTGAAATCTACAAACCAATAAGCATGCTTTCAGAGTTTTCAAAAATATTTGAGCTTGTGATGTATGTTAGACTCATGGAATTCCTAACAAAATGCAACATATTTTCCGACAATCAGCATCGTTTTCTCAGAGATAGATCTACGGAAAGTGCTATTTTTCACTTCACACAAACAATTTTGGGATATCTGGAGGAAGGTGATATGGGGATGGGACTTATCAAAGGCGTACTATTGTTTGGATAGAAATATTCTATTACAAAAACTGTGTAAGTATAGAATAAAGGGCTGGGCCTTAAATCGGGTTCGATCTTATTTAGGAGATAGGTTAAAAAGTGTGGTCTTTAAGGATGAAGGTTAAAAAGTGTGGTCTTTAAGGATGAAGGTATATCACATAGTTTGCATATATTGAGGAACACAGTAGGAGTAGTTCAAGGCAGCATATTAGGGGCACTTCTATTCAATATATATGTCAATGATCTTCATTTGCTCAAAGAACATCCGAACTTTGACGTGACACAACTTACAGATCTTCATCATTCTCCGGATTTCAGCTTGACACAGATTGCAAAAGATACAAGTGTATTAGTGAAGGGATCGAACCTTCAAGAACTCATTGAAAATACAGACCATATTTTCAAGTTACTAATGATTTCGTTTGGGAAGAATAGGTTGTGTCTAAATGAAAACAAAACAAATATTATCCATTTTAAGACGAGACAGAATAAAACAAAAAAACTAGAATGGATTTATGTCAATGGTGCTCAGCTTGGGAAGAGTGGTTCCACTACATTTTTGGGTGTTTATGTAGATGAGTTTTTGAACTGGTCTCATTATATACATTATATATACATATATATTACCTTAATGGAAAGCTGAATAGTGTCTGCTATTGATTTAGATTTGTATCAAGATACCTGAATGAAACATCTAGAAGGACAATATATTTTGCCAATTTCTGAAGGAAACCCAAATATAGAGTATTATTTTGGGTAGCTAGTCCTGGCACTCAGGATATTTTCATAACACAAAAACGCATCATGAAAATGATTTTTAATATGTTTTATCTGCAGTCATGTCGAGGAATCTTTAGATCTAAGAAAATACTTACAATATATGGGTTTTATATATTAGAGACAATTTTATTTGTATTCAAAAGCAAGCTAAAGTTATTTAAAATTTCAGATGAAGATATGATACGCGAAGAAACGATATCTTATTCCCAATACATCTTAAACCTCTTAGAAAAGAGTCCTTACTCTATGAGCATTAGAATTTAAAACAAACTGAATAATGATATAAAAATATAACGTTGGAAAATCATTTGAAATAAGGTTATTCTGATTTTCACAAATATTTATTGTTAAACTCACAACAATTGTTTCGCTATCACAGTAGCATCATCAGGTAAGATCACATTTTGAATAACTGAATAAGTTATTCAAAATGTGATCTTACCTGATGATGCTACTGTGATAGCGAAACAATTGTTGTGAGTTTAACAATAAAAATGTGTGAAAATCAGAATAACCTTATTTCAAATTATTTAATATGGATTTTCACCAAGTAAGGACTGATACAATTCAATAGTTGGAAAATCAGTTCAAGCATGAGTTGAAACAATTCCTAATAAATCTAGAAACCTACAGTATCGAAGAATATATGAGTTATAATTCTGAGTAGTCTGCACTGAGATAATTGTTCCGTTACCCTGTGCCGAGTTAGTTGGGCCGAGTTGGATAAATTTAATTTGAAATAAAGAAAAATTGAATTGAATAATTTTCAGTGATGGTAGGCCAGGACTGTGAAACTGACTGAATTAAATCATCTTTATTTTGCGGCGCTGCTCATTCAATTTCAATCTTCATTAGTCACCATATGGTTTCAATGGGAATAAGATCTGGTGAAGCTGCTGGCCATGAAATGGTGTTCTTGCATCCAAGCTTGAATATAGGCCGAAGTATGGCATCTTGCATTATCCTGTTGAAAACGCCACCCCTCTGGATATAAAACATGCGCCGTTTCAAGGAGAAAATCGTTAAGAATGCCACAATACTTTCACTATTAATGGTACCATCAACTATACAGAGATGCGTAGCATCACGCTGATATATTGCTCCGTAAACAATTATTTTGGTGGAAAATTTGGAAATGTGAACGGTAACAGGTTGTTTTGATAGGATTTTTAAGTGATTTCCACCAAGTTGGAAACAACTTACATCAGATATATAAAGGCATTATTAAAATTATCTTCTTGAAAACTTTGACAAAATTCTATCCTTCGTTCCTTTTGTAAAGGTATCATTATGGGGTTTTTTTGGTGTCCTTGATATGTAGCCTTATCTTTTCAGTGACATACGGACAGTTTCTGGACATCCTTTAATATTTCGTTGATTTCAAAATATATTAGTCAATTTGCGAAACCCCAGACGCGGATTGTGTCGTTCTAAAGCCAATAAAGCGTTCCAATTGTTTCCTTTAATCTTACGTGGTCTTCCTGAAACTGGTCTCTATGCCTCATATCCATGCCATTTTGTATTCTCTTTATTGTCTCATATACAGCACTTTCTCCCAGTTCAGTCAATTACACTAATTTTGTAACGTTTCGAAAACGTTTTCTATACAAATATTCTACCTGTTTTCTTTTTTATAGTTGCGACATTATTTCATGAATTGTATACCTGTTGACAATCAACAATATTTGACAAATATTGTTGCCATGCATCTTTAACCATAGCTGACTATCTGCACAACCTATTTTACATATTACTTTTGCCTTAGGATGTTACACAAAAGAAATATATGAAAAATAATAAATTCGGGATACTTTCTAGACGAACTATGTTTTAATTGATTGTTTTTATTTTTTGGATATGAAAAAATGGAATGAAGATTATCGGTTAAAATCTCAAATCGCCATTTCGATGATGCGCTTCTTATCTTTGAAGAGTTTTTTGAAGAAGCTTTTTAAAGATAGGTAGTTTCGAAGAATTACTTGAGGTTATGTTGGGCATTTTTGGAGTGGAATTTCGTTTTCATAATACCGTAATCTAACATCGCTGTTTCCAGTTAATATATGTTGAGTAAGTTCAATCAATGTTCATTATTTTCTTTCGATTCTTTAATTTCTTTTTGATACTGTGTTATATATATTTTAATTATATATGTCTTATAAAATTGTGTTTTCTAAGATATTTCTTCAATTTCAAAAACTTGAAAATTAAATCAATTTTCATTCTGCAAATAAAAAATTATGCATTTTTGAGCATTCAATATGAATTTATTCATCAAACGTCCTGTAATTCTCCATTTCCACTTGTGAGAATAAGAACGAATCACAATATCAATTATGAAGAGATTTACTTGTTCCAATATTTATGACAATTAACATATTTTCACCTATTTCCTTTTTGTCTGAGGAATTCTAAAAATTGAATAATTTATTTTGCCCAGATGTTCGATTTGTTCTCCAGAAAGAGCACTTTTACATTCTCGAAGCCCACTTAGGCACATATGCACCTCTCGCATATAGGCGACTTGATCTACTGCTTTCCGACATGTCACACACGAGCATTTATGTACTATTTATGCATGCTCGTAATTTCAAGATTTTCATTCATTTGAACACTTCATGGCAGCCAATACAATGCCTGGAACGAGAATAAATACCGTGGTACTAGCATAAGAAGACGTTTGGTTATGAATCGTATTCGACCAAATATTTATAATGGTTTATATTATTCCCTTGTAGATTTATGACACACAAAACGAAATGGTTTTGTTTATAGTTTGAAAACAACGCAGCAACCGGAAAGAATGGCTGCTTGCATTAATCATGGTGAAGACGATCGATTCAGATATTCGACTTGTACCATCGTGTTACGTGGCACAGTGAATTGATTACGAAATGCCCCTGTTCAATTCAAGAATTTATTCATGTTGGTTAATGAGATATGGTTTCATATCATCTTTACAAGATTACCCATTTTCGATTTCTCCCGCAGGATATCGAAACATAAAGGGGTCTTAAAAGGCACGCATGATTTCAATTTGCCGTAATTTGTTCGGTGAAGTTTTGGCAACAAAAAAAATTGTGACAGCTGACAGTTAAGAGTTATATTAGATTAGTTGTGGTCGTTTGGCTGAGTGTCAGCCCTCTGCACTTCGACCAATAAAGTCGTGCTACAATACAATTGATTATTTTCTTGGGAGACTTCGTTTCTCTATCGGCTGGCGGAAGAATCATAATATCCAGTAGAGTAAGTTTGGTTTGTGCCAGCGCTTGCATTGGCAGAGTTTAGGCTTGGTGATTTCTACAGCCGAATCACGTAATCTACAGATATCGGAGTTTTGTTTAACGATTTTGTATAGGAAGTAGTCCGTGAGAAGCCAAGTCGGCAACCTCAGATTGTTCTTTGACAGCGATAGAGCTAACTGGGTCTTCTCCTTAGAGGGAGTGATGAGAGTCTTAGCTTGCCATTGGCCTATGTTGCTAGTACAGTGAGAAGTTTTCTTTTCTTCTTTTTTCCATTAATTGGCTTCAGCCCTAATCAGTGTGGGTGGTACCCAACACGAGGCCATCGGTCTGGTGAAGCCTTTTTGCAAGAGCGTGTTCTCTTATTACCCAAATTAAGGGCAAGTTTGTTGTTACCAGTGACATGAAGAATTTTTTACAGCTCAAGATAGTCCTTGATTTACACATAACAGCCATCAGTTGCTTCAGTGTCATTTGATAATCTGAGGTAATTCAAGTTCTAGTTCCCTGTATTGTCTGGATAGAAAGACTTGAGCACCTCTCTCTGTAGCCAGAATTTCGGTTTGGTGCGTTGTTATAGACTATACCAGAGGCAGTAATTATCTATGTTTTTGACCATATAAGCCTATGCTTGCTTCTTGATCCTGTGGGGACTCACCAGTATACCAGATGAGATGGTTTTTTCGAAGTTAGACTTTCCTATGCCTCATTAGTCGTAACCTCTGATCGCTCTGTACTTGGCATCAAGGTCATACTAAATTGACATAGAATCTATGGGCGATGAAAGAAGTTCAACCCTCAGTGATACCAAAATGCTTATATGTCTCCTCCTAGGTCCTATATTTTCTGAAGGCAACCTTCATTTCTCACATTTATATGCAACGGGATAAGATCTAATAAAACTTTTATTGCTTCAGTCGGATAAGATTCAATAAAATTTCTATTGCTTCTAGGGTATTGAGCACTTGTTCTACCGTGAAAACAACATTGAAACATTCAGGAATACTAGGTCATTTGGTGATGCTAAGTAGACAACCTTCCAATAACAAGTCGTTCAAATGTCAATATCGAAGCAGTGCGTTAGAGTATTGGTAAAGTTTAGGAACAATTCGGCATTGTGAACAAGAAATTCAAAAGCTCGCATCTTCTTTTTCTTTTTCCATGACCGTTCAACGATCGTTGGATACCCTGAATTCTACCGGTTAGGTTATTGGCATGTGAGCATGGCTCTTTCACCAGGTGACTACTCAGTAGTCATCACAATCTACCCAAGAAGCAGATAGTGTGATAAGGATACGTATCATCGCGCATTAGCGAGGGCCACTCCGAAATGTTGAACCCACCAAGCTTCCAGTTTCTGCTTCAGTCCAAAAACCTACACCATAACTGGTAGCTGCAAAGTACAATCCAACCTCTACTGGCTCTGCAGTGTCAGTATACGAGTTGTTGGGGACGAAACACACACGCCGAAGGGGCTTCTTATCCCGAACGCAGTGACATGTACCAAGATTGTCTCAAGACTGATGCCTAAATTTATTTAATTTCACCTTTACGGTAAAACTAGGGCCTCATTCGGTTGAGCTTCCATCACACGGGTCCAGTGATTGGCGCGAGTGACATTGCTTTAGGCATCAAGACTTAATGCTACATTTCACCGGGATGAAACTAGGATCTTAGTCAAGACAAGCACCCCCAGCGCATCAAGCTACAATGTCATGGGAGGCGCGTTTGATATATCAAATCCGTTATTATTTTTTCATTGACAGCTGCTCGTAAAAATTGTACTGCAGATTTTTCGTACAAGTGTATTAAATTCTTCAGCCATGATGTTCTTTGTTGCCTGGATTTTTTGCCGATAATTTATATTGCCATAATCAGATTCAAGAGCTTATACTTTTTAGGATGTCTTACCATGTGTCAAATATATTCTAGATGTCGTTGTTTGAACGTTTGACAAGTAACTTCAAACATTCTACGATACACCAATTTATGGACCTTATCTAGTTTTGTGCCGTTGACGTTAATACCAACATATTTGATGTTAGGTTTTCTGCTGTTAATCACTGGTATTGTGTACCAAACCAAACTCATCACAAGCGTTGGTTATCAAAATGCACATAGAAGATCTGCGTTATGCTTATAAATTTCAATTAACATGAGAACTGCCGCAAAATGAGTATATATGTATACATACGGTTCATTGAATTGACATTGAGCACTTGCACACATTGATGGCTTTTTAATAATCAAAATTGCCAGCTTTAGAATTCAGAAAACCCATATGCGATTATCGAAAACACGTGCATCCATAACCTGTCATTGTTGAGATGGAGGCATCATTGGATGAAAATGAGGATAGTCAAGCTGTGACTCTTAGTGGTGCTCGATAAAGTAATCTGCATCAGAGAATAACGACAAGTTGTTTTAATATACATTCTGTCAAGAAAGTACCGGAAATTATCGATTTAAATCTGGCGGGGTAATGAGGCAGGTAAAAATTTTTTTTCCTGGGTTGGTACCACTGCCCTTAATTACTATGCCAAGCTTGAGCGGGATCTGTCAACTAGTGTGTTTGCAACAGCTGATTAAGTCAGTCGATGTCAGAGTGCGTGCCGATTTTTACTATGGGTGATTACGTTGAGCGGGATAACGCGCCTTCCCACCGAGCTACGATTGTGACTGACCTTCTCGCCAAAAACTCAACAAATGTGCTTCAGCAACCACCCTATTCGCCGGATTTGGCTCCCTGCGACTTTTTCCTCTTCCCAAAACTAAAATTGCCCCTTCGTGGCACCCGTTTTGAGTCGATTGAAGCCATAAAACAAAATTTGGCGCGAGAGCTAAAGTCCATCCCGGAAAGCGCCTATAAAAAATCTTTCGATAATTGGAAGTGCCGTTGGTATAGATGTATTGGAGCAAATGGAGCCTATTTTGAAGGCGACCCAATAAATTTTGACGATTAAATGTAAAAATGTTGTTTTAATTGAAAATTCCCGGTACTTTCTTGACAGAGTAGTATGCCATATACATTAGCATATGGCAGTAAAAATGTGCAATAAAATGACGCAAAAACTCATTTCTCACAAAATTGATTTTAATATCAGATTTCATATTTGGTACCAGGAAATCATAATTCATAGTATGCAAACGCTCTAAAAATTTTTTCTGTTTATTTCTATCGCATGCAGAAAAGGTACTGAGCCTTGGTTTTCTTCATTCATACTTATACGTACTTGACCAAATATATTTGATGGAAAAATCAAAGATACTCGAGTATAAATCATGTGTTATCCTTTGAATAAGTTCCCATTCACTCCAATCCGCCACAAAACCCTGCTTATTTATAATCGAAACAAACATCTCGCAGAAGAGAAGTTGCTCCCGCAATTCCATGCTTCTAATGATGGTAGTTAGTATTCATATAGATCAAAAGGACTGGGTTGTTAGCAGCATCCAAGCACTATAAATTGTCGTCATCACAAAGCATTCGCACTAGTGATATACGACACCCTATGATAGAATACTACAATAAATGTAATGTATTATATATGCGTTTCTTCGACACAAAAAGCAGTAATTCTGTACAAATATTTATGGTTTTATTGCAGCAGGTGAGAGAAAATCCACTGCGTCCGTCGTTGGTTTCCAGGGAGCCTCTCGTCCTGGGTCAATGGCGGAGTTAGAATTGTATTATGTAGGAATTTATTCCTCTTCATTGGAAGAGACGATGAAAATGTATACGAGAAATCGAGTTATCGTGTGTTGGAATAAAATACAAACCCTTATACCATCCGGTAATAGCAAATGGACTCAAAATTGAGAAATGATACAGTATATACCAGCAAATATGTTGCAAAATGGTTAATATCGTCAGTAGCAGTGTTACACCCAGAAGGAATAATTTCTCCAACTTGATTTTCTGGTAACAAAATAACAAGAGAGTGAAATAATTGAAAGGGGTTCATAACTTGGTCGAAGGTTTTGTTTCAATAGCTTAAATATCAAGCAGAGTAATTCTGTCACACCTCCCTACACATTTTAATTTTAGGAAATATCTTGATCGCACAGTGTCAAAAAAATTGAATGTAATAAGAAATTACTCTGCTTTCTATCACTTTTTTATTAACTGAATATACAGTTACTCAAGTTTCGTAGTATTTACTACATTTTTAAACTGAATAAAAACAAATTGTATCCTAACTATTATATACACGTTGAAGTCTTCACTTAAAACTTCGAAAAGTGGGGAGTGCATAAGGTTCGCCTGCTCCTTTAATATTTTATTATTGAACCGTGATGTTTGTGTTTAAATATTTCGATGGATTCCAGGATGTCCAGACTTTTTCCTTTCGCTTTCAGGTGCAATATTTCAAGATTGTCAAATTCTAGGAATATATGATTGGTTTCGAAAAAATGTTTCGCAAAATTTGAGACATCTTTATGATACCTAAAAGATTGATGTTCTTTAAAACATTTATGGAGATATCTCCCGGTTTGTCCTATGTATACGCTACTGCATTGTTGACAACTTAGTTCATAGACTCAAGAATTATTCAGGAGGTTGTTTTTGTTTTCTGCATTAAAAAAGAGGTATATTGGTGGATTGCTAGGTATGTGATATATATTTTTTATTCAATGTTTTTATTTAACTTTCAGAGCAATCGACTGAAGAGTCTCAAACGCCGTTCTAAAGATGTGCTGCATATTTTTGACAAGTTTTTTCAAAGAGCGGTTTTTCGAGGGATATTTAAGTTAAGGGTTTCTTGGAATATAATTTTTTAATCATAATGTCTTTATGTAACAGCTGTATCGACTTAAATCTGGTAGGTAATTTTGGTCAATATTTGCTTTAGATTCTTTTTATATCCTCTTTGATACTGTGCGATGTTTCTTAATTCTACATGTTAACTGAAACGAAACAGTGTCTATAATATATATAGGACAATTTATTGAATTCAATTTTCAAAACTTTCGAAGGAAATTCTCTGAAATTTAAATTTACAAAGAGGTGTTACAGAATTAGACTACTTGATATCTAAGATATTGAAATAAAACCCTCTACCAAGTAATACATCTCTTTTAATAATTTTATTCTTTATATGATGATTATAATTTGTTTTCCATAAGTTTTCTCGGATGTAATTGAATTTTAAACAAATCTTTTTCACCCTCTGCTTATATTCTATAGACGAACATAGAATGTGAATAATTTTTTGATGTTGAACCTTTAAACGCTCATTTGTGTTCTGGCACCGACTATATATGGTTGGGTTACCAGGTATGCGATATATATTATTAATTGACTGTTTTCAGCTAACTTTCAGAGAAATCGACTGAAGATTATTGCTAGCTGTTCTGTAGATGTGCTGCATATTTTAGAAGAGGTTTTTGGAAAAAAATTTCAAAGAGATTTTTTTAGAGGGATTTTTCAATTTAATGTTGAGCATTTTAGGAATAGAAATTTTTTTTCATAAGTTCGGTATGAAACAGCTCATTGGCTAAATAAAGTCTGCCAGGTAATTTTTGTCAATATTCAAATATTTTCTCCAGATACTTTTTATCTCTTCATAATACTGTGCGATGTTTGTAAATTCAATATGTATACTAAAAAAAACAGTGTTTCTAAGACATTTCATTTAATCTTATTCATAAAAAATTTTAATTAATTATCTTAAATTAAAATTTGTTTACAGGTGCGATAGAATAACTCTGCTTTATATTTAAGATATTGAAACAAAACCCTCTACTAAGTTAAAAATCTCTTTCAATTATTTTATTTGTATATAATGAATATAATTTGTTTTTCCACACATGCGCACAGTACTACGTAGGTATAACTGAATCTTGAACATGCCTTTTCAATCTCTGGTCATTCTACAAACGAACATAGAATGTGAAGAATTTTTTAATGTTGAACCTCTAAACGGTCATTTGTATTCTGGCATCGTCCGAATACATATTGGTAGTTTTGCAAGGTATATATGAATCTACTCATACCAATATTTTCGCAAGTTATAATGACCATAATAATGTTTATTGATACAAACAGAAAAACTGACCCATCAAGCAATCCTACATGAGTATTAAGAACTACTTTCAAGAGGCAGATAAAATTTAATACACACAAATATCACAATGAACACAAGGCAGCTATTCCTCCAAACTGTAGTATGCTTTCCTCGTTAAAATTTTCTTTCTTTGATTTTATTTTTGACATTTCTTCTAGATAGGATGGCATTGTTTCTTCAATCTTTCAAAGAATCATCGCATGATGCCTGCTGAGCTTTTGGCATATTCTCGCTTGAGAGTAAACTTCAGCCCATCCACTTTATCATATGTTTTTGGCCCTTACTCTACAATTGTCCCCGAATATAAAAATCCAGGGTGCCTAACTCTGGGCATATGGAAGCCATTGTCTTGATGTGAACTGGTGCAGAGTCCTACTCGAATACTCAGCGTTCTGATTTGAATTCCTCACTTACTCAAGGCTTCAAGGAACCTTCCAGTACTAACTGCCTATATATTGGAGCATTAAAATTTGATCCTTCTGGCGTGAATACCAATAGACAACGTCCATATCGTGTGATGGCTACCCAAAACATCATCCAGGATTTTGATATGCTCGCAAATGGTCTCGATTAAAAGAAAACGATTACTCAATAAAACACGATCATTTTGGTTGTTCACAATTTGCTGAAAATTTTCTCATCCAAGAACAACAAATTGTCCAACTCATGATGCACGGCCATCGCCGAAGTTTGTTCTGCAATATGTGGCAAATGGATCGTAACGATATTCCAATATCTTTTGGCAATTGATTGCCACTTCATTGATTTCATTTCAATCGTTTTTTTCACTGTACAAACGTTCCCAGCCCCCCCATTGTCTCTGTATCTTGTCGTGGTGAGGGAGCTTGTCATGACTGAAATCCTAGTTTCATTATAAAATGGAGGATATGGTTATGATGCTTAAAGCAGAGACTCTCGATCCAACTTCCTTACTTTGTTTCTTTCTTGCATACCATTCCACCATGCTGTCCCACAATCGTCCATATCCTTCAGCAAGGCTTGGAATCGTACGGGGTAGTTGTGGCTCTGGTAGATGACGGAGTTACGCGGCCCTGCGATCGATTAGAGTTTTGTAATCCATACACGGGCGAAGACGAATCTCTGCTGAATCTCAGCGAGGGCTTTCCAACCTTCGTCACTTATCCGTTGAGGGATCTGAATTCGTCTGCTAGAGGAAAAAGGAAGACTACGACGTTTCGACCGGGGTTAGATCTCGAAAGACTCGCTCTGCTCGCCTCCCACTTTGGCCCCATCTTTAGATCCTTAAGCTCCGGCTGCGGGGTCCTGATCAGTCCGTTGGAGGAAAAAGGGAGACTACGACGTTTCGACCAGGGTGGGATCTTGGAAGACTCGCTCTGCTCACCCCCAACTTCGGTCTCATTCGTGGATCCTTGAATCAATCCTCTACGATGCTTCGGAGCTTAGCCTTTAGTAGTCGAACAGCAACAGCGGTCCTTCGGGAGAGGGATCCAAGCTGTGAAGCTGTTATTTGTGTTGTTTCGATGCACCAAATAAAGACAATCTGCACATGCGGTTGAGTGCTCGGGTAGACACGGCGATCCCTTCGGAGGGGGGTTGACCTGTGCTGGTGCTTCCTTGGTTGTACTGGCGCAAGTTCTCTATTGCCCTTCTTCAAAAATCCTTTCTTTCTCTTTCAGCATATCGAGGCGCCTGCTGGAGTGTCAAAACTAGTGCAGAAACCCGGGATAGCAATGATGACAATGGTACTTTAACATCGGTGAAGAACTCTGCTCATATACCGACTTGTACGACTCTGAGTATGCACAAACGTTTCCAGGATACAAGCAGTCGTTGGTCCACCGTTCAATAGAGTCAGTTTCATTATTATATTTGATGTTAGGATAAATACATTTTCTTCTTCCTCGTCTTACGTGCCGTGTCTCCCAAGAACATTGGCGATTAGTTGCATGATCTTCACTTTGTCCACAGCGGACCTAAGTAGTTTCATGATGCTCACGCTATATTACTGGCGAAGGTTTTCAGCCAAGATGTTCTTTGGCGATCAGGATCATGCCTTCCTTCTTTTTTCTCCTGAATACTTATATGGAAAGCTAATATTTAGGGTTTCTCATCACGTAGGCAAAGTACTCCAGTTTTCTTCTCTTTATGGTGTTGAGAACCTTTCTTTTTTTATTCGTACATTGCAGAACTCGTTCATTTGTCACCCTGTCCAATATTCCAGCATTTTCCGATGAGCCCACATTTCGAGTGCCTCAATCCTTTTCCACATCGTTTCAGCGCGAGTCCACGCTTCTATTCCATAAAAAAATATGCTGACCCTCATAGGAATTCTTAGAGATCTGTTGGTCAACACTTTTTGCATATATGTCCTTGCCTGCTAAATTCCATTCAACCAGCAGCCCAGATATTTGTATGCCTGTACTCTCTCCACCACTTCTCTATTTATGCTCATATCTGTTAGATTAACAGCAATGTTTTTGTTTTTGCTAGCAACTATCTCTTTGGTTTGCTTGTAATTCAATAGTAGATACTTTGGTTATGATGATGTTGTTACTGCCGACAAAAGTGCCTTTAGATTATCTCTGTCTGTTGCCAGCAAGAGTGCGTCGTCGGCATATCTCAGTATCTTAAATATCAAAACTTCACAACAAATTTTAATTAATTGAAATTTTTTTCTCAAAAATTTTTTAAAATTAAACTAAATAAATGCTTTACAAATCACCGTTTCAATTAAGTAAACATAAAGAATTAACACTCATTACACACCATCAAAAGAAGTGAAAGAATCCAAAAAATAAATAGAATATTGATTCAACTTATTTGGTCAATAAGTTTAATCAATATTCTTCTATATTTTCTTGTCTTGATTTGTTTTGATATTTAAGATATTGAAAAAGCCTTCTATCAAGTAGAAAAACTCCTTTCTATTAGCTTATCACAGATAGTTGATGACAATTCCCTTCACAACTAATAACTACTCTATGTTCTGTCCTTTCTTCATATAAATTAAATAAATGAGGGAAAGCAGACGTCTTAGTCGGACTCCTTTCATAATGAGCACTTTTTTAGTTTAAATAAAATAATCCATATAATTGAATTTAATTAAAATGAATTTCCATCCAGTAAGGATCGATTCAATTGAACTTTTTCAGCTGTTTGGGGGTTAACTCTAATATCAACTGTCTGATGCCAGTACAAGTTGGCTATTAACATTCAATTATTTCAGCTCCTTCACATTTTTTATTGTCTCGGTCTTTACTTGGCGGAAATTCATCCTCAATATAAGAAAAACAAATGTTAACTTCCGCTATTTTATTGATTTATACGACAATTGTTTCGTCATACCATGACTTCATCAGATGAAGTAAATCAATAAAATAGAGGAAGTTAACATTTGTTTTTCTTACACAGCTCCTTTACTATCTCACTTGTCTATTTTTCATTTAAAAATAAAGTGGTTATCGCAGATTTTTTTGCTTTTGAATCCACTGCATCAGTTATTGTTGATCGATTTTCACAAAAAGACGCGTGTTTGAAATTGAATGACAAATACACTACCAAAAGCCAAGCGTCTTAACTCATATCTGTCAAAAGTGACAGCAGAGTGAAGTTTGGAAAAAATTCCGTGCCTAACCTTGTACAAGTTTAAAGGTTTATAGGCTTTGTGACGACTGGATCTGAATTTCATCGAAATAAAGGTGGAACAAAATATCGATTATTATGCAATAAACGTTCTACATGTTAGTCTTATCTGGTTTTGAATATTTACTACATACCAATCAATGTGAGGAAGAAGATATTTATTCATAAATATCAATATCTAAATAAATTTCTGTCAGGACTATTATCAATGAAATTCGAGTTTGAAGTACAAATTCAGTCACTTGAAATTTTCACTTATCTAAATAACACTAAGAGAGTTTGTTTAGTATTCCAAGGAAAATGTGTAGTTTACTAATTATAAGGGATTTTCCAATAAGAGGTTTCATTTTGATATTAAAAAAATGAGTATATTTCCAAAGAAAGCAATGGATGTTTATTTAATCGTAAAGAGGATGGTACGAGTAATAATGAAATTTTCCACGACCCATTTGTACATTTGCAGCTGTATCTCCTCGATAACTTAACGAATTCTATCTTTAAGGTCTAGAATGGATTGTAGAGCATTGATATAGACCTTATCTTTCACGTGACTCCAAAGACAAAAGTCTAAAGACTAAAGGTGTTAAATCACAAGATCTCGGTTGACAATTGTGATCACCTCTTCGAAAAATAACACGGTCAGGAAACTTTTCTTACAAAATTGCGCTGCTTGTATTGCGTCTTCTTGTTGAAATAAACGTCATCCAACAAGCGCCTTCTTGTTGAAATAAACGTCATCCATAACAATATCTTCCAATTACTGCTATAAAAAATCATTAATTATAGCTCTGTAGCGCAATCCATTCGCCAGTTGCGCCAGTCTCATTTTCGAATAGGTAAGCTCCAATCATACCAACAGCCCTAAAACCGCGCCAAACAGTCACTTTGAGAATGGAGAGGCTTTTTAACAATAATTCTTGAATTTTACTAGCCCCACATATGACAATTCTACCCTTTAACGTAGCTTCCGACATGAAAATGGGCCTCATCAATGAAGAGGGTTTTTTGATGAAAATTCGGATCATTTTGATGCATTTCAAGGACCCAATGGGCAAATATACGACATTGTTGGTTTGAGTTCTTGTATAAACTGAACTTTAGAAGTCTTAAGACTTAAGTCTTCGTGCAAAATAAGGTTTAATGTCGTTTGAGGAATGCCTAATTTTAAAGATCGATGAGAAATCGACAAACTTGGGTTTTCGTCAATACTACGGGCTGCAGCAGCAATATTATCAGTTGTTCTTGAGCGACGCACACGGTTTCGATTGTTCATGTCACTAACTTGTCTCCAAAAGCTCAAATTTTTTCACCAGTCTTACTATTGCCGACCGAGAAGTTTTTTCACGACGGCCCAAATTGGTTTAGCTTTGTGAACTGTGACCGCAAAACTTTCACCATTTTTGTAATGAATTTTATCAATTTCAATGCGTGTCGTTCTATTTTAAATAATGGCTCAGTTTTTACTTGTCAAATGTCAAAATATGATTGCCTCAAATGTGACAGCTGCCCAGATATCGGGCTCTTTAAAATTAAATTTCTTATTGGAAAATGTTTGATTGATACGGTCTTCACTTGGTGGAAACTTGTTTAAAAAATATATAAGGGATATTATTTATATTTCCACATAAATGTTTTTAATGTAACAATTGTTTCACCATGATGTGGCTTCAGGATATACATTCTACTGGCTGAAGCAAAAGTTCTAGATTAACACTTTAGGAATTTCTTGAAATCAACAGGTACAATGCCCGTAAAATCCTTTTGAATGAACAAACAGATGTTAATAAATTGCCATTACTGAATATCTTTATCTAATGGCATTTTTAGCGGCAAACTCCAATAAACACCCTAAGTTTTTATGACTTGTTTTTCCATTATTTTGTCACGTAGTTAACTGTTTTTAAGCTATATTACACTGGACACCATCAGCCAGTAGAATGTAGATACCTGAAGAAGTCACATCGTGGTGAAACAATTGTTGAATTATAAACATTTTTGTGAAAATTAAAATAGTGTCTCCTATACACTTTTTAATCTTATTGACGAACTCCTTATCTTTGATTACGAGGGTTGCCTTTTATATTTCGTGATTGGACAACCCTAGTGTTGCAATCTGTCAACTGACAGCTCTGTCTTAAAGTTTGATTTTTGAGGTTATGCCTACTCAGAACGTTTTGACATACGAGCGCTATTTGTGTTGTTTACAGTAGCTTAAAAGATTCATCATGGCCAAAAATGGAACTAAATCGTGAATATTTTCGTGGGATTATTTTTTTACATCTTTCGACTTGAATTAACTCATCAACAGTGCATCGATGAACTTAATTCAATTTTTGGCTCCATCAAGGACCAGTCAATCAAGATCGTAGTTCGCTTCAAGGCAAATTTCGTGAAGGTCGTCCAAAAGCAGTTGTTGTTTTGGAAACCATTGATGCTGTGCGCGAAATGATATTGAAATATCGTCATGTGACCTATCGTGAGATTGATAAATGCTAAGGCATTAGTGGGACCAGCATACATTCAATATTGCCTAAAGAATCGACTGTCAAAAAAATTTGTTTGTGTTGGATCCCACACAATTTGTCAATCGTTCAAAAAAAGGTCGAAAGAAATATTCAAAAAATACTATCGCAGTGCTTCAATCACGTGACGTGTCAGGTGACGAATCGTGAATTCACGCGTATGAGCCCGAAAGTGAATAGCAGTCGACTGTATGGGTGTTTCAAGATGAGCCAAATCCAACAAAAGTTGTTCGCTCACGAAGCAATTCCAAGCAAATGGTCGCCTGTTTTTTCGGAAAAACTGGTTATGTCGCTTCCGTACCACGTGAATTCTATCAGGTAATGGTATTGGCATGTTGAGCACAGCTCTTATCCAAGTGACTACTCAGCAGTCTCCACAGTCCACCCCAAGAGGTGGAAAGTGTGATAATGATTACGCCATATCATCACGCGAAGTGAGAACCCTTTCGAAGAGGTGAACCCACCAGCTTCCAGTTTGGGCCTCGACTCGAAAGCCAGAACCGTCCCACTGGTAGCAGCGAAGCACTATTCAACCTCTACTGGCTCTGCAGGTCAGTACCCGAGTTGGTTTGAGACGCAACTCACCCGCCGGAGGGAAATCTTATCCATTCATCCGAACACAGTCTCATGAATTAAGATAATCCCAAGATTGACGACTACTATTGATCCTGGTACGAGCACCGTCTAGCGGCTTGTACGTCCTGACATGCAAAACTCTACCTCCAGATGAAATCAGATGACATATGGCAGGAAAGATGGAAAAACTCGACTAAAGGTAGAATAACATTCAAATTCATACCTGTGGTCGCAAAGGAAAGACCCCTCAATATTGACTTCCTCAAAGCCCAAGTATTGTCAGAACACGGCGAATTCGGCTGTCACCTGAAAAGAATCTGGAAATCCGAATCTAACAGTTGCGACGCCTGCCCCAACGAAACAGACGACCCAATTCACAGGATATTGAACTGCCCTAAATACTTTGACGCCCAGGAGTTAAGCACCGAGAAAACCAGAATGTGGCCACCAGACCTAACGCAAATCCCTCATCTGGAAAACAGAAGCATCTTCGAACAATTAGCCAGTCCCAGCCCGTGCTAATTGGCAACTAGAACTGGATCCCTCATTGCCCTCAATCCAAAACCCGTTGGAAATCATTTCTTATCTGCCAGCGTGGTTAATCCAACACAGAGAAAGAAACCAGAAATTACCAGGACCCCCCCCTCTAACTCGTGAACCACCTGGCCATAATTCCAGAGAATCCCGGGGAACTAACACCCTCCAGGAAAACAAGACAACGAAGCCCAAGTGTTGTAACGATCATCGCGATAGTGAAGTGTCGTATCGGTTAAAGTGGCACAAAGTGAACTCAGAGACACTAGCAGGAATCAGAACAATCACACTTCCCAAATGAAAGTCACACAAACCTGTAATTTGCCTAAACTTTGTACCACTTTATAAACTACGGCATACTGGGCTATGCATCACTGTCCACATATTACACTTCTTCATTTCTTTTACTTCAATCTTCTTTCAATTCATTTATTTCTATACTTCTGCAATAACAATGTTCCCAGAAATCAGGCACCCAATATGGTGCCACACATGTATTTCTTAACCATTTTTTTGACATAAACGTGCCGTTGGGCACCTTTTTTTTTATACGTCCTGACTCACCGAACCCATGTGAAGTCATTTGATTGATCCTGGCGTCATGCACTAATGGCAGAGCCATTTTGTCGAGATCCACAAACCCCAAAATGTTACGTATTCATCCGGGGTCAGGACAGGCTGGTCGAACCGTCAAGTCCCGCTAAACCCTGAGTCGTTTCATGAGAATATCCCGTACATGAGGGTCTGCGAACAGATAAAACAAATACCCCCTAGTCCATTATGCAGACTTTCAACCACTGCCCCCTCGAGTCCAACACCAAAGGGGTGGCCAGGTGGTACAAGTAACACCTGTGGGCAAACCACCCCCCCGAGGTAACGCAGTATGCTACATAACGCACTCGGCCATTACACACAAAAATCCGGAGATTCATACTGCGATAGGGTAGAGTACGCCAGTTTTAAGGGAGAAGTCCTGTGCTGCGACAGACTCCCTGCCACTGATTTAATTAACCGGCTCAGCCCTCCATTTCACCAGAACCACAAAACTAGGGCCCCATTCGAAGATCTTCTACCTTACAGGTCCAGTGACTGGCGCGAATGGCATTATGTTAGGCACCAAGACTTAACCCTCCATTTCGCCGGGACGAAACTAGGGTCCTAGTCCTGACAAGCACCTCCATCAGGTCAAGATCTAATGCCTGGAGGCGTGTCGCATCCGTACCAGTAGAACGCAGAACAGTCAATTTTGAGTGGTATACAGTGTTTGTTTGCTACTTGTCTTCAAACCAAACGCCGAAGACGGATTACTCTTCACCACAAGAATGCGAACTCTCACACATCGTCTCAAACAACTGCATTTTTGAGCACTCAAAACGTCGATTTGTTGAGTCATCCGCCGTATAGTCCTAACTTAGCATCGAATGACTTCTTTTTATTCCCGGACTTGAAAAATAAACTGAGAGGTCTGCGTTTTGAGACACCTGAAGTTCAGAATGCATGTTTTGGAGATACCTCAAGCAGCGTGGCCAACGTGCTTAGACAATTGGTTCAAACGCATACAGAAGTGTTTAGATCTTCATGGGAAATAGTTTGAAAAACAATAAAGCGATTTTCGATGATTAATTTTTGTTTTTGTTCTCTAATCCCGAAATATAAAAGGCAATGCAGGCAGTATTTTGAAATAATGAAATTTGTTGATTCAGATGACGTATTATCACAATAAATTAGAGTCAAATGTTTTTATCTTCCAAATTATCATTTTATATACTCCATAGGTTTCTTTCTTTTGTGATATTTTTGTATTAGTTACCTTATTCACCCACGATATGGAACAGCTGGATTCAACCCATTCTTATTGCGCGTAAGGGATTTCTTTCCAACATAAAAATCGTCTCACAGAAGCCTTTGTGGACGTCATCGGCAATACTTTCCAAGAAACTATTTCACAATACAATGTGGAATAAACAAATTTGAATGGTTACCTCCGCCACTGTATGTTGCTGCTGAACCAGCTACTCTCACACCTCGAATATTAATATTTATTATAACTTGTCCCGGACCAGAGTGCTTTTACGGCTACTGCCCCTTCGCGACGAAACAGCCTCTTCTATCGGCCACAATAGGAATTCCACGTATGGAAATTACGATTTAATTTATCACTCTTATTTTCCATTGTCCATTTACATCGGGGTGTTAATTTTATTTATTTGTCGTATTCATTAGTCCTATCGACTCACCTGAAAAATTATCTGTGGTTATATTTGAATACCGGACGATTCAAACACGAATCTGAAATCGGTAAATTTATTATTTTAGTACGGTGTCATAAAAGTTACCAGGACTCTGTCACTGAAATACAGAATATGTATAATTCAGACAAATTTATTGTGTCGCCTTCTAAAATAATACACTTAAGCTAAAGAATAATGGAGTCTGTGAACTGTGTCGGTCATTACTATTTGGTAGTTGATCATAATCGAAACAATTTCTTAGAAATTACTGTTTCCATACCAAAAAATTTAAAGTTAACAAATCTTAACAAGTAATAATAATATTGGTTCTTCATTTCAAATCCTATCCATAAACTACAAAAGCTATGTGGAGACGAAATGAAATAGTGTCAAAACAAAAGACTTATATACAACTATATTTAACTTAGAAATTCCTCTAACCTGTAAGGTTTCAGCTCAAAAAGAAATCTATACAAATTTCTTTTGAAAATTTTCTCATCTTTTACAGTTTTGATGTTATTCAGTAGAAAGCTACATATTCTAAGTAATCTATGTTCAACTTGTCTTTGGGATGTTGCTAAATTTGATTTGGGATAGAGATAGTCTTCATTTCTTGTCTCGTAAAATTTTTTCTCATTTTCATATTTTCGAAATAGTTCAGTATTATTCCTAATGAAGAGGACTGTCTTCCAGAAATCCCCCCTGCAGGATTGGTCATATTTTAAATTATTTATTGTTCTGGCCACCTTCTTCTAACTAACAGTGCAACTAACAGTGACTTTATATTTCCTGCTCCATAAAATATAATACCAAATCTAAATTTAGATTCTATAGTTGCATGGTATACTGTTTTCAAGTAAGTTTTACTGATATATTTGAATACAATTCTAAAACCATAAATAGATAAAATATAAAAAGGCTTTTTACTTAATAGGAGCAGTATAACAAAATTTGTATATCAAAACAGATTTAATCTGTCAGTCTTCTATAATTTTAATTTCAAAAAAATTTTTATTCAAAAAACTTTTAGAATTAAATTAATGTGTACATAAGCACCGCTCATATTTAATACAGGTATATAATCAAAACTCAATATACGATGTCAAATGGAATAAATAAATCAACAAATATAAAAAGGGCAATTAAAATTAATATATAAATATTTGAAGGAGACAAAATTTTGTTTCTGATCTGATCAATATGAACACCAATTCCTTTTCAAAAACATAAAGCACAACTCAAGGACTTCTCAAAAAATATAATTTATTTGAAATATTTAATATATTTAAATATTAAAATAAGTTAATTCAAAAATCTCTCAAAACATGCACCAAATCTTCAAAAAACAATTAGAATTCCGATATCCTCTTCCTCGGCCCTAAATAATATTTAAAATATCAAAATCAACTAACAATCAGTATATCTTACCTTAAAGTGGTAGCGGAAATTGCTTAAACAGACTAACTTTAAAAACCCAGATAGTCTATGTTCTTCACAAAATCACAGAAAACTGTAAGGTATCATATGGTTTTCTTTAAATCATTAACATTCCATAATGAGATTTATTCCAGCCTAAATATAATTATATATTATGTATAAAGTAAAATAGAAAAACGCCTTTTACTTGATAGAAGAAGTATAACAAAATTTGAATATCAAAACAGATTTAATCTGTCAGTCTTCTACAATTTTAATTTCAAAAAATTTTTATTCAAAAAACTTTTAGAATTAAATTAATGTCTACATAAGCACTGCTCATACAAAATTTTGTCTCCTTCAAATATTTATTTATTAATTTTAAATGACTATTTATATTTGTTGGTTTATTTATTTCATTTGACATTGTGTATTGAGTTTTGATTATATACGTCTATTAAATATGAGCGGTGCTTATGTAGACATTAATTTCATTCTGAAAGTTTTTTGAATAAATTTTTTTTTTCATTAAAATTGTAGAAGACTGACAGATTAAATCTGTTTTGATATTCAAATTTCCATAAATAGATGTCACTCTTTCGCTTAGGTAGTTTACATGTTCTTTCCAGTTGGAATTCTTATCTATATGAATTCCCAAGAATTTAGTGGATTCAGCAAGGTCATATTTTTCTTGATTTAAAATTATGTTATTAATTCCGTCTATTTTTTAGTTGGTTGATGTGAAAAGTGTTAATTGTGTTTTTTCCTTGTTTAGAATCATATTATTGTGTTCAAACCATCTAGGTTTCACATAGATGTTTAAGTTCCTGGATGTATTCCTCAATTATAAGTTTATTAGTATCATATTCATAGTTAATAGTAGCCACTTTTCTAGGTCTGTTTCAAATGTGAGTCTATAGTCATTGGGGTATATTATAAAAAATAGGGGGCCAACAATGCTACCCTGTGGTATGCCTAGAATAATCCTGTAGGGTTGATTTGATAATTTTTATTTGTACTAATTGTTTTCTGAAAGAAAACTATGATTTGACCCATTATAATGTTGGTCCTCGAATTCCATGAAGTTCTATTTTATTCAGTAAGTTTTCACAGATAATGCAATCATATGCTTTGGACAAGTCCAAAAACATACCCATGGCTAACTCCTTATTTTTAAAAGCTTCGACTATCTTAGTTATGAATTGATAAATTTCAAATTTCATAGATTTTCCCTTCAATTACCTGATACTGTCCCAAAATTTCATTTTCTAGATAATGTTCCATTGTTTGTATGACGAATGCCATTTCTATAACCTTGGAGAAGCTTGATAGTATACTTATAGGCCTATAATTGTTGCAATTATTTGTGTCACCTTTTTTATAAATCAGCTTTACAACTGCAATCTTCAATTTATCTGGGAAAATGTCATACTTGAAAGAGTTGTAGATGATGTGACTCAAGGGTGAAATGATTTCTTCAGCTGTTTGTTTTGAAATATTTCGTCATAACCACTTGAGTATTTCTTTTGCACTGACCTAAATAATTCCCGTATTTCAGCTTCTGTCAGGTTTTTCAGTCGGACAGATCTATTTAGTTATATGATGTTAGTGCCTTTCATTGATGAAATATCTTTTGTTAATTATGTAGCACTTATGAAGCGACTATTCATCTCATTTGAGATTTTCTGAGGCTCGTCATTCAATTCAATTTGCCTTTTTTGTTTATTTTTCAGGGAATTTCCTAAGGTCCATAATGTTTTGTTCTTGTTATCGGAATTCTCTATCAATGTTTCATATTTTTGTACTTTCTGTCTCGTTAAGAATTTATTATTATTTTAGGATACTCATCTTTGAATACATTGTTGTGGGATCTTAGAACTAATAATGTATTTCTGATAACAGGATCGGTATTATTTATTTTGTATTTTTGGTTCATTGACAGTTGACAGTGGAAATGCTCTATCGAAATGTTTCAAATATATGGTGTGGAACATATTAAACTGGTTATCTAAATCATTTTCAAGTATTTCATAAAAAAAACTTCCAATCTTGATTTACCAATAACTCTTTGAAGAAATTGATGTTTCTTTGTGATAGTATTCTCTTGAAAGTTTTATTTATGAATTTTGAAACTTATTTTCTGTGCTGTATGCTACGAAATGTGTGTTTGATTGATACTTGTTACATATATCTGCTCAGTATTTGTGAAGATGTTATCGAAGCAAGTGGCTATTGTAGGTGTTATACTTGTACGTTGATAGATGATCTGCTTTAGGTTGTATGTTCCAACATGCTCATTAATTTCCTTTTCATGATGGAATTTTTAATCATATTTATATTAAAATCGCCAATTACTGAAGCTATTTCACTGCAAAGTTTCTGCAATACAGGTTCCAAATTTTTTGAGAGTATTTTTACATTTTCATCATTGTATATTGCTATGCAAACCTGCTTACATCCTTCAATGCGGTATTCAATCCCAACACATTCAAATTTTCCCTTGATTGATATTTTCCTAATGTCTTTCCTTTCTTTGGCCTGTAAATTATTTCTGGTATATAAAGCGCCCATTTGGTCATAGATTATCACCAATCATTAGAATGCTGCAACATAATATGAAACCAGTCCAACACGCCAAATACTTAGTAATCACAGTTGATAATAAGACCAATTTTAAAATACATTCCAGTAATAAAAAAAGAGAAACAATTGCTACACTTTCAATCCCTCACCTACAAAAACCCTCCCATTTGGGAATATGTTTCTTGCCATTATAAAATAAAACACTTGTTTACATTTTCTACTTTATTTTTGGTATTGACGTACGTTTCGTCTTTGCTTGAAAGACTTCATCATAATATTACAACTAATTTCTACCAAGCAACGGCCCAATCTATCATAAATATGTTTCTTTTTGAAACCGTCGTTAGCATTAAAGTCTCATAATATTATAAATACTATATATCGGGTGTTTTTTCAGAGTGATAGAACTTTAAAATGAAATAAAACACATTTAAATTAAGATTGAACCCAATATCCTCTTTATTTGAGAGATAATTTTATGACATTTATGATTTAAAAATAATTTCCGGCATATATCAACCAGGACTAGCTCTGAGGAACCGTATTCCACCAAACAAATTTTGGACCACTTTTTCAAGTAATTCATGCCTTATTTCATCAATAACACAAGTTATGTTGGCTTCCCGAGCGTCTAATATTTCTGGTTTATCCGCATAAACCAATCACTTGACATAACCCCAAAGAAAATAATCCAGTGGAGTTATGTCGCATCATCTTGGAGGCCAATTAATTGGACCATTTCTCGAAATAATGTTATCGCCAAATCTTTCTTTCAATAAATCAATTGTTACGGTAGCAGCATGAGGTGTACCACCATCTTGTTGGAACCAAAACGCTTCTGGGTCGATACCATTCAAATTTTGAAACAAATAATCATTGATCATCGATCTGTAACGAGCACCATTCACTGTAACATTAGCTCCAGCATTGTTTTTAAAGAAATATGGACCGATGATGCCTCCAGCGTGTAAAGCAGACCATACAGTGCATTTTTCATGATGCAATGGAACCTGCAGAACTTCTTGAATATTCCAGCAGCGATATTTTGTTCTGTACGTACAGTTATTTGTCTTGTTGTTGTTGCCGCATCGAGTAGAGAAAATGTTGACCGAAATCTATCGATATTTGGACGAATAAGCTGCTCTGATGGACGATTATGTAAACCATAAATTTCACGAAGTGCTCTATAAGTTTGACGAATAGAACACTGATTTTGAAAATAAATTTCAACAATGTGTAAACGTTGTTGCGGCGTGAGTCTTTTCATTATAATTTGTTAATGCTTACCGAACAGAAATATCAAAACAACATGGCTTCAACTTTCTGTCAAACCACAGTTATCCCTATGGAAAGTTCTGTCACTCTGAAAACAAAAACACCCCATACTTCATTCATAAATTTCTCGCAATTATAGCTGCATATTAATAATTAATCAAAAGAAGTTAGTTATCCCCTAACCTATAAAATTAGTAAACATTTTTCTCCTATGAAAATACCATATTCAAGAAAGTGTTTTTTATTAACAGCGCCCTATTTTGTTTTGTAAATAAAACACATTATTTATTCGAAAATTATTTAAATTTTTATATCATTATAAAGCACAATGGATACCATAAATTATGAAACAGGACATCATTTAAATGTCCACCACGGAAACGCTCGCAGGAATTAAGTCTTTGAACCCAATTTTCCATGACTTTCTCACACAAATCAGGTCGTATGTTAGCAATTACTCGTTCAATATTGATCTGTAAATCGTCCAATGGGGTTTAATCGCAGGAACGAGGTGGATAATTTATCGGTCCATTTGTTCCGATTTTTTTTGAGCACCAATTACTGAATATACGACGCTTTAAATGGTCTATTATTTTAAGTTCTTGGCTTAAGATAATTTTGTATGGATCTTTTTTCGTAAATTTCGCCACAAAAGGTCTGGGAGATGCCTAGTGTTAGCACTTCGGTAGAAAATTAGCAGACTGTATGTGTAAATTTGATAATGATTAGAAATACACCACAAATCTCAGATGGACACTCACCCTCATCCACTGAATTCCTGGTTAGTTGGGGATCCCCTTGTCTGGAACTCTGACACCAACACCTTGTTGAACTATCGTTCTTGTAATAAGAAATTCTGAACACTTTTTGCTTTGAAAGAATTAAAAAACTCATAAGCCGGAAAAATATCGAACGTAATGTCGATCCGTGATCATTAAGAATCTGGTCGAAGAAAAGTCTCTCGCATGCGCACAGTGTCATCTGAAAGATGAGTGGTGCATATATGCGCAATTTCAGAAATAAATTAGGGAAACTTGAATGCTGCACTAACATAGCCGCCCACAAAAACCCCTATGGGTTTTTCTAAAGAAAACAGAAAAAAAAAGTTTCCTCCTTTTAAAAAGAACACCATGTAAGTCACCAGAAAATTAAATTTAAATAATAGAAAAGAAAAATAATAACAAATATAGAAATACATTATTTTTATAAAGGAAAATAATTTGAAAATCAATTTCTCGGAAGTGGACAAAGCTTCACAACGGGTCTACGGAAAATACCATTAGCTGTTTTCACCGCAGCTACCCTATTGTGTCCATCCTCTCCCGGAAATAATTCCACAATGCGACCAACCGGCCATTTAAAAGGCGAAACGACATCGCTTTTGATCAAAACAAGGTCGTCGAACTCAATTTCTTTGGCCGGCTCAGCCCACTTGAAACGCTGCTGAAGTGTATTAACATATTCCGCGAAGTACCTTTTCCAAAAATCTCGCTGCATTTTCTGTATAAGCTGCCATCTAGACAGTCTGTTTAATTTCAAATGAGAAACATCAACATCAGGAATTGTTGAATTCAAGGGTTCTAAAGTGAGAAAATGCCCTGGTGTGAGCGGAATTAAATCATTAGGATCTGAGCTCTGAGAACATAATGGCCTCGAATTCAGAACAGCTTCGATTTGACAAATCAAAGTTGTAAATTCTTCATAGGATAGTCGCTGATCTCCTACCACTCGTAGTAAATGAGATTTAACCATTTTTACACCCGCTTCGGCAAGGCCATTAAAATGTGCACCCGTAGGGGGATTGAAATGCCACTGGAAACTTAGAGTTCCAGAAGTTTCTTGAGCTAACTTCAAAAATTCATTTTGAGCTCCAATGAAATTCCGACCGTTATCGGAGTAGCACGCATGAATCATGCCACGTCGAGAAATGAATCGACGGAATGCCGCGATAAAACTACACGTAGAAAGCTCCTGCGTTAATTCTAAGTGAATAGCTTTGGTTGTAGTGCACACAAAAACGCATATATAAGATTTTAAATATTTTGCACCCTTTATGCGATGCATAGTTACGAAGAAAGGTCCGCAGAAATCAATAGCAACGTGAGAAAATGGCTTTAATTTAGAAATTCTGAAACTTGGAAGATCAGCCATTTCAGGTGGTTTGTAAGTATTTGGACGGGCACGAAAACATTGAAAACAATTAGAAATAACTTTTCTTATTGTTCGACGAGCTGATAGTATCCAATATTTTTGAAGAAGTAAATTATGTAACGTTTTTGAACCGGGATGTAAATATTGCTTGTGAACCGACTCTACAATCAAAATCGTTAATTTATGTGAGCTAGGCATCAAAAGAGGGTGTTTTGCGGCATATTCAATATAACTGGATTTCTTTAAGCGGCCGCCCACCCTGAGAAAACCTAGAGAATCTAGAAAGAGTGAAAGTTTCCGAAAGGGTTTAGGTAAAATTTTGTTTTTGTTAATAATTTCTATGATATCAGAAAATACCGAATATTGCGTATGTTTTATTAAACACATCAACGATTCATTCAACTCATGAATTGTTAAAATGCCTGTTTGTTTAAGGGAACCGGGTTTTGAAATTTTCGAAAATCGTAAACAGTAACTTAAAATTCTTTTTATTTTTTCAAGAGAGGAAAATTTATTTAAAAGGTTATCTAAATCGTCCATTGGAATATCTACATATAAAGATATACTTTTTTCTTCGGCAGAGACTACATCATTATTAAGTTCTGAAGTTTGAGCAGAAAAATTTGGCCACTCGGTTTTTGGGCTGGATAGGAATTCCGGTCCATTCCACCACATTTCGAAACGAATCAATTGCAATGGGTTCATTCCTCTAGATGCACAATCGGCAGCATTTAGAGATGAAGGAATATACATCCATGAATCGGGAGATACCAGTTCCTGAATATGGTGTACTCGATTGGCAACAAAAGTTTTCCAACGGCTCGGTGAAGCATTGAGCCAAGAAAGAACTACCTGTGAATCAGTCCAGCAAGTGATTTGATCGAATAAGAGTCGACTAGAAAATGTGTCAGTCACAAATTTGACCAAATCAGCCAAAAGCTTTGCAGCAGTCAGCTCAAGTTTAGGAAGAGTAATTGTTTTTAAGGGGGCAACTCTCCCTTTAGAACAGATTAGAAATACGTGAATAGAATCGCCTCTCTGTAATCTGAGGTAAATTACCGCTGCGTAACCTATGCTTGAAGCGTCACAAAATCCATGTAACTCACATCTCTCATATTGATCAAAGGTGATTCGCCTAGGGAGACGTAATCCAGAGAGTTCTGAAAGTTCACACTTCAATTGTGTCCATGAATTTTTAATGGACTCGGGAAGTTCTTCGTCCCAATCCTTTTTCAAGGACCAAATACATTGCATAATGTATTTTGCCTTTAAAAGAATGGGACACAGAAAACCCAATGGATCGAAAATCCGACCTATATCGGACAAGATGCCTCGTTTTGTGAGGTCTTTTGATATATTTTGGCACTTGTAAGAAAATATATCGAGAGAAGGGTACCACTGAAGACCTAGAACCTTCAGAAATGGTGGTTCATCCTTATCAAAGGACAAAGGAATCTGACAGTCAGAATGGTCTAAGGAAGAAAGCAATGCTGGAGAATTACTAGCCCACTTCCTCAACATAAAACCTCCGCGACTAAGCAGATCGATTAAATCCTTTTGAAGAGACAAAGCTTCAGAATCAGATGATGCACTACCCAGCACATCATCAATATAAGTTTGATCCTCTAGTATCTTACTAGCCATTGGAAAGTTTTCTCTCTCTAGGAGAGCTAGCTCACGAACGGTACGCATTGCCAAATACGGGCTACAATTGAGTCCGAAAGTAACTGTATTTAAGGTATACTCTGAAAGTGAATCGTTTGGATTAAAACGCCATAGAATTCTTTGGAAATTTCTATCAGAAGGAGATATTAAAATTTGTCTGAACATTTGCTTTATATCAGCTATGAATACCACTGCGTCTAAACGGAAAAGTAAAAGTAAAGAAACTATATCCTTTTGTAATTTTGGACCAGGAAGTAAAGTGTCATTTAAGCTCACACCTCTCGAGCCTTTTGCCGATCCATCCCAAACTACACGAAGTTTTGTGCTTACGCTCTCAGGCTTCAGAACACAATGATGGGGTAAGTAACAAAAATTATCATTGGGTATAGCTTCCGATGTGGCTAAAGACATATGTCCACTGTCAAGATATTCTTTCATGAAATCGGAATAAGAAGAATACAAAGATGGATTTTTTAATAAACGTTTTTCAAGTAAGAAAAATCTACGATAAGCTTGAGTATAAGTATCTCCTAGAAATGGTTTCGAATTTCTGAAAGGAAGCGAAACTATGAATCGACCGGTGGAATCACGAGTGGTCGTTTCTTTGAAAAAGGTCTCACACTTTTCATCTTCGACGGAGTAAAAATGCTTATCAGGAATTTGCTCTAATTCCCAGAACTTAGGAATACAGATGTCGACACGAACATCGGATTGAAGAAGAAAAGTTTTTGTTTCTGAACTTGTAGACGGATTGTTAACTTTACCCAAAAGAACCCAACCGAAAATAGTTTCAAGGGCGGTAGGCTGGCCTAATTTTCCAACGATACGTCCATTGAGTAAAATATGAGTGAAAAGCTCAGCACCAATCAGAATGTCTATTGGACTTGAGAGAAAATAATTTTCATCTGCGAGAGGTAAACCCTGTAAATGGTCCCATTGTCCCTTTTTAATAGAAAAAGCAGGTATATTAGAACATAATTTTGGAACAACAATAGCATCGAAAGAAAGTACAGGGCTGTCGGAATTTGTAGGTTTGATATCGCATGCAGTAATACCTTTTGAAGAAAATGAAGTCATTTCGTTCAAACCAAAAATAGTTGTAGAAAATTGATGTCTCTGTAACCCAAGATTACGAAAACATTTTTCGCTTATGAAATTTGATTGACTTCCTGAATCAATAAGAATGCGAACACGTTGAAATGTGCCATATCTATCACGGATATCTACCGCCGCAGTAGCCAATAATACTGTATTTTGTTCGGAAAAGGTGTTACCTGATACAGTTGAAGAATGTGGAATATTTTCTATGATAGTTGAACTATTAATATGGATCAGAGAGTGATGACGGTTATTACAAGTGCGACATTTGTACGACGAAAGACAATTATTTAGATTATGCGAATGATGTAAGCAATTCAAACACAGTTTATTTTGTTTGACGAAAGAAAAACGATCATTCGGAGATTTTGACAAGAAATCAGAGCATTTCGACAATCCATGTGAACCTTTGCAAAGGTAACACTTAACATTGGAATTATAATGAGTATTTTTTGTTTGTAATGAAAAACTATTGCTGGTCTTGGAATTATATTTATTATTACACTTCTCTTTGCTTACTGCAAATACTTTATTTTTAGAAGTAGTCAAATGTTGAACGGATTCTAGGGCCTTGCATTTAATTTCAACAAAATTATAAAGTTCCTTATATTCTGGAATTTTGCTAGAATCAGTTTGAATTTCAAAATTAGTTCGAGTCTCAATATCTAGTTTCCCTAGAAGTATATAGAAAAGTAAAAAATCCCACTGATCTGTACTGAAATTTAAAGCATTAAGAACTGCCAATGATTCGGAAAAGGTATTGAGTAGAATACGAAAATCTTTTGCAGTATTGCCTTTTAGTGAAATGAAAAAAATTGAATCTAATGCATTCGAAGCTATAAGTCTTTTATTTTGATATCTGTCAATAAGTTTTTTGAAAGCGGTGTTATAATTGTCGTTATTTATGGCGATACCATTTAGTAATTTCAAAGGCTCGTCTTTTAGGAAGGAAAATAAATATCTGAACTTTTCAACATTTGAAAGATTGGAATTATCATGAATTAATTTCTCGAACAGATCATGAAAAGTTGACCAAATTTTTGGATCACCGTCAAAAGTGGGTATATTAAGAGGTGGGAGTTTTGCAGAAGCTTCAACACTAACCGACGACGAATTAGAAGTATCATTTTTACTCATGTTATGATAAATAGACAAACCTTCATAATAAAAGTTTTCAGTCTCCCTTCTTATTTTCTCATGTGTATCAAATTCCGCCTCATCCTCAATCAGCATTATAATCTCATTATGACATTCTGAAAACCGCTCAAATAATTTTTTAATATCATCATACCTAGCCTTTAATTGCCCTCCTTTCGACGTATCAGTTAAGCTTTGCTTTGCAATAATGTAAAATTCCGAAATTCGACTAACGTATATTTTACGTTTGCTTTCAAATCTTTTGATGTTACTCATTTTTTGTGAAATATTTTATTGAATGAATGTAAATATAAAGTGATATATGTAAAGAACCAAATTATGCGAAGAAAAGATAATATAAAGAAAGTTTATTAGAACAGAAAGGGTGTCAACGAAAACCTTGGAAGTTGTAATCGTATTTGAGTTTTAATTATTTTCCAATATGAATTGAAAGAAGAAATATGCGGAATGAAAGAATATGTTTATATCGATTGAAGTGAACCTAAGTTGAACATATGGTTTTTTTGTATGAAGCGATAAGCGTATACTGTTTGTACGGATTTATCGATTTCCTACAATCGATATGAATGAAAATTAATAATAATTTGATGGTGACCCACGTGGAAATCTCGAAGTGAAAAGAAAGAAAATAAGAAATCACTAGTCAACCGGTTCGAATGGACCAAAATGTTAGCACTTCGGTAGAAAATTAGCAGACTGTATGTGTAAATTTGATAATGATTAGAAATACACCACAAATCTCAGATGGACACTCACCCTCATCCACTGAATTCCTGGTTAGTTGGGGATCCCCTTGTCTGGAACTCTGACACCAACACCTTGTTGAACTATCGTTCTTGTAATAAGAAATTCTGAACACTTTTTGCTTTGAAAGAATTAAAAAACTCATAAGCCGGAAAAATATCGAACGTAATGTCGATCCGTAATCATTAAGAATCTGGTCGAAGAAAAGTCTCTCGCATGCGCACAGTGTCATCTGAAAGATGAGTGGTGCATATATGCGCAATTTCAGAAATAAATTAGGGAAACTTGAATGCTGCACTAACACCTAGTTCTTGTGAACGTCAAAAAATAGATAAATTTTAGTCTTCAGGAACATTTTCACGTACGTCAGCAATATTCTCTTCACCTCGTGCATTTCTTTGTCTCACTGGCACTGTAACATCATGAAGTGTAAAATTTGTTCCAAATTTCTTCAGTAACTGTTCAACTGTTCTTTTATCCGATTATAACGACCAAAAATTACAGATTGCGATTTCTTGTAATAAATTTGGATTATTTGTAAACGTTATTGGAGTATGTTCCTTTCCATAATTGGTAGGCGTTGACGAATACAACTGTCAACGTCACAAATAAACAGTGGCGGCCATATGTCAATAATGTCAATTTGAAAATGGGGCTTTCTCATTGAAATACCTTTTAGAAGGTGACAACCATGCAAACTCAGAGACCCAATCACATGCGTGTGATTCCCTGTCATAGACCACATTGAAGTTTTGAACTATTTAGGTTAAATTTGGTTATAATTTATGGATAACATGGTTGATCAATGTGAAATATTTGAAAGTAATCAAAATTCCATGATTTATTCTATTATGGGTAGTAAACACTTATTATACACCCTTGGTTGGTAGTAATTTGAAGAATATTGAATTCCTTACAGAGTTGCTAGCACGTATTATCAGATTTGTTCATCCTTGTTGCACGCTTTAGTTCTGATATTAGTCTTTCTCTGCATAATCTAAATGTTGTCCTCACAACAAATAAGATTTCAACAGAGGCATCTTTCGTCTCCTTAGGATAACAAGTCTATGGATGCAGAGTATTTACTCAATAACAGGTACAAAAAATAATAACAAGAATGCAAGTGTAATAAAATATCGGCTCAGTAAAGTGGTCAACAGACGCTATTCAAATATATTGAATATTTTAGAGTTACAAGGACAGTTTCAAAGTATTAATCAAGTTAATGTTTCGGTTGTTTGATAAAGATGTTCAAGTCATTTCAGGGGTTCTCAACATCTAGTCTATTCAACGAACAAGTCGTATAATTATTGTACGGCTATATAACACACTATCCTCCTAACAAAATTTGGCTATTTTTATTTTGTATAATACGACATAATTTTCGATAACTTCTTTCGGAAGACACCAAATACAATACAGTTTTCAATCCATTTTATAATTTGGGTAAATATCGAGCTATGGTTACTAGAAGTTACTCTATTAGGTCGGGATAGTGTGTTGTGAACAATACAAGTTTGTACTGTTCACCCAAGTCAACCCAAATGAAGGTTTATCCAATAAGAGATTTCAAGTGGTATTGAAAAAAAAAATATATTTTAAGAGAAATCCATGGATGTTTTTTTCAATGTAAAGAGGAATTTACGCCATTAACACTGGAAAACGATATCAGCACGAAATTATTTGCATTTTTATTCAGTCTGTTATAAAGTCTAATGCCCATATAGTAAGGACTCTTTTCAAAGAGGGTTAAACGATGTATTGGGAATAAGATTTCATATTTTAAATAACTTCTGCTTGTTTTTGAATACAAATAAAATTGTTATATATATATATATATATATATAAAGATTTCTCGACATGACTGCAGATAAGACATATTAGAAATAATTCTCATGATACGTTTTTGTGTTATGACAATATCCTGAGTGCCAGGACTGGCTCCCCAAAATAATACACCATATTTAGCTTTCCTTTGGAAATTGGCAAAATATAGTATCCTTCTAGATGTTTCATTCAGCTATCTTTATAAAAATCTACAGCAATAGCAGACGCTATTCAGCTTTCCATTAAGGTAATATATATGATGAGAGCAGTTCAAAAACTCATCTACATAAACACTCAAAAATGTAGTGGAACCACTCACTCTAAGCTGAGCACCATTGATATAAACCGAAGGTGATTCACGACGACCAAATAGTGCGAACTGTGACTGTAATATTTTTCACCATTTTTGTAGTGAATTTCAATAATTTCAACGCGCTGTTGAATCGTGTATCGCTTCAATTTTAGTTGACGTAGTTTTTATTTGTCAAATGTCAAAATACGAAAGCTTGAAAGGTAACAGCTGCCCAGATAACGGGCTATTCAAAATGAAACCTTTTATTGGAAAACTCTTTGGGTATCGTCCATTGTTGGGAAATAGGCAGCATACGTACTCGAATCATGTTGGATTCAACATTAGCACCAATTGATTTTTCGATAATCTACTCGTCGGTATATGAATTCATTTTAAAGTACGTTGGAATTTTCAAGGAAGTACAAGAGATGTTAAAGTTTTTTGTCTTTTATTATTCTCATCACATAAGAGTCACTTTCAGTAATCGCATCTGAAAACGATGCCAATTATCCGTTCAGTGGAAACCAACAATTGTCAAATTTACCTACTATACCCACACAAATAACAAATTTGTCGGAACAACTATCAAATGACGGAGCATAAATTATCAACTGCATCTGCGTGCCGAACTCCTCTTATTTACGATCAGTTGACAACGCCACATCTTGCTTTCACGCCATTTTATAGCACATTGACCGTGGCAATTTTCTTCTGTCCCAAAATTTATAACCATCCGTTTAAGCTGCTTTCTTCGTTCGAGTGCTCGAAAAGTCAATGCGCCAACAAAGGAAGTATACCTGTTATCAAAGGATTCCATAAAAGTTCTGTTTTACCGGCGGCAAGTAAAAGTAAACCTCATCTGGGGTGACTTACCCAGAATTAAGCAGCATTATTTTGTCCCCTTTGATGGCGGTCGAAGTTTTATTGGTGAGTCCTTAATTACCACCAGAAATATGAATTATAACCCAACAGGACTTATTGTGGCCATAAAATTTTTTATTGGCATTCTGTCGAGTTCATTGCTAACATTCAAGGACGACAATGATAAGTAAAAAGTCACTGAAGTATAAAAGTACATTTCTCTGAATTGGAAAGAATTGAGTGACCCTTTATTTTTTCCATATTTCAAACAAGTGACTTTAAATTCAGAATTATATATTCTAACCTCTACAATATATATTGAAACTATATAAAAAAACTATCAAATTGATATCCTTATATATAAAATAAAATAGAAAAAGGCTTTTTACTTGATAGAAGAAATATAACAAAAGTTGAATATCAAAACAGATTTAATCTGTTAGTCTTCTTCAATTTTAATTTCAAAAAAATTTTTATTCAAAAAACTTTTAGAATTAAATTAAAGTCTACAATAAGCACCGCTTATATTTAATAGACGTATATATTCAAAATTCAGTATACAATGTCAAATGGAATAAATGAACCAACCAATATAAAAGGGCAATTAAAATTAATAAATAAATATTTGAAGGAGACAAAATTTTGTTTCTGATCTTACCATAGTGAAACTAATTCCCTTTCAAAAACATAAAACACAACTTGAGGATTTCTCAAAAAATATGATTTATTTGAAATATTTAATATATTTAAATATTCAAATAAGTTAATTCAAAAATTCTCTCAAAACATGCAATATATCTTCAATGATATTTATATCTAGTTATATTTCTTCTATCTAGTAAAAAGCCTTTTTCTATTTTATTTTATACATAATATATAATTATATTCAGGCTTGAATAATTCTCATTGTGGAATGTCAATGGTGTGAAGAAAACCATAGAATGCCTTACAGTTTTCTGTGATTTTGTGACGAACTGACTACCTGGATTTGTTACATTCTAAGGTATGATATACTGATAGTTAGTTGCTTTTGATATTTAAATGTTATCTAGGACCGATGAAGAGATTATCCGTATTCTAATTGTTTTTTGAAGATATATTGCATGTTTTGAGAGATTTTTGGATTAACTTATTTGAATATTTAAATATATCAAATATTTCAAATAAATTATATTTTTTGAGAAATCCTTAAGTTGTGTTTTATGTTTTTGAAAAGGAATTGGTTATAATATGGTAAGATCAGAAACAAAATTTTGTCTCCTTCAAATATTTATTTATTAATTTTAATTGCCCTTTTATATTGGTTGGTTCATTTATTCCATTTGACATTGTATACTGAATTTTGAATATATACGTCTATTAAATATAAGCGGTGCTTATTGTAGACTTTAATTTAATTCTAAATGTTTTTTGAATAAAAATTTTTTTGAAATTAAAATTGTAGAAGACTAACAGATTAAATCTGTTTTCATATTCATCCTTATATATAATCAATATAAAATATTTGTCAATGTCTCAGAAAAAACTATTTTACATCCCGACAAGAAATACGTTTCATGTCGGGATGTTGTAAAAAGGTCTTTTCCTAGACATCGAAAAATATTTTATATTGATTATATATAAGGATATCAATTTGATAGTTTTCTTATATAGGTTCAATATATATTGTAGAGGTTAGAATATATAATTCTGAATTTAGTGTCAAGTAGATTTTACTTCTATCAAGTATTGACTTACATTCAAATTGATTTTCAAACATGTGTTTCTTCATCATTTTTTCTCTCTATAAATCCATTTCAGTTCGTTATAGAAAGCATAGAAAACCCAATTAAAAACAAATTTAACATGAACCTTGTAAATTTTATACCAAGATTCCCTACATCCTCTTAAAGTATACAAATAATTCTTTGCTTTTATTATTATCATTTCGCTTCTGTAAGATATAAGGTTGTGCGGAAAGTAATTTCGTTTTTTCCCGACAGAGGATTTAATTGTATTTTTTCGAACCCAACTTCACACTTAAGTCGCATAATTATTATATGTTTTGAGAGCCGATATAGCAAGCTCAATTAATTTTTTTTTTGGTTTATGCTCTTTTAAATATGGAGAACAATAAGCAGCATTTTGCTCATTTTTCACTTTTTTACTATAGAAGAGGTAAAAATGCTGTTCAAGAAAGAAATTAACTGATATGCATGGAAAAGATGTGTTGACAGTACGCCAGTACCAGAACGGGTTTGCAAAATTTTGATCTGGCAATTTTGATATCGGAAATGCACCATGTTCCGGAAGGCTGTTTGAAGCAGATAAAGACACGATAAAGGCACTAGTTGATGCAAATTGGCGAATAAGAACACCTGAGATCGGTGAGAGGTTACATTTATCGAATTTAAGTATTTATGACCACCTTAAAGGCCTGGGTTTAACCTCGAAGCTCGATATATGGGTTCCCCATGTTCTCACGGAGAGAAATTTGTATTGACGTCTGTGATTAGCTTCTCAAACGTCACGGAAATCATCCATTTTTGAAGCGCATCATTACTGAGGACGAAGAATGGGTTGTATTTAACGATGTCAAACGTAAGAGATCATGGAGCAAAAAAGATGAACCGGCTCAAAGCATTTCGGAAGCCAATATTCATCAAAAAAAGGTGATGATGCTGTCTGCTTGATGGAATTTTAGAGAAATCTTTTTTTTTTGAGCTTTTACCGGATAACATAACAATTAATTCGGAAGTCTGTCATCAGCTAGATAAACTGACTGATGCACTTCGACAGAATTAATCAACAGAAAAGGTGTAGTGTTCCATTAATATAATACGAGACTTCATACAAGTTTGGTCACTCGCCAAAAGCTTTTACAGCTTATAGGGATTCACTGCCACACCCACCATATTCTCCAGATCTGTCACCATCGGATTATCAATTGTTCTGGTCATTGCAACATTTTGTGGACGGTAAAAACTTTACTTCAAATGAAGAGGTCAAAAATCACCTGGATCAGTTTTTCGCCAGCAACGACCAAAAATTTTATGAGCGTGGAATCATGCTCCCATCAGAAAGATGGCAAAAGGTGTTGGACCAGAATGGCCAATATATAGTTTAATAATATATTTATTCATTATAGGAAAATCGTGTTTCATTTTCTCAAAAAAAGACTAGATTACTTTCCGAACAACCTAATAACTGAATGTTTGGATCTTTTTGCGCGTTCGTTTTAGATTTCCTGAATCTACAATTTTATAGAATTTGTTAACCTTTTCACAGGATGTTGTTTATTAATTTTTCATATTGTTGTTTACCACAAATGTGCTCCTTCTATACTAATTCAAAGCAATAATTTCGTGAGTTATGCTCTACTAAAAACTATTACGTTTTCAATCTTTTCGTCACAATGTCTCCATTGAACAGTGAAGTCCTTCTGTTTGTAACTAGGATTACTTTCGAAAAAACAACTTGAAGATTTCAATATGCAAGGAATATTCAACAGCAAAATGTGAAGATTAACAACTTCATAACTTCATAACTTAAATGATGTTCATTTTCTATTAATATGAATATAAATCTGGTAAATATAAAAAATCGATCATAATTTAAAATGACACAAAATACAGGTGAATAGTTATCAAGATTCATCTTCAGTTCTGTATGTTTCTATTTTGCTGCAGAATAATTATGCAAGAATGAAAGCTCTGATATTAATAGTATAGATTCAGAACATGATTTTTTTTCCAACAGAGTACCTAAAGCTTTCATTTTTTTGGTGATTTCATCAATTTTTTTGAAAACTTTTTGAAATTGAATGAAATAAATGCCTTAGAAACACTGTTTCTGAGTTAGTAGACATATATAATTAACACTCATTATTGTGTTCAATATTCTATATTTTCTTTCGATTTTTCTATGTCCTTTTGATGCTGTGAAATGAGCATTAATTCTTTATGTCAGCTAAGAAAGAAACAGTGTTTCTAGGCATTTATTTTATTTTATGATGTTTCTAAGAAACTTTATAAAATTTACATTTGTAGAGAAGTATAACAGAATGATTCTGTTCAATATTCAAGATATTGAAAAGCATTGTGTCAACAAAAAATCCTCGAATCATGGAAGATTTTTGTCGCTAAGTTGGCAACTCTCTTCTATACTTCAGCGGAGTTTGAGTTAATCTTTAATTCATCTCATTCGTGTTTTACCATTTTCAAAATGGATTAAAGCATCGAGGGACGAATCAAATTCAAAATTTCTTCTTCAAATGCAATTTTATGTGAGAGAAAACTGAAAATATCACATAAGATTTACAATTGATCGACTTTATTGGAAGTTGGTTTGTATGAGTAGTGAAAGATTTGCTTTGCTCTGGATAGCAATATAGCCCTTTAACTGAATATTAGAACCACCGTCAAAGTAAAGAGATTCATTGTTTGAATGTGAAAGAGATACACAGTGCCGAAAGACCTGAGGAGAAAGGTCATTGTCTTAAAAACATTTATGACTAAAAACTCAGCAAATCCTATTGAATGACCATCATTTTCCGCTGATATGACATCGACTTATCTTTTCTCTGTCTATAACTCAAAATATCACTTCGAAGTACCTGCTCAGAAGATATAAATTAAAAAATAAAAATGGGGTTAAAAATGTTTTGTTGTTTGGGTTTTTCATTGGCAGAAGTGCATTATTTCTGAAGCTGCCTACATTGAAGGCGATACTCGGTTTTTGATAACGTGTATTTGGCTGATAGAGTACGGCTCCAATATAGCAGATTGAAGGTTCAGGAATCGAAACTTGAGATTTATTAATTTCTTTCATATAATATGTGAACACTTAATAATAAAAATCTGTGTAACCTAAAACGCTTACTATAGTTATTAATGAGCGATTGTAGAAGCTTTATCGTTAAATATTCATTATGAATGATTACACCATAAAATGAATTCCAAACAACTAACTTTATTTCCGTTATACTCTGTGTAGTCCAGAATATGGGATTCACTTAATGTCCAAATTTAATAAAAATACATTGTCCTTAGTTTGGAAACTACTGTAATAATCACTAATATTTTTCAACCGAAGGAAAAGAAGAAGGATCAAATCTTGTTGCTTTTAGATAAAAGAAATTGTTTTGCTGAGTGAAAAATTATGTTAAAAATTTTGAATGTCTTATTTTTGGAGTTTGAACTTGAAATCAGTTGAAGTTGTCAAGCAATGAATTTCCTGGATATTTAAAATATTCCTTATTAGAGTGTATTATTGAACATATACTAATCACTCTTTTTTATTGAATGACTGTTGTATCAATGCATTTGAATTTTTTTTATTCATTAAAGAACACATATACCACATTAGATATGATATCTTGATATATTGGTGTGTTTCTATTATCTTATAAATTATATGATATAGGGTTGCATGTTGAAGGAAAAATTAATAACAATAATTAATATTCTGATTACCATCCATTCCTTCCTCTAATTGTTTCCTGTTATACATTTTAACAATTTTGTTCCTATCATTAATAGAAATTGAACAAAATAATTTTGATCAATAGTTATCATATATTTCCTTGTATGAAAACTTTCATTAAGATTTAAAATTATGTAAACTTTTAGAAGTATGCTGTCTTCATTCACGTGTATTGCTTGTAATCGCCTACCAGCTATAATAGAAAGTACAGGAAAAAGGGGATCGTCAACCAACCGGCTCCCTTATATCTTCGTCCAATTAGATCTTTTGTTCTTGGTTCTACTCCCTATTCGGCATTAGGGTTTGATTTATCTCTGTGAAGAATCTGACAACACTTTTGGGTTTATTTAGAACCAGAATTAATCTAACTGGCTAATTTTAATAGTCGCTTATCACAGAACTTTAAGGTTAATGTTTAATTCTCAATAATTTTTTGAGCATTTACTATTTTTGTTGCCCTTTTGCCTGGTATAGTCGTAAAAAATAATACAGTTTATTTGGACAAATTACTGAAGAACATTAGACGTTTTTGGCGGAACAAACCTATCATCAATCGGAATATTTGATGATAAGTATAAATATGAACCAACAACTTAATATATTATATCCGTCGAAACACTATGAAGCGAAACAATTGATATTTTTATAATAAATAAGTGTGATTATAAACAGTATTATTCAGTACATCACTTAAATGATTTTCTATCAAGTAAAGACCGATTCAACAAATACATGATCTGTTTGCCTAATATATTTTTGATGATGCGGGAGGTAACCTTACTTTCTATTTCCAAATAAATTCTGTCGTTTCTTAATGATACCACTCGAAATGGGCTGAAGTGTCCTCAAGAATACTGATCATATGATCAGATAAATATTTGATAGATTCGGTCTTTACTTGGTGAAAACTCATTTTAATTAAAAAAATGTATATGAGACAGTAATTTATTTGCACAAAAGTGTTTGTACTACTGCAACAATTGTTTCACTATGATGTATATAAGACAGTATAATGTAATACCTGAAGAAGCCACATCGTGTTGAAACAATTGTTGAAGTATTACAAAATTTTTGTGGAAATGAATTACTCTCATATACATTTTTTTAATTATGATCAGATATTTATATGTGCATCACTGATGTTCGGTTTCATAAAGATTCGGTGATCACTGGATATTTTTTATATATTTATATTATTATCCTCCAGTGTTAATTTCCGACCCAACAGTGAAATGGTGATCAACAGATCAAATTGTCAAATTTGACAAACGGATCAACGAATTTGGATTTCACAAAACAAGTTCAAGTAGTTGATCACGTGGATCAGTTGATACGAGAAAACAACATAGTTTCATTCATAGACTTTTGAACATCCCTCTGAACAGAGTCAATTTCCGAAAAGAAGTCAATATAATTGAAACTATACGATGAAAAATGGCTATAGAGCTGAAGACATTGACAAAATAATTAATAAGAAAACTTATCACAATATTAAAGAAAATGAAAAATTTTATATCAATATAAATGATCCTTATGAAGAAAATATGGTTTTCAATGATTTATATAAGAGGTTTCAGCAGTAGGAACTCTAATAGTGTTCATAAAATGGAAATTAATTTTTTAGCAGTAAATAGAAATAATTTAGCTAAGATGTTGGTGAACAATAAATAAAGAAACCCCAACTTTACCGAATGGGGGATTTATCAAATTAAATGTTATGATTGTAATGCTACATATATAGTACAGACAGGCCGATATTTACAACATAGAATCAAAGAACATAGGATGTCTATTTTGAAAAAGAGAAATCAACCCGTTTTGCAGAAGACTGAATAGATAATTAATGAGAAATATCTCACTTACTATATAATATTAAAAAGGGTAAATTGACGGACTTTTTGAAGATTCTTTCAATCAAAAAAGCCATTGAGAAAAAGGAGAATTTTACAAATTCTCAACTACTCTTTGGAACACCCCTCTATTGGATGCTGCTATTTCCATGCGCCATAAAAATACACAGATATCCCAAGTGTAATAAAATAACTTTTTCTATTTTGAGCTTAGTTCTTTTCTGTACTCGTTTGAAGATGGTCGAAAAACCGAAACACGTGTTAGGAATCTGAATAAATTGTGAAACATAAAACCTGTGTGAATTTTTTTCAAATAAAATTTTTATAATATTTCACCCACTGCCAACCGCATACTCAACATTCATTTAAAGTTTAGGGGACTCTTGAAAACTAATATTGAAAATGTGAGGGGGGGTAATTTTGACGATATACTCCACCATTTGAAAAGGGAAAATAACCCATAACAAATAACTATTTATTTTAAAATTGTATTTATGCATTGATTTGTTTCCTATATTCAAAATCTGCTTTGCTCATCTAGTCATTCGAGAACATCGAAATGTGGTCGATTGTCCCTATAATATATATTAACGCATAACAAGGGAGGCCTTTCATTCGATAACTTTCATAGATAAAAGACGGATTAAGGCCTTCGATAATCCCTCGGAAAAAACCATGAATGCAATTCAGGCTTACTAAAATAAATATCCAACAATGGCAACTACTTACACATTGCCAACCTAACAAAAGTAGACAACAAATACCAACAATGAAATAAAACACGCTCAATAGACATTATTAATCCAACCAACAAACATCCAACACGTCCTGTTTGAAGCAAAATGATCTCTAAAGCTGGAATGTTTAGGGGAGGAAATCGGAAGCAACCCTTGAAATCGGGGTTTCACAGGAGTAAGCGTTATAATAATTCAAAGCCATACGAAGTTAGGCTCCATACGCTGTCTGTTGGCTAATTCTTTTGGACAGTGATATTATACCTTCAGGATGTTTATCCAGGGGTGCAGTAGGCTTTTATACATTGATAAAGTGACGTTTGAAAAATTATTCACTGAATAATTTATGGCGAATATTTTGTGTCAAAATATACTTCAATTATACTGTTTTTTGTTGAATGAGAATATTATAGATTTTTTATGCTCAACATACCTTCTTTGGAAATGGTTCTAAAATACGAATATAATGTGACTCTATTCATAAGTTTGAACTACGAAGGGAGTTCTCTAAACTCCCTTTATTTCCATATTAAAAAAAGGTAAATTTTGTTCTTTTATATTGAAGTATAAGCTAATTATTTATAACTGTCATGTTTCAAAATAATCAAAAGTATTAATATTTTCTTGTGCAAGTACAATTTCTACCTTTTTTCATAAGGGATACTTCATATAAAATAGGTGAAGACACCGATTCTGATGCTATGAAGAGGGAACCATATTCATTTTTTTTCGTAATAAATCAATGAAAGTCTATAGCAACTCGTTAAATATTCCAAGTTTATAATATGAAAATACATACCGACGAAACGTTATCGGGGATTGTCGCTCACAAAGATTGTCAAAATTCTACATGTCACTATAAATTGGCACAACTTCCCTATATTAACGCGAATTTTAGCGTTATTTGTCATTTGGTTTCCTCACAGTATAAATTTTGTATTGCATAATATAACTCCGCGGAAGGGTCGAAAAAGTTGTATTTGGTGACTTTATCGATACATGTGTGTAAGTGCTACAATTTATTCGAAAGAAGCCGAGATGTGATTGTAGGTTTGCCTTGCTTTGGCCGGCGAATGATTGTTGTGAGTCTAAGAGAGACGCTGCAATTTTTGTATCTCACGAATTATTTCGTAGCAATTTGAATACTTGGGTTTTCAAGACTCGCTCACTGTGGGTGTTGTAACACAGGGCGCTCCGCCATAAAACTGGCGTGGTTATTTCGATCACATATACTCTATCCCTAAGGGCCAATTTGCCAGAAATAGATCTGTGCTAGCTTTAAGGGAAGGGATACTACGACGTGTTGGTTCCTTGAGTTCGTGGATTCTGATGTTGTGTTGAGCTCTTCTTGGCGATCGTTAGTTTTCAATGGCTCCTTTTGGAAAGAAGGCTACCACTGCATAGCCACTAGAAGAAAGATATTGTTTTGAAGCTAGCAGTCTTCATTGGAAGGAAAGGGGGACTTCTGTTTCGTTTTGCATGCTGATTGGGCGTATTCCAATCCCACGCCTACGGAGGCAATGACTATGGTCCCAACGAGCAGATAGTCTACTATAAACTCAACTGCGGAACTGATCATGACTCTCGTTGCCGCTAGACTAGTGCTGAAAGTTGAAACTCAATCGCTAAGGGTATGTTAGAACGTGCCGATTTCGATCCCACATCCATAAAATCCATTGTGAATGGTAACAAGACATGGCTAATCAAGTCTGATATGCGAACCATTGACAAGTTTCGGTATGGCATCTTCAAAATGGGCTGAAACTGCAGAAGGTGCAGGTGTTGATTCAAAGAGAAGATGATATGGACCTTTTTTATTATCACGTTGCTGTGCTCTTGGAATTCTTGCCAGAAAGTTAGAAAGTAAATAGAGGATACTATCTGAATATTATGCAGTGTTTGGGAAAGCAAATTAGCCCAAGAAGACCAGATTTGTATAGAGAAAATTCATGAATTTAATACCAAGACAACGCCACTCTCAAAAGTCATTACGAACGAAATTCTGGGCAAAATCTGTGGAATAACTACCGTATTTTAACGATATAGCACCGATCGATTTTTTTGTTTCCTAAATATTTAAATTATCACTTCGAGGCACTCGTCTTCAGTCGATAGAAGACATAAAAGAGAATTCGTGACAAGTACTGAAATCGATTCATGAAAATGCGCTCAAAAAAGATTTGGTGATTTAATAAATTTTGATGGATAGTAAAATACACATTTTATGTTTCACTGACCGATTCCCGGTACTTTTACACACTAAAGTCTGTTTTATTTAACGAACTGTGCAGCACAAACTACTTACTCACCCATTGAAAATTGTTACACATATTTTTGGCTAGTTCAGCCCTGCATTGGGGAGAGGTGGTAGTTGCACACAGCGCAGATGATGATCGTGCATGGTGTTTGCATGGCTATAGACTTAATGTGCCATCACTAATTTGGGGTACCCTCTTTGTTACCACATGAAACTTGCAATATGCTGCAATAAGATTGATTGTATTTACCCAGGAGAACTTTACGGTTATCAGACTGTTCGGAAATATTGGTCAAATTCCCCTCGATGAGATCTGGACAAATTTTATTCATGTTTAAGAGTACCTTGGATAATCTGAGTTAGATCCGAGCTAAACGGTTAGCTGTTTGAGGATGGGGCAGGGATAGAAAACAACGAAGATGTACTCGCACTGGAACAAATTATTGAAGGTTCCCCTATTATGAATTGAAGTTTGAAACGGGCGACGCAAGATGTGTCATACTGATTGTCGTGTCTGTCGGTGTATTGCGGCCGCTTTTCTCGCAATGTTTGGCTTAAACGTATCAATTATCGTCAGTTCACCTCCTTTGTGATCCATTCGTTCGATTGTAGCAGCTCATACGCCCTCATGGCATTAGATCTTGTCGCGATGGGTGCGCTTGTCTTGACTAGGACTCTATTTTTATCCCGGTGAAATGGAGGGTTAAGTCTCGATGCCATTCGCGCCAGCCGCTGACCCGTGTGGTAGAAGATCCTCCGAATGGTGTTTTGCGTTATGTTGGAATGGAGGGCTGAGCCGGTTGATTCACTCAGTGACAAGGGATTCCGTCGCAGCACAGGGCCTCTCCCTTAAAAATAGCGTACTCTACCCTATTGCAGTAATTCTCCAGATGGCCGAGTGCGTTATGAAGCATACTGCGTTACCTCGGGAGGGTGGATGCCCACAGGTGGTACTTGTACCATCTGACCTCCGGATTGGTGTTGGACTCGAGGGTGTAGTGGTTGAAAGTCCGCATGCTGGACTAGGGAGGTATTTCATTAATCTGTTCGCAGGCACTCATGTTCGGGATATTCTCATGAAATGTCTCAGGATTTAGAGGGATATGACGGTTCGACCGGCCTCGTCTAAATCTGGATCTATTGTGTAACGTTTCAGGGTTTGTGGATCTCGACGAAACGGCTTGTCCGTTGGTGCTTGACGCCAGGATCAATCGAAAGACTTCACATGGGTTCGTGGGCCGGATGGACGGAGATCGTTCTAGGATCAATTGAAGCATCAATCTTGGGATTATCTTAGCTCATGAGACTGCGTTCGGGTGGATGGATAAGAAGTCCTTCCGGCGTTTGAGCTGGGTCACAAACAACTTGGGTACTGACAATGTATAGCCAATAGAGCGTGGATAATGCTTCGCTGCTACCAGTCAGACGGTTATAGGTTTTAAAACTGAAGCCCAAACTGGAAGCTGGTGGGTTCAACTCTTCGGAGGTGTTCTCGCTTCGCGCGATGATATGGCGTAATCCTTATCACACTTTCTGCCCCTGAGAGCAGACTGTAAAGACTGCTGAGTAGTCACTTGGTTAAAGAGCTAAGCTCACAGGCCAATTCAACTAACTGGAAAACTTTACGTGTAGCAGCTCATAATACTCCACACCCCGCTGTTCCCACCAAATACACAGCATAATCATCTCGTCATGAATATAAGGCTTGACAGTTGATCATGAGGTATTCATACTCTGCCCGACGTTTTGGATTATAATAATGAACCCAATCTTCATCGCTAGTTACAATTCGGCGCAAAAAACCCATTTTGTGGCTTTAGAGCAGTTGTTCACACGTGAAAAAACGACGTCCACTTCTCTTGGCTTCAGTTCACCCACATTATCATCATCAATTTTTAAAGGCACCGCCTTGTCGTTGTAGTCAGATTTGTCGGTTGAGAGCCATTCGTTTTAGCTGGAAAAATCTTGAACAACCTATTAGATGGAATACTTCTTCAAAATAAGATTTTCTTGGTAGTCTTTGAGGTCATTTGCAAATTATATGGCCTTCCAAAATATTTCTTATCTATTGGTGATGAAGTGCCTGTTGGGTTTTTTCTTGATTTATCTAAGGCATTCGATAGCGTGAATCTGAAATTTTGAACAAACTCTCTTTATATGATATTCGCGATTGCCAATTGGAGTTGCTCAGGAACTACTTTTCTGATCGAGTTAAGAGGGTTTGTATTGATAGTGCAGTACTAGTTTCATGTCAGAGAATAAATATATCAACGTAGGAGTTCTCAAAGAAAGTAATCTGGGACCCTTTTTATTTTTGATATACATCAATGAACTCGACCTCTTGTTGTTTCTTGACGATGCGAGTGCTTTGCTGCGTAGCAATTCGAGTACTGAACAAACTAGATTAGCCTGCGATTCAGGTCACCATTGGTGGACTCAAAATGAGTTACTTCTCAATGTTAGTAAGACTGAGTGTGTGATTTTTAGAACGATTCAATCTAAAAATATATATTCTCAGTCAAAACCTCTGGATAACAAACACCCAGGTCAAATTTTTGTCGTCGACAGAATTTCTTGGGGCTTCGTTTGATTGTCCCCTGAAATGAAATGATCATGTGCGTCAAGCAAAAAATTCAATAAAGTTTTGTACATAATCTGGGTATTGTCACGGAGAGTGAACATGAAACTTTTAAATACAAATGATCATGGAAATTTTGTTTCACTTCTGAGGTACGGGCTTGTCATATGGGGTGGAATCAGTGATATAAATAGATTATTCATTCTGCAGAAATACGCCTTGAGGGCAATAATAGAGGTCATTTTAGAAATAATTCCATGCTTACACTTCCGGGACTATATGTTTTGGAATGTCTGCTATTTGTGAGAAAACATCTCCAATATGTTAATGATCTGTTGATACTTACTTAAAGAAACACAAAATATATGTGTAAAAGATCAATGTACTATCTAAGGAAGTTCAACAATGTATATAAAACAAGAAAACTCAAAATCGAAATAACTAAGTTGTGATCTTTTTAATCGGTTTCCTCTTTTCTTTGTTTATGATTGCATTGATTATGAGAATAAAGTTTATGTTATGTTATATTATTTAATTCATACAGCACCGAATTTCCTACCTTTTGGATCATTTCCGTTGCTTTTAAACTTCGGCAAATGGCTGGCTGAAAGACTTCCAGTGTTTTTCCGAGTTCTTTTTGCGTCTGTGATGGACCTTCATTTAGTATTGCCCTTAATTCCTTATCTTTAAACTTTGGTGACACTCCCGATCGTTTTTCGTCTTCCAAATCAAAATTGCCACTTTTATATCGTTCAAACTACTTCTGACACGTTCATAACATCCATGCCTTGATGTAGCACTCAATTTTTCGACATCTTGTTTTTTATTCATCCTATTAGGATGTCTTTTGATTTCAATCATTTTATTTAGTAGTCTCTTCTTATAATTGTTTTGTTTGCCTAAAATAGCGATGTTATTAAAATTATTGGCTGAGCATTTTGAGGGCAAACAACATGACTACGATTTTAATAATGTCGCCAATTTAGGCAAACAAAACAATTATAAGAAAAGACTAATAAATGAAATAATTGAAATAAAAAAACATCCTAATAGTATGAACAAAAAACAAGACCTCGAAAAATTGAGTGCAATCGATCAAGGCATTTTCAAAAGCGTTGAACGCCCGGTACAAGTTCCATATAGATGATTGTGTGTTGTTTTTCGGGTGCACGTATTTGCTTTTATTCCCTCACTGCAACAGAGAACATTCTAGTCACAATTTGCATGTCAACTGTGTTTGGTAGTCGCAAGAACTGATAGATTTCTTACCATCTAAAAGAAATTCGAGAAATTTTATACTACCTTAATTCCTGAGAAATTTTAGGACATAATGCCCTTTAAGAGCATTAACATTTTATCAATCAGAACAGTGGAGTAATATCTTGGATGTGGGTGATATTTCTTTTTAATTTTCGTATTATGTTATGTTTTTATAAAAATTTATTGTCGTTGTTGTGTAAGACTTTAAAATCCTATTTTCTAGTGCCCTGAGAATGGCCTAATTTAGGTCGGAATGTCGGCAAATACAACATATTTATTTACTATTTATTTATGAGTATTTACTTGACCTATATCTAACCAAATTTCCCTAATTATAATATTTTATTTTTTATTTCATTTGTTTATTTTTTATTGTACTTATTTAGTTTTAATTTTTTCATTCATTTATTTTTTATTGCATTTATTCATTTTTATTTTATTCCAATACAATTTCATGCAAATATTGATACAATAACAGTGTTTATAGTTGCATAATAAAATTTATTAACTTGGAATTATCATTCAGAAAATGGATATTATTTCGCCAATTTTCCTGCTGAAGCTGTATTTGTAGTAGTATTTCATTGAACACATGTGCTTTACGTTCAAGTTTGGTAATTTACATAAGAAGGTTTCCAAGGCTAGTACTAATGTTACTACTATTTCGTTATTTGTAATTGTTAACAACAAAAATTACCTTCTGATAATTTCTTTTTAGATGAGGAAGAGTTAAGATGTTTTTTTTCGAAGAAACATCGACTGCTATTGCGCGCTTAGCAAATACATCATACATTCAAAGACATTTTGCAAATCTGTGTGGGTATCTCAATTAGCTGCAGCCAAAAACTGTAAGCAAATCAACCTGTTGTAGCTGCTCGAAAGGGTCTTTGTGGTAAAAAAAACTTCAATATCTCCTAGTAGGAGTAGAAGCAATCATTTTGAAGTATCATCATTAAGATTTCTTTTCAGTATCTACAAATTCACTGAAATGTAAACAACATAGTTTTTGCGTGCTCTGAAAATGTTAAATTTGTATGGAATAATGTGATTTTGCGTTGAGTTTCATTTCAATATTCTTCAAAATTAAGAAGAAGGCTACCGGAAGTAATCGCATTTTAGTGGATGTCACACTCTAGTTAAACGAACGTGTAAGAAGTGGTTTGCACGATTTAAAATTGGCAATTTTGATTTAGACGATGAAGAACGACCTGAAGTGTCACCAAGGTTTAAGAATGAAGATTTAGAGGCGGGGTTCGATGAGGATCCATCACAAATGCAAGAATAACTCGCGAAAACACTTAGAGTCACTCAACCAGCCAATTGTCATCGTTTAAAAGCAATGGGAATGATTCGAAAGGTAAGGAATTGAGTGCCGTATGAACTAGATATATCGAATGACGTTTTGTCACATGTTAACAACTGCTACAACAGCAAAAAAGGGGCTAATTGTATTGAATTGTGACATTACGATAACCCAAAAAGACGGGCAATGATAGATACCTCATCATCTACTGTCAAGTCGAATAGTCATTGCGAAAAGATCATACTGTGTATCTGATATGACCAGCTGGGTGTGGTGTATTATGCTATCATCGAACGAAATGATCACTTGGGAGGCCTACAAATGACAAAGTTAATGATGCTTTTGGGCCGAGAAGAACGGCCGTAATACGCTGAGAGAAATGACAAAGTTATTGACAATGCATTGCAACGCACGGCCACATGTTGCGTAGCCCCTTAAAACGTACTTAAGAACTCTCAAAAGAGTATTCCTTCCTCACTCACCGTACAGCACAGACATTACTCCATCCGATCACCATCTCTTCCGATCTATGCAACACGGCCTGGCTGACCAGCACTTCTCCAATTGCCATGAAGTCAACAAATGGATCGATGCATTGATAGCTGCCAAAAAGCTGGCATTTTTTCCCGATGGAATCTATAAATTTCCAGAAAGATGGGAAAAAGTAGTGGCTAGTGACAGACAATGTATTGAATTTTGAATGTATAACCAATTTTTGAAATAAGGCACCAGTTTTCGAAGAAAAAACCGCACGAAATTACTATTGCTGCTAATAACATGTTGCACGAACCTGAAAATAAAGTATTTAGCCTATTTAATTGATAAAATTCTCACAAAGCAATTTATGTTTGTGTATTTAGAAAACATTACAATGTGGATACAAATGTTGTACAAAATTTCCAACCATCATTTCTCATGCCAGACAACGAACGATGTCATAAAACCAAGATCAGATACCAAAGACAAAACTTATGTCTTCGACACGCCGATATTGATTCAGGCAAGGAATTTAGTCTTGTAAGTGTCCATCAGAGACTCACGATGATCCAGGTGGCATCTCATGCCGCGCTGACTGAAATTCGAGGCGTTCCCGACATCCTCATTCAAACAAAAAACACACAATTATACAACAATAGGCCATCTACGCCTACTAACAGAGAACTAACAGAGGAGATATCGTGTCCTCAACGGAGACCATGGATAGATACAATCTTTCGATTATCTGAGCTTACAGATCTCGGGACTCGTTGCCGAAAACGGACACCTGAGAGATCCAAAGCGTTTCTCGAAAGAAACGCGGTTGATGGCCCTGAAAAGATATCAGATAGAAAAGAGAGATGAAGTCAATTCCATCTCTTATGCAGCGAATTGATGGACAAGGTGCTTAATTTCCATTCCAGCTTTATGCCTGCTCATTCAGTTTCAGCTACCGACACTCGGCATTGAAATATTTGATGTGTCAGGATCTTGATTAGCTGGAATTTATACCTACTCGAAACGTTCTCATTGACTATCTTATAAAATTTTTTGAGGGACATAAGTTCTATAGAAACATTATTGCAGTTCTTAAAATTGATAAGATAGTGTATGGTAGTTAGCACTCAACTTCGTTCAGTGAAGCATACGACAGTTTGAACATGATTTTACTTTCGCAGCCATGTGGTGAGGTTGTTCAACGTTTTAATTTGAGGGTAGAATGCGAAGTTCCATACAGGGTGCCAAGTTATATCTGGCCATATTTCATAAGGTGATTCTACAGGCAATTTGCAACAAAAAGTTACCGTAGAGTATCGTCCAATCATTTTTCGTTGTAAAGTTATTCAAGATTCTACAATTTTTTCACTGCAAACATAGTATAATTAGAAAATCATCCTAATCAAAATGTAGTGGGGACCATTCGAAAGAAAGTAAAATTTTCCTTACACTACGGTGTTTTAATGGGTTTTTTAATGGTAGAAAAAATGATTATAAGATTTTCTTCAGCCATAATCTTTGCTTCAAATTCTGCCTAATTCATAAAGCTTTTTAACGACGTATAACACATTCTATTAAATCTTCATTTTCATTTGACAATGGATGTTGCACTGTGAAAGTACAAACAGTGAAATATATTAAATGAATTGAGTATGCGGTTGGCTCTAGGTGAAACATTATAAGAATTTTATTTTCATTTTATTGCTATTGATAGATCAGCCCGAGAAGAAGTGAAGTCAAGTAAGTAGTTCTCCAACAATACATAGGTCAACTTAAGAAGATATTAAACAATCTCAGAAGATTTGAAGAAGCAAGCCCCATCGGAACAATCCGAGAAAATTTAAATTGTGAATTCATTTTTTATGATAGAGTCAAAAATCTCACGGAAGTAAGTTTTGATGAAATAGAATCGAATGTATTAGAGAAAGGACTGTAATAGATATAGAAACGTTAACCTCTAAAACTGAATCAATATTAGAGATATCAAAAAAATCATTAAGTGGTAAATTTTTAATAGCTCAAAATTTAAATTTGAAAAATATGCGTAGATTAAAGAGCTCCGAAAATACATTTGTAAAACATATAAAACAAAATTCAATTTAATGATCTAATTAAAAGCAAAGCATATACAGGAAATCCATTATGTGAAACACAGAGTATAAAACCAAAATGGAAGACTTAATAGAATCAGAAAATTCCAGAGAACTAAAATTAGATCAAACAAATAAATTTCACAGATCGGCGAAACAATTGTCTAATGGTTACAAGAATATTTTTAGTGTTAAAAACCCAAAAACTTCAAATGTCATGAATCCTACAGCACCCGTTCTTTAAGGAATGCCAGAATTACATCAAGAACACATTCCTATGAGACCTGTTGTTTCATATATACTCCTCTGTCAAGAAAGTACCGGGAATTTTCAATTAAAACAACATTTTTACATTTAATCGTCAAAATTTATTGGGTCGCCTTCAAAATAGGCTCCATTTGCTCCAATACATCTATGCCAACGGCACTTCCAATTATCGAAACATTTTTTATAGGCGCTTTCCGGGATGGACTTTAGCTCTCGCGCCGAATTTTGTTTTATGGCTTCAATCGACTCAAAACGGGTGCCACGAAGGGGCAATTTTAGTTTTGGGAAGAGGAAAAAGTCGCAGGGAGCCAAATCCGGCGAATACGGTGGTTGCTGAAGCACGTTTGTTGAGTTTTTGGCGAGAAAGTCGGTCACAATCGTAGCTCGGTGAGAAGGCGCGTTATCGTCATACAAAATCCATGAGTTGTTCGCCCACAAATTTGGCCGCTTTTACGGATACGCTCACGCAAACGTTTCATAACGCCTAGGTAATACTCCTTGTTTACCGTCTGACCCTCTGGAACGAATTCGTAGTGCACCACGCCACGGATATCGAAGAAAACAATGAGCATCACCTTCATTTTCGAGCGGCTTTCGCGTGGTTTTTTTGGTTTCGGCTCATTTTTTGCCACCCATTCCGATGATTGCTGGCTTGTTTGCATATCGTACTCGTAGACCCAGGTCTCATCACCAGTTATAATGCGTTCCATGAATGTAGAATCGGAATTACAGTGATCCAGCATGTCTGAAGCAACCTGTTCGCGATGACGTTTTTGAAGAAAATTCAGGTCTTTCGGTACGAGTCGTGCGGCCACCTTTCTCATGCCCAAAATATCAATCAAAATCGTACGTGTGGACTCGTGGGATATCTTAAGATCATGTGCTATCTCTCTCAAGCTGGTATGACGGTTTTCCAGCACCATTTCCTTAATTTTATTGACGTTATCTTCGACCACTTCACGACCGTCCTTGAAGGCTCTGTACCACTGATATGCACGAGTTTTCGATAGAGCATTATCACCAAAGGCCTTTTGCAACATTTTCAATGCATCGGCACACGAAAATTCATTTGCAACACAAAACTTTAAACAAATTCTTTGCTCAACGTAATCACCCATAGTAAAAATCGGCACGCACTCTGACATCGACTGACTTAATCAGCTGTTGCAAACACACTAGTTGACAGATCCCGCTCAAGCTTGGCATAGTAATTAAGGACAGTGGTACCAACCTAGGAAAAAACATGTTTACCTGCCTCATTGCCCCGCCAGATTTAAATCGATAATTCCCGGTACTTTCTTGACAGAATGTAAATGTATCAGCTTGAAATTTATGTAAAAATTTGTCTACAAATCTTCTGTCCATAATAAATTGTACTTCTCCGTATACTGTTAAAAATTCTTTAGAATTAATTAAGAAATTAGAACATACTATCTTACCAAAAAAATGAAAATTCATCTCATACGATATGAAAAGCCTATTCAATTCTATTCCAACTGATGAAGTCAAAACAATTGTAAAAATTACGATCAATAACAGTCATCTATCACAAAATAATAAACAAAATCTTTTCAAAACTTTGAAAATGTGTTTAGATAAGAATTATTCTAAATTCAACAATAAATTCTTCAAGCAAAAGGAAAAAGGAGAATTTGAGAAATTCCCAAATACTCTTTGAGAATATCGGATGCTGTTATTTTCATGCGCCATAAAAATCCGCAGATGTCCTAAGCGTAATATAGAAACCTTTTCAATTTTAATTTTAATTAGTTTTTGTACTCCTTTGAAAATAGTCGAAGCACCGAAACTCGTGTCAGGATTCTGAATAAACTATGAAACATAAAAACTGTTTGAATTTTTTTAAAGTAAAATTGATATTTTTGAACATGTGATATAATAGTCAAATTTCAGGCCTGGAAGGTATTTCCTTCAGTATATTTTGTGGTTGCAAAAATACATAAAAAATTCGACTTTTTATGAACTCTCCATCGGCAAGTCCTATGTTGAGGTAATTTTAACCCAAAATTCTTAGGATACATATGAACGGAATTATAGCGCCCCGGCACGTGCACAAAGAGTACACAAAAGTAAGGAACAATATGAAAAACGTGAGAATACGTGTTTTTGTGAGAACCCAAATAAAATTGAAGGAAGTGACCTTCTTAGTTCCTTCCACTTCAAAGTTTTCGACTTCGGCCTGATGAAAAGAGAAATTCTAAGGAGCTACGTGAATAGTCATTTCTTTGAAATAATGAGTCTTGGGAACCAATAATTCCAAGAAATATTGCGTTGAGCGAACTCATTCGACTCACTCACTTGTAATTGAACTGTGTACCTATTCAATAAAAATTAATTGTCACGAATAAACAAAATTCTCAATACAATCTAATTTAATGAAATTGATTACTGTCAATTTTTTACACAGATGATACTTTATTGGCAATTGGTGGTGACTGTTTGAGATGGCTGTTCAAAGAATTAATTAATAGTTAAATATACCTAAGGACAATATTTTAAATACCAAACAGAGTAATTTTGTTATACCTCGTCATAAATTTCAATTTTATAAAATTTCTCGAAAACTTTTTGAAATTAAATTAAATAAATGCCTTAGAAAACACTGTTTTATTTTTAGTAGGCTTAAAGAATTAATACTCATTAAACAGTTTCAAAAGGAGATAAAATAATCTAAAGAAAATGTAGAATATTGGTCGAACTTATTCAACAAACATTTAATAGAAACAGCATTGTTTCATAACTGTATTATGAAAAATAAATTTCAATCTAAAAACACTCAATATAAACTTGAGAAATTCTTCGAAACAACCTTACTTCAAAAAGCTCCTGCAAAAAACCTTCCAAAAATATGTAGCGCATCTTTAAAAAGAGAATTTGAGAATCTTACCGATAATCTTTAAGTTCATGTATATGTCAGCAAAATAAAAAAGGTATAACATAATTCCTCTGTTTGATATTTAATATATTGAAAATTCTATCAGGGGAAAAGCCCCTTATGTTATTATACTTAAAGAGAAATAGATTGAAACTAAATGTGAAAAAACAAGGAATATGATCACTCCTAACCATTTGTCGCTGAAAGGGATTTTAGTAATAAATTTGTTATTTATTTGTATTAAATCGGCAAATGTACGGTGCTTTAAATGATCTCGAATTGGGTTCATGCGTTAATTAAGTTTTTTACTCTCATGAACATCTAATGCAAAGTGACCGTAGATAAATGAAATTCCTGTAGTCTACATCAAGCAGGGGTGTTTGCACTTTCGGTCACATTCTCTCTTTTGGCAGCAAAATTTTAAGCTGAGCATTCTGTATGACCATGTAGGGGCTTCTTAAAATCTACCACAGATTTATTATCTTGGAATTTCTTCCCAATTTTCTAACAACTATCGCTTGGTTCATTATGCGTGCTTCAAAAATCATGAAATGTACTTTGTTTGAGTAACCATTTTAGTAATAGGCTTCAATGGTGTACTTTTTTATTAGTCAATTTTTTAACGATTGGGAATGTCAAAAAATAACCTCAAAAACAATCAACATATATGCTCCATGCACATTTAACATCTATCCAAACTATGGTTATAACCTATACTATAGTAAACGCTTGTCTTGATGAAATTATACAATATTCAAGCCTACTTAGTACTTTTTAGATGTTTAGAATTTTTCTATAACACTACTCATTTACTAGTGTTGCTCTTGATTGTTCAATGCATCTCAATTTTAAATCTTTATTTCGAACCTACATGTGTTTAGTAATGTTCTGTCAAAATAAATGACATTTTTTGCAATTTTAGAATTATTCTTCGGAAGACAGGAAAAATTTCATGTAAATCAAAAAATAAATGGAAAGAAGGCTCTATCATTCTCCCTTCTATCTGAATTGATGCATTACATATTAGCAAGAAACATTTAAAAAAATTTATCGAACAAAATGTTGTATACATTTCATACTTTCTGCCGAAATCATCTGAGAAAATAATATTAATGCTCGTTCGTTTTTTCACGAAATTATGCAGGAACATTCCTGTTGTTATTTCACATCTTAATATGAAATTTGAACTCGATCGGATTTTTTTTTTTAAATATTGGAAAAATAAAATTTTAAATGAAAATAATTCAGCTTTTGTTCATTTTTGAACATTTAATTCTGATATGCTCGATCGTAACTCTTAATCATCAAAGTCATATCAATCAATGGGTTATTAATTTTTTGGGAATATTTAAACAATCAATCGTTACTATTGGTACATCAACCTTCACGCTGTTCCGTCTTTAAAGAAAGGTTGAGAAACCAGATGTAGTTCCGTGTGCAATAAAAGCTTGACTTCACCGACAAAATCAGTTATAAAATGACTCAAAACTTTCTCTACAACAATTAGGGTTGTCAAGCATTCTAATAATTCTATTGAGGGTGGACTTTTAACTTATTTACAATAGATTTTACAACTTTCAAAATGGTCACATTTCGTGGGTTTTTGTTCAGTAAATTTGTTTATGCTTCACATCTTTATTATGACAGTTTGTATATGGACCCCTGGATTTTTATGGTCCACTAAAACTATACCGCTTTTCCGATCGATATGAATCTATCGACAATCCCAAAATTGAAGGCGACCAACATTTGGGTTTACGACTCTGTCTGCAAAACTTTGGGGTTTTTTAAGCGGATATTCGTCATAAAAAAAGAATTATTTATGTTCATCTGAGAAACACAAATATTATGTTTCTTGATTTGTTTCGACTTAGATCTTTTTCGGATGAAACCGGTAGCAACTGGCGGATTTAATTTTTTTTTAACATAAAATTAGAGAATGACTTGAGGTTATGAATATATTTTTGTAGAATAAATGTCTATGCATTCATCAGAAAAGTTCCAAGGATACAATTCCTAAAAACAGAAGATCCCTTATCCTAAAGCCGTGTCGACTTCCATAAATAGTTCCTACAGTCGGAGAATTTTAAAATGACATGAAACAGTAACATAACTTTTATAGTTTTGGATAAACGATGATAAAAGCTTAGTTTATAAGCGCACTTAATGTGTGAAAGAAAGATGAACTCATTGATTATATAGTTATTAAAAAGATACCTAATGATGTGAAAACAGATAGTGATGTGAGTGTAGCACTCTATATTGAAAATATGGATATTTTCGAGGAAAATTAAAAACATTCTGGCAAAACCGTAGCATGCTATTATATAAGCGCAAGAATACAAACTACATAGATTTGAGTTTCTTGTTTATAGTGTACCGTTTAGCTTAAGGGCGTAGATAATTTTTTTTCCTGAGGGGGTAATCGAAAAAAAATCGTCAGGTATACATCAAATATTTTGTCCAAAATAAATACTAATTAAACATAATTTACATAGGTAACAACGAACATTCACTTTCCAAAATAACAAATATGTTTCTTCTAGGAAGCTATAGAACAGCTTGAAGTTGATCCACTCTTTTATCGTAAAATTGTGTTTAGTGATGAAGCTCAGTTCTGGTTGAACGGCTATGTAAACAAGCAAAATTGCCGTATATGGAGTGTCCAACAAGTCTCATGAAGTTCTGCAGGTTCCATTGCATCCTAAAAACTGCGGTCCATATTTCTTTGAAAACAATGCTGGAGCTAATGTTACAGTGAATGGTGCTCATTACAGATCAATGTTTCAAAATTTGAATGGTATCGACCCGGAAGTGTGTTGGTTCCAACAAGATGGTGCTACACTCCATGCTGCTTCCGTAACAATTGATTTATTGAAAGAAAGAACTGGCGATAACATTATTTCGAGAAACAGTCCAATTAATTGGTCTCCAAGATCATGCGACATAACTCCACTGAATTATTTTCTTTGGGGTTATGTCAAGTCATTGATTTATGCTGATAAACCAGAAACAATAGACGCTTGGGAAACCAACATAATTCGTGTTATTGATGAAATAAGGCATGAATTACTCGAAAAAGTGGTCCAAAATTCGTCTGGTCGAATGCGGTTGCTCAGAGCTAGTCGAGGTGGACATATGCTGGAAATTATTTTTATAACATAAATGTCATAAAATTATCTTTAAAATAAAAAAAAATCGATTCAATCTTAATTTGAATGTGTTTTATTTCAATTTAATGTTCTATCACTCTAAAAAAACACCCGTTATATGTATTTCTTGATGGCTTCGGCAATAGTTGAGACATAATTTGTTCATTCAGTTTGAAAATGTAGAATCACTACAAAACTCGAGTCACTGTATAATCGTAAATAAAGTGATAGGAAACAAAGTAAATTCTCATTTCATTACAATGGAAATGAAATCATTTACTAGTTATACTCGTATATTGTCTTTTTCGTGTTTTCTATAACACCAATTCCAAGAATCTCCTCTTCATATTCGCAAATCTATTTATCACAGAATCAATATTTAGTACAATTTTCCTATGGATGTACAATAAGGCCAAACCTATCAATCTTTCTTGACCCATTCTGGATATGAGCCAAGTTTTTGACCTCTTTTATGTTGAAAAACTCCTCTTAGAGCTCGCCATAAGTATGGTTTAATTGGCACTTTAATTGATCGGTAAGTACCGATCAATTAAAGTGCCAATTAAACATTCAGATATATTGACTTATCGAAAAATTTTACTGCGCTCAATGCTTTATCTGGTAGTTTTTCTGTCCCACTAGTGCATTTTTTATACCACAACTCTAATTATTTTTCCATCAAACTAAAAATGGTACTATCATTATTTTTTTGGAATCTTAAAACTAGAATCATTTTTCCCTTTTAATTCAACGATTTCGAAAACATCATTATGGAAATGGCATTTGAGATCCACCAGTAGGTACATTATCTAACTGTGGAAGGAAAATACTCCTCAAATATTTTATTATTGGGAAAAACTTTTCGTTTTTCATCTTGGTTGGAAATTTGAAATTGTTTATTTTGGATTCGTCTTGGCTGAAATTTTTAATATTTTGAAATCCTTGGGAGGGGAGTAATTACCCCCAGTACCCCCGCTTCATAACTACGCCCTTGGTTCAGGTACTCAGACATGAGTCTATTCATCGTGAATTGCCAAACCAAACTTACCTATTATAAAAAAACCGAACACCGTCAAATCGACGGTTAAACAACACAGTATTGTCAATTTGTTGTTTTCTGCTTGCAGAAGAAAAACCTCTACATATTTGCACTTGCTTAGAATCACTGCTTCAATACGAAATTTGAAACTATCAAAATATCCATATAAAAATTCATTTGTGTATCCACTGCTGTTCCATTTCAAAACTCATTTGTCATCTATCCCCAAGAAGATTTTTTATTAATGTTTATTTTTAGAGCACAACTCCTTAAAAATTTCAACGTCACTGAAAGTATCTATTCAGAATCACGAATGGAATGCTGGCTTCTAAATTAAACCATTGTGAGGCCTACGTTTACTACCGAGTTCATTAAGAAGTTGATAAAATTGACAGCCCATTGTATAGTGTCTATTTTTATGCTGTTAATCAAGTAGCGTTTGTGAAATTATGTAATTATAAGAATAAAACAAGAATCATAATACTTTTATTGTTTGGTTGTTATATGCGGAAGGACCATAAGTGCATAATAGTTAATTACCTGTTTGAAGATACTGCTTTCAAAGTTGAGAGATGGAATATCTATAAGTTACCAAGGATTTATTTCATCAGACAATATTGGTTAATAAAATCCTGGAATTGTTTTTATGGTGTTTAGAACTTACAATTATCTAAGAATCAAGAAATTTCAACATATACTACAGTGTCTTAAAAGTACCGGTAATCGATCAATAAAACACAAAAATATATAGTTCATCTATCTGAATTCATTGTATCGGCTTGAAAGTAGTCCCCTTCTGGAATGATAAACTTACGCCACTGAATATTTGAATCATTGAGAAAACTTTCAATCGTTTTTTCATGAATGGAATGGCCGTGATTTTTTTATGTCTTTCATCGTTTGGAAACGGATGTTTTAGAGATGTCATTTGAATTCTAGAAAGAAAAAACTCGTTGTACAGAGCAACATCGAGATAATATGGTGTTGAATGTTTTTACTAATTCGATTACAAAGAATTACTTATCTTACGTTCCTGATGTTGGGATCTAGATTATCAATCCGAATCCATAAACTGCACTGTTATTGGTCAAAATGTTTTTTTAGTTCAATTTGGACATGTGTTACAAAGCCCAGACACCAAACAAAGAATCCAACAAGAATGTGCCAAGATATATCGGTGCTCAACAGATATGATTAGTGATCACAGGATAGTGAATTCGCAATTAACACCAAAGCCAAGAAAGGGAAGCTTCTGAAGAAACAACGCTATCCAATTCATGAGATCATAAAACAGAAGCAGATAGAATATAAAACTGACTACATTAAACCAATCGAAGGTCGATGCTAAGCAGCTAGTGATAAATGAATTATCAGATAGAGTCGTGGAGGATGTTAGAATATCGCTCGAAGACAAAGGGTTCACAGCTAAGAAAAAACACACTAAGGACTCCGAATCCAGGTTTCTCTCGCATTATTGGTATTTCAGATGAACATAAAAATCTGGTGTACACTACCAAACATTCTTCTTTTTCAGGATCACTATATGATTGAATAATATCTCGTTTATCCGACTCTAAGCTACTAAGATGAGTGAAGATAACAGATCCACAGGAGTTATGTAACCTCAAACAGAAGCACAAAATATTTTATCCATCTATATAACAGTTCCTTGTTGTTTCTAAAGCTAGATTATTACGGTGCTCAAAAATGAATCTATTGTCAAATTACAAATATCATCATCTTAATTGAAATTGTGATATCTAGCAATTAGTGATAGGTGATGGTAGTGGTTCGAGGAATGCATAAACAATGCAGACCTCATGTGGCGATTCAGATTGCTACCGTGCGGTATACTTTCTGATTTGGTGAGGGCGCTGTAGGGCGTATAACACTACAAAACACGTGCAGAATGAGTGTATGATTCAGCAATATACAGTTGATGGCTACTTTTGTGTATAAATTAAATTGTGCTGGAGATGAATTCAATGCCAATACACTTCCATACAATTTTTTTTACTTCGATATGGAAGAACGAAAAGGGAATTCAAAAGAAATTTAATTCTATTTTTGATACTTTATAGTGAAAATATCACATTGAAATAGTATAACCAATTAAAACACACTGAATAATTTTTTGTCAGTTTATCACTTGATACAGAACTGTATTTTCTCAAACCAATCAGTTGCATTTTAGAAAATGATGAACCGAAAGTTTAAATGAATTTCTCCCTACCGCTGGTGTTCTTATACTTACCCCCTTTTATATTTTGAGTGGCTCTAATACATCCTGGGAAAGTCTGAGATCATTTGAGATGGAATTAAAACAACCCCCAATAATTGAAATCACCCATCAAGTAGCAGTGGCAAAACTCAAGTGTGTGTGAAACGCAATCTACGGTTGGGATCTATCGATTCAAAGGCGATTTGTCCTCAACATACGCTATTAATAAGATCGCAATTATTTGTGTACCAGCTCCCATTCTACGAACAGGGGCGTATTGGTTGAGTTTTTTTCTGAAGAATTATGTATCCCCGCATTGAACTAATTCAAATTTTCATCAAGAAATTTCAATACTTAATTGGCCGATGTATACTTCATTCACGAAAAATTAGAGAAAAGCAATGGCATGAAGTCGGGAGCTTTTGCGTCCTTGTTAATATCAATAAATAAATTAAAATAAATAAAAAAGTGGTGACTACTAGATCGTACGACTGTTGCTATTGGTTCCGGTAGTGTTCACACTGCTCTGCTCATAATATATAGAGTGCACAAGTTATCTCTGGCCAACTTTCAAGAAATGATTCTATAGTTAATTTACAACAAAAAGATTCGTATAGAATATGGTCTAATTATCTTTCGTTGTAAAGTTATTCAAGATTTTGGAACGTTTCACTACTTTTTCACTAAAAACAAAGCATAACTTGGTAATAATCTCACTCAGAATTCAATATACACCATTAGAAAGAGCGAAAAAGTCCCTTTAGACTACGGTGGTTGCATGGAGACATCTATGAAATACTCACTTATTATAGAGTAGTTAAGGAAGAAATTGTTACAAAATTTACTTCGGCCATAGTCTAAGGATTGAAAGTATAAAATATAATTCTAAAAAGTTTTCAAGAGATATTTTGGAATAAATATGTAGAAGTTTTGGAAAACTTATCCTGCTAATATCTGTAATATTCAAAAAAACCCTTCGTGGTGAATTTTCAATATATATTGTTTAAATTTTTTTATTATTTGTATTTTCACACACGCACGTGGCAGTTTTCAAATATACGAGGGGTGTTCAATGTATCTCGGCATACACATGGAAGAAAACTATTCTATTTTTAAATGTAGTCCCCTAGAACTTCAATAAATTTGTTAGATCGAGAAATATGCTTCTCTAAACCTTGTAAAAAATATTCTTCCGGCTTCTCCTCGAAATAAGTATTAATTGCTACCTTCAGTTGTTCATCGTGGGAAAATCGCTTTTCACGAAGATATTTTTTCACATTTGGGAATAGGTTGTAGTCACTGGGGGCCAAGTCTGGACTGTATGGAGGATGAGTAATTTCTTCGAAGCCACATTCCCGCACAGCAGCTTTCGACACGCGGGCCTTTTCCTTTAATTGCTTCTCTTAAATTACGCAAAGTGGTTGCATATCATGCTGTTATGATGCTTTTGCCAGCGTATTCTATCAATAAAATACCTTTAGAATCCCTTAAGACGGTAGCCATTATTTTTCTAGCGGACGAGGTGACTTCAAACTTATTTGGGGGCTGTGCACACATTTCCATCCACTGCATGGACTCTTGTTTACTCTCAGGGTCATAGTAATGAACCCACGTTTCATCCCCAGTATTCAGCTGGTTGAAAATAGTCAATGGGTTAAGATGGTCCTGAAGGATAGCATGTATGGTACCCACGGATAGGTTTGTCATCTCGGCTAACATCTTGAATTTTATTCTGGCTTCTTCAAGTACCGGTTTTTCCACTTTTTTCACATTTTCTTCAGTGGTCCCAATAATGGGCCCGCTCGAGCGAAGGTTGTCTTCAATGCTTTCTCTGTCTCTTTTGAAATCACTTGACCACTTTTGAACGGTGGACAACTACGGGGCACAGTCTTGGTAAACAGCAACCTTATCTTCATGAATTATTTTTTGACCTTTTCCTGCCTAATGAGAAACTTTATGACGGCGCGATGCACGATTTTCTTCATCCTTGTGGTATCAGTCATTCTGGTCGTCTTTCACTGAGGATACCTAGAAAACTAATGATCGTAAATTAGTGAAATTTTATAATTGTCCCCTCAGATAGTGTCATTAGTATATTAGATAATTAGAGTACTCACATTATTAGCAAATTTATCAGATACCGAGAATACTACTCGCAATTCAAAATATAACACAGATTCTTGGTTCGATATTTTATCCATTGGAAAAATCACAAAACATACTTGAGACGAACTGACTAAATGAAGCACTGCTAACAAACTAAAAGACAGATGACGCTGAAACTGCGCCTGTGTATAGGCGTACTCACATTATTAGCAAATTTATCAGATACCGAGAATACTACTCGCAATTCAAAATATAACACAGATTCTTGGTTCGATATTTTATCCATTGGAAAAATCGCTAAACATACTTGAGACGAACTGACTAAATGAAGCACTGCTAACAAACTAAAAGACAGATGACGCTGAAACTGCGCCTGTGTATAGAGAATAAATGTGCCAATTTAGCGAAAAAAAATTCTACAGTCTCTCTAACCAAGTTTTTCAAACGATGAATTATGTATAGTACAGTATTGTTCAATAGTTCTTCAAAGCAAATAATGCAGGAAACAAGAAGCATATAGTGTGAAACACCCTGTCTTTCAAAACTCGCCCCTGTACTCCTCCACAAGGGTGAAATCCCTCAAATCTACCATATTACCTAACAGATGTGCCATGTTGGTTTGCAAACACCCATTGTGTATTTCAACAATGAAAGTTAAACGTGAGATCGAATGATTAGGTTAGAATTGTATTGACACTCGACGCAGTAATTTGTATGGGCTATTCTGGTTGTTTTTCTGATAAGTAGAGGCGATAACATCTCCTGTCTGTAGTGCGTTTTATGGGTAGGAACTTTGAATCCTTTATAACAATAATTACAAGTCTAAGCCGATTAGTTGTGAAGGTTAGTTTTGGATTACATACGAACAATATGTATACCTTCTATTATTATTCATGAAAGTGTGGTTCACATGAGTTGTACGGATTCGATTGCATAATGAACCCATGTCATTGAATTTCAAAGAAACTTTCATATTACATTTGAACACCGTATTGAATTGATCCAGTTTATAACAAAGCTGAATTGGTTTCCTTGTTAATTCAGAGTTCTTTATCTTATGGTTTTGGATTTGCCTCCAAACATCCAGCAACAATAGGTTTAATGATTACTCTTGTAAAATTCATATATTTACACTTAATTAAATGAAACATATATACAGAGTATACTAGAATGAAACACTGTATAGAGGAGCTATTGAGCGCTCTGAAAAAAATACAAAACAAAATCTATCCCCAATAGAAATATCTTTTTTTTTCAAAATATTATTTTCTACTACACCACGTTGCATTTCTGTTTAAAACATTCCGAAATAAATCAAATTTATCAGTTTATTCGTAGTAAGATATTCTTCATTATAACACTAGTATAAATACAAAAAACCTCATGAATAACAGTTGTAATTTTTTTGGAAAACAATTTCCAAGTTCAAATGTTATCATAAACTGTGATGAATATTTAATTATGTGTTATGGTAGCAAAAAATGTATAAAAGCCTGAGTGGCTTAACAAAATATGCGCCTTTCATGCAGTTTTCAAAATAGTACACTATATCTTCATAACTTATGTAAATACGAAGTTATTGTTATTAGTATATAGAAGGATTAAATTCGGCTTAGTAACAAACTATTGAAGATTCGATAACTTCTTCTGTTAGTATGTTCCTGATGTTAAGGGCTTTGTAAAGAATAAGGTTAAATAGTGATGAAAACTCTTTCATTCCAACTCAGGAAATCGAAGTTGGAATCGAATGGTTTATATACTTTTTTTAGTAGGTAGTAAGTAAAAATTAATGAGGAAGAACTAATACATTATTATAATAAATATTCGAACTGTCTGCCACCTACCCTGATACATGCGTCACATCTACGAATTAGCATTGTCTTCAGAAGGGACGTTGATCGGAAAGCTTTGAAGCAGGCTTCGTAACTCTCCAAGATTTCTGATTTGCAGCAGGTATACCTCTGTTTTTAGGCAACCTGAGTAAAAAAATCCAACGTATTCAGGTCCGGGAACGTGGAATCCTTAAAATGAAACCCGTTTATCTGGTTAGATGGTATCCAAGTAAGCACGGATGATCACTGTATAGTGCACAGGACACTAATCGCTTTGAAACCAACAAAATTCTCTCATTTCTTAGGGCACCTCTTCCAAAAAAGTTGGCAATTCATATTGACGGAATTCTAAATAGCTTTCTCCAGTAAAGTTGCCCGTTAGTTCGCAAGGGCCAATATCTTTCCATTCAACATTTCGGTCCGATTATTTATTTTGAACTGGTGCTGGGACCTGTCTTCTCTCATCAAATAATTCTCAATCGAAGAAACATCTATACAAAATCACATCGAAGCTCAACAAAAACAAATATTTTATTTAATTTTAATATTATTATTATATTTGAGCTAAAAGACGTACCGAATTAATTTGTATCCCCATATTATCATATCATTCAACCAATAAATATTCTTGATAACTAGGTTAGTCTGTCCTTTGATGAAAAAGACAGAACTTACGAGACGCTTCAAGTTTTGCCTCCAAATAAAATAAAATGTAGTACAGAACAATATATCATAATAGACTGATATATAGAATGGTGCTATTTGTCGATATACGAAAAAAACCTTATTTATTATATATTTAGGAATTATAGATGAATGGATACATAGTTGATACATCAACTGGTGAAAAAGAAGAAATTCTATTATTACCCTAATAGTCGGATGTGCACTATTTCTTTATGGTTGCACGGGGTGTGTGTGAAAAAACATATTTTGTATAGAAATAATCACGTCGAAACTACTGTTCTGTCCAAATATACGCCGAAGAATAACATTATTGCCACTTATATTTAGGTATCTATAACAAAACTATTGTTCGATGTGCAATGGGGTGAAGATGGCATTATGTATTATATTGTACATTATACCAGTATTGTTATATTTTTCACCTCATTTAATTTCTTACATTAGGTCGAATTATGGATTGGGGAAGTTCGGTATCAGTTGCATCGAATAATAGGAATTCTCAAGTGCCAAGCATGATACACTAACCGATATTTTGATACATCTGCCACTTGCAATAGAAAAATTTTGTTGGATGAATAATGTCGAAGAGGACTAGAGCGTCGTATTTCAAATGTTGATACTTCTTGATGAAATTATGCTAACGTGTTCAAAATCTAAAAATTAAATGAGGTCGAAATTAAAGATAAATTGGTAATTTACATCTTTAATTACAATTTTTTTTTTAATCCGAAAACTTCTCAAGAACAAGTACTAAGCTTAATATAATATTAGACTCAAGTTTCTCTGATAAAGGTTCACATGCATTATAATATACAGAATATCCCAACGAAAATTTGACACCACCCCGCAAACCTCAGAAACGAAGAATTTTTGAAGATTGAAAAAAACAGGTCAACTTTTGTTTTAAGAGGGATGAATTTCCATCATGAGTTTGTTCCGAAAAAAACACCCCCATGAAGGTGACATCAAACCACACCATTTTTTGAATAGGGAAGATATGTCGAGTGTTGGTAAGTTTGAAAGTTAAAATTTTCAAAATCGGTCACTGTTTACGAAATAATGTGATTTCAACTTCAACGTCAAAAGGTGATGTTGAACAGACAGTTGGATCGCCCAAACTCAAGAACCTAAAAATTCTGAAGAATACAAAAATAATTTTCAAGTTCTGTATTAGGGAGAAAAAATTCCTGAAGTTGGCAACAACCCTCAATTTTTTTCAATAGGAAAGAGATGGCGAATGTGTTTCAGTTAAAAAGCTTTTTTTCCTCTAAACATCCTAGTTAAAATGTTAAAATTTCGGTGATTTTTTTAAGCAATACACTCAAATTAACCAGATCTGTAAGTAATGATAGGGAACATCCAGAAAAAATGTGAACTATTTAAAGAACTAATGCATGTATTGTTCAAAATGACCACCACCAACCTCCATACAATGATATAGTCTACTTTTAAATCCTTCTCTAACATTTTCGAAAATGTCTGGTGTCAGTAATTGGCATTCCGTGATGATTCTTTGCAGTTCTGCAAGATTTTCAGGTGGAGTTGCATAGACTCTGGAATTCAAATGTCGCCAGAAAAAATCTAATGGCGATAGATCGGGTGATTTTGCTGGTCACTCTATAGGACCCCTCCTGCCAATCCAACGTCCTGAATAACGTTCGTTCAAAAATTATCGAACACAGATCGAAAGAAGCGGTGAATCGTCCTACTGAAATGGGAGTTCATTTTCTAATGAGTTGTCGTCGTTTTCCAGAATATCAGTTATCCTTGTATCAATAATGTCGTCTAATAAATTCAAATAAGTTTTTCCGTCAAAATTCCCATCGATAAAAATTAGTCCAACAATATTCCTACCCCAACATTTATATTTTGGGGAATTTGTGTTTTCAAATACAAATGAGGATTACTATCACTCCAGTACCGACAATTATGTCTATGGACTTCCCCATTCAAAATAAAGGTACACTCGTCAGAAAAGATTGTATTGTAAAGTCGGTGTTGATTATTATTCAGTAATTCCGGCGGTAAGGATCATCTACATTCAACTGTTGAACCAGCGTTATCTTGTAAGGGTGAAATTTTTGAGTTTTCATAGTTCGATGTACACTAGATTACGGAAAGTAAGATGCTCGTGCTAAAGTTCTTATAGATTGCCAATTATTCATCTATAGTTTCCAATTTATTCAGCAAATGCTCAACATATTGATGACTTACATTTCTTTCTCGATGATTGTTATTGAAATACCTTGCAGTTAATCTAACATTTTCGTCATTCCTATAGTATGATTTGAGAATTTCTATTCTTTCTTTCATCAAATAGACCATTTTCGACCACGTAAGTAAGTCTCAAACCCAATTATGATGCAGAAACGAAAGACTGAAACACATTTGAAAAAAACTCTTCAAAAAAAATTTCATCCGTTTCACACATTTTCCCATCATGAACGATAAGAAAATCCAATGTTTTTAGAGTGAAAACATTCAAAAATTGAAATTGTTCTGCCATTAAATAAAAAAATTTGAAAATTCCAACTGCTTTGTTTAAAAAAACAGAAAAAACTTTTCAATTAAACCATATCCAACATCTCCTCCCCATTTATTTAAAGTGGTAAAGCGTTGAAGATAGACCTCGCCAAAACAATTCGAAGTCGATCACTGGGTTTCACTAGTTCTATCTTCTCAAAATGCTTATCATAGCTTACGTCACTGTATCAGATTAACCTATGTTGATCATCGATCAATTACAAATTGTGTTCCAAAAAACAGTTTGTTCTCTGAACTATCCTAGAATCACTGCTAAATCGCAGATCAAGTTGATTTGCCTATTTTGGTGAATCAAGATCATCGTATTGTTCGTTAAATAGCTGAAGTGAAGTATATTGTTTATTAAAAAAATGTATATGAGACAGTAGTTTATTTCCACAAAAATGTTTGTACTACTACAACAATTGTTTCACTACGATATGGCTTCTTCAGGTATTACATTGTACTGTCTGATGGTATTCAGTGTAGCCGAGTTTAAATACATTTTTAGGTACGTGACTAAATAATGTCACACAGCACAATTCATAAAAACTCTAGGTGCATATTTGAGTTTGCCGCTAAAAATGCTATTAGGGAAAGATATTCTGTAATGGAGATTTATCAACATCTGTTTGTTCGTTCAAAAGAATTTTACGGGCATTAAACCTGTTGATTTCAAGAAACTCTAAAAGTGTTAATCTAGAACTTTTACTTTCAACGTGGATAATTTCATAATTATTGTCGAAATTATGCCTGAATTCCATAAGATGATTAGCATATGTCGAATGTACAGAATTGGATATATAACCCCTTTGGTGTTCTTGGAAACGTTTCTTAAATGATCTACCAGTCTGGCCAATGTATACTAAAGGGCAATCTTTGCAAGTCAACTTGTAGACTCAACAATAATTATGAAATTATCCACGTTGAACGCAAAAGTTCTAGATTAACACTTTTAGAATTTCTTGAAATCAACAGGTATAACGTCCGTAAAATCCTTTTGAACGAACAAAGAGATGTTGATAAGTCTCCATTACTGAATATCTTTACTTATTGGCATTTTTAGCGGCAAACTCCAATAAGCACCTAGAGTTTTTATGACTTGTGCTTCCATTATTTAGTCACGTACCTAAAAATGTATTTAAACTCGGTTACACTGAATACTATCAGACAGTACAATGTAATACCTGAAGCCACATCGTGGTGAAACAATTGTTGTAGTAGTACAAACATTTTTGTGGAAATAAATTACTGTCTCATATACATTTTTTAATTAAAATGAGTTTCCACCAAATAAAGAGCGAATCAATCAAATATTTATATTGTTTATTGTTCACTTTTTTCAAGTAATATAATTGTAAAATTCTTACTGAAATTAGTTCATCGTAATCATCAGAAAAACATTTTAGTGAAATTCAAAGACCCCGACAGAAGTGATCTTTTGCAAAATATGATTTCAAAATACATTTTCATTTCAACAAAAATGTGATGGAATTATTACATAATGGACCAGAAATTAAATTGTAGTATCTCAACAGCATATGAACAATAACAATCCGTTTCTAAATTCTAACCTTACATTAACAGCGCTACCACAGAATATATATATATATATATATATATATATATATATATATATATATATATATATATATATATATATATATATTCAGTAGACTTCTCGGAACATAATCTCTGTTCCAGACACCTACTAACCATTAACACCTCTTTGAACAGATGTGAAAATCCAGCAACACCAATCATAGTAATAAAAACTCTCTTTCTTGAACTAAATACTAGACAACGGAAAATACAGCGAAGAAAATATTGAGCGGGTTTTCAAAATCATCATAACGTTTGTATTTTACGAATTTTCTCATTGGAATCAAATTAAATTGCTATCTGTCTAGCCGGTCCTTTGTGTTCCAGAAAAGCTTCGCAGAAAACAACTTAGGGACCATATATATCCTCCTTTTTGGTCATATAAATTTACTTCAACATAAATCCACAAATGTTTCCTGTTAATTTTCACAATCAATTCAGTATTTCCTTGACACCTTCTACAGTTTTCAAGTAATTTAGTTTGAGAGTTGAGAGGATTCTTTGCTAAGTTGTTACAGAAATCAGAAGAGATATTTCTCTATCTTCAATATTTCTACAAAACATCATTTGCAGATTACAAATCATAAAATGAGTTTTCTGTATTGTTTGATATTTTAGTTAGAAATTGTTGTCGATAAAAATTGAAAAGCAGTATTTCTCATGTTTTCTTATGTCTCTTATATTCAGTTTCGTATGTTATTCAAATTTAGGAGGAATGAAAGAAATTTAAGTCAGATCACCAGGTGTATTATAGTATTATAGTTCACTTTGATTGGTATCATATATCTTCGCTGAAATAGAATGAATTTGTTGTATAAAAAAAGTCAAAAGTACTGGTGTGAAGTCAGGAGCTTTTGCCAGCAAGTTCAGAGAATCTCCTCCAGAAAACTTTACGATTTTCCTCGTTCTCAACTGAAAATTGTAGATAAGCCTGCTTCTCACGATTGACAGCGGCACTAATTTCATTGGAGATATTTTCCTAATTTGTCCAATTCTCAGCTGTTTTGTCTCTTTGGAATTTTTCAAGCGCCTTATGTTTGAGACAAGTCATCACCTTAATGGTAGATGTGAACCACGGTTTATAATTCGTTCGGCATTTTATGGTTTATATGGGCACCACTTAATCGAAAAGACTTATCATTAACTGAGTGAAACAATTAACTTTAGTATTAATATCGTTTATGTACAAAACGTTTTCAAATGAAGTTATCGACAAACAAGTGCAGAGAACACCATGCTCCAATCAGCGCATGCACCTAGCCCTAAGAACCCCCACATCTCTGTTCAAGCCATCATTAGTAGCTTCACCATAAACCAAACGGTGATCCGGAATTGAATCCATATTTGTTGATCCGAACTTAAAATTTTGTTTCATGTCATTTCCGACCAAGATAACGAGTAGAGGACGTATTGCCGAACCGTGTAGGGCTCTCTATAACTTGCACCAGATTCAAGCCTCTAGATCTTTTCGTTCGAAAGTTTGGGTGTTTACGACCAACCGGTCGGATAGAAATATATCTGACCTTGAATTCTCCAGCAGTGGGTGCTACCTAAGTTTAAGACTGTTTTCGGATCAAAATTCGAAAACTACAGACATTTGGGAGAAACTAAAGCACGCTATTACCTGGAACTAGCTCAAAAACACAACTATTATTGTAATGGGTACAATCATTCAACATACCGTATTATTTCGATCCAGCTCCTCAAAATTAAACATTTTTATTTTAGACATATACTATAGATGAAATACTAATTGTATTGTGCATGATCTTCAGGAAATCCTGTAAAATTGAAAAATTGTTCAACTCCGAATTCAAGATTAATTTTCATGAATCATTTCACCTAAAGACAATTTTTTTTCAATTTGCTTGGCCTGAATAGGGACATTGGCTATGATTCAATAAGAAAAATCTGAAAATTGTGCTTCTGGATTGATTAGTTTCCTGATTCTTCTATTTTTTGTACTTTTGTACAAAATGATTAATTGTTATTATGCATTAGTTAAGCTACCCATTCACAACCTCGGGTTTAGTGGGTTTTTATTTCACGTTTGCATGCTCATGAAGAAGACTCAAAATGTATTTTTTATTTCTGCAAATGAATAATATTATTATTCCGGTTAGTACAAGCCAATAAAATGAAAAATTTTCTTACCGTTTAATTTTTTTTCCATTTCTGAAAGTCGAGTAGTGCAGAAAACTGAAATATTTTCATGAGTAAATAAAAGAATAATATCTGCAAATTATCCAAAATGGCCTAAAAAGCGATACACTTGAAAATGAATAATTCAGTTAGTTCTATTGAATGAGACTGCTGAGTTCTACCATTTAATCTTATGAAATTGATCAGGACATTATTCATACGTGAGTTACTTTCAACAGAACATTCTCAAGCTCAAGGTGTTCACATTCATTCATCAAGCGGAACGTGTTGGAGTGTACAAATTTGACAGAGGAACACAATGTAGATCCCTTCTTAATATTTTTGAAACCAATGGTCAAGGAACAAAAGCTCATGCTAGGCAACTGACTTTCGGTGCACGGCAACTTAAATAAGTTATTATCGGAGGCTACATCTGCTTGTTTGGAACTATTAACATTTCGCCATTCACGCGTCCATTCTGTGAACTTTTGTAATAATCTAGAGACAAGTCATAAATTATTTCAATACCCTCCTTGTTCTCTTGACAAAAGACTGTTTTTCGCCATAATATGGCCACAAAAGAAGACTTCTAGGAGAATGGTCGACATTGGCTTACTTATTATATGAAGACGATATGTTTCGCAAACAGGGGTTTAACCCTGGTAAGAAAATAATAATTTACCCTTTAATTCTTACTGAGAAATCTTTAAATGAATGCAGTATGTGGTTGGCTCTAGGTGAAACATTATAACAATTGTATTTAAAAAAAAAACACGATCTTTCGACAATATTCAAAGGAGTGCAAAATTGAACTAAACTTAAAATTGAAAAGGTTCTTTTATTACACGTAGGATATCTGTGTACTTTTATGGCGCATGGAAATAACAGCATCCAATATAGAGGTGTTGCCAAAGAGTATTTGGAATTTGTTGAATTTTCCTTTTTCTCAATGGCTTTTTTGATTGAAAGAATCTCCAAATAGTCCATCAATTAACCCTTATTAACATTATATAGTAAGCTGACATCTTCCTCATTGAAAAAATGATTATTAACTAAACAATGTTCTGCAAAACCCGTTGATTTCTGGTTTTCCAAAATAGACATCCTATGTTCTTTGATTCTATGTTATAAACATCGGTGTGTCTGTCCTACATATGTAGCTTCACCATCATCACATATTATTCGATAAATTCCCGATTCGGAAAAGTTAGGATTCCTTTTTTATTGTTCACCAATATCGTAGCTAAATTATTTAAAACTATTTACTGCTAAAGAATAAATTCCCATTTTATGAAGACCATTAGAGAACCTACTGCTGAAATCTTTTGTGTGTGTTGAAATACATATACAGAAAGGAAGATATTACAGTAATTTGAAAATATAAGTTACCATATTTGTACAGCATTTAGTATATACAGGGTGTATATGAATAGTTGTGAAAAGATTTAGGGGGTGATTCCTTGTCAAAAAATGGGGTCTTTCATATAAACTTTATATTTTTGAGTCCCCCCTAAGACCTTATTTGTTAAGAATGGATCAAGCTATCAAAAATTAGTTTTCTTATTGTAAAATAGGAATATGGAAAAATGGTTCTTTCGAAAGGAGCTTTAGGGGTGGCTTTTTCTAGCCCTCGCAATCACAAAGGAACACCACCAAAAATTTTTTGAGTGCCTTCTCGCCCGCAAAAAATGTCTGCATAATTTTATTCTTGTCAGTTTTTTGGTATTTAAGAAAAAATTTAAAACTGTTTTACGGGCACCACTTTTGGGGGCCGTAACTAAACAGGGGGGGTATATTTTGAGTAAACGCATATTTTTTAATAATTTTTTCTCATCTTTTAAATTAACTTGAGTTATGAAAAATATCGCCGAAAGAATTTAATTTTATATTCAATATTCAACAAATACAGGAAATTAAGAGATAAAAAATAAAAGGGCTCAGTAGAACAACAACTACAGAGTGTTCCTGAATTAGATATACAAAAGCAGAAGGGTGGTGTTACTTGGATGATATCAATAATGAATTTGATATTTACTAGTTTTCCTCTGATATCAAAATGAAATCTCTTATTGGAAAACCCTTCATTGCAAAAATATATTCTACAAGAAAACCTAGGAATGAGATTATTGCTGAACATAATCCATGAAATGAAATATACCTAATAATTCTAAAGGCTTCCAGAATAGAAAATATAAAGCAACAAAGGGTTAAAACCAAATAGAAATAAAATTGTAACAGACTGAACCCCAGCCGAATCGTATGTATACAATTAACAATAATTCAATTTAAATTATTCATACTTCTCACTGGACAGTACATTCACGGGGTAAATCAGAATGTTCACAACTGCGGACTGAATCAAAATAGGGTTTTAAGTCCCTTCAATGGCCACAATGGATCAAATATGTTCTATACTCACAAAGAGTTGATTTAATTTTGTATGACGTCCGAATAAAACTGGGCGGTCCGCAAACTTAGTGGGGATCACGCTTCTTATAACAAATAATTTGAATAACTAATGCGGTAATAATCACCCCTTTTATTCATTGGATGGTGCTAGTTCTTGAAATTCTTTCAGATGAGACCTTATAGGTCATTTTTACTTGGTAGTTCTGGAAAAGGAAATTTCAATTATTATTGATGAATGATGGTCTGTAATATTTGGCACTTTTATTGATATTTTGAATAGTCGAATTACGCAGATTGAAATAAAAGCTGGGTCATTTGAAATTTGCATTTTTGATCGGCTATAAATAAAAAACTAATGAATATTTTTTCAAAGTTAGGTGTTTATTAAGAGTATTGAACCTTGGTATTCACGAATAGAAAACAAAATCATTCAAATGACTGCAATGATGATGTGGAAATCAATCAGCAAAAGATATTGTAATATAGCAAAGATCCATTTGCCGCATTTGTAGAACAAATTTCGAGTAAAGGCCTATAAAATGCAAAAGCTCAGGACTTGAATACTAAAAAGAAAAAAGTTAGAATCGATAGATTCAAACAGTTGGATTCGATGATACATCATGAATTGCGCAATTTGGTATTCTCAGATGGGAAGATATTTACAGGTCAGCAAGATGGGAACAAACAAAACGATCATGTTTAATTGAGTGATCATTCTTCCCACAATCGAGACCATTTGCTTACATATCAAAGGAGGCAGTTTCGGTGATAGTTTAGGCAGCAACCACACGTAACGGACATTCTCCACTGGATTTCATACCAGAAAAAGTAAAAGTTGATGCTGCAACCTAGAGACAGTTAGTGTTGGAAGGTTCCTTGAAGCTTTAGGCAGTACGCTGGGTGTTCCAGCAGGACTTTGTACCAGCTCGCAGAGAGCAGCACACCGTCCAATGGCTTCAAAACAATATTCCAGCCTTCAGTTCACACGATACTGGCCTTAATATTCCCCAGACTTACACCCCCTGGATTTCTACATATCTAGAGGTGCGCGCAAAAAATATGATGCATGGGTTGAAGGCTGCTCTCAAGCCAGAATGAGCCAAAACCCCACTAGGCATCATAAGGGCATCGTGCAAGGATTTCTATGACAGATTGAAAAAGAAATTATTTCTTCTTGAACATCCATGGAGGATAAAAATTTTTGTTCGATTATAAAGGTTTATTCTTTGAGAATATCAAATGAAAAGCTATTAATTTCATAAGAATTTATTGAAACGATGATTGAATATAAGTTTTTCAATGTGACTAAAGTATTTGAAAGTTCATTTTAGGTTGAAAATTCTTTTTCTCCGGAATATTGTAGGAAACATTCGTATTCAGAATGTTCCAAAAGTCGATGCCAAGCCGAAAGCGGGTGAAACGCCAAGTTATAATAGTTAAAATTTTCATTTACGTATTTTAACCATTATTGGTATTACCAAATATCTATAAAACCTTATTCCTGTGATGGTGTTTCCACTCCCAGTACCTACTAAAAATATTATATTTATTCTCAACTGTACAACTAAGTATTATAAATCAAAACATCGCCCAAATTTCACTGTCTGCAGAAAAAACATATGTTCTACGCTAGCTTTAAAAGTTAGCTCATATAATAATGATTCAAAAATTATATAACACTGAAATAATGAGAATAACTAAGCAAAACAATTAATAAATGTCATTTGATATTTTTAAATCTTCCGATACACATTATTGTTTCAGAAACACAATTCCATAAAGAACAAATTTTAAATTTTATCAACTGACATATAATAATCAAAATAAAAAATATGCCAAGTAATTGAACATAGTTATATATGTACATATTGCGTTTTTTCTTCAAACTCGTCAGTAATATTCAATGTTAGCTATGACCATCATATCCAATTTTTATACCCACATGTTCCCATCTTGAAAGCAATGGATAACCTAACTTCTGCGTAAGCAAAGAGCAAGTCCAAATCATAGACTCAGCCCTTATGATAAAACCGGAAAAATACAAGCCCTGCACAAAGCTTTATAATCATTTAAAATATTTTATAAATAATAATAAGTCCACAAGAATAAGACAGCTGAAATCAAAAGGTGGAAAGTACGTAGACTCCAATAAAGAAATCGCCAATACGTTCGGTGATTTTTTTTCCAACATAGGATAAGAGCTAGCACAAAACATAGAAAAGCCTCCAGTGTAACCCCCCCCAGAGTGACAAATCCCTGCTCATACTTCCTCAAACCTACGGATGAGAGGGAGATTAGTGAGAATATATTAACTTTGAAAAATAATAAGACGCCTGGTATAGATGATATTAAAACCGAGACATTCAAAACAATTCATAGACAGATAGTAAGACCTCTGTGTTAAATTATAAATATCATAATGGAGGATGGAATCTGCCTGCTGAATTTGAGATTACAGTAATAAAACCTCTACATAAAAAAGGAGACAAAACTATACCATCAAATTTTAGACCGATATCTTTGGTGACTAGTTACGCTAAAATTTTCGAGAAGGTTATCAAAGTGAGGCTTGAGCTGTTTCTGGAGACACATAAAGTAATTGCTGATAATCAGTTCGGGTTTCGGAGCGGGAAATCTACGGAGGGAACCATTGCATCACTAACGCAAAAAATGTATGATGCAATTGATAATAGCCAACCTGCCATTGCTGTGTTTTAGGATCTTGAAAAGGCGTTCGACACTGTCGACCACCAACAGTTGTTGGAGTCCTTGGAGGATGTGGTACTAGGACTGGTTCACGATTTGTTCAGATCCTACCTGTATGTTAGAAAACAATGTGTCAAAATTGAAGATACGTATAGTAGATTTGAATAGGTTAAATGCGGAGTACCGCAGGGCACAGTGCTCGGGCCAATTCTATTCATCATACATATAAATACTCTACTCATCACTAGAACATCTGGACACATCATAAGCTTTGCTGATGATACCGTTATATTGTATGTATCGGTCAGTTGGGAGGATCTAAAACTTAAAATTCAGGCAGAAATGAGTGATATTGTTTACTGGTTTAATTATAAATTATTTACCATAAATTTTGACAAAACAATGTTCCTTCCTATAATAAGCTACAAAAACAAATTACCACAGTATAACACTTTGGAGGTGAATAATCATAATAAAACGATAACAATAAGAATTACCGAAAATATTGAATACCTGGGGATTATTATTGATTCTCATCTTCGTTGGAATAATCACGTTAATAACATTGTTAATAAAATCAGAACATTTTTGGGCCGCTTCAGGTTTCTTGCTAAGATCTTACCTCTAAACCGTCTCAAAATGCTCTATTTTGCTCTTGTAGACTCCCGTATAGCATATGGAATTATCGGATGGGGTGGCATCACGAATGTATATCTAAAAAAGTTGAACACACTACAGAAATATATCTTAAAAATTGTTCTCAAGAAAGAAAGAACTTACCCATCGGATAACTTATACAAGGAAGCTAGGATACTAGATGTCCGACAGATCTTCTTTCTTGAGGCAATGTGTTTTCTGCACAAAAATAGGGAACATATTGAATGTTTATCTCATAATTATCCAACCAGAGCTAGATATTCAAATAAGATTAAAACCCCATCAGCAAAAAAGATAGTGGGAACAAAATGTCTTGCGTTCCTGGGGCCAAGATTCATGAATGCTCTTTCACAGAACTTCCTCTTCAGCAGTTCTAATTCTGATGTACATTATAGAAATAAGGTTAGGTCAATTCTACTGAGTAACCGGAGACAGGTTGTACATGCTTTCTTCAACTGATGTAATTGAAAAAAAAATTAGTAATGTGAATGTGTATCGTTGTAACTCAATGCTTTTCCGAAATTTATTGTTGTGTTTGGCATTTCAGACATGAGTGATTAAATGAGATATGACACGGACAGCGAAAGCTTTGTGTTCATTCTCCTTATTTGTTTGTGTCAGACTACTATGTTTATATTAATATTATGTTTACTATATCTAGTGTATGTATTTCTTGTGCAAATAAATTATTATTATTATTATATTAAATATTAAATGACTATTTGCATGACCCAGGATTACACATTAAAAATAATATTAAATAAAAACTAAAGGTTTGTAGAGTTAAACCTCCATCATAGCGTAAAGATGTGCTCATTTTTTTTCAACAACTCCATTATTTAAAATACGTTACGATTCCTTCCAATATTGCTGGAGCATTCTTTATAGTGGTTAATAGCCAATCAAGATATGATTGAACGCGTTCTATATCAGTGGTATCATTAATCTATGCATAACTGTGAGTTTATCTATTTCAATTTTACTTTGTAGTACTTGTATTAATATCGCATATAAAGCAAACAAGGAGCACACAATTACTTGCTTCCAAATGACAAGTTAATACAATGCTATTCTCCAGGATCTTATTATTTGAACTAGGACAGCCTACACTGATTCTCTGTCTGTTTGCTCGAGGAATTTATCTTGAGACAACATACAATTATTATTATTACAATGGAAGCTGCAGGTTATGATATCGTAAATCGTCAGAGGTGGCAACACATTTCTGAAAGATGTCATTATGGCACGCTCTGTTTCTGAGATATATTTATGTTTGTTTTATATGAGTGATGAGATGAAATAAATATACAGAGTAATCTGTTGACAATGAAACAACTGAAATCTAGAGATAATTTATGTCAAATGGTAAAATAAATTGGAGAAAATTTGCCCTTTCCGTTAATATAATATAATAATGATATATAAAATAATAGCTGCGTTGAAATCCATAGATTGCTCTAAGGGTACTGGACCGGACGGTATTTCGCCAATATAACTGAAAAATTATGCACAATCTTTGCCCCCTCATCTGCTCCACAATTTTAATTTTTCACTAAGCAATGCATCATTTGCAGAACAGAGGATTTTGGAATCATTGATTTATATATATTTTTTCAATCACACCAAGAATATCATAATTGAGCAACAAGACGGTTTTTACCAGAGAAGAAATATAATGATAATAATAATATATAGTTTATTGAAAAAGTACAGTTTTTATAAAAATCAATCAATACATATTCAGAAATATAGTTTCAATAAACCGTAAAAACTCACTAAGGCATATTGCCTATACGTGAATTGTTAAGATTTAGGATATTGGTTTGTAATACTAATACTAATTTTATTTTAAAAACACTGTATAGATAAAATGAAGATAAGTTATAGACAAATGTAGATAAAAAATGTACAAATACTAGCTACATAAACAAAATAAAATGTATAGATAAAACATCATATATTGATAGAGTGTGCACAACTAAATGGTGTATTAATGCAGGTATGTATATAATATGATATAAGAAGGGAGTAATATAATTCAGTATCACAAATAATTGTTTTGGCATGTCTATTATTTTGACAACTTCATCTCTCGGGTACTTTGTAATAAATTCATTCAATCTTTTCTTGAAATGGCGTAGACTATGAAGTTCTGTAAGATCTTTGGGTAGAATCTGATAGATGCTAAATAAGTAAAACTGCGCTGGCCAACTGTCTTCGTTGAAAATGGGGTTCTGTAGCAAGTTCTATGTTTCCTCGTATTATATTGATGTGTTAGAGATCGTAGACTTGATTTATTTTTGAATTGATATAGCACAATGGAACGATAAAACGATTGCTTTTTGTCGAAGATCTTTGCTTCTGTGCAGAGATTAGCTGTCGGATAGGTAGGAGGTCTCCTTAAGATTATTTTCAAGATTTTTTTCTGTATTATATTATACTAATTTTTTTAAGGTGTATGTTCATTGCTCCACCCCACCTTATGATACCATAGTTCGATCATGAACCCACCAAAGCATGATAAACCATTTTGAGTTTGGTTGTGTCTAGAATGGTTCTCAGTAGAGAAATCGCATCCTCAGTGGACTCGTTTGGCTGAAATCCAAACTGTATATTTCAGATAATATTTATCTAACACATATTTCTCCAATCTCTGTTTGATAATTTTTTCGAAAATCTTTGCCACGTTTGAAATTACTGTAACGGGTCTATAGTTCACCATTTCAGTCTTATCTCCGCTTTTGAATTGGGGCTTTATTATTGCTTCTTTGAGACTTTTTGGCCATTCTCCCATTGCGATGTTTTGATTAATGAGGTAGGCAAGTGGTTCACAGATGTGGCAAGAGTTACATTTTAAGGTTTCTGCCCTCAGCCCGTCCAATCCAGGTGTTTTATTATTTTTTAATGTTTTTATAATTGCCTCTACTTCATGTTTATTAGTTGGTTCCATAAACATTGTATTTTGATGAATATGCCGTAGTGGATGCGTCGAGGGTTTTATTATCTTGTTAGCGAGACTCCCTCCTACATTTCCATAATATTTGTTGAATTCATTGCTCATACTGGCGGGATCTGTTACTATCGTATTATCTTCTAGTTTTACCTCGTTAATTATAGTCTTTTTCTTTTCCTTATTACTTAGTTCATTTATTACGTTCCACAGTTGTTTCGAATTACTTCCACTTTGTACAACCCTGTTACTGTAATACTGTTTTTTCGCGATCCTGAGTAGGACCCGTAGTTTGTTCCTGTAGCTAATAAATCTGGATTTCAAAACTTCATTTTGCTGATCTCTTTTTCTCTTATACTCTTATACTAGAAATCCACATGTTTTTTTTTCTTTATGGTGAACTTTTTTTGTTACAGTACTCTCCTCTATTACCTCATTCAGTTGATTCACAAAAAAATCAACTCCTACACTCACGTTTTGGGCTTCATATATAGGTGCCCAGCAAGTGTATATTATATATGGACCAACAGATTCAAGTTGATTTAATCTGTACTGACTTTAAAAAGGCCTTTGCCAATGATTTCTGTTCTACAGACATTGTTCACCGGTATAGTTTTAATTATATTGACTTTTTTTAGGAAATTGACTTTGTTCAACGGGACGAATGCGGTGAACAATGGCTATAGAATTTGAGTATCAAAACAGATTCAATCTGTTAGCCTCCTATAATTTTAATTTCGAAATTTTTTTTTTTTTAATTAATACAATTAAAGTAATGTCTTATAGCTTATATTTAATAGACGTCCAAAATCGAAACTCAATATACAATATCGAATGGAATAAATAAACTAAGAAATATTAACTGCCAATTAAAATTAATTAAATAAATATTTGAATGAGACAAAATTTTGTTTCTGATCTTACAATTATGAAAACTAATTTCTTTTCAAATTTACAAAACATAATTTAAGGAATTCTCAGAGAATATAATTTATTTAAAATAAGTATTATATTTAAATAAGCTAATTCAAGAATCTCTCAAAAAATGTATTATATCTTCAAAAAACAATTAGAATTCCAGTTCCAATTAAACTTCACATTAAAAAAAAAATAGAATCAATCAACAACAAATACAATTTACCTACAGATTTCTTGTTATCCTCATTTTAACACCAACTTTATAATCCAAGACATTCTATGTTCATCACAAAAATCACAGAAAGCTGCAAGGTAACTATAAGGTTTACCTTAAACCCCTGACATTCCATAATGAGTTTTATTCAAACCTAGTATAACTATATATAATCTGTGCTTATAAGACATTACTTTAATTCTGAAAGTATTTTAATAAAATTTTTTTGAAATTAAAATTATACGAGAATAACAGATTGAACCTGTTTTGATATTCGAATTTTATAATGTTCCTTCTATCAAGTAAAAAACCCATTTTTATTTCATTTTAATGGCTATGGAACTGAAATCATTGACACGATGATTGATGAGAAAATTTAAAACAATATTTAAAAAAAAATTATGTCAATATAAATGAATATATGAAGAAAAGAAAATATGGTTTTCAATGGCTTATATAAAAGGTTTCAGCAGTAGGATCTCTAATGGTCTTCATAAAATGGGAATTCATTCTTCAGCAGTAAATAGAAATAATTTAGCTAAGATCTTGGTGAACAATAAAGAAGGGAACCCCAACTTTTCCGAATCGGGGATTTATTGAATTTAATGCGATGATTGTAATGCTGCATATACAGGGGAAACAGGCCGATGTTTACAACATAGAACGTCTATTTTGGAAAACCAGAAATCAACCGGTTTCGCAGAACATTGTATAGTAAATAACAATTTTTTCAATGGGAAAGATGTCACTTTATTTTATAATGTTAATAAGGGTAAATTGATAGACTATTTGAAGATTCTTTCAATCAAAAAAGCCATTGTGAAAAAGGAGAATTCAACAGATTCTCAAATACTTTTTGGCAACACACCTATATTGGATGCTGTTATTTCCATGGGCCATAAAAATATTTATAAATGTTAATGCGATGTATTTGTTATTTGAAAAAGGTGAATACTGTTTTTGGGCTATGGCTGTTCGTATTCCAAATGAACCATAAATAATAAAATAAAAATGAAATAAATAATTTCGGATATACATATCTAAATATATATTCCAGTCTTAAACTAAATATAAAACGAAAGGTAGATTTTTAAGATAGTTTGTCTCACTATCTTCTCACTGATACTTAAGTCATGGTATTTATACTTAATCCCTTACCATATCTATTAAAATATGTTATTTTCTCACGTTATAACTTTATATATATTGAGTATCATTCATTTAATTAATTTGAAATATTAAATTAATACTCCATTTTATAGTTTTATATCAAGTCCGACTCTGCTACTGCCAGCTTGATGACTAGTGAATTTCTAAGTCCCTCTGAACGCTTTTGTAACTTCTTTGTCCTCGAAATGAAAAGACCTCATTCTGATTCTATATACTCTTCACAAAATAAGAATCCTTCTTCTCCTCGTACTTCGATTTAATTGAACTCGGCTACTGTCGAATTTCACACTCTCCACTGCCAGCAACATCCACACAATAATTATCTTTCTCAAGATTCTCTAGACGCATGTTATCTTCCAGTCTTCTTGTTTGTCATTGTGTTTCGAGAATTTGCTTTTGCAGGAATGAACAATTCTAATGAAAAGTTGATGACTTCGTAGTTTGGTTGGGAACAAGATGTGAACGTTCAACCGAATCAGATTGACAATTCAAGGATTGAACGATTTGGGTAAAAAAATTTGTTCAAGGCAATTTGAGAGATTCCAATAAGAAGGGGTGTGATACTCGTACATTTGATTCGTATAAAGATATTTCATTATTAATTTATAGTACATTACAAAACAAGAGTTGTAAGAAGCATACTACTCTGTCAAGAAGGTACCGGGAATTTTCAATTAAAACAACATTTTTACATTTAATCGTCAAAATTTATTGGGTCGCCTTCGAAATAGGCTCCATTTGCTCCAATACATCTATGCCAACGACACTTCCAATTATCGAAACATTTTTTATAGGCGCTTTCCGGGATGGACTTTAGCTCTCGCGCCGAATTTTGTTTTATGGCTTCAATCGACTCAAAACGGGTGCAACGAAGGGGCAATTTTAGTTTTGGGAAGAGGAAAAAGTCGCAGGGAGCCAAATCCGGCGAATACGGTGGTTGCTGAAGCACGTTTGTTGAGTTTTTGGCGAGAAAGTCAGTCACAATCGTAGCTCGGTGAGAAGGCGCGTTATCGTCATGCAAAATCCATGAGTTGTTCGCCCACAAATTTGGCCGCTTCTTACGGATACGCTAACGCAAACGTTTCATAACGCCTAGGTAATACTCCTTGTTTACCGTCTGACCCTCTGGAACGAATTCGTAGTGCACCACGCCACGGATATCGAAGAAAACAATGAGCATCACCTTCATTTTCGAGCGGCTTTGGCGTGGTTTTTTCGGTTTCGGCTCATTTTTTGCCACCCATTCCGATGATTGCTGGCTTGTTTGCATATCATACTCGTAGACCCAGGTCTCATCACCAGTTATAATGCGTTCCATGAATGTAGAATCGGAATTACAGCGATCCAGCATGTCTGAAGCAACCTATTCGCGATGACGTTTTTGAAGAAAATTCAGGTCTTTCGGTACGAGTCGTGCGGCCACCTTTCTCATGCCCAAAATATCAATCAAAATCGTACGTGCGGACTCGTGGGATATCTTAAGATCATGTGCTATCTCTCTCAAGCTGGTACGACGGTTTTCCAGCACCCTTTCCTTAATTTTATCGACGTTATCTTCGATCGAAGCCGTCGATGGGCGACAACTTCACGACCGTCCTTGAAGGCTCTGTACCACTGATCTGCACGAGTTTTCGATAGAGCATTATCACCAAAGGCCTTTTGCAACATTTTCAATGCATCGGCACACGAAAATTCATTTGCAACACAAAACTTTAAACAAATTCTTTGCTCAACGTAATCACCCATAGTAAAAATCGGCACGCACTCTGACATCGACTGACTTAATCAGCTGTTGCAAACACACTAGTTGACAGATCCCTCTCAAGCTTGGCATAGTAATTAAGGACAGTGGTACCAACCTAGGAAAAAAAATTTTTACCTGCCTCATTGCCCCGCCAGATTCAAATCGATAATTCCCGGTACTTTCTTGACAGAATGTATTACGCACGACTACGAAAATTTACGCACGAGCCGCTAAGCGGCGAGTTGTCTTACAACTCGAGTTGTATACTATACTTTTTCTACGACCGCATTCATTCCTATGAAAACTTAGGATTCTATTAAGTGACGAAACGTCAAAATGTTAGCCTTTAATTGACGAAATGTCAAAATGTTATCGTCTGCGCGACCTGATATTCGTTACCATGGTAACAACTGGAGGGTATCTTATTGGTAATAAGTCGTGCGTTTACTTAACAGAGGCTACTGTATTGGTTGTTGAGCTTGCTTTTTCTTTACGGTAAAGTGAAATCGTACAGTGTTATATTGCAAAGTGCGTAAATAGACAGTTACATACTTGGCGAGTCGTACAAATTTAATCATTTTCTATAGGGGGAGTAGAAAAAAATTTAATTATTCATTATTCTATGTTAATGAATAATTCATAACATTTCTGTAAACTAAGTACAAAAAAAGCATAAATAAACAGCCACTGAAACTGAGCAATAATTAAGAAATATTTTTATTACACTCAAGCAACAAACCACTTTAATTTCGAGCGAGTCTTTATATTTTTCGAACTCTAAGCCAGAAATAATCCGAAATAATTACATCACACATATTTTTGAAGAATTTATATTCAAATTTAATTATATCTTTCCGTCTGCTTTTGAGTATTACAGAAAGAGAAAACCTGGAAAGGTGATGAAACTAATTCATGGAATGAGATATGTATGAACAATAAATCATTTCAACAAAAATCGCTTACATATAATGTTTGAAGAACACAAAGATAAAAGCTCATTTATTCGAATTCGATTCGAATTTAAGTACGGTTCTGTTAGTTCTGGTGACGCTAGCGAGCTTGCGGCCTCGTTCTGTACCATGCGCCATTTCAAACTCTAAATCAAGAATACACTTTCAACGTGAACATTCAAAGGACTTGTGATTTTTCTGCCTTACATTGACTTGTTGTAAGTTGTCTCGTATTTAGTTAAACAGTGGAAGGTAATGCGATCAAATACTTGTGGCCACGTGAAATCAGCGGAATTATATTTCACTTTATCCTTCGATAAATGATCGCCCTATGGTTTCCTTCAGAAAATTGACTTGTCAATCTTTAGGTGGAAATCAAAATAATTGGCAACTTTTAATATACAAATCTTTCTTACATTGTAAAAAAATACCATATACAATATTTGTAACTCTGATTTAACGATATTTAATTAAGGTTATTCTGATTTTCACAAATTTTACCAATTACCAATTGAATTGAGTTATTCAAAATGTGATATTGCCTGATGATGCTACTGTGATAGCGAAACGATTGTTGTGAACAATAAAAATTTGTGAAAATCAGAATAACCTTATTTAAATATTATTTAATATGGATTTTCACCAAGTAAGGACTGATACAATTTATTATAATATCTGATTGAACGCTTTATTCTAAAATGTATCACCCTGATAAGTGATACCCACTGACATGAAAATACGCATTTATTCACATACGTTATTTGAATCAATCAATTCACGAAAGTCAAAATAATCGTAAATACCAATTACCAATTGAATGAGTTTGTCTCTTTGAATATTTTATATCAGCAAGTCTTGGTGCAGTAATTCATTATGATGAGTTCTATCTCCTGTTGAGAACAGTTTCAATTCTGAGAACATTTGTATAGTATTAATCGTAACAAAATGCCTCGAGTTTGAAAACTCCGAAAATTATTATTCTGTTGCAGATTTTAACAGGGGTAGAATTATTGCCTATTGAGATGTTGGTTTGTCTGACCGAGAAATTGAATGCTTTGTTAATTATACTGAAATGAAAATCAGGCGAGTATATCGTGCGTAGACAGAAAAAGACAGGGTTATATGAAGAAAACCAATTGGTTAGCCGAGAGGTTATATATCTACAACCTCAAGATAGGTACTCCGGACAGTCTGCGAGGGCATTTTGCTATTAAGCATCAAATCGCCGATAGGTGGTTTTTAAAATAAAGTAGGCCTATTACGATGCGTACATTATCGAGCCTTTAGCCTTTTTTTATATAGTTCACTACTAGTGTTGACTACCAACCACTGTTGTCAGCGTTTGCATATGAACATCTCACAGATTTCGAGTTCAGTAGCATCCAGAAAGAGATTAGTCGACTTCATAGGTCTTTGGAACGTTTACTAGAATAATCTTCAATGTGACTCACTGAGGTCATAGAGAAGATGCATATTTTCTAGGTTTTATCTCCTTGGTGTCATTCAATCCGGAATTTCGGTTGGTTCATCGTGATAGTTTTATGTGTCTGATATTACTTGTAGATATTAGGTCTCATGCGCATGCAAATATAAGGTTGGTCGGATAGTAATTTCGTTTTTTTCTGACAGAGGATTTAATTATATTTTTTCGAACCCAACTTCACACTTAAGCCGCATAATCATCACATGTTTTGAGAGCTGATATAGCAAGGTTTGTGTGAAAAAGTTCAATTAATTCTACGCAGTTGGTTTTGGTTGGTGCCCTTCTAAATATGGAGAGCTATAAGCAGAATTTTCGTCATATTTTACTTTTTTACTATAAAAAAGTTAAAAATGCTGTTCAAGTCAGAAAGAAATTAACCAATCTGCATGGAAAAGGTGTGTTGACAGTACGCCAGTGCCAGAAAATGTTTGCAAAATTTTGGTCCGGCAATTTTGATGTCGAAGATGCACCACGTTCTGGAAGGCCGGTTGAAGGTGATAAGGACACGACAAAGCCATTGGTTGATCTAAATCGGCGAATAACAACACGTGAGAGGTTAAATTTATCGAATTCAACTATTTATGACCACTTGAAAGGCCTGTATTTAACCTCAAAGATCGATACATTGGTTCCCCACGTTCTCAGGGGGAGAAATTTGTGTCGTACCGTTGACGACTGTGATTCGCTTCTTAAACGTCAGGAAAATGCTTCAATTTTGGAACGAGAATTGTATCCATTTTTGGACGAAAAATTTGTTTTATATAGTAATGTCAAACGCGAAAGATCATGGAGAGAAAAAGATAAACCGGCTTTAAGCATTTCGAAAGCTAATCCTTCAAAAAAATGTGATGCTGTCTGTTGGGTGAGATTTTAAAGGAATCGTTTTTTTGAGCTTTTACCGGATAACACAACAATTAATTCGGAAGTGTACTGTCATCAACTGAACAAATTGAATGATACACTTCAACAGAAAAGGTCAAAATTAATCAACAGAAACTGTGTAGTGTTACACCAAGAAAATGCGAGACCTCATACAAGTTTGGTCACTCGCCAAAAGCTTTTATAGTTTGAATGGAATATACTGCTACACCCACCATATTATCCAGATCTGGCGCCTTCGGATTATTATTTGTTCTGGTCATTGCAAATTTTTTTTGTCGGTAAAACCTTTACATCGAATGAAGAGGTCAAAAATCACCTTGATCAGTTCTTTGTCAGCAATGATCAAAAATGTTATCAAGGTGGAATCATGCTACTACCAGAAATATGGCAAAAGGTGTTGGTCCAGAATGACAATATATACTTCAACAAAATATTTATTCATTATACGAAAATTGTCTTTCATTTTCCCAAAAAAACCGAAATTACTTTCTGAGCAACCAAATACTTTTATTCAGATGACAGACCAGAAGTTTTTATGTTCAATTAGTGTATATCTTGGATTTTTTTTGGCTGAATTGTAATTATTTTCACTTAATGATGTAATATTTTGCTGAATGAAGGAAATTAAACGAAATTAATGAAATCATCAACAGAATGAAACAACCTTTATGAAATTCGTATGATTCATTACGAAAAACTGTTTACATGTGTTAGTTGAGTTCACATATAGATATCTGAATTTTCTGGTCTAAAAACTTTGTTTGATTATGATCAATTACCAAATGACTGAAATAACCCAATAAATGAATGACCAAGTATTTACTCTGCACGTAGTGAACATCATAGATTCATCATCAAAACGCTATACTTTCGACTCCTTATTTCTGTTTAAGATCATATTGAGATGGGCGTTTTCGATGATCCTTGCTCAGTATTATGCACATATTTCTCACATGATGCAGAATAACAAACACTTTTATAAAACTGACAGGTACATGATAATTATAAGTCGTATCGTAAAAGAGAATTTCTTTCATTCGTTTTCTTTTATGGCATATCTTGAAATGCAAAAATTATTACGGCGCTATAACCTTTTATCACCCACTATAAAATACTGCAACGTTACATGCATTTGCATAATGAGCACTAAATTCACATGTTGAGAAAAAGATAGGTTTTTCGGAGAAGCAAAAGAGGTTTTGTTTTCATTGAGTCTGCAATGTAGCTACAAAGAATTAAAGAACAATAATTATGAATGAGTTCATAATACCTTTTACTCAGCTTCATTTATAGTACACAGTTGCGTGGGAACTTAAACATTTTTAAATGTAGAAATTATAATTGTGATGAAAAATTGGCAGAGACCATATTATGAAATAGGTTGATTGAAAGATGGACAAGCTTATTGATGGCAATTGTAGAGAGAGTGAGGCAAATTATTTGAGAAATTTCAAAATATTCCTACATAATATTAGTCGAAGGATGTAGAATTTGAGGAGGGAATAAAATATCCTTAACATGAATAGGTTATTTTTCCTAAACCATAAAGAGAAGAAATGTAAAAAACATTGATTTTAGATGTAACCGGTTCTTGAAAATACTTTATTTAACCTCTGTGTATATTCTGTCGACAAACCAAGAAATTAAATGGTTGGTTAGTCTAATCACCCAGAGAATATTTGCGCTGTTTGCGTCTTTGGTTCTGGATACACGTGGTTGTATAAGTATGATAGATATTTTTATTCATTTTATTATAACTCCTTACTGAATAGATTTTGGGTCCGAATTTATCAGGTTCTTTCTCTGGAGCATGTGCTTTATATTCTTTAAAAAAAGAAAATAAAGAAGGCCTTTTTGAGTTATATGGAACTTGTGATTCTTTAACATCCAATCGAAATGTATATGTATTAGTTGATGTCTAGATAATTTGGTCATTATTTTATATTTCTTTTGATTCTTTATTAGTTAATTTTCATCACCTGTGATGATAATATAATGTCTATAAAGTAATACAGTGTATTTAGGACATGTTTTAAAATTTAATTCTGAATGTTTTCATGAGATTTATTCAGATTAAAGTCTGAGGAGGTTCTGGAAAATTAATTCCAGCGATTATTCTGTAATATGCAAATACTTCTTCATAGTAATTTCTAATCTCTGTGTTTATTCTGTGGACAAACAAAGAATGTAAATATTTGTTTAGCCTAACCACTAAGGGACTATTTGCGTTCTTTCTGTCTTTGATTCGGGATACACGTGGTCGTAAATGAAGATAGATATATTTATTGATTGTTTTCATTTTGCTGACTTGGAAGTGGTCTGAGATTTATCGGTGAATTTTTTCAAATATCTTTTTGGATATATAATGAAGAATTCTTTGAAAGAGAGGTTGTTTCGAAGAATTTCTCAATTATATGTTGGACATTTATAGTATGAAATTTGATTTTTTATGAAACCGATATGAAACTATGCTGCCCTAATATTTGTGGGGTAATTTCGATAAATATTCTATATTTTCTTTGAACTATTTTATCTCCTCTTGATAATGTGTGATTTTTTTATTAAAAATAAAATATTTTTAATTAAATTAGAAAGATATCACTCTACTATATAATGTTAATATGGGTGAATTGATGACTATTTGGAGAGTCTTTCAATCAAAATAGCCATTGAGAAAAAGGAGAATTTAAATTCCCAAATACTATTCGGTAACATCCCTATATTGGATGCTGCTATTTCCATGCGCCATAAAAACACACAGATGTCCTAAGTGTAATAAAGGTTAGTTTATTTTAAGTTCCTCTTTGTACTCCTTTGAAGATGGTCGAAAGACCGAAACATATGTCAGGATTCTGAATAAATTGTGAAACATAAAAAACTTCGTGAATTATTTTGAATAAAATTGTTATAATATTCCACCTAGAGCCAACCGCATACTCTATTCATGTAACCGAATTTAATAATTCAAGGGACATTCAGACAGAAATTTTTCCGCAGAAATCTTTAGACCGAAATAATAAATTTCCTTTACATTTGAATGGAATAACTTTAAAGCGGAATGTAAACAAATAAATGCTCTTCTCTGTTGAATTACAGAAAATCCAAATCATAAATATATCACCTTCAGTTTTTTTTTAATTAATTTCAATAAATTTATCCACGAAATAGTCTTTTCAAGTTGTCCTAATCTAGGAACTATTCTATTCAACTTGAAACGAAAACAAAATAGTTTAACAATTTCAGAAGTCTACAGATTTAATTTTTTAAATTTAATTTAATTGTAATGATTGTGAGGCAACTTACGTGAGTCAAATAGCTAGGAACTGTGAAAGAACATCCAACCATAAAGGTCAACAAAAGTTAATCAGAAATACATACTTTTTATAATTCATGGACATAGTATACAAATAAAAGTATAAGACACATTATGATTTCATATTAAAATTTTACAGATATGTGGAAGAAACCATATAGTTCTAAATTATACGTTGGCAATAAATACATTTACTGTCATATTACTTTTTGAATCTTTTCTCATTATTATTTATCGAATGTCCGATATTTTCGAAATTCAAATTCAACTAAATCAGATAAATATTCCAATTTTCGTTATATCGAATGAATAAATCTACTCAAAATATGTAGCCTAAAAATATTTGAAAGTCAGAGATTTTAATCGAGTCTATTCTCGAATTTCAAATATTTTCATTTTGTGTATTTTATTACTGCTTTTTTATATTTTCAGAAGTAGATTACCATTAATTCCTTTAAAAAAATTGGAGAGTGTTGATTTGATTTTTTTTTGTAGCAAACTTATAGCACGGTTTAATGGATACACGAAATTCATTAAAACATTTCACGGACTCATCAATTCTTCACTCATCTAGGAATGAAAGAATTTAAATAGGAATCTTGAATGTTGAAACTGAAGTTCAGAAGAGCTTCAATTCAACTTCCGCGCACTAATATATTCATTGTTCCAATTCAACTTCTTTGCTGAGCTAAAACCTTTTATTCACGTTTCTTTGGACCTTTGTTTAACGAAAGAACCCCCTATTGAACAGAAGTAATTGAAAAATTAATTGAATGAATACTGTGGCTTTCGACTTCGACTGAAAGGGTTATTATTATGCCTTTGACTGGGGACGAATTGTTATTCGATGTTTCTTTGAGAGCGACTTTGTGCCTACTTCGACAACACATGATTATAGCTGTTGACGAGGCATTTTGAAAGTTATTCTAATTGACTTTGTGCTGAGGAATACTCAAGTTCGGTTCAGCCAAAGAAAACTCTGCCCTTCATGGCTAGTGAGAATATGGTCTTGTTTCCATTCACGTAGTATCAGGAGAATGCGACATTAGATATATGCGATTACTTTCTTTGGAAATGAATTGCAAGAAATGTATTGAAATTAAAAATTTTTTAGTTAGGTGACAACTCTCTGTTGGAAACAGTTTCTTCAAAATATTTTACAAATATCGGATATTCTTTCTCATCAATAGACTGGATTTTATCCAGGCTCAAAAAACCGAAAAAAATTACTGAATCAAATGAAAACTTAACAATTTATTCACTGACTGATTTGTTTAATATTGTATTCATAGTAATATCAGTTAAAAAATAGTATTAAAAACAAGGAAATTTTCCATCTTTTCTCAAAATTGCAGGAGGAGTCTATTATTATGATTAGCTAAAAAAATTTGGGGATTGAAGGAAATTTCACTGAAGATTCAGATCAAAGAAATTGGTAGATTTGCAATCCATTTTGCAAAAAAATAGAAAAAAAGTGTTCTCCTGTCAGATCAGATTATAAATATTTCATTAGACCTTGAGTTTTTTCCTTGCAGAATCAATAATAATTTTTGTTTAGCTTTTTTAGTCTCAGTTAATTAAAATGTGACTTTAAATTCAGAATTATATATTCTAACTTCTAAAATATATTTAAACTATATACATAAACTATCAAAATGATATCCTTATATATAATCATTATAAAATATTTTTCAATGTTGGAAAAAACCTTTTAAATCCCGACACGAAACGTATTGATACAAATGTATTAACAAAAACTATATAAATATGTATTGTCATGGATTTTGTGAATTACACCTTGTAAACGAGTTATAAATTATTATTTAAAAACTCATAAAATGAAAATCAATAAAATTCAAGGAAAAGATTCACCCTTGTATATATGTCGCCTCGTTAGAGTGTAATCAAATCAAAATTAATTAAGTTAGATCAATTCAGACAGAAATATTAATAATGCAACTCATTAACATTCTCGCAAGTCAAACATTATGAAGAAAGAAACATTTGGAATACATAGCCAGTAGTCGAGTGAAAATTCTTTAAACGATAGTCAGAAATCAAAAATCCTTGTGAAAATCTTGAACAGAATTCACAGGGAGCATTTAAATTATAAATAGTAAATTTTTAAGAAAGCCAAAGTTGCAATAAATAGAAGTAATTTGAATTTAGATATCTAGTTTGAAATTGGTAAAAAAAATGTTGAAAAGATTTGTTATTTTCGTAATTAATCTATGAAATGTATTGAATTTATTAACAATTAAAAGCTTAATCAACTTACCAGAATGATGTAAATAGGACAAATTTGATCAAAATTTGATTCATTAGGGAAAACATAGTGTCCACGTCAGAAATTCTGAAATTATGAATGAAAGAGATATTCTAGAAGATGTTTATACATTGATTAACTTATACTAGTATGTAAGCTGAAGAAATGTAATTAATTTAATGAGAAATTTTGAGTAATTTATAAGTTAGAAGCATTAGAAGTTAAACTTTGGTAAAATTTGACACCTGAAATACTTTACGGATGAAAACCAAGGCTTTCAATGTTTTGTTTAACATGAAACATATATGAAAATGTTGACAAAATTTAGATGAACTTACTATGTAGAATACTTTCAAACCAAGAAATAGTGTAAATTTTATAAAATCTAGTAAGCTTTAGAATTCAATTTTTCGAGAAAACTATAAAAGAACGAAGGAGAGAAAAAGTCAATGAGTATATGACATTCTCCATAGCAGAGATCATGTCGTTTTCTTTTAAAGTAGAATATTTTCTTCACAAGAAACCAGTTCCAAAAGCTAAAAAGAAATTAACTTTATTATTGTGAATGGAAATGTGATCAAGAAATACGATACCTGAGTGTTTTTAAATGGAGAAAATTAAAAAATATATAAATAAAGTATACAATAATTTAAATTCAAAAGAAAATAATCAATGAAGTGGGCTGGAAAATCAAAATACTTCAGAAACATTCTCCAATCAAACAAATATCTAGAAGGAACATTGATAAATCGATTAAAACAACTTACCACAGGCAGAGAAAAGTTCATTTCTGTAAAGCTTTTCAATTTAATATCAAAGCAAATAATTTCTTGTTTATATTGGGATTAAGAATTATAATTAAGGTTAATAGGTTAGAACATAGAACTTTAGAACTTTATTTATGTTAGTTTAGTAGTCACAGATTAATATTCCACAATACATTCATTCAATATATATGTTTAAAAAATTCAATTAAAAATTCAAATTGAATCTTCCCTATAAAAACAAATCAAAATTAATAATATTTAAAATTTCAAATTTCAATAACAAAATTATAATATTAAGAGTTACCTGGCAACACTCAATACATGCAACCAGAATCGAGGATGATTTAACAAGTAATCATGTTAAAACTAAATAAAAATTCATAACAATTGGCTTCCCAAAACGAGGGATTGCTAATTAATGAATGATTATAAAAATTCACTTATTAAATTCCTAGCAGTATATTACCATACAAATACAGCATATATATCACAAGATCAAATTTAACTCACCAAATAAAATAAAATCTGGAGCGAGTAAACTTGAAGTGAGCTTTAAAGTATCCAAAATAATACAGGAATAGTCAACTTGTTGTTAATTATAACCATTTGTACTCGGAACACACAAAAAATAACAAAAGTTATTCACCCCAAATAATGTCCCATGATAAGAACAATAACCAGAATTCCAAAAATATATTTGAATTTGAGTTCTCGTTCAATTATTTTTATTTAATCATTTATTTTGGGAATTTTAGATAATTTTGGAATAGTGGATTTTCTTGTATTTGTATGTTGATATACATAGTTTTATAGTTTTTATTAATACATTTGTATTAATACATTTCATATCGGGATGTAAAAAGGTTTTTTCCGAGACATTGAAAAATATTTTATATTGATTATTATGTATATAAGGATATCATGTTGATATTTTTTATATATAGTTTCAATATATTTTGTAGAAATTACAATATATAATTCTGAATTTAAAGTCATTTAAAATTACTTCTATCAAGTATTGACTCACATTCGAATTGTTTTTCAAATGTTGAATTTAATTAATAAAGAGTCTAAATATCCACAATATATTCCTTAATTATTTATTATTTTTGAAATTCTGGTTATTTTTCTTACCATGGGAAATTATTTTGGGTGAACAAATTTTGTTGTGTTTTTCTATGTTCCGAGTACAAATGGTAATAGGTAGATTCACATAAATTATGTATTATATATATTATAATATTTATTATTATAAAAAATATATGTATTACATATATTATGAAATTTCAGTGGGATGGATTTCGTAGCATTACTTTAGAGATTCATCATTAAATATCGAAAATGAATAATAAATCAAGTGTTCTTTCTGATGATGCCATTAGCATTACTGTAGCCTTGCGAAGCCGCCAACGCTACCGAGTGTGAAATTCTCATTTGGTTGCAAACTCTTTATATCATATTCCAATTGGTTGAACATACAGAAAGGGTTTTAGAAGTATGAATACTCAACAATGATTGCGGAAAATAATCAGATTATATTCAATATGCCCCCTTTATCTCGCTCACCACACTGCTAATTCACGGTTTTAATTTAGTTTGCCACTCTTAGCTATGTTTTGTTCACTCTCGGTCCTAAATTTAATGCAAGCAAGTTTTATAGATTGACGTTTCTTAACCTACAACCCTTTTAGGCTTCGTGATTGGACATTTTTGTACGATGTGCAATGTGTAGTTCAATGTTTCTATCAACTAGTTATGTATTGTGCATTAAATTAAAAATTTTAAATTCAAATTTTTTTCATTATTCCTATGTTCTTCAACATAAATTATTGATATTGAACTTTTTCAGCCGTTACCATTTTGTAGTTGATCATAATTAAACCAAGTTGTAGAAATTACTGTTTTACTACCAATAAATTGATATTTTACACATTTAATTGTGACTCGAGTGTCGGGAATACACTATCCCATCATCAGACAATTGAAGACAGGGTATTTATGTTTCTTTCCATTTGATTCTACATGTAAAATTTTAAGATTATCTATTGTCGGATAAGGATGGCCGTTTTCTAAACAATCAGTGGCAAAAGTAGAAGTTTGTTTATTTTTCATGAAATTCATTTCATATTCGTTGAACCCCATCTTGAAGGAACGTCCCGTCTGTCCTATATATTATTATTACGTCGAACAAGATAATTCATAAACTCCAGATTTGTGTATATTTGGAGTTGAGTCCTTTGCATTAAATAATGTGGATAACAGTTTGTTTTTTGTTTTGAAAGCAATATTAACATCTAATTTATAAAAACTATTGGCCACTTTTTGACTTAGGCTACAGAAGTACGATATAGAAATGATTTTTTTTTCTTTAGTTTTTATGATGTGATAAATTTGGTTTATAGCATAAATACCCTGTCCTGCTTGTTGAGTTCTCAGTTGTCTGAAGATGGGATAGTTAATAACCGAAACTCGAGTCACAATTAAATGTGTAAAATATAAATTTATTGGTAGCAAAACATAGTTATTTCTAGAACTTGTTTCAATAACGTATTGAGTATAAAGTCACCTCTAGCAGAAGCGAATGTTTAAGCTGTATGTACAGATTGTCAAAAAAAGTAAAAACTCATATATGTTTATCTCAAATTGATAATTTAGTACCTATCGATGTATCTCAACACGAACAAGTTATTAAGTATTAATGATTGGCAAAGTAAAGTAAAAACTCATATATGTTTGTAAAAATAAAACTGTTATTTTTAGGGCAAACAACTTTGTAACTTTTATGTTCTATGATATACGTTCTATGATCTATGTTATATGTGTAAGATTTTAACCTAAAACTGTCACATGTCATATTTGGTTAGCTGTTCGAAATGTGAATTGAGAAACCCGAAGAAATAGCATTGTTTTTGATATTTTCCAGGTTAGTAAGCTATTTTTTTCATTTCTTTGTATGTTATTATTTTATTTTGTTTATGTCATTCTGGTATATTTTAAACTAAAGAAAATAAATTCTTCCAGAATCATGACATCAAATCTTCTATTTCTTCAATTATAAAAATAAGAATTGATTACATTCTTATAAATCAAAAACGTAAGCGATAATGACGACATCCATGAAGATTTGCATCGCTTTGGAAGCATCCAATACTGATGAGAAGAAAAATACATACAAATTCAAATGGATCCAAACTACGGGAACGGAAAATACATATTATGAAATACCAGCGGACAAACAGGATATATCTGACCATCATGAACTTTTGGCTCTACCGAAGGTGAAGAATATCTTGAAATCGATTAAAGTAAGAGGTTCATTTAGTACGTTCATTGAAAGAAATATATTTTGATCCAGAAGAAGATGTGATGTTTAAGAATGAATATTTACAACTGATTTATTCACCCGCATACGTAAGAACAGTATTTGGACAAGAATCACCAAAACCACAGGATACGGTAGAACTTTCAAGAAAAAGCAAGGATTTCAAGAGGATGAAGGAGGATTTTGTGCTAAATAATTTTAATGGTAAGAGTGTTTCAGTGAATTTGTGGTTAGAAAAATTCGAGACGGAATGCACGCGTTGTGAAGTAGAAGAAGATAGAGACAAAATTTTGATTTTACGGTTGTTTCTGGACGGAACAGCGAAAGAATGGTTTGATTCTAAATTAATTACATTAGGTTTAGACAAAAGTTTTCAAATATGGAAAGATAACTGCTCAGACAATTATTGTGAAACTAGTTGGCATGAATATAGAGAGGCCCATTCATTTGGGTACATAGGAGGAAGTTTAGTTGTGACAAGTTTACCAAATATTTCACAAAATAGAATTGATCGATCAAATGTAACAACTTTCGAGAAATTATTGGGTGAGTTGGGAAAGCTAGAAAGTTCAAAAAAATATGACAACGATCGAAATAAAGAAAATCACAGAATGAATAAATCTGCCTAACGAATTCCTTCCTATTCACAAACAAATAGAAAACCAGTTAAGAAGGAACCATGCTCAATTTGTGAAAAGAATGGTTTCTCAAGAAATTTATGTCGGCTTAGGAATAAATCCAATACTTTTGAACAAAAGAACGTACCCGGTAACATAAAAACTGTAAACAATTTTGGGGTACAGGATGAATTGAATGTGTTTATAAATAATAATGAATTATGTGGAATTTATGATTCGGGCTCAAATGTTAGTCTTCTGAATTCCAAAGTAGCAGAAAAGTTATGTCTACGCATTCAAGATAATAGAAACACAGTCAGTGGCAGGGCAAAATTTTCAGGAAAAATAATTACAAAAATGAGAATCAATAATATCAAAAAAGAAGTTGTACTTTTTGTAGTTAATGAGAAAAATTTCGAGTATGATATTCTACTCGGACTGGATTCTATTTCCAATTTTTAATTAAAACAAGATTTTGATTGGAATATTTATCAAAGATTAGATATGAATGAAGAGAAAAATATCCATTGTGTCCATAATAATAATAATGATAACAATGATTACACCATCAATTTCAATGAAGAGATACCAACAGAACTTTTCGAAGCAAAATTAGACCATTTGGAAACGAATCAGACAAATCAAATTGAAGTTTTAATAAATAAATATGACCATATTTTTGCAAAACACAAGTTTGATATTGGTCAGGTGCAAAATAATGAGGCACATATAAAACTTTTAGAAACAAATTTAGAGCAAAAAAACCATACAGATGCTCAATGGAGGATCAAAATGAGATAGAATTCCAAATAGGAAGATTGTTGAAAGGGAATCTGATTGAGGAGTCCTCCTCACCTTTTGCGCCACCAGTCACTTTAGCATATAAGAGAGATGAAGGGTCTAAAACCAGATAATGTGTCGATTTTCGTGAACTAAATAAATTAATTGTTCCCGAACCACAGCCTTTCCCATTAATTGATGAAATCTTAGCCAACACCCGAAATGCAAAATTCTTCACTACATAAGATGTAAATTCTGCCATTTGGTCCATTCCTATTCGTATCAAAGATAGATATAAGACTACTTTTGTGACACAGAATGGTCAATGGCAATGGAAATGTTTACCTTTTGGACTTAAAACATCCCCGGCCATATTTCAACGTATATTGAATAACATTATCAGGAAATATAACCTGAATTTATTCTGCCTAAATTATATAGATGATATTGTAATATTTTCTTCAACATTTGACCAACATATAGAACATTTGGAGAGTCTCTTGAAAGCAATATGTAATGAAAGAATCATACTTTAATTTATCAAGTGTAATTTTGCAGAAGAAGAACTCAAATATTTAGGACATATTGTAGGAAACAATACAGTACGACCTATAAATGATAATTTAAATTCCATTAGGAATTTTTCTCCACCAGATACTCGGAAGAAGATAAGGCAATTTTTTGGTTAAGTTAATTTTTATCACAAATACATAAAAGATTCAGCTAGATTATTAGAACCGTTGCATAATTTACTGAGAAAAAATGTAAAATTCAAGTGGTCATTGGTTTGTCAGGAAGCTTTCAATAGGGTTAAGGACATCCATTGTTTTGAGCCAATTCTGGCAATTTTCGACCCAAGTGTCTATACTACTATAAATTCTGACGCCAGTATTCAAGGAGTAGGAGCTGTTCTTAAACAAAAACAGATTAATGGTGAAATGAAACCCGTAGCGTATTTTTTTAAAAAACTGAATAAATATCAAAAAACAAGAAAGCAATATTCCTAGAATGTCTGGTAATTAAAGAGGCAATTAAATTTTGAAAATATTGAGTAATAGGACATAAATTTATTGTTGTTACTGACCATTAGACATAAGAAGGGAAAGAATTTCGTACAAGACCAGATGAAGAGCTGGGTGACATGATGAATTTTCTATCACAATTCGATTTTGAGATTAGATATGAACCAGGAAAAGGAAATGTAGAAGCAGATTGCCTTTCTAAAAACCCAGTTCTGGAAGAAACGGAGAATATGGACGAATGTATAAGAACAGTTAATTTGGTGGAATTAAATGAAATAAAAAACGATCAACAGAATAATCTCTTAAAGATTAATAATATGAGAAGAAATATTGTACAGAAAGATATACATTACAAATTGCACAAAAATTACAAAAAAATAATTTTATCCAATGATTTAGGAAAAGAGTTAATCAGAAAAGTTCTGTGCTTGTGCACAGAAAAGTGCACAAGCATTATGGCCATATTTGTGCTTGTAAGATAAACAATAATATCAGGAAGTTTTATTACATATGGATTCACTGACTAAAGAAGTCTGTGGATCATGTGACATATGTTGTAAAAATAAAACGAGAGTAGGGTAAAAGTATGTTCTCCTTTTTCAATTGGGCCCAGCAAAGGAACATTTGAAATAATGTCGTTAGACCCAATTGGAGGTGTTGCTGGAAACTGCTCTTCAAAAAGATACCTTCATCTCCAAGTGGATCATTTTATTCGATATGCATTTGCGAGCACTTCAAAACACCAAACAACCGAAGACTTCATCAAATTAATTAATAAAATTCAAGATTAACGACCAATAAATACACTAGTAACAGACCAATACCCAGGAATAAATTCGGAAAAATTCAGACAATATATGAAAAGTTTCAATATACAAATGAGTTTCACAACAGTAGATTGTCCTTTTTCTAATGGTCTGAATGAACGACTAAATCAGACATTAGTGAATAGAATAAGGTGCAAACAAAACGAAAAGAAAACTAGGGCATGGACGAAAATAGCCGATGAATGTATTGAAGAATACAATAGACCAGACCATTCTACAACTAGATAGAGCCCAGAATATTTACTTTGTGGCAGAACTGACCCCATTGCTTCAGAAGAACTTATTGAAGAGAGATATTTACCGAAAGATAAGGAAATAGTATTATACTACTCTGTCAAGAAAGTACCGGGAATTTTCAATTAAAACAACATTTTTACATTTAATCGTCAAAATTTATTGGGTCGCCTTCAAAATAGGCTCCATTTGCTCCAATACATCTATGCCAACGGCACTTCCAATTATCGAAACATTTTTTATAGGCGCTTTCCGGGATGGACTTTAGCTCTCGCGCCGAATTTTGTTTTATGGCTTCAATCGACTCAAAACGGGTGCCACGAAGGGGCAATTTTAGTTTTGGGAAGAGAAAAAAGTCGCAGGGAGCCAAATCCGGCGAATACGGTGGTTGCTGAAGCACGTTTGTTGAGTTTTTGGCGAGAAATTCAGTCACAATCGTAGCTCGGTGAGAAGGCGCGTTATCGTCATGCAAAATCCATGAGTTGTTCGCCCACAAATTTTGCCGCTTCTTACGGATATGCTCACGCAAACGTTTCATAAGGCCTAGGTAATACTCCTTGTTTACCGTCTGACCCTCTGGAACGAATTCGTAGTGCACCACGCCACGGATATCGAAGAAAACAATGAGCATCACCTTCATTTTCAAGTGGCTTTGGCGTGGTTTTTTCGGTTTCGGCTCATTGTTTACCACCCATTCCGATGATTGCTGGCTTGTTTGCATATCGTACTCGTAGACCCAGGTCTCATCACCAGTTATAATGCGTTCCATGAATGTAGAATCGGAATTACAGCGATCCAGCATGTCTGAAGCAACCTGTTCGCGATGACGTTTTTGAAGAAAATTAAGGTCTTTCGGTACGAGTCGTGCGGCCACCTTTCTCATGCCCAAAATATCAATCAAAATCGTACGTGCGGACTCGTGGGATATCTAAAGATCATGTGCTATCTCTCTCAATTTTATCGACTTTATCTTCGATCGAAGCCGTCGATGGGCGACCACTTCACGACCGTCCTTGAAGGCTTTGTACCACTGATATGCACGAGTTTTCGATAGAGCATTATCACCAAAGGCCTTTTGCAACATTTTCAATGCATCGGCACACGAAAATTCATTTGCAACACAAAACTTTAAACAAATTCTTTGCTCAACGTAATCACCCATAGTAAAAATCGCACGCACTCTGTAACTCGATAATTCCCGGTACTTTCTTGACAGAATGTATATAAAAATTCTTTACGCTATCATGAAAACAATAAAAGACTGATCAACAAGAATAGGAAACATTATGATTTTAAAATTGGAGACTATGTTTACGTTGAGAATAAATCAAAATTGAATAGAAAAAACCTGATGAAATAAGAATAGGACCTTTTCCCATAGTGAAAAAAATTTCTAACACTATATACGAGACAGATATTGGAAATAAAAGAAAGGACAATAACTATTTTCATGTTACTAAGTTGCTTCCATGTAAAAACGCAAACATGTAATGAGGGGTGCTTACTTTGTGTGAGGGGATATAAAAGGCTGATTCTCAAAAAAAGTGGAATTTACCTTTATCGACTTGATAATTTTTTTTTTAACTTAATATCAAATTTTTTTGCTTAATTCTTAGCTTACACCTTGTTTGACAAAAAGAATATAGTGGTCCCCAACTTTATTGAGCTTGAATTAAATGTAATGGTAAAAAAAAAACTCAAAAATGTGGGAATGATAGATTCGTGCGGGAATGATTCAAAATATGATTTTACAATAATTAAAAACTCCATAATGCACAAATTTTCTTTTTATTGCAAAACTATAATAATTTAACAATTTTATTGCAAAACTGTAATAATTAAATCCTTAATGTAATATATAAAAAAAAATGACACGACCAAAAAAGCATAAATTGCAATTTCATTAACCTAATGTTATTCATTAATCTTTAAGCAATCTAATTACAACTGACTATAGTTATTTTCATCCGCTTACAGTTATTCTTGTTTCTCATCGAGTTCTTTAACAAAATAACAACCTCTACTGAGTAATTTAGGGGGTTGAATCGCTCGAAGAACATCCGGCCAAGCATACAATTCTTCATCTTTAACTGTCGGCCATTTCCAGCATTTTGATCCTTTCTTCATGCACCGTACCAAAGCCCCATCATCAGATAATGAAAGAATTTTTCCTGGATAGATCTCGTTGTTCCATGTTATAAGGACATGATCACCAACTTTATATTCATAGGTACCATTTTCAGAAGGAATAGTTTTCGAAATATTCACGTCGTTTTCTGTTTTAAGATTTTTTCTTTTACGTCGCGTTGATATTGTAGCTGTGTCCTTACTTTTATCCTTATCCAATATATAGGAAGTTTTGTAGTAACCAAGATGAAAATGTTGGCATTTTCCAACGCAGTTAAAACAAGATAAAGTTCTAAATTCAAGCTCATCATTCGAGAATACAAATTGTCTAATCTTTTGAGTACCAGAAAAAATTGAAATGGAGCTAGATTTTTGTATTAATTTATCCGTATTATTTATCTCCGCTGTACTTACTTCAATAAGCATTATTGAGGGATATTTCGAACTCAAGACATCTTTCAACACATTTAAATCTGTTACGTCTTTCCCTTCAGCCACAGCTTGGTCTGCTGACCTCTTTAAGCACCATCTGGTGCTCCTTTGCCATGACCAGGTTCAGAATAGTTATTATTATTATTAATTATTTATACCTGGTAAAAAATATTTTAAATGATGAGAAACAATATGAAAAATAAATTTGTTTTTTTATTGGTTAACTGGGCTGTCACTCAAAATGTGTACTGTATGGACATTCGGTCTTTGATTTTTAAGCCAATCGAATATAGGCTTGAGATGAGCCCATACTGTAACTGAATCATGTCGATTATTATTAGAGAGAGTACAGAAAGACTGCGCTTTAACAGTATCATCGGGTTTTTTCAAATACAGTACACCAGTATGAAACGTAACTTGCTGCCGACCACTACCAAAATGAACTGCTTGAATTTCATCCCTGTATTTGCAACAATAATTTTCACTTAAATCAATGTGGATAAGCACTTCATTCATTGACAAATCCTTTTTTAATTGTGTCATCATTTGATACTGATGTGCAATATTTCCTGCATGTACTAAAAATGATTTTAAAGTCTCTTCTAATACTAAGACTAATTCTTTCAAACTATCAGTTATTTCTTTCTTCAAAGGCTTACGCACTGTCTTCGTCTCACCGTTTTTTCATATGTTGAGTTTTCGTACATCCATTGTCGGTAGGTAATAGTTTTATCAGCTTGGGGGAGGTTGTATTCTAAAGCCTTGTCTTTACAACTCATACATTTTCCAAATAAATATTTAGTACAGTAAGTATCAAATGTTATATCTGATAACAAACTTGGAATATTATTATGTACGAAGACTTTATTTTCATATAATTTTGGAAAAATTAGTTCCATGTTTGCGTGAACGACGCTTTACATGTGTCTCGTTCTTTAAGGTTGGCCCAAGTTACCCAAAAAGGCCTATACTTGCAAAATGTTGATAGACTTATTTTTTAGGTAATACAGTTTAAAAATTTTTTATGCAAATTCCGCATATTATCAGCTAACAGTCGCTTTTATTTAACTAATTTTCCTGATCTAACAAAATCTCGCTTTCCTGGACACATTCGAGAGTGTTCATCTTTCTCTAAGAAATTAATAATATCTTGTTTAACTTTTAAAATTTTTGATTTAAGTTTTCGGTTTTTATTTGTTTTATAATTTTGATTTTTGAAAAATGTTTTAGAATAATGCATCAGCCTGTGCTTTTTAAAGGGTCTAGATTAAATATTTTATAGTATGTTTGTTTATCTCTCTGACTCTATAGATTAGCATAAGATTGAGTCAATTGTTTACTGATAATTTCAGAAAATAGTAGTTTCTTTTTGATTGGATCGGGTAACTTAGTATTCTTTATTAGGGTTTTGATCTTTTTTTCAGGTGATGTTTTCATTTTTTCATTTAACCGCGTGTACTTCTTTCGATACCTTTCACTCTTCCTGACCTCTTTTTTTAAGCTTTTTTCTAATTCTTCCATACAATACTGCTCGCCGATTTCTTAGTTGTCGCCTTCTTCGTGAAGCAACAGTCTCGTTTTGACCAACATTTACTCTTGAACTAAGTTCTGCCAGTGAAACTGGGCTAGAACATGGTGTCTGATCCATTAACCTTCCTAGACTTCTACGCAAATTATGGTTCTTCTCCCAGTACTGTAAACTGTTTAATCGCCATTGTTTCCGTTTTCGCCTTTTTTCTCGTGAACTCATTGCACTGACAGGCTTGATTTGACCTTTTTCTTTTTTTTTAAATACTTGAGTCTTTCTTGATCTCTGAGTTTCTCCAAGCTTTCAGGACAGCTTTTCAATTTTTCTCGCCGCTTCCTATCATACTCTTTTTTCTTCATTTTTGCTTCTGTAACGGTTAATTTTCTACTTCTCGACATTATAGACTTCCAGCGTACTGAAACAAATTAACAAACATAAATATCTTATACATATTAGAAAATACAACATTCCCTCACAAGAATCATTCCCTCATCAAAAAATTTTATGAGGGAATGACAAAATGAAACAAAATGTTCACAAGCTTATAAATATAACCTTACTTTCTTACGAACGGTGCATAGTATTTTATTACTACCGAAAATATATATAAATATGCTATAATTACCAAATAAAAAAATAATTACCTTTTGATTACATGATATGAGGGAATGACAACAAAAAATGTAATTTCTAAAAAAGTTGAAATTAAATTAGTTTGCACAAATCATCCTTTCATCAACCGTCCGCTATAGTGTATGTTGTCAAAACCAATGTTGCCAACTACAAAAAAAATTGGAGTGGCGCTTGATAGGCCTTTCTATTTCGCTCCAATTACACTGTCTTAAACTGGTGAGGGAATGATCAGTTTTTAACGGACCAATTTTTGAAATATATTTATAATTATTTCCAATCGCATTTTTTAAACTATAAATTCATGTAGGTACAGTAAATACTATCCTGAATGAGTAGAAAATAAGATAACAGATGATAGATAAAGAATTTCACAATTTAAGTTGATGATTCTCTTTGAATTTAGCAGTTGGGACATAGTGAGGGAATGACTTTTAGGATACTTTCTAGGATATATCTTTTTTGTTTATCATATAAAAAAAAATTTGTTTCATAAATTTGTACATCTAATACAATAGTTTTGATGATGAAAAAGACTTTTCGTAATTAACAATTCTGGTTTGTAAAAATCATTAAGGACATCAATTTCGATGTTTTTTGAGAATCAGCCAAAAATAAAACTGTTATTTTTAGGAAAAACAACTTTGTAACTTCTATGTTCTATGCTCTATGATCTATGTTCTATGTCTAAGATTTTAACCTAAAACTGTCACATGTCATAATCAGTTAGCTGTTAGAAATGTGAATTGAGAAACCCGAAGAAATAGCATTGTTTTTGATTTCTTCCAGAATCATGACATCAAATCGTCTATTTCTTCAATTATAGACATAGAAATATATATGTTTATCTCATAGTAATCATTTAGTACATATCGATGTATCTCATCACGAACAAGTGATTAAATATCAATGATTGGCAAAATAAAGTGAAAGCTCATATATGTTTATCCCTTTTTAATAATTTTGTACCTACATATCGAGGTATCTCAACACGAACAAGTGATTGAATATCATAGTTTTTGAGGTGACTGCAAAATCTTTAAATTCGCCAAGTTTCCCAGCTTAGTGACCATGAGAGGTATGGAATTGTAGGATTGCGTGAAGCCAGTCTGTCGATTCAAGAAATTTCCGATGGACTTCAGTGACCAGTCTTCATTCTGACAGGGGATGCATGTATTAAAACTCACTGAAAACGGGAGACAAAATACAGGTGTAGAACTAAGCTATATACAGGTTTTACCAATAAGAAATTAGAATTAGGCATTCTAAAAACGACATTACACTGTAGTTTGCATAAAAACTTAGGTTTTAAGCCCTTTAAAGTTGAGATAACACAAGAACTCAAGCCAGTCGATCACCAGTAACGTCGTACCTTCGTTGATTGGGTCCTTGAAGTACATCAAAATGATCCGAATTTTCAAACAAAAATCATCTTCAGTAATGAAGCCCATTTTCACCTCCAAAGCTAAGCAGAATTGCTCGGAAAATCTAAGATTGATTTTTCAGAACCTCAATTTGCAACTTCTGTGATATTTTTTCGTGCTCACAAAAAACGCTGGTATAGCTCTGGAATATTTGCCGGACGTATAATATGCAATTCTTAGTTTTAGATATTTGTGTGTATTATTTCCATTTTGTTTATCTCATTCAGTTAATGGTTTTCTGTTGTACAATAAATCTATTCTATTATTACTTCATTCACATTTTTTGTCAGTCAATGTGTTATTATAAAATAACAATGTTATGTCAGTAATTTCGTTTCGTAGGGTGTCGGTCAGCATCAAACCTGTGGTTTTTTACATGTTGATGTATAAGTCTTCTGAAAATGCAGCCCCAGAAAATATAGTCCGTCTAGAAAGTATCCGGAAAATATGAAGCCCAATTGTACTTATTTAGTTTATATTTTAAATTCTTGAATTAGAAAATTATAACAAATTATTCATCTTTTTTACTTATACAGCTTCCATTTTACTGTAAACACTTGACTAAACGTCGAGGTACACCCGAAACTAGATCACCTTCATGATTTTCGGTGATGGTAGTCCAGGACTGTAAAACTGACTGAATTAAATCATCTTTATTTCGTGGCGCTGCTCGTTCAATTTAAATCTTCATTAGTTCCCACATGTTTTCAATTGGACTAAGATCTGGTGAAGCTGCTGGTCATGAAATGGTTGTCACTTGGTGTTCTTACATCCAAGCTTGGAAATAGGCCGAAGTATGGCTTCTTCTATTATCCAGCTGAAAACGCCACCCCTTTGGATATAAAGCCTGCACCGCTTCAAGGAGAAAATCGTTCAGAAGGGTACAATACTTTTCACTATTAATGGTACCATTAGAGAGGCGTAGCACAACGCTGAGATATTGTTCCCCAAACAATTATTTTAGTGGGAAATTTGGAAATTTGAACGGTATGATCAAAGTTGGAAACAACTTTCATCAGATATAAAGACATTATTAAAATTGTCTTCTTGAGAACGTTGACAAAATTCTTTCCTTCGTTCCTTCTGTAAAGGAGTCATTATAGGGATTTGTTTTGGCTTCCTTGATATGTAGCCTTGTCCATTCAGTGACATATGACGATTTCTGGATATACATTTATATTTTATTGATTTCCAAATCTGTTAGCCAATTTGCGAAACATCAGGCACTGATTGTGTCTTTCTAAGGCGAATAAAGCGTTTAAATTGTTTCCTTTAATCTCACGCGGTCTTTCTGAAACTGGCCTATGTCTCATATCCATGCCATTTTTTATCATTTTTATTGTCTCATATACAGCACTTTTTCCCAGTTCATTCAATTACACTAATTGTTTAACCTTTCTAAAACCCATTCTATACAAATATTCTACATGTTTTTTTACGCAATGAGATCACGAACTCGACATATTGCCTTATTTTGAAGGTAATGGTACTATAATTAATTGTTGATAAATGGACTAAAGGAAGCAGCACCTGAATTTGCAAGAAGGTGTTCGAAGATTCATAGATTGTTAAAAAAGAACAATCATAGGCCGTACAAGTTACTGCCACCACAATTCCCCGTAGAAGACCAAAGACGGAAACGCTTAGAATACTGACAAAAAATGCTGTAAAGTCTGGAGAAACATCTTATTAATTCATTGAATATTATAATGTGAAAGAATGAATCATCATTTTCCACAGGAGGCATGTTCAACAGAAAAAATAGACATTCTTTGGGTATATTTTGAACACGTGAAGCATAGTCCGAAAAGATACTGCCAGAGGTAGCTAAACTTTTGGAGCAACTGTTTTCTGCTGAATAATTGGAGCAAATAATTTGGCAACAGGCCCATAAATGCACAGCACAACCTCGAGAATTTCTTCGAAAATAACTCCCTTTAAAAAGTTCCTTGAACAAAACTCCTAAGGAACTTTTTAAGGAGATTTATTTTTAAAGAAATTCTCGAGGTTGTGCTGTGCATTTATGGGCAGGTATTTGCTTTTCATAAAACATCGTTTGCATGCTTCAACTATTTATTTAATAATTTAAATTGATATTCTATATTTTCTTTGGATTCTTTTATTCCATTTGCTTCTGTACACTGAGTGTTAATTATATGTCTGCTGAATTGAAACTGTATTTCTTTAAATATTTATTTAATTCAATTTTAAAAAGTTTTGAGAAAATATTTTCATATAATTGAAATTTGTAGTAAGATTAACAGAATCTAATCTGTGTTATATTCAAAATTTCACAAATATGGACATTCCCAAATCGAGATATTTGTATTTGTCCACACATTTCCGATAAAAGTTTTATTACTTCCATTCCCGATTAATTATCTACAATACAAAAACACTTGAATCTAAAATCAAAAGAAAATATTCATTTCACGGTGTTTGTAGCATATGAAATTGACAGGAGTAATAGCTAGAAACGTTTTCCATTTACTCTACAAATATAATGGATATGTTTAGGACATAAGAAATGGCTATTTTCCTTTCCCCATTTTACTTCAATCCCAACAATGGTCCTCGATCGTAGATTGGAAAAGTACAATGGACAACAATCGATTCAATGTTCGATAAACATGAGTTCATTACTCGATAACACTACCTATGATTCCCCTCTGAGAGTTGGACTAGGAAAGATTGAACGGAGAGGAAAAGCTGCTTACGTAATATGAACTCGGCTTTCATTCAATCTGAAGGGATTTCTGCTATTATAAGAAGGAAAATATGCTACTACGAAAACTCACACACAGTTTTTGACGGAGGTGAATCCAGGGAATAAAATATTTTCAATATTGAGATGAGTATGGACCTATAGTTGATATAATGAAACAACAAACACTTGTATATAAATTGAAAATTACTTTTAAGAAGTATTTGCATATTAATTAATTCACCAGAACCTCTACAGATTTCAATCTAAATAAATCTCATGAAAACATTTAGAATTAAATTTTAAAACATGTCCTAAATACACTGTATCACTTTATAGACATATAGAGTACCATCACGTGTCATGGAAATAATAAAGAATCAAATGACATATCAAATAATGAAAATTATTTAGACATCACCTTATACTGTCTAAATAATTTGTTAATCATTTTATATTTCTTTTGATTCTTTATTAGTTAATTTCCATCACATGATGATAATATATATGTCTATAAAAGTGATACAGTGTATTTAGGACATATTTTAAAATTTTATTCTAACAGTTTTAATGAGTTTCATTAAGATTAAAATCTGTACAGGTTCTGGTGAATTAATTCCAGCTATTATTCTGTAATAAACAAAAACTTGATATAATAGGCTAGGGAAAAAATCCATTATTTTTGCGTAAACTTCAAGACTTAATATAACATGTTTAAATATGTGTCAAATAAGCACGCTCCGTTTTGTTCTACAATTTGTTTCCATTTTAAAGGTAGCCTCTCTCATAGAAGTCTATTTAAACTTCCCAGCCAAACTTCTGGAGTTTCTGGCGAGTCACTTTAGACGTGTGTGGCTTGGGGTTGTCCTGATGAAACATAAAACCTCTTCCACACTCTGGCCACAGTTTGAGCTGCTTCGCCGCGGTTCGACCAGGATCGTTTTCGAACAATATTGTCGTATGTGATCCATTTCTGATCCCCAGTCACTATCCGTTTAAGAAATGAGTAGATTTAATTCTTCTTGGCGAAGTCTTAACAAATGCAAATTCTATCCATTATGTTTTTTTGTTCTTAATTGGTGTGGCATCCAAGCATCGAGCTTCTCTTTGAATCCAGCTTGGCACAAATGATGTAGAACTGTTTTATGGTCGATGCTGAGACTATTAACATACCGGTCAATTTTTATTCATTTATTATTTCTGTGATTTTATCGACATTTTCGACGACAAGCCAGCCTGTGCAAAGTGTATCTTCAACATCAAAAATACTTGAACGGAATCGACGAAACAAAAATTACACATAATTAGCTGTTATCGTATATGATAAACACCAATAACAATATAAACCGCCTGGCTTGCATATAAATATACCCAATTTTCTCTTCGTTGCCTTTCATTTTCAAAATCCTGTAACTCACAACTGAATGGATCAAACAAAACACAGCAAAAAAATTGTTTTAAGTGTAAAATATCACCTTATTCAACGAGCACAAATCTGAAATTATTTGATCCTTACTTTACGAAATATCTCTTTATGTAATTTCATCAGGACTTATGATACAATTATTTTTCTGAAAGAAGCATTGGATGAATGATTAATTTCAGGAACTGGCCATTTTGTTCGTGAATCTGTGAAGTCGCATGTCTCCGTTGATGAACCCGAAACAATAAAGCATTTAGAAGCCAACATTTGAGGTGTTATTGCCGAAATGGTGACTGATTTACTGCGAAGAGTGCGTAAAAATTGGACAGCCAGTTCACTCTTTGTTGATGAGCTTTTGGATATTAGAAAAAAAATTATTTCGTTAATTTCAACTTTCTTCACCTCTGAAAATCTCTCATATATTTCATTACGTTCCATTCTAATAACTAAAGTTCAAGTGAATCTAATGAAAAAAAATCTCATCTGAAATACTAATCACTTTTAATTTTCGAATAAGCGAAAACAAATTGTTGAGGCTTATTCATTGAAATCTCATAAATAAAACAATTAAATCGTTTTTGTGAATATTTATAATATTGTAGTCCTTGCTTTTGATTCTCTAACGGTTGAGTCATGATTTACTACAGGCTTAGCTGAAGAGTTGAACTTTTTAACCTGTCTTAAAGTAACTACAACCTAAGTTAAAACAGGTTGTAGAAATATTTATGTTTTACTACCAATAAACCTAAGTTACCTAAGGTTCTTGTCGATGTAGATTTATTGTTGCCTGTCTGGTCAAGTAAAATATGAGCTAGAATAATATGGATCCTATATAATAAATAACAAAAAACATTGAATAATGAGAGAATTTGAATAATAGAATAAACATTATAATCGTTTGGCTTGCTCAGCACTATTCTTCGAAAGAGAAAACTCATTTCGTAGTGTTACCAATGTATCTTCAAACTTTTAAAAGTTGTTTACCTTTCTACGAATTTCATTTAATCGGTTCGTCTTAATCAAAAAAATAATAAAGAATATTTCCACAATTTATTAATTCACAACTCTTGGTTCACCAACACTATATCTTCTTCACATTTGCATTTTGGCTTGGAGGAAAATGTTCAAATTGTAAATGGTTCAAAATGTGAATGGTTCAAAATGTGAATAGTTCAAAATGCAAACGAGAAGAACCCACGTTGTTGTAGAGCCAATTGTGTGAATGAATAAATTGTAGAAATATTCTTCGTCATTTTATTTTACCTTTCCTAATTCCCAGCCGCATAAAGACCGTAGTATTGTTGACTTAACTATGTTGTTTTTGCATTGGAGATTCAAAAGTCTCTTCGTTTAAATTGTAAACAAGAACGGCGCCACAACTCTATCTACTCTGTATTTTAAGGTTTTTATTTTTTTTTATAAGGATGTGATGTTCATAACTTCTTTTTTGCCAACCGAACGGTTTCTCTTCAAACCTGACCACTACTTCCAAGCTATATTTTTTCTAGTAAGTCCAACAGTGTTTATTGCTTCAACGTATAAAAGCTCTTGCTTGGTCAATTAGTATACACAAAGTGGTTTCACTCTTGTTGTTAAAAGCATTGTAATATTAGTAATGCCAGTACCTTCCTTCTTGGAAATCAGACTGTGACTATTGAAAGGGCTAATGTAATATGATGGCTCATTTTATACTGCGAACCCCTTAATCTATTTTACACTAGAAATACTGACAATCTTGTTCAACACCTGTTAAAATATTTGTATTAAATACATTATCAGTGATATTGATTGGTAATTACCATCGAACATCCGGTCTCCATTTATGCCCGTTAGTTTCATAACGTTGCACACGAATGTCTGTGGTTTTGGAAATTTGTGTGAAAACAACTAGGTGGGACTTACTGATGAAGAGTCCGATTTTAAAGGTTATTCTGTTTTTAATATTTAAGAAAAACAAATGTTAACTTCCGCTATTTTATTGATTTATACGACAATTGTTTCGCCATACCATGACTTCATCAGGTGATTACTTAAACTGAGGTATATAATGCAAAACATGACCTTAAATACCTACAGCTCTGGTACAAAAAATAGAGGGGTGGAAAGAGATGGTTTACAATTGATGAAAAATATTAAGTAGGGGGGATCTAATTATATCTATTTGATCATTCAATAAAATTTGTCTTTTATTATATCTATTGATCTCTAAAGTTTCTAACAGATTTAGTTTCTGACTTTTGTTTTCGATATGTAATATTTCATAGTTCATATTAAAATTATGACCAGTCTCTAACAAATTGTTGGCATAAGTTGAATTTGGTTTATTATCAATATAACATTTTTCATGTTCTCGTATCCTTGTTTGGACGGAACGGCCTGTCTGTCCCATATATACACATGGGCAATCACTACATGTTAACTTGTAAACTCCTGATTTTTTGATTTTAGGAATGACGTCTTTATTATTTTTTATTAAGCTGCCCAAAAAATGTTCTGTTTTATACCAGCCGTAAGCACATTAACTTTCGACTTTTGTCTAAATGGTATAGTTATTTTCCTTAATAGACCCAATCAGTTTGATATTTTTGCAGTTATTCCGTGTGAAAATTTTCCATATTTTTTACAATATTTTGGAACCTACAGATACCAATTCAGAAGAAACATGAATTTAAATATGATTCACTTTATCTGAATGTTATCTAGAAATTTCAGGGGAGAAAGAATAGATAAAATAGAAAATTTTTGGAAAGTTGTATAATAACTCTTCACTTTGAAATTATTAGGTACAAGATGTTCAATTTATATTCATAAAGTTTTTATAAAAATAATTAATATTATTTTTGACAATCTATGTTCAAATTATTTAAATAAATATTATTAATATTATATTTGCCTCTACTACAAATGAAGAGAAATAGTGTCAAAATAAACATTCACCTACCACCTAACAGCATAAATCTTCAATAGTGTATGGTTCTGAATTTAACAATAAAATAAAATATGTTTCTTAAGTGGTTTATAATCAAAGATTTCTATGATTTCATTAGGCAGTCTATTGAAGAACTTTAAACATCTGTTTTCAAGGTGTTTTTGTGTTAAATTTAATTTACATTTTAGAAAATTATATGATAATGTCCTTGTATATTATATCTATTTTTGATATTGTGATAAGGAAGGAACAAACATTCATTTTTATACATAAATTGAATAATTTTGTATATATATATATGGCGTAAAATGTTAAAATACCATTTTTTCTGAACAAACCTCTACAAGATTGCCTATATGTAGGTTATATTAGGAGTACAAATAAGTTTCCGCCGTTTTATTGTAGATGGCGGGGCACAGAGTTGCAGTTAGCTTTCGCAGATGATAACCGGCTTAAAAAATAGTTTGGACATTCAAGAACAACATAATCTATTAATATCATTGATTTTATATTGGTAAAATATAATTTTTATAAGTTGAAAATGTCAGAATTTGAGCCAAATAAGCGTCATTTGCGGGAAATATTAGTTTACTTCTTTAATTTAAAGAAATCTGCTGCTGAGGCGCATCAATTGCTCGTAGAAGCATTAGGTGAGGGTGCTTTGAGTGAGAGAACGTGTCGAGAGTGGTTTCAAAAGTTTAAAAACGGTGATTTCGACGTAGAAGACAAAGATCGCAGTGGAAGGCCAAAAGTTTACGAGGATGCAGAATTGGAGGAATTATTGGAGGAAGATTCATCTCAAACACAAAAAGAACTTGCTCTAACATTAGAAGTCACTCAGCAAGCTTTCTTCTATAATAAATATTTAATTTGTGTTAAAAAACGGCGGAAACTTATTTGTACTCCTAATACATAAAACGAACGGAAAAAATTAAAACTGAAAAATATCGGAATGGTTTGGAGGAAATTGCAACCCGGTATTTAATTAATGTGTACATCTTCCTACATAGGTGTAATTGTATTCTTAAAAGATTTAGACATTCAGATAGACGTTTATCATTATAAATTGCATTGCCCTAAGAATTGCACCTATTATGAAACGGATAAACCCTCCGTTGAAATTAAATAAAATTACCAAATATATTCATGGACAATTCAGCCCAGGTATCTTAAATTCTTATTCAGGCAGACTATTCAACATTTTTATTCTTCGATCGTTGGATTTAAGTAATGCCACCACAAAAATAGTGGTTATTGATTTTCATCCACACTATTTGAATATTGCTAGTAATTAGTCTGATCATGAAAATAATAACTATTTGAAAAATGATCAATCAATAGATGTAGAAAAAACTTATTAATCCCTAACATAGGTTCACAACGAAAAAATTGGTATTTTGATTAATTTATTTTCGTATTTCAGTGGTAATGTGAAAACAATAGTAAACGATCGAATAGACAAGTAAATTTAAGCTTGAATATAAATCTTTAAATGTGTATTGTGGTACTTACTGTTTCAGTTTTTCTTTCAGATTGATCCATATTTTCATCCAATAAATTCACTGGTCATAATGATTATTATTTCATTAAATATAGGTTAGATAAATACTCGAAACACATATTTCATATTTTTATTGATTACCTTATATGAAAAAATTTAAAAAATAAATAACAATGAAATATCCACATATATACAATATGTACATAAAAAAACATGGGTTTTTATGATTTGTTCGCATTTTTCTGTCAATCTCAATCAAATTATCACATTGAACAGGCTCGAACCTCTCGCAGCTATATCACTATAATTATTTGATAACGAAAAAACTGGTACATCTTTCAGCTCCGAGATAATTAAATCCAATGTATAAGGTGTTAATTTGATCGAAATCATTCAAGACAATTCGATTATCTTGCTCACTAGTACATCACAGGCACAATGGGTCTTCTAAGGTCTATATCTGCTCCTACAGATCTCGGTGAATTTGCAGATGTAGAGTAAAGCATGGCTGATGGTGCCATCGAGTACATACCTAGTTGATGCGAAGGAAAAGACTTCTGTGATTGATACAACGATGGATAATATGAAGAATGCAAAGATGTGACTACTGGTGGTTGATGACTGATCGGTGCCTTTTCTGCTGGATTTGGAAGTCCCATCCTCATATCGAAAGCATTGAAGTAAGAGTAAGGTGCAGCGGCTAGAGGTTCCATCGGTGGAAAATACCCAAGAGGAAGATTTGAGAATGGCATACCAGGTTTGAGTGCTGATGGCAGTGGTCCTTTTGGTTTCCTCCTGGGCCTGTATTTGTAATCAGGATGCTCCTTCATATGTAATGCACGTAACCGTTTGGCCTCGTCGATGAATGGAAATTTCTCATTCTCGGGCAGGAGCTTCCACTCGGCGCCAAGACGTTTCGAGATTTCTGAGTTGTGCATTTTCGGGTTTTGCACCGCTATTTTCCGCCGTTGGATTCTCGACCAGACCATGAACGCGTTCATAGGCCTCTTGATGTGCACTTCACTCGTTGTTGAAGTTGACTGAGCTTGTTGTTGCCCATAGTCAATGGAAGGATAATTTGGATACATTATTGGTGCCACAACAAACTCTAAAAATTAACTTATGTGTCAAACGTTCTTCACTTTAAGACCCCACAAAGAATACTGAGGTATCATGCACGTTCCGAGTGGACGTAGGGCGCAACGGAATTGTGAAGGATGGGAGAGCCCGCCTACTTGTTTGTCATTGGTTGTTAAGAGGCCCCACCACAACAAGTTTTTCACACTAAATTATCTCATTGTAATCCAAGCCTTAAGGTCCTTAAAATTGTAGATAGTAAAGCTTTTTTTACCTTTCTCTACAAAATATGATGAATTTCAGAGTTTCCTATAAGATTTCAGAATATTTTCCTATTTGTGTAGTTTTGAGTTCCATAAATTAACAAACAAACGAAGAATATAGAATTCAAAAAGTTTTACAACATCTTGAATATTATTGGTTACATATTTAAATTTGAACTATTTTTGTATGTGTTTAAATAACAATGATTATAAACTGAACTCCTAAAGGTAAAGGTTCTTTTATTTAGGTATACAAATTATTCATAGACAAGTACCACAGCTGATCAATTATTTCCACAGAGTTGGTACAAATATTTCATTTCGGAGAAATAAAGAAACTATCCTGTGATCTATACTATGAATGATGAATTGGAATACTTTTCTGATTATGGATAATGAAGTTAAGGCAATTAGTAGTTGAAATATATTCCTGAACAAACGCGAGTAAATATAGTTGTTCTTATAGCTATTTCAATTGAAATAAAAAACACTCCATAGAATAGTTTGTTTCTTAGAGTGGTTCATTCTCAATTTGAAGTCTTATATAAATAATATAATCAGTTTTGTTCTTGAAATATTTTTTGATCGAATTTGGATATTTAGACATAAATGAAGTTTTCATTTTTAATATAAATGAATATTTTTGATAACTATTAACTAAATCCAAGTAAGTTTAATCAAAGTGATTTAAAAGCTTCCTATTCTCAATAGTGACATTTAGAAAATTTTTACCTAAAGTATAAGAGTCCCTTTATCTTCATATATCGGATAGATGCAATTTAGAGGTTTGGAATTTGGCGGATAAAAAGCTTATTCAATCTAATGAACGCTACAGCTTGAAAATTAAAAAATGGAAATATTGATAACACTAAATTGCATCGCAATGAAGCTATAGAGTTTAAAAGAAACTGTACTTTCGTTAATCAAATTATTTTCAAGAAAAAATTAAATGCGCAACAAAATTTCAGTGCGAAAATATAAAAATCCAAAAATTATATATATATATATATATATATATAAAGGTTGAGGTACGTTTTCCTACTATATATAAATTTTTATTCATATATTATACTCAGAAAAACGTTTTTATGAGTTACTTCATTTCTTAACAAAATTAAAGAATTAACTTTTTTGTTCGAATTGAGTTCACATTTTGGATGGCTGAAGGTTCGAACTTTTAACTGATTGTTCAGTCTGAACGTTCTTATTTATTTATTATTAATCTGTCTGAACGTTCTTATATATTTATTCATTGAGTCAAGCATTACATAAAAAAGATATTATTAAGCAGAGAAAAATGTCCAGATAGATGCTTATATATTAAATTTAATATTTAATTGAATGAACATACGTTCAAATAAAAAAACCTGAAGTTCTGGTTTGAATAATATTCAAAAACATTCTAGTTGACAAAATTTTGAATATGCATTTAGAATGAGAACTGTTAGAAAGAATTATCAATGCACGCATCTTCCTAGTAAAAAAATAATTTCAGGAGAAAGAATTGACACGATATTTTGAGAATTCGTAAGAGAATTTTGTTTTCATGTATTTAACACTCTTTTTATTTCAACTATTTTTTAATGCTTGTGGCTAAATATAATACCATGTTCACTCAAATGAAAAATTATTTATGATTTACACTTGTTTATTGATTATTGTGATACGTTTCGTCTACTTCTTCATACTAAATCATACTGCTGTAGCATGATGTATTCTTTATAAGTCGTAATTTTCAATAAACAAGTGAAAATACTATATAGTTCAACGAAATATCTCAGAATTAAATATATGGCTTTCAACATATTAGTATAATAATTTAAAATATAATATTAATTTGTATCAGTAACATTTTGATCTTCAAGATAATGTATGTTTATTCACAACTTATAATATCCGAGGGTATAATTGCATATAATAACAATTTTATATTTATTTCGTCAGTTAAATACAAAAAATATATGTAAGGGATAGAACAAGTTTTTCAAATTAATGCTTTGGTGTCTTATAATATGTTGTATTATTCATATTTTTGATACTGTATTTTTGAACGTTTCATTATGTTCGGATAACTATTTATCTGCTAACCTCACTACACATTTTAACTGATAAAAATTTTTCCTGAGTTAAACTTCAGCCTTAGAAAATACAGTTTTAATTTAGTAGACTTAAATAATTAACACTCATTACACAGCATCGAAATGAATAGAAGAATCCAAATAAAATATAGAATATTGATTAAATTTATTCTATAAAACATCTTAGCAGAATTTATCTGTTTGATCATTAATAAGTATTGTGCGCTATGGTAATAGAAAGTTCTAAAAATGGAGACAGTGTAACATACATCTGTATAACAATACTGGACAGTGATCAACAAAACCTTATCCGGTTGGTTTAAGTATAGAATTGTTATGTTACACTGTCTCGATTTGTAGAACTTTTTATTACCATAGCTTAATGATATTTGATAAAGATCAGCTGAATTAATTTATTTGAATCTGTTTTATATTTGACATATTGAAAAATCTTTCCATTTAGTGAAAAAACCCCTTTTATTAAGTATTTATTGAAAAAATAAAATAACAGTGTATTTTTATTTTTTCTTGTTCATTTATTTCTTTAATTCTAAAAAGCTTTTCAATAACATTTTTTTTAAATTAAAATTTGAAGGAGGTTAATAGATTGTGTATGATATTTAAAATTTTTTAATTATTTATTATTTACACAAAAAAGGAAGATTCTCAATTTTGGTACTAAAACAGAGTGATTAGCAAAAAATGGCTTTAATTATGATCACCTAAGAAAAAATTTAAGAAACAATAATGTTGAAAAAAGGTATGTGATAATATTGATTTGATTAGCTACGATATAGAGTCTGTAGATTAAAAAATAAATATTTATATATTAATATCAATTGAAAATTTATATTTGTTGGGTTTTTGTATTCCATTTGATATTGTATAATGAGTTTTGATTTTATTAGTCTATTAAATATAAGCAGTGCTACCAAAACATTAATTTAATTCTGAAAGTTTTTGAATGAAATTTTTCGAAAACAAAATTATAGGAGATTAAATCTGTTTTGATTTTCAAATTTTGAGTAATAGCTTTTGACATCTTCATATGATGACGTATTTCTTGGAAGAATAAGTTTTATATAAATCCTTTTGTAGATTTCCATACTTTCAGGTATAAAGATAATACAAAGGCTGTTTGAAGTCATAGGGGCATATATATGATCTTGTGTTATTCGGTCGTTCCAGAGCACCTATAGTTTCAACATACTTCCTATATTTTTTCGAATTTTGGATTGAAAATGGGCCTGACCATTGGACCAATAAATGAATAATTCGTGGTCAAATTTGGTAATAAAAAAAATTGGGGTCGAAATATATCAGTTACGTTCGGTAACGAGTAGAATCTTTTTCTTATTTTTATTTTGCCAATAGTTTCAAAACTGCTAATTCGATAGGATTCAAATTTAGAATTAAAGTGTACATTAAATACGATAAATTTATATATTGATTTCTCGCAAACCACTTGATAAAACATTTTAGATATTGATAAGATAAATAAATCACTTGGCTTAAGTTTCACGAAAGTTTAATTTTCTGTCGTTGGCATATATGTTTCGGAAAATTATATATTTTCATTTTAAAAATGGGTTGAAATCCAAAACATATATGTCAACGACAAAAAATTAAACTTTTGTGAAACTTAAGCCAAGTGATTTATTTACTTTATTAATAAAAAAATTATGTTAAACTTCGTGAGGATCGGCCATCCGAAAGGACGGCTTCTTCCAAGAATTTAATTGAATCGGCTTTTACTTGATGGGAATTCATTTTAATCGAATAAAATAATAAATGTTCACATTTTGAAGTAACACCTAACTTATTAAGTATTCATATGATCCTATTCCTATTCTAAAATAAGTTAGTTCAAAATTTAAACCTGAAGAAGCCACACTGTTGGTGAAACAATTGTTGTTAATTAATATTTTAATTTGAATCAAACTGCTTGTCACATGATCTTTAACGCGATGTGTGTTAATCCAAACCTTCTTTTCAATACTTGCAAATACATTTTCTTTCTGATCTCCTCTACTTTCCTAGTACTTAATTTTGTTTTCCTTCTCCATCTCTGACATGAAACCTCCTTCATCCACATTCTGTAAATTGAATTGTTTCTTCTCTGTTGGTTGATGTTCTTCAAGTTTTGTGGCATACGTTTCAGTTGGGATTTCCACATTTAATGACATTTTGTTGTTTGATGAATGTTGTTGTTGCAATGTCATTGTCATCATTGACATTTGGTGTACTACAACCTTTTGTTTTTGATCTACAGAGTAACAGTTTGATGTTCTTTGTTGAGTTATATTTCTCTGATCATTGATAATCCTTTCACGTTTGTTATTCGTCTCATTGTTTTAGTTTTTCTCGACCATTAACGATTAAACTTTCACATAATGAAATATTCATGATATTTTATGATGAAATTTGGTGTTGGATATTTTTTTAAAAAGATTGACAACAGTTATCTATTCATACAATTCTGCATATCTATTGGTATTTGAGTGAAGAAGATAGATTTCTCGCAATATTTTAGCATGAGTAAACTGATGGATTTGATTTATTTATGTATTTCTACTGGGGATAGATTTTTCTGTAGTTTTTTCAAAGTGCCCAATAAAACTCTTCTATACAGTGTTTCAGGATTATCCATTCATTCTGGGACATTCTGTATACTGAAACTTGATCATCTCTTCCTTATTGATTGCGTTAAATAAGCTGGTCAGTAATACTGCACAAAATTTTCGAATAACGGTTTATGTTAGCAGAACCAACTACTAACGTCAGCTAAAATGGGTTGACATGGCACTGAATTAGACCTTTGTCCGAATGGGGCTATTGTATGAAATAGGTATGGCGACAATGAAGTCGGACTCCATGAAAACAAAAGACTATTGTGACCGTTGTAGTTTACAATATTGTTACCCCATACACAATTTCTGTTAGTCTTGTGTTCATGCCCACTGAAACGAATATCTATGGAGGATCATTATTAAATTGGGAGAAAAGTAGGTGTATATATATATATATATATATATAAGCGTGGGGATTCCTTTTTCTTTATCTGAAACAACACTGTATTAGTGATGAAATATATGTTTCTTAATTATCCCTTAATAAACTTGATTGAAGAATAATAATCAATTAATTTTCAATTAGAATCTCTTGCTTCAAATTTTACACGAACGTTTACCATTCCATTGAATTAAATTAGGAATGCACTTTTTCATAAGATAAATAGGGAATTGATTATGAATTTGATTTAATGCCAACCTTTTATACATATACTCATATTCTATGTGTATTTCTGGATATCCTCATTTCATTTTAAAGGTGGAATACATATATTATAAACAAATATAAATTAAAAAACACTTTGAAGGGTCTTTTTGAAATATGACAGACAATAAATGGATTCAATCTCCGAAAACTACAAATTTTATTTGAAAAATCAGGTATTTTTTAATTGAATTGAATAAAATGTCTTAGAAACACTGTTTCACTTTATAGACCTACAGAATTAACAACACATTTGTGCGTCAGTAAACCAATAAAGAATCGAAAGAAAATATAAAATACTGACTATGATCATCCAGCAAAAATCATTCAACTCTTTTGATTGGATATAACAAATTCCATCACCAAAAATTTTCCACAAAGAACTCTAAAAGATCTTTTTTATTTCCCATTTTTAAAAATATCTTCAGAAAATATATAGCATATTCTCATCAAATGGAAGTTATTTGTATTCTTAATAAAACATTCAATAGAAAACATATCTACATTTGAAGACATTAGTTGATAGTCTTTACTTACACATATGCCAATATTTCAATGTACCAGCATGAGTTACTTTCTAATGGGTTCAAAGTTTCCAATCTTTAAGTCTTCTGTGAATATGTACCGGAGGCAATTTTAGGCAAGCAGCAGGTTAATGTCATATATACCGATTCTTCAAGCGCATAAGACAGGGTGGATCATTATGTTCTGATAAAGAAATTGTGGAATCTTTGACCCTCATGTGGGTATTATTGTTTATAAGTTCTACTTACGCTTACTCTGCTACTTCTGATGTGCCCCAAGGTAGTATGATGGAACTTCTTCTGTTTTCAATTTTTATGGATGACGTGTCTGAGTCTGAGAAGCTGCTATAGGTTGTTGTTTGCTGATGACTTCAAACTCTATAAACTTTTAATGATATATGTGATGTCACTGCTATTTAGAGTGATTTGAATTTGGCCGTGAACTGGTTTAGAAAGACCCATTAATGGTGTATTGTTTGCAGAGGGTCAATGTACCTATTAAGAACTATTTTATTGAAAGTTACAAAGTTAAAAGGTGAAGGGAGACAAAAATCTTGGAAGTGGTCTTTGTCAACAACGTAAGACTCATTCGTCACTATAATTACCTCATAAATAAAGCATAAAAAGTACTTGGATTTATTAAGCGCAATCGTAAAGTTCTTGAAATTGAAATGATCATGGAGTTTCTTACTTTTCTTGTGAAACTGCATCTAGAGTACCCATGCCTCTAACACCTGAGCAACAAACAACCTTATTCTCACAGTAATGGAATTGAGAAATTTCAAGAGAACTTCCTACGTTATGTGTAAATTAAATGGAATGACATATATCCATGTATGGTCCTTGATAGATCAATGTCAGAAACTTTTCAGTTGTTATCTTTATTTGCTAGGGAAGGGACACAAAGAGAGCTTAAGAATGCTGTAATTTCATCTTTTTGTCTTTTTTACTTGATAACAGAAGCCATAAACCACTTACTCAAATACTCAAGGTGAGCAATGATATGCCGTCCAATAGTATGGCTGCTGACCTATTTAATATTGAAACTGATGAGCTCCTGCAAGCCCTATTGCTGGATCAAGATCTGATACACTTTTAACTGTGATATTATTGTTTGTTAAATATTCTATCTTTGTTATGTTTTGTATTATTAGGTATAAACCTTTGCATTTAATTACCGTCTTGGTATTTGTAAAGTGAAGGAGCAAAATAAAATAAATATTCCATCCTAAATACAACGTGGAAAAGTTAATTTACTTAGGTATGTTTGTTCAAGAACTGAATATACTGTCAATAAGTGTGAATATACGAGTCACTTCCTGTGACCAATCAGTCCATCTTATATTTCCTAAGGTTTATTTATTGGTTTTCGATTTTCCCTTGATCTTGTTGTGATCCAAATTTGCATTTAGTCCCCAAGAAAGGGTCATAAAAATGTATAAATACGGACTTATCGCACAACTGCATCGAAATCCGATAAAGTTTAATGACAGCATGTTGCCTTAAGACTTGCTCTCTAAAGACAAGGCTGAAAATTAATATATTCTTTTGGGACAAAACGTTAAAATGAAACTGAACAAATAAATCAGAACTGTGAATTTTGCCAAATCAAGTCATTCGGAATGAAAATTCAACTGAAATATTTATTGAAATACCTATGATATGACTTAATTTTCGCGAATTCGCTGATTCGTGATCTTTGTGTGCCTCCAAAATTAGCTTAAGAATGCTGAAATTTTATCTTTTTTACTCGATAATAGAAGCTCATCCCCACTCACTCAAATACTCAAAGTGTGCAATGATATGGTGCCCAATAATATGGCCGCTAACCTACTTAATATTGAAACTGGTGAGCTCAGGCACGCCTTATTGCTGCATCAGGATTTGAAACCGATTTAAATATGATATTTTTATTTGTTATATTTTCTTTCTTTGTTTTGTATAATTAGGTATGAACCTATGCATTTAATTACCATCTTGGTATTTGTAAAGTGAACGAGCAAAATAAAATTAATATTTCATCCTAAATACGATGTGAAAAGTTTAACTTACTTATGCTTGTTTAAGAACTGAAGATACTGTCAATATGTGTAAATATACGAATTCTATTCCTGTGACCAATCAGTGCAACTTATGTATTCAATTGTGATCTAAATTCGCATTGAATCTCCAAGAAAATCATAAAAAACGGACTTATCGCACAACTTCAACGAAACCCAATAAATTTAATGACTCCATGTTGCCTTAAGAGTTGCTATTCAGAGACAGGCTGAAAATGAATACATTCTTCTAGGACAAAAAGTCAAAATGAACCTGAACTTTAAATCAAAACTGTGAATCTTGCCAAATCAAGTCATTTGGAAGAAAAATTCAACTTATATATTTATTGAAATACCTATGAAATGATTTCATTATCACGAATTCGCACCATGCAATTTTCATTATAATTCGCCGTCCCAGAAAAGGTAATTAACCTCGTAATTGAGTAGAAATACATTGCTTATAGAGATGTGGATGACAGAAATATTCCGTCCAATTTCTACCAAAGCAATATTGCTGTTGATCCATCGAACTAGATCCCCAATTCTTTTTTTGTTTCTCTCCTCACACGATATGGTGTTGTAGCGCAGTAATTACATAGCAAAATATAAAAACATATAATCATTCTGTCATTTACCCAACTGAAGTTGACGCCAAATGAATCGAGAACACATGCCTATTGAAAGACTGGTCTAATAAAGGGCGTGCTCGTTCTCAAGTCCCTGGGGTTAACCATGATGGTGGCTACACCCACCGTTTTAATTGACCCCCTGTAGAGGCTACCAGTTTGATCTGATAGCTTAAATACTCATGATTTGTGAGCTGAATTGATTTAAAGTATCACTTCCTCCGCCTAGTATAAAAATACTTTGAAATGGTTAAGCCATTTTTAAAATTTCAAGGAAATCATGAAAACATTTTGACGGGTAATTCATACGAACAGAATTCATAATAACAATTAGATTTTTTGTAGTTTTAGAGCTAGGATATGGATATTGAAGAAACACCAGTGCATCCGGAAAAGTTACAAACTAAATCCACCAAATGGTTTCGCTAAGAATATCGACTTGTTCAATTTTTTGATTAGGTAACCAAATTATTAGCAAATATGAATATCCAAATCTATCTTATCTTGTAATTTTCATAAGGCGAGTTTTTCTTGAATGTTTTATTCTGATAAGTTATAATCCTTGACATGAAAATAGTCACCCCTCTAAATATCTGTATAACTTCGAATATTCACCAATAAAATTGATCCTATTTATTCACGTAAGTTGTTCAAAGTGCTTGTAATCCACCAAATTCGCGAATAATGAAGATTTCCTAAGGTATATCTTTCTGCTGCATTTTTTTCAACTTTCCAAATATTCAATATTTGAATAACTATGCGGCATCTATCAATAAATTAACAGCGAATATTTCGTTTGATTGTTCATTATTTACATTAAATTATCTATTGTCAATTTTGTCATATGGTGGCTACTGAAATCGTACTTCAAAATTGCGTAGCAATGAATTCGAGTCTGACGCCCCTATTCCTGACTGACCGTCCCCGCCGAGTTCAAGTAGGGCAAGGCACACAGCGTTCGACGACCGTTCCGACGTGGAACGTAAGATCACTGGCATCACAGGCAGACATGCCCACCACGCCTGTCTGAAGAGTTCAGATGCGCATGTTCAGAATGAAACGCCGCCCACCAAATTAAGAGATAGAAGCTCCTTCACAACACAGCATTGCCTTTGACGCTTTAGATTACATCAGCAGAATGGAAGCAGACAGAATAGCTAAGATAGCTAGAGACGGAATTCATGTATTAGAAGACCCATTGTTTGACCGTTCAAACGCTGGAAAGACTCCTGTGTATCTACATCCACCAAGGAGGAATTTACAAGGCCTAGGTTTAAAACAAGATATAGAAGTAATTTACGTTTGATAACTAAAAACTATGGCCTCCAAATGGTGTTTAGTAGAAGATAATTAATTTTCAATATGCTGAATAAGCATCGTTGATATAATAGTTTAAACGTACGACACGTAAGCAGAGATTCCACTTCAATGCGTGTTTGTTTATTGGCGAGGGCAGAAATTGTCTGCCTAGAATTTTAGATTTGATAGATTTTCTGTATATATGATGAATTCAGCTTTTATTTGATGAAATTATGAACGGAAATATGATTTTCAATTTTTTTTATGTATATTATCAAAACTTTGTTACTAAATCATTTGATATTTCGAGTTTCAGACCAGAGGAAAAGAAAGAACATCTTGGTACTTCTCTTCCATTATTTTTTATTTTTATCATAAATCAAACATATACTGATGCTATTATACGCAATAATTCAAATCATCCTATAAACCAAAAATTATCAGCATTTGATTGTATGATCCACAGATTAGTTAGTATCCTTATAAATCGAGAAAATTATATTTTCGAACTCAATATCATTAAACAAATAACTACTAATAATGAATACGATCTTATACTGAGATAAATTGTTGATGAATAAAAAAAAGAAATAGCTTTAAATATGTTATATCCCAACACACAAAAGAATTTAAATAATTTTCTTTAAAATATACCTACAGAAATACCTTTGTATTTCTGAGAAAATTGCGACATAAATGTGCTTCAAAAACTGTATTCAAACCTAGGTAAATTCATTAAAAATAATAAAGGTATTACAAATAAAGAACATTAATAGTGAGTGCGGCGATTGCACAAAAATTTACATAGGACAGACTGGAAAAACGTTCCGAGATGGAATTGGTGAACATTCGAAGAATTTCCTCAATAACAAAAGTAATTCCACATATTCGACGCATTTGTTAGAAATAGGGCCTAGCTTCAATCATAATTTTGAAAATTTACATATAGGCTTTTATTTAAGGGCCTTAACTCTTTTAGAGTCACTAGAAATGAATCAATACAACAAAGTCGGAATTGAATTCATCGAAAAATTTGACTTAAATTACTCACACCTGTTAAATATATTCAGATAAACTGAAATTTCCAGAAAGCCTCTTATTCAGGTTTAAGTGTTCAACACAAATTTTTGTACCTATTGTAGTATGAATAGAAACCGTTTTCGAACACATATTTAGTTATTCAAAAATCTGATATACCACCTACCTGAAGATGCTGTATCAGCGAAACAAATGTTATATTATAATCACAATAAAAACTTGTGAAAATCTGAATAACTTTATTTAATATTCTTTCATTATTGATATTTTTATTAATATTTAAAAAAGGTATATATTTGTTTATACGATGAAACACATTTCGAATTTTCATCCCTTTTAATATAATTGTTATTGTGAGACTTTTCAAACATAACACCCCGAATCTTAAGCGGTGATATTCAATTTTGCCAATATGTAAGGGGTCTGAAATAACCTAATAAATAATGAAAGCTAAGTTATAAACTCAACAATAGTTATTTGAAAAACAGTGTTAATAGGTTCCTAATTGAAAGGGTCATCCCTGATTCAGAACACGAAAAAATTTATAGAGCTGGTCAGGATACCCGACCATAAAAAGGATACCCGATCATAAAAAGGATACCCGATTATAAAAAGGATACCCGATCATAAAAAGGATACCCCATCATAAAACTATAAAACCCACTTGAGAATTTTGGGCTCTTCTCTTAACAACCATTTAGGTCTTTTCTACAGAAATGATACTTTTGGTTATTTGAAGAACCTATTGACAGTGTTAATAATAATAATAATAATAATCCTAATTGAAAGGATCATTCCTGATTCAGAACACGAAGGAATCTATAGGGCTGATCAGGATACCCGACCATAAAAAGGATACCCGATCATGAAACTATAAGACCCACTCGAGAATTTTAGGCTCTTCTCTTAACAACCATTTAGGTCTTTTCTACAGAAATTACATTTTAATCAACAGAAAATATTTCTCAGAAAGGAAGAATTAAAGAAGTATCAAAAATTCTACCATATTACTTTATTGAATGTTATCTATAGACTTAAACTTATATCGGAATCAATCTCTTTAAAACAATTATGGAATTTGATGTAATCACTTACTTTCTCAAGCGAAATTATTCCACCCAATAGTTATTTCAATGTCTTCAATGTTGCTATGGTTTCGGTAGTGCTCAGCGTTGCTCCGATTACAAAATATATTTTCTTAATCTTCTAATCATAAGATTCTCATGTTATTTTACTTCTAAATACCAAATTTCAGATTGATCAGATTGACGGTTTCGAAAATATTAGGAAAAATATGAGAAAATTAAAAATGTTAATTACCGCGAAACTATTGGTCCGATTTTACACATAAAGGAACTTAGCCAAACTGAAAGTTAAAAGTCTCTAGCTCCTTTCTTTCGAAAGTTAGAGATACCTCTAATACTTCATAAGTGAGTCCAACTTAGCCGTGTGAGACAAGTTTCCGCTCAAAATTCGAAAATTACAAACATTTGGACAAAACCATAACATGCTGTTTCCTAAAACATGCTTGCTGAAAGCTGTACGTGAAGCTAAAAGCGGTGGGTTATCATACAGGAACCGCGGTTAAAACTCACATTTATTTCAGTAATTTAGATGCCATTTTACTCTGAAGCTCTCGGATGAATGTGGATGTTGCGAGGGAGCTTCCATCTCTTAGTTAGGGAGACGGCGTTTCGTTTTCGAGCATGCGCATCTGAAACTCGTCAGACAGGCTTGATGCGCAGGCTCTGCCTGTTACGCCGGTGACCATGCGTCCGCTTGGAACGCTGACTTTCAAACGCATTTCCTTACTCTATTTAAACCTAGCGTGGATGGTTAGTCACGATTCTTATGACTGGTCGGGTCCTCTATCGGTACGCCGATCAAACTACGATAGAGCAAGGCAGGTTTCTGGACGGGGAGCGAAGAAGTTGTTCGCTACACACTCCCCCTCCAGTGAGCGTCGGTATAGGTAACGAAATAGGGCTTTGGATTCAGGCAAGGATACAGTCCGCCGCTGGACTGGTCGCGGTGACATCTCCATCGGGGATCTGTGGAACGAAAGGAAAGGGCCATCTTGGAATGCAGGTTAGGGGCAATTAGGGCCACCTAATGAATGGGTTGGTTCGCTCTTAAAGCAAACCCTCCCAATCACGTTGGGGTCACCAATGAAGCTCTCGGATGAATGTGGATGTTGCGAGGAAGCTTCCACCTCTTAGTTAGGGAGACAGCGTTTCGTTTCCGAGCATGCGCATCTGAAACTCGTCAGACTGGCTTGATGCGCAGGCTCTGCCTGCTACGCCGGTGACCATTCGTCCGCTTGGAGCGCCGACTTTCAAACGCATTGCCTTACTCTATTTGAACCTAGCGGGGACGGTTAGTCACGATTCTTATGACTGGTCGGGTACTCTATCGGTACGCCGGTCAAACTACGATAGAGCAAGGCAGGTTTCTGGACGGGGAGCGAAGAAGTTGTTCGCTACACACTCCCCGTCCAGTGAGCGTCGATATAGGTCACGAAATAGGACGTTGGGTGCAGGCAAGGATACAGTCCGCTGCTGGGCTGGTAGCGGTGCCATCTCCAGCGGGGATCTGTGGAACGAAAGGAAAGGGCCATCTCGGAATGCAGGTTAGGGGCAATTAGGGCCACCTAATGAATGGGTTGGTTCGCTCTTAAAGCAAACCCTCCCAATTACGTTGGGGTCACCAATGAAGCTCTCAGATGAATGTGGATGTTGCGAGAGAGCTTCCACCTCTTAGTTAGGGAGACAGCGTTTCGTTTCCGAGCATGCGCATCTGAAACTCGTCAGACAGGCTTGATGCGCAGGCTCTGCCTGTTACGCCGGTGACCATTCGTCCGCTTGGAGCGCTGACTTTCGAACGCATTGCCTTACTCTATTTGAACCTAGCGGGGACGGTTAGTCACGATTCTTATGACTGGTCGGGTACTCTATCGGTACGCCGGTCAAACTACGATAGAGCAAGGCAGGTTTCTGGACGGGGAGCGAAGAAGTTGTTCGCTACACACTCCCCCTCCAGTGAGCGTCGATATAGGTCATGAAATAGGACGTTGGGTGCAGGCAAGGATACAGTCCGCTGCTGGGCTGGTAGCGGTGCCATCTCCAGCGGGGATCTGTGGAACGAAAGGAAAGGGCCATCTCGGAATGCGGGTTAGGGACAATTAGGGCCATCTAATGAATGGGTTGGTTCGCTCATAAAACAAACCCTCCCAATCACGTCGGGGTCACCAATGAAGCTCTCGGAAGAATGTGGATGTTGCGAGGGAGCTTCCACCTCTTAGTTAGGGAGACGGCGTCTCGTTTCCGAGCATGCGCATCTGAAACTCGTCAGACAGGCTTGATGCGCAGGCTCTGCCTGTTACGCCGGTGACCATGCGTCCGCTTGGAACACTGACTTTCAAACGCATTGCCTTACTATATTTGAACCTAGCGGGGACGGTTAGTCACGATTCTTATGACTGGTCGGGTTCTCTATCGATACGCCGGTCAAACTACGATAGAGCAAGGCAGGTTTCTGGATGGGGAGCGAAGAAGTTGTTCGCTACAACTCAAAAGAAACTTAGAGGTTTTGATGAAAATGAAATGGACCATAAAAGAGGCATGAAACTAACCATAAAACAATTTCAGTGAAAAATTCCAGGTCTTATACTCGTGTGGAGGTTAAACAGTGTAACTCACCCTGCAAGTGTGCTATACTTGAAACTAATGCCTCATAAATTTTAAACAAATGCTTTTCTTCACAGTATCACTAATCGTTGGTAAGAATGTCTAAGATGTTAGGTTAATGAATTTATAATACAGTAATTTATGCCAAGATGTAAAAAAAAAATAATTTTTCAACGAATATTATTTTTCTTTTCATATTTAGCTCCTGTAGTTTGAAAATATTGTTACTTCCTAAACATGTTTTTTCATATTTAACTTTCCAAAATAATGTAAAATCTTTGCAAATCATTCACAACAATTTATAAATTTGTAAAATGAGAGCAGGATAATATCTTTTTTTACCAAGTTACATGGAAATCCGATGCTAAGTTTTTGAGTAATATTTCAGCGCGCTTATAGCGTACTATCAATTTGCCCATATGTCTGTAATTTTCGAATTTTTCGCCGAAAATGGTCTCAAACGACTAGGTTGGACTCTCTGATGAAGACTCCGTGGTCAAAGGTGATTCTATTTGGCGGTCCGGCCGTCCGTCCGTAAGCACAATAATTCTCGAAGTGATTAAGTTAGGGCTTTGAAATTTTCAAGAGCAGGTTCGTGTCCTAAATGTCGCGGCTAAGTTCGTTAACGGGCTAAATAGGTCCAGCAGTTTAGGAATTATTGACATTTAAAATTTTCAAATATTTCCGGAACCATATATCTGATCAATTCAAAATTTGGCATTTAGAAGGAGACTAATAACGTGCAAATTAGTGCAAAATTTCGTGACGATCGCATCATTAGAAAATTAAAAAATATATATTTTGTTTGTACAGATCGCAAACGATGCGGACCCTCAAATTTCTGGTCACGTAACTTTCGTATATTGAACTCAAAAGTTATTATTTTATTATGTCTATGAGCGAACAAGCGCACAAAAGCTCCTGACCCGACGTCAGTGCTTTTTCCGTTAAAATGGCCTCTAACATGATGCTACTTTTGAATCAAAATATTACCCAAAAATTAAATTAAACGAATTTTTTATTTTTGTGGATATCAATATATTAATTACTTTTGCGTGTTTGTTTCAATGGACAGCATGCTACCGTTTCACCCGAATGTCTCTAATTTTATAAAATTTGAAATAATTCTGTCCATATGATCCGGCCGGTATGCCGGTATCGCACTAACTATCGAACGGAAAGAGCTAGAGATTGGAAACTTTCAGGATAGATTGAGAATCTGAATATCTCGCCTAAATACAGTAATGGACACAATATTTTCGTAACTATTAATCCGATCGACCTGAAATTCGGTATTTACTCTTAGAAGTAGAATAGTAACGCTCATGTACATGCGTAATTTCATGAGGATTGTATGATTAGAAGGTTTAAAAGAATATTTTCTGAGCGCAGCAGCGTTGAGCTCTATCTCAAGAAATAGAGACCTTCGAGATAGGTTCGATGCTTGAATATTGCAGCTAAGTTCGTTGTTGGGCAAAATCAATTCAATGGTTTCGCAGTTATTCACTTTTGAAATTCTTAATTTTTTTCTCGATTTTTCCAAACTAAAACTATATCCCATTGATATGGAAATTGGTATTTAGAAGTGAAATAGTAACACACATGTTCGTGTAAAATTTCATGAGAATCTTATGATTAACAGCAAAAAAACAATATTTGTGAGCGGAGCAGCGTTGAGCTCTACCGAAAACGTAGCAACAGTCTCACGATCGAGTTTAAATATGGCATTTATATGTGAAATATTGACACAGCGGCTAATGCAATATTTTTGTATGCAGCGTTCCAAGCACGCGCACCTGAACTTTTCGGAAAGACGTGGTGAGTATGTCTGCCTGTAAGGTTTTTTAATAAAGAAATTCATCATACAGTGTTCAGTGGTTTAATCAAGACCATCAAGTGCCTTACAAACTTTGTGTGATTTTGTGGTTATCATAGAACATAGAGTACCTTGGATATTAGATGTACCTAGTTTGAATGTTGATCAAACAGAGATGATTCTTCGAGGTGGTATGGATAAGTTTATTTATTTTCATTTGATTTTATCTTTTAAATGTGGAGTTGAACGGACCTTATCTGAATTTTGAATGTTTTTGAGGATATTCTACATGTTTCGAGAGTTTTTGAAGTAACGCCTGTGTAAAGAGTTCAGGTGCGCGTGCTTGGAACGAAACATTCAATTATTATTTATTTTTTAATTTTAATTTTTTTTATTCCATTTTATCATGAAAATATGGTATATATAATGAATTTTGATTTTATACGTCTATTGAATATAAGCAGTGCTTATAAGACATTAATTTTATTCTAAAAGTAAAAAAAAAATTTTTGGAATTAAAATTGTATGAGACTAACAGATTAGATATGAAATAAGGACAAGGCTAATACAAAATTTTCTGATGAGAGCGAATAATTAATTTTCAAAACTTTAAGAAGTGACACGTTGCTGCTCGTACATGGGACCACAGAAGCCATATCAAACACGAGTTCACCATCTTTTTGTGCACTCGAGAATAGCACCCCTAGTAGAGCAGGACCATAACGGACCAGCATATTCCAAAGTTGGTCTTGTAAATCGTTCCGAAGGTCCAATAGTTACAGCCTTAGAAGTAAGTTTTTTGGTTTTGGCAAAAAAACGTTCTATATGGGACAGCCAACTCAGATTTTCTGAAAAAGTAACACCAAGGACAATACTCTGAGAGATGAAAGCGAGATACATATCATCTAATGCTGTAATGCATAGTAAACGGATAGTTTTTTGCCATGTGGACGATGGAGCATTTACGCATGTTAAGAGCAACCAAGCATAGTATAGGCCTCGCAAGTTGATCGAGTCTTTTTAGGTGTCATAGATTGATGTAGGGTTGTTACATAAGATCATCGCCGAATATATTAACAGTTTATAGAAGCTGATGTGGAATATTGGAGGTGTAGAGAAGAAAAAGAAATGTTTCGAGCACGGAGCCCTGAAGTACTCCGCACAGCATCATAAGGCCTGGGATGAAAAGACGGCACCGACATAAACACGATATGAGTGGTTAGACGGGAAAACTCCTGTCCAATCAAGCAGCCTACACTGGACACAATACCATGCTGCTCGTTCAGCATATAGACAAGAAAATATTTAAGCAGTGGGCTCACATATCATTCTCTCCAACAGCTTCGAAATTGTCTAAGGCAAGTTTATAGAAAGGTAATTGTCAGAAGAAAGCTTGTCTCTTTTCTCTATCTGGCCAAAATTTAGTCTGAGAAAAGAAATCACTGAGGATATAAAATTTACAAGAAAGATAATAATCTCATTCGACCGATATTTGTCAAATATTTTCTTATCTGGAAGAATACAGATTCTACAATGTTGAAATGTTATCTAGTTATTCAATAAATTTTAACTATTTCGAGAACAATGCAATAGCTACAAAGTTTTGAATAATGGCACTAGTATAAATAATTATTTTGTTTTTAACGTTCATCTCTAACACTTCCCAAATCTTTTGTATGCACTATTTAGAGTTGACAGGAAAGAAATGTACTGAATCAAATTCGACATAAAAAATATAGAATTTTATACATAGCAATTTTTAATCCAACAAATGTAACCCATTTCCTTCTCGAAAAGAACTTGGCCTCCTACAAATAAAATACACAAATACATTATTGTGTGGTCTAAATTTACAAAGCAATTGAAAAGATTTCAATATATCCACTGTGCGTCTGTGTGATGCAGATATACGGAAATGGTTTGGTTTCCGCTTACTCCTTCGGCAGGTGAGGTGTTAGAAGAGTAACATTCACGTTCCGTACCTAAAAATGATCTCAGCTAGAAAAGTTATCAGGTTTCATTGCTGTATAGAGATTTTTCTGGGATAAATATTCAAAAGTTCCTATACACTTCCTCTTATACTGTTGGAGTATGATTTCAATATATGTGGATCGATAGATCTTGAATATATATTAATATGAAGTTGCGTAATGTGAAAAAATTGGGATATATTCAAACATCATATTTTCATGATGAATTATATTGAATTCATAATTTCTAGGAAACCAATTACATGACTGTCATATAATCTCATCAAGACCCTCAATATCATGAATTAATCTTGAACAATGTCATGGCAATTATAAGATGGAAAATAGGTATTGGAAAGAGTATTTGAAGAAAGAGGGTGTAAATGATTGTTTTATTAAAATGTACCAAACATACAAAATGGCGAATGCGCCGGTACCTCTTAATGTAGCATTGAAAAATAACTAAAATTTTATTGGAATTTGAATCGTTCAGTATACAAATGAATAAGATGTCTTATACCGTGCAATATTGAGAAATATAAGGATGAAAAAAATAAGAATAAGAAGTATTATTCATTTCAAATATAAAGAAGAATTTATTGTGAAATTGTATGGATAAAAGATTCAATAAATTCTGCATATTTCCACGCAAAGAAACCAATCTTATGGGTGCACGAAATAAATGATCCAAATAAAATGTTGAACGTGATCAGCATAACCTCTCATATTAATTAAGTAATTAATCAACAATACATCATACAACTTTCTTATTATAGTTCGAAATGGCTTCGAAATATGGAATGATTAAAATAAATTATTTCTAATTGAAGTGGACTCCCTACATTACAGATGAGACATTCAAATGTTACAGAGCACGTTACGTATAGGTAACATAATTAGGTTGTACGAAATATCAGGTTCGAGATGTTGCGTTTCCATTTGAATTTCAAAATGAAAGAACAGGATGATGGATGCAATTGATAAATTTAGAAAAACATAATTTGAGAGGTATTAGAAAAGGGAGGCACTCTAATAAATAAATATTTACAGTCTTTAAGAATTTGATTGGTGCATCTTATTAGAAAATGTACTGTCAAAACAATGAAGCTATCTGTAAAGAATTGCTTTTTGTATTTTTCATAGTAATTGATTAAACCTTAATGAATTAGTGTGCAAATTCTGAGTTAGGCATACTTCAAAAGGGGTTGAGAGAGGGATTTATATAAGACTTTAACTGGTTTATTTGCAGCCTAAATACATATGACTTTAAATTCAGAATTATATGTTCCAACTTCTACAATATATATGATATCCTCATATATAATCAATATAAAATATTTTTCAATGTCTCGGTGAAAAGCTTTTTACAAGAAACGTATCAATACAAATGTATTAACAAAAGCTATATAAGTACGTATATTAACATGCAAATACAAGAAAATCAGCTATTCCAAAATTATCTAAAATTTTCAAACTAAGGGATCAAATAAAAATAAATGAACGAGAAATCCCAACATTTGATAGCTGCTATTTTGGTCTCTAGAACTCTTCAGAAAAGTATTGAATTCAGATTCAAATAAATCACAAGATCAAAACTTAACTCACCAAATAAGATAAAACCTGGCCGAATAAACTCGAAGTATTCATTCAAACTTAATACATATATTAGAAATATACATTTTTGGGATTGTTTACCTACATTGAGGGAGTTGTTGCGGTGTAGTTTTAACTCTAATTGCAGAGAAAACACTATCTTGTTTGTGGAGTAATAGTTCTTCGAGCTTTTTCACCGTTGTTGACTTGCAGTGAGTTCACTTTATACATAAACTAATAACAAACGAATAATATAGATGATACATTCACTTCCAAGACCTTGAGTGTCTTACGGTGTTATTAAAAGAGGGCGAGACGTGTGATTATAACTTGAGAGAACATAAAACTAGCGAGCGGTTTATCTTGTGCTTTTTGGGCAAGCAACAAAATGCACTTTTTTGGGATTGTATCTTTAACGCTTCCTTGTGGCTAACTGGCAGAATGAGAGACTCTCTCAGGACTCGAAATTTGATCAGGTAAATTCCGAAACGACATTCCGCTATTGTCATCTCGATACGGCGTCGGTTTTAATAGTTTCTACGAAAACAGTGAAGAACAAATATTTTCGGTCTTTAATGAGACATATTTGAGAGGCCTAAATTCCTGACTGGGGGATCATAATTGTTAAATGTTGGACTGATTCAGTCTTCACTTGATGGAATCTCATTTCAATTAAAAAATATATAAGAGACTGTACTTCAATTTCCACAAAAATTTTTAATACGACAATTGTTTCACCACGATGTGGCTTCTTCAGGTATCCTAAAATATTGTCTCTTATATATTTTTTAAGCATAATTGTTATGTACCTGCATAGTAAATTAAAAATTCCTTGTTCGGTCTAAATTCGAATACTATCCCTTACGATAATTTTCTCAGATATACCAATAAGCTGATCATAAACTATTTCGTCTCCGAAGTTTTCATGCATGTATGCTGGAAGTTCGATTGAAAAGCCGTCAATTCTCCATTATGATGAAAATTTACACTTGTGCACTCCAAGTCACATGCTTCTTTTAGGTAGTCCATTGTGGCATTCGAAAGTTTACCTTTCAGTTAAATTCAATATGTTCTCAACCGCCAAGAGGGCTTTCAATCCAAATCCATACGTTAATACGATAGAATCGATAGAATTATTTCCTTAAAAAATATTTTTCTCCTAGAAGGAACAGACGCGATGAAGAATGATATAACAAGATATAAAACGAAATTTTTTTCGATCATTCTTTAATGTTCTTCCTAGTTTTTCCGCGGAATCAATAGATTTTATACAATATTATAGCAAATATCAAAAAGTTATGGTTTGAATTCATTTTTCAATAATGTTGGTACAAAAATCCGCGATTACCTGGATTACCTGGCGAAACTTAGACTCCAAACTTTTCAGCCGTATTTAATTATGAATGAATTCAATTGAAATTTGTTTACACATAAATGTGGGATATTTAATTGGTGTTGTATTTGAGTGACCATCTCTGATGCATCAGAACAGGTTTCTGAATTATCTGAGTTGGATAGGAACTTAATAGCTTCATCAGTTGTGCCCCTCAAGTACTTAAGAACTTTTTTGATCTCTATCGCGTCATCTTCAGTTGGGTCTACCTGTTTTCTCGCTAGACAGTTTATTGCATAAGCTATATCTGGTCGAGTTGCATTGATCAAATACATCAAACTACCTATTGCTTCCCTGAATGCTACTTTTTTAAATTATTTTAGTTCCTCTGAATATTCTGAGCTGCATTTAAATTTTTGTTCCTATAATCTACCTGACGAGTTACCATAGTGTATTCTATGGTTTTAACTCATACATGTTGAACACTTCTAAGATTCTCTCAGTATATGTAGTTTGGTGTGAAGTAATACTTCTCCTTTCTGTGTCTCTCTGTATAGTGATACCTAGAACTGTATGGGTTCCCTTAAATCTTTCATTTAAAGCATATTTCCAAAGTAAGATTTTATTTGGTTAAGTTTCTCTGAATCATTACTTGCAATCAATATGTCGTCTACATATAGTAACATTATAGCTAGTTCTCCATTAAGTCTCTAGGTGAATAGACAGGAATCATGAAGATTATTTTCTAAACCAAGCTTCCTCTGAAAATCTTTTATTCCACAACTTAGCACTTAGTCTGTAACCATATAAATATTTCTTCAATTTACAAACTTTTTCAAATTTCATGTTCTCTGTAACCTTCCAACCCTCTGGAATTTTCATGAAGACCTCTTCTTCAAGTTATCCATCTAGGAACGCCGTTTTGACGTCCATTTGGAATACATCTAAGTTCTCCTTATCGATTATGGAGAGAACTGCTCGAATCAAGGACAAGCTTGATAGTGGAGCATAGATTCTTTCTGCCCATAACTATTTTTGTCTTTAAATCCTTGTGAGACGCATTTAGAGTCAATAGTGTTTGGTCTCTTGCCACGGATATCTTCTTTAGGTCGATCTACGATGACCCAGAGTGCATTCTCTTTCATAAAGCCTTACTCTTCTCTTATACTTTGTTTTCGTAACTATTTATCCTCTGAGTTCATTGCTTCCTCAAAAGTGATTATTTTTTTTTTAATTGAAGCTAATATATGCTACAATTCATCTTCATTTACCTCATCAATATCTGTAGCCCTATTGTAACGAGCAAAGCTTATATCTTCAATTTTTTAGATTTACTTCTCGTAACTGGACCATTAATTTTATTTGGTGGTAACTCTGAATTTCTCTCTTTACTCAGTCCCTCTGTACTTTCCTCTGAATTTATTTTGTTGCACTTACTTCTCCTTTTAGGCTCAATTGTGTGCACCTCTGAGTTAGTTTTCTTTGGTCTTCCTCTTTTTCTGGGTTCAGATGTGTTCCCCTCTGATTAATCTATTTCTATTGTTTCGTAAGCAACAGTGAATTTAGTCCTTCTATCTGATTTACTTTCAACACTCAATTCTTCACTCTGTCTTTTTGAATAAACATCTCAATTTCTTTTTGATTGGCACTTTTGATAATATCTTTTCCTGATTTTTTGAAATTGTTCAAAATAAAACTCTTATTAGCAATGTGACTTATGGCTCCTGAATCAGCTATAAACTCTATGTTTTCTACTCTTCAGATTTTTATTATAGAGTATCTTACCTTCTAACTCAGAATCCTCATTGTAAATCTCATCACAGTCCTTGTAGTCAGCTCTCTTGACTACCGAGTGATGTTTCACGCCTCTGCTTCTTCTACCTCTGAAGTAACCTCTGATATTTCCTCTGGAATTACCTCTAGAGTTGGAATTACCTCTAAAGTTGCCACTTCTGCCTCCAAATTTTCCGGAGCCCCCACCTCTTAGTTGTTGACCCTGATTCGGCTCCCTTTCAAAGAGAGGTTTATAGTTGTTGGTATTGTTGTACAGTCTTTTTAAGGTTTGGGTACAGTTGTCGCTTGTATGGGCAAAGATGCTACCGTAACAAGCCCACTGGTTCGTTCCACTTAATGGACACTGATCTTGCCAGTGCCCCCTTTATTACATTTAAAACATTTGTCATCATTAGACTTGCCCTTCAGTACCCTTGCTCTTGACACTGCAACATCTTTCTTTGTGTAGCCTACTCTGTTTGCACCGTTGTTTTCAATGTTTCTTTAGCTACTTCTGTGTTCTGTTTGCTACCAAATACCACAACAGAGCACTTCTCAGGATTTAGTTTGAGAAGGTGATCTTCGGCTATTTTGAAAAATTTGTTTAAATTCGAATTGATTAATTCATCGGCTAAGAAGATCTGGCTCAGAAGAAAAGAAAAATACAATAGCGCATCGTCGCCATAACAATGAATCATGAGGTTTGTTAGACATTTATAAAAACTCAATATGTATATAATATACAGAAGAGGACCCAGAATGCTTCCCTGAGGTACTCCAATCCTGAGCTCTAAAGGAGTCGAATAACGCCCTTGAGACGCCACCCGTTGTGATCTCGCAGATAGGAAAGACCGGACCAGATTTCTAGCGCTCTCACCAGAGTCAACATAGTGAAGCACCCCGTACATTAACGTGTGTGAAAGGGAATCAAACATCAACATGTTGAGTACCACTTTTCGAAGTTCTGCTGTGGTTTTATTTCTGGGTATATCGCTGCAAATTATTGAAGCTGCATTCACACTTTCATTTGTGGTTTTCAGCTCTTCTATGTTTGCTATATTTGAAGCATTTTTAGCACCTTCTGAATTCTGACTCTCAGTCCCACTCATGATCTCTGAACCTCTTATATTTGTGGTTGTCGCTGTGAATCAAACATCCTTATTATTACCTGGTTATGCCTCTTAAATATTCAGACCTGACCTTTCTCTACTCACTCACATTACAAACAAAGCTTCAATCTAAGCAAGAACCAACCTTCATACTTTTAAGATTCTAAAAGCACCCTGAATTTTTAATCAAATATAATGTCCAATATTAAAATTCTCACTTTGTTCAGTGACGTCAGACTCATCAACATTTCCTCCACGCCTGACTCTTTATATAAGTTCTCACTCTAATTTTTCTCCGTTTGCCATCTATTCCAGGATTATGAGTGCCGACAGTTCAGTGGTAGAATATAGGGCTCGTAACCGGAAGGTCGCTGGTTCAAATCCTGTTCAGGTTGAAAAGAAATTGGACGCGTGCCGCCCACCATTTCACTGTTGGATCGAAAATTAGCGGTGCTGTGAACTAAAGTGGCGCAAGACCGCAGTAACAAAGCCTTCCCAGTACAAAACTGAACACCCAACACGCACAAGCTGAACAAGCTTCTAAGATATCTTTACAGAAGATCTAGGAGAATTAAGATAATAATAATTATGAAACACATTTAATTAGTTCTTGTTATTGTAGTTGAATATTTCAATAGTCAATAATTTATTTCCTCAAATACTCTAAACATCTAAACTCATATCTCTCTCTGTAACCTCTTCGTATACCTTTCGGTACCAGGTAATCTCTGAATCTCAACTAACTGAAAAATGTTTATGGCTTCTTAGTATTAACACTTATATTTTAATACGTATATTAAGTAAGTGCTTGGTTGCAGATGAGAATCCCTTTTTGCATTTAAAAAGAAAAAAAACTTAAGGATGCATGGAATCTAGGGCATTGGCATATTTTTCATATTCCGTTAAAGATTTTCTGGTAATAATCAGATCTGTTTATTTAAAGCTTAGATGTTTTCAATTATCACAACTCTTGTTTTTTTTGTGTCACAGTCTGAATGATCCTGGGTTAATTGCCGGTATAGCAAGTTGGTACTGTAAATTTATTCGGTTCGCACCGGTTCTTGAAGAATGGAGATAATTTATGTCAATAAAGCAATAAGAGATTTTATAAGATCAAATCTACTAAAACATGACGAAAAAAAAGTCTTACCTAGGTGTTTTAGTCGAAGTTTTATGTAGATGCACGAACATCTGTTTGTCCTGTATTGCTTCCGCTCTCGAGAGTACCCAGTGGTTCTTGTCCGCTCTGTTCGGTTGTTCGATTGTTACTCTCAGTTCGTTGATACCCCCAGGATCCTCCTATCCCCTAGGATACATTAAAAGTAAACGGCACCCTCCAATCAGAGAACTCGATAATAAACTCGATATACACATGCGCCGTAGTTTTTTTTCCGCAATTTGAATTATTGTCAAAGTGACAATTCTAACCTCTGATACATTTATCTCCAGTGAAAGAACTGTATTTTTTGAAGCAAATAAACTTATTGTAATTGTATTATTTGGACTTTGTAGTGTGAAATTTCAATATTCTACGAAAAGTAGCATTCATTGATAATAATTGATTATTATTAGAGAATTGCCGATTACTCTTCTATTTCACATTATGTCATATTTCAAAATGTGAGTATGCTTGTTATTTTTACAAAAAGGTTCCTGGAATCATTTTGTTTCGACTTGTAGCCCACTGCAAGTATTCCTACACCTTGACTGAAGAAGTTTATAGATAATGTATGAACATATGTGTAAAAGTGTTGAAAAGATAGACGTTAAAACTTTCTCCAAAATGTACCACAGTTTCTGTCAACTAACAAAATCTGTAGCAAATGAAGGAGATAGAAAAAGGAAAGTTGAAAAACAATTATATTATCTAAAAAAAATGTATATGAGACAGTAATTTTTTTCCACAAAAATATTTGTACTACTACAAGAATTGTTTCACCACGATGTGGCTTCTTCATTACATTGTACTGTCTGAATGTAATAACTGAAGAAGCCACATCGTGGTGAAACAATTGTTATAGTAGTACAAACATTTTTGTGGAAATAAATTACTGTCTCATATAAATTTTTTTAATTAAAATGGGTTTCCACCAAGTAAAGACCGAATCAATCAAATAGTTATATTGTCAGAGCAAAAAGTAGAAGATATATAGTTATGAATCACTTCAAGGCTTGTCAATTGATGTACTAACAATTTTTGGAATACTAAGATTTCAGGAGTAGGAAATCTTTAACATTATCAATGAATGCTTGATATAATTAACAATTGATTTCCATGATTGCCCATGGTAGCTTAACTAAACATTTTGATAAAGTGTTTCACTGAGAATGAGAAGTAAAATTCAAGATAGTACTAGATGGAAAACGTAATAGATCTGATCTTGTTATAATCATTAAATTATGATTACAGGATGAATAATATTTCGGGAACTGTCAATAAAAATACATGTCTCTTCATATACCAACTAACAAATCAATTGGGAATTCGAACGATGAGAAGATTTGACGACTAGTATCATAAAATGTAGAAGTTGAATTTTAGTTTGTGCTGGCAAAGGAAGTAAAGTGGTAGTTTAAATTCTCATTTAAATATTTACTGACTGAATAGTGTTCCAGGAACCTTCCACGATTATGGCACCCCACCCCGGTGGGTTAACGCAGCAGATTAGGATTATTCGCACGATGAGAAAAATTAATGTATTCATGAAACTTTCCATAGTTGAGGTGGGGTGGTGGCGGGCCAATCTCTGAAAATTTTAAAATGAATGTTGCTTTATACAAGATTTTTTTCTGCATGCATTTTATGTTGAATATCAATGTACAACATTATTGGTAAACATACATATAAAAATTATATAGTACTCAGTTGATAATTTTTCTTGAAAAAACTGGAAGAATATTTGGTAGTGATACAAATCCATTTTTCCTCGATATCGAAGTATTTTCCCATTTCATTTAAAGGTTTCTATTATTAATTCATGAAAACATAAAGGGATATGTTGAGAAACCAACTACATAATCACTTGAAAACATACTTCAAATGTGGATTCACTATTTTAATGTACTCTAGACATACTACTCTGTCAAGAAAGTACCGGGAATTTTCACCGTATGTGCAGTGACTTTAACTATATAATTCGCCAGTACTCTAGTATGGAAGGACTCCTTTTCAATGACTTCAGCAAAGCTGTTGATCATTGCTCGATAATCAGCAACATCGTAGATATACTACTATGTCAAGAAAGTACCGGGAATTTTCAATTAAAACAACATTCTTACATTTAATCGTCAAAATTTATTGGGTCGCCTTCAAAATAGGCTCCATTTGTTCCAATACATCTATGCCAACGGCACTTCCAATTATCGAAACATTTTTTATAGGCGCTTTCCGGCATGGACTGTAGCTCTTGCGCCGAATTTTGTTTTATGGCTTCAATTGACTCAAAACGGGTGCCACGAAGGGGCTATTTTAGTTTTGGGAAGAGGAAAAAGTCGCATGGAGCCAAATCCGGCGAATACGGTGGTTGCTGAAGCACGTTTGTTGAGTTTTTGGCGAGAAAGTCAGTCACAATCGTAGCTCGGTGAGAAGGCGCGTTATCGTCATGCAAAATCCATGAGTTGTTCGCCCACAAATTTGGCCGCTTCTTACGGATACGCTCACGCAAACGTTTCATAACGCCTAGGTAATACTCCTTGTTTACCGTCTGACCCTCTGGAACGAATTCGTAGTGCACCACGCCACGGATATCGAAGAAAACAATGAGCATCACCTTCATTTTCGAGCGGCTTTGGCGTGGTTTTTTCGGTTTCGGCTCATTTTTTGTCACCCCTTCCGATGATTGCTGGCTTGTTTGCATATCGTACTCGTAGACCCAGGTCTCATCACCAGTTATAATGCGTTCCATGAATGTAGAATCGGAATTACAGCGATCCAGCATGTCTGATGCAACCTGTTCGCGATGACGTTTTTGAAGAAAATTCAGGTCTTTCGGTACGAGTCGTGCGGCCACCTTTCTCATGCCCAAAATATCAATCAAAATCGTACGTGGGGACTCGTGGGATATCTTAAGATCATGTGCTATCTCTCTCAAGCTCGTACGACGGTTTTCCAGCGTCCTTTCCTTAATTTTATCGACGTTATCTTCGATCAAAGCCGTCGATGGGCGACCACTTCACGACCGTCCTTGAAGGCTCTGTACCACTGATATGCACGAGTTTTCGATAGAGCATTATCACTAAAGGCCTTTTGCAACATTTTCAATGCATCGGCACACGAAAATTCATTTGCAACACAAAACTTTAAACGAATTCTTTGGTCAACGTAATCACCCATAGTAAAAATCGGCACGCACTCTGACATCGACTGACTTAATCAGCTGTTGCAAACACACTAGTTGACAGATCCCGCTCAAGCTTGGCATAGTAATTTAATTAAGGACAGTGGTACTAACCTAGGAAAAAAAAATTTCACCTGCCTCATTGCCTCGCCAGATTTAAATCGATAATTCCCGGTACTTTCTTGACAGAATGTATGAATAAATACTCATTTCTTCTAAGACTCTTGTATTTCTTTATTGATATCTGTGATTGAAAGTTTCATTTGGTTATTCGCAAGGTGATATTTCAAATATACTTTTAAGCAATATTGGCCTCTCCTGAAAGTGAAATTGAACATACAGAGTATTTTTTCATAGAAGAAAGAATTCATCAAAATAAACCATCTCACAAGAAATCGCCCCTACAAAATATTCCCAGGGGCTGGGTTAACAACTCTCACAGACGGTAAAATTTCGGAACGAATCTGCTTATTTCTAGGGCAATCGGGATTTGTATATTACACTTTACACTGGGCTCCCCTATTGTCTTATTCAGAATAATGTTTAATTTTATAAAGAAGGTGACAATTCGGTTAAACGCCAAGCCGGAGTACTGACAACACTTACTTTCACAGCAGATCCACAAAACGTAAACATGCGTTCTAAATTTCACTGGCTTGAATTCGACTTCAGGGAGTGATAACTCGACCTCCGTGCATTTTTTTGTATAGCCGATTTTTTGTGAGATGGTCAAAAAAAGAATACCCAAGTTTAAAAACACCCAGTATTGGGAATAATTAAGAACCTGCTTCATGGCCCTATATTCTCATTCTCAACAAATTAACTTTAAAATTTATTGTATACATTTTTGAAGGAGAAAGTACTATTCTCACATAAAACATTTGTTTACGTTTCCAGGTAGACTTGTCAAGAATAAAGGTCCTGTTTATACAATAACATTCACTTTATTGTAAAAGTATGAAAAGTATGGACACGCACACATGTAGGTTTAAAACTATTGTATTCTCTCTCTCTCTATATATATATATATATATATATATATATATATAGTTGCGTAGTATAGGTTATCGACCAGACTAATAATAAATCTATTACCTTGTTTTCGGGAATGTGGTCTGTATATCAAGAAAACTCCAATTTTCTTCAAATATCTCAATATTTCGTTGATATAATTTTCAACATCATCAGGAGATAAACTGAAAACAGCAAACAAAAAAGGGCAACATCATTTACAGGAAACAAACAAAGATTTTTTTATACAGCACTTACAAGATCAGAGCTTCACTTCCAAAAAACAGAATCAAACATTACAAAATTCTTTACTCGAAAAATCAAACATCAAAAATCAGCAACTATATTACATTCAAAAGAGAAAATTTCTAATATCCCAAATATTCCAGGTGTTTTAAATTGCTCTCCAATAACCGATATGAAACAAAGAAACAATATGGGAAATATGTGACATCTACAGTATATGTACTAAAGTTTACTTAGAATATTACAGTAAATTGTATTGAGGCCTTCTGTATCTGATTTATAGTTTACTGCATTGTTCTCCTTTCTAATGTGCAGCATCTCGAGAAATAATCGTTTCCTGTAATCATTCTCTTGTTGCAATATACTAACGCTGTCAAAATCAAAATTGTGACCAGTTCTTTTATGATGGTCAACCAACGCACAAGAGTTTTTCCCTATTCGGCAATCACTCTTATGCTGAGTTATTCGATTTTTGAGCCACTGCTGTGATTGGCCAATGTAAGCTCCCGGGCATTCCATACATGGCACCCTATATATAGTATTACTCATGAAATCAGTCGGAGTTTTGTCCTTCAGTTTCGAGAATAACCTTGAGTTATTCATTACATTATATCTCGCGATTTTAACCTGCGGATAATCTTTAAACAAATTAACTACCCTATGAGTTAGTTCGTTCATTTGCGGTAATTTTTTGAACTTTTGCTGCGGTGGGTTGTCATCCGTGGGACCATCATAAAAACTCGCACTGAAAATTAACCTCTTTAAGATATTCCTTGGGTATCCATTGTTGACAAAAATATCGAAGAGTGTATTCAAATTTTCACTCAAAAACCTCTGATCTGAAATGTGAGTGACTCTATTCTTTAAAGCTAAGACTGTGTTCAACTTTTGATTACGAGGATGATTTGAATAAAAATTCAAAAAACGACCTGAGGATGTAGGTTTCTGATACCAGTCTAATATCAGTGTGTTGGTATCATCTCTGATAACCATAGTATCTAGGAATGGTAATTTTTTATCAATTTCTGCCTCTATGGTAAATTTTAAGTGTTCGTCAAAGCCATTGAAAACCTGCTGAACGATATCAATTTTATCACACGGTACACTACAAATCAAATCATCCACGTACTTATATATAAAAGGAAAACTGAAAGGGATCCTCGGAATAACATTATCCAACAAATCATCGAGGACAATCATTGCAATTATAGGGCTCAACGGGGAACCCATTGGTGTACCGAATATCTGCTTGTAAAAACGATCATTAAATGAAAAATAAGTATTGTTGAAAACAAATTTGATTGTCCTCGATGATTTGTTGGATAATGTTATTCCGAGGATCCCTTTCAGTTTTCCTTTTATATATAAGTACGTGGATGATTTGATTTGTAGTGTACCGTGTGATAAAATTGATATCGTTCAGCAGGTTTTCAATGGCTTTGACGAACACTTAAAATTTACCATAGAGGCAGAAATTGATAAAAAATTACCATTCCTAGATACTATGGTTATCAGAGATGATACCAACACACTGATATTAGACTGGTATCAGAAACCTACATCCTCAGGTCGTTTTTTGAATTTTTATTCAAATCATCCTCGTAATCAAAAGTTGAACACAGTCTTAGCTTTAAAGAATAGAGTCACTCACATTTCAGATCAGAGGTTTTTGAGTGAAAATTTGAATACACTCTTCGATATTTTTGTCAACAATGGATACCCAAGGAATATCTTAAAGAGGTTAATTTTCAGTGCGAGTTTTTATGATGGTCCCACGGATGACAACCCACCGCAGCAAAAGTTCAAAAAATTACCGCAAATGAACGAACTAACTCATAGGGTAGTTAATTTGTTTAAAGATTATCCGCAGGTTAAAATCGCGAGATATAATGTAATGAATAACTCAAGGTTATTCTCGAAACTGAAGGACAAAACTCCGACTGATTTCATGAGTAATACTATATATAGGGTGCCATGTATGGAATGCCCGGGAGCTTACATTGGCCAATCACAGCAGTGGCTCAAAAATCGAATAACTCAGCATAAGAGTGATTGCCGAATAGGGAAAAACTCTTGTGCGTTGGTTGACCATCATAAAAGAACTGGTCACAATTTTGATTTTGACAGCGTTAGTATATTGCAACAAGAGAATGATTACAGGAAACGATTATTTCTCGAGATGCTGCACATTAGAAAGGAGAACAATGCAGTAAACTATAAATCAGATACAGAAGGCCTCAATACAATTTACTGTAATATTCTAAGTAAACTTTAGTACATATACTGTAGATGTCACATATTTCCCATATTGTTTCTTTGTTTCATATCGGTTATTGGAGAGCAATTTAAAACACCTGGAATATTTGGGATATTAGAAATTTTCTCTTTTGAATGTAATATAGTTGCTGATTTTTGATGTTTGATTTTTCGAGTAAAGAATTTTGTAATGTTTGATTCTGTTTTTTGGAAGTGAAGCTCTGATCTTGTAAGTGCTGTATAAAAAAATCTTTGTTTGTTTCCTGTAAATGATGTTGCCCTTTTTTGTTTGCTGTTTTCAGTTTATCTCCTGATGATGTTGAAAATTATATCAACGAAATATTGAGATATTTGAAGAAAATTGGAGTTTTCTTGATATACAGACCACATTCCCGAAAACAAGGTAATAGATTTATATATATATATATATATATATAAATAGAATACAATAGTTTTAAACCTATATGTGCGTGTTCATACTTATAAAATAGCCTCAAGATGGGACAAAAACGGTGTTCTTTCCATAAAATCAATCAATCAAATAAATGAATATTTCACTAAATTGATTCCAAAAACAATTGAACAGCTGTTGTTAGGATAGGATTCTGCAAAGAATCAAAGAATCGAAAAAATATCTTCAGGTTTACATAGATTATTGTATTTTAAGAAGTAATGTCATTTACTGAAGATTGTGCTTTCTGTTTGTCGATAGATTTGCCTGGTAAAATGTTACTCAAGTTACATGTTAAACTGAGAAAATAAGGTCAGCAATATAGAGAAACAATAAATTTTGTGGAATCTATAAATAACGGTGCTTTTGAAGAACTTTCGTTATCTTTTAATTGAGCAATTAATTCCAAACATTCAATAATGTTTTCGAAATATACCTTGAAACGTAGGATTGAATCATGTCGTTCCGCCCAGGGGGTTTCGCATGAGCTTATCAACTTTTTATCATCATTGACCATTTCAAGAACTTTGGATCTCTTAGGAGACGCTTTGAAAAAATAAATAGTATCTCTTATGACATATATTGAATTTATTATGTCTTGAACGTCCCTTTTTTTAGAAATCGATAAATTGAAACAATGATTAAAGTAAGAAAGAATACTTCACAGCATTTTTCAACGATTTTTGTAATTCCGACACTGCTCCCGTTTGAATAATATTAAATAAGGCTATTCTGATTTTCACAAATTTCTATTGTTATAATATACAACAATTGTTTCGCTATCACAGTAGCATCATGAGGTAGGTTTACATTTTGAATAACTATTTATATTACAGTAAGCACAAAATTTTTTATTGAGCACTTAAACCCAAGGTATCTGTAAATTCCAGCTTATCTGAGTATTTTTACAGGGGTGAGTTATTTAAATCTAATTGTTCATTAAGTTATATTCCAGTTTTATCGTTTTTATTTATCTCAAGGCACTATAACAGTTTCAAGGCATAACTTTTACTTTCTATATTTAAGATTTTAAAATTATGGTTGAGTGTATGTCCTGTTTTGAGTAGTTTTTTGGCAAGAATATGTGGAATTATTTTAATTATTGAGAAAACTCTTCAAATGTTCACAAATTCTATGCCAGAAGTTCTTCCAGTCTGTCGATATAAACTTTTGGGCAATCACTGCAGGTTAACTTATAAACCTCCGATCTATCATTTGTATGTGTACAGTCCTTATTATGTTTAATGAATTTACTCAGGTTTGAATATGTTTTAAATGAAGTGTATAAATCATATTTATTTTTGGGCTATGTAGCAATTTTCTCAGAAATACCTTTAGTGTATTTCAAGGAAAAGTATTTAAAATTTTATATTAGGATATAGCATATATGAAACTATTTTATCATTTTTATTCATCAACAATCTGTCTATGAAAGTAGGATTATAGTCATTATTAATAACTGTTTCTTTAATTATGTTAAGTTCTGAAATATAATTTTCTCGATTCATGGGAATATACTAATCTGCGGATCATACAATTGGATGCTAATAATTTTTTATTTAAAGGATGGTTTGATTTATTGTGTGTAATAGAATCTTCAAAAGTTGGTTTGTGAAATATAGAAAAATCATGTGAATTATTTATTTTAGTAACTGTTGAATCAATAAAATTAATAGAACTGTTATGTTCGTTTTTCACGGTGAATGATATTGAAGGATGTGTTTCATTGATATATAAAAAGAATTTTCTCACTTATGGAAACTGAACATAATTCTATTAAATTATTTGATTTTGCAGTTACTAGAATAAATAATTCACATAATTTTTCAATATTTCACAAGCCAAGATAACACAGAAAATATGAAACAAGAAATAAGACACGATATGAAAGAAATGGAGAATAATATGAAACGAAACATAGAAGAGAATTCAGAGAGGGTGGGTAATATGGGAATAGAAATGGAAGACAATTTAATACATGTGGAACAGGATATGATGCAAATCACACAAGAAATGAAAGAAAATTCAGAAAGATTGGAAAGAAAGAAAACTCAAGGGAAATAAAAGAAGCAAGAGAAGAAATCAATATAATTAATAAAAAAATAGCAAATAAATTAGATGCAAATACAAACAAATGGAGAGAGGCAGATGAGAAAATGGAAACCAAACATGAAGAAATAATAGAAAAACAGAAAGAGGAAAATAAAGAATTTAGTATATTAAATGATAAAACAGAAAATGCCACAAACGAATATAATAAAAATGATCTTGATAATCACACATAAGTTCAAGAAAATGAAATGAAAAATAAATATGAAAATAAAATACCGATAATGAAATATAATAATATTAATGGAAATAAAATACAAATCACTATCGATGATACGATTATAAATTGAACAAATAATGAAAATCAAATTACAATTGAAGAATTAATATTGCACAATGATGATCTGAGGAATCAAAAAGAGTTATATTACAGAGATAAAAATAAGAGAATTACTATGTAAAACAGTGACATATATTTACAGTACGATGATTTAAGACAATATTATAAGAATAAAAAATTGAAATTAAATAATACTGATATGACAAAAATAAGAGAAATTCTAACTGACCAAAATGAACCTGAACTAACGAAATTACTAGGAACAATTAAAAAAGGGGGAAAACGAAAATTTTATGTTAGGTGTAGGGACGAATTTTATTGAAATTAAACTAAATTAAAATAGGAAGAAATCTTCCATGTAATTGATGAAAAAAGAAAAATCAAACAAGCATTGCCATACATCTACAGAAACAAAGTGTGACCATAATGTACAAAAGGTAACGAGAAAATGCAGGCAAAAATGGAAAAATTATATCAAGAAAATGGGAAGGAAATGTGTGAGATTGAAAGGAGACATTATCCTAACACAACCACATATAAGGTTACTAAAAAATAGAAATCAAAGCACAAAAATAAAACTCTTCAAATGTTCACAAATTCTATGCCAGAAGTTCTTCCAGTCTGTCGATATAAACTTTTGGGCAATCACTGCAGGTTAACTTATAAACCTCCGATCTATCATTTGTATGTGTACAGTCCTTATTATGTTTAATGAATTTACTCAGGTTTGAATATGTTTTAAATGAAGTGTATAAATCATATTTATTTTTGGGCTATGTAGCAATTTTCTCAGAAATACCTTTAGTGTATTTCAAGGAAAAGTATTTAAAATTTTATATTAGGATATAGCATATATGAAACTATTTTATCATTTTTATTCATCAACAATTTGTCTATGAAAGTAGGATTATAGTCATTATTAATAACTGTTTCTTTAATTATGTTAAGTTCTGAAATATAATTTTCTCGATTCATGGGAATATACTAACCTGCGGATCATACAATTGGATGCTAATAATTTTTTATTTAAAGGATGGTTTGATTTATTGTGTGTAATAGAATCTTCAAAAGTTGGTTTGTGAAATATAGAAAAATCATGTGAATTATTTATTCTAGTAACTGTTGAATCAATAAAATTAATAGAACTGTTATGTTCGTTTTTCACGGTGAATGATATTGAAGGATGTGTTTCATTGATATATAAAAAGAATTTTCTCACTTATGGAAACTGAACATAATTCTATTAAATTATTTGATTTTGCAGTTACTAGAATAAATAATTCACATAATTTTTCAATATTTCACAAACCAAGTCATACGGATTATATTATACACAATAAATCAAACCATCCTTTAAATCAAAAATTATCAGTATGATCCATAAATTAGTTAATAGGAATGAGAAATGAGATATTACTTTGTTTCCTATCACTTTTATTTACTGATTAAACAGTGATTAGAGTTTCGTTGTATTACTACATTTTCAAACTGAATAAACAAATTATGTGTCAACTATTATATTTATGTATTTGTTGATGGCTTCGGCAAAATTTCAAAAAGTGGGGTTTGCCACAGATCGGTCTGCTCAACGAGTAATTAGATTTAAATAACTCACCCCTGTAAATTATAATCAGATAATCTGGAATTTACAGAGACCTTTTTTGGGTTTTAGTGCTCAGTAAACATTTTTTTGTATTTACGAAACAAGCTTAGATATTCAAAATGTGATGATGATGCTAGTGTGGTAGCGGAACAAAATTGTTGTATTAAATAACAATAAAAAGTTGTGAAAATCAGAATTACCCCATTTAATATGGATTTGTGTTATAAATAACCATTATTTGAAAACTCAGAGAATGAAAATCAATAGAATTCAAGGAAAGGCTCACCGTTGTATTATAGTATACTACTCTGTCAAGAAAGTACCGGGAATTTTCAATTAAAACAACATTTTTACATTTAATCGTCAAAATTTATTGGGTCGCCTTCAAAATAGGCTCCATTTGCTCCAATACATCTATACCAACGGCACTTCCAATTATCGAAACATTTTTTATAGGCGCTTTCCGGGATGGACTTTAGCTCTCGCGCCGAATTTTGTTTTATGGCTTCAATCGACTCAAAACGGGTGCCACGAAGGGGCAATTTTAGTTTTGCGAAGAGGAAAAAGTCGCAGGGAGCCAAATCCGGTGAATACGGTGGTTGCTGAAGCACGTTTGTTGAGTTTTTGGCGAGAAAGTCAGTCACAATCGTAGCTCGGTGAGAAGGCGCGTTATCGTCATGCAAAATCCATGAGTTGGTCGCCCACAAATTTGGCCGCTTCTTACGGATACGCTCACGCAAACGTTTCATAACGCCTAGGTAATACTCCTTGTTTACCGTCTGACCCTCTGGAACGAATTCGTAGTGCACCACGCCACGGATATCGAAGAAAACAATGAGCATCACCTTCATTTTCGAGCGGCTTTGGCGTGGTTTTTTCGGTTTCGGCTCATTTTTTGCCACCCATTCCGATGATTGCTGGCTTGTTTGCATATCGTACTCGTAGACCCAGGTCTCATGACCAGTTATAATGCGTTCCATGAATGTAGAATCGGAATTACAGCGATCCAGCATGTCTGAAGCAACCTGTTCGCGATGACGTTTTTGAAGAAAATTAAGGTCTTTCGGTACGAGTCGTGCGGCCACCTTTCTCATGCCCAAAATATCAATCAAAATCGTACGTGGGGACTCGTGGGATATCTTAAGATCATGTGCTATCTCTCTCAAGCTCGTACGACGGTTTTCCAGCACCCTTTCCTTAATTTTATCGACGTTATCTTCGATCGAAGCCGTCGATGGGCGTCCGGTCTTCGACCACTTCACGACCGTCCTTGAAGGCTCTGTACCACTGATATGCACGAGTTTTCGATAGAGCATTACCACCAAAGGCCTTTTGCAACATTTTCAATGCATCGGCACACGAAAATTCATTTGCAACACAAAACTTTAAACAAATTCTTTGCTCAACGTAATCACCCATAGTAAAAATCGGCACGCACTCTGACATCGACTGACTTAATCAGCTGTTGCAAACACACTAGTTGACAGATCCCGCTCAAGCTTGGCATAGTAATTAATTAGTTAGCTGGCAACACTCAATTGAAGCAACTAGATACAAGGGTGATCTAAGAAGTATTCAAACTGAAAACTGATATTTATACTCAAATCATATGTAAAAGTAAAATTCCATGATAATTAAATTTAACCCATTCAAAAGTGAACTTATCTAATTTAATCCTAATAACTAATTATCATAATTAGTAATAAATCATAAATAAAAAATTCATTTCATAAAATCTTAACAAATTTGCGCCCAAAGTGGGTGGTTCGAAAATTTGGATTTTCAGTATAAATTTTATTTTAACTGAAATAGCACGAAGTGACAAGCATTAAACAAAAATGGAAACCAGAAACAAAGCATTGATTGGCAAGAAAAGGGATGAAGAAAAGGCACAAGATAATATTACCAAATCAGAATCAAGTGGGATAATGCAGATCTTGAAAAGGATGGAACAGAATATGAAACAAGAAATGAAAGATAATTCAAAAAACTGGTACAGAATATGAGGTAAGAAATACAAAATAACTCAGAAAAACTGGAACGGAATATGAGACAAGAATTGAAAGATAACACAGAAAATATAAAACAAGAAATAAGACACGATATGAAAGAAATGGAGAATAATATGAAACGAAACATAGAAGAGAATTCAGAGAGAGTGGGTAATATGGGAATAGAAATGGAAGACAATTTAATACATGTGGAACAGGATATGATGCAAATCACACAAGAAATGAAAGAAAATTCAGAAAGATTGGAAAAAAAGAAAACTCAAGGGAAATAAAAGAAGCAAGAGAAGAAATCAATATAATTAATAAAAAAATAGCAAATAAATTAGATGCAAATACAAACAAATGGAGAGAGGCAGATGAGAAAATGGAAACCAAACATGAAGAAATAATAGAAAAACAGAAAGAGGAAAATAAAGAATTTAGTATATTAAATGATAAAACAGAAAATGCCACAAACGAATATAATAAAAATGATCTTGATAATCACACATAAGTTCAAGAAAATGAAATGAAAAATGAATATGAAAATAAAATACCGATAATGAAATATAATAATATTAATGGAAATAAAATACAAATCACTATCGATGATACGATTATAAATTGAACAAATAATGAAAATCAAATTACAATTGAAGAATTAATATTGCACAATGATGATCTGAGGAATCAAAAAGAGTTATATTACAGACATAAAAATAAGAGAATTACAATGTAAAACAGTGACATATATTTACAGTACGATGATTTAAGACAATATTATAAGAATAAAAAATTGAAATTAAATAATACTGATATGACAAAAATAAGAGAAATTCTAACTGACCAAAATGAACCTGAACTAACGAAATTACTAGGAACAATTAAAAAAGGGGAAAACGAAAATTTCATGTTAGGTGTAGGGACGAATTTTATTGAAATTAAACTAAATTAAAATAGGAAGAAATCTTCCATGTAATTGATGAAAAAAGAAAAATCAAACAAGCATTGCCATACATGTACAGAAACAAAGTGTGACCATAATGTACAAAAGGTAACGAGAAAATGCAGGCAAAAATGGAAAAATTATATCAAGAAAATGGGAAGGAAATGTGTGAGATTGAAAGGAGACATTATCCTAACACAACCACATATAAGGTTACTAAAAAATAGAAATCAAAGCACAAAAATAAAACCTCCATTAAATACATGTTGTATAACAGAAAATGAAATTTATGAATTAATTCCTATTTTTAATGAAAACGAAGAAAGATTAAAAATGGTATTTACGCGAATTAATGAATTCTACATCAAATTATAAAATCAGTAAATGATAGAATAAATTTGCAAACATACGTATTAGAATTTTATTATAACTGCAATTGACAATACATGATTACATTTACAATTCATCAAAACAATTCAAGATAAAAAACATCCTACGATGTTCACAAAGATTCACAAGTATATAATATAATAATAATAATAATATATAGTTTATTGAAAAAGTACCGTTTCTATAAAAAATAATCAATACATATTCAGAAATATAGTTTCAATAAACCGCTAAAACTCACTAAAGCATATTGCCTGTGCGTGAGTTGTTAAGATTTAGGATATTGGTTTGTTATACTAATACTAATTTTATTTTAAAAACAGTGTATAGATAAAATGAAGACAAGGTATAGACAAATACAGATAAAAAATGTACAAGTACTAGTTGTATAAATAAATAAAATGTATAGATAAAACATTATATATTGATAGAGTGTGTACAGCTAAAATGGTGTATTAACAAAGGTATGTATGTATATAATATAAAATATAAGAAGGGAGTATTATAATTCAGTGTCACAAATATTTATTTTCGCATGTCTATTATTTTGACAAGTTCATCTCTCGGGTACCTTGTAATAAATTCATTCAATTTTTTCTTGAAATGGCGTAGATTATGAAGTTCTGTTAGATCTTTAGGTAGAATCTGATACATTCTCGGTGCCAAATAAGCAAAACTGTGCTGACTAATTGTTTTCGTTGAAAATGGAGTTCTGTAGCAAGTTCTATGTTTCCTCGTATTATACTGATGTGTTAGAGATCGTAGATTTGATTTACTTTTGAATTGATATACCACAATGGAACGATAAAACGATTGCTTTATGTCGAAGATCTTTGTTTCTGTGTAGAGATTATCTGTCGAATAGGTATGAGGTCTCCTTAAGATTATTTTCAAGATTTTTTTCTGTATTATACTAATTTTTTCAAGGCGTGTGTTCATTGCTCCACCCCACCCTATGATACCATAGTTCAATCATGAACCCACCAAAGCATGATAAACCATTTTCAGTTTGGTTGTGTCTAGAATGGTTGTCAGAAGCTTAAATTTATAGATTGAACACCTGTGATTCCTGCTGAGGTTTTCTATATGTTTATCCCATCTCAAATGTTCATCCACAATAACACCCAAATATTTGATATAGTCGGTTCTTTTGATCACACAATTCTCATCAATTTTCAGTGTCTCATAGTCTGGTAAGTTTCTATCTAAGCAAGTCAATGTGATAAATTTGGTCTTTTCGAAGTTAATTGCCAATAAATTATAATCCATCCAATCTTTGATAGATTTCATGTCGTTTTCAGCTTGGTCTCTGAGTTCTTCCCAGCTATCAGCTTGATATAAAATGGCTGCATCGTCTGCGAAACTAATTATCTTCCCATGGCTATTCAATTCAAGTAGACCATTCATATAAATAGTAAATAATATAGGTCCCATTACGGTTCCTTGTGGGACTCCAAACTTAACCTCGAAAGCGTCACTTATACAGTCTCCTATTTTGACATATTATTGTCTGCTAGATATATAGCTCTTTATCAGATTAAGCACATTGCCCCTTAAACCAATGTCTTCCAAGGCCTCGAATAATTGTGGGTGGCTTACAGTGTCGAAGGCTTTTGCTAAGTCTAAAAAAACGCACAGGGTTGGCTTACTCCTATCTAAAGCCTCATAAATGTTTGATACAAGCAGAGAAATCGCATCCTCAGTGGACTTGTTTGGCTGAAATCCAAACTGTCTATTTGAGATAATATTTTTATCTAACATATATTTCTCCAATCTCTGTTTTATAATTTTTTCGAAAATCTTTGCTACGTTTGAAATTACTGATACGGGTCTATAGTTCACCATTTTAGTCTTATCTCCGCTTTTGAATAGAGGCTTTATTAATGCTTCTTTGAGACTTTTAGGCCATTCTCCCATTGAGATGCTTTGATTAATGAGGTAGGCAAGTGGTTCACAGATGTGGCAAGAGATACATTTTAAGGTTTCTGCCCTCAGCACGTCCAATCCAGGTCTTTTATTATTTTTTAATTTTTATAATTGCCTCTACTTCATGTTTATTAGTTGGTTCCATGAACATTGTATTTTGATTAATATGCCGTAGTGGATGCGTCGAGGGTTTTATTATCTTGTTAGCGAGACTCTCTTCTACATTTCCATAATATTTGTTGAATTCATTGCTCATAATGGCGGGATCTGTTACTATCGTATTATCTTCTAGTTTTACCTCGTTAATTATAGTATTTTTCTTTTCGTTATTACTTAGTTCATTTATTACGTTATATAGTTGTTTTGAGTTACCTTCACTTTGTACTTTTAAATATAGAATGAAAGAAAAGGTCAAATTTATTTCCACTTGAATGAATTCTGGCAATTCATTCAAATATCAACAATATTTAGGCAAATTGTTATGGATTTTGTGAATTACACCTTATGAACGTGTTATAAATAACCATTATTTAAAAACTCAGCGAATGAAAATCAATAAAATTCAAGGAAAAGACTCACCGTTGCATTTATGTTGACTCATTAGAGTGTAATCAGACTAAAATCAATTAAATTAGATCAATTCATTCAGAAATGTAGATAATTCAATTCATAAACATACTCAAAAGCCAAAATTTTGAAGAAAAAGCATATTCAGAATACATCACCATTAGTCGACTAAAAATCCTCTGAACGATAGTCAAAAATCAAAAGTCTCGTTGAATAATATTAAATAGAACTCACAGGGAGCATTCAACGTATAAATATTAAATGTTTAAGAAAGCCAAAGTTGCAATAAATAGAAGTAATTCGAATTAGGATATCTAGTTTGAAATTGGTAAAGAAATTGTTAAAAAGATTTGTTACTATCATGAATTATATATAAACTTTAATGAAATTATTAAAAATCAGCAAGCTTAATCAAAACTGACTTACCAAAATGATGTAAATAGAACAAATTTGATCAAAATCATTAGGGAAAACATAGCGTCTACGTCAGATATTCTGAAATAAAATAGAAAGACCTTTTACTTGATAAAAGAAATATAACAAAATTTGAATATTAAAACAAATTGAAATATGTTTATCTTCTACAATTTTAATTTAAAAAAATTTTTATTCAAAAAACTTTTAGAATTAAATTAATGTCTAAAATAAGCACCGCTTACGTTTAGTAGACGTATATAATCAAAACTCAAAATATAATGTCAAATGGAATGAATAAACCAACAGATATACGAAAGTCATTAAAATTAATAAATAAATATTTAAAGGAGACAAAATTTTGTTTCTGGTCTTAACTTTAAGAACACCAATTGCCTTTTAAAAACATGAACACACTTAAAGGACTTCTCAAAGAATATAATTTATTTGAAATATTTAATATATTTAAATATTCGAATAAGTTAATTCAGAAATCTCTCAAAAAATGCATTATATCTTCAAAAAACAAATATAATTCTAAGCAATTCCGTCTTCAGTCCTCAATAATATTCCAAATATCAAAATCAAAAAACTAACCTACATCCTAACTCTCAGAACGTGTAAAAGGACAAATGCTTCGAAACACAGATCATCTTTATAATTCAAGGTTGATCAATGTTCTAACAAAATCATAGAACAGTGTGAGTTATTTTTAAGGCTTATTCAAAGTCATTGACATTCCATAATGAGATTTATTGAAGCCAAAATATAATTATACATTATATATAAAATAAAATAGAAAGGCTTTTTACTTGATAGTTGAGAGTTTTTTGAATAAAAAATTTTTTTGAAATTCAAATTGTAGAAGATAAACATATTTCAATCTGTTTTAATATTCATATTCTGAAATTATGAATGAAAGGGATATCATTGAATATGTTTATGCATTGATAAACTTGTAATAGTATATAAGCTAAAGAAATTCAATTAATTTCATAAGTACTATTCAGTAAAAAGAATTAGAAGTTAAAAAAAACTTTTTGACATTTGGAAAACTTTTCGTGTGAGAATAAGTATTTAAACTCAACCAATTTTCATAAAACTGGCAGCAAATTATTCACTGAAATTCAGGTTTGCTATTTAGAATAGTTTAAAGCCAACAAATATTGTAAATTTTGTAAAATCAGTAAAAGCATCATTTTTTCATTAATTTTGACAGAAGCTAGTAAACTATGAAATTCAATTTTCGTGAAAACTACAAGGAGGAGGGACGGAAAAAGTGATTCAGTATCGAAATACTCCTTAGTACGAACACGGCGCTGTGATCTTCAATAATCCAGTTCCAAAACCTAAAAAGAAATTAACATTGTGAATGGAAATGTGATCAACAAATATGTTATCTGAGTGTCTTTAATGGAAATATCCCACATATAAATAAAGAATACAATAATTTAAATCCAAAATAAGCAATCAACAAAGTGGGCTGAGAAGTCAGAACATTCCAGAAACATTCTTCAGGAACCAAAATAAAATCCTGAAATAGAACAAATACAACATTGGTAATTGATGATCAAACTTACCAAAGGTAGAAATAAGTTAATTTATGTAAAAACTTCAATATCGATTCTAATCAGTTCTTGTTTACGTTAGAATTACGGCATTTAGTAAGTTAGTAGGTTAGAACATAGAGTAGGTTAGTTTAATAGTTATAGATTTTTATATTTCAGATTACTTTGATTCAATATATATTTTTAAAATTAACTTATTAAATTCAAATTGAACCCTCCGTATGAAAACAAATCAAAATTGATAATATTTGAATTTCAATTATTCAATTACAAAGTAATAATATTAATAGTCAGCTGGTAACACTCAATACAAGCAACTAAATACGAGGGTAATCTAACAAGCATTCACATTAAAACTAAATAAAAGTTCATAACAATTGGCTACCAAAATGAAGGATTGCTAAATAATAAATAATTAATAGTAATTAAAAAAAATTTAATTATTTATTATTAAAAATCATTTGATGAAATCATAAAAGTGCATTCTATAATATGCTAGTATTGTTGTTTAATGCATAAACTGTTTACTGTGGTTGCTTCGAAAATAACTAGACAAAGACTACTTATATTGGTTATATCTTAGGGAATTTCAATGCAACTTTGATTCAAAAATACATAGATTATTTTGATATGATGGCAGTATTTCTAACCAGCTCTTAAATTTTTAGGCAATTTCAGTTCGGGCTTGATAGATATTCATGCTCCAATTACCCCGAATATTTCTGCGTCCATTCTATAATATTGTGTCACAATTTGAACGTTTTAAAGGAAAAAACTGACTTCCTTCTTGGCGGCGTGCAATAATTGATACACAACAAATTGAGTTCCTCGAAAACGTTAATACATTATCAACCGCAAGCAGACTTCACCGTGTACTAGAGACTACCTGAAGTTCCAGCAACAATTATCTGCAGCCAAACCAATGCAACTACACGAAGACGCAGTTTGTTCCTTCGTTTAAATTTTTTAAAGTAAAAAAAAATTCTTGTGAAAAACGTGGTATAGTGGAAGTTATTTCTACCTGGGAAGTATTACCACTAAATCAGAATTACCTACCAGACAGGATTACCACTAAAGCAGATAAAGGTCACAGCACAAACTGTTTCTCTCATTACGCCTTTTTCTCAGAATTCTTTTGCTAGGTCATTTTATTCAAAGCAGTTAAATTCTATTTTCACTAATGATCTTTTTCTCAGAATTTTAGTTGTTCGTCATTTCACACAGATAAATCCTTTTCTAATCAGTAACGCTTCTATTTGCTAGATCAATTTATTCTCATCAATTAAATTCTCCAGTTATCGGATTTTTATTACTTAAAAATCACGCGTTGAAGTCATTCAAATCAGTCAATTTATGTTGTCATTAGTGATCCACATTTCTCAGAATTAAGCGTCACCAATTTTAAGTCAAAATGAATACTGAGACCAGAATTCAACATTTAAAGGCTCAGCGCGGACAATTCAAAAGAGCTTTACTTTAACATTATGCGAAAGTTTTCTGAAACGCTTCTACATCGTTTCTCTAGTCACTTTAAAACAGCGAATTCAGCGCGCGGACATTGCATATACTGAATTTTTGGCAATAAAACGAAACTTATATAGTTTAACTCAGTTCTGGATGAAGAATACACTCTTGAGTTTGAAGAAAAATATTTCGAGCTTACGGAAACCGCCCAAAGACTGCGAGAGTTAGCACCAAAAGTAGATATAGAAGTTGAAATACCTGTGCTAAATCAAATACTAAAATTGAATATTCCAACCTTTAATGGGGACTTCGATGAATTGCTTAATTTTCGCGACTTATTCAATTCTTTGATAAACGAAGATTCAAAAATTATACTACCGTAAAAGTGCACTCACCGGTGAAGCCGCGGATATTCTTGGTTTCCTAGAATTTACGTCGGATAATTACCCCGTAGAGTGGGGACTATTGAAATCGCGATACGATAATGAAAAACGTATAAGACAGAAACACTTTAAAGCTCTTCTCGATCTTCCAACAATTCAGCTGAATTTCAGCGGAATAGAAATTGTTCCAACACATCAAAACATTCGATAAAATGAAGGTACACACAAAGTTCCTTCTTATTATCCAGTATGCAGGGGCTGATCAGTTTTAAGCAGCAGTTAAAACGACTCATCGTTTTCCCATTGAATTGCAAAAAAGCATCGAAAAACCCGCCCTCTATCTTATGCAAACTGTCGTCAGAAATCAATTTCCATATCATTTTCAATTCGACTCCGGTTGACACTCTTTCAAATGCAGATGTGTATCATTGTAAACTAGACACACTTCTATTGCGGGCGTAGATTGAGATGTCCACAAAGCCCCCATTGTGGGTCTCCCAACAACGTTGCGTTCTACCCCCCGCTCTCTTTTGTACTGACTTGAAGCTCATTCATCGCAGCTATTTCCCTTATACGTATTTAAATTAGGTGTGGTGACGTACGAACGTGATCGTTACTTTTGATATACTTTAGGGATGGTCTGGAATTGGGGAAAATATTGGGTGTTTCGCCCGAGATAAAGTATCCTGGTGTTATTGAAAAAAGGACAAACTTCCGCTGTGAAATGAACTACAAGTAACAGAGATATAAAATACACAATCTAAGAGTTGTTAAGTATCTTTGCCGCGTTTTCCTAGCAAAGCGATATGCAATCCGATATCCAATGTGTATATATATTGATGTGTTCCATATATGTATTTTAGTAGGCGAAAATTAAGTGTAACAAATTACAAATAAAATTTAGTCTATGGTCGCTTGGTAGACTTGAGTGGTGTAAAGATAATGATATGACGGCGTGTGTTGTTCAGACAGGACGCCGGCTCAAATGTGTTCAGTTTTTTTCGTTATAAATGAAACGCCATTGCTCATTGCTCAGTAAACTAAGTGTAGAAGTGTGAAATGTGGTCCGACATATTAAGGACATATTGTACTTCAGTGAATAACCTGATATCAACGTGATTTTTGTTTGTATCACGTATTCTTTATTCATTATTGTGAATTTTGCTGTATTGATTCTTCAATTGCAGGTATCCTGTTTATTTTTATCTGAATTTACCATTTAATATATTTCATACTTCATTCCATTTGAATCTAGAGTTGACATTGGAACTTTGTTTGAGAATTCAGGTGTTTAGAGTGAAAGAAATGCGAGTTTACAATTAAATAACAGGAACAAAAATATCAGTGTTTCGGGCTATGTTACAAGAAGACATTCCTGACCAACGATGTTATGCGCTCAGATTTTAATAATCCAATTAGATAGTAGGTGTATAAATGGCGGATTTCTGACAAAAAGGTAATTGTTTGGCATACCTGGAATATTGTGATTACATGTTTCTATTGCCAAGTTATCTGTATATTCATACTATTGACTGCAAAATTTAGCTTTGTTTGCACACTAAGTATAATTTAGGATATAAGAAGATCTGTGATCTTATTTTTCCCAGGGTTGAAGAATGTATGGGTCATGAAGAGAGGTTGAGTGCTTCTCCAACTGACTCTATTCCTACATCTCACTAAGACATAGTCAATTGCATGACCCTATTTTCCAGGACCAAATAGTGTATTCTTATTTGATCTTGCATTCTGAATTTGCCTTTACTGTTTCCCTGTCCTCCTTGGTTGTCTTCATAACACAGAGTACTCAATCAATCAGACCATCACGATAAAAAGGTAAGAGTTTTCAAAAACTCCCTGAAGTACTGAACAGTATAATAAGTAAATTTAATTCTGTCCATTATAAAAGATGTTACAATAAGACGTATCGATGTTATTGAATGGCGCTTCAAATGATTTAAATTTTATAGGTATTCAAAGATTTTTGTCCCTATCTAATGCTAAAAAATTTGTTTTAGTTTGAACTGTTTGAACCTTCTTCCACATTCTCTACACGGCAGCAATGTTCTTGCCTGAACGTCTTAGATATGTATCGGGTGTTTTTTTTAGAGTGATACAACTTTCGATAAGGATAACTGTGATTTGACAGAAGGTAGACGCAATATTGTTTTGACATTTCTGTTCAGTAAGCATTGACAAATCATCATGGAAAAACTCCGTGTTCTATTCACCAAATTTATAGAGCACTTCGTAAAATTTAAGATTTATATAATCGTCCATCAGAGCAGCTTATTCGTCGAACTATCGATAGATTTGGGATAACATTTTCTCTACTCGATGCAACAACAACAACAAGATTTAGAACTGTACGTACAGAAGAAAATATCGCTGCTTTAAGTCATAGTGTTAATGATGATCCAGATTTGTCTATTCGTCGACGTTCACAACAAGTTGGACTGTGTGCATCCACCACATGGAAAATTTTGCGTTAAGATCTTGGTCTACACCCATGCAAGATCCAACTGGTTCAAGAACCAGAGCCACTTGACCATAATGAGCGTCGTTTGTTTGCCGTAGAACAGCTTGAAGTTGATCCACTTTCTTATCGTAAAATTGTGTTTATTGATGAAGCTCATTTCTGGTTGAACGTCTATCTAATGAAGCAAAATTGCCGTATATGGAGTGAAAACAATCCTCAAGAAGTTTTGCAGGTACCATTGCGTCCTGAAAAATGCACTGTGTGGTGTGCTTTACACGCTGGGGGCGTCATCGGTCCTTATTTCTTTAAAAACGATCTGGATATAATGTTACAGTGAATGGTGGTCATTATAGCTCGATGATCAATGATTATTTGTTTCAAAATTTAAATGGTATCGACCCAGAAGTGTTTTGGTTCCAACAAGAGGGCTCTACACCTCATGCTGCTACCGTAACAATTGATTTATTAAAAAAAAGATTTGGCGATGACCTTATTTCGAGAAATGGTCCAATTAATTGGCCTCCAAGATCATGCGATTTAACTCCACCGGATTATGTTCTTTGGCGTTATGTCAAGCCATTGGTTTATTCTGATAAACCAGAAAAAATAGACGCTTTGAAAGCCAACATAACTCGTGTTATTGATGAAATAAGGCCTGAAGTACTCGAAAAAGTGTTCTAAAATTGGTCTGATCGAATGCGGTTCCTCAGAGCTAGTCTTGATGGGCATATGCCGGAAATTATTTTTAAAACATAAATGTCATAAAATTATCTGTGAAATAAAAAAATTGGCTTCAATCTTGATTTAAATATGTTTTATTTTAATTTAAAGTTGTATCACTCTCAAAAAAACACCTGATACGTAGTGGCTCAACACCTGCCAGAGATCCGATTCTTTGGAATTTCTTCATAATTCTTCCAAATGCACTCTCTCTTCGTCGATTATGAGCATCCAAAAATCACGAAATGAATTTTTTTGGAACGCTCATATTCGTTATAGGGTTCAATTTACTTTAACATATTAATAAAGGCTGAACTTTTCCGTGTTTCAATTCATTAAAGTTTGTAGATGGAGTTTTCAATTAGTTTCAAATAAAAAAAAAAGACGAATCGGTTCAAAAAAAAAACGGAAAACGTGAAACTCAAGTAGGGTCTATACCATTTCAATTATTTAAAAATAAAAGGAAAAAATCGAAAAGTTTAATTCCATTTCGGAATCATTTTTATTATTACGTAGTAATAACAATATATCCTCCTTTTTTCCTGGATTTCTCAAGTTCTATTAGAGATGATTATATATTTTATGTAACATCGTACATGAATGTTCCTAGTAATAAATTTTAAATACTAAACAGAATAATTATGTGAAACTTCTACAAAATTTAATTCAACAGAATTCGTAAACAATTTTGAAAATTGAATCAAAATATCTTTCAAACGCTGGTTCTATTGAAATAGTCATATAGAATTCTGACATCCTACACAATACTCAAAAATACAAAGAAATATATAGAATATTGGCCAAAATTACCTAGCAAACTTAAGCCTATACAGCTGTTTCAAATAAACCTTATGATAACAAACTCTATTCCAAAAATTGATCCATATAAATTTAAAGACCTTTTTAAAAAAATGTTGCCCATTCTCCACAACAGCGTTTGCAACTCTTGAAAGAATTGCTTGATATATTGATAGACCTTTTTGAATTCTTCATTAGTAGTTAATTGAACGTTAATCAACTAGTATGCAAATTCTAGGACAAGCATACTTCGAGGGGAATAAAGGATATAATAATGGACTATAACTCGTTTATTTACAGTCTAAATATCATATAGTAGAATGTTTTAGTTATTTCATCCAAAATTAAAGGACGATTGCAATTGAGTTATGATGTGCAGTTGTGGTGAAAACACTTTTCTCATCTTAAATCGCTGGGCGTTTACACTTTCAGCGAGTTCACTTTGGTTCACTTCACAAATTTACTAAAAGCAGTTACAAATGTGAAAACTTTAGATAATACATTCATTTTCAGGCCTTTTGATGGCGGTATTGCATCATCACGAGAGGTTGAACGAAAAAATGTTCTCTGAGATTGAAATTGAAAGTCGCAAATGAAGATTTCCTTCTTTGAATGCGTAATAAATCTGTTTTGTATCATTGAGAAAGAATACTCCCCGGATCGGAGGGAAGAAATCGAGAGTGATTAGAGATATGGCGTGGGCCAAAGCGAGTTATTCGTTTTCTTGTTTTAATGTTAGTGGTTTAATACGTTGAATGTGACTTGACTGAATGTAAGCGGTTTCTGCGGTGACTGTGAATGTAGAATTACTTTTTTGAAGAGCAGAGAGAGACGAAAGGCTTCAAGACTGACTCGAAGTTATATTAGTGAGACAGGTAAACATTCTACTGCAATTAATGTCGAAGCGGCATTCGTTTAATTGGTTTTTAGGTTGGTACTGTCCTGTTAAGGTTTCTACGAAAAATTATGATTTTTCAAGTTTATTTTAGAGTGGAACTGGAAATGATCTTTTTCCACATGGATCAAAAATACATTATTCAATTTCGAAGAAATCGAACATCTCTCATTCATCAGTCGGACCTTTTTGAATGATACATAAAGAGAATCACTAAAATATATCACATACCTTGTTCTCAAATATACTTACGTGGTTCAAATAGGTACTCATACATTGAGGTTAATCGGAAACATTTTTAACATTATATGTTCACCCACAGAATAGATCTGAACCTTTTTTATTCTCCCGAACAATTTGCTCTTTTGCAATTGTCCCGAAGTTCTTTTAAATCTGCGATATTTTAATGAAAGTTTAGAATCGCCCATAAGTAGTTGAAACGACAAAAAAATAGAAAACTATTGAAGAAACAACGAAATTAGTGCAATTTGTATATTATATCTGAATACACAAATCTACAAGTACGAGATTAATTCTCAGGAAAATATTTTGTTGTTGATAAAATATTTTTCGTTGTTTCTTTCCTTTAATTATTAATATTTTAGTGCTGTTTATTATTGAGGATTTTTTTTCATGATTGCTTCCTTTTAGTTATATTTTACTTAATACTCCATTTTGTTGACATCCATTTCTTTCCAGTAAAACTCTTTCACATTTTCAGAAAGCCAGTTTCTGAATGCACTCTCCTATCTACATCACCTCAATCAAAACACCGAGTTTGTTCGAGTGTAATTCGATCGAAAGGAGTAAACAAATGAAGGCGCTAGAGTCTGGAGCATTCCCGAGGGAGTCTCGCTAATCCAGATGAAAGCTTCATTGTGACGGTCTAATGGAGGCAGGGCCATCTGTGAGTGCAACATAAAACTCCACACAATGACAAATAAACTTGCATCCGAGAAATTGTGTTGATTGAAATGCACAGACCTTGTTCGCTATTGTGAAGCGGGAAAATATATCTCCTCCTGATAGCTCCTTGCAAAAACATCTCTAATGCAAATGAGTTTTTATATTATCTGTTTCATAGCTTTTATCCAGGATAATGGACTCTAATGGAAGATTCGCCTCGAATTGGCAAGGATGATAAAATGATAATACATTTAACGTGTAATTTGTTTTGAATATCGGAGTTGCATGAAGTCCATTGCGAAAGTTTCATTTACGCTAATGAAAGGAGCAGAACTGACAATCAGTGAATTTCTCCAGCACTAGTTTACTGAAGTACAAGAAAGTATCAATTTGAAGTCATCAACTTTTGTCGAAAAAATGAAAAATATATCAAGATCACTGAATATTAATGAAGTGAACAAATACACTTGGCTTAAGTTTCCCAAAAGTTTAATTTATGCTGTTGACTTATATGTTTCGGATTTCCGAAACAAGGAACAGGTAGATATAACAACTGCGTCCCCAGAGATCAGCAACTTAGGCCTTTTAAATATGTCTCATTTATTTCCTAGAAACCTAACCGGGCCTGAACACCAGTTAAGAAACGAAAATACTTGTCTTTCAGATCTTTCCTAAAAAACCATTAGAACCGAAGCCGTTTAAAGACGACAGCAGTCGAATCTCGTATCGAAATCTACCTGGGCCATCTTTTCGAGCCCCAACCCACTCTCTTATACGGCGAGTTAGCAAAAAGATTCAGTTGAATATATTCCTTCGACCAGACGGTCGCGCAATACTCACCCTGTACAAACAAGTTATCCACGGAGCACCCTTGAAGAAACATCCCCAAAAAAGTCGCATTTTGTCGCTTGTCCAAAAAGAGCTCTCTCAAGTTATAATCACACGTCTCTCTCTTAATAACCCATAATGCACAAAAGGCATGGAAGGGAATGCATTATCTTCATTATTTATTTGTAATTAGAAAGTAATTGGTGAAAAGTGAACCCAATAAAAGTGAATTTGGTTAAAATGGACAACGGTGAAAAAGCTTAAAGAAGAATTATTCCACAAACAAGACAGTGTTTCCACCACATTTAGAGTTAAAACTACATTAAAATAAGTCCCTCAATTTGAGTAAACAAATCAAACTCGTAAATTTGTAATATATGTATTAAGGCTGTAAATAAACAATTAAAGTCGAATATACATCCCTCTATCTCAACCCCATTTGAAGTATGCTTAACCAAGAATTTGCACACCGATTGGTTAAAGTTTAAACAATTACAAGAAAGAATTCTAGAAGGTATCTCCTACATACCAAGCAATTCTTTACAATTGCAATTTATATGATTTTCCATCCCACTCTCAATTAATAATTTCAAAAAAGAAATTAAGGTTCTGGAAACATTAGCATCAACTAACGGTTATAACGAAAACATAATAGATAAATTAATTTTCAAAAAACAGCTGAAAAAATTACTAGCGTCCATATATCCGCCTCTACGAAAAAAATGCGAAAAATTTTACAGTCTCAACTATATTCCAAAAATTAGTACACGAACGTGCAAAAGACTCAGAAAAAACAACATCAACACCATATATACAAATATGAAAAATCTAGGGTCAACTTTGGTTGAAAACATAGATTGTCTGAAAATTGGGGAAAAAGTGTCATATTCAAATTGCATTGTAGTGAGTGCCCTGCTTTTCACATAGTTTAAACTGGTCGTTCAATCAATATAAGAGTAGACGAACATAAAAATTCTATACTGCAAACTAAAACAACTACTGGTTTTTCTGCTCATTGCATGAAAGAAAACCACTTCAAAGACTGCGGTAAAACCGAAATTCTAGATTCGGGTAACAAAAGTAAAAAGTTGGACCTACTCAAATATCTAGAGATCTCTTAGGGTCATGAAAAACATCTGGCGATAACAAATAATACGTTGGAATTTCATTTAACCCATTGCTGACATTTGTAAATAACAAGTTCTTTTAAAAATAAACAAATATAGTCAACAGTTATAACTTAGTGTTAGCAATCTCAAATGAAGAAATTTTGTCCATCTGTTGTCCGCAAAATATATACATTGTAATGTTAAGTAAATTTCCCTTAGTTCTGAAAATGGGTTGAAACCCAAAACATATAGTCTGTCTAGAAAATATTCGGAAAAAACAAATTTCAATTGTAATTATTTAGATAATATTTTAATTATTGAATTAGAAAATTATAACAAACTATTCATATTATTTACTTATGCAACCTCCATTTAACTGTAAACACTTGACTAAACGTGGAGGTACACCCAAAACTAGATCCCCTCCACAATTTTCGGTGATGCTAGTCCAGGACTGAAAAACTGACTGAATTAAATCATCTCTATTTCGTGGCGCTGCGCGCTCAACTTCAATCTTCATTCATATGTTTTCAATGGGACTAAGATCTGTAAAACTGCTGGCCATGAAATGGTTGTCACTTCGTGTTCTTGCATCCAAGCTTGGGTATAGGCCGAAGTATGGCACCTTACATTATCCTGGTGAAAATGCCCTCCCTCTGGATATAAAGCATGCGCCTTTTCAAAGAGACAATCGCTAATAATGCCAGAATACTTTTCACTATTAATGGTACCATCAACTATACAGAGAGGCGTAGTACCACGCCTAGATATTGCTCCCCAAACCATTGGTGGGAAATTTGAACGATAACAGGTTGTTTTAATAAGATTTTTAAGTGATTTCCACCATGTTGGAAACAACTTTCATCAGATATGACACATCAAAATTATCTTGTTGAAAACGTTGACAAAATTCTACCTCCGTTCCTTTTGTAAACATAGATACTAATCTTGAAATCACTCTCATGAAAAATAACCTAACTTGAACGTAAGAAACTTTTTTTTCACTGAAATTCTTTACAAAATTCAACCAGCTTCAGTAGAAAAATTGACCGAGTATCCCTCTTTTGATATTCCAACGATAATTCTGCATTACCTTCTCAATAATAAACCAAGTAAGTAAATTTTGCCTTGCAACTATAAACACTACTAATATTTCAACATTTGCATACCTTTGAGGCTCAATATCGACCACTTATGAACGCTTAAATATGGGAAATAACTGTTCCTTGGAGTGACCCTAATATACTGAGCAGGGACTGTACTTTCACCCCTATCTCTAAAAAGAATTACTATTGGGCTGGTGCATAATCAGCCTTTTATATTGCCATGTTTCAAGTTAGTAAAAATTTCGTGAATTTTCTCCGAATTGCTGCAGCGGAAGGGACAAACACTTTTCCTGAAGAATTGGCGATGAAACAAACAGTTGCTCTTTAAAAAGTCAAAAGACAGAAGAAAAATCTTTCTCGATTTAAAAAGAATATAGAAAGTTTTTCACTGTAAAAAATCTATGTTGTGTGTCTGGTGCAACAGACGCACCAGAGCATTCATTAAATCATTACAAATGGAATTTGTATTTCCATGTTTTTGTACACGTAGCCATCGACTCGAAAAGATCACGCAAAAAACTATACTATATCTTTCACCACGATAATGCACGTCCGCATGTTGACTGCTATATATTGGACTCCATCATCAAAAAGAGATGGAAATTTTTATCACCTTAACCATCTTCACTGACCGAAGCTTCCATAGACGTCAATGGCACGCTGAAAAACTGGCAAATGAATAAAATTTCGGATAATTTGGATGACTTGATGACTTACGAGTAGGCTTAAATGTGGATTGATTCTAAGAACAGCAACTTATTTCCTGTGGAATCGACTGCTAAGCAAATGGAAAACAGTAATCGAAGCAGATAGTGAATTTGCTCCAGAATAAACAATCAGTCATGTTTCATCCAAATAGTGAAATAGCGAAGTATGGCATCTTGCATTATCCTGCTGAAAACGCCACCCCTCTGGATATAAAGCATGCGCCGTTTCACGGAAAAAATCGTTAAGAATGCCAAAATATTTTTCACTATTAATGGTATCATCAACTATACAGAGAGGCGTAGCACCACGAAATTTGAAAATTTGAACGGTAACAGGTTGTTTTGATTCACCAAGTTAGAAACAACTCCCATCAGATATGAAGACATTATTAAAATTATCTTCTTGAAAACGTTAACAAAATTCTATTATTCGTTCCTTTTGAAAAGGTGTCAATATTGGGATGTTTTTTAGTTTCTTTGATATGTGGCCTTGTCGTTTCAGTTACATACGGACGGTTTCTGGACACACTTTTATATTTCGCTGATTTCCAAATCTGCTGGCCAATTTGTGAAACCGCAGGCGTGGATTGTGTCGTCCTAAGACCAATAAAGCGTTCAAATTGTTTCCTTAAATTTTACGCAGTCTTCCTGAAACTGGTCTATGTCTCATGTCCATGCTAACTTTCATCCTATTTATTGTCTTTATTGTATTTATAGATACAACTCTTTTTCCCAGTTCATTCAATTGCACGAATTTTTTAACGTTTCGAAAACCTTTTCTATAAAAATATTCTACCTGTTTTTTCCTCTAGTTGCGAGATTATTTCATAGATTGTATACATGTTGACAATCAACAATATTTGACAAATAGTGTAGGCATTCAACTTTGGCCATAGCCGACTATCTGCACAACATATTTTATACATTACTTTCATCTTGGAATGTTACAAAAAATAAGTATATTAATATTATTAAAAATAATAAATTCCGGATACTTTCTAGACGGACTATATATGTCAACAACAGAAACTTGACTTTTGTGAAATTTAAGCCAAGTGTATTTGTTCACCCTAATAATATCCAAATTGTGATTTGTGATCACTGAATATTCTATAACTTCTGCAAAATATTATGAGTATAAATAAATTTATTGTGAAAAATTCATTATACATTCAAAGTTCGAAATATTGTCCGTAGCTAGCCACTATTTTTTTCATCTTTCTGGAAATTGACGAAAAAAGGGCCGTTTTGTTCTGAAAAACAATCGCACTTCGGCTCAAAAATAATTAACACAATTTAAAATAATAATAGTAAAATAATGTTTATTTGAAAATATATATAAACACACAATACATGAAGCAATATACTTACATATGTATTATATAAAATCTCTAACAAATGAACATGAGTTCCCTACTAAAACCTAAGTTGTGCGTAGGTATTCATCTGCCATTGAAATATTTTACAATAATATGTGTACATGAAATAAATACTAACACTAAAAACAAATCCGACAAATCGATAAAACAGATCAGACGCAACTAATCCCCTCGTAAACTCATTCGTGATTGATCCAGAAACAGGAAGACACGCTTCAGCTAGGTTACATATCATTATTGAGAATTATTTTGTGAACAACATTTCGGTCCAGGTCAAGCATGTACCTCCTGAAAATTTTCTTTACAAGGTTAATGTTGTTTATTCGTCGTATATATATTTTATACATCATCTCAGGTGAGTAGTTGAATATTTTACTACTGAGGTATCTATATGTGTATTTCCCAATATTCTTCCTTGGAGTAGTGACCTGTATATTTCCCTTAGCTTTATTCCTGGTATGATAACCATGTTCCAAATCTTGGAGAGTTCTTTAATTTTTGTATATAAATAATACAATATTATAAATGCCGTATGTCCAGAACTCGTGAATCCCCATAAATATAATCCGATGGATAGTCTCTTTTTTGCGGTACATAATCTTCAGTATTTTCCTCTGTAATCCTCTGTAATGTTTCAAGGTGAGTATCAAGCAAATCACCCCAACTGAGAATGGCATACTGTAGTCGAGACTGGACCAAGGCGAAGTATATCACTCTGAGGTAAGTGGTATCGAGAAAATATCTCAAATATTTAAATTTATACAACATATATCTGAGTGTTTCCGAAACATTCTGAACATGTGTATCCCATCTCAGATGGGAATCTATTGTGACACTCAGATACTTAATGTTGTCTGCTCTGGTGATCTACATCGTTTTTCTACAATTATTAATTATCAATTCAATATAATTTGGCAATCGGTTTTCATAACTCATAATGGCATAAAATGGGTTTTAGCAAAGCTAATTGTCAATGATCTGTGATCGAACCAGGTTTTGATTACATTTATCTGATCTTCCACTTTTACTTTCAGACTTCCCCAATCATTTGCTGTGAAGAGCAAGGCAGTGTCGTCAGCGAAACTGAAAACAGCCCCTTCAAACCTCAAGGTGAGGAGATTGTTCACATACAAGGAAAACAACAAAGGGCCCAATACCGTACGTTGTGGTATACCATAATTCACTTTCAATTCTGTGCTCAAAACATTGTTAACTTTCACTGCTTGTCCACGGTCTTTCAGTTAGCTTTCGAAAAGCTTCTGGGATTTACCTCTAACACCAGAACAACTCAGGATGTCTAGTAATTGGGTGTGGTCAACGGTATCGAAAGCCTTGGCTAGATCTAAAAATAAAGATATAGCACGTGTTCGTATAGTTCTTCGTGAAATTTGTTATTAGTGATATTGGCCTGTAGTTAACTACCAACTGAGGATCACCTTTTTTCAATACAGGGGTAACCAGGGACGTCTTGAATGCCTTCGGATATTGGCACGTATTAAATATTCTACTCATTAAGGCTGTTAATAGAGGTGTGATTTCTTTAGATGTTTTTTTCAGATGCTCAACTCTGATACCATCAAATCCAGAGGATTTTCCGCATTTGAGGAAATCGATTATATCTGAAATCTCCTTCTCTTCGACTGGACTTAAAAAAAACTGTTCCTATTAATGTTCTTTTTGGATCTTGGAGTAGGTACATTAAACAAGTTAAATTATAAATATATGAAAATGTTAGGTTCTTTGTAAATAACTATTGTTTAATTTCAATTAAACTATTATACGTAATAATATTTCTCAGTACAAGTTTTTAAAAATACTCGTTGTTTTATATATTAGCTGTTTGACAACTACGACTATTTGCCACTAAACATTAATTGTAGAAGCAATTCGTCGTTCAGATGCTACAGATGTAGCAGAAGAAATCAAACACCAAACAACTCATTTTGGAGGACCATAGGATGAATGTTCGAGACATTCCGGCTGAAGTCGGCATCAGTATTGGTAGTGTAGAGTCTATCATCCACGAATACCTTCAATATCGCAAAATAACGGACGATCCTAAACTTGTTGAACTTTGAGCAAAAATTAACGCAGTTGGAAGTTTGTCGCCGCTTACTGACGCGATACGAGGCGGAGGGGGACGGTTTTTTAACACGAATCTTCACTACAGGCGAAACATGGGTACACTATTACACTCCCGAAACCAAGTTGTGAAGTAAAGAGTGGAGAAAGAAGGAGAAAGGGACGCCAGTCAAAGCGAAGACAACCTGGTCCGCTGTGTCCGCTGTACTGTGTTCTGGGACCGGCAGGGCGTGCTGTACGTCGATTTCCCCTGCACTCAAAGTACCATCAATGTTGCATACTACTCTAACCTTCTGAAAACACACGTGAAACTCGCTTATCGCTCGAAACGGAGGAGCATTCTAGGACGAAGTGCGATTCTTCTCCAGGATGACGCGCGCCCTCATACCGCGCGTCTCACGGTCGATACAATATCGGAATTGGGGTGGAAGGTAATGGAACACTCCCCAACAGTCCGGATTTATCGCCCTGCGACTACCACATGTTTGGACTACTGAAAGAGGTCCTCAGAATTCAAAAGTTCAATACCGACGACGAGGTAGAGGAGTTCGTGCGCACATGGCTGTCCGAGTTGCCCAAGGAATTTTTCGATACCGGCATCAAAAAACATTCGGAAAGGTGAATAAAATGTGTAAATAGTGAGGGGAATTACCTAGAAAAAATGTGATTTTTTGTAAATTTTTCGATAATAAATAAACGTGTTAGAGTTTTTGTCTCGATCATATTCGAACCACCCTCGTATTCCTTAAATATTCAATTGATTTAATTGAGATGGTATTTTATTTTCACAAAAATGTAGCCAGTATAATGTAGATACCTGATGAAGCCACATCGCGATGAAACAATTGTTGTAGTGCAAACATTTTTGTGGAAATAAAATACTGTTTCCTATATATTTTTTGAGTTATTTCTTTTTCTCAACGTGAAGAAGCACCTACTGTAGCTGAACTATTTCCTCTTATTTTCTGTTCTGCAATTATTTCTAAATATAGATCTTATATTGCACTTCCAGCAGCCAATGTTGACATGAAATGTAACTTTTTGAAGCGAGGATCTGAATAAATTACTTTCGACAAAAAAAAATTTTTATCTTCAATACCTTTCAATAAACCATCAGTGTACTGACACTCCAACAGCTGTTCACGGTTTAGGTTGTTGTTTCTTGCTTTGATAAATTCGTAAATGGTATTACTAAACTAGCTGTGACATATTTCTCGGCACTCAAGTCTTTTGTTGCTATTTTAAATGGACCAAGAAGCGTAACCAAATCCTCCCAAATAGTTAATTGCGAAGTAGCTAACATGTCAGACACATTATTCTTAGATCTTAATGCTAATACCTCTGCGAAAATAGAAGAAAATTTCAAAAAATCTTATCATCATGTTCAAACAAGAGTTCCAACGAGTACTAACTGCTTGAATGAGCATCAATATTTGGCCTTCTTTCTTTCCTTCTGCTAATTGCTCAGATCGTAATTGCCCAGAAGCACTTACTGATTGTTTAAAATAGGTCACAATATATTTGATTTGATCAGCTATGTTTGGACAATTTGTAATAGTTTTTAAAACTGACTTTCTTAATATCGGGTGTTATCTTAAAGTGATAGAACTTTCGATAGGGATAACTGTGATTTGACAGAAGGAAGAAACCAGGTTGATTTGACATTTCTGTTCAGTAAGCATTAACAAATTATCTTGGAAAGACTCACGCCGCAACAACGTTTACAAATTATTGAAATTTATTTTCAAAATCAATGTTCTATTCGCCAAACCTATAGAGCACTTCGTAAAATTTATGGTTTACATAATCTTCCATCAGAGCAGCTTATTCGTCGAACTATCGATAGATTTCGAACATTTTCTCACCTCGATGCAACAACAATAACAAGACAAAGAAATGTACGTATACAAGAAAATATAGCTGCTGTAAGTAATATTGTTAATGATGATCCAGATTTGTCTACTCGTTACAACAAATTGGGCTCTCTGCATCCACCAAATGGAAAATTTTGCGTAGAGATCTTGGTCTACACCCATACAAGATGGTTCAAGAACTAAAGCCACTTGATCATAATAAGCCTCGTTTGTTTGCTGATTGGGCCCTAGAACAGCTTGAAGTTGATCCACTTTTTTATTGTGAAATTGTGTTTAGTGATGAAGCTCAATTCTGATTGAACAGCTATGGAGACGAGCAAAATTGCCGTATATGGTGAAAACAATCCTCAAGAAGTTCTGCAGATTTCTTTGCATCCTGAAAATGCACTGTATGGTGTGATTTACACGCTGGAGGCATCATGGATCCATATTTCTTAAAAAACGATGCAGGAGCCAATGTTACAGTGAATGGAGCTCGTTACAGATCGATCATCATTGATAATTTGTTTTAAAATTTGAATGGTATCGACCCAGAAGTGTTTTGGTACCAACAAGATGGTGCTACACCTCATGCTGCTACCGTAGCAATTGATTTATTGAAAGAAAGATTTGGCTATAACATTTTTTCGAGAAATGGTCCAATTAATTGGCCTCCAAGATCATGCGACATAACTCCACTGGATTATTTTCTTTGGGGTTTTGTCAACTCATTTGTTTATGCTAATAAACCAGAAACAATAGACGCTTTGGAAGCCAACATAACTCGTGTTATTAATGAAATAAGGCCTCAATTACTCGAAAAAGTGGTCCAAAATTGGTCAGACCGAATGCGGTTCCTCAGAGGCTGTCGTGGTGGACAAATGCCGGAAATTATTTTTAAAACATAAATGTCATGAAATTACCTTTCAAATAAAAACAAATTGGCTTCAATCTTAATTAAAATGTGTTTTATTTCAATTTAAATTTCTACCACTCGATAGTAGGTACAATTGCACTTACTGGTGTGCGGAAGAGCCATTCCGCCAGATGACCACTGAGTAGTCTCCACAACGCCCGAAAGCAGATTGTGTGATAAGGATACTCCTGATAATCGCGCAAAGCTGGAACACCTCCAATGGAGTTGAACCCACCACGCTTCCAGCTTCGGCTTCAGTTTCGAAAACCTACACCGTGACTCGTAGCACTATCGAACCGCTACTGACTGTGTAGGTCAGTAACCGAGTTTTTGGAACGCAACTCACACGTCAAAGGGGCTTGATTTCCACCACTCAGCTACAAATTCAAGAAACAAGGAATATCTCAAGAATAGATGCTCCAATAGATCCTAGATCGTGCACTAAGAACCGATAGTACTGTCAAGACCTACGAACCCTTAAGAAGTCTTTCAATCGATCCTGGCTCAAGCACCAACGGTCTTCAGCCGTATTGTCACGACACAAAAGCAGCAGAAATATCTCGCAAATAATCTTGGTTCGAAACGGGATCGGTCGTATCATCAAGACTCGTCAAACCCCTGAAGCACTTCCCGATCAATCCTGAGACGAGAATAACGCGCGTTCAGATGAATGAAATACCCTTCTAGTCTAGCATGCAGACTTTCAACCACTAAAAATTTAAACAAATTAAACGTGAATAACTGCGAAACCATCTAATTTTACCTATTAACGAATTCAGACGAGTAATTCAGACCTTTCCGGAAAGTTTCAAGGCTCTAGCTCCATCTGTTCGAAAGTTAGCGTGCTTACAGACTAAATTGCATTTGACCTCAAATTCTTCATCAGTAAGTCCAACATAGTGGAAGACCATTTTCGGCTCAAAATTAGAATATAACAGACACGAAACGATAGCACGCTTTTCCCTGAAACGAGCGCGCAAAAAGTGTTAGGAAACAAAGTAATTTTTCTTATTTGATTTAAAAAGAACTACCACAAAGTATCGGACTATTCCATCCAACATTTCTAACAATTGTGATCATAATTACTCGTATACATACCATCCACGATATTCATTGATGGCGAAACCTCCTTCAAACTTCATATAACGCTCGTGAGGAATGAGTTTTCATCGAAAAATAGAAACAATCAGAGCAGATGAATGACAAACATCCTGAAAAGGAAAAATAGCAGCCACATTTTCTTTCTTGACTGAATCACAGGAGAACGAGAGCCGTTAACAATGGATCCTTTAGAAGTGGAAAGCTCGCTGCGTTGTACGACTTTTGCGTTTCTTCTTCTAACTGGAAAAAGAACAAAGCTCATTCTGAGCTTTTCAGTCACTGAAACTGATGACAATAATACGCGTTTTACTTTTTTACAACGGCCGCACTGGAAATTTTCGTTTGTTGGAAATGGTTTCAGCTCAGCTAAGGTATGCATTTCTTCTATTGTCCTACATGCTCGCATTCGAGATTTTACTCTGATGAGAAAGGCATCCTAAAAATTGCGAAAAATCACATACACAGAATAAGGTGGAATCATTCAATTGCGAAATATTTTCTTAACGTGAATGAATGAATATTCCCATTTCATAAAACGGTGGTAACTTCAAACAAAAGATTATTGTATCCTTGAAAAACATTCATCAGGCTTTTGTAATTCGTTAAAATTAAAGATTGATTTAAACTGTCAGAATTAATCAGTGCCTTGTCACATAGAGCTACCTAGTTGTAAATAGCCGCCACCTTCTTTAAATAGTATGTCGATGGGTATATATAATATATACATATATATATATATATATATTTATATATATATATATATATATATGTATATGTATATATTATATATATATATATATATAAAATGCTACCTCAGGGTTTGGGAAATTTATAACTTAAAGGAGAAAATATAGCCACTCAAATTATTCCTCAAATTATTACAAACTGTTTTTTTTGAGTAGGTTCACTATCTCATGCTAGGCTATAATAAAAAATGATGTTTCATTGCATCATATCAGATTATGAAAGATCCCAGATATCTGTACAGTACATTCTTCAATGTACTGGCTTGAAGTAGAAAACATACTAACCTTGATATTAAATAGTGATCAAACCTCGACTATAGCCTGTATTATACGAATCCAAAAAGCTGATGGTTAACCTACAAACGGAGTGTTCGGATCCTTGCTCTTTACTGATGGGGGACGAAAGCTAAATTCTAAATCCTTTTGTTCAACGAACGTTGCCAAACGAGTATCAGTTTCCTATTTCTGAATTAAGTTAATTATCAGATCAGCATCAATAATTATCTCCAGGTAAAAACAATCCTCCGAATAATCCAAAATTAATTGATACTATATTGTTCGAAATATCAGCAAACCAACATTTAGCTCATTCGATTCTACCAATGCATCGACTAATCAAGATTCACCTAAAAAATGTTCAAATGGACTTCGATCCCATCGTTAAAGAAAACATAATTACCTCGTAATTCTACGAAAATCAGCACTCCTAGCGTAAGAAGAACAGCACCAGGGATACCTGCAATGAATACTGGACAAACTATCGGGAGTTTTTGTCAGAGTGATAGAACTTTAAATTGAAATAAAGCATAAATTTAAATCAAGATTGAAGCCAATTTTTTTTTCTATTTGAAAGATAATTTTATGAAATTTATGTTTTAAAAATAATTTCCGGCATATGTCCACCACGACTAGCTCTGAGGAACCGCATTCGACCAGACCAATTTTAGACCACTTTTTCGAGTAATTCAGGCCTTATTACATCAATAACACGAGTTATGTTGGCTTCCAAAGCTTCTATTGTTTCTGGTTTATCAGCATAAACCAATGACTTGACATAACCCCAAGGAAAATAATCCAGTAGAGTTATGTCGCATGATCTTGGAGGTCAATTAATTGGACCATTTCTCGAAAAAATGTTATAGCCAAATCTTTCTTCCAATAAATCAATTGTTATGGTAGCAGCATAAGGTGTAGTACCATCTCGTTGGAACCAAAACACTTCTGAGTCGATACCATTCAAATTTTGAAACAAAGAATCATTGATCATCGATCTGTAACGAGCACCATTCACTGTAACATTAGCTCCAGCATCGTTTTTAAAGAAATATGGACCGATGATTCCTCCAGCATGTAAAGCACACCATACAGTAGTGCATTTTTCAGGATGCAATGGAACCTGAAGAAGTTCTTGAGGATTGTTTTCACTTGCCATATATGGCAATTTTGCTTGTTTACATAGCCGTTCAACCAGAGATGAGCTTCATCACTAAACACAATTTTACGATAAAAAAGTGGATCATCTTCAAGCTGTTCTAGGGCCCAATCATCAAACAAACGACGCTCATTATGGTCAAGTGGTTTTAGTTCTTGAATTTTAAGTTGGATCTTGTATGGGTGTAGACCAAGATCTTCACGCAAAATTTTCCATGTGGTGGATGCACATAGTCCAACTTGTTGTGAACGTCGACGAATAGTCAGATATGGATTATCATTAACACTATGACTTACAGCAACGATATTTTCTTCTATACGTACAGTTCTTTGTCTTGTTGTTGTTATTACATCCAGTAGAGAAAATGTTGTCCAAAATCTATCGATAGTTCGACGAATAATCTGCTCTGATGGACGATTATGTAAACCATCAATTTCACGAAGTGCTCTATAAGTTTGGCGAATAGAACACTGATTTTGAAAATAAATTTCAACAATTTGTAAAAGTTGTCTTTCCATGATAATTTGTCAATGCTTACTGAACAGAAATGTCAAAACAACATGGCTTCTACCTTCTGCCAAATCACAGTTATCCCTATCGAAAGTTCTATCACTCTGAAAAAAAAAACCGATATATCACAGATGGATATGTATATTCAAAAATGCTTGCATTTCTTTTAGAAAGAGGTATCAGCATTTTGAACTACGTAATATGATGTAAATAATGAGATTCCACTACCTCAATTTACTGAATTTCTTAAACCTTGAGGTCTGAAATTATCAGCATTTTTGGAAATTAATTTTTAGGTAAAGAATATTTGAGATTTACTTCTACCTCGTAAAGGATAACATAATTAGAGGGAATCACTAGAGTGTTAGAATTGCAATTTGGAAATAAATGTATATAAATAGTCTAGAAAAATATTGTCAACAATTTTACAATCTCTTTTTCATTATTATTATTATCCTGATAGTCTTAGATCTTCTGTGAAGATCCCTCAGAAGCTCTTTGAGCTTGTGCGAGTTATGAGTTCAGTTGTGTTCTGGGTAGGCTTTGTTACTGCGCTCTTGCACCACTTTAGATCACAGCACTGTTAGTTTTTGACATGCATATGTAAATTTATTCATTTTGGAAAAACTCAAAAAGAACTGGAGAAATTATAGAATACTTGATTCAAAATATAAGCTGTTGTTCGTATTTCATGGTTGTTGTCAGATTGCGCTAACATTTAGAATTGAACACAATAACAAGATTAGAATCTTACCCATTCAAGAAAATTTCGAACAAAAACCAACATACTGTCATCTATGCATATATCTATCTCTATGTGGTTATATTTTTGAAATTCAAGCATTGAATTTTATTTCGAGGTTATCAGCGGATACAAGTCACAGAAGCATTTGAATTCTTCTTAACAATGTCGACGTAAATTTAAAATGGTTTCTATAATCCTTGGTAGGTTTCACTGGGTAAATTCACACTAAATCTTAATATTAATTCCATTAAAAAAAAATGTAAATTATGAATTTGAGTCTACTTGGTGAAAACTCTAATATAGAATTGGAAATTAATTCAAAAAATCCGAAATACTAGCAGGAAAGCAACCGAATGCTTCTGTTACTTGTGAAATATCGGTTGATAACCTACAAATAAAATTCAGTATTCCAATTTCAAACTTATTAGCAGACAGAGACCCGTGTATAGATGAGAATATTTGTTCGAAATTTTCTTGAAAGAGTTAATTTCTAATCTTCTACTTCTGTTAAATTCATATGTTAGGGCTATCTGAAGATTGGCAAAATCAAGAAATACAAATAATAAATTATATTAGGAATATAGATAAGTTCGTCCGTTTTTTTAAATTGAAGCTTTATTGTAAAAAATTGGTCGCCAGCCACTACTTTTTCCCATCTTTCTGGCAATTGATGCATCCCATCGCCAAAAAAGGTCGGCTCTTTAGCCGCTATCCAAGCATCGACCAATTTTTTTACTTCAACGGAATTATAAAAGTGCTGGTCAGCCGGCCAGGTTGCATCAATCGGAAGAGATGGTAATCGGAAGTAGCATTATCTGAGCTGTACGGCCAGTGGGGTAAGACTTTTCATTCGAGCGTTTCTAAGTAAGTTTTTACGGGCGACTCCTTATGCGTCGTCCTGCAAAATAAGTTAGTCGCGTCTGACGGTATATTGCGGCCGTTTTTCTCAAACACATACATTGTCGTCGGTAGACCATTCCTGTAAACCTTTCATTCGACTGTAACATTATTCCGTATAAAACTTGAGATTTTTAGAGCACACAGAAACTATGTTTTTTACACTTCTGCAACATGACAGATTCTGAAAAGAAAGCCTAATGATTAAACTTCAAAATGAAGGTGTTGCCAGATATAACAATGAAATAATAAAGTAGTGGTGACATACGTTATCAAAACTGCACTAACTTATTTTATTCCTTATATTTTGAATGAAAAATTTTACCATTTCCTTATTATTTTTCGGGTTTTCACTTTAATGGATAAATTTACTTATACATATTTTAAACAATGCGATAACAAGAAGAATGATAGTTTTTCTAGAAAAATATTAATTTAGTATTAATTGTATATAAAATAAATAGTAAAATTATTTCAGATTATATTGATGAAAATATTATAAAATCGCTTCTAGAGCCAATTTACCCACCGAAAACTATTGAGTTTTTGGAAAAAAATTGAATTTACGTGAAGTTTGTTGAAAAGAATAGATTAGATCCTTCTGTAAGTACCTGCTGATTATTTTAAAATAAAATTCAGTATATTAATTTCAAAGTTATTAGCAGAGACAGAGAAGTGCCAAGATGATGGGCTTCTAGAGCCAATTTACCCACCGAAAACTATTGAGTTTTTGGAAAAAAATTGAATTTACGTGAAGTTTGTTGAAAAGAATAGATTAGATGCTTCTGTAAGTACCTGCTGATTATTTTAAAATAAAATTCAGTATATTAATTTCAAAGTTATTAGCAGAGACAGAGAAGTGCCCAAGATGATGGGTTTTTGTTCGAAATTTTTTTAATAGGTAAGCTTCTTATTTTGTTATTGCTTTCAATTCTAAATGTTAGTTTTATCTGAAGATTGGAAAAAACCGTGAAATATGTGTAATAACTAATATATAAAATCAAGTATTTCATCATCTCTCCAGTTTATTCCGAATTTTAATACCAATGGTTGAAATTAGGTGTACCTGTTGTATAGAGTGTGATAAAAAGAAAAATGTTTTTCCAGACAAAGATTGAAACTTAAACTTGTTCCTTATATTTTATTTAAAATCATGAACACATTCAGTTCTAGGATATATTTATTCTATCCATTTTAACCGTGAAAGCGATTTTCTAATCTTAAGGGGAAGCTTTCCAGCAAACAACAATATGCATATAAGAGGGAGCTCTCCCTTATTTCCGTCACCTCTCAGAGTTTAATCGAAAGACTTAACCCTTATGCGAGGGTGGAACACAACTTCTTTTGTTGGACGGTACAAAAGGCGCAGTTAACTACAAACATCCCTTCTTCGATTATTTTCTAATCCATAAAAAATATGTTTGAGTTTATAATAACAGAATGTCAAAAAAAATTGAAATGATTACCTTAAGACCCATTGTTGAAAAATTATTTCTCTAATACGTATTGTTACGAATTTAACATAATAATTTAAAAACAGTATTTAATACGGTTAATACACTTCTGACTTGTTGAAAATTCACATTTATCTTCAAAAAAAAAGTTTGCTTGAAACTAAATAATTTGAAATTCCACCCTAGAAAACATTTACAGTAAACAACTTCGAAAAAATAGCTTTCATGTAGTATCATTAACTATCTGATAAGAATTGGTCTCAAGTAATAGTCAAAATTTGAAAGACTTCTGAGGAATAATGTGCAATTAAGTAGAGGATATATAATTTGGAAGAATTCGATATTTAAATAGAACACATATTCAGAAAAGACCTATTCTGAAATAATTTATAAAAAATATGTTATTATCATGAAAAATCTACTATATTCAGGAGAAATAATATAATAGTTCAAGTTAAGAAGTCAGAATTATTTTCTTCATCATTTGTGAGAAATTATGATAGATCAAAGACATCTAAGAGATTAGAGATTTATTAGTGAAATAAAGTTAGTTATAGATCGTCGATATGTGGTGAATTGGAAAAAATGGAAGTATTAAGTACGTGGAAGAAAATAGTGGAATGACAAATGAAGAGGAACGCTAAGAGGACTATAATCAGTATTTGCTATGGAAGTTTTTTCGTTGAAATCATCACAAATTCCATATTATTTTTTTTTTTTTTTTTTTTTATTATTATCGAATGTGTTATGACAGAAAGTCAGTCTAATATTTGAAAAAGTTATTTCCAATGCTGTGAATATTCTATCCAAACCGTTAGAAATCTACATGGAAAATTCAAAGAAATGAAATATCCTCACGGCAATTGGCGGATCAAGTTTTTCGTGAAAATTGGATAGTTAGTTTACAAATTAACCCCCTCACATCATTTACTAACTCCGAGACACTGAATATGTGTCAAAAATTATATCGGGTGTTTTTTTTAGAGTGATATTACTTTCAATAGGGATAACTGAGATTTGACAGAAGGTAGTAGCCATGTTGTTTCGACATTTATGCTCAGTAAGAATTGACAAACTATCATGGAAAGACTCACGCCGCAACACCGTTTACAAATTGTTAATGAGTGTTTATTTTCAAAATCAGTATTCTATTCGCCAAACTTCTAGAGCACTGTGAAATTAATGGTTCAGAGCAGCTATTTCGTCGAACTATCGATAGATTTCGGACAACATTTTCTCTACTCGTTGCAACAACAATAACAAGACAAAGAACTGTACGTACAGAGAAAATATCATTGCTGTAAGTCATAGTGTTAATTATGATCCAGATTTGTCTATTCGTCGACGTTCACAACAAGTTGGACTGTGTGCATCCACCACATGGAAAATTTTGCGTGAAGATCTTGGACTACACCCATACAAGATCCAACTTCAAATTCAAGAACTAAAGCCACTTGACCATAATAAGAGTCGTTTGTTTGCTGATTAGGCCTTAGAACAGCTTGGAGATGATCCACTTTTTTATCGTAAAATTGTGTTTAGTGATGAAGCTCATTTCTGGTTGAACGGCTATGTAAACAAGCAAAATTGCCATATATGGAGAGAAAACAATCCTCAAAAAGTTCTGCAGATTTCATTGCATCATGAAAAATGCACTCACTGTATGGTGTGCTTTACACGCTGGAGGCATCATTGGTCCATATTTATTTAAAAACGATGCTGGGCTAATGTTACAGTGAATGGTGCACGTTACAGATCGATGATCAATGATTCTTTGTTGCAAAATTTTAATGATATCGACCCAGAAGTGTTTTGGCTCCAACAAGATGGTGCTACACCTTATGCTGCTACCGTAAGAATTGATTTATTCAAAGAAAGATTTGGCAATAACATTATTTCGAGAAATGGTCCAATTAATTGGCCTCCAAGATCATGCGACATAACTCCACTGGATTATTTTCTTTGGGGTTATGTTAAGTCATTAGTTTATGCTGATAAACCAGAAACAATAGACGCTTTGGACGCCAACATAACTCGTGTTATTGATGAAATAAGGCCTGAATTACTCGAAAAAGTGGTCCAAAATTGGTCTGGTCGACTGCGCTTCCTCAGAGCTAGTCGTGGTGGACATATACCGGAAATTATTTTCTGAACATAAATGTCATAGAATCATCTTTCAAATAAAAAACATTTGGCTTCAATCTTAATTTAAATGTGTTTCATTTCAATTTAAAGTTCTATCACTGTAAAAAAACACCCGTTACATTTGCTCGAAATGGTAGCATGTTGTTTCCTGGAACAGGCGTAATCTGTACTACCTTATGTAAACCTGCATCAATTGTTTGAATAATGTTTTTTTTTTCAGATTCCAGTTGGAACAATCTAAACTGCAGATTATTGACACTGTTGATTTAACAACAATAATATTTAACTGTTACATAATCTATCCAATATAACAAAATATAACATCGCTTTTAAAACTATTAATTCTTTAGGCAGCTTAATAAAAAATAATAAAGACGTCATTCCTAAAAACAAAAAATCAGGAGTTTACAAGTTAACATGTAGTGATTGCCCATGTGTATATGTGGGACAGACAGGCCGTTCATTCCAAACAAGGATACGAGACATGAAAAATGTAACATTAATAATAAACCGAATTCAACTTATGCCAACAATTTGTTAGAGACTGGCCATAATTTTAATATGAACTATGAAATATTACATATTGAGAACAAATGTCAGAAACTTAATCTGTTAGAAACTTTAGAAATCAATAGATATAATAAAAGACAAATTTTATTGAATGATCAAATAGATTTAGATAGATCCCCCCTACTTAATATTTTTCATTAATTGTATACCTCTCTTCCCACCCCTCTATTTTTTGTACCAGAGCTGTGTATTTAGGGTCATGTTTTGCATTGTATACCTCAGTTTAAATACTCACCTGATGAAGTCATGGTATGACGAAACAATTGATGTGAAAATCAATAAAATAGCGGAAGTTAACATTTGTTTTTCTTATATTGAAGATGAATTTCAGTCAAGTAAAAACCGAGACAATCAAAAATTTGATTTTCCTACATTAGGGAAAACTATGATTCTGTCAGACTAGAAAATAACTCGTTTCTTTCGAAAAAATTTTAGGACACTCATCAAATGCACTGGTGACATAGGGTGGGAGGTACTGCCTCTTTATTCCGATCGCTACTACATTTACTTGGTGGCATAAATTTTGAAAATTTGGATGATGTCCAAAATCCCATCTCGAGATATTTCACTCAAAATCCAATTTATTTCTATCGGTCCGGCATTGAAAATTTGCACACTCGATGGCGAAAGATTGTTGATAACGAACATTACTGATTAAAAATAAAAACTTTCTAATAAGTCATTCTTTTGAATTCAATTTAAAAAAAGCGATATTACATTCCGGTCCATCAATTTTATACTTTCATACTTATCCGATTCATATCGGGTGTTTTTTTCAGAGTGACAGAACTTTGAATTGAAATAAAACATTTAAATTAAGATTGAAGCCAAATTTTTTCTATTCGAAAGATAATTTTATGACCTTTATGTATTAAAAATAATTTCCGGCTTATGTCCACCACGACTAGCTCTGAGGAACCGCATTCGACCAATTTTGGACCAATTTTTCTAGTGATTCAGGTCTTATTTCATCAATAACACGAATTATGTTGGCTTCCAAAGCGTCTATTGTTTCTGATTTATCAACATAAACCAATGACTTGACATTACCCCAAAGAAAATAGTCCAGTGGAGTTATGTCGCATGATCTTGGAGGCCAATTAACGGTACCATTTCTCGAAATAAAGTTATCGCCAAATCTCTCTTTTAATAAATCAATTGTTTCGGTAGCATAAAGTGTAGCACCATCTTTTTGGAACCAAAACACTTCTGAGTCGATACCATTCAAATTTTGAAACGGATAATCATTGATCATCGATCTATAACCAGCACCATTCACTGTAACATTAGCTCCAGCATCGTTTTTAAAGAAATATGGACCGATGATGCCTCCAGCGTGTAAAGCACACCATGCAGTGAGTGCATTTTTCAGGATGCAATGAAACCTGCAGAAGTTCTTGAAGATTGTTTTCACTCCAGATACGGCAATTTTGCTTGTTTACATATCCATTCAACTAGAAATGAGATTCATACTAAACACAATCTTAAGATAAAAAGTGGATCAGCTGGCTTTAGTTCTTAAACCAGTTGGATCTTGTATGGGTGTAGACCCATAAAATTTTGCGTAAAGATCTTACGCAAAATTTTCCATGTGGTGGATGCACAGAGTCCAACTTGTTGTGAACGTCGACAAATATACAAATCTGGATCACAATCAACACTTTATTTGATTGATTCGGTCTTTACTTGGTGGAAACTCATTTTAATTAAAAAAATATATATGAGACAGTAATGTAATACCTGAAGAAGTGGTAAAACAATTGTTGTAGCAGTACAAACATTTTTGTGGAAATAAATTACTGTCTCATATATATTTCTTTAATTAACACTATGACTTATAGCAGCGATATTTTTTCTGTACGTACAGTTCTTTTTCTTGTTGTTGTTTTTGCACCGAGTAGAGAAAATGTTGGTCGACATCTACCGATAGTTCGACGAATAAGGTGCTCTGATGGACGATTATGTAAACCATAAATTTTACGAAGTGCTCTATAAGTTTGGCGAATAGAACACTGATTTTGAAAATGAATTTCAACAATTTATAAACGTTGCTGCGGCGTGAGTCTTTCCATGATAATTTTTCAATGCTTACTGAACAGAAATGTCAAAACAACATGGCTTCTAGCTTCTGTTAAATCACAGTTATCCCTATCTAAAGTTCTATCACTCTAAATAAAACACCGGATACATGGTATCTTAACATATGAAATACTGTCTTCTAAGGCGACTAGACTCTTTATTTTGCTGTCAGACATGAGACGAATATGAAAGCCGATGATTCGTGTAAGAGCGGATTCAAAATAGCGAAAATAGTCATTTGTCAGTGAATAACAAGGAGTTCATACCAACAAGGATCAGTGTCGTAGAAATGGAAGGTTCTATGATAACCATACAAGATTAAGGAATCAGTTTGGTACTCATTTATACAACAATAAATATTTCCAACTAATAGTGGATTTTGAAGAAGGAAAATTATAAAATCAATTGGCATATTTGGAATATTTAATATATTCGAATAAGTTATTCCAAAAATCTCTAAAAAATGTGTACTATATCTTCAAAAAACAAATATAATTCTAGACAATCCCGTCTTCAGTCCTCATTTAATATTCCAAATATCAAAATCAAAAAACTAACCTATATCTCTCCACGTGTTAAAAGACTAAAGCTTCGAAATACAGATCAACTATATAATTCAAGATTGATCTATGTTCTAACAAAATCAAAGAACAGTGTGAGTTATTTTAAGGTTTATTTGAATTCATTGACATTCCATAATGAGATTTATTGAAGCCAAAATATAATTATATATTATATATAAAATAAAATAGAAAGGCCTTTTACTTGATAGAAGAAATATAACAAAATTGAATATTAAAACAAATTGAAATATTTTTATCTTCTACAATTTTAATTTCAAAAAAAATTTTTATTCAAAAAACTTTTAGAATTAAATTTTTGTCTAAAACAAGCACCGCTTACATTTATAAGACGTATATAATCAAAACTCAATATATAATGTCAAATAGAATAAATAACCCAACAGATATACGAAAGTAATTAAAATTAATGAATAAATATTTAAAGGAGACAAAATTTTGTTTCTGGTCTTACCTTTAAGAACACCAATTGCCTTTTAAAAACATGAACACACTTAAAGGACTTCTCAAAGAAAATAATTTATTTGAAATATTTAATATATTCAAATATTCGAATAAGTTATTTCAAAAATCTCTAAAAAATGTGTACTATATCTTCAAAAAACATAAATATAATTCTAGACAATGCCGTCTTCAGTCCTCATTTAATATTCCAAATATCAAAATCAAAAAACTAACCTATATCTCTCCACGTGTTAAAAGACATATTTCAATTTGTTTTAATATTCAATTTTGTTATATTTCTTCTATCAAGTAAAAGGCCTTTCTATTTTATTTTATATATAATATATAATTATATTTTGGCTTCAATAAATCTCATTATGGAATGTCAATGAATTTAAATAAACCTTAAAATAACTCACACTGTTCTTTGATTTTGTTAGAACATAGATCAATCTTGAATTATATAGTTGATCTGTATTTCGAAGCTTTAGTCTTTTAACACGAGGAGAGATATAGGTTAGTTTTTTGATTTTGATATTTGGAATATTAAATGAGGCCTCAAGACGGGATTGTCTAGAATTATATTTGTTTTTTGAAGATATAGTACACATATTTTAGAGATTTTTGAAATAACTTATTCGAATATTTGAATATATTAAATATTTCAAATAAATTATATTCTTTGAGAAGTCCTTTAAGTGTGTTCATGTTTTTAAAAGGCAATTGGTGTTCTTAAAGGTAAGACCAGAAACAAAATTTTGTCTCCTTTAAATATTTATTTATTAATTTTAATTACTTTCGTATATCTGTTGGGTTATTTATTCGATTTGACATTATATATTGAATTTTGATTATATATGTCTATTAAATGTAAGCGGTGCTTGTTGTAGACAAAAATTTAATTCTAAAAGTTTTTTGAATAAAAATTTTTTTGAAATTAAAATTGTAGAAGATAAACATATTTCAATTTTGTTATATTTCTTCTATCAAGTAAAAGGCCTTCCTATTTTATTTTATAATTAAATGAGTTCTTAACAAGCCACTGTTTGGCTTCGACAATGGTTTTCCTTACCAAAGAAAAATGTTTAATCAACACAAGTAATTCTGTTTCATTTCCTGTTTAAAGCTACAAAACAGGAGATAGTAAAGCTATAACCTTTGAATTAATTGTATATCATGAAATTTTGTCACAATGCTGATGAATGTGCAGACGTGAGTCTGTCAACAGAGTTGCCTTATACGAGACTTATGGTATTGAATGATTAAGTAGGAATATAAATATCAAGGTGATAAACTAATTCAATCCTTATCCCCCATTTTATATCCGCGAATTGAAAACTCATGGAAATCGAACAAATCGATGCTTCGAATAAGAACGTCGAAAGTAATTTTGAAATTCTATAGAGAAGACATCGAGTGCTGACAAAGAACATGCTTGATTAGACGGACCTGCTCAGATTGAGGGGAGAAGGAGTTCCGTTGTTAACGATAGATTCGTGCTTTTAATCAAGGGCCTACGATTTCAATATGTGAAATTGCACATCATTCAGGGGATATTGTGCTTCCACAAACAGATTTTCGAAGTTGAATGACTGAAGGAACCTAATCGTAGTTGTTGGTTTTTAATCGATTGAAAACTCCAATATAAAAACGATGATTAGTGTTAATTCTTATGTCAGAGTGAACAGTGTTCTCTAAGGCATTTGTTTCATTTAATACGAAAAGTTTTTTAAGAAATTTTACAAAATCAAAATTTGTAGTAGGTATTTCAGAATTTCTCTGTTTAATATTTGAGATATTGAAAAAACCTTCTATAAAGTATAAAACCCCCCTTTTTTTATTCATTTTATATATAATTACAATTGTTATCGATTCGACATGACTGATTCTTGGAAAAATACTTTATATTGCGTATGTGTATATTCAGTGGACAAAGCATAGAATGTGATATTGATGTTGGGTTCAGTAGAGAACTTTGACAGCAGGCCAAAACGAGGAAAATCTTTTATCACATCTTGACTGCAACTGCGTCATATGAAAGTGTTTTTTATCAATTCGATTCACCGTGAGCCTTATGTAACTTTCGGCTGTTTAGATGGATGCAACACAATTTGATAGGTCACCGCTCCACTTCTTTCGAAGAAATCGAAAAATGGCTTAAACGTACGATCGCCACAAAAGACAAGATTTTTTCCGAAACAAGATTTGAAAAATGCAAGAGAGATGTGGAAAAGTAGTAGGCAGCGATACAATATTTTGATTAATTTGTGAATTCATTATCTTTTAAAATGAATCCATTTTTCAAACTAAAAAAACCGACCTAATTAATTTTTACTTCCAATGGAAATCGGTAATTTATAGTTTGTTATTTATGTAATTCATTACTGACATAACTTTTTCAATAATACCCATTCAAAATACATTATTTTTTTCATTTCATAATTAAGGATTATGTATAATATCTTTGTTATTAACCATATATTTCAATTTTTAAGTCATCATTTGTGATTTTCAAAATAGCGTATTATAAAAACCGAAACTATATATACTAAAAATTAATGTTATATTAAGAAATAAGAAATATATTTACTTTTGTATATATCATACAGATTTATTGTGTAAACCTCCTACAAATTTTAATTTGAAAAAAATTTTTTTTTATTTTAGAATTAATTTAAATAAAATATGTCTTTATAACACACTGTGTAAATTTAGTAGACATATAGAATCAATACTTATTACACAGTATGAAAGGAAATGAAAGAAATTCAAAGAAATATAAATTATCAACTAAAAATTATTAAATAGATATTTTGAGAGTACAAAATTTCGTTTCGTTCTTTGCTTTATGGAAACTAAATTCCTTTCCAAAAATAAAAAACATCCTCAAGAAGTTCTTCAAAAATAACTTTCTCAGAATAAGTTCCTTACCAAACCAACTGTTTACTGCACAAACACTAGAATAAAGTGAACTTATAAACATACTAGGTATTCTATGTTCGTCACAGAAATAACATAAAGTCTACAAGATATTTTATGGACTCCTTTAAAACCAAATGATAATATGTATTAAGCGTAAACCAAAATATATAATTATTATATATACAATAAAATAATAAAAAGAGGATTTTTCTTGATAGAAGGATTAATACAAAATTGTAAATTTCATACAGATTCATTCTGTAAACCAAATAATAATATGTAATAAGCGCAATCCAAAATATTTAATTATTTGATATACAATAAAATAATACAAAGAGGATTTTTCTTGATAGAAGGATTATAACAAAATTGTAAATATCATAGAGATTTATTCTGTAAACCTCCTACAAATTTTAATTTGAAAAAAATTTGGTTTGAAATTAAAATTTGTAGGAGGTTTACAGAATAAATCTATATGATATTTACAATTTTGTAATAATCCTTCTATCAAGAAAAATCCTCATTTTATTATTATATTCACTTTTCCAATCATTTTCAATTTCCATGCAGAGAATTCAACTGAAAATTCATATTTCGTCGTAAGATGTCCACGAAATAAATGAATTATTTGACATGTCATTCCCTTTTTATCATCAGAGAAAATAAATTTTTTGTAGAAACTATGATTGAAATTGTTTAAAAATCGTTGTAGGAGATAAATTATTGAGAAAATTTCAGTCAACAGTGATTCGGAATTTAAAGAATTTACAAATTGGGTATCTTTATTTGAATTCCTGATGCAGACATTAATTATTGCGTGAATGTTTTTATGGCTCAAAATTTATGTGCTTAAATAGTTCATGTCGACAATACTCCATAATACTCATTACTCCTGCGGCCTATTAATCGGCCGAGTGTTATAGAAAACATAAACAATTTTCAGTTTAGTTTAATTAACAAGAATGAAAACACAATGTCTAACATTCAGGCAGCATTCTATTCGACAAAAACTCAGCTTTGTCGCAACGAAACATATCTTCATATCGTGCCAACAAAAATACCATTTATATCACGAAAATGGAACTGAACTGACAAACAAGAATATCAATAATAATATTGGCAACAAAAGAGCTTTATAGCGGAGAAACAAGATATGATTAATGGGATGACATAACCTTACAATAAATGGCTAATGTTTCCGGTACCACCGGAAGTTTCGTAAATGGCCGCATCGTGGATACGGGGAGCGATCGCAGCGCCACTACCCGTTTCCGGTGGCTATTAGCCGTATTATAAAAGGGCGGGACTTCTGGCGATTTGTTTGTGCCGGTCAAAAGTGTTCTCTTTTTACAAAAGAAACCCCTAAGTGGATTTTCAGTCGAGCAGAATTTAATGCTGATTATGCTTCGTTGAGCAGTTTGTTACGAGTAGTTTGGGATTTTTGTGAATCATTTATCTTCCAGTGTTATCCAAATGGATATGGCCGCTTTATTTGAGTAAGGGATGTATTGATATTTTCCCTATCATAGGGTCAACCAATTGTACCTCTTGGGCATTATAGCGAGTTTTATAATGTGATTTTTTTGTTATCAGAGGGTATCTAAAGCTTTTCATGTTATTTTTCATTTCTATATTTTTGTTTTGATAACACATCAAATGTTTTTACTAGCCGAAATTCAATTGACATCCGTGACAGAACATATTCAAGATGAAAACATATTATTCAATTAGCATGTGTGCATTTGTCGGATCGAAATGGTTCTGGACGTTTCCGCTTAATTAGTTAGTCGATCTATCTCTTCCCTTATCCTTTTTTTAACAGCGAATATAAGTTTCGGAGTTCATTAGTTTCAGTTCACAAGTCTACGAACTTGAACCAACCAAACTGTTTTTGTGAATCTAAACAAAATACTCGAGAATATTGTAGCATGTGAAGGTAGGTATAGCATATTCCTGGAAAAGAGGCTTACAACTAGTGACCTGGTTACTCCTGACACCATCATCAAAGACCTCTTTTGTTTCAGAAACAGTCTTTCTGGAAATGCACCCCATAGGTTAATACTGTATATTACCTACCGTGAAATTTTGAGTGATATGTTAGTATCCCTTCTTTTTCGCTCAGTAAGTTTTTTAATCGTCTTAGTACGTACAGAGCCGTGTAGAGCTTTTGACACAATTGATGGATGTGAATCCACCAAGTTGAGTGGCCACTCCATTGCATTTCAGAAAAATTCTCCATTACGTGGACAATCAATGCTTGTGTTTTTTCCGAGTTTACTTTCATGTAATTCATTTCAAACCATTTGAGAGCTCTCTTTATAGTTTATCTTGCTTTATTCAGCAGTGTAGTTCTATTCTTTTTTATATTTGAGATTAAAGCATCATTAAGAAATAGACTTTCATCATCTGTAGAAACATTTGATATCAGGTCATCAATATTCCTGGAGCACTTCTGACGTAATGGGCATCCTGAAGACCATTTACCTTCCAAGTCAACTTATCTTTCAGATAGGATCCAACTTAATTTAAAGCTGATTATCTCAATACAACACAATTTAACTTGTTCAAAAATTTTTCATAGTTAACACAATCGAATGCTCGACTCGGGTCCACGCAAGTCACCATTACTTCCTCTGCATCGACCAGGGCCTGGATGATGAGTTCGACAAGATGTACTAGAGCAGAGGTAGTCGATCTTCACTCCCTAAAGTCATGTTGGAAATTTTCCAGCAATGAATTACTTTCTAGGAACTATATCATCTTGTTTTGAGAAGAGTCCTGAATTTTTTTGATAAAGTTGGTAAAAGGGATATTAGCCTAACGTTTTCTAGTTCTCTTGATCACCCTTCTCGTTAACTGGTATTATCCTCGTAATCTTAAGTTCCTCGGGAAAATAACTCTGCTGAAAGTAATCATTTATGAGGCTTGAGATTGGATCATCAAGACAATCGATTTATTCTTAAAGCATTTCAGCTGAAAAGTCATATATATCATGCGTAGATTTAGTATTCATCTATTCATCAAGACAACGACAACATACTTGCAAAAAAATATTCAGTTTTCACACGAAAGTATTGGAAAATTGCAATGATCTTAGAACCAACTTTTCAAATGATAATAACAACAGACTTTCAAATTGCAGACGTAGCGATACATCATTACAGTACATCTACTGCTAAGTGCCTTCTGTAATCGAACGGGATTAGGGATAAAATAAGTGACATTTCTAAACTTCTTTCTAGAAGTATATGAGTTGATTCAGACCAAAATTTTAGGACTTTCAACAACATCATTCGAGAGCTTGTATAAAAATAGATCCAGTAATACTTTTGTATCACCTACAGAAGGCAAACGAAAGCAGTAGAAATCATCAATCTGTATGATACCAGTGGGAACGATTTATTCTACATACTCTCAGTTAATCTGACACAAGTTTTTTGTTGGATTCCACATACCTGAAGTATATTCGAAAATTTTTCTCATGAGGAACAAATATACAATTTTGAATATATACTACTCTGTCAAGAAAGTACCGGGAATTTTCAATGAAAACAACATTTTTACATTTAATCGTCAAAATTTATTGGGTCGCCTTCAAAATAGGCTCCATTTGCTCCAATACATCTATGCCAACGGCACTTCCAATTATCGAAACATTTTTTATAGGCGCTTTCCGGGATGGACTTTAGCTCTCGCGCCGAATTTTGTTTTATGGCTTCAATCGACTCAAAACGGGTGCCACGAAGGGGCAATTTTAGTTTTGGGAAGAGGAAAAAGTCGCAGGGAGCCAAATCCGGCGAATACGGTGGTTGCTGAAGCACGTTTGTTGAGTTTTTGGCGAGAAAGTCAGTCACAATCGTAGCTCGGTGAGAAGGCGTGTTATCGTCATGCAAAATCCATGAGTTGTTCGCCCACAAATTTGGCCGCTTCTTACGGATACGCTCACGCAAACGTTTCATAACGCCTAGGTAATACTCCTTGTTTACCGTCTGACCCTCTGGAACGAATTCGTAGTGCACCACGCCACGGATATCGAAGAAAACAATGAGCATCCCCTTCATTTTCGAGCGGCTTTGGCGTGGTTTTTTCGGTTTCGGCTCATTTTTTGCCACCCATTCCGATGATTGCTGGCTTGTTTGCATATCGTACTCGTAGACCCAGGTCTCATCACCAGTTGTAATGCGTTCCATGAATGTAGAATCGGAATTACAGCGATCCAGCATGTCTGAAGCAACCTGTTCGCGATGACGTTTTTGAAGAAAATTCAGGTCTTTCGGTACGAGTCGTGCGGCCACCTTTCTCATGCCCAAAATATCAATCAAAATCGTACGTGCGGACTCGTGGGATATCTTAAGATCATGTGCTATCTCTCTCAAGCTGGTACGACGGTTTTCCAGCACCCTTTCCTTAATTTTATCGACGTTATCTTCGATCGAAGTCGTCGATGGGCGACCACTTCACGACCGTCCTTGAAGGCTATGTACCACTGATATGCACGAGTTTTCGATAGAGCATTATCACCAAAGGCCTTTTGCAACATTTTCAATGCATCGGCACACGAAAATTCATTTGCAACACAAAACTTTAAAAAAATTCTTTGCTCAACGTAATCACCCATAGTAAAAATCGGCACGCACTCTCTGACATCGACTGACTTAATCAGCTGTTGCAAACACACTAGTTGACAGATCCCGCTCAAGCTTGGCATAGTAATTAAGGACAGTGGTACCAACCTAGGAAAAAAAATTTTTACCTGCCTCATTGCCCCGCCAGATTTAAATCGATAATTCCCGGTACTTTCTTGACAAAATGTATTTACAATTACTAATAATAATAATAAATCCCAACGACACACTTGCTTTGGCGTATGTATTATGCTTCTTCAAAAGTAGGTCTGAATCAAGCACTACGCTCAAATCCCGATTACGTTAATTCTTTGCAGAGCAGTCTCTAAAAGAGCATATTCTAATGACATATTATCTCCCATAGAAAAGCTGATAACGTTGCATTGTGCCTAAATAAACTTTAGCCTGTTAAGCTCACACCAATCAGAAAATCTACCTAGATCCCCTTGTGCATGTACGATATGATCATAACAGCATATCGACTTGAAAATATTCAAACCATTAGAAAAAAGTACGAAAGAAAACAGTGTATTTAACATTAATGAAAAGAACAAACAGGCATGGATCCAAATGAGAACCTTGAGGAATTCCAAAGGAGATGGTGTATGATTCTGAGAGGCAATCTTAATAACGAATGGAAAAAATGATTACGCAAAAAATTAGTAGCGCAGTAGTGCATGCTCAGAACTTAGAACTTCAAAATTTGGAAGTTGCCTGTACCTCATCAGTAGGAACTATAATTTGGTTTTTAAATCCTGTATTGTTCTTGCAGACTTTAGTCTGCACATAACCCCACAGGTTGAATTCACACGCTGTCGAACCACAAGATGATATTGGATAATTTATAGGACCATTTCTTCAAATAATGTTTTGACCAAATTACTTGTCGTAGTTTCTTTGGCGGTATAGTTAGTAGCGCGGTTATAGTGGAAGCGAAATTCGTCCTTAATTTTCAACAGAATTTGGAGAGAATTAATCATTTGTATTACTCGATAACAAACTTCGGTTAGGTGGATACGATAATCTCAAAAAATTAATATCCAATAATGCTACAGACCTGGATGATACATCACTCTGTAACTTTTCTGTTAAAAAAGTTTCACCTTTGAAAACAGTGGGGTTTTTGTCTCGTAAAATTGCTTCCAAGAGGCAACTAACTCCATTCATTTTTTTCTAAGATGTGATTGTTCCGCGATAATTGAAAAACCTTCAATAATTTCCTTATATACACGAAGGCGTCAAAGATCATCTCTTAAAACTTCTTCAATCAGTTCTCGAACAAACCCATTAATTGACGATAAACCTCAAAGGGCAAGTTATCATGTTCTTGAATTCGGATAAATCGAACAACACGCTTGTCAAAGTTCAAGAATACCACAAAAGTTGAAAAGCAAGAAAACTCCATTACCAATATCTGCATTATTTCTTGAGTTTCTGGAGCCACCACTTGTATAATGAAAATTCCTGATGACGTCAACAATATAGTTCCAACAAAAGCCTCGTCTTGGTGCGTTTGACAGATTTTAAAAAAGAAAAAACGGTTCTTGATAACGGCGGTCTATGCGAAGAGTTTGTATCGAGAATTCTTCGATATAATAATCAGGCAGCCTTGCTGTCTGGCAAATATAATATCCGAATATAAACGAGAAAGAGGGAGATTAAGTTTGACGCACAATAGGTGTGAAAATGAAGTGATTTCGACTTTGGAAAGATATAACGAACGAAAAGTTTTGAGGGAGAAGTTTGCAAGCTGAATTGTCGATGAAAGAAATTCAAATATGAACCTTTGTCGGATGTTTTCATCTTCATGTTTCAGAAATATAGGTTCGGAATATTCTGTTGAATTTATTTCAACCGAAGAAGCTTTCAACATAATTAGCGTTATTCCAAATTGTATTGAAACAAAAACCGGGTATTCTTTACTTGATAGATTTTAAAAATTACTTTAAATTAAATAAATTTAATAATGAATTAATAAATAATAATAAATAATAAATTAAATAAAAATAAAATTAAATTAAATAAATGCCTCAGAAAAACCTTTTCTTTTCAATAGACATGTAAAATTGACACTCATCACATAGCATCCGAATATTCATTGGAGACAGCACTGTTTAATACCGGCATTATAAAAAACAAATTTCACTCTGAAAATACCCAACACAAACTTAAAAAATTTTCGAAACAACCTCTCTTTAAAAAGCTCTTTCAAAAAAACTCTTCGAAAATATGTAGCACTACTTCAAAAAGGCGTTCGAAAAACTCACCGATAATCATCTACCCACTTCCATGCCAGCAAAATAAAAACAATCAACAAAAAGTATCTTTCATACGTACATGGCCACGTGTTATTGGAAAGTAATTTCGTTCTTCATTTGAAAATGGATGACAATTTTCGTATAATGAATAAATATTTTATTAAATTATATATTGGCCATTCTGGTCCAACACCTTTTGCCATATTTCTGGTAGTAGCATGATTCCAAGCTCATAAAATTTTTGGTATTTGCTGGCAAAAACTAATCCAAGTGATTTTTGATCCCTTCATTTGAAGTAAAAGTTTTACCGTCCGAAAATTTTTGCAAAGACCGAGGCAAATAGAAATCCGAAGGCGCCAGATCTGGAGAATATGGTGGTTGTGGCAGTGTATCCCATTCAAGCTGTAAAAGCTTTTGGCGAGTAAACAAATTTGTAGGTTGTCTCGCATTATCTTGGTGGAACACTTTACCTTTTCTGTTGATTAATTTTGGCCTTTTCTGTTGAACTATTATACATTATTCAGTTTGCTCAGCAAATGACAGTAGACTTCCGAATTAATTGTTGTTTTATCGGATAAAAACTGAAAAAAAACGATATCTTGCAAATCCCACCAAACAGACAACATCACCATTTTTTTTATGGATATTGGCTTTCGAAATGCTTTGGGGGGTTCATCTTTTTTGCTCCATTTCTTGCGTTTTACATTGGTTTATATCGGGTGTTTTTTTAGAGTGATAGAACTTTTGATAACTGTGATTTGACAGAAGGTTGAAGCCATGTTGTTTTGATATTTCTGTTCGGTAAGCATTGACAAATTATCATTGAAAGACTCAACAACGTTTAAAAATTGTTGAAATTTATTTTCAAAATCAGTGTTCTATTCGTCAAACTCATAGAGGACTTCGAGAAATTTATGGTTTATATAATCGTCTATCAGAGCAGCTTATTCTTCGAACTATCGATAGACATTTTCTCTACTCGATGCAACAACAACAACAAGACAAGAAACTGTACGTACAGAAGAGAATATCGCTGCTGTAAGACATAGTGTTAATGATGATCCAGATTTGTCTATTCGTCGACCTTCACAACAAGTTGGACTCTGTGCATCCACCACATGGAAAATTTTGCGTAAAGATCTTGGTCTACACTCATACAAGATCCAACTAGTTCAAGAACTAGTAAAGCCTTTTGACTATAATAAGCATCGTTTGTTTGCTGATTAGGCCCTAGAACAGCTTGAAGTTGATCCACTTTTCTATCGTAAAATTGTGTTTAGTGATGAAGCTTATTTCTGACTGAACGGCTATGTAAACAAGCAAAATTGTCGTATATGGAGTGAAAACAATCATCAAGAAGTTCTGCAGGTTCCATTGCGTCCTGAAAAATGCACTTTATAGTGTGCTTTACACGCTGGAGGCATCATCCGTCCTTATTTCTTTAAAAACGATCTGGATATAATGTTACAGCGAATGGTGCTCATTACAGCTCGATGATCAATGATTTTTTGTTTCAATATTTGAATGGTATCGACCCAGAACTGTTTCTGTTCCAACAAGATGGTGTTGCACCTCATGCTGCTACCGTAACAATTGATTTATTGAGAGAAAGATTTGGCGATGACATTATTCGGAGAAATGATGCAATTAATTGGCCTCCAAGATCATGCACCATAACTCCACTGGATTTTTTTCTCTGGCGTTATGTCAAGTCATTGGTTTATGCTGATAAAACAGAAACAATAGACGCTTTTAAAGCCAACATAACTCGTGGTATTGATGAAATACCGCCTGGATTATTCGAAAAAGTAGTCCAAAATTGGTCGAATGCAGTTCCTCAAAGCTAGACATGGTGGACATATGACGAAAATTAATTTTAAAACATAAATGTCATAAAATTATCTTTCAAATAAAAAAGAATTTGGCTTCAATCTTAACTTAAATGTGTTTTATTTCAATTTAAATCTCCATCCCTTGAAAAAGTAACACCCGATACCAACCCATTCTTCGTCCTCAGTAACGATGCGCTTCAAAAACGAATAATTTTCGTGATTCTTTAGAAGAGAATCACAGAACATTGGGAACCCATATATCGAGCTTCGAGGTTAAACCCAGGCCATTCAAGTTGAATATAACAGCTGAATTCGATGAATTTCAGGATCGAAATTTTGCAAACCAGTTCTGATACTGTCGTTCTGTCAACACATCTACTCCATACGCATCGGTTAATTTCTTTCTGGCTTGAACAGCATTTTTACCTTTTTTAAACTAAAAAAGTAAAATATTGCTCTCAATATTCAACAGAGCACCAACCAAAAACTACTGCGTAGAATTAATTTAACTTTTTCACACAAGCCTTGCTACGTCAACTCTCATAACATATTATCATTATGAGGCTTAAGTGTGAAGTTGTGTTCGAAAAAATACAATTAAATCCTCTGTCGGGAAAAAACGAAATAACTTTCCGAACAACCTTATATTTGAACTAACGACAAAGCAATAAATGGTTCCTTAATGATTAGACCAAACTACCATTCGCATTCTACGTTAGTCCTCAGAATATACACAGAGATTGAATAAAGCATTTTTCAAGACTCGATTATATCCAAAAAACACTGTGTTTATGAGAATACAAACAAATTTTAATTGTGGTATATAGAATAAAATAATAATAAGAGATGGTTTTTTACAGGATAGAAGGGTTTTTCAATATCTCAAATATCAAAGTACCTCAGTTCAAATTTTAATTTCATAAAATTTTCGAAAATCTTTCTGAAATTAAATTAAATACATCCTTTAATAAAACTCATTTTTTCAATAGGCATAAAGAATAAACGCAGCATCAAAAGAAGATAAAAGAATCCAAAGGAAATATGAATTATTGATCGAACTTACTTAACGAACATAATGCCGGTATGCAATTGTCTCCACTAGATGTTTCTTGAGTAAGTTCGATCAATATTCCATATGTTCTCTAGATTCTTGTATCACCTTTCGATACTGTGTGATAAGTGTTATGTATGTCTACTAAAAAAGAAACAGTGTTTTTAAGGTATAACAGAATTAATCTGCTTGATATTTTAAATACCAAATTGTATTGTATTTTTAAATAGAGATGCCATTATGGCAGCCAGGTTCAGGCACGGAAATTGTCCCAAATTAAACTCCGTTGTCACTTTTGACAAACTTGAGGAATGACGCTATACTTTCGACAGTTCGTGTTTCATTTATTTGTTTTCCAATCCCGCATCTACTTATGAAAATTGAACAAAAAAGCCTGCGTCAATCGCTTTATTTTTAAATAAAAAATCGACTTAAGAGATAGGGAAGGAGCTGAAGTATTTGAATGTTCGCAGAAAATTTGTTTACCGTACCATCAAACGTTATTAGGAACTATTATTATGGCTTTATCAAACATAAACGTGGAGGTGGTAAAACAACGACTGCTAGTACTCCTGAGAACGTTCGTAAAATGAAGAAACGACTTCAACAAAATCCACGTCAAAGTGATTATCAATTGGCAAAAGATAAGTTAAGGCCTTCAAAATACAAAAAATTCAGGACTTGAATGATAAACGGAAAAAAGATTCGATAGATACACATTTTTACGATTCGGCAAGTTGTGAACGAACAAAACTATCGTGGTTACTTGAGTTATCGTTCTTGTCTCAATAGAGATCATTAGTGAACATATCAAAAGCAAAATCTAGCTTTGATGATGGTTAGGGCAGCAATCACACGAAATAGGCATTTTACACCATTCATACCAGAAGGAGCAAAATTTAATGTTTGAATCTGTGGAACAATAAAGTTGGATGGTTTCTTGAAGCCTTGGGCAAGTAAACAATTAAAATTAGAACGTTGGGTGTTCCAGAAGGATACTGCAGCAGCTTATAGAGAATAGAACACTATCCAATGGCTTCGAAACAATGTTCCAGTCTTCATTTTACCAAGACATTGTCCTCCATATTCCCCAGACTTGAACGACCAGTGAATTTTTTTTCGGGTTTTATAGGACTGTAAATTGACATTCTTGGAATAAAAATATCAGATGATTCATTTCTTCACAAACAAATATCTCTAATTTGTTATTATAATTTTAAATAGGAGAAATTGTATGAAAAAGAATGTTGAAAAATTGAGTGAATAAGATTGTTTGATTATAATCCGAAAATTCATTATCCTCACTTCAGATTCTACTCGTTAGGATATTATACTTATCAGAACCCATTGAACCTATGGAATAGGAATATACACTATCTGTTAAACCAGCCATTTTAATTGCCGATTCGTTCAAAGGCCATAAAATAGCCACATAAAATCAACGACGTCCACTTCAATCAATAGACAAACATATATTCAATCAGACATTTAATGTCTTGTTTATTCAATATACAAACATTAATATCAAAACTTTCATTAATTTTATAGACCCAGCGATTATTTGTAAAATATAATGATCTATATGTCACATAATTATTTTAGCCGATCTGGGCTCGATAAGTTTTGAATAGAATTTCCGGATGAAAATTTTGAAGGTTCAGTGATTCGAGAGATTAAAACAAGTTTTGAGAAATCACTTATCAAGAATTTCACATCTCTGTGCAAATTCAAACATTACATTTTGTGGTGCTTCAGTTTCCAACATGCGCTCTTCTGCAGATAATCGAAAACTTAACAATTAGTGTTTATTAAGGTCACACATTAATTTTTAACCTCCTTTGATTTGGGATTCCCATTTCTCTTCCAAATATCAACTGCCGAGAATCAGATTAGGGTCATCCTATAATTTGCATTTATTTAACAAATATTTTATTTCTTCGGTTGTACCATACACTGCTCAAAAATTGAAATGAGTAATTTGCGAACGTAATATTATATATAAAGGGAAATAAAAAAGCAATTTTGTGAATGTACTGATGTATTAAGTTAGGAGTTTACATACAGTTAACCTGATTGAGAAATAGGAATTACTATTACTACTACTACTAATAGGATTACTAGGTTTCTGACAGGTGTTTCAGAAGATCATATTGTACCATTCATATTTATGCTTAGAAAAATACAACCGGTATAAACGGCCCTATATTGCTCTGATAGTTACTGATCATCTTGACGAGATTCAAATCACAAAGTTTATTTAGCCTGCTCGATGTACAGATTCGAACCCAATAGAACATGTTTGAGATGAGATCTTTAGAAAATCTTCCTATGGTGATTCTGCACTTATTGACATTTAACATTTTCTACTATTTTTCCACTGGTTGCGAAAAAACTGATCGAAATAAAATTTGATACTTGGTAAATCATAAGAACACCAAGATTTATGTCGAATTTTGTGAGAATCAGCGGTTGAACGGACTTCATAGGCTTTATAATTTTTGACTTATTCCCATTTCATATTCAATTCGAGTAAACTTTAGTTTTTAGAAGTAGAATAGTGACAAGAAAGCATATTTCGTAAATCATCTGAATCCTTTCAATTTAATAATCTTCAAAAATGATAGTTTGAAACTTATAGAATTAAAAATACGTCTTTCATTATATAAATATATTGAAAATATATATTATTGTTACATTTTCAGTTGATTAAATTGTCTAATTTCCACTCTACTCACTCAATTTTTACTATACAACTGATATAATTACAAAGTTGAATTATTTATACAGAATTTATTTCTACACAGAATTTATCTCTACTGCTCTACTTGGTACGACGCTACAAGGTGGATTCATCTACTACCGCAACCCATCGTGTTCTCCATTCTTACATGGATGTAGTTTCTCGAACATTCTTGAACTTCCAGTAATATTCCGAGCATTCCCGAACGAGTGTTGGGAAGCAAGCAGTAGCTAGCGAATAGGGCTTGATCATTACATTATATTAATATAACATTATTATTGGTCTATGAAATATAAGCTATTATACGTATTTCCTGATTATTTCATTATTCATGATTATATCATCAGACAGCTCTAGCATTAAGAATTCAACACAGTAACAAGATTAAAAATGACCCCCATCTGATCAACCCAATTTTTAAGTACATTGTCTATTGTTTGGGGCTCAATCTAATGAATGATAAAATCGATTTCGAGTTTTAAGGAATCAATCGTTTCTGAATGGTTAGCGTAACACTTATTCTCAACAAATTCTTACAAAAATAGTCCTTCGGGTTGAAAATGAGCTTCATCGCTAAAGATGATTTTTCTGTTAAAATACCCATACTCAAAATAAAATCTCTAGATGGCTCATTCTTTTTATATGTAAAAAATTGAAACAGCTGAGGTAGCCAGATGGCTCACTCGTTGTACTTCCAAATTTCGAACAAATTTTCGAATCCTCGCGAAGCTTCTTTCTTTACAATCTTTTTCCCAATTGATTTCGGTAAGAAGAAGAAAAATGCAGAAAGCTTTAAAATAATATTTATCCACTTTTTCCTGCCACTTTTATTTCAAACAAAATTCACACAGTTTTTTTCTCAATTTATCTTCAAAGGAATATAAAAAGTAACTGAACTAAAAATTAAAAAAAGGTTCTTTTATTGCACTTAGGACATCTGTGTATTTTTATGGCGCATGGAAATAACAGCATCCAATATAGAGGTGTTCCCAAAGAGTGTTAAATTCTCCTTTTTGTCAATGGCTTTTTGGATTGAAAGAAACTCCAAATAGTCCATCAATTTACACTTTTTGACATTATACAGTAAAGTTACACTTTCTCATTAAAAAAATGATTATTTTCTGTACAATGTTCTGCAAAAGCGGTAGATTTTTGGTTATTCAAAATAGACAATACATGTTCTTTGATTCTATGTTGTAAACATCGACCTGACCGATCTGTATATGCAGCTTTACAATCATCACATTCAATTTGATAAATCCCCTATTCGGAAAAGTTCCTTTCTTTATTGTTCACCAACATCTTAGCTAAAGTATTTTTATTTCCTGCTTTTATAACAATTTTATTAAAAAAAAAACACACAGTTCTTATGTTAATAAAGAAAGGAACTCCAAATTTTCCGAATCAGGGATTTATCAGATTGAATGTGATGATTGTACTACTACATATAAAGATCCGACAGACCGATGTTTACAACATAGAATCAAAGAACATAGAATGTCTATTTTGGAAAATCAGAAATCAACCGATTTTGCAGAACATTTTATAGAAAATAATGAATTTTTTAATGAGAAAGATATCACTTTACTATATAATGTTAATAAGGGTAAATTAATGGACTATTTGGAGATCCTTTCAATCAAAAAAGCCATCGAGAGCAAGGAGAATTTAGAAAATTTCCAAATACTATTTGGGAACACCCCTTCATTCGATGCTGTTATTTCCATGCGCCATAAAAATACACAGATGTCCTAAGTGTAATAAAAGAACCTTTTCTTTCAATTTTAAGTTTTGTTACTTTTTTACTCCTCTGAAGATGGTCGAAAGACCGAAACACGTGGCAGGATTCTGAATAAACTGTGAAACATAAAAACTGTGCGAATTTTTATAAAGAAAAATGTTGTAATGTTTCACCTAGAGCCAACCGCATATTCCATTCCTTTAATATTCCTGCCAATATGCAGTTACGCAGATCAAAGGAAAAAGGATAAAGCCTTGTATTTTTATTTTCATGCTATCTTCAGTTTCTTTGGGAGAACAGTTTAAAAATTGCAAAAAAATGACGTTTGTTGGTCTTTCGGATTACAGAATTCTGTGTTCTTTAAAAAGTAAAAGATTTGAAATTTTCTTGTAAACGGAGGGTTATGGAAGCGTACAAAAGCTTCCCTTTTAAGTGCTGGTCGTCATTTTTTATGTTGTTTTTTGGTAGAGTAAGGGCAAAATACATTGGCACCCTTGTCTTCCATGGTATTAAACCCACGCCTCCAGGTACAGCGACATGATTTTTTCCCAGCACTCTATGTTTTTACTAATTTTTGTTTTTTTATTTTAGCAGTTTGTACAATGTAAATGATATGGATATTGAATAGACGAGCGTTTCCATTCTTTTTCAAGGTTCAACAATAAATTTCTCTATCAGTCTTCAATCGGCGTAGAATAGATAGATCGGTGGCGTTTCCTGTATCAGGTTGTCATTTTGCCGCTTTGTTATAGATATATGGCACAACAAACAATGCATACAATTGCATATGTGGCATCATTGTTTGACATTGTGTCCATTTAAGCGACACAATCGGACTATTGATACACCGAGGGTGTAGCTGCGATAGATTAACTATTCAGGGAGCGATATACCCATTACCTATGTAAATTGATTGATATTAGCAATTGTGTCAGTAGCGCTCCCATTCAAGACCAAATAGCCTATTCTAACGTTTGCTGTTTCATTAACACTATCTCTCACTTGAAACAACCAATGCGTTCACCGAAAATCATGCTACGGCGGATCGGTAATAAACTTATAAATTTGCCAAGAACAGGCAAAGTGGTTATGAAAACCTTAAAAATTACTTTTCTTTGTTTCAGATTTATAGGGTTCTAATTTCATTCAAATGAATTAATTCGGCTCATAGTCTGTATCAAATAGGTTTGTTATAGAATCAGTCCCCAACCCTTTGGAAGCGGACGCAATCGAATATTGGCGTTCAAGCGTAAATTAATTCAAGTTTCATAGTCATAGTCCTGTGTTCAAGCAACTGGTTTATCAGTCCGAGTACTGGTCTAAGACAGTCAAAGCAGTACCTAGAATTTTATGCGGACTATGAGTTCGAGACATTCGCAAGTAAGCCGAAAACTGAAAATTACGTTCGAGGTTAATTTGTTTTCATTTGTAAACGTCAGAGTTTTCACCTTATTACAGTTTTAGCTGTATTTACGGTATTCATGGTGAGTTAGATCCATGGCAACGTTTTCTACATACTTCTTATGGCTATTTATTTTCAGTTTGCTTTATTCACGTTGAGAAAATGTTGAGAGAGACTGACTCAAGCTCTGATTCAGAAAGGGAAATTGTACTTCTTAACAAGTGATGATGATGATGAAGATGAAATCCTCGAAATGTTTTCTAGCCATCAAAGGTCCCAAAATGAAGATTTCCTACGGACACTGTTCCACTCTATAATGGTTCTTTATTCATTGAATATTTTAGAGTGAATAGAGGAATAGCTGAAGATATAGCTCAAAGATTTGAAGAAAGTAATTTCTTCAAAATACAAACAGGAGGAATGGAAAATTATCTGCTCATGACCAAACATTAATTTTTCTGTAGTATGCTGTTCATGCTACATTATTCTTCAGAGACGTTGGAGACCGTTTTGATGTGACGATTAGTACGTTATTCAATGTTATAAGAAGGTTGACTCACTTTTTGAGTGGAATTACTGGTAGTGTGATTAAATGGCCATCAGAACAAGAAAAAATTGTCATAGAAAGGCATTTTCGTGATAAAGGATTTTCCGGTGTAATTTGTACAATTAATGGATATCACACATAAAAATTGAGCCAGAAATTGCTGCAGATTAATATCTGAATAGAAAGAATTTTTTCTTAATACAAGTAAGTTTCAGTTGGTAAGGTACTTTTGTTTTCAGAGTAAAAAGTGATGTATTGTAAAGCACAAATTGTAAGATGTTATTTAACAAAAAGAGAAATAATTGCCAAAATCATTTTATAATTCGTAGATATTTCAATATTTAAGATGGAATAATTATATTGAATTGTATCAGTCCTTACTTGGTGAAAATCCATATTAAATAATATTTTAATAGGGTTATTCTGATTTTCACAAATTTTTATTGTTATGTTTAGAACAATTGTTTCGCTATCACAGTAGCATCATCAGGCAAGATCACATTTTGAATAACTTATTTAATTATTCAAAATGTGATCTTGCCTAATGATGCTACTGTGATATCGAAACAATTCTTGTGAACATAACAATAAAAATTTGTGAAAATCAGAATAACCTTACTTAAATATTATTTATTATGGAATAATTATACTTTCAGATGCAGATTGTATGTAACCATAATATGGTGATTCGATATATAGTTATTGGATATCCTGGGTCAGTCCACGACAGTAGAGTGTTTAGGAATAGCACACTATTTATCTCACTAAAAGAAAAATGTAATGATTTTTATTTACTAAGAGATAGTGGATACCCGTGTTTAAAAGACCTTTTAACTCCTTACAAAGATCGAGGAAATCTTATATTGACAGAAAAAAAATTTGATTTAAAATTGGCAAATAATAGATATATTATCGAGCATTGCTTTGGTCTATTAAAGCAGAAATGGCGGCAATTATTTCACATAAAGCTGCGAAAAGTTAAAGATATTGTCCATTTCATTCGGGCCTGCCGTGTTCTTCATAATTGATCTATTAATGATGGATTTATTTTCACTGATATTGAAGAAAATATATCAAACACATCCTGTTGAAGATTGTGATAAAGATACTGAACACATCAATAATGACGCAGCAGAACATAGAAATTTTATTGCTCGAAGAGTGTTGAGACTTTGAATTGAAAAATTGTTTATTTACCTACTCAATGCTCGTTGTTGGGCCTTCGACCCATTTTTTTTTTTATCATTTCCCAATATCAGTGAAATAATTAGATGCAGTTTTTTACTTGGTAGAAGAATAATTACTTTGAATCTCAAAACAGATTTAATCTGTCTTCTACAATTTCAATTTCAAAAATTTTTTTTAAAAAACTTTTAGAATTAAATTAATGTCTTAAATAAGCACTGCTTATATTTAATAGACGTATAAAAATGGAAATTCACTATACAATATCAAATGGAATAAAACATTCCATATTACTTATTTTTAATTTTAATCAAAAATTTATTTTTTGGGTTTTTTTAGTTCCATTTGATATTGTATAGTAAATTTCGATTTTTATACGTCTATTAAATATAAGCAGTGCTTATTTAAGACATTAATCTAATTCTAAAAGCTTTTTTTAAAAATTTTTTGAAATTAAAATTGTAGTAGACAAATAGATTAAATCTGCTTTGAGATTCAAAGTTTCCAATATCAGTGCTTTAAGAGTAAAAAGTGTGTTTTTATTTGTAGTTGAAGCTGTTCGAAAAAATTCAATTTGGAGTTATTGTTGTATATAATTACTATCTGCGTGTTGATTAATGCTTTCAGTTTTATATTATATAATATGTTATATTTGAAGTAATAAAGAAACAGCAATTAATAAAAACATATATTTCATTATTTAAATATTTTAATATTAGCCTTCTACATATTTAATTTCAAAAAATCATATTTAATAATTATAACTTCTGAAAATAAATTAAAATAATGTCATATAGGTACCACTTATATCATATGACATATAAAATAAACATTCATTATGAGACATCCAAATGGTATAACAAAATCCAATTAATAAAAATTGTTAACCAAAATCCTATAACTTAAATATTTTGAATAGACAAAATTTTGTGTCTGCTGATCAATCTTATGAAAACAAATATCTTTCAAAAATGTCTAACATAATCTTAAAAATTTCATCATAAAACTATCTTACTTAGAATATCCAATATTATTGGATATCTAACTAAGTTACTTTATATAACAACTCAAGATATGTAAAAAACATTACTGAAAAACAAGTTTTAAGAGAGACTTTGCTTCGTCAGTATTCAAATGATTCATATTCAATAAATATAACATCAATCAACAACAAATATTTACTCACCCTTCAAGAATTTAGAAATCTTCTGGTAAATGGATACTGAAAAATTTAAATGTAGTGTAACGGTTAACTATAGATAAATATTTTGGTGGTTTACCCTTGATCTAAAAGATTGAAAGACAATTTAACGGCCTCTGTTATAGCACATGGACTATCTGTATAAAGAATGTTAAGGAAACCAAATAATTATATATTATGAATAAAATAACATAAATAGAGGTTGATTCTTGAAGGAAGGTATATAAAATTATTACATATTTCAAAAATATTTTCTACCTGGTCCTGAACAAATTTCTCCAACAGTTGAACTCCTTTTTTGATTAGGTCATTTCTCTCATTTTCTAAATTCAACTGTTTTCTTCGCATTTTCAACCGTTGTTCATACCTTTCTTCTTGACTTTTCATCCACTGTTCATTTTGATATAGTTTTTGCACCTGATAGTTTTTTTTGTCAAACCTCATTTGGTTCAGAATCTCATCTTTCCTATATTTTGTTTGTACATATTTAATTTTTTCCTTTCGTACAACTGATGTGGGTGTCTCTATGTGCCTTTTTGGTTGGTGTGTTAAGGTCGACTGAAAAGTTGGACATACGTCTTTCTTTTCAGGTTCCTCCACAAACAAAATATCGTAAGTCTGTTGAGGCACTAATACTTCAGAATTATTCAGCACAATTTCTGGGTAAACACTTCTGTTTTTGCAAAAAATGTCATCCATTGCTTGAAGAAATTCCACGTTCCTTCTTCCTCTACCAGTACTATTATTGTTGTCTATAGTTTTTTATAATTTCTATAGAGCACCCGCCATTTATTCTTACAATTTGCAGGGGAATAATTTAAACTGCGTTCATTCTGCATTCGACTTGAAATGATATTCCACATTTTTTTGAGGTTTTTCGCATCCATGTCACCGACCTTAGGCCTCCAATGCATGAAATAATCGATCAGTATAAGGGTGTCTGTCTTCTCCCATTGCTGAATGCCGGAAATATTCTCGTTTCTTCGTGGTGATTCTTATGTAGATGATTCGTTGATGATAAATTGAGGTAAAACAACAAGAAACAAAAAAAAAATTAAAGCACACTAAAAGTCATGTTTTTTTGAAAATTTACCAGAATTATTATTCGAATTCATGTTCTCGAACTTCGATGAACCAAATTTAACCTAAACAAAACAAAGTTTTAAATTCAGATATGGCAGATTATCTGTGGATGACAAGTGAGAATTCATGTTCAAGCAAATTCCCTATCCAAACCAGTTTGCAACCACATCTAAGGATGAACATGCTCACTTATTAGTCCAAATATTGGTTTCGGACAGTTCGAAATATCGATGCTGAAACAAACCTAACATCAGCTTCAACCCGTTCTTCAATCGTTACGCAGCTCTTATATTCATTAATTTCATCAAAAATTAATCGGGCTACTGTTGAAGTCAATGAAGAACTGAACTACCTAGCAGAAAGTTCTTTAAACACCATCTTTTGTTAAATCCTAAAAAAACAAGGTTGTCGTCTTCGGAAAGTTTTCAGTTAATGCGCTTGATCAATTGGCTATCGGGGTTAATGGAAAAGAGAAGTAGATACTGTCACGTCAGCTCTCAATTTGGGAGTTATTTTAGATCCAGACCTTAGATTCATCGAACATGTATCAATTAGAAAAGCTTATGCTGCGTTCAGAGAATTATATTCTCATATACATGAACTGACAGAAAAGACAAATATCATACTAACTGATTCTCTTGTTTTAAGCTACTTCAATTTTTGCGATGTTGTTTTGAGACTAAGCTTGCGTATTATTGAGGATACAAGGATTCAAAGAGTCCAACGTTCTCTCTTTGAGGTTCATCTATGGGATTAGAAGGTTTGAACCAGTTATTCATAAATTGAAGTGGTTGAACATGGAACATTGACGGGAGTTCCACTCCGCAGTTCTGTTTCATTTTGTTGTATGGTACAAATTGCCCCATTATTTATACCATAGTATAATAGTCCGGTCTATTTACACATTCAAGTTTACATAAATTCCCATAAAGCTGAATATTGGCATAGTTGTTCAAAACATCATTATAAAGAAAATCTCAAAAGTCCTCATCGTTCTGAGGTGTGCTAAAAATTTGGCACGGGGTCAAAGGTCAAAAAAATGAGTTTTTTGCGATTTTTAGCGAAACGGTGAGTTTTTTCGCAAAATTACCCCAGTACAAAATTGTAGATCACAAAATTCTCTACAAAAAATATATCAATAATTTTTTTCCTAAAAGCCACCATTTTGGAGATATAACGTTCCGAAAAGTTGGATCAGTCGTAATCCCTCTATTTTGCACACGTTTCCACGCCACCTATGAGGTAGTGTACAAAGCGCGTTTTTTTTAACGTGGTTTCCCCAGTAGGCCTATTCCACGGGTCTGCTGAGATTTTATATGTTTTAAAACTATTGCAAAATAATATTATATATTATAGTGGGCAAAAACAACGGCGGTGTAATTAAATAAAATACTTAAAATAAAAAGTTAGTCGTCTGATTCATAACTGTCCAAGATTTCTGTTTCTTCTTCTTCTTGATCTTCTTCTCCTTCTTCTTCCTGTTCATCCTCTTGTTCTTCTTCTTCTTCTTGTTCTATTTCACACGTAAACTGCCCCAATAGCGATTCCTGATCGGTATCAAACGAATCTTCAAGAGTTGGTGACTCAACATTCGAGCATGATCGGCCTTGACAGTGTGTGCATGCCAGGGAACAAAACAGTCCAACTTTTCTGCAACCACATTTTGCACTACAACGTTTCTTGCAGTTGCAAAATATTGTGTTGAGAAGTTTCTCAGGTGCTGGTGGAAGTAAAGTTTGAACTGGCTCTAGTGTATACGACCCTAGCCACGCGGACAATAGAATAAAAGACAGATGTTATCCCAAGGTTATACTGACGTACAAATTTAGGAACGGGGTTTCATTATACCTGAGATTCTCGTAGTTTAACTTGTATTTTACATAAGCAAGTTACAATAAATAATAGCGAACTTATTTTAGTTCTATTACACCTTTAGTGACTTTCATATGTGGCGTACGTGTGCAAAATAGAGGGATTACGACTGATCCAACTTTTCGGAACGTTATATCTCCAAAATGGTGGCTTTTAGGAAAAAAATTATTAATATATTTTTTGTAGAGAATTTCGTGATCTACAATTTTGTACTGGGGTAATTTTGCGAAAAAACTCACCGTTTCGCTAAAAATCGCAAAAAACTCATTTTTTTGACCTTTGACCCCGTGCCAAATTTTTAGCACACCTCGAAACGATGAGGACTTTTGAGATTTTCTTTATAATGATGTTTTGAACAACTATGCCAATATTCAGCTTTATGGGAATTTATGTAACCTTCCTCCTGATTTTAGGCTTAAATAGACCGGACTATAAAGTACAGCTGTGATGTGATTATCTTAATGTTAGATATACGGGTAGGCTTCCTCCTCCTTTGCATAGAACTGCCTTATTACGACGTTAGTTTTCTTTCTGCATATACTCCCTATACAGGTGGTCATTTGGAACAATACATACGTTACTTTGAATAGTTTACATTATTTTCTGGATGTTCCCTATAATTACTTACAGATCTGGTGTATTTAAATGTATTGGGTTTCTGTTTGAGTTACCTTTCTGATGATGTTCAATATCAAATTGCTCAAAAAGAATCACCGAATTCGAAAATTTCAACTAGGATGTTTAGAGAAAAAAAAGGTTTTTAATTAAAACACATTTCCTATTAAAAACAAAATTGGGGGTTGTTGACGCCCTCAGGTGGTTTTTTCGGAACAATGTCGTCATAGGAATTCTTTCTCCTGACTACAGAACTTGAAAATTATTTTTGGATACTTCGAAACTCTTAGGTTCTTGAGTTTGGGTGGTTCCAGTGTCTGTTCAACATCACCTTTTAATGGTAAGTTCAATATTACATTATTTCGTGAATAGTGAACTGATTTAAAAAATTTCAACTGGATTAATTTGGCTGATATGTACCAAAAATCGTTAATAAGGAGTATGAGCTATGGTAATAGAAAGTTCTAGAAATCAGGACAGTGTAACATACATCTGTATAACAATTCTATACTCAAACAAACTCGACAAGGTTTTGTAGATCATAGAGGCAAATTGCAGACATGCGCACGTTTCAAACTGATTTTCGTCAGTGCAAAATATACTAATTACTCCAAATCTGCCAAGTATCTATATTCGCTATTCATAGAGACTCCAAGATATTAATAATACACTAGAGCCATCTAGGGTATGAAAAATACATAAACAGAGAATTTAGGATATTAGTAATAAACTAACGCCATCTAGAGTATGCAAAATACATACAAGACATACCTTTACGTGTTAGTTCAAGTAAAGAAATGTATTCTCGATATTTTCACGTTACGAACCCAGAATAAACTTTCCTCATGCTCAAATCAGACCATAAATTGCCGTAATGCTCAAAAATTAGCATATTCATAATAAAATTAATTAATCCGGCTGATCTGTACCAAAATTCATTAATAAGGATTATGAGCTAGAAAGTTCTAGAAATCGAGACAGAGTAACATACATCTTTATAACAACTATATACTCAAACAAACTCGACAAGATTTTGCAGATCACAGGGGCAAATTGCTGACATGCGCAAGTTTCAAACTGACTGGTCAAATATGTCAAGTAACTATATTCGCTATACACAGAGACTCCAAGATCAGGATATTAATAATACACTCGCGCCATCTAGAGTTTGCAAAATACAAACAAGACATACCTTTGTGAGTCAAGTCAATCAAAGAAATGTATTCTCGATATTTTCACGTTACTAACGCAGAATAAACTTTCCTCATGCTCAAAACAGACCATAATTTGAACTGACGAAAACCAATCAGTTAGAAACGAGCGCATGTCTGCAATTTGCCTCTGTGATCTACAAAACTTTGTCGAGTTTGTTTGAGTATAGAATTGTTATACAGATGTATGTAATACTGTCTCGATTTCTAGAACTTTCTATTACCATACTCCTTATTAATGAATTTTAACTGGATTTTGCATCTCTTCCCTATTCAAAAAATGACTCACGATGGAAATTCGTCCCCCTCAAAACAGAAGTTGACCTGTTCTTTTAAATCTTCGAAAATTCTTCATTTCTGAGTTCTGGGAAGGGTCAAATTTTCGTTGGGACACCCTGTATAACAGCATATTCTAGCCTCAATCTTTGCAGGCTATCACGCTTCAATTTCGAATAGCGGAGTCTTTTGATTGGTCTGAATAATTAATATTGTGTTGGGTTAACTTCTGGGTTCTGTTTTTATATATTAGGGATATTCGTGGATATTCGTTGGTATAGTGTGCACTCTATTCTAAGTGTTCTCACATCATGCAAGTTGTGTGAATGGAGGGATAATATGAAGGTTTAGTCTCTTCCTCTTTATTATTTTTCTTGTTCTCGGGCCAACAAAAATAATAGTCTCATTGAAATAGGTCCATTTGCATTATCTAATTTTACATCTGATTATAACTAATTTCCAATTTCATTTGTATTTTATTTTTGATTCTGCAATAAAATAAATTATTATTAAATCGGAACAATGCAACACACGTCTGTATAATTTATCCCCAGCGATCAACGTGATAAACAAATCCTAATCGGGCTCGTTTGAGTTTAGAATTATTATAAAGATATACGTTGCGTTGTTCTGATTTGAAGAACTTTCTTTTATCATAGTTCATACTCCTCATTGATGATATTTGATGCAGATTATCAGCCGAATTAATTCATTTCAATAAAAATATGCTCATTATGAGCATCACGGCGTAACAGGATCTGACTTGAGAATGAGGAGTTTTCTGCGTTTATTACGTAAGAAAAAATCGGGAATAGAATTATTTGCTTGAATAGGCTAGCTGGGGTATATCGTGTATGTATATTTGCGTGCAATCGATGGCGCTAGTGTATGATAAATAGATTGGTGTTTCTGTGCAAAGCGAATATAGGTGCGTGGCCGATTCATAGTGGTCTGCAACTTATGTCTCAGGCATAATCATCATTGCATCAAGAAATCATGGAACAATCACAAAAAGAGGCAAAAATTACAGGACAATGGATGTATGAAATTTCATATGAACCGCGAAACATAGAATAAATATAGATCTATATATAAATATTATTAGATATCGTTCAAACAAAAAAGTGTGAAAATATCACATGACACTCCGTTGTTGTTATAAATGTTTTATCGTGCATGTGCTCTCGTGAGTCCTTTTTCGAAGAACATTCTAGAAAAAACGTTGACTTTTTTCGCGCTTTTTACGGTAAACTGCGTGTTTCCATTTCAAAATTTGAATATCAAAACAAATTGAAATATGTTTATCTTCTACAATTTTAATTTCCAAAAGAATTTTTTTATTCAAAAAACTTTTAGAATTAAATTAATGTCTAAAACAAGCACCGCTCACATTTAATAGACGTTTATAATCAAAACTCAATATACAATGTCAAATGAAATAAATAACCCAACAGATATACGAAAGTAATTAAAATTAATAAATAAATATTCAAAGGAGACAAAATTTTGTTTCTGGTTTTATATTCTTTGGGAAGTCCTTTAAGTGTGTTCATGTTTTTATAAGGCAAGTAGTATTTTTTAAAGATAAAACCAGAAACAAAATTTTGTCTCCTTTGAATATTTATTTATTAATTTTAATTACTTTCGTATATCTGTTGGGTTATTTATTTCATTTGACATTGTATATTGAGTTTTGATTATAAACGTCTATTAAATGTGAGCGGTGCTTGTTTTAGACATTAATTTAATTCTAAAAGTTTTTTGAATAAAAAAATTCTTTTGGAAATTAAAATTGTAGAAGATAAACATATTTCAATTTGTTTTGATATTCAAATTTTGTTATATTTCTTCTATCAAGTAAAAAGCCTTTCTATTTTATTTTATATATAATATATAATTATATTTTGGCTTCAATAAATCTCATTATAAAATGTCAATGAATTTAAGTAAACCTTAAAATAACTCACTTTTTTCTTTGATTTTGTTAGAACATAGATCAATCTTGAATATATAGTTGATCTGTAGTTCGAAGCTTAAGTCTTTTAACACGTGAGTGATGTAGGTTATGTTTATGATTTTGATATTTGTAATATTGAATAAGGGCTGAAGAAGGGATTATCTAGAATTATATTTGTTTTTTGAAGATATAGTGCACATTTTTTAGAGATTTTTGAAATAATTTGTTCGAATATTTAAATATATTAAATATTTCAAATAAATTATATTCTTTGGGAAGTCCTTTAAGTGTGTTCATGTTTTTATAAGGCAAGTAGTATTTTTTAAAGATAAAACCAGAAACAAAATTTTGTCTCCTTTGAATATTTATTTATTAATTTTAATTACTTTCGTGTATCTGTTGGGTTATTTATTTCATTTGACATTGTATATTGAGTTTTGATTATAAACGTCTATTAAATGTGAGCGGTGCTTGTTTTAGACATTAATTTAATTCTAAAAGTTTTTTGAATAAAAAAATTCTTTTGGAAATTAAAATTGTAGAAGATAAACATATTTCAATTTGTTTTGATATTCAAATTTTGTTATATTTCTTCTATCAAGTAAAAAGCCTTTCTATTTTGTTTCCATTTCGTTCAGATGTCTGTAATTTCGGAATTTTGAGCCGAAAATGGTCCTGGAGCGATCAAATTGGATTCAATTGAAAATAATCCGAGGTCACAATTAATTCTGTTAGTAGTAAGAAGTATGATCTATGTTAATAGAAAGTTCTTCAAACCGGAACACTGCAACATACATCTGTATAACAATTCTGAACTGTACAAATCCCGAATAAGTTTCGTTGATCGGGAACTTTTGTTTGAATACTTTTTGTGAGCTATATTTTCATTATAGAATTCACTTTAAAACATTTTTGGTTTGAATACTTAATCGATCAACCGTGTATAGGAGTTGGGTGTATCGTGTGCTGCCAGCTAACTGGTTATATTTGAATTTTTTTATTGTAAATTGAAAATTTTAATTTTATTGATTTTGATTTAGTGTAATAGAGAGGGTTCAATTTTAATTTCTAATTAATTCTTAAAAAATATATTGACACGAATTAATTTGAAGTATGAAATCTAACTAAACTGTCATATTCCCAAGTTCTATGATCTATTCTAACCTAATATCCGAATAAGTGCCGATAGCTCAGTGGTGAGAGCACAGGGCTGGTAACCGAAAACGCGTGGATTCAAATCCTGTTCATGTGGGAAAGAAAACTTTTCTAGTTGGACGAGTTTAGGCCATCATTTCACTGTTAGGTCGAAAATTAACAGTGCTGTGACCTAAAGTAACAATAGATTGCAGTAACAGCCTATCTAGAACACAACTGAACATCTAACTCGAATGAGCCTTGAAAAGGCTTGTTCGATCTTAGATCTTAACAGAAGATCTAGGAGTATCAGGATAATATCGGGTGTTTTTTTAGAGTGATAGAACTTTAAGTTGAAATAAAACACATTTAAATTAAGATTGAAGCCAGTTTTTCTTTATTTGAAAGATAGTTTTATTACATTTATGTTTTAAAAATAATTTCCGGCATATGTACACCACGACTAGCTCTGATGAACCGCATTCGACCAGACCAATTTTGGACCACTTTTTCGAATAATTCAGGCCTTATTTCATCACGACTTATGTTGGCATCCAAAGCGTCTATTGTTTCTGGTTTAGCAGCATAAACCAATGATTTGACAGAACCCCTAAGAAAATAATCCAGTGGAGTTATGCCGCATGATCTTGGAGGCCAATTAATTGGACCATTTCTCGAAATAATGTTATCGCCAAATCTTTCTTTCAATAAATCAATTGTTACGGTAGTCCAACTTGTTGTGAACGTCAACGAATAGACAAATCTGGATCATCATTAACACTCTGACTTACAGCAGCGTCTTGTTTTTGTTGTTGCATTCAGTAGAGAAAATGTTGTCCGAAATCTATCAATAGTTCGACGAATGAGCTGCTTTGATGGACGATTATGTTAACCTTAAATTTCTCGAAGTGCTCTATAAGTATGGCGAATAGAACACTGATTTTGTAAATAAATTTCAACAATTTGTAAACGTTGTTGCGGCATGAGTCTTTCCATGATAATATGTCAATGATTACTGAACAGAAATATTAAAACAACATGGCTTCTACCTTCTGCCAAATCACAGTTATCCCTATCGAAAATTCTATCACTCAAAAAAAACACCCAATATAAATATATAAATAAAAATCTAATTTTAATAAACATAAAATAAATTTTGAATCGAAAGTTTACACAATCAAAATTGTGTTTACCATTGGTAAATGTTTCATCAGTGTTCCTTTTAATATTGTCTTCTTTCTGTTTCAGGAATTTTTACTAGATTCTTGAAGTTCAACTGATTCTTCTAGAAGGTTTTTAATTCAAAGACAACCTTATTAACTTTCTTCCATCGGTTTTTCTTGGTTGATACTTAATTTGATGCTTGAATTTCTCCATTCAATATCCAGGTATTGTGGTTGTGGTAAACAATGTGTTTTTTCGTTTTAAGTAAGGGAAATGCATTCTTGAAGAGTAATTTTTTAATAGAACGACGTGGTCTCGACTTTGCAGTATTTCACACTGAATGACATTATCCGTTCCACTACTTTTTATAGTTTTCACGAAAAATTGAATTCCAAAGCTTACTAGCATTTGTCAAAATTCAAAATTATTTTCTGGTCTCGAAATATTCTATAAAATTAGCCTAATTTTTATCTAACGTTTGATACCCATTTCATATTAATCGATCGAGTTAAAGGCTTCCTTTTTATAAAATAAGTATTTCGAGTATCAAAAGTTTACAAATTTTTAACTTCTTATACTTCTAACTTGAAAATTACTCAAAATTACCTATGAAATTGATTACATTTCTTAAGATCATATGCTATCACTAGTTTATCCATGCCTAAGCATCTTCGAGGATATATCTTACACATTTTCAAGATTACTGACGTAGACACTATGTTTCCTTAAATTAATTGAATTTTGATTAATTTTGTCGAATTTACATTACTTTAGTGAGTTCGATTTGATTTCGCTTGTTCATTGTCAATAATTTCACTCAAGTTAATCAGGATTCTTGATAATAAGAAATTTTTTTATCGTTTTCTTCACCAACTTTAAAATAAATATTCAAATTCAAATTTCTTCTATTTCTTGCAACTTTGGCTGTTTTAGACATTTAATAATTGTAAACTGAATAGAACCTATGAGTTCTATTTAAATTTTCTGAAAGGATTTCTGATATTTAAGTAACATTTAAAGAATTTTCACTCAACTAGTTGCTATGCACTCCGCACATGCTTTTTCACTAAATTTTGGCTTATAAGTATTTCAATGCATTAAAATATCTATAATTTTAACAGAATTGATCTTATTTAAACAATTTTGATCTGATTACTTTGCAACGAGTCGACTTATATGCTTGGGTAAGACTTTTCCTTGAAATTTCATTGAGTTTTATTGTACTAGTTTTTATAAAGTTTTATTCATAAAATCCATGACAGTATGTTAATGAGGAAAATCCGTCCAATAGTTTCACAGTTATTTATGTTTGAAATTTGTTTCTATTTTTCGCAATATTTTCGAAACAACAAATAGAATCGATCTCCAATTCGACATTTCCAAGTAGAATAATAACACGTAAATTCGTGTGGAGTTTTGTGTGGATCGTATGATTATATAGTTTAAAAAGAAAATTGTAAGCAGATCTAAAACACTATTTTGAACGGAAAAAGATGGAGTCTTTAAACTTCCGGGGTTAGTCTGGGGCCTGAACATCTCGAAAGAGTTCGTCATCTTATGTGATTCAAAGGTTCAAAGAAATTTTCAGGAAGAATGATCTGAATAAGCGCGCAATAGCTTCTAACCTCTCGTCAGTATTTTACTAGATTTTTCAAATACGTCTGAAGAGCGATGTGGTGCTATCAAGTAACTTACATTGCAGATTGTAATCAGTGATGTAAATTGAACGTGAACCTCTATTAACTCAATGACTCATTGCTTCTCCACAACCTACTTTAAAGTGAAAAGTCCGCACAGGGCTTCCTCAATTACAGCATTGAATTGGTTCGGTTGTAATTTCCTGATGGATTTAATCTGCAGCATTTGATCTGAAAACTGACGATGATTACCTGAAAGGCTTCTAATTCACCGAATGAAATTGAATCTACCGGTAACTGAGATCGAACAAATCTTCCAGATTCTCATTTACTTCGGAAATAATTGTTATTTGAGGGCATTGTCGATCGGGTTTGTGCTGGGGTAGGTTCGGTATTGATTCAGTTTCAATTTATTCGAAGTCTGAGACCAGAGGACCCTGAATGAATGAAAATTGAGTCTGGCGAATTGATACAGGATGATCAAATGAAGGTGTTGATGAGGATGAGGTTTCGACGATTGCTGATATTTCAAGGAAAACAATCTTTTTGTATTCCACAGATGAACAGAACAAGTTGATCAATGATGGATGAATGTGTATTATAATGGAATAATACAGACAAAAAACATGGAGGATTGAAATAATATTTTAACGAATTCATATCAAGCAATGCTTTTTTGTATTCATATTCATATTCATTTATTTCGTCAAAATCTACAGGAGATGTCAAAAAAGTGTATAAACAAAAAAAATGTTTCACATGAAAACAGTTACTCTAATAAATTACATTTGACAAAAATATAAATATATTTACATATAATGACAAACACGCTGAAATTTGATGTCAATAAATTAATAAGGGATTTGTTAAAACTTTTGAAGCACAAATTCTTCCACTGAGTAGAATACACCTTTTACCAGAATTTTTCTGATTTCATTTTTGGAGTGCACTCTAGATAGTGTTTTCAAATGCTCGGGTAGTATGCTGAACATTTTCAACCAGTTATATATGTGCAAATTTTGGGTTTTCTTCAGACGGTGAAATGGTGGCAGATATTTGTCCTTTGTTCTGGTGTGGTGGCCGTTAACTTCTTCTTGTTTATGGAATTTGTCCTTGTTTTCAAAGATGTACACAAGACACTAGAGTATGTAACATGACGAAGCTGTAAGTATACCATATTTTCTGAACAGTGGTCGACAACTTGCAATTCGGTCCGCACCAGCGATCAGCTTTTTTTTTGCTTTAGGAAGATGCTGCCGGCTTGTGAAGATGAACCCTATAGGATAATGCTGTAGGTCATCCTTCCATGAAAATGTGCATGATATACAACGAGTGCTTCGTTTTCGGTAAGTGTATTCTTTATTTGCCTCATTGCGAACAATACTGTAGAAAGTCTTTTACTTAATCCGATTAAGTGATGTTCCCAGATTAGATTTGCACCAATTCTTACCCCAAGTAAGGACATAATGTCCTTACTGCGACGTTTCGTGGTGATAACTATCTCCTGTGTCTTTTCGGTATTGACTTTCATTTGATTTCCTTCGAACCATTCCACTGCGTCCTTTATTGTTGCCGCTGATTTCTCATCGAGTACAATGTTAGTGCCAGCCCTGTTCAAGAATGTTGTATCATCGGCAAATAGGATTTGATCATCCGCAGCAACGTTATACATCAAGTCGTCTATATACGCTAAAAATAGAATAGGTCCGAGCACTGATCCCTGAGGCACACCCACGGTGGTTCTCCTTTGTACTGATAGTTTTCCCTCAAAATCTACAATCTGGTACCGATCTTGTAGATAAGACCTGAACAGGTTTAGCGCTGGCCCTCTTATACCAACATACTCTAACTTGAACAAAAGATCCCCATGATCGACACAATCAAATGTTTTCTTTAAGTCCATACAGGTCAAACTCACCTCTTCAGCATCATCTCTAATATCTGGGGGAACTACTTTATAGTGAAACTACTCTCATATTTGAATAAATATCTGGAAATTTAAAATTTTATTATTCAATATATCGTTTCAAAAGGTTTTTTTTAAAGTAATGAATGACTCAATCTGAAATTAGAAAATGTTTCCCAAAAACACTTCAATGTAAGAAATAAAAATATCGCATATTGATAAGAGTCTATGAGTCAAAAATCGAAATAAACATAATTTGTGAGACGCGAACAATGGTCGAAGGAGGAAACCTATTAATGATGCTATTGATAAAAATAAAAGTAGAAAGAATTTACTGCCTCATTTAACAAGCACAGAAATTTAACGTCTGACACCAACAGAATATTCAGAAAAATTATCGACGTGTAGTTACACCTGCATTTGCTTTTCTGAACATAACTTGAGTTTCATTATCAATACATAATTCATCATTCCACGGCAGCGTGAATGAATTCCTCTAATAACGCATGTACTTCGATTAGAGCTTCCAGAAATTTCATTAAGGAAGAATGAACGCTCAATCGCGAGATGTCAGCGCCTCATATCTGCGTCATCTTCGATGGAAAACCTTCTAATTTCACATACGTCAACCGCTTTTCATTTGCGTGATAAATTTCGACAACAACATGCTCTTATAATAAGATTTCTCCCGTGAAAGGTGGAATAAATTGATTTCGCATTTCTGGTGACATATTAATGCACGCATTATCAACGTCTGTATGGCGTGTCTTGCTAGGTGGTGATGGTCTTAGTGAAAGCAGGAGTGGATTTTAATCAAATTTCATGCAGGGCTTCACCTTTCCAACAGGAAAGTTTGGTTTAAGTACAAGGTGTCCAAAATCTGAACAAAATGCAATTACATCAGATACCAAGAGAGAGAAGATATTTCGGTAAAACACCGCGGAAAGAACACACCGCATGTCAATTCTGATTTGAAGATTTGCGTGTTACTGTTATTTATTAGCACAGAAAAGCGCAATCTTTCAGAATACGGAAGGGGTTCAGGTCTATCGGAACTGTATTCTATCAGAACAGCTAAGGAGAAGAAGATATCAAAAAAAAATTGAAGAAGTGATTGGATTACTCTGAAAAGTACAACGAAGGGTTCCACAATCGTTAAAAAAAAACCGATTTGATATTTTTTATGGAGAGAGTAAAAACATAATGAAATAAAATTATGAATATTGGAAACTTCCACGTATATTGCAGTTTACATATCCTTCATCATCTTCTGTAATACCAACACGATTTCAGATAATAAGGTAATGACAATCCATAACACCATAGAGAGAGAAGTTCTCAGATTCTCAATTTCCACAGAAAATCATTGTTTGGCAGATGTTTATGGATTCGCGATTAAAAAGCCACTTTCTCGACATAAGAGCCTGCTACATTTCTCATCAGCGTGTCGTTTCTAGTTGTACTATGTGTAAATAATGAATCTGATGAATCTATGAAAAGGAAATACAACTAAAAGCGATCGGCTTCGCATTTATTCATGGAATATAAGGTTAGCAGATTCTCCGCATTAGCATCAATAAGCTGCAGAGCTCCAGAGAGTCAGATGTACTTGTACAGTTAAACTTTTTTTAAGGAGGACGCTCTTTAAAAAAAGTTTAACTCTACAAGTACATCTGACTCTTTTAGAAAATACAAAATAATCTTCAATCATCCAATCTGTGGAAAATAAAGTAAGCAAAAATCACGCTATGGAAATGATTGAAGACATTCATTTTCGATCATATGGAGCTTCATTACACTGCGTAGTTGATTGATCAATATTTACCGATTGATTCATATTAATCATTTTTTTCCGGCGGTTCGTTAATTTTCGGACGACAATCGTATTACTTCACGGATCACCCCGATACGTAATCCACAGAAGCATTCCGAGACCAAGGTGGACGGAGCTTGTCTTAGCTTGATCGATGGGCTTTGCCCATCGCGAACTTTATGGAAGAATGTTTAGCACTACGCAACTGTCAACGCATCTGTGGTCCGTTGCCATGATGCTTACCGTTTTAATATTGCATTCTTCTTGTAGATTAACTGAAAAGTAAAAATTATACTTCATGTGAATGTATTGAAACAAAAAAATTAAGTTTCACTGGAATGTGGGAATATTACCAAATAAACTTTAACCAAACACATTGACATATTGAAGTGAGGTTAAATAAAATATTGAAGAGATTTATTTAGATTTAAATCTATAAAAGTTCCGGAGAATTAACTCCAGCTATTTTCTGTAAAATATCATAGATTATTTCCACAATTCATTAATTTGACGACAACTGTTTCGCAAACCTTGTGACTTCGCCAAATTGATGGTTATTTGTATCCCTTTTTGCATATATTTTTCGTATCTGTCCACCTCTCTCCTAAAGTTATTAGCTATAATATATGAGAAGTGAAGGTATAATTTTAAGATTTAGTTCAAAATTTATCGTTAAATTAACAAATTGTGGAAAAAAACTTTATTATTTCATTTAATATTCGGAAATATAGGCCATATTTCATTGTGGAAATAATGAATTTTTATCAACTAAGGAACGATTCAATTAAATTTTCGAAGTAAGGTTGGTTAGGGTGAAAATCGATTATTCAAATTCTATCAATCATGAAAAAAAACTTCTTTATTTATATTTAAACGGGTGTATTTATTGCTATTTTCAATTTTTACCACTATCCAGAAATATTTGAGTGCTTCGTTTCAAAAGGAAAGCACTATATATCAACCAACAATTCATCTATTTGCGACTTCAGTTCTTCATTAATCTACTGGCCCTTTTTAAACTATAGTCGGACTCTTGCAAGCTCATTCAAATCGGAAAATACGAAGATTGGAGGACATATTCTGGAAAGATTACTGAATACGATCATTACGGTCCTGGATAATTCCGAAACGATAGCTCTCAATACATCAGAGTAATGATGAAATCTCTTGTTGACATTATTCTGTGAAACATTTTAAGGAAAGATACCATTTGGGGCATCTTATTCGTAAATTCGCTGACAGATTGAAAGTTGTTGAAAAGCTGAAGGATGTAAATCCCCCAACTCTCAATATTATTACGGTTTATCATAGTTGAACAGTTGCGCAATATATTAGATTAATTCTGAAACTTCAGAAAAACTAGAATAATAAAAGATGACATTTTCAACGAAAAATGTACAAAATTTTAGCGTGACCAAGAATATAGTTATCCCGAATAACGATTCATCAAGTCGGTAGATTGGCTTGAAACATTCAAGCTTGGCTTAAGCCTATAAACAGCTTGCTTTAAAATATATAAGCTTTGCTTGGTTTTGTGAAAGGCTAGGCTTGAAATATAAAATCTCGTCTTGATATCACCTTTTTCAAGATCATCAACTTCCGATTCTTTCATTACTCAAATTGTGATTAATTTCGTCAATATAATCTCTATTTCCTTTTCGTTATTGTCAACCTGAAGAAACGATATGTCTCTTAACCCACAATATGCATTTATAGTACTATTCACCAAGAAACGGAATCTGGATGGATTAGAACCACCTAAAATCTGTGGTGAAACAATACAATTCTCTTATGAGGCAAAATACCTGGGAAAAGTCCTGGACAAAAGTCTAGGTGTGGAGTGCACACCTGCACAAACTGTGTCATAAAGCCAGAATGGAATTCTGGACTTTTACCGCAAATCTGCGGTAAAACCTGGGGTTTAAAGCCCAGGCAGATGTATTGACTATACACTATGGTAATTGGACCACAGATAACGTATAGCGCTGTGACGTGGTGGAAGAAGGGCCAACTAACGATTGGCCAACATAAGCTCACTTGGCTACAGAGTCCGGTTTGCCTTGCAAATACAGGTGCGTTTCGCACCACACCCACGGCAGCCATGGAAGTCCTACTAAATCTACTACCCCTGCACCTGTTCGTGCAGAGGGAGGCCCAGCAGATCACATACAAACTTCATCAACTGGCGATCGACAGCCAAGAGGCAATAGTGATGGAATGCTCAGGACTGCTGGAGGAGCTTTTAACGGACAGCACTCTATCGATCCCCTCGGATCTAATGTCAAAAGTCACGAGCCAACAACGGCATTTCAATGTAATCGTCCCCAGCCGAAACGAGTGGACCCAGCATTCTGAGGTTCTATTGAGGGCCGACCTTGGCTTGTTCATAGACGGCTCGCGAACGACGAACGGAACGGGAGCAGGAGTCTATGGGAGCAAACCAAGAATCAGCACCTCATTAAGTCTCGGTCAGTTCACAACCATATGCCAGGCAGAACTATTTGCCATTAAGATCGCGGCGAATCTGCTAATAAACGGCAAATCCATCACGGAAATATCTAAATATTAAGAGATAGTCAGTCAGTACTGAAAGCTCTAAAATACAGCTGTTGTACATCGAAAACAGTCTGGAGTTGAAGCACGGCTCTAAACAGGTTAGGTATGTATAACACAATCACTCTTGTTTGGATACCGAGCCACTCAAACTAGGGTAACGAAGAGGCAGATCGGCTGGTATTTGGTGGAGCCACGCTGCCTCTGGTAGGCCCGGAACCATTCCTGAGAATACCACATAACGTGGCTAAGCGGAGGATAACAGACAGAATAAACTCAAAACTAGAGTCTTTCTGGTTAAGCCATCCTGGCCTGCAAATTCGAAGGCTTTGCTTGGCTTCGTACTAAAAAACGGCAGACGTGGCGCTAGGTCTGAAAAAGGCCAAACTCAGAAAACTTGTCGGAATTATGACATGTCATTGCAGGCTCAAGGCGCATTTGCACAAAATCGGTGAACCACAATAGTACGCTCGGACGTAGCGTTAGGATGGACAGACGCCCGCTCACTATAAATAATAATACCAATAAAAAACAAACTGAAAGTTTCAAAATTGCGAAATGCATTTTGTGCAATAATAAAACAACACAATTTTCTTCTGATGCAGAATTTTTTTAATTGAAGAAGAGAAAATTAAAAACAAACTCTGCAGTAATTACACTATAAAGTATACTCCATATTTATCCCGGATGGCGCAGTTCAACTGCATATGTTATATCTGTGAGTATGATTTTTTCTAAGAAGCAATAACTTTTTTAACTCAAGCAATTACAGCAAAGTCATAGCAAAAATTCAGTTAACTGTGTTACAACCGAAAATTTTCGATAAAACGAAAGATTTATGAAATAATTGCAAATTACGAAAGTCATCGCAAAAATTTAGTAAACTATGTTACAACCGAAAATTTTCGATAAAACGAAAGATTTCTGAAATAATTGCAAATTACGAAATGACCCTAATTGTATGCTAGGCAGTTTATGTGAAACACTACTCAACCCTGAAATTCCAACTGTTAATTTACGAATTTTCATAAAAACTCTAGATTTTGAGCACTCGTATAATTTCAGTTGAAAACCGTATATAATAGTTTGGAATATAGAAATCTATTATTTTTTCGGTAGATGACTGTAGTGATCGATATCTCGTAAAATAAAGATCAAACAATTTCAGAGTTATGCTCGTTGCGAGTTACGAGGTGTTAAAAATTGAAGTCAACTGAGAGAAAATTCGATACAGTTTTTCTTTGATAAGGGTAAAAAAAAGGCATGTGGATGAAATTGTGAATGGTGTTTATGGTCCCGATACTGTAACAGCTAATTACGTGCAATTTTAGTTTCACCTCGCACAGCTAATCGTAGCATCACCCACGAGCTGGGGATCGTCCATAAAATAGTTTTAAACCATTTGCGCAAAGCTAGATTCAAAAAGTAGGTACATGTTTGGGTGACACACCAATTAACACAAAAAGCATGATGAATTAAATTTCCATCTGCGAAACCCCTCTCCAAACGGAAAGAAATCGAGCCATTTCTCAAACAGGTGACTCGGGATGAGGAGTGGATCATATACGTCAATACTGTGCGAAAACGAGCATGGTGAAGCAGCTAAACGATGGCCAAACCAGGACTAACGGCCAGGAAGATTCTACTGTGCATTTGGTGGGACTAGAAAGGAACCATTTATTATAAGTTACTTCCATAAGGGCAAACACCAAATTCATATCTCTACTGATAACAATTGGACTGTTTGAAGCTAGTGATTGACCAGAAACTGCCAGAATTGACCAACAGGACCACGCCAGGACACACACGTCTGAAGTGAGTCACCAGAAACTCTGCAAGCTTGGCTGGGAAGTATTAATCCATCCACCGTATAGTCCGGACCTGGCACTAGCGATGACCACATTTTTTCCCGCATTGTAAGAATTTCTGAGTAATAAAAAATTAGCATCAAGAGAAGATTGTGAAAATCGATTACTTGAGTTTTTCGCCAATAAGGACCAAGAGTCCTATGAGAGAGGCATTATGAATTAACAAATGAAATGTCAGCAAATTATAGAACGAATCTAACTATATGAAATACATACATCGTCAAAAGTCTTTGCCCCCCTCCCCCCCATTAACTCTTAACTTTTTTAATGTAACATGACAATTTTTTATGTGTGGAATCTTCACTATCTTACCACTTAAATGAAAACAATCTTCTTCTTTCTCGTTTGTTAGGCTCATAGCCTGTTTTCTCCAACTCAATCATTCATCTCGTTAGATGTTGAGATCCAGGATTCGCGCCACCTTTTAGGTGGTCGACCTATAGGCCTCCTGGTTTCCGGAATACCATCCCGTGCGATTCTCGCTATTCTATCATGAGCCATTCTTCCCACATGTTCGTTCCAAGCTCTTCTACGTGTCCGTCCCCATCTCACTATGTCGCTCACTCCGTGTTCCCCGCGTATTGTCGAATTACGAATACCATCTCTCAGTATACCTCCCCATATTCTTCGGAGTACTCTCATTTCGGCAGTTCTAAGAATTGACTTTGTTTTGCTATTATCCGCTCTCGTCTCAATGGCGTACGTCAAGATCGGTCGAATACAGGTCTTGTATATTCTTACTTTTGCTTCCTTGCTCATGTATCTGTTATTCCATATCACATCCGACAAGCTTTCTGAAATTCTATTCGCCTTGTTTACTTGGCTTCTCACTTCTCTTGTTCTATCTTGATTTGCAGACATCTCGATTCCCAGGTAGTTAACGACCATGACCTGCTCTATTGATTTATTTTTCACTACTAGCTTGCATCTTACGGGCTCTTTGCTTATTACGGTAGTCTTGGATGAAAACAATAAATCAGCAAAATATTTTTCTTGTTTGGGAAAAGTTAATGCGAAGTTAATCAATTTTCAGCGAATAACGAGAGTTGTACTATTGAGAATATTCCGTGGAAAATGCCGGGACGTCTAATTCCTCAGTTTGACCGGACAAGAATAGTAGCCCTACATCAGGAAGCTTTGTCGAACCATCAGATTACGCAACATTTGAATATTCCACGAACTTCAGTGAGGGGCATAATGGCCCTTTTCCTGGAAACCGGCAGCATTGCCCGGAGACCGATGCCTGGTCGACCCAGAGTAACATCTGCAAGGGAAGAACATTATATCGCAAATTTTACTCGAATCGAACGGTATCTGTAACAGCCCTTCGAAGTCATTTTTTGAGGACCTATAGACGGGTAGTCTCAACCAGTACCATAAGGAGACGGTTGCATTCCTCAAATTCAAGGGCAAGAAGACCTCGGCTATCACCTGCTCATAGAGCTACCCGTCGGCAATGGGCAGAATACAACCAAGACTGGCTATTACCACAATGGCGCAACGTACTTTATTCGGAAGAGTCAATATTCGGTTTACAAAGTGATAGTCGACGAGAAAGGGTTTGGAGAGGTCTAGGCATACTAAAACGATTCAATTTCGCCCGGTAAGTTGTGTCCTTTTAAGGCGGATCAATGTGCTGGGGGGTATAATGTTCGGTCGCCCTACCACTCTTATTATCGTTGAACGAACAATGACTAGTGCCATCTACGTAGAAAACATCATTGAACCAATCATTATTTCTCTGTGCAACAAATTTGTGGATAATTTCATTAATAAGGATGATAACGCCTCACCACACCGCAAGCGAAGAGTTCAAAACATTCTTCAAGAGAACAATATCCAGAGAATGCACTGGCCAGCAAACTCACCAGACATTAATCCAATTGAACACGTATGGGATTACTTAGGAAGAGTAATATCCAATCGCCAAAACCCACCTTCAACTTTTCGGGAATTAAGTTTTTCCCTTCAGGAAGAATAGAACGATATGCCTGAAAATTTCATGAATGACTTGATTCGTGGGATGCCTAGGCATATAGGGGAGTTGATTGAAAGAAGAGGTGGTAATATGGACTATTGACTTTCGATTCAGTTGTGGAATAACTATAATTAATCAAAAATAAATAATCGATAAATTTAGATTTTTTCTCATTTTTCCTATTTTGTCTCTTCCTGCATAAAGCAAAGAGTACCAAACAAAGATTTTCTATCAAATATCTTGCAGTTGAAATAGAGAAAAATATTTATCTCTTTTTCAGATTGTTTATGTCTTGAGAAACCTAGGGGGCAAGACTTTTGACGATGTTCGTAGAAAATACTTCTGCAACGAATCAACCCAAATGAAATTTAGTATTGAAAACACTTGCAATAAGATGAGAGAGGCATTTATTTAAAATTTCCGCATAATAATTTACTGCTTCTATGGAAAATATATTTCAATTGAACTTTTCCCGAGTGATTGTTATGAATTCCTGAATGGGATAAATTATAAAGATATTTCCGCTTACAGAACTGTTCTGAAAAGCGAGAAATTGTATTAATTATAAACACATTTTCAACGTGGTCATAACATAATTATATTAAATAATAGCAATATTCTAAACATTCATTCTGGGACGACACCGTCGAATGGCATGAAAACATATAAAAATATATAATTGAAAGGTAACAACTCGACATTTCAAATGTGAAAACCATAATTACATAATTGGGCGGTCAGCAATAATACTTCGGTACAAAGAGACATTGTCGATAAGGGACAATGAGATATAGATCAATGCTTATCCTGTTATAGGATCATACGTGATAGATGCATAGTTAACGTTTGACCACAAGTGTGAATAGTTGTTTGTGCTGGTTATTTTTGATCAAGGTACATGTTCATTAAGTAGCGTTCATTTTGTTTCTCTTCATTTCTTATTGTCGGTCGCTCAGAAACGATTGGACACCACTTCATCGAGAGTAATTTTTTATTATATTCCGCTTCGACACCTGGATCATTAGCGGTTTTGGTACAATATAATTTTACATATTACTTACAAATTTAGTTTTATTATGACAAAAATTAGATGATGAATCAAATTGTTCTGCTATATCTTGACTCCAATTGCTCTGAGAAATAATATTGTGTTGAAAGCTTCTGGTCTGCAGATGTTAAGGGCATCATCCATTTTGGAGCTAACTGCATTGGATTTCTTTTGGTTTCATATAACGAGCAATTCGTTAGTATATGCTTAACTTGGACGTTACATGAATTGCATTGTGGTGGGGGTTCTTTCTTCAGTAAGTATGAGTGTGTGAATCGTGTATAACCAATTCGAAGTCTTCTCAATGTCACAAGTTCACTTCTTTTCATCTTGATGGGGTAGGATTTGGCGGTAGAGTGGTCAATGTAGAAGAGTTTCGATCTTCTTTGGTGGAATGCAGTTGGCCATTTCAGTCTTATTTCATTTTTATATTTAGTGCTGAGATCGTGGGTAGTGATTTCTTCAGGTTGTCCCTCAGATATTGCTGTCTTTGCATATGTGTCAACTTTTTCGTTACCTTTGATTCCTGAGTATAAAAAAATAAAATGAAAATTCCATATAAAGGTTATTTTTGCCGTTGCTCGGTTTTGGTTCATTAAGTCTGAGATTTTATTGACGATTGGATTTTTGGAATACATATTCATAATAGCCTGTATTGAGCTCAAAGAATCAGAGCAGATAAGTGGGTTTTGAAAGCTTTGATTGACTGCTTATAGCAATAGCTTTTTGTATTGCTATAAGTTCGGCAGTGAAGATGGTACAATATTCTGGTAGTTTATCATTTGACATGTTGTGTTGGAAACATAAGCGCATCCGAGTCCTTCCGATGACTTAGCTGCATCCGTGTATATTATTTGGCAGTTTTTATAATAATAAATCATCTCCCTGAAATGTTGCTGTGAAATTTCTCTTGGAGTTTCACTTTTACTGTACTTTGTAAGATGCAGGTTGACCTTGAGTTTCTGTTTCCTATTGATCCCGGGGTAGATGAGTAGGTTCTCTATAAATAAATGTAGAGGGGAGGGGGGATGTCAACGAGTTGTTCACTAGGTAATATAACGTTTGAAGTTTCCATTGTTTTGATATAAGCGCTTGTATTTCTGGCTGATTATCTGATTTTGGCTTGGGTTTTGGGTGTCTCCAGAAATTCTTGCAGAGTATGTTAGCTGCAGCATTTGTCGGCGTAATGCTGAGGGCATTTCGTCTGTTTCTTTGCATAGACTATCTGTAGGACTGGTAATATGTGCACTTAATGCTAGTCGAAGTGCGGTATTCTGTATAACGTTGAGCTTTTTTAGGGAGGTTTTACTAACAGTGGAGTACAAGTTGATCCATAATCAAGCTTGGACCGAACTAATGTTCTGTGAAGCGTCAGTAGAGTTTTCTCTTCTGCTCCCCAGTGGTTATTAGATAAAACTTTCATGATATTTAGTCTTCGAATGCAACTTGCTTTGAATTCTTTGAGATGTTCCTGCCATGTGAGTCTTGTATCAAAAGTGATCCCGAGGAAAGTGTGTGATTTGACGTTTTCTAAAGGAGTATTCTTGAGTTTTGAAATGCAAGATTTGTAATGCTTTCTAGTGAATTTCGTCACTTTAGTTTTGATCTGTGAGCAGCGGAATCTGGATATATTTAACCATTCAACACAGGCTTGCAATAAATTTGTTTCAGAATTTCTACCACGACACAATATAACAAAGTTATCGGCGTATATTGACTGTTTTATAGGTGATTTTATTGAAGAAACTACATCATCTATGGCTATCAGGAACAGAGTTGTGCTGATCACCGAACCTTGTGGTAATTCGTTTTGTAAAATGTAAGATCTAGATTTATTGTTGCCTAGTTTGACTCTGAAGGATCTTTCGCTGATGAAGTTTTGTATATAATGTAGAATATTTCCACCACTGTTTTTTTCCTTCACTTTTTGTAGTAGGCGGTGCTTCCATGTGCTGCCATAAGCTTTCACAATGTCGAAAAAGACTGCTATTAATTCTTTTTTATCAGCAAAAGCTTCCAGAATTTCTGTATGTAATTATACCAAATTGTCCATTGTTGATCTATTTTACGAATTCCACTTTGATACTTTGATATTAACCTTTCCTTTTATAGTACATAACATAGCCTTTTATTTATAATTTTCTCCATGACTTTGCACATAGTGTTAGTCAGCGATATAGGACGATAACTTCTAGCTTCCATTTTGGAACATTTCGGTTTGAGTATAGGTATGATAGTCGCTTCCAAGAGTAATTTATGATCTACCACAGGGTAGGCGAACCTTTATGCATCAACGTGCCATTTTTTCTAAAAAAAAGTTTAATGGGGTCATTCGCGTGCCATCAAATAATTTTGATTTTCTGATTATTTGGAAAATAATAATTATAAATACTATCAAAACTCTTTATTAAATAAAGTAAGCAAAAGAGGTACATTTTGGTATGTTTATATTAAATTTCAGTAAAATTAGTGTGACTTCTGTTGCTGCAGGTTAGATGACAAATAATTTATGTTAGGGTTGTAAGATGTTACTTTTAGCAAAATGCATGCTGAACTAGATTCATCTGTCAAACGGTTTCTAACCGAGTTTTTAATGTTATTCATCTCTGAAAATAATGACTCGCAGGCATATGTAGATGAAAACATGGTTAAAATAGCATGAGCCAGCTTCTTCAAACAGTTAAATGTGTCTGGTAACGCATTCCATGTTTCCAGAAGTTTATTATTAGCATTTTTACTTAAATTACTTGTCGATCTTTCAGTTTCAATTAATTCCAACTCTTTCCTTGTTTCAATAAATTTTTGAATTCATATTGAACTAGATTGGGAATCAATCAGCTGCATTTCAAATTATTCAATTTCCAACCAATCAAATTGAGAGAAGTTCAGTTTATGAAATGACGTCACATCTGGGTACATAATGAACTTGAGTATTTCCAACAATTCTTTGAACTGAGAAAATCTCCCTAAAAATTCCTTGATTAAAGAATCAATCGCAGAAATAAATTCTTCAGTCATTTTTTCTTTGTCTGCTGTCTCGTGAATATCTAAATCATTCATATATTTTTTCAAGTTTGGAAAATACTTGTAGTTTCTTGTGATAATATCGTTTCTAAAAACTTGCAGTTTTGCCTCAAAAGCGCGAACGAGATCTATCATGGCAATAATTGTTTTGTTTGTTTCTTGAAGCTTTACGTTTAATGTGTTTAAATGTTGGCATATGTCTGTAAAAAACATCAATTTTGAAAGCCACATAACGTCCAATAACTGTGGGTATTGTGCAATTTTTCCCTCATTTTGCAAAAACAGTCTGATTTCTTCCAAGCAATCAACAAATCTTTCAAGTACATTCCCGCGACTCAACCAGCGAACACTATTATACATCAGTAAGCCATTATACACCGAGTTGACTTCGTCCAACAAAGCATCGAATTTTCGCTTGTTTAAAGCCTGTGACGAGATAAGGTTGACTATTTTTGTAACTACCGCCATTACATTATCAAGGGATATTAAACCACTCTTAGCACACAAGACTTGTTGGTGAATGATGCAGTGGAATTCAAGAATCGAATGTCCTACGTCAGCTTGAAATAAACTTATGAAACCGTTTTTTTTACCCACCATACTTGGAGCACCATCAGTTGTTACAGAAACAATTTTTTTTATATCAATTTCTTTTTCAGCAAGCGAATTTTTAACTGCCGTACTTATATCTGTTCCCTTTGTAGCTGTTAGCAACGATTTTATTGCAATTAATTCTTCCTTAATGACGTTTTCTACGCAATACCGAGCAAAAACTGCTAAACGTGCAGATTTAGTGACGTCAGTGCTTACGTCAAGACATAGCGATATAAAAGAAGCATCTTTAATGTCAATTTTTTGTTGATCTGTTATATTTTCGGCCAGTTTTAAGATTCTTTCTTTTATTGTGTTTCTTGATAGAGGAGTATCTTTGATGCGCTGAATTATCTTATCTTTATTGTCGAAATCTTCAAAAAGAGAGGGCGCGCATGCTAACCAGGCTTCCTTCAAAAACTCACCTTCTTGAAAAGGTTTACCATGCCGAGCAATGACATTTGCAGCCGCGTAACTTGCCGCGCTTGTATTACAATTTTTGCCAACAAATTTAATCATAGACGTTGACTGTTTATTTCTGTCATTCAATGCACTTGCAATAAATTCTTTTTGCTCTGCCTCGCTTTTTTGACTAACAGATTTATGATTTGTTTCAAAATGCCGTTTAACAGACGATGTTCTACATACCACTATTCCAGAACATAAAACACACACCTAATTCTGCGACGTGCCCAAAATATTGTGTCGCGTGCCATCAATGGCACGCGTGCCATTGGTTCGCCTACCCTGATCTACCATATCGTAGAATTAAGAAAGATGCAAAAAATACCTAGTGTTATTTCTTTGTTATCTCTTTAGAGGAGTATAATATTTCTTCAGTGAATTTGAATAAAGCGTTTTCCAAAAAGAGGTTTTATTTTGATACTGAGAAAAAAGGATATACTTTAAGAAGTATCAAAGGATCTTTATTTCATTGTAAGAAGAAAGGTATGCCATTAACAATGAACAATGAGATTAGGCACACGGCCGCCTCGTCTACGGTTACAGCTCAATATTCTTTTCATGCAATTTTCCATAATCAACTCGTTCATTTGCGGCTGTATTTCCCCGATAACTTCGCGAATTCCATCTTTAAGATCTTTAATCGATTGTGGAGCATTGGAATAGATCTTTTCTCTTACGTGGCCTAAAGAAAAAAGTCCAGAACTCGGTGACCAATTGTGAGCACCTCTTAGAGAAATAACACGGCCAGGAAACTTTTCTCGCAAAATTGCTATTGTTTCGTTGCTTTTGAGGCACGTAGCGCCGTCTTGTTGAAAATAAATGTCGTCCACATCAATATCTTCTAATTCCGGCAATAACAAATCATTAATCATTGCTCGGTAGCGAAATCGATTCACCGTCACAGTTGCATCAGCCTCGTTTTCGAAGTAATAATAATAATAATAATAAGTTTATTTACTCAACAATATATAGAATTAACAATAAATACAATGTGCTAGATTTAAGCAAATAAACAGTACACAATCCATGTAGTACCGTTTCCGGTACTGTCTATGGATATAGACTCTAAAACTCTCGCACATACATCACGGATACTTAACATTTCAACATTAGAGTAAAAACTTACACAATACAAATATTCAATTTAGTGATATTCAAAAACACATACATAGAGATCCATGAAGAAAGAGAAGGTAAAATTTGCTCCCAACCCAAAATCTTGCCAATCAGTGAGCGGAACAATCAGCGAACAAAAGTCCAATTTGTTAAGGACACCTAAAATTCTCAACCACTAGACAGGGTCAATCAACAAGTGAGTAAATCTTCTACCCTGTTGAAGAATCCACAACTTCAGTTCTCTCCTGAATCCATATTTCGACCGCATACTGCGCAACCTCTCAGGGATCAGACTAAAAGCTCTAGGTGCAATATACGTAAAGGATCTCTGACCAATAGACTTATTGGCTCTCGGTAAGTGAAAGTTGTCACTCAGTACTCCACGAGTGTTATATGGATGATCCAGTTTCCTGAGGAAAGTTTTGCCCTCCTTTGCAAAAACTAATATAACCCTGAGGAACAGCTGTCGTACGTCGAGGACTCCCAAGTCCATGAACAACTGATTCGAATCATATCGGGGAGGCTTAAAGGACATAATCTTCAAAAGTTTCTTCTGAACGACCATTAGAGGTGTAAGTATAGTTTTCCTTACACCACCCCATCCAACAATCCCGTAGCTCAGCAGCGACTCAGCCAAGGCAGCATAAACAAGCTTCAACTGTGATAAAGGTAGTATATATCGTATTTGGTAAAATTTGTAAAACAATGAACGGATCTTTTTTTTCAGATTAGTAACCTGTATGTCCCATCTTAAATAGGAGTCAATGTGAACACCCAGATAACGAACACCATCAACAATCCCAGCCTGTTCCGCACCGAAAGAAACATAATTATAGGAGGGCAGTGAGGCCCGAGATGGCGTGAAAGGTACGACCTTCGTTTTAGCTACATTTACTGTCAACAAGTTACTTCGAAGCCAGTTATTTATCCTTTGCAGATCAATCTCTGCCATATTCCTAACCTCAGTCCACGAGTCTGCGCAATACAGAAAGGTTGTGTCATCTGCGAAGGAAATCGCCGTACCCGGGGATTCCGAGGTGAGCAAACCATTCAAAAATAAAATAAATAATATTGGCCCAAGGACGGTACCCTGTGGCACACCACAGCAAACCCTTCTGCTCGAACTGATCTTTCCTCCGAGCTTTACCATTTGTCCACGATCGGTGAGGAAATTCTCAAACAGCTTCAGAACGACCCCTCTTACACCCAGGTGTTCAAGTTTTTCCAATAGCAGCCGATGGCTCACCGTATCAAACGCCTTCTTCAAATCTATAAAAATCCCCAAGCATGGCTTTCCATCATCAATGGACTGGTAAATCAATCTCGTGAGTTGTGCTATGGCATCCTGAGCACCAAGCCGCTCTCTGAACCCGAATTGATTCGGCGATAGTATTTTGTGCGCAGTGAGGTACTCCCTAAGGCGTGTCTCCACTATTTTCTCGAATATTTTTGAGAATGATGATGTCAACGAGATAGGCCTATAATTGTTCATATTATCCTTTTCTCCGCCTTTATGTACCGGTATTATGTAAGCTGTTTTAAACATATTCGGGACAAACCCCTGAGACAGGCACAAATTGAATACATGACATAGTGGTTCCAAAATGAAATCCTTCATGATTTTAATTGTTTCATTTCTAATACCATCCGGACCAGGTGCCTTGTTGTCCTTCAGTGATGATATGAGATTGTCTATTTCAGAGGTACTGGTTGGCTTGAGGAACATTGAATGTGTCCTGCGTGTGTTCTCAGTTCTATCGTTGTTTTCATTGTTTCCATCTTCTACATCATCTAATCTGGAAATTATATCAGGGCCCACGTCCGCAAAAAACTTATTAAAACGATCAGCAATCTCTTGAGTATCCGTTATTTCCTCATTTTCGTCCATCTTTATCCTTTTAACACCCTGATCTTTTCTCCCATACTTGTTCGTGAATTCATTCAGCACCTTCCATATGTTCCTAGATGATCCCATGTTTCGCTCTATTTCAGTCCTGAAATATGCACTCTTTGCCCTTCTCAGCAGCTTGTTCAGCTTGTTCCGATAATCGACAAAAGTTTTCCTGCAAGTCGCGTCATGCGGTGAATTCTTGTAAACCCTGTATAATCTATCTCTCGTCTTTATGGATATTATAAGTCCCCGAGTGATCCAAGGTTTCTTCTTCTTTTTTTCGTGAAATTTACTAATCGACGTTGAATCAGCTACAACATCCAACACTCTGGTGAAAAACAAACTCGTGGCATCTTCCGCATTATCACACTCATAGAGATCGCTCCAATCCGCCCGCTCCAGACAATTCAGAAGTCCTGTTTGACCCAGTATGCCGCGACTCTTATCCCCGCCTGATACCTCAGGTATCTCGCCCCGAAGGCTGGTCGAAGCTATGGTCGCATAGTGGTCCGTAACACACGTCTTGAGTATTATTGCCCTTGTGTTAAATTCGAAGCTCTGACACTTGCTACGTGCAAAAATGTGATCTATACACGTTATGGATGAGTCCGTGACCCTAGTGGCCCTATTAATGAGTGATATATACCCATTTTCATATAGTGTATTCTGGTACATATCTGACTCTGTGGTGGCCTGCATGATGTCTATATTTATATCTCCAACCAAGTATACATGTTCACAGCAAGTAAAAGACCGATCCCGCAAAACCTCATACAGACCGTCCACAAACTCCTCGACATTTGATCCTGGCGATCGATATACAGCAACCACACCGATGTTAACGCCCCCCACCTCCAGAATCAACTTAAGTGCGTTCGCAGGACCTACCCTTATATCGGATGAAACAAAGGAAATATCCTCTCTTATGTATACAGCAACACCGTCATTCTGATTCGCCCTATTCTGCGTTACCACCATTTTATACCCCTCAAGAGAAAACAGAGACCTGTCCTCCACCTTCCAGGTTTCCGTCAGAACAATGCAGCCCGGAAGATCGATCTGAGAAAGCAACACCTCAACATGTATGAAATTCTTCTGGATGCTTCTTATATTCATATGGAATACTGCAAAATGGCAACCCCTCACCTGTAGCATATTATCAAGTTCACCGATTGACTCCGCTTCCACTGTTACAACATTATCGCATACAAAATCATCAATATAAGGATCCATTCCTTTCTAGTTCTATACTATCCAAAAATAACTTTTTTTTTTTCCTTTTTCAGGTACCAACCAATGAAGAGAGAGTTAAAAAAAAAAAAAACAAAAACAAAGAATTTGAGTAATATAAATGAAACAACAAATGTAAAAAAAAAGACAATCAAATGAGTAAATGTGCAATATAAACAAAAATGCAATAAAATTATCTATTGGAACGAGTCCTACCTCTCTTCGCCTTTTCCAATATGCCCTGTCCCCTGATAGAACCACCAACTTTTGGAGTATTGAGTGGTCTGTGCACCGTTCCTCCCACAGATTCCCCAACTTCAGGTTTCCCTCGGACGGCTGCTGCAGATGGTTTCCCGGAATCGACCCTGGTCACAGAAACTTGGGCAGGTCTCGCATCCGATGTTCGTGCTGGTGTTGGTGGGGCACTATTCACTTTGCCCTTACTGCGGTTCTCGAGCTCAGTCAATTCTTCAGCGGAATAAGGTGTATTATTAATGTGCAACCTTCCCTTCTTGATGTAGCATATATTCTCAGGGTTCTCCCTGTATTTGGCCAAATGATGCCTGAGGATTTGATATTCCTCACGTTGTTTTTCTGTCAGATCGTTTGATACATATATATTCGTACCTTTTAGTTTGCTGGAGTTTCTCAAGATCTCCCACTTTCTCAACTCAGAGATGAGCTCCAGTTTGATGGGAGCTTTTTCAGATTTTCCAATAGTGTAAAAATTATTAATGTCTGATGGTCTTAAATCGACTCCAAGCAAGCGTTGAACTTCACCGCAGACAAATCCGACCGACAAAGCAGTAGAAGGCTTTTTGAGACCGAACATTACAATGTTCTTTTTTCTGCTAACTTGATCCAGACGTTCATTTTCTAACTTCAAACCAATATTTTCTCTCTCAAGTTCCTTAACCTTGAAATTAAGTTCCTCAATTTTCAACAAAACCCTAGCCTCACTCGCCTGCAGCAAACCCCTCAGTTCCTCCTTGATACTCCTGAGTTCACCCCCAGTTTTCACCACTTCGTCATACAATCGTTCCAAAGTGACCTCTCCCTGGTTCTCCAGCATTTCCGTTAATGTATGTACACCTTTACAACGGAACTCGCACAGCGATCGTTTTCTTTTTTTGTTTTCGATAACTGATAAGATAAGATATACCTGACTCGGTTTCCCGGGTTCTTTCTTCTTATTCAGAATTGAGAATGATGTATCGTTTGTATATTAACGCAAGTAGATTTTATATTTCTAAATGGTATTGATACGTATTTTCAAAGTTTAAAAAAATCGTTTGCAAACGAAAACAGAATGGAATTTCTTACGGGAACACTCGAAAATCGACCACACATGCCAACTACCAAATAATTATAATGCCAACTACCAAATAATATAATGTAAAGTCCAATCACATCTCCAGGCCAAAAACCGCACCAAATAGTGACATGTTGAGGATAGAGAAGCTTTTCAACAATTATCATTGGATTTTCCGCGCTCCAAATGCGACAATTCTGCTTATCAACGTAGCCTTCGAGGTGAAAAAGGGCCTCATCACTGAAGATGATTTTTCAATGAAAATTCGGATCATTTTGATGCATTCAAGGTCCTATTCAGTGATGATACGATCGATGTTGCTGGTGATCGACCGGCTTGAGTTATTAGTTTTTTTCATTATTATATAATTTTTTCTTTATCTTGCCTACGGATAGCGTTACTAAAATATTTTACTGAGCAAACCCCAAGTATTTTTCAGTTTCCTACCTATCCCAGAGACGGGGATCAACTTTGTTTTGAAACACCCTGTATAAAGATTTTATAAGAACTGTACCTTTAAACTTTCCGCTCATTTTAGTAGTATTTGATGAATTACTTCTGTATAACTGCCGTAAAATTATGAATGAAAAAACATTATTGCAGAATTTTACTAGATCTTCTAAGCTACATTCAATTCATCATTACAGCTATTTTCCATGGCCGCCAAATACCATATTATTCCCAGAAATGCAAAATGAACATATCAAACGCCCTATGAATGCTTTCATGGTATGGTCTAGAATCAGAAGAAGACAAATCACCAATGAGTATCCCAGGCTGCATAATTCCGAAATATCGAAACTTTTGGGCGCGGAATGGAAGTTACTCAATGATGTGCAGAAAAAGCCATTCATAGATGAGGCTAAAAGGTTAAGAAGTCAACACATGCTGGATCATCCTAATTACAAATATAGACCGAGGAGGAAATCAAAAGTAGAAAGACCACACGTTTCGGAACTCAGCAGAATGAACGTGAATCCATATGTCGATCCACTACAAGCTTTATCACGTAATTTCTATGGACAGTCAATAGGAGGTAACTAAATATTGAATTCTTTGAGTTAAATATATCCAAATATCCTAAAACACTCTCAGAATTTAGTTTTTTTGATATTTTTTTAATACGACATAAGAATCATCTGATTGAACTGCTTGATCTTGTGCCTATACAACCAATGCCTTGGTTTCTCCTTTCGCTCTACTCAGTTAAAGCCAATTATTTTTTATATATTTATATTATTCTGATACTCCTAGATCTTCTGTGAAGGTCCCTCAGAAGCTTTTCCTGCTTGTGCGAGTTGGGAGTTCAGTTGTGTTCTGGGTAGGCTTTGTTACTGCGATCTTACGCTACTTAAGGACACGGCACTGTTAATTTTCGACCCAACAGTGAAACGGTGGCCGAAACACGTCCAACTAGAAAATTTCTTTCCCATCTGAACAGGAATTGAACACGGGACCTTTCGGTTCCGAACACTGAGCTATCGACACTCAATTGAATTTTAACTGTCAATTTATGGTGTTTTTTTTCATGCTTCATGTATTGTTTGTGCATTTCTTTTAGCAGCTATTATATCCTAGTAGATTGATAAATATTGATTCACAAATATTTTGAGCACTTCAACGAACTGATAGGTCAAATAAGTCATTACCGTAACCTGGGGCTACTTTGACTCTGAGAGATACTTTGAAACATTGTGGGGCTACTTTGTCAACGTCTCTTGTATAAGCAGAAACAGAGAATGATTCTAGGTTTTGTTTATATAATTATTGTCTGTTCGTGTTTGAGCATTCAGCTGTGTACTGTGCCTTTAATATTTAGAAGAAAATGTGCAAATATGGTTAGAACCTACAGAAGAAAGCTGGGGGGTCGTGCATACTAAAACTACAGTGAATAAAACATATAAGGAGCTATAAGTGAAGTAAAATCCGCTAGATTATCGCAGAAGACAGCATCTGAAAAGTATACAATTAATAGAACAACGTTATCGTACAAACTTCTTGGTTCTCATGAAGGCAATCGCGGACATTCAATCGTTTTATCCAAAGTCGAAGAAGGATTGATTGCACAAATTCTGGGAACTGTAAGTGATTGCTATATCTAGCTAAAGCTGATATACGAGGTATGATCGAGAAGTTCGTGAACAAGGAAGTCAGGGATGTACCACAGTGGAAAAATAATGTGCACGGTGTTAATTTTGTAAATGCTTTTGCCATAAAAAATGTACTTTCCGTTCATCTAGCTACAAATATAAAGAAGCAGAGAGCATCGGTTGGGACTCCTCAAATCTTAGAATTTTTTAAAAATATTCGATCTCCCCACTACTAAACCATGTCATCTGAATAATTACAATGAAGCAAACATCACGGATGATCCAGGTTTACTTAAAGTTATCGTACATCCAGGAAGGAAACGAATGGGGAGAGTAAGAAAGCATTCGAGAACTTCAATCTGCGTAATGTTTTGTGGAACGGCGGAAGGAATTTTATTGCCACCTATGGTTGTTTACAAATAAAAGAAATCATATGAAAATTGGACCACAGGAGAGAATCATGATGGTTGGACATGAATTTGTTTGAACAGTGATTTTTTAAATTGTTGCTACCGCACGTTGAAGCCTACCGGTAAGACAATGAAACGGTCTTTGTTTTGGGTGACAATCTGACGTCACACTTTTCACCAGAAGTTGTGAGGTCATCAAAAGAAAATAACATTCACTCTAGCACTTTTCTTCCTAATACCGCACACCTGCTGGGGCCATTAGACGTTGGGGTTTTTGGTCCTGTTAAGAAGCAATGGCGAAAATATTTGGATCGATGGAGACAAGAGCCTAGGCGTCGAGGAACCATTCCTAAGGAACAATGCCCAACGCTTCTGCTAGGACTATGAAATTCTATAACACCTGATATTAAATCCAATCTCCAAGGTTCTTTTAGAGGAACTGGCCTGTATCCATTTAACCCTAATGTAGTTCTAAACAAGTCTTTCCGAATAGAATGATACTGGTAGAATTTTAGATGCCAGTTTGCTAGAATTCTTCAGGGAATCGAGAGGCTTCAATGAAAATAGACAGCGACATAAGAGAGAAAAAAATTGACAACAAAGCCTGGCAGTCGCATTTCACTAGAAAGTGAGAATCAAACACAGGCAGAAGTTCTAGATTAAGCCAATTCTAATACAGCTCGCACTACAAGTCCGCAATACTCCTCAGATGATGACCTTCCACTCATTTCTTCGGTCTCAAATGCATCCTCCAAGCTTCATAGTGAGCTAGGAGGAATAGAACATAATACAAACCTCTGTTCGATCTGCCTGTGAGACTTTCTACATTACTTTGGAAAAGACTGTATTTCCTGCGTCAATTGTAAAAATTGGGTTTGCACACAAACCCAAGAATCCCGTATGAATTTTCAAGATGTGAAGATAAGGAAGAATAAGTGATATGTAAAAGTAAACATCTTTTTGAAAGAATATTAATTTTGTTTTTTCTATTTATTCATTTAAATTCAGTGAATTTTTCTAGATTGTAAACTTTTCGATAAATAAATCATGACTTGATGGACATCTCTAATTTTTGTATGTTTAATCAGCCAAAGTATTATAAAATTAATGAACCTAATTAGTTTGGTGGCAAACTAACCCCCAAATAGTACGAATTGGTAGTTTTCGTACAATAAATAGCCGTGTTAGAGTAACCTCGACCATGGGGCTTCTTTGACAGAAAAATAGTAATTTTTTGTATTAAACATTGACTTTGATAAGTTGCCGTTATAGGAAATGTTGCCAAGGTATCAATTGGTTCAGGTAAACACACATTGGTTGGTTGGTTCTATGAAATAAAAGAAAAACTCTTCAAAATAAGTCAAAATAGCCCCAGTTTACGGTATGGCCTTTGCGACGAGAGGACGTGTCTAATTCTTGTTTGTAATCTCCAATAATCGTGCAAAATTGAAAAATGTCACATTTCCTTTCGTTCGTATCAAATAAACGGAAAACTAAAAGATAATGAAAAGAGTTTCAGTAATTAGATCGGTTGTCTTGCATTTTAACGGTCGCCCAGCCAGAAAAAAAGCGTTTCGACTTACAAAAAGAGCATTTTTCAGGTAAGTCTTCTGTGGTCCATGTTCAAGGACGATATTACTTCTTTAATTATTAGTATACGATTAGAAGACCTTTTAAGTAAATTGAAAATATTTTGTCTGCTTTATTTCAGATACTGAATTGTTTCAGCCGTTACTATTTGGTAGTTGATCATAATTAAAAAAAAAAACAAATTGTAGAAATTACTATGTAATAGTAATTTCTACAATTTATTCTAATTGCTTTATTTTACTCTAAAATCCTAAAGCACTGATTTTGTCACCCTTTTAATACTTCATTTTTTTATCCGCATTTTCTTTTTCAGGCAATCAACATATCTCCTACAATGAAAACCGATTTTTTCATTTCTCTCGAAAAGAATGAGTGTTAGTACTAGTCGAAATTTTAATGGATTTTCCCATTTACAGATCCAAATACATCTTCGACATTTCCGCTACATCATAGATTGGATCCTAACAACATAATCCGGACAATACATGTTCCAGATACAAGTTATGAAATTGCCATAAGTATTCCTCCGACTTCACTGTATCCTGAGTCGATGTCGTACTCTAGGATACCGAGATCAGTACAGCAAATTAATCAAGGATATGAGGGGCTCAAATACCCAATGGATCCAATAACTAATTTCCCAAGTTCTGGTAGTTCTGGCCTACCACCATATTCCACGTTGACTACAAGTTTACCACAAAGATCGGCATTTAGATCACCCAATTTTTGCAGCTATCGTTCGGATTTAACATCCATTTATTTTACATAAATATTTAAATTATCTGTATTACAATAAAAATGTTAGTGTTAATTAGAAGAAGCATATTTTTTTTATGAATGAATTTATGTGTGAAAATAAACGGGAATATGTAGATTTATGGATGTTCAATGAACACACCTACTGAAATTATGATCTATTTCATTCTCAACAAATGAACATAATGCAGAAAAAAATATGTAATCGTTAACAGTTTACTTTCAGAAGTACATACAATAAATCTGAAAATCGAAAAAAAAAGATTACCATAAAAGTACAAATTTGAATATGCCTCAATGATAAGCTTCAAACTCCTTTTTCACAAGAATTATTGAAAAGTGGGGAAAAAATTTGAAAAATTTATTGTTGAATAATTAATTATCTCATTCATTTCCAGTGCTTTATTAGAGAATAAAGTTTTGGAAACTGTTAGTCCATTGGAGGGAGCTTTTGTTGGAATATTCTGAAAAACACTTACGGATTGATTCATTACTTTTACCGGTTTGTTTTTGAAAATATTCAGTGGGATCTTTAGTAATCATTACCACAGTTTGAGGAACCAGTAGTTTTATCGATATATTGTTTTCTTGTATCAACTATAATCAGCACGAATGAAAATTAAACCTTTTCTTGCTTTTTACCCATATCGATTTACTTGACCTCATTCTGTGGTTTCTAGGGGAATAATTTTTCGGAATACTTCAATCATTTTAGGAATAATATGTTGGTCAGAAATCAACTTTGAATCAGAATTAGGAATTGAAATAGTTCTAATTGAAATTTCTGAATCAACTGCTATGTACTCTGAACATTTTACTGGTGTACTATTTGAATAATTTTTAAACCTTTTTCTGACAGGTTAATATCATCATTATTGAATTTAACACAAGGAAGATTAACGAAATTTGAACAGAATTTATGAACTGAAAACTATTGTGATTTATTTTTCGGTTCTGAATTTATCGGGTGATGAATTTCATTTTGTAATTAAGTTTTCTTTGTGTAAAATTTCACATATATGTTCTCTAGTTCTTCTTTCAATATTATCAAATACAATAAAATAAAGTCTATAAGCTAACTCAGAATGAATTACCTATACGTATTGATATGGTTTTATTAAATGAATTTTATTATTAATTAGAATAATAAGGTATTGTCCTTACGTTGGTGGTCAATTTGTTATGAATTTATTCAGATGGCTTTTAATCATTATTAATTACTTAGCAGAATTAATTAGATAAGTTTATTTTTGAATGGGTTACACTTAATTATCATGGAATTCACTTTTTATAATTTGGATTATGAATATTAGTTTTCAGTGTTAATACTAATTAGATCACCCTTGTATCTAGTTGCTTGTATTGATTGTTGTAAGCCAGCTCTTAATATTGTAATTTTGTTGTTGAATAATTGAAATTTAAATATTATATTAATTTTGATTTGATCTACTACGGAGGGTTAAATTTGGATTTTCAATAAGTTAATTTTTAAAATATATATTGAATCAAAGTATTATAATTTGAAATATCAAAATCAGTGACTAATAATCTAAATGTCCTAACCTACTAACCTTTATTCTAAAAATCGTAACTCTAACGTAAACAAGCAATGATTTACTTTCGAAATTAGATTGGAAAACTTTACATAAATAAACTTCTTTCTACCTTTGGTAAGTTAAATCAACTATTAATAATGTTCCTTTTATGTTGGCTTTGTTGGATTTCAGGATTTTGTTCTGGATCTTGGAGAATGTTTCTGGAATATTGGGATTTCCCAGCTCACGTCGGTGATCGCTTCATATGGATTTAAATTGTTAAATTATTGATTGACATGTGGGAAGTTTCCATTCACAAGTCTCAGATAACGTATTTTTTATCACATTTCCATTCACAATAATAATAATGTTAATTTATTTTAGGATTTGGAACTGGATTATTGAAGAGAGAAATGTTCTATTTTGAGACAAAACGACATGAACTCTGCTATCGAAATTTTCATACTGATCCTCATTTCGACTGTCTTGGCCTTTTATAGTTTTCCCGAAAAATTGAACTTCAAAGCTTACTAGCTTCTGCCAAAATTATTGGAAAATGATGCTTTCCATGATTTTACAAAATTTACAATATTTCTTGGTTTAAAATTACTCTGAATAATTGATCTATTTTTCTGTGAATAATTTTGTGCTATTTTTATTAAAATTGGTTGAGTTTAAATACTTATTTTCTTACGAAGAGTTTTCCAAATGTCTAAAAGTTTGCATAATTTAACTTCTAATGCTTTTTGCTGTATAATTACTGAATATTACTTATGAAATTGATTAAATTCCTTTAGCTCAGATGATACTACAATTCTATTGATGCCTAAACATCTTGAAGGATAGCTCTTACATTAATAATTTCAGAATTTCTGACGTAGACACTATGTTTTCTCTAATCAATTGATTAGCCTATTCTTTGCCAATAATTTCACTGAAGTTTATATATAATTCATGATAATAACAAATCTTCTCAACAATGTCTTCGCCAATTTCAAATTAGATATATAAATTCAAATTACTTCTACTTATTGCAACTTTGGCTTTCTTAAAAATTCAATATTTATCAATTGACAGCTCCCTGTGAGTTCTATTTGAGATTATCAAAAGGATTTTCTTTATTTTTGACTATCGTTCAAAGAATTTTCACTCTACTAGTGTTTATGTATTCCAAATATGCTTTTTCTCCGAAATTTTGGCTTGTGAGTATGTTTATGAGTTGAATTATCTATATTTCTGAATGAATAGATATAATTTAATTGATTTTTGTATGACTGTAATTATACTGATTTTCATTATCGGAGTTTTTAAATAATTGTTATTTATAACACGTTTATAAGGTGTAATTAATAGAATCCATGACAGTATATATTATTGATATAACTCTGGTGATACTGTAGTTTCATATCATCCTTCAACCATGCCTTCATACCTTGTATTTGTACTTTGCCGGCTGCTAGACTTTTGTTTTTTGTTTAACGCTTTACATAAACCATGATACTTCTTGTGTCATGGTAATTTCCAGTTTTTATGATTAAATTTTTTTTTTTTACTTGCACGCATAAGAACAAATGAATACTTTATGTTGGCAAATACTCTGTGGTCGAAATTAAAACCTCTTTGGAAAAGAAAACATAAAACCTCTTCTCCTGTCTTCTCTTTGGGTAACTAATGTGTTGACTCTCACTATAGAAATATTCAGAATTTGGCTTCATGCATGAAAGTGAGTAACTAAAGGTATAAATTGCTCAAGTATTGTTGTTTTAGTTTCATTCAAGTTCAACGGATAATTCAAGCCAGAAATTCCCAAGTGTAGTTTCAATCAACATAGGGCGTTCGTACAGTAAACTGTACACTGTACAACAATCAGTTTATATTAAAAAAGAGGAGTCATGTGTATTCACTAGTATAGGGTGAACCATGTGAACATCAAATCAACCTGTTTACTTGCTTGTGTTTTATCCACCACCCAGCACCTGTGTGATGTATCCATCTCAAAAAAATTACAGTCTACAATCTAAGAAATTAATCTACAATTTTTGAGCAATTGGACGGATTGAATATTGTCTATAAGTTGGATGCTATTTTTGATAGTTTATTCACCTAAAAGGTTGGTTTCAGTTATAGATATTGAAACTCTGGATAATTTTATGCTTGGTGATGTGATAAATGAAACTACTGGTCTAATTGGATTATTTTCTTCGTGAAGTTTTATTAATGAATATAATTTTGGGATTTGTGAGGTCATTAAAGTGAGCGAATATTTTTTTTGGAGAGTTATTGAAAAGGCTAACAGATTGGTTTATTATATTTTTTATTTGTTTTTGGAAGAGTTCAGTGGGATCTTTAGTAACAGTTCTATATTTACTTGGGGTTAAAAAAGCAGTAGTTCTGTTAATATATTAATGTTTTGGAATAGCAACGATACTGTTTCCTTTATCGGCTGGAGTGAATATTAAATCATGGGTGTGTCTTTTTTCGATGATTGATTTAACCAAATTCTGTTTTATTGAGGAAGAGTAAATTTTAGCTTTATTTTTGTCTTTAATTATGTCAGCAATAATATATTTATTTTAATTTGAATTTGAGTAATTTGTGTGTGATTGAATAGACTAAATGATGAGTTCTGAATCTTGCTAAATAATTAATGGATTTTTGTGAATTATTATTTTCTGAGTGGATTTAAATACGTTTTCCGAAAGGTTGGATTCTGTACTGTTGAATTTTACATCAGATAAGTTGACGAAGAATATAGGGTAAAATTGATGTTCAGAGAAATGTTGTTTTTCAGTTTTATTGAATTTCGTAATATTCTTTTTATTTTTAAGAGTTAAATATTTCAGTCTTTTAGTTTAAGTAAAGAATTTGGAGTGAACAATTTTTACTACACTTCTAGTACTTCTGTTAATAATATCGAACTGAATAGAATGAAGTCTACTAGTTAATTCTATATGAATTACCTTTAAGTATTAGTATTAGTATTGTACTTTCATATCATTCTTTAACCATGTCTTCATTTCATGTATTTGTCCGTAAGTGACTGCAGGGCTCTTGTTCCTCGTTTTGAAGTTGATGTATTTCGGGAACACGTTCAAATGTATGAATTTGGTGAAAAAACAAATATCGAAATTATTCTGATTATCTTCACTCTCATTATGAATATATTTGTTCTTTCCGAATAGATTAGGGAAAGTGTATTTCCCTAGCTTCCAAGGTGAAGACGCCACTGTTTGTTTCTTTCTTCACTTGGTCATCATAATAAATAGTTTGTGTATTAAAATGTATGGATAGGATTATAATATACAGAGTTTTTATTTTTCTTGAGAAATTTTAAATATCATACAGATTTATTTATTATGGATAGGCTTATGATATACAGAGTTTCTATTTTCCTTGGGAAATTTTAAATATCATATAGATTCATTATGTTAACCTCCTACAGAATTTAATTTAAGAAAAAATTTTCATTCAAAAACTTTTTAGAATTAAATTAAATGAATGTCTCAAAAAACCCTGTTTCATTTTAGTAGACATATAGAATTAACACTAATTACACAGTTCCAAAAGGGAATACGAGAATTCAATGAAATATAAATTAATAATTAAATTTACTAAAGAAATACTTGAAAGATACAACATTTTTTTCGTACCTTGTATTATGAAAACCAAATCTCCTTCCAAAAATGCAAAACACAACATCAAGAACTTCTTCAAAAACAACTTACTTCAAATAAGTTCGTTCAAAAAAATTTCCAAAACATGCCGACCATCTTCAAAAAGCAATTTAGAATTCCCAGAATGGAAATCTCGTCAGTCCTACTTCATATTTAAAAAATAAAAATAATTACCAAAAAATATCTTACCAGAATAGCTAAGTGTATTCCTGTGAACAAACCACCAGAATGAAGTGAACTTTTAAAAATTCTACGTATTCTATGTTCGTCACAGAATCTACACAAAGCTTGTGGAGTATTTTATGGTTCAAACCAAATGATAATATGCATGAATGTAAACGAAAATATAATTATTATATATACAATAAAATAATGAAAAGATGTTTTTTCTTGATATAAAAATAATTAAAAAATTTTAAATATATTTGTAGAAGGTTTACAGAAGAAATCTGTATAATATTTAAAATTTTGTAATGATCCTTCTTTCAAGAAAAAACCTCCTTCTATTATTTTCTTGGGAAATCAACGTTATCAAAAATGGAAAAATTGTAGTTTTGTTGAATTTATGAAAGCAGAAGAAAAACATTTTTATGGTAAATTTTTAAGAAAATGTATCTCAGGTTTTAGGACCTTATTACAATACGGTATTTCAAGAATGTTCTAAGAGAAAGTTTTGAAAAGCCAGGTTATATTCCTAAAAACATTGAAAGAATTGTTTGGTATGTAGAGATAACTTTTTGAATTCTCATTAGTAATTTATAAAACATTAACCAATTAGTATGCAAATTCTTGGTTAAGCATACTTCAGTTGGGGTTGAGATAGAGGGATATATTAGGAGTACAAATAAGTTTCCGCCGTTTTATTGTAGATGGCGCGGCACGGAGTTTCGGTTAGCTTTCGCAGATGATAACCGGCTTAAAAAATAGTTTGGACATTCAAGAACAACATAACCTATTAATATCATTGATTTTATATTGGTAAAATATAATTTTTATAAGTTGAAAATGTCAAAATTTGAGCCAACTAAGCGTCATTTGCGGGAAATATTAGTGTACTTCTTCAATTTGAAGAAATTTGCTGCTGAGGCGCATCAATTGCTCGTAGAAGCATATAATGAGGGTGCTTTGAGTGGGAGAACGTGTCGAGAGTGGTTTCAAAAGTTTAAAAACGGTGATTTCGACGTAGAAGACAAAGATCGCAGTGGAAGGCCAAAAATTTACGAGGATGCAGAATTGAAGGAATTATTGGAGGAAGATTCATCTCAAACACAAAAAGAACTTGCTCTAACATTAGAAGTCACTCAGCAAGCAGTCTCACAAAAAAATTATTAAAAAATTATTCTTCTGCATGACAATGCTCGTCCACATGTTGCGGCTCCCGTGAAAAAGTACTTGGAAACACTTTATTGGGAAGTGTTACCCTATCCGCCGTATTCACTAGACATTGCACCATCCGATTATCACCTGTTCCGGTCCATGGCACATGCTCGGACGGCGCAGGGGTTCACATCTTATGAGGATACCAAAAATTGGGTTGATTCGTGGATAGCCTCAAAAGACAAGGAGTTCTTCAGACGTGGGATTCGAATGCTGCCGGAGAGATGGGAAAAAGTGGTTGCAAGTGATGGGCAATATTTCAAATGAATTTATATTACCGTTCTTCTATAATAAATATTTAATTTGTGTTAAAAACGGCGGAAACTTATTTGTACTCCTAATATATCAGACTTAATTGGTTTATTTACAACCTAAATACATATATTACAAATTTATAAGTTCAATTTATTTACACAAATTGGGGGAGTTGTTTCGGTGTAGCTTCAACTTTAAATGCGGTGAAAACACAATTTTATTCGTGGAATAGTTCTTTTTTGAGCTTTTTCACTGTTTTTCACCTTCACCAAATTCCCTTTTATTTGTTTCACTGTTGGGTTCACTTTTCACAAATTACTATCTAATTATAAATAATTAATGTAGAAAATACATTCACTTCCAGGCCTTTACTGCGTTATGGGTTATTAAGAGAGAGTGTTCCTTGGAAGGTTTAAGCGAAATGCGAATATAAATAATTCAAGTCTACACAGAAATGTGTGTTATAAGTTAAGAGAACTTTAAACTCGCGAGAGGTTTATTTTGTGCTTTTTGGGCAAGGGTGCTTTTTTGCTAACTTGTACAGGGTGAGTATTGTGTGACCGTCTGGTCGGGGAAATGTTTTCAACTGTGAACCTATTTACTAACTGATCGAATGAGAGAGTGAATTGGGGCCATAGATTAACAATAATATATAGATTGGACACTTCCCTAGCCCCACCTAAAACTAAGTTTTTAGTTGATGCACCAGTCAAAAGTTAGCGCTGACTATCAACTTATACTTTTTGATTTCGCCGCTAGGTACCGCTACCATCAGCCGTTAGCCATAGTTGTAATAATGGTCATATATTTTGAGAAGAAGTGGTGGTTTTGTTCACGTTTTGTTACGGCCCAACCTCGGGTACATCTCTTATTTTTTTTATTAAATTTCGTGAGAGTGGAATTCAAAACAGTTAAGTGCATCTAAACTAGTGTATTATCAAATACTGAGTTCAATACAATACTTAAAAATGGGATATATTAAGAAATGTTGTGTACATTCTGTGAAGAAAGTACCGGGAATTATCGATTTAAATCTGGCGGGGCAATGAGGCAGGTAAAATTTTTTTTTCCTAAGTTAGTACCACTGTCCTTAATTACTATGCCAAGCTTGAGCGGGATCTGTCAACTAGTGTGTTTGCAACAGCTGATGAAGTCAGTCGATGTCAGAGTGCGTGCCGATTTTTACTATGGGTGATTACTATGGGACGATAACGCGCCTTCTCACCGAGCTACGATTATGACTGACTTTCTCGCCAAAAACTCAACAAACGTGCTTCAGCAACCACCGTATTCGCCGGATTTGGCTCCCTGCGACTTTTTCCTCTTCCCAAAACTAAAATTGCCCCTTCGTGGCACCCGTTTTGAGTCGATTGAAGCCATAAAACAAAATTCGGCGCGAGAGCTAAAGTCCATCCCGGAAAGCGCCTATAAAAAATGTTTCGATAATTGGAAGTGCCGTTGGCATAGATGTATTGGAGCAAATGGAGCCTATTTTGAAGGCGACCCAATAAATTTTGACGATTAAATGTAAAAATGTTGTTTTAAAATTCCCGGTACTTTCTTGACAGAGTAGTACATGGGTGTCAAGATCTAACCAGCCCTAGTTTTCCCAAGAGAGATCCCAAGTTATTCGAGAGGTGGATTGAAATTATAGAGCCAACTGATTGGCACTAATTATCAGATGATCAAATATTGAGAGGAATTTCTTCAGGTTGGTTCATTTTAATTTAATTTTAATAGTCTAGACTATTTTTATGTTTAGTTGGTTAGTTTAGAATATAAATCAATGCTATGTAACACACCAACAAAATGCTCTGTATAATCTAATAATATTATTTTTTCTCTAGGTGTTTTTCCTGAGGTAACTGATATTGAAATGGTATGGGCCAGTTTCTGGACCAGTGCCAAATGTTGATCGGAAAAGAACTTTTTCAGGATGAGTGGTGAGATTATAGTACCTCTATAGCAGTTCTCTTGACAATTGGTAATACAGTTTTCTCTAGTTGAATTTGTTTCATGCACCAGTCGCTAAAAAAAAGCGACAAACTTGATTAAGATTTTTTCCAGTCAGTGTCTATATCTATATAGTCTTGTTGATCTATGGTTGGGGCTCGAAAAGCCCCAGGTAGCGATAAATATGTCCCTTCTTCTAGAAACGGCGTTAGTTTTTAATGGGTTCCTAGGAAAAATGTTAAGGACAAATATTTTCGTTTCTTAACTGGTGGTTAGGCATGTTTAGGTTTGTAGGAAAAAATGAACATATTTGAAAGGCCTTAATTGTTCAACTCTAGGGACGTAATTGTTATATCTACCTGCATAGTAAATTAAAAATTCTTTGTACGATGAAAAATCTGAACAAACATTTTGAATTGGGTGATTCTTATATGCCGTAGGTACGTTATTCGAATAATAATCTGCCAATATAAGAATGCTTGTTAAAGAAATTCCAAATAATAATTGGAACTCTCAGTATGCAACTCAATAACTCAGAATTATTCGTTGTTCGCCCAACTTCCTATTCTCTCCTTTCGTTCTTCGTTTGACAATAAACCTTAACAACGCGACAAAATCAATCATCCATTACTAAAATGAAATGAAGGAATGCATGTTCTCTCTGAGCATCTCTCATTGTCAATTATATTGAATTTCATATTAGTCGATTATGAAAGGCCCTTGAACGAGATATTATGGCAGGAGAATTGCCGACAGAAATGGTTAGACAGACATTCAATATTATAATCGTTTTGTGATTGTGCGGAACCCGTGGACTGGCCTGAAAGGGAAACGCTTCACGCTGCAATAATTGTTTTATGTTGACATAAAAATCCCTCTTCCTGTACCTATATTCCATCGATGAATAATGCCAATCTCTCGTGTATTATGTCTTATTTTCGATAACACTAACGTGAGAGAATCGGTGATATGCATTGATTTCTTCCTTATTGATTATAGAACGGTTCGCTAAAACAGGCTGATTATGGTATATTTGCGATAAAGAAAACTCCCTGAAAAGTTTGTGTTTTGAAGTGTTTAGATTAAAATAATCGAATAAAAAATTTATCCACTTGATCTACGCGATTTTCTTCAATACATTTTTGAGCGTCAGTGGTGTAGTGGTTTAAACGCAGTACTTTTGAGCGGAGCATCTTTTTCGATGCGGGTTCGCACCTTGAAGGGGAAGAAATTGTGGCTACCATTTCATTTTTAGGTCCAAAATTAACATTACTTAGCGTAAAGTAACGTAGGGAGACAATTACAAATCTCCATTAGAACATAACTGATCTCTTAATTCTCACAAGCTATAGCCATTAAGGAAAGATATTCAGTAATGGAGACTTATCAACATCTATTTGTTCGTTCAAAAGGAGTTTACGGGCATTACACCTGTTGATATCAAGAAATTCTAAAAGTGTTAATCTAGAACTTTTGATTTCAACGTGGATAATTTCATAATTATTGTTGAAATTAAAAGTACAACAGTAGCAAAATCTATCTTAAAGAGATAATCTCATATCTCTGAGCAGATTCGTCATGGTTGCTATTTTGGCACAACGTTGGATTATATAGAACCTAAATTCATTAATATTCGTCGCTCTATCCATTTCATGCCCATAAACCAACTTTTCAGATATTCCCAGAGAAAAAAATTATTGGAAAGTAAATCTGGTGATGTGAGGGGCCATTTGATCGTGCCATTTGTAGAAATGACACGGTCCGAAAAAGTCGTCCTGAGATATTGTGTGACTGCTATTGCGTTGTGACTTGGTTAGCCATCCTGTTGAAACAAGACATCATCGAAATTAATTGGTAGCTGTCGAATTCTCGGTATAATTTAATTCTCAAAAAGATCAAGACATTCGGCTGCATTTAGGTTACCATCGATGAAAAATGGCTCTATGATGTAATTCCCCAGTATTCCTGTCCAAACATTAAGTTTTCGGGGTTTCGGGGATTTAACACCAATGGTTTATTGATGGTTACCAATCGTATTCTACGTTCGCCTGCAGAAAATACATAGAAGTTGTATAAAGTATTTTTCAAGTGCCAGTTATATTAAAAAAATTATAGGTATGAGTGAAAAATAAATTGTAATTAATATATATATATATATATATATATATATATATATATTTTGTTATATAATTATATTAATGAAATTTTAGTATGAATACAAATTAGATCACCCTTGTATGTAAGTGATGTATTCTATGTTTCCGGCTAGCTCTTAAGATTATAATTTTGAATAATTGAAATTTAAATATTATCAAATTGGATACTTGAGGGAGGGTTCAATTTGAATTTTCTAAAAATTTGAATTTTTAAATTATATTTTATGAAAGTAATTTGAAATATTATAATCAGTGATCAATAACCTAAATCTTATTCTATGTTAACCTAACCTTATCTAAATATCCTAACGTAATTCTAATGTAAACAGTGATTATTATTTCTATACTTCTTTGGGAAAAGATTAACAGGATTGAATTTTTAATACCTTTGGTAAGTTTGTTCTTCAATTTATGATTGTTCCTTTTTACTGTCCCTTCTTCGTTTCAGGAATAAAACTGGTTTCGTTGGAAACAACACTTCTAGAACGTTCTGAAATTCACAGGCTACTTTGTTGATTTTCTTCAATATATCCAATTCGTTTGAAACTTGATTTCTATGTGATATTTTTCCATTCACATTCAGGTAATGTATTTCCTTGATTCAATTTCCATTCACAATAACCAAATAATCTTCTTTTTTCAGATGATGATACTTTTTTCAGCACTTTTTTAATTATGGACCGACAAGGATTCTACTCTGCATATAATTGGAGACTGCCGACTTTTTCTGTGTCTGCCCTATTTATAGTTTTCAAGAAAAGTTGAATTTCAAAGCTTACTAGCTTCTGTCAAAATTATATAAAAATGATGCTTTTGATGATTTTACAAAATTTACAATATTTCCTGGTTTGAAATTACTTTTGGAAATTAGCTTATTTTTTAAACTACATTTTGATGTATGTTTCATGTTAAACAGAACAGTGAAAGTCTTGCTTTTCCTTCGTAAAGTATTTCAAGTGTCAAAATTTAACAAATTTTAACTTCTAAATCTTATAACTTATAAAATACTTAATATTACTTATGAAATTGATTAAATTTCTTTAGCTTAGATGCTATTACAATACTATTGATGCCTAAACATTTTCAAGGATATCTCTTACATTAATCATTTGAAAATATCTGACGTAGATGCTATCTTTCATTGAATTAATTGATTTTTGATCAAATTTGTTCTATTTACATCATTCTGGTGAGTTATATTCAATTTATCTTGTTCTTTGTCAACAATTCCACTAAAGTTTATATGTGATTCATTATAAAAACAAATCTTTTCAACAAATTCTTCATCAATTTCAAATTGGATATCTAAATTCAAATTACTTCTATTTATTGCAACTTCGGCTGTTTTTACATTGAATAATTGTGAATTGAAATCTCCCTGTGAATTCTATTTATTAATTGTCAACAAGATTACTGTTTTTTGATTACCGTTCAAAGAATTTTAATTTGAGTAGTCATTATATATCCTGAATATGCTTTTTCTTCATAATTTTAGCTCGTGAGTATTTTTATGAATTTAATTATTAATATTTCTGCAGAATGGATATTATTTAATTAATTTTGCTCTGGTTATACTCTAACGAGTCAACTTATACACAACGGTGAGTGTTTTCCTTTATATTTATGTAATTATTTAATTTAAGTGTAAATTCCATGACAATATATATATATATATATATATAAAATGAATTAAGTTCATATAGCTAAAAAAAAATATTATAATCATATGAAAAATATGCATTTGCAGAAAACATCAATGTCCTTAACTTTTGACAGACAGCATTTTTTTGAATAATAAGGTAATGTATCATTATTTGTGTTCTTTGACTCTGTTATTCTGAATGAACCATATCTATATCAACAAAATATATAAGAGACAGTATTTTAATTTTCACAAAAATGTTTAATACAACAATTGTTTCACCAAAATGTGGCTTCTTCAGGTATCTACATTCTACTGACTGATGGTGTCTAGTATAACAGAGTTTAAATACAGTTAAGTACGTGACAAAATAAAAACAAGTCATAAGAACTTTATTGAAGTCTGCCGCTGAAAATGCCATTAGGGAAAGATATTCAGTATTGGAAATCTGTCAACATCTGTTTGTTCATTCAGAATGTTTTTACGGGCAATGTACTTGTTGATTTCCTAAGATTCGTGTTAATATAAAACTTTTTGCTTTCGACGTGGATAATTTCATAGTTATTATTGAAATTATTATCATATGCTAATCATCTTAAGGAATTCAGGCATATTTTCAACAATAATTATGAAATTATCCACATTGAAAGCAAAAGTTCTAGATTAACACTTTTAGAATTTCTTGAAATCAACAGGTATAATGCCCGTGAAATCCTTTTGAACGAACAAACAGATGTTGATAATTATCCATTACTGAATATCTTTCCTTAATGGCATTTTTAACGGCAAACTCCAATAAACACATAGAGTTCTTATGACTTGTGCTTCTATTATTTTATCGCGTACCTAACAATGTATTTAAACTCGGTTACATTGAATACCATCAGACAGTACAATGTGATACCTAAAGAAGCCACATCGTGGTGAAACAATTGCTGTAGTAAAACAAATATTTTTGTGAAAATAAATTTCTCTCTTATATATATTTTTTAATTGAAATGAGTTTCCACAAAGTAAAGACCGAACCAATGAAATATTTATAACAAATAATAATAATAATAATAACAGTAATTTATTGCCAAGCAAACGGCCATCGACCTTGGGTTATTCAGCCTAATGTTGTCAATCAGTACTAATACATATCTTTATAATATACATTGTAAATACGGTAGTGAATTCTTTATAGTACAAAAAATCCGATGTTTTCTCCTGGTAACGTGTTCATTATCGTTGTGGTAAAGGGGTAGAATGTCATTCATTCCTTTGAGTCTTTTGAAAAATTTTTCATTTAGGGTGTTCAGTCTCGTTTTTATTGGTTCAACATTGGTTCTTGAGTACAACAGTTGGTTAGATGGATTATGTAGGATGTTGTGGGGATGTCCATTCTGGTTATTATTCGTAGGCCTGTTGTCTCGGCTACTTCAATATTTCTCATTGCTGGATTTTTACAATTAGCGTATATTGGGTGAGCGTACTCTAATAATGGTCGGCATATTGTCTTGTAAATTTTTGTCGCATTTTCCACGCTTATTCCTTGTTTCCTGTATGTCAGTTTGGCAAAGTGTTTCGCTCTTGAAATTGTATTTTTTTTTGCTGTCTTTGTATGGAGGTTGAAGTTTAGTTTGTTATCAATAGGTATTCCAAGGTATTTCATATTAGGTACTGGCTTTATAATCTTTCCGTTTATATGTAATATAGGTGATGTAGGGGAAATTCTGTGGTCTATTATCACATATTGAGATTTTTCTTGATTTATTTGCATTCTCCACTTTTTGAATCAGTTGGAAACTTCCTCTGGTAGGGACTGTAGTTTTTCAATACATTTTCTTAGTAATCTGTCATGTGCTATCAGTGTTGTGTCGTCGGCGAATTGTAAAATGTATAGATCCTTTGTGATATCGATAATAATGTCATAGCAAAAAAAATTGAATAGTAAGGTTGAAAGTGGAGATCCCTGAGGAATGCCTTATTCAGGACAAAAGTATTCTGAAGTAGTGGTACCTATTCTTATTGCCAATTTTCTGTTCTCTAGAAAACGCACGACAAGCTTGATGAGTTAGATTGGAAGACCTATTTTATTCAACTTATATAGAAGTCCCTTATGCCATATGCAGTCAAAAGCTTTTTGTATAACCAAATTCAGCAATGCAGACTTAAAGCTTTTGAGTGTTGCATTCTGCATATTTGAAATTAGGATGTAAGATTGTTGCTTTTTTATTCTTGAAGCCGAATTTAAAATGTGGGATATGTTTATCTATACATGGTGACAGTATATTTTTTATTATTTTTTCATATAGCTTTCCTTATACAGGTAATAGAGTAATTGGTCTGTAATTTTGTACTTTTTGTCCATTCAAGTAAGATTTTGCAATATTTATTATATGTTAATTTTTCCATATCGCTGGGAATATGCACTCGTTCAAACATTTCATAGATTTTTATTATGTGTGTATGTATGTCTCTGTCCAGCTTTTTCAATATAATCCACGGTAGATTGTCTCCTGGTGTTTTTTGTTCTATTCAATAGTTTATAATAATCTGCTTCATCGATTGTCATTCGTTCTTCACTGTCAGCTTGCTTATTGAAATATTCGTTATACCGTTCATTTATGTGTTCCAAGTTCTTTTTGTCGAAATATTTGTCTTCGCTGAATTTATACCTTTTCTTGTAGTGTTCATAAAAGAGATTGGCCTTTTGTGAGTCAGTTTTATATTATAAAATAGAAAGGCTTTTTACTTGATAGAAGAAATATAACAAAATTTGAGTATCAAAACAAATTGAAATATGTTTATCTTCTACAATTTTAATTTCCAAAAGAATTTTTTTTTATTCAAAAACTTTTAGAATTAAATTAATGTCTAAAACAAGCACCGCTTACATTTAATAGACGTATATAATCAAAACTCAATATACAATGTCAAATGAAATAAATAACCCAGCAGATATACGAAAGTAATTAAAATTAATAAATAAATATTCAAACGAGACAAAATTTTGTTTCTGGTCTTATCTTAAGAAATACTACTTGCCTTATAAAAACATGAACACACTTGAAGGACTTCCCAAAGAATATAATTTCTTTGAAATATTTAATACATTTAAATATTCGAACAAATTATTTCAAAAAACTCTAAAAAATGTGCACTATATTTTCAAAAAAACAAATATACTTCTAGATAATCCCTTCATCAGCCGTTATTAATAATCCAAATATCAAAATCAAAAACATAACCTACATCACTCACGTGTTAAAAGACTTAAGCTTCGAACTACAGATCAACTATATATTCAAGATTGATCTATGTTCTAACAAAATCAAAGAACAAAGTGAGTTATTTTAAGGTTTACCTAAATCCATTGACACCGTATAAAGAAATTTATTGAAGCCAAAATATAATTATATATTATATATAAAATAAAATAGAAAGGCTTTTTACTTGATAGAAGAAATATAACAAAATTTGAATATCAAAACAAATTGAAATATGTTTATCTTCTACAATTTTAATTTCCAAAAGAATTTTTTTTTTATTCAAAAACTTTTAGAATTAAATTAATGTCTAAAACAAGCACCGCTTACATTTAATAGACGTATATAATCAAAACTCAATATACAATGTCAAATGAAATAAATAACCCAGCAGATATACGAAAGTAATTAAAATTAATAAATAAATATTCAAACGAGACAAAATTTTGTTTCTGGTCTTATCTTAAGAAATACTACTTGCCTTATAAAAACATGAACACACTTGAAGGACTTCCCAAAGAATATAATTTCTTTGAAATATTTAATACATTTAAATATTCGAACAAATTATTTCAAAAAACTCTAAAAAATGTGCACTATATTTTCAAAAAAACAAATATACTTCTAGATAATCCCTTCATCAGCCGTTATTAATAATCCAAATATCAAAATCAAAAACATAACCTACATCACTCACGTGTTAAAAGACTTAAGCTTCGAACTACAGATCAACTATATATTCAAGATTGATCTATGTTCTAACAAAATCAAAGAACAAAGTGAGTTATTTTAAGGTTTACCTAAATCCATTGACACCGTATAAAGAAATTTATTGAAGCCAAAATATAATTATATATTATATATAAAATAAAATAGAAAGGCTTTTTACTTGATAGAAGAAATATAACAAAATTTGAGTATCAAAACAAATTGAAATATGTTTATCTTCTACAATTTTAATTTCCAAAAGAATTTTTTTTTTTATTCAAAAACTTTTAGAATTAAATTAATGTCTAAAACAAGCACCGCTTACATTTAATAGACGTATATAATCAAAACTCAATATACAATGTCAAATGAAATAAATAACCCAGCAGATATACGAAAGTAATTAAAATTAATAAATAAATATTCAAACGAGACAAAATTTTGTTTCTGGTCTTATCTTAAGAAATACTACTTGCCTTATAAAAACATGAACACACTTGAAGGACTTCCCAAAGAATATAATTTCTTTGAAATATTTAATACATTTAAATATTCGAACAAATTATTTCAAAAAACTCTAAAAAATGTGCACTATATTTTCAAAAAAACAAATATACTTCTAGATAATCCCTTCATCAGCCGTTATTAATAATCCAAATATCAAAATCAAAAACATAACCTACATCACTCACGTGTTAAAAGACTTAAGCTTCGAACTACAGATCAACTATATATTCAAGATTGATCTATGTTCTAACAAAATCAAAGAACAAAGTGAGTTATTTTAAGGTTTACCTAAATCCATTGACACCGTATAAAGAAATTTATTGAAGCCAAAATATAATTATATATTATATATAAAATAAAATAGAAAGGCTTTTTACTTGATAGAAGAAATATAACAAAATTTGAGTATCAAAACAAATTGAAATATGTTTATCTTCTACAATTTTATTTTCCAAAAGAATTTTTTTTTTATTCAAAAACTTTTAGAATTAAATTAATGTCTAAAACAAGCACCGCTTACATTTAATAGACGTATATAATCAAAACTCAATATACAATGTCAAATGAAATAAATAACCCAGCAGATATACGAAAGTAATTAAAATTAATAAATAAATATTCAAACGAGACAAAATTTTGTTTCTGGTCTTATCTTAAGAAATACTACTTGCCTTATAAAAACATGAACACACTTGAAGGACTTCCCAAAGAATATAATTTCTTTGAAATATTTAATACATTTAAATATTCGAACAAATTATTTCAAAAAACTCTAAAAAATGTGCACTATATTTTCAAAAAAACAAATATACTTCTAGATAATCCCTTCATCAGCCGTTATTAATAATCCAAATATCAAAATCAAAAACATAACCTACATCACTCACGTGTTAAAAGACTTAAGCTTCGAACTACAGATCAACTATATATTCAAGATTGATCTATGTTCTAACAAAATCAAAGAACAAAGTGAGTTATTTTAAGGTTTACCTAAATCCATTGACACCGTATAAAGAAATTTATTGAAGCCAAAATATAATTATATATTATATATAAAATAAAATAGAAAGGCTTTTTACTTGATAGAAGAAATATAACAAAATTTGAGTATCAAAACAAATTGAAATATGTTTATCTTCTACAATTTTAATTTCCAAAAGAATTTTTTTTTTTTTTATTCAAAAACTTTTAGAATTAAATTAATGTCTAAAACAAGCACCGCTTACATTTAATAGACGTATATAATCAAAACTCAATATACAATGTCAAATGAAATAAATAACCCAGCAGATATACGAAAGTAATTAAAATTAATAAATAAATATTCAAACGAGACAAAATTTTGTTTCTGGTCTTATCTTAAGAAATACTACTTGCCTTATAAAAACATGAACACACTTGAAGGACTTCCCAAAGAATATAATTTCTTTGAAATATTTAATACATTTAAATATTCGAACAAATTATTTCAAAAAACTCTAAAAAATGTGCACTATATTTTCAAAAAAACAAATATACTTCTAGATAATCCCTTCATCAGCCGTTATTAATAATCCAAATATCAAAATCAAAAACATAACCTACATCACTCACGTGTTAAAAGACTTAAGCTTCGAACTACAGATCAACTATATATTCAAGATTGATCTATGTTCTAACAAAATCAAAGAACAAAGTGAGTTATTTTAAGGTTTACCTAAATCCATTGACACCGTATAAAGAAATTTATTGAAGCCAAAATATAATTATATATTATATATAAAATAAAATAGAAAGGCTTTTTACTTGATAGAAGAAATATAACAAAATTTGAGTATCAAAACAAATTGAAATATGTTTATCTTCTACAATTTTAATTTCCAAAAGAATTTTTTTTTTTATTCAAAAACTTTTAGAATTAAATTAATGTCTAAAACAAGCACCGCTTACATTTAATAGACGTATATAATCAAAACTCAATATACAATGTCAAATGAAATAAATAACCCAGCAGATATACGAAAGTAATTAAAATTAATAAATAAATATTCAAACGAGACAAAATTTTGTTTCTGGTCTTATCTTAAGAAATACTACTTGCCTTATAAAAACATGAACACACTTGAAGGACTTCCCAAAGAATATAATTTCTTTGAAATATTTAATACATTTAAATATTCGAACAAATTATTTCAAAAAACTCTAAAAAATGTGCACTATATTTTCAAAAAAACAAATATACTTCTAGATAATCCCTTCATCAGCCGTTATTAATAATCCAAATATCAAAATCAAAAACATAACCTACATCACTCACGTGTTAAAAGACTTAAGCTTCGAACTACAGATCAACTATATATTCAAGATTGATCTATGTTCTAACAAAATCAAAGAACAAAGTGAGTTATTTTAAGGTTTACCTAAATCCATTGACACCGTATAAAGAAATTTATTGAAGCCAAAATATAATTATATATTATATATAAAATAAAATAGAAAGGCTTTTTACTTGATAGAAGAAATATAACAAAATTTGAGTATCAAAACAAATTGAAATATGTTTATCTTCTACAATTTTAATTTCCAAAAGAATTTTTTTTTTTTATTCAAAAACTTTTAGAATTAAATTAATGTCTAAAACAAGCACCGCTTACATTTAATAGACGTATATAATCAAAACTCAATATACAATGTCAAATGAAATAAATAACCCAGCAGATATACGAAAGTAATTAAAATTAATAAATAAATATTCAAACGAGACAAAATTTTGTTTCTGGTCTTATCTTAAGAAATACTACTTGCCTTATAAAAACATGAACACACTTGAAGGACTTCCCAAAGAATATAATTTCTTTGAAATATTTAATACATTTAAATATTCGAACAAATTATTTCAAAAAACTCTAAAAAATGTGCACTATATTTTCAAAAAAACAAATATACTTCTAGATAATCCCTTCATCAGCCGTTATTAATAATCCAAATATCAAAATCAAAAACATAACCTACATCACTCACGTGTTAAAAGACTTAAGCTTCGAACTACAGATCAACTATATATTCAAGATTGATCTATGTTCTAACAAAATCAAAGAACAAAGTGAGTTATTTTAAGGTTTACCTAAATCCATTGACACCGTATAAAGAAATTTATTGAAGCCAAAATATAATTATATATTATATATAAAATAAAATAGAAAGGCTTTTTACTTGATAGAAGAAATATAACAAAATTTGAGTATCAAAACAAATTGAAATATGTTTATCTTCTACAATTTTAATTTCCAAAAGAATTTTTTTTTTTTTTATTCAAAAACTTTTAGAATTAAATTAATGTCTAAAACAAGCACCGCTTACATTTAATAGACGTATATAATCAAAACTCAATATACAATGTCAAATGAAATAAATAACCCAGCAGATATACGAAAGTAATTAAAATTAATAAATAAATATTCAAACGAGACAAAATTTTGTTTCTGGTCTTATCTTAAGAAATACTACTTGCCTTATAAAAACATGAACACACTTGAAGGACTTCCCAAAGAATATAATTTCTTTGAAATATTTAATACATTTAAATATTCGAACAAATTATTTCAAAAAACTCTAAAAAATGTGCACTATATTTTCAAAAAAACAAATATACTTCTAGATAATCCCTTCATCAGCCGTTATTAATAATCCAAATATCAAAATCAAAAACATAACCTACATCACTCACGTGTTAAAAGACTTAAGCTTCGAACTACAGATCAACTATATATTCAAGATTGATCTATGTTCTAACAAAATCAAAGAACAAAGTGAGTTATTTTAAGGTTTACCTAAATCCATTGACACCGTATAAAGAAATTTATTGAAGCCAAAATATAATTATATATTATATATAAAATAAAATAGAAAGGCTTTTTACTTGATAGAAGAAATATAACAAAATTTGAGTATCAAAACAAATTGAAATATGTTTATCTTCTACAATTTTAATTTCCAAAAGAATTTTTTTTTTTATTCAAAAACTTTTAGAATTAAATTAATGTCTAAAACAAGCACCGCTTACATTTAATAGACGTATATAATCAAAACTCAATATACAATGTCAAATGAAATAAATAACCCAGCAGATATACGAAAGTAATTAAAATTAATAAATAAATATTCAAACGAGACAAAATTTTGTTTCTGGTCTTATCTTAAGAAATACTACTTGCCTTATAAAAACATGAACACACTTGAAGGACTTCCCAAAGAATATAATTTCTTTGAAATATTTAATACATTTAAATATTCGAACAAATTATTTCAAAAAACTCTAAAAAATGTGCACTATATTTTCAAAAAAAACAAATATACTTCTAGATAATCCCTTCATCAGCCGTTATTAATAATCCAAATATCAAAATCAAAAACATAACCTACATCACTCACGTGTTAAAAGACTTAAGCTTCGAACTACAGATCAACTATATATTCAAGATTGATCTATGTTCTAACAAAATCAAAGAACAAAGTGAGTTATTTTAAGGTTTACCTAAATCCATTGACACCGTATAAAGAAATTTATTGAAGCCAAAATATAATTATATATTATATATAAAATAAAATAGAAAGGCTTTTTACTTGATAGAAGAAATATAACAAAATTTGAGTATCAAAACAAATTGAAATATGTTTATCTTCTACAATTTTAATTTCCAAAAGAATTTTTTTTTTATTCAAAAACTTTTAGAATTAAATTAATGTCTAAAACAAGCACCGCTTACATTTAATAGACGTATATAATCAAAACTCAATATACAATGTCAAATGAAATAAATAACCCAGCAGATATACGAAAGTAATTAAAATTAATAAATAAATATTCAAACGAGACAAAATTTTGTTTCTGGTCTTATCTTAAGAAATACTACTTGCCTTATAAAAACATGAACACACTTGAAGGACTTCCCAAAGAATATAATTTCTTTGAAATATTTAATACATTTAAATATTCGAACAAATTATTTCAAAAAACTCTAAAAAATTCAATTTGTTTTGATACTCAGTTTTATATTCTTTTCCATTCTCGATCAAGGTTGGTAAATGTGGAAACTGTTTTGTATCTAGATAATTTGTTTACTTCTTGATAAAATTTCCTACCTTTAGACTCGTTTATGTTATTGCAAGCTGTAACCCAATTGTGTTCTCTGTACTGCTGTATCATTCTTTGGATGTTTTTGTTGTACCTATTTAATTCCTTCTTATATTCCGGGTTTCGATTTTGACAATATTTCCTGTATATCTTCTTTTGTGCTTAATTAATTTTATTATATATGGAGGCAGCTCGTGTAGAAACGCATGTCTATTTATAATGGGAGTATATTTTTTATGGTATTTGACAATCTGTTTTTGAAGGATTCGATGTTTATCTCATTCAGAATAGTGTTCTCATTTTTTATTATAAAATCACTCACTTCCTCATTGACCCTTTTGATTTTGCATAGTTTGTAATTGTATGCTATTTTAGGTGTCGTTACTTCTGGATCTAAGGTCATGACGAAGTCTAGAATTACGGCAAGGTGGTCAGAGCCCAAATCAGGATACAACTCTATTTTTGAAATATTTTGTTCGATGTTATTTGTGAATAATAAAAGGTCAGGAGTACTGTCGGAATTTTGGTTCATCAGAAAAGTTGGTGCTGTCGCAGCCCTAGGGAAGTTGCTGCCATTCATTAATTTGATTTATTTTTTTTGGACGTGGCAGCATTAAAATTGCCAATAATGAATGCATACTTGTTTAATGATGCTTTTGTGAAAACTGTTTCTTGTATTTTGCTGTTTGGGTGGAAGTACATTCTGTCAAGAAAGTACCGGGAATTATCGATTTAAATCTGGCGGGGCAATGAGGCAGGTAATTTTTTTTTTCCTAGGTTGGTACCACTGTCCTTAATTACTATGCCAAGCTTGAGCGGGATCTGTCAACTAGTGTGTTTGCAACAGCTGATTAAGTCAGTCGATGTCAGAGTGCGTGCCGATTTTTACTATGGGTGATTACGTTGAGCAAAGAATTTGTTTAATGTTTTGTGTTGCAAATGAATTTTCGTGTGCCGATGCATTAAAAATGTTGCAAAAGGCCTTTGGTGATAATGCTCTATCGAAAACTCGTGCATATCAGTGGTACAGAGCCTTCAAGGACGGTCGTGAAGTGGTCGCCCATCGACGGCTTCGATCGAAGATAACGTCGATAAAATTAAGGAAAGGGTGCTGGAAAACCGTCGTACCAGCTTGAGAGAGACAGATCTTAAGAAATCCCACGAGTCCGCACGTATGATTTTGATTGATATTTTGGGCATGAGAAAGGTGGCCGCACGACTCGTACCGAAAGACCTGAATTTTCTTCAAAAACGTCATCGCGAACAGGTTGCTTCAGACATGCTGGATCGCTGTAATTCCGATTCTACATTCATGGAACGCATTATAACTGATGATGAGACCTGGATCTACGAGTACGATATGCAAACAAGCCAGCAATCATCGGAATGGGTCGCAAAAAATGAGCCGAAACCAAAAAAACCACGCGAAAGCCGCTCGAAAATGAAGGTGATGCTCATTGTTTTCTTCGATATCCGTGGCGTGGTGCACTACGAATTCGTTTCAGAGGGTCAGACGGTAAACAAGGAGTATTACCTAGGCGTTATGAAACGTTTGCGTGAGCGTATCCGTAAAAGCGGCCAAATTTGTGGGCGAACAACTCATGGATTTTGTATGACGATAACGCGCCTTCTCACCGAGCTACGATTGTGACCGACTTTCTCGCCAAAAACTCAACAAACGTGCTTCAGCAACCACCGTATTCGCCGGATTTGGCTCCCTGCGACTTTTTCCTCTTCCCAAAACTAAAATTGCCCCTTCATGGCACCCGTTTTGAGTCGATTGAAGCCATAAAACAAAATTCGGCGCGAGAGCTAAAGTCCATCCCGGAAAGGGCCTATAAAAAATGTTTCGATAATTGGAAGTGCCGTTGGCATAGATGTATTGGAGCAAATGGAGCCTATTTTGAAGGCGACCCAATAAATTTTGACGATTAAATGTAAAAATGTTGTTTTAATTGAAAATTCCCGGTACTTTCTTGACAGAGTAGTATACTATGTATATGGAGCTTGTTATTTTTAAAAAGGATCGAGAAATGTGTTACCTCATTCAAGGGGTTGTTAGCTACAAGTGGGTTGTCTTTACTGGCTTTTAAAGAAGGGTGACATTGAATTATGGTTCCCCCTCTCACATTTTGTACCCTGTGTCCTATTCTTTTTATTACAGTCCAATCTTTATAGTCAACATTATTGCATTTATCAATTTTCGCCTCCACAAATATAGCACAGGTTATATCATTTTATTCTATAAAATAGTTGATTAGATGTTTCTTTAGGATATAACTGTTGATATTGTTGTATAGTATTTTAATTTTAGACATGAATTTGCATATTTACCTTGTTGTTCGTTGGTTCTGTGGGCGAGGGTTCGTCTGTATCTTCCAAGTCAAACATCAGTAGATAAAATCTGTTCCTAGAGAAAACGACTGTAGTGTCAATGTTATATTGGCTAATGAAACGTTTTTTCAGTTTAAATATGAGTTCGTTTCTATTGATGTTCTTGGGATTATTTATTTTACGGCAGTATGAATTTATGATGTACTGTCATCTGGTGCATGGGTCTTGTTAGTTTTCTTGGATTAATCTTCGATTTCTCTTGTTCTTCTATTTAGTGATTTGATTATTATTATTAGGTTTTTTATTATTAGGTATTAGGTATTCCTTCAATAGGTTTTTCTGGGTGTTGCGGACACTTTAAGGACCAGGCCATATGGTCCTCTACACCACAACTCAGACTTTTTGGTGCGTTGTTAGTTTTACACATCGACATTTTGTGGGGACCTTGGCATTTGGGACATTTTGGTGTGTTTTGGCAATTTTCAGTTGTATGATTAAACTGCAGACATTTTCCACGCGGTACTGGGGTTGATTCAGGCGGGTGACTGGGATAAACTAAGTAGTGTCGATTCAAGTAGAAAAGACCATTGTTCAGGAGGTATTCAAATGATTCGATTTCACCAGTGATAATTGTTATGAATTTGGTAGGATTGTTATTGTTTCTTGAAATTATTATTTTGCAGTACCTGTGCTTTATACCAATGGATGTTAGATGTTGACTCATACTTTCCTCTTTAATATTAATTTCGACCGATGCAATCACCACCGAGTAGGTTTGCAGCGGCTCTCTTCGCTCATTTGGTTGTTTTTGCTTGGATGTTTCTTTATATTTTAATATTTTGTTTTCCTTCTCGAGTTCTTCGAGTCCCTTTTCTAGTGTACATTTCTCATTGTTAGATTTCAAGACAAAACCCAATTTAGTTTTAAGGATTACATCTTTTGAATTAGGGTATTTAGACCCCCATAGGTACGCCATTTCCATTCTGTCCATTTTTTTTTCCGAATTTATATAGAATGAATTTGTGAAATCCATATTTTCAATTTCATTCGTTTTAGCAGAATGGTTTTTGTGTGCGATTTTTGTTGTGGAATTTGTATGTTGTGGTTGTTGTTGACGATTCATATTATCTGTTTTTTGTGGTTCATTGGATTTTTCGACCTCCATTTGTTCGGCATCGTTTTGATTTTTATTTGTTATTATTTGTGGTTCTTTGAAAACGATATCTGGTGTTTTGCATTCATGTTTTTTTTTGCGATGCACTTTCTTCTACATCCGAATTGATTGTTGATGAAGTACCGCTAGCCTGAGACATTTCGGGTTGAAAAGGACTCAAATTATTATTTGTAGATATATTTACAAGAATATACTACTCTGTCAAAGAAGTACCGGGAATTTTCAATTAAAACAACATTTTCACATTTAATCGTCAAAATTTATTGGGTCGCCTTCAAAATAGGTTCCATTTGCTCCAATACATCTATGCCAACGGCACTTCCAATTATCGAAACATTTTTTATAGGCGCTTTCTGGGATGGACTTTAGCTCTCGCGCCGAATTTTGTTTTATGGCTTCAATCGACTCAAAACGGGTGCCACGAAGGGGCAATTTTAGTTTTGGGAAGAGGAAAAAGTCGCAGGGAGCCAAATCCGGCGAATACGGTGGTTGCTGAAGCACGTTTGTTGAGTTTTTGGCGAGAAAGTCAGTCACAATCGTAGCTCGGTGAGAAGGCGCGTTATCGTCATGCAAAATCCATGAGTTGTTCGCCCACAAATTTGGCCGCTTCTTAAGGATGCGCTAACGCAAACGTTTCATAACGCCTAGGTAATACTCCTTGTTTACCGTCTGACCCTCTGGAACGAATTCGTAGTGCACCACGCCACGGATATCGAAGAAAACAATGAGCATCACCTTTATTTTCGAGCGACTTTGGCGTGGTTTTTTCGGTTTCGGCTCATTTTTTGCCACCCATTTCGATGATTGCTGGCTTGTTTGCATATCGTACTCGTAGACCCAGGTCTCATCTCCAGTTATAATGCGTTCCATGAATGTAGAATCGGAATTACAGCGATCCAGCATGTCTGAAGCAACCTGTTCGCGATGACGTTTTTGAAGAAAATTCAGGTCTTTCGGTACGAGTCGTGCGGCCACCTTTCTCATGCCCAAAATATCAATCAAATTCGTACTTGCGGACTCGTGGGATATCTTAAGATCATGTGCTATCTCTCTCAAGCTGGTACGAAGGTTTTCCAGCACCCTTTCCTCAATTTTATCGACGTTATCTTCGATCGAAGCCGTCGATGGGCGTCCACTTCACGACCGTCCTTGAAGGCTCTGTACCACTGATATGCACGAGTTTTCGATAGAGCATTATCACCAAAGGCCTTTTGCAACATTTTCAATGCATCGGCACACGAAAATTCATTTGCAACACAATAGTTTGAACAAATTCTTGGCTCAACGTAATCACCCATAGTAAAAATCGGCACTCACTCTGACATCGACTGACTTAATCAGCTGTTGCAAACACACTAGTTGGCAGATCCCGCTCAAGCTTGGCATAGTAATTAAGGACAGTGGTACCAACCTAGGAAAAAAAAATTTTACCTGCCTCATTGCCCCGCCAGATTTAAATCGATAATTCCCGTTACTTTCTTGACAGAATGTATAACTTCAGATCAGAATAATATTGGAATTAATATTATCGGAATAATTTCTTATCCGAACAGATGTGGAGATGTGATCACGCTGTTGCTCGATACGAACTGTTTATAACAAAATATTCATCTTATTTACTCATTCAACCTCCATTTATTTGTAAACACTTGACTAAACGTCGAGGTACACCAGAATCTAGACCAACTCCATTATTTTCGGAATACTAGTCCAGGACTCTTGAACTGAATGAATTCAATCATCTTTATTTTGTGGCGCTGCTCGTTCAACTTCAATCTTCATTAGTCCCCATATGTTTTCAATGGGCTGCTGGCCATGAAATGGTTATCACTTGGTGTTCTTACATCCAAGGTCATGCATTATCCTGCTGAAAACGCCACTCCTCTGGATAAACATCATGTGCCGATTCAAGGAGAAAATCGTTCAGAATGCCACAATACTCTTCACCATTAATGGTACCATCAACTATACAGAGAGACGTAGCAGCACGCTGAGACATTGCTTCCCATAACATTATTTTGGTGTGAAATTTTGAAATTTGAACGGTAACAAGTTGTTTTGATAGGATTTTCAAGTGATATCAGTTTCATCAGATATAAAGACATTATTAAAATTATCTTCTCGAGAACGTTGACAAAATTCTATCATTCGTTCCTTTTGTAAAGGTGTCATTATAGAAATTTTTGGGTTTCCTTTATATGTAGCCTTGTCTTTACAGTGATATACGGTCGGTTTAGGAACATACTTTTATATTTCTTTGATTTTCAAATCTGTTAGCCAATTTGCTAACCGTAGGTGCGAATTGTGTCGTCCTAAGACCAATTAAGCGTTTAAATTGTTTCCTTTAATCTTTGGCCGTCTTCCTGAAACTGGTCTATGCCTCATATCAATGCCATTTTTTATCCACTTTATTATCTCATATACAGCACTTTTACCCAATTCAGTCAATTGCTCTAAATTTTCAACGTTTCTAAAACCTTTTCTATACAAATATTCTACCTGTTTTTTTTTCTATTTGCAACATTATTTCATAAATTGTATACGTGTTGACAATCAACAATATTTGACAAATAGTGTTTCCATGCAACTTTGGCCATAGCCTACTATCTGACCAATCTATTTTAAACATTACTTTTGTCTTAGAATGTTACAAAAAAGAAATATAATAAAATTATAAAAAATAATAAGTTCCCGATACTTTCTAGACGTACTACATTAAAACTTCTAAGGCATCTTCATAGAAATTCTGTAAGTATTATCGGATGTTGTCCAATAATGATCCTCTAATTCCTAATAATATTGAACTAAATCTAAGGACGGAATTAAAAGAAAATGATATGCCAAGAAATTATTTTCGGATGCTCTAAGCTGGAGTTCGCTGGAGTTAGTGCAAATATTAGTGATCGCTGAGGCTCCTGGTGATGGGACCTGGAGAGTACGCAGATTGAGGCCCCGGCGTTGAACTACAAAATTCAATAATTGTTTTTGGTCCCGATACTGTAGCAGATGATTCAGTGCAATTTTGATTTCGTCGATTAGTGTTGGGTAGTACACATTTTTAAATTAAGTTGTAAGAGGCGTCTCGTTTTTGTACTGAAGCGTTACAATGTACCACTTCAAATAAGGTGCTCGTGACTTACATTATGTCAAGAAAGTACCGGGAATTATCGATTTAAATCTGGCGGGGCAATGAGGCAGGTAAAATTTTTTTTTCTAGGTTGGTACAACTGTCCTTAATTACTATGCCAACCTTGAGCGGGATCTGTCAATTAGTGTGTTTGCAACAGCTGATTAAGTCAGTCGATGTCAGAGTGCGTGCCGATTTTTACTATGGGTGATTACGTTGAGCAAAGAATTTTTTTAAAGTTTTGTGTTGCAAATAAATTTTCGTGTGCCGATGCATTGAAAATGTTGCAAAAGGCCTTTGGTGATAATGCTCTATCGAAAACTCGTGCATATCAGTGGTACATAGCCTTCAAGGACGGTCGTGAAGTGGTCGCCCATCGACGACTTCGATCGAAGATAACGTCGATAAAATTAAGGAAAGGGTACTGGAAAACCGTCGTACCAGCTTGAGAGAGATAGCACATGATCTTAAGATATCCCACGAGTCCGCACGTACGATTTTGATTAATATTTTGGGCATGAGAAAGGTGGCCGCACGACTCGTACCGAAAGACCTGAATTTTCTTCAAAAACGTCATCGCGAACAGGTTACTTCAGACATGCTGGATCGCTGTAATTCCGATTCTACATTCATGGAACGCATTACAACTGGTGATGAGACCTGGGTCTACGAGTACGATATGCAAACAAGCCAGCAATCATCGGAATGGGTGGCAAAAAATGAGCCGAAACCGAAAAAACCACGCCAAAGCCGCTCGAAAATGAAGGTGATGCTCATTGTTTTCTTCGATATCCGTGGCGTGGTGCACTACGAATTCGTTCCAGAGGGTCAGACGGTAAACAAGGAGTATTACCTAGGCGTTATGAAACGTTTGCGTGAGCGTATCCGTAAGAAGCGGCCAAATTTGTGGGCGAACAACTCATGGATTTTGCATGACGATAACACGCCTTCTCACCGAGCTACGATTGTGACTGACTTTCTCGCCAAAATTTCAACAAACGTGCTTCAGCAACCACCGTATTCGCCGGATTTGGCTCCCTGCGACTTTTTCCTCTTCCCAAAACTAAAATTGCCCCTTCGTGGCACCCGTTTTGAGTCGATTGAAGCCATAAAACAAAATTCGGCGCGAGAGCTAAAGTCCATCCCGGAAAGCGCCTATAAAAAATGTTTCGATAATTGGAAGTGCCGTTGGCATAGATGTATTGGAGCAAATGGAGCCTATTTTGAAGGCGACCCAATAAATTTTGACGATTAAATGTAAAAATGTTGTTTTAATTGAAAATTCCCGGTACTTTCTTGACAGAGTAGTATGACGGGTGTGACTGGTGAGTTTTCAGTATTTCAGTACAGTGTAGATTGTAACTTTCACACTCACTCGCTTCAAATATGGGGCAAAGCTTTTTTGCATATGTAGAGAAAGGGACAAATTTGATAGGCCAAATAATTGTTAGAATTGAAAAAGAAATGAGTGCGGGTGGCAGAGGTCGAAGATCATGCAACATTTCTGAAGTTTCTTCGATTATAATTCTACTGAATTTGAAGGTATAGTTGTTCGAAATCGTTAAGAATTGGCGTGATAATCTATTTTCATTCCAAAATGTATTTCTTAATGCTATTTCTGTTTCTATACCTAATACTTCCGGCTCTTCAACTCGTAAACTGTTAGTGATATCGTATTTATACCCTTTTTTTAAATATTGTGTTCTTTATCCGAAAAAACCGCGTTGGAGAAGTTAATAAACCTCTCGAAGAATTTACGGTCTGAGAATTCGTTTTTATTTAATTCTTTTTTGTTTTTACTTTATGTTTGATTGAGTTGACAAATACACAACTCAAAAGAATAAAATGGATAATTCAATCAAACATAAAGTCATAAGTAACAAAATTAATTAAAAACAAATTCTCAGAATATAAATTCTTCGAGAGATTCATAAACCTTCCAACGCGGTTGTTTCGGATAAAGAAGACAATATTTAAAAAAAAAAGATATAAATACGATATCAGTAAAAGTTTACGAGTTAACGAAGCGGAAGATTAAGTATAGAAACAGAAATAGCATTAAGAAATTTCCACAATAACGCATACAATAAATTGATAAATTTCACAGTTCACAGGTTATTAAAAAGAAATTTCATGTAAGCAAACATATATTTTCATTTAACTAAATAGTATTGGGTTGTTCGGAAACTAATTTCGTTTTTTTTTTTGGGAAAATGATAGACAATTTTTGTATTATATTTAATTATATATTGGCCATTCTGGTCTAACACCTTTTGCAATCTTTCTGGTAGTAGCATGATTCCACGCTCATAAAATTTTTGGTCTTCACTGGCAGGTGATATTTGACCACTCCATTTGAAGTAAACGTTTAACCGTCCAAAAAATTTTGAAAGAACAAATGATAGTCGGAAGACTTAAGATCTGGAGAATATGGTGGGTGTGGCAATGTATCTCATTCAAGTTGTAAAAGTTTTTGGCGAGTGACCATACTTATATGAGGTCACGCATTATCTTAGTGGAACACTACAACTTTTCTGTTGATTAATACCTGCCTTTTCTGTTGAAGTGCATCATTCAGTTTGTCCAGCTGATGACAATAAACTTCCGAATTAATTGTTGTGTTAAAAGCTCAAGAAAACGATTCCCTTGAAATCCCACCCAACAGACAGCTTCACCTTTTTTGATGGATATTGGCTTTCGAAATGCTTTGAGCCGGTTCATCTCTTTTGCTCCATGATCTCTTGCGTTTGAAATTGTTATATACAACGCAGTTTTCGTCCCCAGTAATGATGCGCTTCAAAAAAGGATCATTTTCGTGACGTTTGAGAAGCGGATCACAAACACGACGACAAAATTTTGTCTCCGTCAGAACATGGGGAACCCATATATCTAGCTTTGAGATTAAACCCAGGTCTTTAAAGAGTTGAACTCGATGATTTTAACTTCTCGCCCATCTGACGTATTGTTATTCGCCGATTTGCATCAACTAATGCATTTATCGTGTCTTTATCAGCTTCAACCGTCCTTCCGGAACGTGGTGCATCTTCGACATCAAAATTGCCGTATCGAAATTTTGCAAACCAGTTCAGGTACTGGCGTATTTGCAACAAATCCTTTCCATACACATTGGTCAATTTCTGTTTGACTTAAACAGCATTTTTTTATAGTAAAAAGTGAAATAGCTGTATTCGAAAAGAAGCTGGATATTTGGGTGCCGCACCAATCAACATCAAAATATGATGAATCGAACTTCCGTCTGCGAAGTCTTGGCCGAAGGGAATATAATTGACCCATTTCTCAAATGGATGGTGACTAATTATGAGAAATCAGTCATATACGACAATATTGTACGAAAACGATCGTGGTCGATGCGCGTTGAAGCATCTCAAGCGGTGGCCAAAGCAGGACTAACAGCCAGGAAGATTTTACTATGCATTTGGTGGGATTGGAAAGGATTCATTTACTATGAGTTGCTTCCATATGACCAAACCCTAAATTCGTATCTCTATTGTCAACATCTAAACCGTTTGAAGCTAGTGGTTGACCAGAAACGGCCAGAATTGACCAACAGAAGAGGTGTTCTGTTCCATCAGAACAACACCAGGTCACACACGTATGTAGTGACTCACCAAAAACTCCAGAAGCTTGCTTGAAAAGTTTTAATGCATTCACCAAATAGTCCGGACGTGGCACCAAGCGGTCACCTTTTTTTTCTTGCATTTCAAAACATCCTGAGTGATAAGAAATCAAGGAATCAAGAGAAGATTGTGCAAATCGATTAATAGAGTTTTTTGCCAATAAGGACCAAGACTTTTATGAGGAAGGCATTATGAAGCTACCTTTAAAATGGCAACAAATATAGAACAATTGGAGCAGATTTGATCCAAGTCAGACAATCCTAAACACGTTAAGTAAAGTCTTGAAGTTCACGCAAAAATAATGGATCTTTACCCCAACCTATTACGTGAGTGTTTATCTCGTTTGGTCACTCACCCATTTCACTGCTCAAGAAATGCTGAAAAACCCTGCATCTTTCAACGAAGATGTTTCCCCGTAACTTTAAAGTTCCACGAATCGGATATTCGCCCCGATACAGCATAACGATCGTAACAAAGCCAAAGTTCAATTATTACAACTTGAATGTGCAACAATAGGAATCCGTAATGAATGCGTGCAAGTCCTGTTCACAATGCACCTGTGATATTCTAAATTGCTAATTAGCGGGCGTAGTCGGTGTGAAATCCGCCTCACTTCTTACAGTTGAACGGACAATAATATAATCGCCCATTCAGGGTGAGAATGCAAAGTGAGATGAGCAAGGGGGGAAGAAAGTAGAAACGCTATTTTCGCGATTCTTCCCTTATTTGTTGTCAACAGAATCGATGAATATTCCAAAATTATTTCGATTCATGATATTACTGAATGGATGGCAGAATTAATTTGAAGCTCTCGGTGAATGCGGATGTTGCGAGGGAGCTTCCACCTTTTAGTTAGGGAGACGGCGTTCCGTTTTCGAGCATGCGCATCTGAAACTCGTCAGACAGGCTTGATGCGCAGGCTCTGCCTGTTACGCCGCTGACCATGCGTCCGCTTGGAACGCTGATTTTCAAACGCATTGCCTTGCTCCCCTAGCGGGGACGGTTAGTCACGATTCTTATGACTGGTCGGGTCCTCTATCGGAACGCCGGTCAAAAAACGATAGAGCAAGGCAGGTTTCTGGACGAGGAGCGAAGAAGTTGTTCGTTACACACTCTTCCTCCAGTGAGCGTCGATATGGTCACGAAATAGGGCTTTAGGAGCAGGCAAGTATACTGGTCGCGGTGCCATCTCCAGCGGGGATCTGTGGAACGAAAGGAAAGGGCCATCTCGGAATGCTGGTTAGGGGGCGATTAGAGCCACCTAATGAATGGGTTGGTTCGCTCTTAAAGCAAACCCTCCCAATCACGTCGGGGTCAGCAATGAAGCTCTTGGGTGAATGCGGATTTTGCGAGGGAGCTTCCACCTCTTAGTTCGGGAGACGGCGTTTCGTTTCCGAGCTTGCGCATCTGAAACTCATCAGACAAGGCGTGATGCGCAGCTCTGCCTGTTACGCCGGTGACCATGCGTCCGCTTGGAACGCTGATTTTCTAACGCATTGCCTTACTCTATTTGAACCTAGCGGGGACGGTTAGTCACGATTCTTATGACTGGTCGGGTCCTCTATCGGTACGCCGGTCAAACTACAATAGAGCAAGGCAGGTTTCTGGACGGGGAGCGAAGAAGTTGTTCGCTACAAATTTAGAAAATACAATTAATGATTCGGCCATTTAAAATTTGCATTTTTGATAGCATAAAACTAATGCATATTTTTTCGAACCTATAAGTTTATTGGAAAGTTCGAACCTTCACTTTTACGAATGTAAAAAAGTATCATCCACCATCACCTCCACAACTGCCTTCAGTACCGCATCCGATGAAGCGAATTTTTCAGTATATTGTCGATTGGTTGGGGCTAAATCTCATGAAAAGCAAATTTTATTTCGTGTTTCAAGGCATCGTCGTAAACTCTACCAGGTTGAGCCACGGGCCTATGCGCGTGGCCCTTTCACCAGGTGACTACTCAGCGGTCTCCATAATCTACCCAAAAAAAGTTGTGTGATAAGGGTACGTCCTATCATCGCGCAAAGCGAGAACCACTCCGAGAACCACCTCGCTTCCAGTTTCGGCTTCAGTTCGAAAATTTACACCAAGACTGGTAGCAGCGAAGCACTATCCAACCTCTACTAGTTCACTCACACGCCGAAAGTGCTTCTTATCCATCCATCCGAACGCAGTTCCATGAACCAAGATAATCTCAAGATTGACGCCTCAATTGATCCTTGTACGAGAATCGTCAATTCGGCCTGTACGTCAAGACCCACGAACCATTGTGAAGTCTTTCAAGTGATCCTGGCTTCAAGCACCAAAGGACTAGCCGTATCGTCGAGATCCAAAAACCCCGGAAACATCTCGCAAATGATCCTGGTTCAGGACCAGGCCGGTTAAACCGTCAAGTCCAGATAAACCCTGAAGCACTTAGAGAAATCCTAAATCATGAGTTACTGCAGCCAGATATATGGAATACCCTAAAGCACTTTAGGAATACGGAGTTGTGAGGGAGCTTCCCCTTCTTAATTTGGGAGGCGTTTCGTTCGGAGTCTGCGCACCTGAAACACTTTAGACAGGCATGGTGCGCAGCTGTGCCTATGACGCCAGAGTGACCTCATGGAAACTTTAGTCATCGAACGAAGGTATTCTGCCCTACTTAACCCCGATGAGGGCGGATTTTTAAGGTATTTGGTGTCCTAGTCACGACAAGATCTAATGGCTGGGGGCGGGTTTCAAGGCATCAGTCATTTCTGAAGTGTAACACTTACCCTTAACTGATCCCGACAAAAAGTAGTCCTCAGTGTTGAAAATGGAGATTACTTCTCTGAGAAATTGCTCATCTTCGGCAATGTAATTATTGGCCCTTTGAGAGAAGTAGACACGCATCGGATGGTCATGTGGCTTCGGTTGTTGAACTAGTTCAACTTTGTAAGCCTTCATACCGAGCTCTTTATGCAGAATTGTCCTCAGAAAAGTGCGATGAATGTTCAGTTCTTCAACACGATGACGAGTTGAGCTGATGAAAGTTTAGATACATTCTGGACTACAGCAGCGATATTTTCAGATGTGGTCACTGGACGAGAACGTGAATTTTTGTTTCATCATATAGTGATCTAGGTTTCATGAACAAATTTATCTACAAATTACCGTGAGGGCATTTTCATTTCTATTGAATTTTTCACCTAAATTTCTAACAGTTTAGATAGAAGATTCACTATTTTGGAAATACGTTTAATATTTCCCAGTGTTATTCAAGTATAAAACGACCTATTTTGTTAATGTCAAATATCTAACTAACGTTCTGTTAAAACACGAATGATAAAAGTTTTGCCAAACTCGAAATAACCACTTCTTTTTGTTTTATAAGTTACATTTGTGTTTCCTGATGATTCGACGACAAAAAGAAAACATTGAAATAATTTAAATGATTGAGAGTAATTTGATCAAAATCATTCAATTAAGATCAATTTTGAGAAAACTATTAGGAGTATGAATAAGTTCGTGCGGATTTTTGTCGAAAGTTGAAATTGTGAAAAATTGGTTATACATTCAAATTCAAAGTATTATTGTCGGTTGCTAGCCACTACATCTTTCCATCTTTCTGGGAATTGAAGGATTCGAAAAAACAATTTTACATTTTTGATAGATTCGGTCTTCACTTGGTGGAAACTCATTTTAATTAAAAAAATGTATATATGACAGTAATTTATTTCCACAAAAATGTTTGTACTAATACAACAATTGTTTCACCACGATGTGGCTTCTTCAGGTATTACATTGTACTGTCTGATGGTATTGAGTGTAACCGAGTTTATATACATTTTTAGGTACGTGACCAAATAATAGAACCACAAGTCATAAAAACTCTAGGTGTTTATTGGAGTTTGCCGCTAAAAATGCCATTAAGGAAAAATATTCAGTAATGGAGAATGATCAACATCTGCTTGTTCGTTCAAAAGGATTTTACGGGCATTATACCTGTTGATTTCAAGAAATTCTAAAAGTGTTAATCTAGAACTTTTGCTTTCAACGTGGATAATTTCATAATTATTGTTGAAATTATGCCTAAATTCCTTAAGATGATTAGCATATGTCGAATGTACAGAATTGTATATATAACCCCTTTGGTGTTCTTGGATACGTTTCTTGAATGGTCTACCAGTCTAGCCAATGTATACTAAAGGGCAATCTTTGCAAGTTAACTTGTAGACTCCGGATTTATTTTCTTTATTTGTACGATCTTTATTGTTTTTTATGTAGGTACTAAGGTTATTAATTGTCTTAAAAGCCGCGTTATAATTGAAACAACTTTTGAAATATTTAGCAATATTTTCAGATAATCCATTGACATAAGACAACGAAAAATATTTCTGTGTATTGTCCTCTTTTATGATTGGGTACACGAGATTTAATGCCATTTTCTTTTGTTTATTGGATACCATTTTGTCTATAAGAAAGGGATTGTAACCGTTGTTTGATGCTATTTGTTTAATAATATTTAATTCTTTCATAAAGTTTTCTGAATTTAAAGGGACATTCAATAATCTATGAATAAAACTATTATATGCTGACATCTTTTGGTTAGTGGGGTGGTTTGAAGTTTTATGTATTGTGATGTCTGTATGTGTTGGTTTGTGAAAAATACTAAAATCATGTAAATTATTTAATCTTGTTATAGTGAGGTCAAGAAAATTAATACTTTGATTCTTTTCTTCTTCGATTGTGAATTTGATTTTTGGGTGGAGTTTATTAATGAAATTCGTGAAGATATGTAGTTGTCGGTCGGTGCCTTTGAAACAACAAAAAATGTCATCTACATATCTGTACCAATAAAGAAAATATTTGCTTATAGGATTCAGGTGTATTTTTGATTCCAGATCATCCATAAATATTTAAGCTAAAATTGAACTGAGTGGATTTCCCATTATTAAACCATTGTCAGAAATATAGACGGTTCCGTTAAATTTAAAGTAGTTTTGTTCGAGGCATATTTCCAGGCAATTAAGTATATCATTCATTTTGATGGGATTGGTATTATTTTTAATTAATAGTTTTTTTACAATTTGTACTGTTTCAATTGGAGGTATACTAGGGAATAAATTTTGTACATCAAAAGAAATTAATTTACAATTTTTGGGTAATTGGATGGATTTAATATTGTCTATAAGTCTAATAATTATGAAATTATCCACGTTGAAAGCAAAAGTTCTTGATTAACACTTTTAGAATTTCTTGAAATCAACAGGTATAATGCCCGTAAAATCCTTTTGAACGAACAAGCAGATGTTGATCATTCTCCATTACTGAATATTTTTCCTTAATGGCATTTTTAGCGGCAAACTCCAATAAACACCTAGAGTTTTTATGACTTGTGGTTCTATTATTTGGTCACGTACCTAAAAATGTATATAAACTCGGTTACACTCAATACCATCAGACAGTACAATGTAATACCTGAAGAAGCCACATCGTGGTGAAACAATTGTTGTATTAGTACAAACATTTTTGTGGAAATAAATTACTGTCATATATACATTTTTTTAATATTTTACATTGTTTATAGTTGTGATTATTTAAGCTTCATGCATTCGTGAAGTTCATTTTACTAAAAAGGCGTACGTCAAGTCCATGCTCAAGTTTTTACATTAATGATTCCAATTAATAAATTATATTCCTTGAAAAAAAACCGTTCTCTCTTTTATAATTTCTTTGTTACATATTCCTAAACCTACAATAAGACCGTGTGGCCTAATGGATAAGGCGTCGGACTTCGGATCCGAAGATTGCAGGTTCGAGTCCTGTCACGGTCGGAAATGCTTTTTAAAGAAAATTTTGACCAATAATTATAATACGTTGTTTTAATGAAAAGAACCTAATTAAAGAACCATAATTTGTTTTGATATTTCATCTATTTACGACTGTAATATTGTAAATAATGACGCGTTTCAAATTATTAGAAATCAAATGTGAGGTTCAATTAGTTTGTGCTATACTATATAAACATCTCATCTATCCATTTTTGGGTTGCTTTTATCTACACAATTCATTAAAAGAATAGTCTTGATAGAAACAGACTGGCTCGATAGAGTGCATTGGCGTATGAGATGCGGGAAGCGGCACTTGGCAGCATATCCATTACTATATTACTATATTCAGTTCTGTCTTGGTTATCTGAAGGGTGTAAACATATTCTTCGTGCTAACTGAGTAGTTCTATTATGAAAAAAAAATATTCTTTTTGAATATTGTCGCGTTACATTGTATTACTGAAATAGAAAAATTCCGGATATACTTATCAAATATTTAGTTAGAAAATAAGGCTATGCAAGAAATAAGGAACGGTTACAGACAATGTGGCACACTCTAGCGGCATATTTTGAAGCTTCAGGTCAGCCTTTCTTTCGCACTTCGGAATTTTCGAGGAAATTGCAGAGCAATTTCATTTTCCAGAATGATCATATACCTTCGGGAGTAAGTAGTTGACGGAGAATTTAATTCATTTTACAGTTCTCTGTTTTCAATATTAATAGTATAGTAAACTGTAATTGTTATGCCTCTGAACTAATCGACTTGCGTGCCATCTATCAGTAGTAAGATAAAGGTTTCAATAAGTAAAGGAGACCGATTACAGAAGGCTAGTAACGAATTCAGTACTATGTGGTTAAAGATTCAGAACACTTGAGTATACTTATAACAGGTAGCAGCACAGTACATTATCAGAAGTATAAATGTAACCGAAAATTTCAAAATGTTCTAAGAATATAATTTGCATCTGCCTAGGTAGGCAGATTTAGGTGAACAGCCATAAAGAAATCCTTTACATTCCTGAAAGATCCATAGAAAACCAGGTATGGCCAATTTCCAGAAGTTTTTCGTTAAAAATCCCCTCAGAATAATAGAAACACATAATAATAATGTCAAAAAAACTAAATCGTTAAATATATTTGGAGTATTTCTTGGCAATGGAATTTGTCATTCATTAATATCCAATCAAAACAGACTCATGATGTGTGCTAGATGATCGCGGTTAATATTTTATATATTTTTTAAATTCTTTATTGGTTAACTGCCGCCTATATGACTATAAAAAGAAAGTGCTCTCGGATATTTAATTTAATTATAAAGAGTACAAATATGTTGATGTGGTTTTGATAACAGATTTCACTACCCCGACAGAATTGGCAGTTATTTTTCAGCATGACACATGTTGCGTAATCCCTTAAATCCTACTTAAAAACGCTCAAATGGGAAGTCACATCCCGTAGAACGTAGATATTGTTCCTTCCGATTACCATCTCTTCTGATCGATGCAACATGGCCTGTCTGACCAGCACTTCTCCAAATACGATGAAGTCAAAACATGGATCAATGCATGGAAAGCGGACAAAGATCCTGCCTTTTTTTGCAATAGTATCCCTCAATTGTCAGAAATATGGAAAAAAGTAGTGGCTAGAAATGGACAATACTCTGCAGTATTTAGTGATAAGAAGAATCTCATCCAAAATCATGTTCCACATCAAACTACCATAAATATTCATTAATAATTATTTCTTAAATATGTTTCAGTATGAAAATAATTAACAAAGCATACTTCTCTAAGTGTATGAGAATTTTTTTATCACTCAATAATTCACATTCTCTGAAAACTAATTAATTTTTTCGAGTTAGTTTAGATTATCGCTGTTGGAATAACAGTATTTTTTTTAAATTATTTGATAATTTGATTTGTCATAAAACCGTGTTTTTAGTTTTTTGAGCTATTATTCATTCAATTTTGAAATTAGTTTCCACCAAATAGATACACTATCTTGTTGGAATGAAATGAGAAATTACTTTCTTTTCTATCACTTTTATTTGCTGATTATACAGTGACTCGAGTTTCGTAGTGTCACTACATTTTCAAACACTACGGAACTCGGCTCACTGTTTAATCAGTAAATAAAAGTAACAGAAAACAAAGTAATTTCTCACTTTGTGAACTATCACAAAGTAACGGACTACTCCATCCAATATTTGATATTGTTATTAATAATTAATAATTGTTAATATATAGTTTGAAAACCATGATTTGATTTTATCAGAATAGGGAGAATAATTCATTTCATCAATATTTTACGAATTCAAAATTAGAAAATGAGTATATTTTATACTAGACATAAAACAAAAATGGTGACTTATTCTTTGAAATTTATTTATTTGCTATATTGTATTTTATTTGCACCTTCAGTTACAAAATTTTAGTTTTTAATGCATTTTCCTCTTCACCTAATCTTCAATTTGTTTTCTAAGGTTAGAATTTTCACGATCTACAACTCTCCAGATTCTCTTCCAAAATTCAGAATTATTTTCCATTCTTGTTGTTGGCATCAATGAGGAATATTCAATGTCTCTGTTTGGATTTTATGAATTGTTACAGTTGGTGATTTAATGTTATCTTGAAGTAATGTTTCAATAATATGTTCATCAACTGGATAATCGATGAAGGATATATATATATATTTATATATACATAGTACATACAATATATATACATAATGATGAATAGCTAGAAAGAAAATTAATTATTAGTATTACTCAGCTCATCTTTAATTTTTCGTAATTTTTAATGAAGTAAGATAATTTCTTAAGGTAATATTTTACAGAATATCAACGAAATATAGTATATTAAAAAGTATGAAACTTTTAGAATTAAATAAAATTAACAAGTTTATATTATCACAGATGGATATTTAAAACTCATAAAGCTTACGTACAAAAAGTTAAAATTTTATGACTTACCCTCTAATCTAGGCTTCTTTGGTTACAAATTCAGCCATCTAGTCGGCATTTCATCCTTGTAATCAGCAGATTTGAAATGTTTACTGCAAAACCTGATATTCCGATTTCATTTTTTTTTCTTGCGCAATTTTTAACCTATTTATTTTAAATTTAGTTTTTTGGAATCTGACGAACATGAGATTGTCCTCTACTTATTTGAGTGGGAAGAAATTTTCTAGCGCAAGATCGCATTAACAAAGCCTACCCAAAAAACAAATGAATTCCTAACTCGCACAAGCTGGAAAAGCTTTTGAGGGATATTCACAAAAGATCTAGGTGTATCATCAGGATAATAATAATATCAATGCATCATCAAGTTGTCTGATTATTCTGAATATTTTGCATAATCTGAAGGTAGCATATTACAAACATGTCTAAAAACGATGTTCACTAGGAATCTTTCAAATACTAAATATGCTTAAGATTATTTTGGAGTAGTATTAATACCATAACAATATCAAGAAAACGTAGATCTACCCCAACCCAAATTTTCTGTATGAATCACCCATTATAACAGACTAATGTTTGAGATTCTGATATGAGTCAGTTTCTTATTTGAACAATTCCAATTGCAAAATAAAATGTCATTCACTGTGTGCCACTCTTTGTAGGAATGATGTACCTATCATATCAACAATTTTCTCTCTACACTCTACCGACATTTCTTGGTTCAGAATTGATGGAAGTTTATCCACGCAATCACTGAATAAAGCACGTATTTTTAATGCTCGTTGAGTTTTCTTAGTGATGCACGTATCGAAATATTTGAATATTTTGAAGTGCTCAAATTTCATAATTTCACTTCTCAGCTCTTCGTTCTTGAATATTTCGATCAATTCATCTATAGTTGCAGCAGCTATATGCCACATTGTTTTATCCGTATTACCGATTTGATACTTTCTCATTTCAACTATTTGATCCAAAACATTGATGGAGTGATCGTGGAATAATTCATGCGTATTTATTAATGAGAGCAACTCTTCAGCATCTACAGATGTCCATCTGGGTTCTCTTGATTTCTGCAGATATATATAGGTTGAAAGAAGCTTTTTGACATTACTGTCCGGCTCATAGGTGCGGAATGCTTCCATGAAATTGTCAATGGTGGCACCATACGCCAAGAGCGTCTCTATATTTTTGATGTTACCCATAGAGACAGCCAATTTGAGTGGGGAATAACGAATACCATCTTTTGCATCAATGTCAACCCCACAGTCCAAGAGTATGGAACAATCCACATCGTCCGTGCAACAGAGGTAGTGCAAAGGAGAAGCACCGCGATAATCTCTTATGGTCGGATCTGCTCCGGCATTTAAAAGGAGGCGGAAGAGGTCTAAATTTTTTTCATGTCTCTTGCATAAGGACGCTAAGATAGTGGCCCCGCATTTATCTCTGCTATTGACGTCTGCTCCATATGAAATTAATAGCTGCATGGTATTTTTCACAATATCTCCAAATCTACACTCTATAGTTGATGCCAACATTAGTGCACTATTGCCTTGATAATCAACAGTGTTAATATTTGCTCCAAGTTGCAATAATTTTCTCACCATTCTGATATTGCCCTTAGATGCAGCCAAATGGAGAGGAGTTCTTTCATAATTATTGCGGTAATCGAGAAAGCTACTTGAATTGAAAGATTCAGACAGAATCTCGAAGATTTCGTAATATGCTACATAATGAAGAACAGTATTACCTTCGTAATCTATTGGTGTATAGGGTTTTACATGATTCAGTAAAACTCTAATGCAGTCGACATCTGAAAACAAAATTGTATGATTGAAATATAAAACTACGATAATAAATCAATATTCAAGTGGATAGTTGACAGAAATATTTAAATAACATAAAATTTAGATTTATTTCTGGAAACTTCAACATACTATAAAAATAGCATCATAATATTTATATATATATATATACATACGTTGGTATTACAAATTAATTCTGTCAGTTTTCAAAAGATGGCTTTAAAACCATTAAATTTTTGAATAGTGACAGCTGGTTTCAGACTGATAACATCCAGTTTTTTAATTTCCACAAAATATTTTATAATACAACAATTGCTTAACCACGATGTGGCTTCTTTAGGTATCTACACTACTGGCTGATGGTGTCTAGTGTAACCGAGTTTAAATACAGTGTTAAGTAAGTGAAAATATAATGGAAGAACAAGTCATAAAAACTTGAGGTCTTTATTGGAGTTTGCCGCTAAAAAATGGCATTAGGGAAAGATATTCAGTAATGGAGATTTGTCAACATCTGTTTGTTCATTCAAATGGATTCTACGGGCATTGTTGATTTCAAAAAATTCTAAAAGTGTTAATCTTGAACTTTTGCGTTTGACTTGGATAATTTCATAGTTATTGTTGAAATTATGCCTGAATTCCTCAAGATGATTAGCATATGTCGAATGTACGGAATCCGATAAGTAACTCCTTTGGTGTTCTTGGATTCTTTTCTTCAATGACCTACTGTCTGGTCAATGTATAAAGGGCAATCGTTGCAAGTCAACTTGTAGACTCCAGATTTATTTTCTTTATTTGTTCGATTCTTATTGTTTTTTATGTAGGTACTAAGCTTAATAATGGTTTTAAAAGTTGAGTTGTAATTGAAACTATTTTTGAAATATTCAGCAATATTTTCAGATAATCCATTAACATCGAAAACATAAAGAAAATAAATCTTGACTTGCATCGATTGCGCTTTAGTATAGATCAATCAGACAGGTAGATCATTCAAGAAATTTAAGAACATCAAAGGAGCTACTTATCGGATTCCGTACATTTGTCAATCATCTTAAGGGATTCGGGCATAATTTCAACAATAGCTATGAAATAATTCACGTTCATAGCAAAAGTTCTAGGAAAACATTTTTAGAATTTCTTGAAATCAACAGGTAAAATGCCTGTAAAATCCTTTCGAATGAACAAACAGATGTTGACAAGTCTGAATGGCATTTTTTAGCGATCATAAAAACCTTTTTTATGACTTATTCTTCCATTATGTTGTCGCGTATTTAACACTGTATTTAAAGTCGGTTACACTGGACACCATCAGCCACTAGAATGTAGATACCTGAAGATCCTACATCGTGGTGAAACAACTGTTGTATTATAAACATTTTTGTGGAAAATGAAATACTGTTTTATATATTTTTCAATTAAAATGAGTTTCCACCAAGTAAAGACCGAATCAATCAAACATTCGATAACATTCAGTCTGAATTGTTTTGAGTGTCATACAAAACGTTTTCTGTTACCCTGTTGAAAATGTCAGATTTATTGATAACTAGACAGTATTTTCGGTAAGCTCAATTTTTTATTTCAATTGATAAAAGAGTGCAGCTCAAGCTCACCGTATGCTTGTGGAAGTTTAGAGTGACAATGCTCCAACTGACAAGTCATGTAGAGAATGGTTTCGGCGCTTCATAAGTGTTGATTTCAGCGTTTAAGATAGAACTCGCTTGGGACAGCTAAATAAATTCGAAGAGAATGAATTATAGATATTACTCGATGAAGATCAGAGTCTAATTCAAGACGAGTTGGACTTACGTTGGGGGGACCCGGCAAGCAATGTCTGTACATTTGAAATCTATGGGCCTGATTCAAAAGCAAGGCAATTGGGTTCCTTATGAATTGAAACCAAGAGATCGGCAAAGGAGATGATTTTCTTGTGAGCAGCTACTTCAAAGGAAAAAAAGGTTTTTTACACCACGTAGTGACTGGTGACGAAAAGTGTATCTTCTTTGACAACCCCAAGTCAAAATACTATGCTTTTTCCGGCTAAACGTTTCCATCGATTCAACTTCAATACCAAAGATGATTCATGGTTCGACATTATGCTATGTATCTGATGGGAACCAAGAGGGCATTGTGTACCATTGAGCTCCTAAGGCTTGGTGATTCCACTGCGGGTGATCACTACATACTGCAATTACTTCATTTGAACCGTGCATTACGAGAAAAATGGCCGGAATAAGGACAGACATGATAACGTTAATTTTTCAAATAACAAGGCTCGGCCTCAATCGCAAAAGTTGTCGAAAAATATTTAAAAACGATCAAATGGAATATCTTACCGCATTCGCCGTATACTGCTGAAATTGTTCCTTCTGACTATTAGATGTTTTGGTATAATTATTGTTCTACTTCGCGAATAAAAGCTCATTAAGGACATAAGTCCTTAAATCGGCGTAGACCATATTTTTGATAGAGGCCCAAAGAAAAAGATGTAATGGTGTTTAATCAAACATATCGGTAGCCAATTGATATCCTCATTTCAGGAAAATTTCCTCACGCAAATTTTTGACTCACTAAAATCATAAAACTTAGGGAATTTATTGCATATTATTGAACCCATATGAAATAAATCCCTAATTTACGAAATAAATTAATAATTCGGGTTTTTAATAGATGTTCAAAATAAAATTTAATTCAGAATTATTTCTGGTACCTTCTGCAATATAAATTGAAATAGTATCATAATATAAATAATTAATAGAGTAAATAAAAAGCTTAAGTTTCAATGTTTATTTGATGTCTATTGACAAATATGTTTCGGGTTTTTAGCCCATTTTCAGAACTAAAGACAACAAAATTTAAAATCCTATTTATAATGGTAGGGTACAATGTGCTAAACAAATTTCAACATTTTCTAAATGGTCCATTCTTCTGCTTTCACCACTTTTACAAAATCTTTCTCCTTAAATAAAAGTTTCACTAAAAATACGTGATAAAAAGAAGTTTTCAAAGAAATTATTTAAAGAAAAGGTTCAACAACGGAGAACGGTTCACATCTGTTTGGTCGTTCAACAAAATATTCATTTTAAGATGCCGGTTCATTTCCATTGCTTCTAAAAGGTCCAGTCTATTGCATTTGTTCTCGAAATGGAGAACTTCAAAGTTATGGTCAAAATCATGTCCGGATTCTTGTAGATGCCTGGCATAAGTGGAGTTTGATTTATTCTTAATGAATAAATTCTGGTGTTCCTGGATCCTAATCTCAAAAGATCTACCACAATTTATACCACCTATATACTCCTGGTCTCTTGTTCTTATTGACGATATCTTTATTATTATTTATTAATTTACCTAATTGATTCGTCAGGACAACATGACTTCGTCAGGTGAGTATGGTACTAACTACATACTTGAGATAAAGTTCTTTAAATATTCAAAATGTACAGAAAAGAAAGTACCAAAATATGGTCAGCATATGTTGAATTTCCGTTTTTTATAACATATGCTTTATGGTGTTCACGTATCCTAGTGCCGAAAGATCTACCTGTCTGATTCACGTATACAGATGATCAAGTATCGCAGTTTAACCTATAGACTCCAGACATTTTGATTTTATGGATCAAATCTTTATTATTTTTTATTAAATTTCCTAACGTGTTTCTTGTTTTGAATGAAATGTTGCAGTTACTCTTTTTTTAAGTATCTTGCTATTTTTTCGGACTTTTTGCTTATGTACGTTAAAGAAATATATTTTGTATCAATAGCTATCATTGGATATACAAGCGATATTGACTGTTTAAATTGCATTCGTTCAATAATTTATTTATAATGAACAGATTGAAACCATTGTTAAATGCAATCTGTTTTATTATATTCAGTTCTCTATCAAAATTCTCTTGTGTCATAGGTATGTTGATTATTCTAAATATCATGCTATTAAAAGCTTCTAGTTATTGAGAATGAGGATGATTAGAATTTGAGTGGATCGTATTATCTGTATGAGTGGATTTACGAAAAATTGAAAAGTCATGTTTATTGTAAATTTTTGAAATTTTTAAATCAAGAATAACGATGATGTTATTTTGTTCTATTTCATTGGTGAATGTTATCGTGGGAGATAATGTATTTATAAATTTTAAAAACATCGCAAGCTGGTACCGGTGAACAAAGATAAAATATCATCCACGTAACGATACCAATAAATGAAATATTTAAAGAAGGGGCTCTCTTGGATTTTGGTTTCCAAGAAGCCCACAAATATTTCGGATGATATCGGACCAAGTGGGTTTCCCATAGTGAGACCATCATTAGCCTCGTAAAATATTCCATTAAATAAAAAATAGTTTTGGTCCAAACAAACTTTTGAGATTTCGATAATCTCTTGTTTTAAAACCGGATTAGTTCTATTTTTTACTAATAGCATTTCTATCAGATTTTTTGATTATTTAACTGATATGCAAGGGAAAAATTTTGCACGTCGAAAGAAATGAGTTTAGCATTATTCGGAATATATATATTTTTTATTTTTTCTATCAGGTTATATGAATTTTTAATGGCAAATCATCCTATGTTCTTTGATTCTATGCTGTAAACAGAGGCTTGTCTGCCCTATATAGGTAGCATTACAATATTAACAATCAATTTTATAAATTCCCGATACGGAAAAGTTGGGGTTCCTTTCTTTATTGTTCACCAAAATCTAAGCTTAATTCTTTCTATTTACTGCTAAAGAATTAATTCCCATTTTATGAAGAACATTAGAGATCCTACTACCGAAACCTTTTATATAAGCCATTGAAAACCATATTTGCTTTTATTCATAAGGATCATTATATTGATGTAAAATTTTTTTAAAATATCGTGTTAAGCTTTCTTCATTTTATCGATTATTTCAGTTCTATAGTCATTGTTCACCGCTATAGTTTTAATTATATTGACTTCTTTTCGGAAATTGACTTCGTTCTACGGGATGCTCAAAAGTCTATGAATGAAACTAAGGAATATGGACATTTTAATTTGCCATGACTGATTGGATTTTGAATGGATTATGGTATCAGCAGTGGTAGATTTTCTTAAAATGTTGAATCTAAGAAGTTGATTGAAGAATGTTTTTCCATTTCTATTGTGAAATCTATATTTTCATTAATGCTGAATTATGCTGAATAGCATAAATGAAAATATCAAATTCACAAATGGAAATGAACAAAAATTCTTCACTCAACTTCTTAGATCTTAATTTAAGTCATATTAATAATAAGTTCGAATTCGACATTTTTAGAAAACCAACCAGTACTGATACCATAATCCAATCAGTCATGGCAGCGAAATTATTTTTATTTAAAACGTAAAGATAAATTTCCATCAAGCAAAAATCGAAACATTTGATTTTGATTAGTTTAAGAAAACATGGCTATGGTATTTATATCACATTCAGATATTCTTTCAAAGTATTGTTGGAAGTTCTCGAAGTCGTTGTCCGGGTGAGTACCCAACTATGTACTAGGTCCGACGTGAAAGTTAGTACCTGGGTTCGAAATACCTAGAAAGATCCTAGACCATTTAACAAATGCTTTCGAAAAGAAATATTCTCTTTTTTCTGGAGGATTGTAAAAACATCTTTTACCTATCGTAAACTATACCGACTTCAAGTCAATATCCGCAACAAGGACACGCTTCTGTGCCGACATGAAATGCCTTATAACTACATTAAAACCTTTCGGAATTAGCAACGAATAATAAAAATGTTCTGTTTCAAATGAGTTTTAATGAAAACTATATTTCATCAAGTTTGACAGTCAATAAGTGTAAGATGCAGTATTTATATATATTATATATAATAAATATTATATATAATTATATATTATATAAATGGTCACCCAGTGATTCGTACATTTATACACTCACGCTTAAATTTTTACAAAACAAATATTTATTACATTTTATGATTGAACTTGAGACTGGGATTTTTTTTTCAAAAAATTACTGCTGTGATTTACTAATAGATTAACTGCACTTCCAGTGGCATAACCCATGAAGAATATTGTAAAACGTAAACAAGTGTGAAAAATTCATTTTGAGAAAATCACGTACCATATAAAATATTTTTTGTGTGTTAGTATGAATTCTGAGGTATTTCAGACCTATCAAATTTTTATGGGGAAACTTTAAGTGCAAAATATCTTTTTATTGTTTCAGTTAAACTAACATTTAAGTCGACATTGATAGAAGTAGTGATATAAATTTGAATTCAGAATTGTTTCTCGAAACTTATTGAATATATATAAAGAAATCATATTATTACTAAGAATTTGTCACAATTTATATAATTCATATAACGTCTAGAAAATTTTTTTTCACATTATGGCATAAAATTTGAATATATAAATTTTGTTCTATCCTTTATGTTAAAAATTGTATTCAATTTTGAAATAGACTTCTGGAAGCACAAGTATATATATTGCACTAATACATTTGTATAAATTTTTGTCATTATATGAAAAAAGTTTTTTCCTAGATATTAAAAAATATTTTATATCAATTATTTGTATTGTGATATTTTTCTAGTATATTTTTATATATAGATATATATTACAAGCTTTCAAAAATAATTATGAACTTAAATTTTGTTTTTTCACTAGTTCTTCGGAAAAAATTTGATTTTGTTTACAAAAAAATAGTTTGATGTCGGTTCAATGAAAACGTTAACTTGGCATATCCCTACTTAATATTATAAATGCGAATGTAAGTTTGTTTGTTACGCTTTCACGCAAAAACTACTGAACCGATCATCATGAAACTTTGTACATATACTCTTGAAGGTATTAGAAGTAACATAGGGTACTTTATATTTAAAAAAAAAATTTTTTTTACGAAAGATAAAACAATTGTTTGTCAAAAAATCGTCAAATTTAGCTACTTCAGTAATGAAGTTTTACTATTATTATACCCTTACCCTTTATCTTTCATACTTATTTAATGACTCCACTGCGGGCGAAGCCGCGGGTAAAAAGCTAGTGGGTCTATAAAAATAGATGTGATCTAGTTAAAATAAGGAATTTCATGTACAGTGGTGGTTTCAATGATCATGAAAACTTTAATGGAAGAAATATGATAAAATGAACAAAGTTGAGATAGAAATTCAATTACAGAAATTTTTCACTCACCTTTTGAGCTCACTATCACTCCAGCAATTGAAAGTTCCTCGCGCATGCTCAGATGGTAGAAAATATTGGCTCTTCTTTCCAAGGCCATTTCGAACACTTCTTTGTTAAGCAATCCGTACCTTGCGACGAAACCTAAAGGTGTCATCCTTCTATAATCCATTACGTTTTGTTTATAGCCGAAAGAAAGAATGAAGTTTTTCACAAATTCTGGGTCAAGTTTGGCCATTGACAGGAATTTGATGTCACGATAGTCTCTATTGTGCTGAAATGGATATGTCAATTGCCTATACATTTTCTCAATAGTTTTTTTGAACGAATAGTACAGGAGAAATGTTGCAGTGTCACTTAGAGAGCGCAAAACTAAAATTGGTGTTAGAGTGAAAGAGGAAGTATTGGCTAGTCTTCTGCTCCTTCTTCAACAAGCCCTTTCACAAATAGCGGCCCCACTATCGGACTAAACTGAAAGAAAGGCCTCAGCCCTGAGGTATTGGTCTGCAAACCTGGGATTAGTGATAGTCTGTGTCCTTTTCTTCTTTGACGTATTTGGTCTCCTAAAAATTGAATTATTTGAGAACTATACCTTTCTTATATCTGTTTAATAGAGATTATGTTCATTTTGTAATTAATATATTGATATATTATTAAATATATATGAAAAGGTATTTCGTTATTTGGATAACTACGAAATTGAGAACAAAGTCCATATAGTTTTGTTATTGAACAGACTGCACAAGTCTGCACAGAACATATGCGCAGAATATTGGTAAATGAAATTTGTCGAATCTTTTTCAACTTATCAAGGAATAATAATCTCTTATTTCAGTACCAATTATATGATATGTGAAATTTATTGAAATCTCTGCAGTTTATTAAAGAATAATAATTCATATATGATTTAAAGTAAAACATTTAATTTCCGCTAATATTTATTGTTTACACGACAATTGTTTCGTTAATTACATTTTGACTTCACCAGGTGAGTATGGTTACTAACTATTACAAAATCGGTCTCCTCAAAAAACAATTTCGAGCAAAAAGCAACCTGATAATATGAAGGTTTGTTTCGGAAATTTTTAGAATTTTTTCAGAAAGGTTCAGCAACGGTGATCGCTTTAAATCTGTCTGGTCGTTAAGTAAAATGTTTTATTTTATGATTTCGGTTTATTTCTAGTGCTTCTAAAAGGTCAAGTTTATTGAATTTTTTTCTATTTGAAGAACTTCGAAATTATGGTTAATAACATATTCTGTTTCTTGAAGGTGGTTAGCATACGTAAAATTTCATTTCTTGTTAACGAATGAATTTCGTTCAGATAGGTAAGCAAATATAGCTTTCAATTTTCATTCTATTGTGTGGGTAAACTAATAACATGGATTGTTTTTGTTGGAGTTTATTTAGTAGTTCAATTTTTCATATAAAACCATAAATTTTTAGGTAAATCGATAAGAAATAATAAATATATCGTCAATAAGAACAAAATATAAGAGTAGATAGGTTAACCTGCGGTATATGTCCATATGTATATATTGGCCAAATAGGATGAAAGAATATCAGCATTCATTGATTCGTTAAAAATAAATCAAAATCTACCTATGCCAATCACCTTCAAGAAACAGGACATGATTTTGACCATAATTTCGAATTCGACGGAAATTCATCTTCAATATAAGAAAAACAAATGTTAACTTCCGCTATTTTATTGATTTACACGACAATTGTTTCGTCATACCATCACTTCATCAGGTGAGTATTTAAACTGAGGTATACAATGCAAAACATGACCTTAAATACACAGCTCTGGTACAAAAAATAGAGGGGTGAAAAGAGATGGATACAATTAATGAAAAATATTAAGTAGGGGGGATCTGTTTAAATCTATTTGATCATTCAGTAAAATTTGTCTTTTATTATATCTATTGATCTCTAAAGTTTCTAACAGATTTAGTTTCTGACTTTTGTTTTCGATATGTAATATTTCATAGTTCATATTAAAATTATGGCCAGTCTCTAACAAATGGTTGGCATAAGTTGAATTCGGTTTATTATTAATGTAACATTTACACATGGGCAATCACTACATGTTAACTTGTAAACTCCTGATTTTTTGTTGTTAGGAATGAGGTCTTTATTATTATTATTAAGCTACTTAAAGAATTAATAGTTTTAAAATAGATGTTATATTTTTCTTTTTTCTTTAAATATCTAGCAATCTTTTCAGATTTTTGGCCTATGTAAGTTAATGAGATAAATTTGGTTTCGTTTGAATTTTGAAATTTTGGATATAAAAGTGATATTGCTTTCTTGTAATTTATTTTATCAAGTAAATTGTCTACAACTAACGGATTAAAATCATTATTGAAAGCTATTTGTTTAATGGTTTTATACTCTTTGTCAAAATTTTTTTTCCTTCTTGTTGGGTATGTTAACCAATCTATCTATAAAGCATACTATTATAAGCTGACAATTTTTGTGAAAATGGATGGTTTGAAATATAATGAATCGTACCATCTGTATGTGTTAGTTTTCTGTATATGGAAAAGTCATTTCTATTATTAATTTTGGTGATTTTTAAATCTAAGAAATTGATGCTATTATTTACTTCATCTTCCTGTGTGAATTTCAACTGTTGGATATAATTTATTGATAGATTCCAAAAATGAACCAAGTTGTCTATTTGTGCCATTGAATAAACAAATTATGCCATCTACATAACGGTACCAATAAACGAAATCTTTAAAATATGGGAGGTTTTGGATACTGCTTTCTAACTGATCCATGAATATCTCTTTTAAAACTATTAATTCTTTAGGCAGCTGAATAAAAAATAATAAAGACGTCATTCCTAAAAACAAAAAATCAGGAGTTTACAAGTTAACATGTAGTGATTGCCCATGTGTATATGTGAGACAGACAGGCCGTTCATTCCAAACAAGGATGCAAACCATTTGTTAGAGACTGGCCACAATTTTAATATGAACTATGAGATATTACATATCGAAAACAAAAGTCAGAAACTAAATCTGTTAGAAAACTTTAGAGATCAATAGAAATAATAAAAGACAAATTTTACTGAATGATCAAATAGATTCAAACGGATCCTCCCTACTTAATATTTTTCATTAATTGTATACCATCTCTTTCCACCCCTCTATTTTGTGTACCAGAGCTGTGTATTTAAGGTCAAGTTTTCCATTGCATACCTCAGTTTAAATACTCACCTGATGAAGTCATGGTATGACGAAACAATTGTCGCGTAAATCAATAAAATAGCGGAAGTTAACATTTGTTTTTCTTATATTAATAATTTCGAAGTTCTCCATATAGAGAACAAATGCAATAGAGTGGACCTTTGAGAAGCACTAGGAATAGACCGGCATCATAAAAAACACATTTTACTTAACGACCAGACATATTTAAACTGACCACCGTTGCTGAACCTTTTTGAATAAATTCTAAAAATTTCCGAAAGAAACCTTCATATTATCACGTTGCTTTTTGCTCAAAACTGTATTCTGAGGAGACCGATTTTGTAATAGTTGGTAATCATACCCACCTGATGAAGTCAAAATGTAATTGACGAAACAATTGTTGTGTAAACAATAAATATTAGCGGAAATTAAGAGTTTTACTTTAAATCATATATAAATTATAATTCTTTAATAAACTGAAGAGATTCCAACAAATTTCGCATATCACATAAATTGGTACTGAAAGAAGAGATTATTATTCCTTGATGACTTGAAAGGGATTCAACAAATTTCATCTACCAACATTCTTTAAAGAGATCGATTTTGTAGACGTCGTTACTTTGACGAAACAATTGTTGTGTGAACAATAAATATTAGCAGAAATTAAGTGTTTTACTTTAAATCATATATGATGAATTTCCGTCAAGTAAAGACCGAACCAATGAAGAAAATAATAATTAAAAAAATATTTGAGACAATATTTTAATCTCCATAAAAATGTTTACAGTAAAACAATTGTTCCACCACAATGTGGCTTCTTTCTTTGTAAACATTTTTGTGAAAATTAAAATATGTCTCTGATATCTTTGTTAATTAAAATTAGTTTCCATCAAGTAAAGACCGAATCAATATTAATAATAATAATAATAAAAATAATAATAATGTTTATTTTCCAACAATTTACAGAATGTAAAAGAACAATACATAGAATTAGAATAGTATAATAAACATGATAAATCACTGAAGCTTTGAGCTTGTGTGATAATACCTTAATAATAATAAACTAATACCTATACAATAATTGTCATAAATAGACTCATGTGCAAACATAATAATTTACTTATCTGAATGCGCTTAGGAGAGGTCTTTTTTGTTATATTGGTCTAGTCCGATTTAGTTTGACTTATTCGAGTAGTTCATATTAGCTCATATTAGGGTTTTGTCGTAATTCGGGAAAGGAGAATTGTATAATCTTTTATTTGGACAATAACATTTGGGTAATATGGTTCTTTACAAAAACTTCAAGTCGATGAGATCATTAAAATAATTTCTCTCGGTGGTTGTTATCCACACTTTAACATGATACTTGAACGTCTTATAAGTTTTCATAGTCTTGATAATTTCCGGTAGCAAACTGTATACCTTAGGTGCCAGAAATTCAACGGATCGTTGACCGATAGTTTTCCCTCGGTATGGCACAATCGTGGAATGCTCTTTTGTTCGGGTGTCGTATTGATGTACAATGGGTTGTAATTTTATTTTATTTTTATGGATATTTGTCAATATTCGGTGACAGAACAATTGCCTTATATCAAAAATTGAGTTCTCTGAGTATAGCAAATCACTGGAATATCTTATGTTTCTTTTAAAAATTATTCGCAGAATCCATTTTTGTAAAATATTCAAGTTATACAGATTACTTCCTGCCACACCCCCCCAACCCAGTTGTGATTGTACGAGAGCAAACTATAATGTTTTCAGATTTTTCGTATTCAGGAATTCAGCAAGGTATCTGAACTTACTCAGTAAACCGCTCAATTTATTTTTTACATTCTCGATGTGATAGTCCCATCTCAAATGTCTGTCTATTATTATGCCCAGATAATTGGATCGATCTTTTTCTTGTATGCTCGTGTTGTTGTCTACTATGAGAGGTCCTAGAGTGGGTAAGCGATTGGAATAAGAGGTAAAAGAAGATAATACGTTTTGTGCTCGTTCATTGTAAGCTTGTTGAATTTGAACCAGTCACATATTCGTTTCAAGTTTTGTTCTGCTATTGCCTTCAAACCTGCCCAGGTTTCCGCTTCATACAAATCGGCCATATCATCTGCAGAGCTGATGAGTTTACCTTCAGATCTAGATGTCATTACTGAATTGTTTCAGCCGTTACTATTTGGTAGTTGATCATAATTAAAACAAATTGTAGAAATTACTATGTTTTACTACCAAAAAAATATATATTACACATTTTCTTGTGACATCAGACAACTCAAGTTGTCTGATGATGGGATAGAGTTCATTTCCCGAAACTCGAGTCAAAAGAAAATGTGTAATATATATTTTTTTGGTAGTAAAACATAGTAGATGTCATTAGACTGTTCACATAAATTGCGAATAAAAGCGGTCCGAGCACCGTCCCCTGTGGGACACCATAAGTGACGGCTCCAGAGCCACTTTTAATTCCTTCAATTTCTACATGATAAGTAGTCTCTTAGTAAATTATAGGCGGGCCCTCTTATGCCATAGGAATTGATTTTTTGTAGTAGACGTTCATGGCAAACGGTATCAAAGGTTTTTGACAGATCAACGAAAATGCATATGAGTGTTTTTTTGTATCTAGTGCCGCCCTATATATATATATATATATATATATATATATAAATATATATATATATATATATATATATATATATATATATAAATATATATATATATATATATATATCTGATGTTAAATTTAATATGGCATCTTCTGTACTACGTCCTTCTCTATATCCGAACTGATTATCAGAAAGTATGCCAAACTTTTCCAAGAATTTGTATATTGTTTTCTTAACAATTTTTTCCAAAATTGTGGAAAACACCGACAGCAAGGAGACTGGTCGATAATTTTCTATTTTATATTTACTTCCGTTTTTGTGTATCCCCAATTTAAGGCAATCTGGAAATTTACCTAGCTCAAAACATTTATTAATTATGTATGTTAATGGAATAGCAATTTGTTCACGCAAATGTTTGAGCGTTTCAGATCTGATGAGGTCCCATCCCGGTGATTTTTTCGTTTTTAAGTCATTGATGACGTCTATCAGAGAAATCTTTGGGTTTGATTATTTTTTTGCATAGTTTTCTCCTAGTTTACTGTAATTAATGTTGAATTGATTCACAATATCAATCTTAGATTTTATGATATTTTTATTAATCTCTATGGATTCAATTTTTGTTGTTTTTTCTTGTTTGGGACAAATATTATTGATAGCATTCCATAGGCCGCTGGAGGAGTTCGGATTCTTTTCTATGATGTTGTTCATATATTCTTTCTTTGCTATGTTTGTAGTTTGTCTGAGACTGTTTTTGAGTATTCGGTACCTTTCTTTCAGCCTATAGTTATCAGGATCTGGGGGAAGTTGAATATAAATATAATATTATTTTCTTCATTGACTTTGCTCAATATTTCCGGCGTTATCTAGGCCTTTCTTCTTCTTTTTGTTTTAATTTTTATGGTTTTCGTATGTTTTTGTATATATTATTTTAAAATATATATGGGGCTAACCATCAATTCAGTTGTGTCCTGTGAATTGTAACTACATGTCCAGTCTTTATTACTGATATCAGTTTTCAAAGTATTCTAATTATTATACGTTTTATATTTATTCTGTTGATGGTCATTTTTTATAATTTTGCTACAGTTGTTCTCCAAAAGAATGGGAAAATGGTCAGTTATATTGTAGTCGAACATATAGGACTGATAGTTATTTTGCTTATAGAGATTTTTCACAAAAATATGATCCAGGCGTGTTGCTGCTTGGTCTTATTCTATTTATATAAGATATGAAACTAAATGAATTTTTATAATTTTTATAATCCTCTGTTTCACTATTGCTTTTGAGCAAATCGATATTTATATCTCCAATAATTATGTGAAATTTATTGTTTTTTTTCAAATCCAAATAGTTGTAAGTTCTGTGTTTAAAATATTCTTATCGGTACTAGGGGATCTATAAATTGCTGTTAAGAGTAGTTTGACCTGATTTATGGCTGATACATGTAATTCTATAGCATTGCTCAAAGAGATTTGCACAGTCCTATATAAATATTCAATTTTAGATTTGATGAAATTCATTACTCCGTCATTTATGTTCAATGATCCTTGGCTATAGAGATTTTCATAGCCCTGTATTTTATAATTATCATCAGTGACAGTGAATGTTTTTGTTAAGATGATATCAAACAAATAAAAATAAGTTTTTTCCAGTACCAATTTGTATGAAATTTTCACTATTTTTGCTCGCTTGTTCTAGGGAACAGCTATCGTTTTGCCCAAGTGTCTCTAATATTCGATGTTTAAGCCGAAAAAGTTTTTTCCGCTAGATTAGACTCAGCGATGAAGAAACAGTGGTCAACAGTTATTCTGTTGGCTGGTTCTCACTTTCGAACACAAAGAACTAGAGACTTGAAATTTTCAGGGAAGCTTTAGGACCTTAATATCTCGGATATGTATGTTAATGAGTGAAGTCAGTCAGATGATTCTGCAGTTACTCACATTTCAAATCTTTTTCCAATATTTTCAAATTTATATCGATCTGAAATTTGGCATTTGGAAGTTGAATAATAACAAGCTTATTTTCGCGAAATATCGTGTAGATCATATTAGTTGAAGATATAAAAAAAAATTATGAGCGGGGCACTACCGAAACCATAGCAAAAGTATTACGATTGAGTTTAAAATTATCATGCAGGTGTAAATTAACGACACAAAGTCAAAATTTTGTAGACAGTTTAATTTGGAGCTTAAAAAAACATATTTTTTGAGCAGTACAGCGTTTAGCTCTACCGACACCATAGTAACGGTCCTACGATCGAGTTCAAATTTAGAATTTAAATGTTTAGAAACGACACGGAGACTAGTGCAATATTTTGTGAGGATAAAATAATTGAAAGATTCATAACAATATACTCGTATTTTGTGGGCAGAGCAGCGTTGAGCGCTAACATAGTAACAGTCCTAATTGAGATTAAATTTATCATTCAGTGTTCGAATTTAGACGCAGCCTTAAATTTTTGTTGAATCCTTTTCTTATCTGATTTCAACTAGTAATAAATAAAATTCTAGTTCCACAAACTTTTTATTGTTGAAAAATTGTTTCGTCACACTCTGGCTTAATCATGTTCTACATTTGTACTGATACTGCGTGAAAACCTAGATAGGTTCTTATATCCACGAACATTAAAAAAGCTACAGTTCAAATTTCACATATTTCACATACGCCAACCATTCCAAAGAATCTGAACATAATAACGAACAATAACGAATATGAAATTATCCAAATCGAGAATGAAGGGTCTAGATTAACATTCTTAGAATCACTTGGAATAAATCGATATAATTCCCAGAAGATTCTCCTTAGCGAGCAATCGGATAACAATTAGGACTGTTGATGAAATATCGATATATCGAAATATCGATATTATTATTCAAAAATATCGATATTTATTACCAATACTTTTTTGGACGATATATCGATAGTTCGATATTGAAATATAGATATCGGCGGTCGATATTTTTTCAAATTAGTTTTTATTTTTCAGTTATCATTTGTCACTGTTAAAAATATAACAAAATGCATTTAGAACATGCGGTGTATTTCCATTCAACGAGAATGCAATGGTTCATCCTAAATAAGTTTCTGCTGGTATTAGTCAAACTGAAGAGGTTAATAATTAATATGTTCCCTAGTAAAAACTATGAGACGATTGAATGCAAAGAACGACATCTTAAATTCATCGAAAATTTAATAGAAAATAACAAATTAGCTGAGTTTGAATCTTGTTTATCAAAGAAAGTAGAATGGACAGGTAGTATCGGAGATGACCATCTTTCATTTTATGGAAGAGACTGAAAGGAATTGTGGATAGAAATTCAATGAATATTCAATATGAAAAGGAAGATATATGTAACTTACCTGATAATACGATGGTTTTAGAAGGAGATTTGATCGAGGAAATATTAAATGCTAGTAATCCAAGTCAAGAAATGGCGATACATATGACACATACAGTTTCGATATTTTTGTTGTTTTTTTTTTGACGTTGATGAAAGTGACCCAAATAATACGTATATAACATCCAGCCATCCAGGTACCACGTTGAGGATTTCTGTCGGTTCCGAATTTTCTAGTGATTGTTGTTAACAAAATTATCGTTTCGGACTGGTTGCATTCACCTGCATATTTCAGAAGAAATTTTTCGACCATATTTTGTTTCAACGCTTATCTCTGTGGGATTAAACATCTTGTATTCTGTTCTCCGTACTGCTAAGGCTTCAATACCCTCCAAGTTTTGTTGCTGGTATGGAAAATTTTCAGGAGCTCGTTGCTTTCATGAGACATGAGTTTTCGATTCAGACTGCTGCTTTGAGAGCTGATTTCGATAGTTTCTCTCAGGAATTTGGGAGAAGCCTTAATTCGACGGTTGGTAGGATTATTTCTTTGGAGAGCAGATTAGAATCTATTGAAGCTGAAGTGCTGTCGCTGAAGCGTTCTTCGAAAAAAAACAACATAATTGCCTCCGGCCTTGCGGTTGGAGATGATATCGCTTCCTCACTGGTCCAGAACATGAAGAACCTGCTTAATGTAGATCTGCCTGAGCATGCAATAAATGACATTTATAGATTGAGTAAAGGTACCAACCCTCCTATCAAAGTTGAATTTTCATCTTACCGGTACAAATTTAGGGTGATGAAAAATAAAAACAAACTCAAGTCTACAAATATTTTCATCAATGATGATTTATGCCCTGAGGATCGAGAGCGATTAAAATTGCTGAGAAAGCATCTCAACCTGGCTAAATCCAAGAAGCTGAATGCCTATATAAAAGACTGGAAGTTGTTTATCAATGGAAAAGCTGCTTTACCTGAAAACTCGTTGCCCTGTATCATGAGGAAAAATCCAAAAGTGCCTCTGTTAGACCGGTTCCAGAATCACGTTATAAACAACTGACTGAGAAATATGAACACCTTGATGCCGAGGAGGATGGAAGACTGCAGAGGGAGAACACGAACTTTGAGAACATACTACAGAACACTGAAGATATAACCAGGCAATTGAGGTCTAAACTCAAACCAGTGACGGCTGGGCCGGGAGCCATACCCAAAGCTGCTGGTAGGAGGAAACATTCGTTGAGTAGTTTCTGTTTGTTTTTCTATAAGTTTTGATTCATTTTGGACTTAATATATTTTCCATTACTTTTCATTGACATTGACATTGACGTTTTTTTTTTGTTTTTGTATTTGATTCAATTTTATTCTGAATTTGTGTCTTGCTTTGTAATGATTATTGCTCACTTGAATGCAAGATCATTGTTCTCCAAGATGGGGGATTTCGCTGAGACAGTTGATTCTAATAATTTAGATGTTGTCGGCGTTACAGAAACCTGGTTCGACGATGACGTGAGTTCGACTGATGTGTCACTTCCTGGTTTTAAGTTGATCCGTAGAGATAGGGTGGGTAGAGGAGGTGATGTTTGTGTGTTTGTGCGGGAGTGTTATAAAGTTAAAATAGTTGATTTTGACTTCGAATTCGAGAGTCCTGTTGAGTGTCTGTGGATCCAGCTGGGTATCAGGAAAATGAGTATCGTGATTGGTGTAGTATATAGACCTCCAAGTCGAGGAAAGCGTGAATCAAGGCTCAATTCATTTGTGAATGATATTGATTCGATGTTGAATTATGTGTGTCCTATGGCTGATTGTGCTTTTTGTATTGGTGACGTCAACGTCAACCTGTTGAATTAATCGAACCCATTGTCTGAATGTTTTTCCTCCTATGGATTTGATCAAATCATCCAGGAGGCCACAAGGGTTACTGAAAGATCGAGTTAGCTATTGGATCCAATTTTTGTGAGGTGTCTAGCCGACTTCATTGGAGCGGGTGGCGTGAAGAACGTCTGTCATATGAGTGATCATTGCTTGGTGTTCTGTAAGTGCAACATACCTAGTCCAAAGAGTGTGCAAAGGTATATAAATTATAGGGATTTTGAAAATTTTCAAAGTGGCGCTTTTCTTTCCGACTTGAGGTCGGAGCGGTGGCACTTACTCACCCGTGAACCTAATATCGATAAAAAAAGTACAAATTTTCAATGACATCTTACTGATTATTTATGACCGTCATGCTCCTGTCAGACGAAGGAGAATCTCTAAACCGAAAGCGCCGTGGTTGACTGATCGGCTCAGAGGGTTGATGAGAAAGCGTGACTGCGCTTTTGCTGCATTCAGGCGGTCTGGTTCTGTGTAGGATTGGAGTGAATATAAGAGGATGAGAAATGGTACTCTGGCTGAGGTTAGGCGTAGTAAAAAGTCATATCTGTTGGCTGCTAGTTCTGGAAGGGAAGCTGCCTGGGGGGCTTTAAAATCTCTGAGGGTTACTAGGCTGAATGCAAAGGCTATACCAGATGGTTTAAAGGACGCGGAATCTATTAGTGATGTTTTCTCAGCATTCAATGATACAGCAAATGATTCTATAAACAACAATGTTTATAGAAGTGAGTTATCATTCCACTTCAGAATTGCTTCGCTTGAACAGATAGGGACCCTCATGACTGGTATTCGAACTAGGGCCGTAGGTGACGATGGTGTGACGCTGGATATGCTCGTTCATGCGTTTCCAGTTATATAGTCATATGTTCTGCATCTGGTGAACAGCGGTATAGTGGCCAATGTATTCACTGTGCAGTGGAAGTGCGCTGTTGGTATTCCGCTCCCGAAGACAATGGAGCCTGCATCTTTTTCAGATTTGAGGATCATCAGTATTCTGCCACTTTTATCTAAGGTGTTGAAGAAAGTTTTGTCAGATCAGATTTCGCAGTACTTCAATGATTTCAGCTTATTACCATCGTACCAGTCTGGCTTTCGGAGGGATCACAGTTTTGCTACTACTCTTGCATCGGTCACTGATAGAATATTCTATGATCTAGATCGGGGTTATTCTGTCCTTCATGTTTTGCTTGATTTTTCGAAGGCATTCGACACGATTAATCATTCCCTCCTGTGTGCCAAGCTGAAGTATTTTGGTCTCTCCGTCTCTGCTGTTTCTATGATAAGGTCGTTCCTAGCATTCCGTAGTTTGAAGGTATTGGTGGACGGCAGATGTGCGGCACCGAAATCAATCCGGGCAGACGTTCCGCAGGGCTCCATATTGGGGCCATTGTTGCTCATTATTTATGTGGCGGATCTTTTTTCTCACTTAGATTACTGCATTGCTGAGGCATTTGCTGACGATGTTCAGTTGTTGTTCCGGTTTAGCACGTGTGAGTTGAACTTGATTTCGGTTAGAGTGAACCGAGATCTTGAAACGATTCTGCAAATGTGTAAATCTCATAATCTTTCGATAAACGCGGCTAAAACCAAATGTATTGTATACTGTAAAAAAAAGATAGGGATATAATCACAACTAGCTTAGATCTTAGTCTCAACGGGGATAGGTTGGATATATGTGATGGTGCCAGGAATCTGGGAGTCTTTTTTGATGAGGATTTGAGATTTCGCAAGCATGTTTCAGCTTTAGTTAGGTCGGCATTTTATAAGCTTAGAATTCTTTATTCGGCACGTAAATATTTAACCTTTCAGATGAGAAAAAATCTGTTAGAGGTGTTTGTTTTGTCAACCTTCAACTACTGCGACATAATTTATGGACCCTGTTTGGACGGTTTTCATGAAAGACGGATTCAGCTTGTGCAGAATTGGTGTTGTAGATTTGTGTTCGGTCTTCATAAGTTTGATCATGTGTCTGGAGGGATCAGGGATCTGGGTTGGCTGAGGATGGAGAATAGGGTCAAGCTGCACATAGGATATTTTGTGTTCAAACTCATGAAGAGTATAAATAGTAGGATCATGGATCATCTGGTTCCTAGGTCTAGTGTTCACTCCGTCAACATCAGATACCCGTACAGGTTAACAGTTCCCGCTCATCGATTGGCTGGGTTTCAAAGGTGTTTTTCCTTTAATGCTGCAAGGGTGGTGAATACATTTGATTTCGATGTTAGAAATTTCACATCATTTTTGGCGTTTAAGTCTCAGCTGAAGTCATTTCTATTTACTAGAGAGTGAATTTTTTTTTCCGTAAAATATGATATTTTTCATTATATTTAACTAAAACAGACTGTTTTTTTCTTGCATCGAGCTAAATTGTTTTTTTTTCTTGGGGCTGTTGGTTGTCTATTCTACTGTAGTATCAACCGATTGTGCACTCTGTGTATATCAAATTTTTTTTTATTATTTTGAATTTTTATTATTATATATGAATTTTTTTGTTCTTATATTATTTTATACAATATCATAGGGGAGTCGGCGGAGTTAAGTGTAAGAGTAGTCTTTGCGACTAAACTTCGCTCTGGCGATTCTTCTCGATTTCTTGAAGTTGTACGGTTAATTTTTCTTACTTGTTAAATTGGGTTAATAAAGTCGATTTTGTTATTATTTATTATTATACCAATATTTGACATTGTTGAAAACAATGAGACCTTTGTAACTTCTCTTCCGGCAAAAGCCAATGACAACGACGAGGAAATATATAATATGGAGGTTGCGAACTCTCACGATTCGGAAAAAAAAACAATAATTGGTCAAAACAGCAGGAAAATATAAACCTTACAGATGTAAAACAAACTGAAGGAAATTAAGTTTCTATATAATAATATTAAAATAAGGTTATTCTGATTTTCTGATTTCATGAGGATCTTATGATTAGAACATTTGCAACAGAGACAAAATTTTGTGAACAGAGTAGCGGTTAGCCCTAAAAAAATCATAGCATTAGTCCCAAGAGCCCTTTTAAATTTGGGTTCAGATGTAAAATAACGACAGGAAGGCTAATACAAAATTTCGTGAATATCGTATAAGTGGAAGACAAAAAAATTGTTTGATGAGGATCGTGGGTGATTTTTACCTTTCATTTTAGTTTTTACCATTAATTTCGTCTTTATGTTTGTAGTTTCGCGGATTTAATCCAGGAGAAGCCTTGAATCTCTTTTTGTGTTATTGACAATGTATTCGTGATCAACTTAAATTATGTCTATTTATCAGCACAAATTAATAAAAAATTCATATTAGGAGTACAAATAAGTTTCCGCCGTTTTATTGTAGAATGCGCGGCACGGAGTTTCGGTTAGCTTTCGCAGATGATAACCGGCTTAAAAAATAGTTTGGACATTCAAGAACAACATAACCTATTAATATCATTGATTTTATATTGGTAAAATATAATTTTTATAAGTTGAAAATGTCAAAATTTGAGCGAAGTAAGCGTCATTTGCGGAAAATATTAGTTTACTTCTTTAATTTGCTGCTGAGGCGCATCAATTGCTCGTAGAAGCACATGGTGAGGGTGCTTTGAGTGAGAGAACGTGTCGAGAGTGGTTTCAAAAGTTTAAAAACGGTGATTTCGACGTAGAAGACAAAGATCGCAGTGGAAGGCCAAAAATTTACGAGGATGCAGAATTGGAGGAATATTAGAGGAAGATTCATCTCAAACACAAAAAGAACTTGCTCTAACATTAGAAGTCACTCAGCAAGCAGTCTCACATCGTTTAAAACCGTTCTTCTATAATAAATATTTAATTTGTGTTAAAAAACGGCGGAAACTCATTTGTACTCCTAATAGTTTTTTAATTTTCCTCCAAATACAAGGAAACGTACATATTGAAGTCATGCAAGAAGCATTGATTCACTAAAGAAATAATCGGAAGCAGTCGATAGACAAAGGTGAGTGACATCATTTAAGCTGATTTCAACCTATAAGGTAATAAAATTCTCACTTAGATAACTTCATTTATGTAAATAAGGAAATTATTAATAATAACATATAAAGAGCGCTTACTTTTGATAGCTCACATACATTACAATTTCTGTTCGATTGGAGAATTATGGCAGGTAAGAGAATTCACTTTTATCTATTTCGGGTAATTCCAATAAAGCCTGGGGTCTATTTTGAAATCTGAATCATATTTGGAAAAATATTGAACTATCGGGTGTTTTTTTTTTAGAGAACTTTAAATTAAAATAAAACACATTGAAATTATGATTGAAGCCAAATTTTTTTATTTGAAAGATAATTTTATGGCATTTTTGTTTTAAAAATAATTTCCGGCATATGTCCACCACGACTAGCTCTGATGAACCGCATTCGACCAGACCAATTTTGGACCACTTTTTCGAGTAATTCAGGCCTTATTTCATCAATATCACGAGTTATGTTGGCTTCCAAAGTGTCTATTGTTTCTGGTTTAGCAGCATAAACCAACATGAAATAACTCAAAAGAAAATAATTCAGTGAAGTTATGTCGCATGATCTTGGAGGCCAATTAATTGGACCATTTCTCGAATTAATGTTAATCTTTCTTTCGATAAATCAATTGTGACGGTAGCAGCATGATGTGTAGTACCATCTTGTTGGAACCAAAACACTTCTGGGTCGATACCATTCAAATTTTGAAACAAATAATCATTGATCATCGATCTGTAACGTGCACCATTCACTGTAACATTAGCTCCAGCATCGTTTTTAAAGAAATATGGACCGATGATGCCTCCAGCATGTAAAGCACACCATACAGTGCATTTTTCAGGATTAAATGGAACCTGCAGAACTTCTTGAGGATTGTTTTCACTCCATATACGGCAATTTTGCTTTTTTACATAGACGTTCAACCAGAAATGAGCTTCATCACTTATCACAATTTCACTATAAAAATGTGGATCAACTTCAAGCTGTTCTAGGGTCCACTCAGCAAACAAACAACGCTTATTATGGTCAAGTAGCTTTAGTTCTTGAAGCAGTTGGATCTTGTTTGGGTGTAGACCAAGATGTTTACGCAAAATTTTCCATGTGGTGGATGCACAGAGTCCAACTTGTCGTCAACGTCGATGAATAGACATATCTGGATCATCCTTAACACTATGACTTACAGCAGGGATATTTTATTCTTTAGGTACTGTTCTTTGTCTTGTTGTGGTTGTTGTTGCGTTGAGTAGAGACAATGTTGTCCGAAATCTATCGATAGTTCGACGAATGAGCTGCTCTGGTGGACGATTATGTAAACCATAAATTTCACAAAGTGCTCTATAAGTTTGGCGAATAGAACACTGAATTTGAAAATAAATTTCAACAATTTGTAAAAGTTGATGCGGTGTGAGTCTTTCCATGATAATTTGTCAATGCTTCCTGAACAGAAATGTCAAAACAACATGGCTTCTACCTTCTGTTAAATCACAGTTATCCCTATCGAAAGTTCTATCACTCTAAAAAAACACCCAATACTAGGATCTGTGTTTCAAAAATTCTTATTGTAATAGGTAGGACTTATGGAAATTAATAACTCCGTCAAAAATTATATGTAGTTAGTTGTTAAAGTGGGGTATTATAAATTGTGAAAATTTCATAACTGAGAAAGCTTTATATGATGAAGAAGAACACAGAATTCTATAAAAGGTTCTGTCGTTCGAAAGAAAACTTAACGTAATTTTTTGCAATTTCAGAAGTTCCGATTCCTGAAGAAACGGAAAATACATGGTTCAAAGATTACAACCTTCTCTATTCTATTTGTATCATTATTATTGACACATAAGCTAAAAATAGATTATTTATCCTCAAGAACATATTGATATTGTTAATTTTGAACATAACTGATTTATAGTTTGGACTACAATTTGAGAATTTTAAATTTGTAGGCCTGTCCTATCGGAAACCAACATTTTTACCTCGATTGATTCGTTCAGACGGTCAACTCTCACGAAATTCTGCATGAATCTTTATGTCTTTATTAAACAGCAAAATACCAAATTCGATTTCGATTGCAATGTGTTAACTTAATTTTTTTCGTTCCAGCTTGTAAAATACCAATGGAAAGAAACTGGACTAACGATGGCAGTATCCCCGTTTCAGCAGAGTGCGGTCCAGTACCACTAGATTGCAGTTGGCAAGATTGCGAAAACCTCAATGTTCCACAACGTTCTGCCTGGATCGGCGAAGACATCTGCGAAAACAACATACAGTATGAAGATGATTGGTGTGGTGGTAATAATGGTCTAGGTCAGGTCATTTCTGGGGCAATACCGTGTGGAATTGACAGCGGCGTCATCGTACCAACTTCTAATCAGGTGATTTTGATGAATTTTTTGACGAATTCAATTTGGAGTATTACGCGTAGCTGTAGACTTAGAGAAAACTCGTGTTTAGCACTCAATTTATGATCTTAACATGACATCTTTAATTTATTCACACACGTTGAACCGAACCATTTAAAGGTGGGCCAACTAGCGTTTGCATTTTTAAGAACTAGTTATTTCGATACTGAACTGTTTCAGCCGTTAATATTTGGTAGTTGATCATAATTAAAACAAGTGGTAGAGATTACATTGTTTTACTACCAATAAATTGATATTTTACATATTTAATTGTGACTCGACTATCCTATCTTCAGACAACTGTTGTTAATTCCCGAAACTCGAGTCACAATATGTTCAACATCAATTTATTGGTAGTAAAACAACAACTAGTTTTAATTAGTTATTTCGAGTCTGGCAATACTTGTCACTCGTGTTTCAACCGAAAGTTAGTTTAACATTTGACATTTACGAAATGGATTCATTTACGCTTGAACAAAAGTCGAAAATATTAAACACCCATTTTCAAAGTGGTGAATCTTCTATCCAAACTATTAGATAGAAAATTCAAAAGGAATCATATGCTCTCACAGAAATTTGTGAATCAGTTTGATCGTTATTTGACAAAACCACCCATTCACGTTCCCGTCTAGTGAGGACATCTGAAAATATTGCTGCTGTAGCCCAGAATGTGGCTGAATATTCATCAACATCAACACGTCATCGTGCTCAAGAACTGAATATTTCTCGCACTTTCTGAGGGAAAATTTGCATAAAGACCTCGCTGTGAAGGCTCATAAAGTTCAACTAGTGCAAGAAGTGAAGTCTCATGACCATCCTATGCCTTTCCACTTCGCTCAATGGGCTAACGATAGCATGGTCGAAGATGCGCATTTTTCCAGAAAAATCATTTTTAGCGATAAAGCTGTGATTTGACTCCGTTGGAAATTTTTTTGATCCGTTAAGGATAAGTGCTTCCAACTAGAAACGATTGATGAATTCAAACACGAAATCGAAGGTGCTATTCTTCAGATTGAGCTCCAAACAATTTTCAATGTACTGAAAAATAGGGTTGATCGGATGGGGTACTGTAGCCAAATCGTGGTAGTCATTTGAATTATAATTTCTTCATTCCTAAATGTCAAGCCTGAACCTCTATAATAAAATAATAACTTTGGAAAATCATTAGGCCCAATAAGCCCCAGCTTCAGAAGCAAACTGAACAACGGAATGCTTCCTAAATCAAAGAAGAATTTGGTAAATGAAAATTAGCCTTTGGATGACCAATTTTCATTCTTTACTGATGAAACTCTATGAATATGCTAACAAGCAAATTGAAAGCAAATAATGACAGTAAAATCTTCATTAACTGGCAAATAGGTATTTTAATTATGAACGTATGGTGTGGAATTTGACGTGCAGGTGTTATTTTCCCATATTTATGATCTAAAATGAGAAAGGATAAGCGTAACTATGAATTCCTGTCGCTATAGCCGAATGGAGGACGAATTTTATTTTATTCAAATCGAAAATATGGATGGGTAAAACATGCCATTTCAATAAGACTGTACAATGAGTGCAGACAGCTGAGTGGCAGAGCATTAGGATCGTGACCGGAATGTCTGGGTCCGAATCCTGTTCAGGCGGAAAAGAAATTTTGTGGATGGACGGGTGTCGGCTACCATTTCACTGTTGGGTCAAAAATTAACTGTGCTGTGATCTAAAGAAGCGCAAGATCGCAGTAACAAAGCCTACCCAGAACACAACTGAACTCCTAACTCGCACAAACTGAAAAAGCTTCTGAGGGATCTTCACAGAGATCTAGGGGTATCAGGATAATAATAATAATAAATACTATGTTTGTGAATTTTTTTCTGCATCTATGAAAGATTGCGGGTGTACACCTAATCTAAATGGCTTTGCCGCTTTGACAATGAAAGTTCTTGAAGTTCTACTGTAGAGGATATTTAAGTGATTGTTTTCTTCATCCAAAACAGAAAGATTAGAGAAATTTATAGAACTGAAAATTTAATCTGAAACGAAAAACAAATAAACGTGTTTTATTTAAACTTACTTTGAGAATCACATAATGGCTGACTTAATGTTTATTGCATCTACTAATAGGTACTTTATTCTGCTGATGGGATCGATGGAGATTGCCGAAGAGGATGCCATCGTCGTTCCAGAAGCCACAGCTGCCGTTCTAGAGATTTTCACCACCATAATGTTGTCAGTGACTGCATTTCATCTAGTGATGAATGTGGAGGAAACACTTCCCAAATAAAAACAAAGACATGTTCTTCTAATGAAAACAAGGTTTTCACTAGAAGTCTCAAAAGCTCCAGTAAGTCTTGCTCCAGTAGCATCAAAAAAAGTTCTGCGGTAAGTACTGGAACTTCAAATATGATGAAATTATAAACAGACAACAATCGCAAGGAATGGCTCTTTGAGTCCTAGATATTTTACAAAATTCAAAGGAGAAAACATCAACAACATTTATTTCCAAAAAACATGTATTTCCGAGATAGTTTTCTGGCTGTTTAATTTCTACCGCAAAATCCCAAAAAACCTTTCAAATGTTATTTCCAAGTACGAGGGTGGTTCAAATATGATAGAGACAAATACTATAACACGTTTATTTATTATCGAAAAATTTTAAAAAAATCCCATTTTTAATTCCCCTCACTATTTACACATTTTGTCCATCTTTCCGGAAGTTTTTTGATGCCGGTATCGAAAAATTCTTTGGGCAACTCGGACAGCCATGTGCGCACGAACACCTCTACCTCGTCGTCGGTGTTGAACTTTTGACATCCGAGGGCTTCTTTCAGTGGTCCAAACATGTGGTCGTCGTAGGGCGATACACTCGGACTCTAGGGGGGGTGTTCAACTACCTTCCACCCCAATTCCGATATTGTATCGAGCGTGAGACGCGCGGAATGAGGGCGCGCGTTTTCTGGAGGAGAATCGCACTTCGTGCTGGAATGCTCCTTTGTTTCGAGCGATAAGCAGGTTTCACGTGTGTTTTCAGAAGGTAACAGTAGTATGCAGCATTGATGGTACGTTGAGTGCGCAGGAAATCGACGTACAGCACGCCCTGCCGGTCCCAGAACACAGTACACATTACCTTACCCGCGAACCAGGTTGTCTTAGCTTTAACTGGCGCCCCTTTCACCTTCTTCCTCCACTCTTTACTTGACACCTTGGTTTCGGGAGTGTAATAGTGTTCCCATGTTTCGTCTGTAGTGAAGATTCGCGTAAAAAAACCGTCCCCCTCCGCCTCGTATCGCGTCAGTAAAAGCAAACTTCCAACCGCGTTAATTTTTGCTCAAAGTTCAACAGTTTAGGAACACATCGCGCCGTTATTTTGCGATATTGAAAGTGTTCGCGGATGATAGACTCTACACTACCAATACTGATGCCGACTTCAGGCGACATCTCTCGAACATTCGTCTTATAAAATGAGTCTTCTCCCACTAAAAAACGAATGATAATACGTTGCGCAATGGCAGTCGGCACTTGACGTTCACTTATGGTCGTAGCACACGCGTGAATCACGTGCTCCGACGAAAACAAATGTCACACTCTTCGTAAGACACCCAGCTACACATACTCAAGCCACGACCTTCGAAACATACCTGCTTCATATTCTGTACGAATTAGAATCTCCAAAAAGAGACAGTTAAAGTTAAATAAAAAAAATTTTTTTTTCATCATTATATAAAAATGCTATGATTCCCTGTGTCCCATTTTTATAAGCTTTATTCCTTCATTTTCTCGAAAGTTTTTCGTAATCAGATAATAGTCCATTTCTTATAAGAGACAAAAATTTTATTATGAAGTTGGCTGCGGTGATTGAGAAGATGAGCTGTACGTTTAGTAAGGGTGAAATATAATATATATGAGTGCGGACAGCTCAGTGGGAGAGCATTGGGTTCGTGACCGGACGGTCCGGGCTCGAATCCTGTTCAGGTGGAAAAAAAATTTTTTAGTTTGACGGGTGCCTGCGACCATTTCACTATTGGGTCAAAAATTAACAGTGCTGTGAACTAAAGTGGCGCAAGATCGCATTTACAAAGCCTACCCAGAACACAACTGAACTGCTAACTCGCACAAACTGAAAAAGCTTCTGAGAAATCTTCACAGAAGATCTAGGAGTATCAGGATAATAATATAGATTTTAGGCTTGTGATTCATCGTACTGGTGAAGAAGAGTTTTTTGATTTCAGATTAGTAGAACTTAAGAGAAGAAGTTATTGATAAGATAAATTTAAAATACCTTTTAAACACTCTCAGATGAATACTCAAAAAACATCAGAGTTGAGGGAAAGCTATAAACTCTAGTATGAATCGGAAACAACATAAACATACAAACAGCTATGATTTTCTGATGGGCAGAAGTGAGATCTTATTTATTCAAGGGTTCAATGAGGAACTTGAATACCTTTTGAGTGCATGAGATGGCGATATGGCTGATCTTGCTTCCAAAGATCTTCCATTGTACATAAATGCTATCGTGGGGAAGAAGCAGCGACTTCTCTTCAACTCCCTACCGATGTTTTCTTAATTGATTTCTTTAATGGTTTTCTTTGTTTGAACAATTGGAGTACGAAACTTCAAATTTGTGGGAACAGTAAGGTGGTCAGACTTGCCAAAAGTGGAAATTTATGTGAACTATCTGCTTTCTGAATCACATTGAACCAAACTAATTCATATTCAGATTCTTGAAGAATACTGGGTGCCAAAGAACGAATTCAGCATATACAGAAAGTCACACAGGGCCACACAATCCTGATAATAGGTATAATTTTCCACTAGTAGAACACAACTTGATTTTCGAGAAAGTTTTTTGACGGATAATGATTTAGAAAATTTGACGGAATAGCTATTTGTCTTGAAATACATTACATAAATCGACGTACCAAGTCTCACTTTCTTTACTTGTTCTTATTATGAATAAAGGTTGTGTTTAGGAAATTATATCATATCGTTCATTTATTTTCCTAGAGTTTAAAAATAGCTGCACTATTTTAATATAGATTTATATGAAGTGTTCATTCCAATTTTCGGATTTTTTGGTCATGTGTTTGCCTGACCTCTCTTTGTAAGATTCGATGTCTCAAATATTACTCAGTAATTTTTTAAATATAATATGCACAAATCAATAATAAGCCTATATACACTATATTTTCACAGAATCAGCATCACGATGGTAGTCATCCTCAAAAATGCCAATATGTACAAACTACAAGGATGGTTCCAAAAGTAACGGTTCAACCTAAGGTTCGTTATATTCCACAAGTTACCAATGAAAGAATCGTCAGTTATGTACCACAAACATGCGTTAACGAAATTTGTGAACCAAATGCCATATCCAGTACCAATTTCATCGAAACTTGTGGACCTAACAGAGTAGACGAATGTCGTCATGAATCAAAATGCAAGGAGGCTATCATCTGTCAGAGATCCAGATGTGGAAGAGTAGACGAATGTCGTCATGAACCAAGATGCAAGGAGGCTATCATCTGTCAAAGATCCAGAAGTGAAGATAGATGCAATAAGTCTAACTCGTGTGAAAGTCGTTCTTCACGCAAAATTCGTTGTTGGTAATTTGCATCTCATCAACCTATATTCTATTCTAGCTAGAATTGATCTACTTAATGGCCTCTATACTCTTCAATGAGTACCTCCATATACATAGTGTATTTTGATTTGGATTCATTTCAGTCATTTTGTAAAAGACCCTACATGAATGTTCATTGAAAATGATTGCAAATTAATTTTATTGCTTAAATAAAGAATGAAATATTATATTCGTAATTCAATTTACTTTCATATTAATATTAATGGCTATACAAAATAATGTTAAATAGTATTCGGCTTGACAGTTGATGATAAGGCATCCGTATGTTGTCCGACGTTTTGGATTAACGAAATGGACCCACTTTCTATCGCCAGTCACAGTTCGATCCAAAAATGACTTTATTTTTTGCCGTTGTTAACACGTGATAAAACGGCTATCAGCGTCTCTTGGCTTTAGTTCATACAGCATCTAATTTCCTACCTTTCGGAGCATTTTCATTGCTTTCAAATGGCAAATGACTGGTGATGAGTGACTCCAAGTGTTTTTGCGAGTTACTCTTGCATGTATGATGGATTTTCATCGAGCCTTGACTGTAATTCTTCATTCTTAATTTAAGGTGGTGTTCCGGGCCAATCTCCATATTCCAAATCAACATCCCCACTTTCAAATCAGGCAAACCACTTCCCCTGCAAAAACCCATTATTCAGTACAAATGTTGACATTTTCAGGGCACACAGAAACTATGTCTTTTACATTTCAGCGAAAGCTTAGACACTGAAAAGAAAACCTATTGATGTTGCTTTTAAATGAAAGAAAATGCTAGATGAAACAATAAACTAGTGGCACTAGCACATCGTTTAACAAAATCGCACGAACTCATTCATATATATGAAAAAATATCAATACACATTTAACATACTACATTCTGTCAAGAAAGTACCGGGAATTATCGATTTAAATCTGGCGGGGCAATGAGGCAGGTAAATTTTTTTTTCCTAGGTTGGTACCACTGTCCTTAATTACTATGCCAAGCTTAAGCGGGATCTGTCAACTAGTGTGTTTGCAACAGCTGATTAAGTCAGTCGATGTCAGAGTGCGTGCCGATTTTTACTATGGGTGATTACGTTGAGCAAAGAATTTATTTAAAGTTTTGTGTTGCGAATAAATTTTCGTGTGCCGATGCATTGAAAATGTTGCAAAAGGCCTTTGGTGATAATGCTCTATCGAAAACTCGTGCATATCAGTGGTACAGAGCCTTCAAGGACGGTCGTGAAGTGGACGCCCATCGACGGCTTCGATCGAAGATAACGTCGATAAAATTAAGGAAAGGGTGCTGGAAAACCGTCGTACCAGCTTGAGAGAGATAGCACATGATCTTAAGATATCCCACGAGTCCGCACGTACGATTTTGATTGATATTTTGGGCATGAGAAAGGTGGCCGCACGACTCGTACCGAAAGACCTGAATTTTCTTCAAAAACGTCATAGCGAACAGGTTGCTTCAGACATGCTGGATCGCTGTAATTCCGATTCTACATTCATGGAACGCATTATAACTGGTGATGAGACCTGGGTCTACGAGTACGATATGCAAACAAGCCAGCAATCATCGGAATGGGTGGCAAAAAATGAGCCGAAACCGAAAAAACCACGCCAAAGCCGCTCGAAAATGAAGGTGATGCTCATTGTTTTCTTCGATATCCGTGGCGTGGTGCACTACGAATTCGTTCCAGAGGGTCAGACGGTAAACAAGGAGTATTACCTAGGCGTTATGAAACGTTTGCGTGAGCGTATCCGTAAGAAGCGACCAAATTTGTGGGCGAACAACTCATGGATTTTGCATGACGATAACGCGCCTTCTCACCGAGCTACGATTGTGACTGACTTTCTCGCCAAAAACTCAACAAACGTGCTTCAGCAACCACCGTATTCGCCGGATTTGGCTCCCTGCGACTTTTTCCTCTTCCCAAAACTAAAATTGCCCCTTCGTGGCAGCCGTTTTGAGTCGATTGAAGCCATAAAACAAAATTCGACGCGAGAGCTAAAGTCCATCCCGGAAAGCGCCTATAAAAAATGTTTCGATAATTGGAAGTGCCGTTGGCATAGATGTATTGGAGCAAATGGAGCCTATTTTGAAGGCGACCCAATAAATTTTGACGATTAAATGTAAAAATGTTGTTTCAATTGAAAATTCCCGGTACTTTCTTGACAGAGTAGTAAGTTGCTGAATAGTATAAAATGGATATATGATATATCGGGTGTTTTTTTTTAGAGTGATAGAACTTTGAATTGAAATGAAACACATTTAAATTATGATTGAAGCCAAATTTTTTTTTATTTGGAAGATAACTTTATGTCATTTATGTTTTAAGAATTATTTCCGGCATATGTCCACCACGACTAGCTCTGAGGAACCGCATTCGACCAGACCAATTTTGGACCACTTTTTCGAGTAATTCAGGACTTATTTCATCAATAACACGAGTTATGTTCGCACTCGAAGCGTCTATTGTTTCTGATTTATTAGCATAAACCAATTACATAACCGCAAAGAAAATAATCCAGTGGAGTTATGTCGCATTATCTTGGAGACCAATTAATTGGACCATTTCTGGAAGGAATGTTATCGCCAAATCTTTCTTTCAATAAATCAATTGTTACGGTAGCAGCATGAGGTGTAGCACCACCTTGTTGGAAACAAAACACTTCTGGGTCGATACTATTCAAATTTTGAAATAAATAATCATTGATCATCGATCTGTAAGGAGCACCATTCAGTGTAAAATTTACTCCAGCATCGTTTTTAAAGAAAAATGGACCGATGATGCCTCCAGCGTGTAAAGTACACCATACAGTGCATTTTTCAGGATGCAATGGAACCTGTAGAACTTCTTAAGGAATGTTTTCATTCCGCATTCGGCAATTTTGCTAGTTTACATAGCCGTTCAACCAGAAATGAGCTTCAGCACTAAACACAATTTCACGATAAAAAAGTGGATCAACTTCAAGCTGCTCTAGGGCCAAATCAGCAAACAAACGACTTATATTATGGTCAAGTGACTTTAGTTCTTGAACCAGTTGCGTCTTGTATGGGTGTAGACCAAGATCTTCACGCAAAATTTTCCACGTGGTGGATGCGCAGAGTCCAATTTTTTATGAACATCGACGAATAGACAAATCTAGATCATCATTAACACTATGACCCACAGCAGCGATATTTTCTTCTGTACGTACAGTTCTTTGTTTTGTTGTTGTTGCATCGAGTATAGAAAATGTTGTCCGAAATCTACCGATAGTTCGACGAATAAGCTGTTCTGGTGGACGATTATGTAAACCATAAATTTCACGAAGTTCTCTATAAGTTTGGTGAATAGAACACTGAATGTTGAAAAAAATTTCAACATTTATGAACGTTGTTGCGGCGTGAGTCTTTCCATGATAATTCGTCAATGCTTAGTGAACAGAATTGTCAAAACAACATGGCTTCTACCTATAGAAAGGTCTTTCAATCTAAAAAAAACACCCGATATATGTGTTTCGTTTAACGAAAGTTGTGTTTACGGACTGACCAGCCGGACGGAATTACTTTGCACCTCCGATTTTTCATCAATGAGTCCAGTTCAGTCCATTGAGACTATTTGCAGCTCAAAATTGGCAAATTATAGATATTTGGGCATAGCGATAGCACGCTGTTCCCAACAAAAACGTGAAATAATTATATTTTCAATGGGAAATCAGATTCCTTTCAAAATTATCTCGATGTAGATACTCTATTTGTTGTTCATTTCCCTCATGACAATTTAATCAGAAAGTACAGAATTCTTTTAGGATGAAGTTGGTCGCCAAACGTTATATCTAATTCGATTTTCAATTCTCTTATCTTCAAGAGCTTGGCGAAGGGATCATTTCCAGTGACATCAGGAAAATTGTTTTTTTTGCCGATAATCCAAATTCGTCTTTAATTGCCCCTTTTACAGAATCCAATAGAATCTCACATCGCAACTCGAAATGGGTAATTGCCAAGTTTTTCTTCCAACCCGGAACGATTCACCACAATTCTCGAGCTTAATTGCGAAGTGGACAGCACGAATTTATCTGATCCGTGGCTTTTTCTTGTAAGATAGGTCCAGCACCAGAACAGCTTTACGCGAACACAGGGGCGTTCCAGAAATTCACTCTACTATAGGGAAAATATGTATTCTATTTATTTGTCGACTATTTCCCTTGTGTATTGAAACTCCCTTATGAGTAATCAATTTTTGAAAGCATTTACAGCAAAGAGAATAAATACCTATAGCGTTAATCGCATTCTGTTCATCCCTGGTAATAATACGAGTAGAAATAAGTTTACGTGGTCTTGATAAGAGATATCGCTACTAGTTTATTATTCCATTGTTTCATTTGACAACACCTTCATTTTGAAGTGTCCTCTTTAAACTTTCTTCTCAGTATCTGTCATTTCGCTGAAGTGTGAACAACAGTTTCTGTGTGCTCAACTTTTGTTCCAAATTATGTGTTTTTTTGCGGGGAGTTTTACTTCATTACTTCACGATAAGGAAAAAGGTTGCCGTATCGTATTTTAGTGGATGGTTCCGACTGAAAGTGATAAATTCGATTTGAAAGACGACGAATGACCTGCTTTAAAACGCTCAGATGGGAAGAAGTACCACACGTGCCGTGCAACCTAGACGTTGCTCTTTCTGACTACCATCTCTTCCAATCTGTGCAACATGGCCTGGCTGACCTGCACTTCTCCAATTACTATGAAGTCAAAAAATGGATCGATGCATGGATAACGACCAAAGAACTGACAATTTTTCGCGATGGGATCTATCAATTGCCAGAAATATGGAAAAAAGTAGTGGCTTGTGACGGATAATAATTTAAACATTGAATGTATAGAAAATTTTTTTTAATTTCTTCAACTTCTTTATACTCCTGATATGTATACAGGCTATTTTCAAACATGTGTCTTTTTGTAAACAAAATGAACTATCACCAAAAATTGCCTACATAAAATATTCAAGGGCATGAATATACAGGATGTCCTAATGAAAATTTGACCCACCGAAATCAGAAACGAAGAATTTTAGAAGATTTTTAAAAAACAGGTACTTCTGTTTTGAGAGGGATGAATTTCCATCATGAGTTTGTTCCTAAAAAAACAACCCCATGAAGGTGGCATCAACTCCCAACATGTTTTGAATAGGAAAGAGAGTTAGTTAGTTGAAAAGTTATTTTCGTTCTGTACACAATCTAGTTAAAATCTTCGAAGTTGGTTCATTATTCACGAAATAATGTAATATTGAACAAATCGTCAAAAGGTGATGTTCAACAGACAGTTGAACCGCCCAAACACAAGAACCTAAGAGTTTTGAAGAATCCGAAAATAATTTTCAAGTACTGTATTAGGGAGAGAGAATTTCTATGACGATATTGTTCCGAAAAAACCACCTGAGGATGGCAACAAACCCGAACTTTTTTTTGTGGGGACATTTGAAGTCCATAGTCTATGCAACTCCAACTGAAAATCTTGCAGAACTGCGACCAAGAATCATCATGGAATGTCAATTACTGACACCAGACATTTTCGAAAATGTTAGAGAAGAATTTGAAAGTAGACAATGTCATTGTATGGAGGTTCGTGGTGGTTATTTTGAAGAATACATACGTTTGTTTTTTAAACAGTTTACATTTTTTTTCTGGATGTTACCTATCATTACTTATAGATCTGGTGTATTTGAATGTATTGGGTTTCTTAATATTCAATATCAAATTGCTTAAAAATCAATCAACGAATTTGAAAATTTCAACTAGGATGTTTAGAGAACAAAAAAACCTTTTTAAATAAAACACATCCGCCATCTCTTTCCTATTAAAAAAAATAGGGGGTTGTTATCACCCTCAGGTGGTTTTTTCGGAACAATTATTGTTGGATTCTTCAAAACCCTTAGGTTCTTGAGTTTAGGCGGTTTATTTGTCTGCTCAACATGATCTTTTGACTGTAAGTTCAATATTACATTATTTCGTGAATGGTGAACTGATTTTGAAAATTTTAACTGAGTTGTGCACATAACATAAATAACTTTTGAACTAACCAACACTTGTCATCTGTTTCCTATTCAAAAAATGATGGGGTTGATGCCACCTTCGTAGGGGTTGTTTTTTCGGAACAACCTCAGCATGGAAATTCGTCCCTTTCGTTGGGACACCCTGTATAATACTTCAGAGTAGAATTCGATAACGTGAAATTTAAAGTTCGGTTCAATTACTTCAAACTCTTCGGTTACGTCACACGATGCGATGTATAAAAATGTGAATAAAGCGATGATTGCCTAGTATTAAATAAATCTTGTGAACATTTGAATTTTCGGGAATTTGATGAAAGATGCCGCATATTTATTCAAATATTGAAATTTTCACGCGAAATGTTGCTAGTGGATTGTATGCAGAAAGATATCCGTTAAGAAATCGTTTATATCCGCGACTGCTTATTAATTTACTGCCGAGGTGTAGAATACTGAATACTAATGTGAAGAAACAAAATCAGCGTTATTGGTATATTACTGAACTTCATTGTTTTCAATTATATGGATGTTTTGAAGGGTTAGAACTTTCGGTCAGGAGTATAACTTATCAGAATAAAACATAATAAACTGGTGAGAAAAAATTACTAGATGAGAAGGATACCGCCAATTCGGGAGTTTTATATAGATCATTTTTAAGGTAGAATGATTTGTTTTGAAGAGTTCTAGCACCTGTTTAAAGAGACTGACTTTTCAAAACACCCTATAGATAAATTGAAGTCAAATGGATAAATATTTAAAACATCTTGTTCAGAAAATCTTTCAATGAGTTACTGAGCCTAATAGTTCATTATCCTTCATTTCAGTGCGTTGCATTAAAAAATTTGCAGTGTTTGAACTGAAAAGTTATCGTTCATTTCTACAAATTCGTGATATTACTCAAGAAAGCTTTTTTTCCTCTAACATAAATTCAGTATTTATCTATTTACTATAACATTATTAACCGAGTCTTTCTCATCTACTTATTCCTGGTGGCTATCGTTTAGAGAAATGTCTGTTATATAAGAAATTTTAAGCAAAAAGGGTTCGAGCGAATACATTAGGCCCACAGATGAAAATTTCGAGGTCAAATCCAAAATTGTTCGCCCGCAAGTTTGTGAGCATAATAAATCAAATACTCACCTGAAATTTCGATATTCACGCAGTAGTCTCCAAACCCATATGAATTAAATCCGAGAATAGGTCAAATTCTTGTATCTGTTTCCAGACATTCAAATCGTTTAGATGGATGTTCATTAATAATTAAATTTTTATGCCAAATTCTCCACGGATCATACCAGAAAAAATATTAAAATCTTATTTTGTAAGATTAATTGTTATTATATAGTCCGTCTTGAAAGTATCCGAAAAAACAAAGCTCAATTGTAATTATTTAGTATGTATTTTTAATTCTTGAATTAAAAAATTATAACAAAATATTCATCTTATTTACTTATACCACCTCCATTCAACTGTAAACACTTGACTAAACGTCGAGATACACCCGAAACTAGATCACCTCCATAATTTTCGGTGATGGTAGTCCAGGACTGAAAAACTGACTGAATTAAATCATCTTTATGTCGTGGCGATGGTCGTTCAACTTCATTAGTCTTCTATGTTTTCAATGGGATTAATATCTGGTTAAGCTGCTGGCCATGAAATGCTTGTCACTTGGTGTTCTTGCCTCCAATCTTGAGTACAGGGCGAAGTATGGCATCTTGCATTAACCTGCTGAAAACGTCACCCCTCTGGATAGAAAGCATGGGCCGTTTTAAGAAGAAAATCGTTTAGAATCCCACAATATTTTTCACTATTAATGGTACCATCACCTATACAAAGAGGCGTAGTACCATGCTGAGATAAAGCACCCCAAACCATTATTTTGGTGAAACATTTGGAAATTTGAACTGTAACAGGTTATTTTGATAGGATTTTTAAGTGATTTCCACGAAGTTGGAAACATCTTTAATCAGATATAAAGACTTCATTAAAATTATCTTCTTGGAAACGTTGACGAAATTCTATCCTTCATTCCTCTTGTAAAGGTGTTATTATAGGGATTTTGTTGATTTCCTTGATATGTAGCCTTGTCTTTTCAGTGACATACAAACGGTTTCTGGACGTACTTTTATATTTCTTTGATTTCCCAATCTATCAGCCAATTGGCGTAACCCCAGGCGCGGATTTTGTCGTCCTAATAAATTCTGGGTACTTTCTAGATGGACTATACTTATAACACATGTTTTTATTTCAATTATATTTTGTTATGCAACTTGCATCTGTATAACATCAGTTCAAAAGTAGAATCCACCGGAATAAGATTCGGGTGGAGTTGTAACAAACAAACAGACACCCAGACAAAAATATGAAAAAATGTTTTTTTTGTGTTTTGTTACTCGTCTTTTATCATCCTCAGTTAATTTCTGGCAAGTTCATTCAATGAACAGACACTCTGTATACTCGTATGAATAAATAGGTCACTGCTTGTTATCTTTGAATGACTTTTTTCCGTCAATGGACTTACAAAGTATAAGTACTGTTCCAGGTTTTCCACGATCTACCTATGAAAACTGCATGAAAATCAGTAAAAATTTCGGAAATAAGCGTTAACGAATGAGCAAATAAAAATCTACTGTTCTCCATTATTCCTACTCAATTTTTGGCAAATATTTTCAATACACAAACGTCAAAATAATAAATTTTACTTTTTTGTTATATACAAGAGCATTCTATAATGAGTGGTTAAAATTGAGAGCATATAGAATGAGTACAAAAATGCAGAAAATCCCATTAAAATGTTTCTCTGGATCGTCCCTTAAGAAAGATACAGCCCATTATGTATGGGTCTCATAGAATGATTTTGAGTTATTCTCTCTCAAATTTTTCGTAATAAAAATGTGAATCTTTATACATTCTCTGGCTATTTGATACTTGATCAAATAAAAAAAAGCTAATCCAGGGCTATTCAGGACTCTGTTCCAATAGTGTGGTATGGAATATACATAAGCGTAACTTTTTTGTGCATTGGATTCAATTCAATTCAGAGGAAAATTTTACTGAGGTTTTCTTCATTTTCTCATTCGCTTTATATACTCTCACGTTCTCATAAACTGTTTCAGAATAACCGTCTGTCTAGATAGGTCGTTTCAAAGGGAAAATTCTACGATTATAATGAGTTCTGGATTACGGAAAATATTTTATGTTGAAGATTCGTGTGCGCCACTGCACCTAGGTCAGTTGGGAAATAGGGTTTTACGGACGTGGAAAAATATATAAGTTTGTTGTAGGCAGATAACGTCAAGATTATAGTAAAAACTTTCCAAGAGATGAGCGTTGAAATGCAGGACGTTCGTTCGGAAACTTTCAATGTAAAAAATGCTACATCAGTCTTGAATTTCAACTAAGTATGATACAATGCTTTTCTGCAGGAACTTTTTCTTTGTCCGACATAGGAATATTTTTCGAGACATTCATCTCATATTTCATTTTTTGCAGTTTGATGTATGATACTGAATGAGGGATTCAGTATTCTTCAACAACTCCCCCTGTTGTTTTCTGCAGAAAGAATAAAAAAGCTACCAGTTTCGTATGTTGCAGATCTCACGAATTTATAACAATTAATATATTTAGATTATCAACGACATTTTTGTTTAGAGTGCCATTACTGAAAACATCAAACAGGGTAATATTTGCTTTTATTGAAATTTTTAAAAAGAATCTCTGTCGATTCCAGGAATAATTTTGTGTTTTCGAGAAAAGTGATTAACAGTTTATAAAAATAGGTAGGTATACTAAATACTAATCTACACTACAACAAAGTGCAGCAGATAATCTGTCACAACAGTTCATTCTTGCCCAACGTCCAGACTATAATAATCTATCTGAAGAGATTTTGGGTCCGAATTGATCAGTTTCTTTCTCTAGAGAATGTGCTATATATTCTTAAACATTTTTTGCTGATAGAATTTGTGATTATTTAACATCCAATCGAAACATATATGTATAATGTGATGTCTAAATAATTTGGTGATTATTTTATATTTCTTTTGATTCAATATTAGTTAATTTCCACCACATGTGATGATAATATTTATGTCTATAAAGTGATATAGTGTATGTAGAACATGTTTAAAATTTAATTCTAAATGTTTTCATGAAATTCATTCAGATTAAAATCTGTAGAGTTTCTAGAGAATTAATTCCAGCTATTATTCTAATAATGAAATACTTCTTCATAGTAATTTTCAATTTATATATAATAATCTGATTAGATAGTAGACCTATGAAAAGGAAATTCTCAACGAAATCGTCATTGATTGAACTATCTGGAAGATATTTGTCACATGTTCTTACTGCCAAGTTGTGTATTCGCCAAATTTACGGCTGTATTTACTTATTATTTAAATATTTTAAAAATTTAAAAAAAAATTTTTTTCATTTTATTTATATAAAGTACCTTGGTTAGATATCCAATAATATTGAATAGTCTAAGTAAGATAGTTTTGTGATGAAATTCTTAAGATTGTGCTGGATATTCTTGAAAGATATTGGTTTTCATAAGATTGATCAGCAGAAACAAAATTTTGTCTATTCAAAATATTTAATTTATAGGATTTTGGTTAATAATTTTTATTTATTGGATTTTGTTATACCATTCGGATGTCCTATAATGAATGTTTATTTTATGTTATGATATAAGTGGTACTTATACGACATTATTTTAATTTATTTTCAGAAGTTATAATCATTAAATATAATCTTTTGGAATTAAATATGTAGAAGGCTAATTTTAAAATTTTTTAAAAAATTTTTAAAATATTTAAATAATTTTATATACCTTCTATCAAGAATTAACCTCTATTTATGTTATTTTATTCATAATATATAATTATTTGGTTTCCTTAACATTCTTTATACAGATAATCCTTGTGTTATAGCAGAGGCCGTTAAATTGTCTTTCAGTCTTCTAGATCAAGGGTAAACCACAGATATATTTTTGTGTTTAGTGAACCACTCTTCACTACACTTGAAAGATTCATTTCGGTAGAACCAATTCTGGAGGACTGAAAGGTAAGTGAATAATTTTTGTTAATTGATGTTATATTTTTTGAATATGAATATTTGAATACTGAAGAAGCAAAGTCGATCTTAAAACTTGTTTTTCAGTAATGTTTTACAGATCTTGAGTTTTTTATATAAAGAACCTTGGTTAGATATCCAATAATATTGAATAGTCTAAGTAAGATAGTTTTGTGATGAAATTCTTAAGATTGTGTTGGATATTCTTGAGAGATATTGGTTTTCATAAGATTGATCAGCAGAAACAAAATTTTGTCTATTCAAAATATTTAATTTATAGGATTTTGGTTAATAATTTTTATTTATTGGATTCTGTTATACCATTCGGATGTCTTATAATGAATGTTTATTTTATGTCATGATATAAGTGGTACTTATACGACATTATTTTAATTTATTTTCAGAAGTTATAATCATTAAATATAATCTTTTGGAATTAAATATGTAGAAGGCTAATTTTAAAATTTTTTAAAAATTTTTAAAATATTTAAATAATTTTGTATACCTTCTATCAAGAATTAACCTCTATTTAGGCTGTATTTACCTTTGTTTGTGCATTATGTTTAAGAATATTAGAAGGTAGTCGATCTCTGAATCTTTAATTTTATCAAAAAATGAAACAACAGGGTTGAAGAATGTGTGGATGCTGAAGTAAGATTTCTCTGAATATTTTTTCTCACCTACCTTCTTGCATACACTCATCGAGTCAGATGCGTTATCCTATCTGCCAGGACCAATATTTGTATTTTATTTAACTTTGCATTCTTAACTTCTCGTCACAGTTTCCTTGCCCTGCTCTAAGTGTAACTTGGGTTCTCTACATAACGTAACGCTCTTTTCTCCTTTAAGTAGATGATCAAGATAGAAATTTAAGTTTTCAGAAACTCCCTAAAGTGCTTTATAAAGCGGGGGGCCATCTAGCGTAACCAATTTAAAGTAATGATTACTATTTGACATTAACGAAAGGGGTGGATTTACGCTTGAATAAAACTGTAAAATATTGAAAAATTATTTCCCAAGTAGTGAATCTTCTATTTAAACTTAGAAATTTACGTGGAAAATTCAAATGGAATATCCTTACGACAATTTGTGAAGCGAGTTCGTAAAATTAGATCGTTATTGGATAAAACAACCCGTTCACGTTGTCGTACAGTGTGCACACCTGAAAACATTACTGATGTAGCCCAGAATGTGGCTGAATATCCATCAACATCAACTCATCATAGTGTTCAAGAACTGAACATTTCTCGCATTTGTCCGAGGTGAATTTTGCATGAAGACCTTTGTATGAAGGCTTACAAAGTTCAACATGTGCAAAGAAGTGAAATGGCATTGAGTACAAATGAATATTTCAATTATGGAATTGATGATATTTTGAAGAAATTATCCCCCTGTTATTGTTTATCGTACAAGAATCATTTCAAATCAGATTTAGTTTGAGAATTAAGTCCCCAAATTATTTTTGTCCTACCTCGATAGGAAGCAAGTTCATCAGCCATTCTTTAGTCTGCAAGAACGTTGAGGTTCCTTTTTAATTTCTTATGACTCATGAGACTAAATTATATTACATCGCATCCAATACAAACTTCGGAGTTCACAAGAGAACTCTTCTAGACCAGAGTTCTGATCCGTTTACGTATTGTGAAATTTTACGTTTATATGGTACGTCATCTGGAACTGAACTCAGAGCAGGAACATACACACCTAAATTTTTTCAGGTTGCCTGGGCGATATACCGATTTTGTCGATTAGAACCACTACTTTAGGACCTAGTAGTCATTTCAGAAATTTGATAGACCTAATAACGATAGTTCTTGCCACACCTATTCGCAATCAATACTGAATGATATTATGAGTTAAAGATCACTAATGAATATATTGGCCAACAAAAAAAAATTTTAAAGCTGCATAGCATATTATGGTTGAATGGACGTATTTAAATACGAAAATAAGAAAAAACATTGTAATACGTAAGGTTTTATTGTTACATATATAGAACCACATTTAATGTTACAATATCCGATGTGTATCGAAAAAAAATGATTTCAGAATTTTTTAGTCATATATACCTACCAAACGTACCTTACCCTTAATAAAAACACAAAGATTTAAAATATTGACTTAAACACTAACTAAGTTCAATTTTTTTCTTTTATGAGGGGTCATAACTTCTCTCCTCAAAACCAGCAGTAATCACTCATCATGGCTGAATACCATCGTCCTTGATAGTGATTTTCCACTGATCTAACATCTCAGTGGAATCTTTCACCTTGCTTGACACTGACAGCTCCCAAATTTTCAGAAAAAAATGACAGATGTGAATGAGGAAATGAATTTTATCGACATTCGGGCACCATACGATTTGTAGGCTTCTAATAATTCATTAACTAACTGTTGATAGTTTGCATCCACATTGTTGCTACTAACAAATGAGTTCCAGGCTCTGAGTTGCTCTCTGGCAAGCTTCTCTGTAAAATCGACGTAGTGCAGCAATTTTCTGACTTGTGTTCCAATAAAATTGCCTTCCTTTAATATGGCATCACTTAACTTGGGAAAGACTTGTTTTAAGTATTTGAATCCATCACCATCTTATTTGTTCATAAAGTTTTTCATCAGCTCAATTTTAACGTGAAGAGGAGGCAGAAGGACATTTTTGGGGTCTAAAAGAGGTCTTAACTCAACATTTTGAGATCCCGGTTAAAATACTCTTATTTCTGGCCTAATTTTTATAATATAATGCTGATTTACTGCACGACTGTCCCATAGATAAAAATGTAGTTTATTTCATCCAAAAGAGTGCGCATATTTTCATAACTTTCTTTCATCTTCACTGAATGGGCAACTGGTATAGAGGGTTTTAAATTTCCACTATGCTATAACACAGCTTTTAAACTGTAGTTAGACGAATCTATAAATTAACGCCACTCAGAGACGGTATGCTCAATATCCAGTTCCTGCATTAAACCATCGATATCACACGCACACAACGAATTTTCCATACTGTAGAATGCAGAAAACAGAGCATTTCTTTTACTGAAATTCGTAATTTTTCGTTGCCTAATAAGTTCCATTCCTAAAAACGGAAACCAGGAAGTTCTGACTGTTTTGACTGCTTTGAAAACCCCAAATCACGTACTAAATCACTTATTTACTTTGAACAATTAAATGTGGCTCGCCGGAAGGTGGACCTCGAGTAAAAGTAGGTGCACTGTTCTTCGAATGATGCGTTGCCTCCAATATCTTCTAAAACAACATTTTGCGGATCTAAAGCTGAAATCGGCACTGGTAAATCTGCATTATAAGGAACTGGTCGTATTGCAGACTGCAAATTTGGATAGTCAATCTTGTGCTTTTCCTTTTTGGAATAACGTTCAGTCTTTGTCAAACAAAAATAGCAATCGTCTAAATGATTATTGGGTTCTCGCCATATTTTAGGGACTGCAAAAGGCATGCTTTTTCTCTTCCCATTCATCCACTGTATCAATGATACGCTACAACTAACACAGCACACCTGGAGAGCCCACTGCTTGTTTTGATCTCAATTTTTTTCACATTTTCAGAAAATAGACTGGCTTGTGATTTCATCATAAATTCTCCACAAATATAACAAAATTTGTCAGGAGAGATTTTTCAATTGCAGCGCGTCTGTTTTCGTCCTTAAAACACTCTCTTACTTACACACAGGGAACCACTCACTTCGAAACTCAACAGAAGACTGATTTTTAATCTTAATTTTATGTTAAATATTGTAAACAACCCTTCCTGTTATAAAACGCATTCATTTTAACCAGCCCCTCATGAAATTGACTATTTGCTAATGTAAAATGATCTTATTGAAACATTGAAAAGTGGTACGTTTTAGGACTTTTGGAAGATTTTTCCAATTATTAGAAAAGCATTTCCATCAATAAAATAGAGATCTGCTTTGTGTTGCATAAATCTTGTCGACCAGTGTTATTATGGTTGCCTTTTCAAATAATTTATTTTATTATCACTTTCAATATTTTCATCTATTCGATTTTGATAATTCAGATACAATGTGATACATCTGAAAGTAAGAGAAGATTTAGCTACAATTCCATATACACTTGATCTCTTCTCCTCATACCAAGCGTACGTATTGCAGAACATCTGATGTAATTAGCAAATTGTAAATATCAAAATATGATTTATTTTACTAGAACTTCTGAACAGCGCGACAATTTCGCGATCGAAAAACTAGAAACTGATTACAATTTCTAATGGGTATACACTTTTTCTATCTTTAAATAATACATATGTGCATGAACGATATCCAAAGCAGAGCCATTATTTAAACTTTTCCCATTCAGAAGTTGCTATCATAGTTTGGTTACTTCACGATATTGCTCATTTAATGGCAAAATAAATGAACATCATATGTATTCCAGATATATGTGTATTCCAGGCAACCCAATTTTTCACTAGTAGGTTCTCCAATTTCGGATTCACTTGTAAATGGATTGGCGCCATAAATAACATCCCCTATCAAGTCAATATCAGCGGACATGTCCTGGGTCCCAATTAATATCCGGGAATTGTTATACCCTCCAGCCATCATTCGACGAGATGTTATAGCTTTCCTACTAGTGCATATACAAGAACAATTAATCACTAAACAATAATATGGCATTGTTCGTTAAACAATTATTGGAGTGTGAGATTTTGACTCTTGATAGGATGACAATATTAATAGCCAGGACATGGCACTTCCTTTATACTATACATAGTTCATTTTGAAGGCTGCATCAGTACTGAAAAAAGATTGATGATATGAATGAATCACAAACTTCGTGTTATTTTTCTGCCATGTCTTCCTAAATTTTTTATTATCAAAAATAGTATGTAATCAAAATATAAGAGTACATGTGGTCGTGCAAAAATAAATTATATTGATATTACAGTGAAATGAGTCTTACTATGAAAACTTGAAATAAAATTAATCACCATGCAATACCTTCGAAAATATCTTGCCATATTTTTATACCTTTCGATACATATTATTGTCTAAGAAACACTGTTCCATGAATGACAAATTTTAAATTTTATGAACTGATATATAATAATTAGAATGAAAACTTAGCCAAGTAATTCAACATAACAAACATAATCCAAAGACTTCATTTTATATGCCCATATATTTTACTGAAACATGTCAGTAATATCCAATCTCAACTATGACCATAATATCAAATTTTTATACTCCCACTAGCTTTTTACCCGCGGCTTCGCCCGCAGTGGAGTCATTGAATAAGTATGAAAGATAAAGGGTAAGGGTATAATAATAGTAAAACTTCATTACTGAAGTAGCTAAAATTGACGGTTTTTTGACAAACAATTGTTTTATCTTTCGTAAAAAAATTTTTTTTTTTTAAATATAAAGTACCCTATGTTACTTCTAATACCTTCAAGAGTATATGTACAAAGTTTCATGATGATCGGTTCAGTAGTTTTTGCGTGAAAGCGTAACAAACAAACTTACATTCGCATTTATAATATTAAGTATAGTAGGGATGTTCACATCTTGAAAGCAGTCTAAGGAACGAACTTGAATAAGTATCGGGTGTTTTTTTAGAGTGATAGAACTTTAAATTGAAATAAAACACATTTAAATTAAGATCGAAGCCAAATTTTTTTTACTTGAAAGATAATTTCATGACATTCATGTTTTGAAAATAATTTCCGGCATATATCTACCAGGACTAGCTCTGAGAAACCGCATTCGAGCAGACCAATTTTGTACCACATTTTCGAGTAATTCAGGCCTTATTTCATCAATAACATGAGTTATGTTGGCTTCCAAAGCGTCTATTGTTTCTGGTTTATCAGCATAAACCAACGACTTGGCAGAACCCCAAAGAAAATAATCCATTGGAGTAATGTCGCATGATCTTGGAGGCCAATTAATTGGACCATTCCTCGAAATAATGTTATCGGCAAATCTTTCTTTCAATAAATCAATTGCTACGGTAGCAGAATGAGGTGTAGCACCATCTTGTTGGAACCAAAACACTTCTGGGTCGTTACCATTCAAATTTTGAAACAAATAATCATTGATCATCGATCTGTAACGAACACCATTCACTGTAAAATTAGCTCCAGCATCGATTTTAAAGAAATATGGACCGATGATGCCAACAGCGTGTAAGGCACACCATACAGTGCATTTTTCAAGATGCAATGGAACCGCAGAACTTATTGAGGATTGTTTTCACTCCATATACGGCAATTTTGCTTGTTTACATAGCCGTTCAACCAGAAATGAGCTTTATCACTAAACACAATTTTACGATAAGAAAGTAGATCAATATCAAGCTGTTCTAGGGTCCAATAAGCAAACAAACGACGCTTATTATGGTCAAGTGGCTTCAGTTCTTGAACCAGTTGGATCTTGTATGGGTAGACCAAGATATTTACGCAAAATGTGATGAATGCACAGAGTCCAACTTGTTCTGAACGTCGACCAATAGACAAATCTGGATCATCATTACAATTATGACTTACAGCAGCGATATTTTCTTCTGTACGTTCAGTTCTTTGTCTTGTTGTTGTTGCATCGAGTAAAGAAAATGTTGTCCGAAATCTATCGATAGTTCAACGAATAGGCTGCTCTGATGGACGATTATGTAAACCATAAATTTCACGAAGTGCTCTATAAGTTTGGCGAATAGAACACTGATTTTGAAAATAAATTTCAACAATTTGTAAGCGTTGTTGGGGCGTGAGTCTTTCCATGATAATTTTTCAATGCTTACTGAATAGAAATGTCAAAACAACATGGCTTCTGTTAGGAGTAGAAATAAGTTTCCGCCGTTTTTTAACACAAATTAAATATTTATTATAGAAGAAAGCTTGCTGACTGACTTCTTATGTTAGAGCAAGTTTTTTTGTGTTTGAGATGAATCTTCCTCCAATAATTCCTCCAATTCTGCATTCTCGTAAATTTTTGGCCTTCCACTGCGATCTTTGTCTTCTACGTCGAAATCCCGTTTTTAAACTTTTGAAACCACTCTCGACACGTTCTCTCACTTAAAGCACCCTCACCATAAGCTTCTACGAGCAATTGATGCGCCTCAGCAGCAGATTTCTTTAAATTAAAGAAGTAAACTAATATTTCCCGCAAATGACGCTTACTTGGTTCAAATTTCGACATTTTCAACTCATAAAAATTATATTTTACCAATATAAAATCAATGATATTAATACGTAATGTTGTTCTTGAATGTTCAAACTATTTTTTAAGCCGGTTATCATCTGCGAAAACTAACCGAAACTCCGTGCCGCGCCATCTACAATAAAACGGCGGAAACTTATTTGTACTCCTAATACCTTTTGTCAAATCACAGTTATCCCTATAGAAAGTTCTATCACTCCTAAAAAAACACTTGATAGTTATAACCTAATCTTTTGCGTTAGCATAGGGCAGGTCCAAACCACAAAGTCAGCCTATAGTAGTGCATAGTAATTCATTGTATTTCAATGTTTTAAGAAAGGGATCATAAGTAAAACTGATTTCATTTTAATATTAATAATATTTTTATGTGGAAAACGAGTCAATATCAACTGTCATGTCATTTTCACGATTGAAAAGGTTTGTGAAGGTTCCTCTATTTTTCCGATTTTTTCATAAGTCCGTTGTCCGTTAATACTCATTATTGTTTAGCTTTATTCTTTGGAGTTTTCAACATTTGGAATTAAAACTAGCAGAAAATATTTCTCAGGAATCTATTGGCAGAATATTCATTTCACAACGATAATTATTTTTCTAAAATTGGCAGCATGATCTAAGAAGCGCTAAGAGTATACTCTTCTTAGTATTATCAGAAAAAGGCATTTTTTTTAACAAACTAGGAATATTTAAAATTTTATCTGAATGGTGTGTGCACATATGCCTATTTTAAAAACATATTTCGGTGGACAAACTAATAAAGATTTCAATAAATATATTAAAGTATGCAATGTTTTTTTTAATACAACGCAATAGGAAAATAAATTCATCTTTTCCACTTTAAATACATGGCACTCTGGAACTCTTTGCTTCAAAAATTTTCACAGCACCATGGATTATTGTATTGAACTTTTTTCACTCTCCTTGTCTGAAAATATAAATTTCGCATTAAATGAAAATTGGTACGTGGATATGCATTGAAGGAATCAAGACACTATAATCTAAAGACATTTATACCAAAGTCGATGATACTTTATATTACGTATGGGTACGTCCAGTGTGCACCTCTTTTCGCTTTATCGCGGCAGACTAGACCGGTTTAAATTGCCTAATTGCATGATTTACAGCAAGTGGTAGTCATAGTGTACCGCTTGTCGGAATGTCTCACTCTGATGTATGTAAAACAAAAACATAACTCGTTTATCTTATGAAATTTTTTTCAAAGAAACTTTGGGAATTAAAATTTCCTTATCTACGTCCATCCTCCCTCCCAATATTCGGTCAAAAAACACAAATAAAAAGACTATATTCGGAAATTCTGAACCCAATTGACCAAGTGATTAAACTGGTAAGCAAGAAAACAAAAGTCATTCCGCAATTTTTTTTTAATCTGTTGACTATACGATCCTCGTGAAATTTAACACGAGCATGCGCGTTACTATCATATCAATAAATACCAAGCTTCAGATCGATCAGGTTTCAAAAATAAAGTTTTCAGTGGTTTGGTAAGACTGGCATGCTGTTTTCTAGAACAAGCGCGCAAGGAGGGTGCGAACCAATCAAGACTAACGCAAAGAGCGAATGAACGACCTATGCTCAACAAACGTCTTAGGGACAGGAAAAAAATGAAGACATTGAACAAATAACAAAATTGTGGAATAATAGCACGGATCGCTGCATAGTTGGTTAAACATACTACAGGATAGTAAAGAATAGTTCAATATGGCGAAGAATGGAGTGCACACGTGAAATCTACCAGGTTTTCGTATTGGCATACGAGCATAGCTCTTTCAACCAAGTGACTACTCAGCAGTCCCCACAATCCACCCCTAGAAGTAGAAAGTGTGATAAGGATTACGCCATATCATCGTGCGAAGCATGAACCCCTTCCAAGAGATGAACCCACCAGCTTCCAGTTTGGGCCTCGACTCGAAACCAGAACCATCTGACTGGTAGCAGCGAAGCACTATTCAACCTCCATTGGCTCTGCAGGTCAGTACCCGAGTTGGTTTATGACGCAACTCACCTGCCGGAAAGAATTCTTATCCAAGCATCCGAACGCAGTCCCATGAACTAAGATAATCTCAAGATTGATGACTTCTATTGATCCTGGTACGAGCACCGTTTAACGGCTTGTACGTCCTGATCCATCGAACCCATGTGAATCATTTGATTGATCCTGTCGTCAAGCACTAACGGCTAAGTCATTTCGTCGAGATCCACAAACCCTAAAAAGTTACGCATTGATCCGGGGCCAGTACAGGCCAGTCGAATCATCAAGTCCCGTTGAATCTCGAGTCATTTCATGAGAATATCCCGAACATGGGGATCTGCGAACAGATAAATAAAATACCTCCCTACTCCAGCATGCGGATTTTCAACCACTGCCCTCTCGTCCAACATCAATGGGGTGACCAGGTAGTACAAGTAACACCTGAGAGCAATTCAACTCTCCGAGGTAACGCAGTATGCTACATAACGCACTCGGCCATTACACAGAATCCGGAGATTTATACTGCGATAGAGTAAAGTACGCCAGTTTTAAGGGACAAGCCCTGTGCTGCGACAGACTCCCTGTCACAGAATTAATCAACCGGCTCAGCCCTCCATTTCACCAGAACGGCAAAACTAGGGCCTCATTCGGAGATCTTCCATCAATGGCATTACTTTAGGCACCAATACTTAACCCTCAATTTCGCCTGGACGAAACTAGGGTCTTAGTCCTGACAAGCGCCCCTACCTCGTCAAGATCTAACGCCCGGGAGGTGGTATGGAGTGCGCAATGGAAATACCTGAAAGAAAAAATAATGTTCACAACAGGCATCAAAATTCTTTGGAAAAAGGAAATACTAACCTGGCCAAATAATAGTCTTGGAGAGAAAGTATGATGTGTTAGATTTCTCGAGTTAGTAGTTTAGAGCATCGAGATGAGTTCTTCTTGGCAATCGTTGGCCTTTGAAGGTTCTCTATGGTTGAAAGGCTACCTCGTGAGAATGGATGAAGCATTTGTACATCTGAACGCCCATTTGGTGAAGGTAGAACGGAGGGTTGAGCCACGTTGATCAACTCAATGACAAGGGAGTCCATCGCAGCACAGGGCCTCTTCCTCAAAACTAACATACTCTACTCTACTGTTGCAGTAAATCTCCGGATTTTTCTGTCTACATAACGAGTGCGTTATGTAGCATACTACATTACCTCGGGAGGGAGGAGGCCCTCGGGAAGTATACGTCCGACCTGGCCACCCAATTGGTGTTGGACTCGAGGGGACAGTGATTGACAGTCCGTATGCTGGACTAGGAGGTTATTCCTTCTATCTGTTCACAGCAACCCATGTTCAGTATATCTCGAGAAATGTTTCAGGGTTTAACGGGACTTGACGGTTCGACCGGCCTCGTACTGAACCGGGATCAATTTGTGGATCTCGACGATACGGCTAGATGGTTGGTGCTTGAAGCTAGGATCAATTGAAATACATCACAAGGGTTCGTGGGTTTTGACGTAAAGGCCAGATTGACGGTGCTCATACGAGGATCAGTTGAGGAATCAATCTTGAGAATATCTTGGTGCATGGGGCTGATTTCGGGTGGTTGGATTAGAAGCGCCTTCAGCTTGTAAGTTGCGTCACAAGAAACTCGGGTACTGCTTCGTGCTTCGCTGCTACCAGTCACGGTGTAGGGTTTTGAACTGAAACCAAAACTGTAGCTGATGATTCAGCTCTTCGCGGAGTGATTCTCGCCATGTGCCATGATAAGGCCTTATCACACTTTCTTCTTCTTGGGGTAGATTGTGGAGACTGCTAGTAGTCATTTGGTGAAAGAGCTATGCTGACATGCCAATACACTAACTAGTAGAATTCATCCAATTGGTGTTGGACTCGAAGGGGCAGTGGTTGAAAGCCTGCATGGTAGATAAGAAGGGTATTTCACTCATCTGGTCGGGCGTAATTATCGTTTCAGAATTGCTAGAGATTGGCTTCAATGTTTTAGTGGGTCTGAATGATTGGCGTGGTCGAAGATCCTCGAACCTGGATCGATTGCGAGACTTCTCTGGAGTTTGCGTTTCCTGACAATACAGTTGAAGACCGTTGGTGCACGAACCAGGATCGATTGAGAGAGTTCATGAGAGTTCGTGGGTCTTGACGATACGATTGGTTGGATCAATTGAAAGACCTCGTAGGGGTTTAGAAGTCTTATCGATACGCTTAAAGCCTTTGGTTCTCGAAGCAGGATCGGCTGGGAGACTCTCAGTGATTTCTGTATCTTGACGATACAACTGACTGTTAGTTTCCGTTTTGAATTTGTGGATGTGAGGTGGAAACAAGCCTCTCTGGAATATAAGTTGCATTCCAAGCAACCCGGATACTAACCTGCAGAGTCAGTAGAGGTTGGGTAGTGCTTCGCTGCAACTAGTCACGGTGTAGGTGGGTGCTTCTTTAATAGATGATTCTCGTTTTGCGAGATGATTAGGCATACCCTTATCACACAAACTCCTCCGAGAATTTTGGACACAGATAAGTGATTACCAGGTAAAGAGCTATGTTCACATGCCAGTAACAACAATGATGGTACTTACTCTACTGACCATAGCTTATACACATTGTTATATTTAAGAATAAATATCCACCGCATTAATTTATTCATTATGAATTATGCGAGATGATAAGGCATACCCTTATCACACAAACTTCTTCGAGAATTTTGGACATAGATGAGTGATTACCAGATGAAGAGCTATGTTCACATGCCAGTAACAGCAATGGTGGTACTTACTCTACTGACCATAGCTTATACACATTGTTATATTTAAGAATAAATAACCGCCGCATTAATTTATTCATTATGAGTTTTATATTATTTTAATGAATTCTTCAAATAAAATATAATGAAACAAACTATTTTATGATATCTAACAATATTTCCGTTTTATCAATATCCGAGTGTCTCAGTAGAAGTTTTGATTGTATGTGTTCTAATTTTATTTTGATCTAACTGTAAAACATGTCTTATAAATTTTCTTCTCACCTTCATTTTACTTTCCTCTACACTGTAAACAGTGATATTTTTTATACAAGCTGATTTCTTCTGGTGGTCGCCATGGTGAGGATGATGACGGTCATGATGGTGATGATTGTCATCATGGCGGTGATGATCATGATGTCGATCATTATGGTGATGTTTATGATGTCTTCCTCCTCCATCACAATCGCAATCATCATCGATAACGATGATTCTTGCTTCTCGTTTTTTCACTGTAATTGAAGGCTATATTAGTGATAATCATATTTTGACTCACCAATCAGTGTACCTGATGCCATGGAATAAACATTTATGAATAATAGCATCAAATATCTCAATATTTAAACTTAATTGCTCGTCATTATCGCATGCGTACATTCAGTGTTTTTTTATTTGCAATGACTTTTAATTACTTCCGCACGTTTTTCATGAAATATTTGAGAACTTTAATTTCTGAATCAGCTTCTTAGTTTCGAAAATTGTATTGATTTGGCCAATCCTAGTTAGGACATGATAATAATCGAAATTATAAATGAAAAACATGTTTCCGTTTCTACTATCCTTTATTAATTTATTAGCACTGACGTACGTTCCCCTCATAATAGTGGAATTCATAAGACTAGCAAACATACAATTTGGAATATTGTATTTGTAGTTTTCAAAAATGAAATATGCATGTGTTCTTAGACTAGTTTTAAAAAGTAAAAAATTTTGAAAAGTTTTGATGAGAAGTCTGAAACTTTTGCGCGCTTGTTCGATAATTCATTTCCCCTGAAAATTTCAACTCTGTGAATAATTGTTGATAGAAGCTAATGTTTGATTGTATCGGTCTCTACTTGTCGGAAATACATCTTGATGATTAAAGTAAAACAACTTTGTAAATTTGCAATGAGTTTATTGCAAATGGAATTTCTGTGTAGTCGAAATTGCCTGAAATTTGTCGCTGGTAGAAATATTGGCAGTATATCAAAATAGCCTTCGTGTTTCAGAATCAACGTAGTATTCGATTCCCTAAGATATACTCAATATAACTGGTGTGTGTTTGGAATTGATGTTGTATTTATTATTAGATATAACTAATAATATAGAGCAACGAACTAGATGATAAATAAGTGGACTGAATTGAATGAATGAATCAAATGAATTGAATTAATTGATTGCATTGAATGTTGAACCTGGTTTCAGGGATTAAAGGAATACTACAAGTATAAAAAATATATTGAAGTATGAAACATGTGTCATAAATGTTAATGTATACAAATTTATCTTACTGAGCTTCTTCTGTCTGTGCTGGAGCCACCGCTGCCTTGGGATGCTGCTCCTGGGGTCTGGTTGTCTTCAGATCTCTTTTCGAGTCGTATTACTTTCTTGTTTTCGACTTGTTACATTGATAACGTAAATAGAGGTCATTCTTGATAGAAGGTATATAAAATAATATAAATATTTTAAAAAATTTTTAAACAATTTTAAAAAATTAGCCTTCTACATATTTAATTCCAAAAGATTATATTCAATGATTATAACTTCTGAAAAATATGAATATAATCTTTTGGAATTAAATATGTAGAAGGCAAATTTTTTTAAATTGTTTAAAATTTTTTTTTAAATATTTATATTATTGTTACATTGACATTTACACGAAATTTCGTCTATGGTTTCTATGGTTGTTCTTCTTTCATAGAGAAATTAGGCACAACCACGGTGTAAAGATTATGCTTCATACAACAATATTGGAACTATAGAATGAACATGCGCAAACACTTTGCCCATGAGATTTGCGACTTAACAAACTTAATTTCCCGTAATTTATTTAATTTCACAACAATTGTTTCGTCATGACAACATGACTTCTTCAGGTGAGTATGGTACTAACTACATATTTGAGATTGAGTTCTTTAAATATTTAAAATGTACAGAAAAGAAGGTAGTGAGAATTTACGGTAATTTGTTTTCTTATTATTACACAAAGCTTCAGATACGTTTAAGTAAGTATCTGTTTTTTAATGTATCTGTTAATTTTGAGGGCTTCTAGGTAGTTCAACCTGAGGTTCTTTATCTCTAGATGTAAGATTTTGTAGTTATTGTAAAAATCATGTTCTGTCTTCAAAAGAAGGTCAGCATATGTTGAATTTCCGTTTTTTCCAAGATACATTCTGTCAAGAAAATACCCGGAATTATCGATTTAAATCTGGCGGGGCATGGAGGCAGGTGAAAATTTTTTTTCCTAGGTTGGTACCACTGTCCTTGATTACTATGCCAAGCTTGAGCGGGATCTGTCAACTAGTGTGTTTGCAACAGCTGATTAAGTCAGTCGATGTCAGAGTGCGTGCCGATTTTTACTATGGGTGATTACGTTGAGCAAAGAATTTGTTTAAAGTTTTGTGTTGCAAATGAATTTTCGTGTGCCGATGCATTGAAAATGTTGCAAAAGGCCTTTGGTGATAATGCTCTATCGAAAACTCGTGCATATCAGTGGTACAGAGCCTTCAAGGACGGTCGTGAAGTGGTCGCCCATCGACGGCTTCGATCGAAGATAACGTCGATAAAATTAAGGAAAGGGTGCTGGAAAACCGTCGTACCAGCTTGAGAGAGATAGCACATGATCTTAAGATATCCCACGAGTCCGCACGTATGATTTTGATTGATATTTTGGGCATGAGAAAGGTGGCCGCACGACTCGTACCGAAAGACCTGAATTTTCTTCAAAAACGTCATCGCGAACAGGTTGCTTCAGATATGCTGGATCGCTGTAATTCCGATTCTACATTCATGGAACGCATTATAACTGGTGATGAGACCTGGGTCTACGAGTACGATATGCAAACAAGCCAGCAATCATCGGAATGGGTGGCAAAAAATGAGCCGAAACCGAAAAAACCACGCCAAAGCCGCTCGAAAATGAAGGTGATTCTCATTGTTTTCTTCGATATCCGTGGCGTGGTGCACTACGAATTCGTTCCAGAGGGTCAGACGGTAAACAAGGAGTATTACCTAGGCGTTATGAAACGTTTGCGTGAGCGTATCCGTAAGAAGCGGCCAAATTTGTGGGCGAACAACTCATGGATTTTGCATGACGATAACGCGCCTTCTCACCGAGCTACGATTGTGACTGACTTTCTCGCCAAAAACTCAACAAACGTGCTTCAGCAACCACCGTATTCGCCGGATTTGGCTCCCTGCGACTTTTTCCTCTTCCCAAAACTAAAATTGCCCCTTCGTGGCACCCGTTTTGAGTCGATTGAAGCCATAAAACAAAATTCGGCGCGAGAGCTAAAGTCCATCCCGGAAAGCGCCTATAAAAATTGTTTCGATAATTGGAAGTGCCGTTGGCATAGATGTATTGGAGCAAATGGAGCCTATTTTGAAGGCGACCCAATAAATTTTGACGATTATATGTAAAAATGTTGTTTTAATGGAAAATTCCCGGTACTTTCTTGACAGAGTAGTATGCTTTCTGGTGTTCACGTATCCTAGTGCCGAAAGATCTACCTGTATGACCCACATATACAGATGGGCAAGTACCGCAGTTTAACCTATAGACTCCAGACTTTTTGTTTTTATGGATCAAATTTTTATTATTTTTGAATGAAATATTGCAGTTACTCTTTTTCTTTAAATATCTTGCTATTTTTTCGGATTTTTTGTTTATGTACGTTAAAGAAATATAATTTCTGTCAATAGCTGGTGTTGGATATACAAGCGATATTGACTGTTTAAATTGCATTCGTTTCAATAATTTATTTATAATGAACAGATTGAAACCATTCTTAAATGCTATCTGTTTTATTATATTTAGTTCTCTATCAAAATTCTCTTGTGTCATAGGTATGTTGATTAATTTAAATATCATGCTATTATAAGCTGCTAGTTTTTGAGAATGTGGATGATTAGAATTTGAGTGGATCGTATTATCTGTATGAGTGGGTTTCCGGAAAATTGAAAAGTTATGTTTATTGTTAATTTTTGAAATTTTTAAATCAAGAAAATTGATGCTGTTATTTTGTTTTATTTCATTGTTGAATTTTATAATGGGAGATAATGTATTAATAAATGTTAAGAACATCGCGAGCTGTCTACTGGTATCGGTGAACAAGGATAAAATAGCATCCACGTAACGATACCAATAAATGAAATATTTAAAGAAGGGGCTCTCTCGGATTTTGGTTTCTAGGAAGTCCATAAATATTTCGGATGAAATCGGACCAAGTGGGTTTTCCATAGTGAGACCATCATTAGCTTCGTAAAATATTCCTTTAAATAAAAAATAGTTTTGGTAAACAAACCTTTAAGATTTCGATAATCTCTTGTTTTATAACCGGATTAGTTCTATTTTTTACTTATAGTATTTCCATCCGATGAGTCATGTTGTCATGACGTAACAATTGTTGTGAAATTAAATAAATTAGCGGAAATTAAGCTGTTTTCCTTCAATCATCAAGATGTATTTCCGACAGGTAGAGACCGATACAAACAAATATTAGCTTCTATCAGAAATAATTCAAAGAGTTGAAATTTTCAGGGGAAATGAATTATCGAACAAGCTCGCAAAAGTTTCAGACTTCTCATCAGAACTTTTCAAAATTTTTTACATTTTAAAACTAATTCAAGAACACATGCATATTTCATTTTTGAAAACTACAAATACAATATTCCAAATTGTATGTTTGCTACTCTTATGAATTCCACTATTATGAGGGGAACGTACGTCAATGCTAATAAACTACTAAAGGATAGTAGAAATGGAAACATGTGTTTCATTTATAATTTCGATTATTATCATGTCCTAACTAGGATCGGCCAAATCAATACAATTTTCGAAACTAAGTAGCTGATTCAGAAATTAAAGTTTTCAAGTATTTCATGAAAAACGTGCGGAAGTAATTAAAAGTTGTTTTACTTTAATCATCTGATAGAAGCTACATTCGATTAATGAATAGGACGCAGAATATTTTGTTCTGTCACCTGAAGACAAATAAACAACGCAATTTTAGAACTTTTCTCCTGAACAAACGAAAAATCTTAAACAAATATATAGATTGAAAATTTACTTAGAAGGTTTTTTTCGAAATATTACAGTTGATAGTTGAATGAATTTTTCTGAACATCTACAACTCCGACAGACTTTTTCCTCTTTTCAACCTCAAAAGATGTCTTCTGTATTCCCGTTTTCATTGGATAGAAGACAGGATAAAGTTGATTCCAGCGCATTCAACAAATGTTTTGATGATTGAATTATGCATAATAGTGTTTTATATCGAAGGCGCCTTAAAAATTTTGGATGGATAATACACTTTTTGTGTTTCATACCGATTTTCCGATAATTTTCTGACACTGTATTTTCCAATTTCAACCCTGAGAATGATTCGAAAAAAAAAGAAAGGTTCAGGATATCAACAACTAGTAGCACCTGATTTTTTAGGAAGTTTCATGAGCCTAGTCATGTAAAGCATCTTGTGATGAACTGACAAAATGGAGCACTGTAAAAAAACTAATTAACATATGAGTTTCAAACTCTACTTGAGTATGCGGGATAGTTGTGCAAACTCAAAGACAAGAAATCCCTTAGACTGGGTATTTTCTTGACAGTATGTATGTATCTTTGAGCGCTTGTTCTAGGGAACAGCAATTATTTTGATGAAGCATTTGGGATCAAAATCAATACTGTCCTACCACTCCTTTTGCAAACACTGTAGCTTTCGAACGAAACGAGCTAGAGACTAGAAGCTCTAAGGGTAAAATCGGAGCTTGAATATCTTAGTTATATTCGTTTATATTCAAAATTGGTCTAACGATTCCGCAGTTATTTTGAATTAAAACTGTTCGTTTTCTTGCAAACTCAACATGGAATTCTACCTGGCAAGTTAGTCCTGCACCTTCTCAGAGATGTCACAATCTCAAACTCTATAATCTAGACCTTTCAGACCTTTCTTATGTTTTTGTAGAAACCTCATTGAGATAACAGTCACCCAGAAATGCAATTAGGAAACTGTCGCTCCAAAATTTGGTAGTAGAATTTAACCTGCGTTACAATATAACTCTGAATCAGTCCCTTCTTGCTGCCCGCGCTACTTATATGCGAGTTTCTCTTTGACAGCGACCATAGCCACTTCCCAGAAGTTCTATTTTGTGCATGGACCTACCAATCACGACAATATTAGCAGTCACTTTTTCTTCCTCCAACAATAAAGTTCCGTTGACAGTCTTTCGTTACCCATTCATTCAAAACAGTTACTGTTTGCCCTTTGAACAAGTAGGTTATATTCACACTTCAACAAATTCAAATGCACGTTCAAGTCACATACTCATCTCACTCGATAATTTACACCCATTAGTGAAAGACCTCTCTTCGCATTCACTTCAAAAAGTTAAACTTGGAGAAAATTTTCCTTAATCCACTCGTTACAACACAATATCTCAATAAATTATAATAAAAGGCTCAGTGAAAGTGAACATCTGTGAAAAAGCTCAGCAATCTAATGTTTTGCGAGCAAGATAGTGTACAAGTACAGATCGAAACTACATCACATCAATTTCCTCAATTTGGGACGAAACAACTCAAAATTGTACACAGTACCATATACATATTTAGGCTGTAAATAAACGAAGTTTATTTACATGAAGTTTGCTCATATTGAAATTTGCGTATTAATTAATTGAAGTTCAATTAATTTTAACGAAGAATTCAAAAAGGTATATCTATATATAAACCAATTCTCCATTTTCTCAATAGTTTCGAAACTACTGATATGATCCAAATTAAATTTGGTATTACGGTGTAGCATAATAATATAGAGATTTGTGCTAAATAGATATATACTACTCTGTCAAAAAAGTACCGGGAATTTTCACTTTCCGGGATGGACTTTAGCTCTCGCGCCGAATTTTGTTTTATGGCTTCAATCGACTCAAAACGGGTGCCACGAAGGGGCAATTTTAGTTTTGGGAAGAGGAAAAAGTCGCAGGGAGCCAAATCCGGCGAATGCGGTGGTTGCTGAAGCACGTTTGTTGAGTTTTTGGCGAGAAAGTCAGTCACAATCGTAGCTCGGTGAGAAGGCGCGTTATCGTCATGCAAAATCCATGAGTTATTCGTCCACAAATTTGGCCGCTTCTTACGGATACGCTCACGCAAACGTTTCATAACGCCTAGGTAATACTCCTTGTTTACCGTTTGACCCTCTGGAACTAATTCGTAGTGCACCACGCCACGGATATCGAAGAAAACAATGAGCATCTCCTTCATTTTCGAGCGGTTTTGGCGTGGTTTTTTCGGTTTCGGCTCATTTTTTTCCACCCATTCCGATGATTGCTGGCTTGTTTGCATATCGTACTCGTAGACCCAGGTCTCATCACCAGTTATAATGCGTTCCATGAATGTAGAATCGGAATTACAGCGATCCAGCATGTCTGAAGCAACCTGTTCGCGATGACGTTTTTGAAGAAAATTCAGGTCTTTCGGTACGAGTCGTGCGGCCACCTTTCTCATGCCAAAATATCAATCAAAATCGTACGTGCGGACTCTTGGGATATCTTAAGATCATGTGCTATCTCTCTCAAGCTGGTACGACGGTTTTTCAGCACCCTTTCCTTAATTTTATCGACGTTATCTTCGATCGAATCCGTCGATGGGCAACCACTTCACGACCGTCCTTGAAGGCTCTGTACCACTGATATGTACGAGTTTTCGATAGAGCATTATCACCAAAGGCCTTTTGCAACATTTTCAATGCATCGGCACACGAAAATTCATTTGCAACACAAAACTTTAAACAAATTCTTTGCTCAACGTAATCACCCATAGTAAAAATCGGCACGCACTCTGACATCGACTGACTTAATCAGCTGTTGCAAACACACTAGTTGACAGATCCCGCTCAAGCTTGGCATAGTAAGTAAGGACAGTGGTACCAACCTAGGAAAAAAAATTTTTACCTGCCTCATTTCCCCGCCAGATTTAAATCGATAATTCCCGGTACTTTCTTGACAGAATGTATATCAGTTATGTTCAAACATGGCAGAATTGACTCATCAATGCCTGAATGATTCCTTTTTGGAATTTTCATTTACAAATATTTTCCATACCGCAAATCCGATCGAGTTTAAATTATGTATTTAGATCTGAAATAACGACACGAAATTTCGTGAAGATGAATTACGAGAATATGTAAGTTCTCTTCTTATAATATATAATTTCGGCAAAAATATGAAAGGTATATCAAGTTTTGTTCAATATATTCTTTTTATATTATGTCTTGGCAAAACGCAACGATACAAATGGAAGGGAGAAAGATGAAGCCTTTCAATTAAGTATATTTAATTTTTATGATATTTTAGTATTCCGCAGTACGAAAGTGCCAAAATTGCAAAGTATGATATTCGTATGACTTAATTCTGACCTTGTTTCGAATGTGTTTTTGATCGCTTTTTCTACCTATTTTTCTCAGTAATTAATAACTCAATTTTAATCGGTTCATAGTGAAGGAATATTTTCATTATTGTTTCGTCCTCACCGGACCAATCAAAACATATCCTGTTTATTGACAAATCCAGTTGAAAACAATCGGATGATTTGATTTTATAACGGAAAATTCGGGTGATCATAGTATAAATTCTAAAATAAAAAATTCCTGGATAGCATATTCACTTAGTTATAACGGTCGAAATTATTCGAATGATTATTCCGATTAAATCAATAACAGAATTATAACGAATTCGTACTGTTTTCAGGTTTGGCGATGCTTTAACAGGGAAATATCACGCAGCATTAGTGTTCAAATAATATCCCATAACGTTTTGGTCCATAATCTGATTTAGGTTCATTTTCGTACAATACTTAGTCTGCAATCATCGAACACGACAAATCTGTACCTATGGTTCTATTGCAGTTTGAAATATTCGGTTGCATAATGCGACATTTGATAGTATTTATGATATAACAGTAATAAATAACCTTAAAGCTTTTATTTAATGTTCATTTCTGTTGATTTACGCGCACAATTTGTGACGGAACAAACCGATTCCGGTTATCTATTTATCAGAATTGCACGTCACTTTATTAGGCAAACGTTAAATCATCCGTAATGTAAAATAGCGATTGCTCATTCGCAAATATGAAATTGAGAATTATTAAAAATCAGATTTGGATTGATTCTTTCCTATCGAAAAATTTATCATTTATTTCTATATGTCCATGATTACGGCTTCAGCGCTAAATAATTGTATTTTCAATTGAAACGAGTTTTTAGCAATTTCTATGTTTTATTACAAAGACATGTAATACTCTGAAACTGCTGCAACAAAATATCTAATCTTTGAATAGTTTGGTGATAAAACATAATAATTTCTTGAAACTTTTTTCAATTATCAACTATCAAATGAGAGGTGGGCCATTTAAAATTTGCATTTTAGATCGCTTATAAATAAAAAACTACCAAATATTTTTTCAAAGAGTTGAGTATATAAGGAAGGCCTGGACCCTGAAATTTACGAATAAAAAACAATGTCATTCAAATAATCGTCACGCTGGCTACAGTACCACATAAATTTTAATTACATTGTCGATTATTTGCGCCTCAATCTTATCATTGGTAACCTTGATTTCGTATTTCATGGGATATGTGCCGCGGTGGCTATGCATTTTCAGTGCCCGAGTTGTTTGGGCCGCAACTCACATGCCGAAGGTGCTTCTTGCTCACACCGTCCGTTCAACCGCTCGTGGCTCAGACTTGCCAGAGACACCCCAGTTGATCCGGATTCAAGCCCAGCCCAATGCGTGGTCGAAATCCCTTAACCTACAGGTCAAGTACAAGAACTACGATCCATAACGGCAAAGTACCGTTCTAACCTAGCATGTAGGCTTTCAACTACTGTCCCTACGAGTCCCAAATTGGGACAGGAGTACGAATAATTCTGCGGGTCGATTAACCCTCCAGTGGAAGCCTTTTTTCCAAAAGAAGTCATTGAAGTCTAACAGTCGCAGAAGCAGAAAGTGTGATAAGAGTTACGCCTCATCATCGCGCATAGCGAGAACCATTCCGAAGAGTTGAACCCCCAAGCTTCCAGTTTCGGCTTCAGTGCGAAAACCTACACCGTGACTGGTAGCAGCGACGCACTATCCAACCTCTACTGGCTCTGCATGGTCAACACCTGAGTTGTTTGGGACGCAACTCACACGCCAAAAGGGCTCTTATCGAACCATCCGAACGCAGTGCCATGAACCAAGCTAGTCTCAAGATTGATGCCTCAATTAATCCTGGTGCGAGTACCGTCTATCCGGCCTGTACGTCAAGACCCACATTGATCCTTACTTCAAGCACCAACGATCTAGCCGTATCGTCGAGATCCATAAACCCCAGAAACGTTTCGCAATCGATCCTGGTTCAGGACGAGACCGGTCGAACCGTCAAGTTTCGCTGAATCCTGAAGCCTTTCTCGAGATATCTCGAACATGGGTTCTGTGAAGAGAAAGAAGGAATACCATCCTAGTCCAGCATGTGGACTATCAACCACTGCCCCCTCAACTCCAACGCCAAATCGGGTGGCCAGATTGTACGAATACTTCCCGAGAGCCTCCACCCTCTTAGTCAAAACAAGCGCCCCTAGCGCGTCAAGCTATAATGCCATGGGAGGCGATTTCAAGGCATCAATCGTTTTTGGATGCTTAGCGTAACACTTATCCTTAATAGATTCCATAAAAAAATTCGAGGTGAAAATGAGCTTCATCGCTAAAGATGATCGATCTGGGAAAGTGCTCATCTTCAGCAGTCGATCATTAGCCTACTGAGCGAGGTGGAAACGCATCGGATGGTCACGAGGCTTCATTTCTTGCACTGACTGAACTTTATTGTAAGGCCTCATACTGAGAAATTTGTGCAAAGTTCCACTCAGAGAAATGTTGAGTTCTTGGGCACGATGACCAGCAGAAATCTTGTCAGGTATGTTCACTGCACGAGAACGTGAACAGGTTTTTTTTTATCAAAAAACGATCCAGTTTTCACGAACAAATCTATCCAAAAATTGCCGTGAAAGTATTTCATTTGTATTGAGTTATCCACGTAAATTTCTACCAGTTTGTATATAAGATTCACCACTTTATAAATGAGATTTTGATATTTCCCAATTTTATTCAAGCGTAGATCGAACCATTTCGTTAATGTCAAATATCAATCTATTTTTCTTTCAAAACACGATTGACAGAAGTGTTGCCAGACTCGAAATATGTACTACTTCAAAATGAAAATTCTAGATGGCCCACCTTTCATAAGGAGCTTCTTGGATGGATTGTGCAGGGAAGCCGCTGACCTCTAAAATTCCGAAGACAGATGCTTATTTAGGTAGAATATTCTGAATGAAACTGAAATATGTATAACACCATGATTGCCGATAACTGGTCCTCAGACATTAACGACCCCTTGTGTTTCTTATCATTTTTGCATTTTCGAAGGAGTAATTATGGAAATTGTGCCTATTGACAAAACTTGCTTCATCGCTGAATAAAACAGAATCGAAAAATTTAGGGTTCTGCTCAATTTTAAAATTTGCCTAGTTATTAATATCAAGCAAGCGTCGGGTGCATTCGATTGTAGTTCGCTTGAAATTCTGGCTCCTTGAGCATTCTCTGAACTTATTAAGCTGGCTTCACTAAGCATCCTATGATTTAATTTGAAATAAAGTTATTCTGATTTTCACAAATTTTTATTGTTAAACTCACAACAATTGTTTCGCTATCACAGTAGCATCATCAGGCAAGATCACATTTTGAATAACTAAGCTTGTTTCCGAAATCCATGGCTATTTATATTACAGTAAGTACAATAAATTTTCAATGAGCACTAAAACCCAAAAAGGGTCCCTGCAAATTCCAGCTTATTTTAATATATTTAACAGAGGTGAGATATTTAAATCTATTTGTTCGTTAAGTAATATTCCAATTTTATTATGTTTTTTTATCTCTAGGGATTCCAACAGATTTAAGGCATAACTTTTGCTTTCTATATGTAGAATTTCAAAGTTATGGTTGAAAGTATGTCCTGTTTCTAACAAATGGTTGGAATATGTAGAATTGCTTTTATTATTGAGGAAACTCTTCAAATGTTCACACATCCTATGACGTAAAGTTCTTCCAGTCTGACCTATGTAAACTTTAGGGCAATCACCGCAGGTTAACTTATAAACCCCAGATTTATCTTTTATCATTAATAGAATTATTAAGTTCGGTTTCCATAGTGAATTTAATTGAAGGATGTATTTCATTGATGAATAAAAAGAATATTTTCAAAAGTCTGTCTGTACCTGTGAAGCAATTCTATTATTTTCTTGATTTAACTGTTACTCGAATAAATAATTCACATGATTTTTCAATATTTCACAAACCAACCTATACGGATTCTATTATACACAATAAATCAAATCATCCTCTAAATCAAAAATTATCAGCATTTAATTGTATGATCCATAGTTTAGTTGATATTCCCATGAATCGAGGAAATTATATTTCAGAACTTAACATAATTAAACAAATAGCTATTAATAATGACTATGATTCAAAGTTGATAGGCAAATTATTGATGAATAAAAATAATAAAATAGCTTTAAATATGGTGTTTCCTAATATGAAAGAAAATTTTAAATACATTTCCTTAAAATACACTAAAGGTATTTCTGAGAAAATTGCTACATACCTCAAAAATAAATATAATTTGAGAAATTTATCAAAAATAATAAAGACTACACACATAAAGATGATAAATCTGGGGTTTATAAGTTAACCTGCGGTGATTGCCCTAAAGTTTACATAAGTCAGACTGGAAGAACTTTCCGTCATAGGATGTGTGAACATTTGAAGAGTTTCCTCAATAATAAAAGCAATTCTACATATTCCAACCATTTGTTAGAAACATGACATACTTTCAACCATAACTTTGAAATTCTACATATAGAAAGCTAAAGTTATGCCTTAAATCTGTTAGAATCCCTAGAGATAAATAAACATAATAAAATTGGAATATTACTTAACGAACAAATAGATTTAAATAGCTCACCTCTGTTAAATATATTCAGATAAGCTGGAATTTGCAGGGACCCTTTTTTTGGGTTTTAGTGCTCAATAAAAATTTATTGTACTTACTGTAATATAAATAGCCATGGATTTCGGAAACAAGCTTAGTTATTCAAAATGTGATCTTGCCTGATGATGCTACTGTGATAGCGAAACAATTGTTGTGAGTTTAACAATAAAAATTTGTGAAAATCAGAATAACCTTATTTCAAATTATTTAATATGGATTTTCACCAAGTAAGGACTGATACAATTCAATATCCTATGATTTATGTGTGGATCTTCTAAAATAGAAAGGCCTTTTACTTGATAGAAGAAATATAACAAAATTTGAATATTAAAACAAATTGAAATATGTTTATCTTCTACAATTTTAATTTCAAAAAAATTTTTATTCAAAAAACTTTCAGAAATAAATTTATGTCTAACAAGCACCGCTTACATTTAATAGACGTATATAATCAAAACTCAATATATAATGTCAAATGGAATAAATAACCCAACAGATATACGAAAGTAATTAAAATTAATAAATAAATATTTAAAGGAGACAAAATTTTGTTTCTGGTCTTACCTTTAAGAACACCAATTGCCTTTTAAAAAACATGAACACACTTAAAGGACTTCTCAAAGAATATAACTTATTTGAAATATTTAATATATTTAAATATTCGAATAAATTTTTTCAAAAATCTCTAAAAAAATGTGCACTATATCTTCAAAAAACAAATATAATTCTAGACAATAAAATAAATATTTAAAGGAGACAAAACTTTGTTTCTGGTCTTACCTTTAAGAACACCAATTGCCTTTTAGAAAACATGAACACACTTGAAGGACTTCTCAAAGAATATAATTTATTTGAAATATTAAATATATTTAAATATTCGAATAAATTATTTCAAAAATCTCTAAAAAAATGTGCACTATATCTTCAAAAAACAAATATAATTCTAGACAATCCCGTCTTCAGTCCTCTTTTAACATTCCAAATATCAAAATCAAAAACAAAACCTATATCACTCAGGTGTTAAAAGACTTAAGCTTCGAAATACAGATCAACTATATAATTCAAGATTGATCTATGTTCTAACAAAATCAAAGAACAGTGTGAGTTATTTTAAGGTTTATTTAAATTCATTGACATTCTATAATGAGATTTATTGAAGCCAAAATATAATTATATATTATATATAAAATAAAAAAGAAAGGCCTTTTACTTGATAGAAGATTTATAACAAAATTTGAATATTAAAACAAATTGAAGTATGTTTATCTTCCACAATTTTAATTTCAAAAAAATTTTTATTCAAAAAACTTTTAGAAATAAATTTATGTCTAACAAGCACCGCTTACATTTAATAGACGTATATAATCAAAACTCAATATATAATGTCAAATGGAATAAATAACCAAACAGATATACGAAAGTAATTAAAATTAATAGATAAATATTTAAAGGAGACAAAATTTTGTTTCTGGTCTTACCTTTAAGAACACCAATTGCCTTTTAAAAAACATGAACACACTTAAAGGACTTCTCAAAGAATATAATTTATTTGAAATATTTAATATATTCAAATATTCGAATAAATTATTTCAAAAATCTCTGCTTGTTAGACATAAATTTATTTCTAAATGTTTTTTGAATAAAAAATTTTTTGAAATTAAAATTGTAGAAGATAAACATATTTCAATTTGTTTTAATATTCAAATTTTGTGGATCTTCTGTCAAGTTCCGTAAAACCTTAAGCTTCTTGTCTTCGCTAGTAACCGATTTTATTTTTTTTTTGACATCTCCTATCTCAACCAATCTATTCAAAAGCCTTCGAAAACACGATTAGTTTGGATGTCTCCTCTCGGAATATTCTGCTGCATGAGTTCGATATTAATCATTTTTATTTAAAAGTAATTTTGATTTCTAAAGAACAATAACTTGATTGATAATAAATTTCTGGAATGCCCATAAAACACTGACGTATTGCTTGAATACACTTGTGATAAATATGTGATACTTATTGAAAGAACTTTCAAATAGTCGATTGATGGACTATTACATTATATGGTACAGTGACATCTTTCTCATCAAAGAAAGGATTATTTTTTATACACTGTTTTGCAAAACCGGTTGATTTCTGTTTTTTTTTAAATAGACATCCTAAACTTTGAATATCAAAACAGATTTGATCTGTTAGTCTCCTATAATTTTAATTTAAAAAAAAATTATTCAAAAACTTTTAGAATTAAATTAATGTCTTATAAGCACTGCTTATATTTAATAAACGTGTAAAATCAAAACTCCTTATACAATATCAAATGGAATAAAGAAACCCAACAAATATTAACTGTTAATTAAAATTAATGAATATTCAAATGAGTAGTGATAGGTTTTCTGAAAATGATGAATTCGAACTTATCAGAAAACCTACCACTACTGACACCATAATCCATTCAAAATCCAATCAGTAATGACAAATTAAAATGTCAACATTCCACAGTTTCATTTATGGACTTTTGAGCATCCCGTTTAACGAAGTCAATTTCCGAAAAGAAATCAATATAATTAAAACTATAGCGGTGAACAATGGTTATAGAACGGAAGTCATTGACAAAATGATTAAAAAAAAACTTACCAGAATATTTTGAAAAATTTTTATATCGATAAAAATGATCCTTATGAAGAAAAGAAAATATGGTTTTCAATGGCTTTTATAAAAAATTTCAGCATAAAATGGGAATTAATTCTTTTGCAGTAAATAGAAATAATTTAGCTGACAAGTTGGTGAACAATAAAGAAAGGAATCCCAACTTTTCTGAATCGGGGATTTATCAAATTAAATGTGATGATTGTAATGCTACATCTATAGGACAGACAGGCAGATATTCACAACATAGGACCAAAGAACATAAGATGTCTATTTTGAAACATCAGAAATCAACTGGTTTTGCAGAACATTGTACAGAAATTAATCAATCTTTCAATGAGAAAGATGTCACTTTACAATTAAAAAAACCTTTTCAATTTTAAGTATAATTTCTTTTTGTTTACCTTTGGAGAAGGTTGAAAGACTGAAACACGTGTTAGGATTCTGAATAAACTGTAAAACATAAAAACTGTGTGAATTTATTTTTTAAAAAAATTGTTATAATGTTTCACCTAGAGCCAATCGCAAACTCTAATGATTTAATTGAATATGTATCTGTACTGTCGGAAAAATATCTCTTATATTTTGCGTCGTGATAGAGGTATTGAAGGCCATTGGAAATATATAAAAATATACGGAGTGATTAATCTGAAAAATCAACCATTTGTTCAATAATTTTTTTGGGATATTCTGTATATTACAAAAAAAATTTCCTGAGATACAGAAATGAAAGTATCGGGTGTTTTTTTAGAGTGAGAGAACTTTGAATTTAAATAAAACACATTTAAATTAAGATTAATCCAAATTTTTTTTATTTGAAAGATAATTTTATGACATTTATGTTTTAAAAATAATTTCCCGCATATGTCCATCTCGGCTTGCTCAGAGGAACCGCATTCGAATAGACCAATTTTGGACCAATTTCTCGAGTAATTCAGGCCTTATTTCATCAATAACACAAGTTATGTTGGCTTCCAAAGCGTATATTGTTTCTGGTTTATCAGCATAAACCAATGACTTGACATAACCCCAAAGAAAATAATCCAGTGGAGTTATGTCGCATAATATTGGAGGCCAATTCATTGGACAATTTCACGAAACATAGTTATCGCCAAATCTTTCTTTCAATAAATCAATTGTTACGGAAGCAGCATGAGGTGTAGCACCATCTTGTTGGAACCAAAACACTTCTGGGTCGATACCGTTCAAACTTTGAAACAAATTATCATTGATCATCGATCTGTAATGAGCACCATTCACTGTAACATTAGCTTCAGCATAGTTTTTAAAGAAATTTGGACTGATGATGCCTCCAGCGTGGAAAGCACACAATACAGTGCAATTTTCAGGATGCAATGGAACCTGCAGAATGTCTTAAGAATTGTTTTCACTCCATATACGGCAATTTTGCTTTTTTACATAGACGTTCAACCAGAAATGAGCTTCATCACTAAACACAATTTTACGATGAAAAGGTGGATCAACTTCAAGCTGTTCTAGGGCCCAATCAGCAAACAAACGACGCTTATAATGGTCAAGTGGCTTTAGTTCTTGAACTAGTTGGATCTTGTATGGGTGTGGACCAAGATCTTTAAGCAAAATTTTCTATGTGGTGGATGAACAGAGTCCAATTTGTTGTGAACGTCGACGAATAGACAAATCTGGATCATCATTAACACTATGATTTACAGCAGCGATATTTTCTTCTGTACAGATTTTTGTCTTGTTGTTGTTGTTGCATCGAGTAGAGAAAATGTTGTCCAAAATCTATCGATAGTTCGACGAATAAGCTTCTCTGATGGACGACTATGTAGACCATAAATTTCACGAAGTGCTCTATAAGTTTGGCGAATAGAACACTGATTTTAAAAATAAATTCCAACAAATTGTAAACGTTATTGCGGCGTGAGTCTTTCTATGATAATTTGTCAATGCTTACTGAACAGAAATGTCAAAATAACATGGCTTCTACCTTCTGTCAAATCACAGTTATCTTCTGCTTTGGAACAGAATTTCTAGTATATCTGGTGCGCCAGCTATGGAAGCGAACACACTGTTATAATTCTGTATATAACTCACAGAATAAACAATATAATACTCAAGTAAAAATGAATATAATTCCGCTACAGTTTCATTTACATGTAATAAAGTAATTCACGTTAGTTACACATATTTATAAGAACAATTGCTACTCATTATTGTTAAATATTTTGATTATTTGTGCCACAGTTTGAAATGAATTCTAACATTTTGACTGATATATATATATATATATATATATATATATATATATATATATATATATATATATATATATATATTGTAGATCATATATTTTGATTCTCTTTGGAAGAATTCTATTTATTAATTGAGTAATATTTCAGGGTGGTCCCATATCTTCTTAAATTCTCGTGAAGTACTCATATTTTTTTCTGAAGGTTTATCATCACGAATAAGTATGAAGTGAATAATCGATGTAATTAGGAAGCAATAGATATCAAATAAATAGAGATTTTTGTATGATTCTAATAACTCACAATCAAGATATGTCACCCAGTGATTAATCAACTCTCCTAATATTTCCACTTCCTATATGAAAAGTATATATAATGCGACATTAATTATTCCGTGATATTGAGGTATTAGTTGTGCACAGCTATGGCAGGTAAAACCTAAGTTAATGCCATCACTGGCACTGATTCTTCTTAAAATTCATAATAAAAATTCCAAATATTTTTTTCAGCCTGTTCATCTCAGCAACACGAATTTTCGTGGCAAGATTGTGAGGATTTCCAGTTACCAGACAATTCAGTTTGGTTCGGCAAGGACGACAATGGTAGCGACATTTTCTGTGGCAAAGCTTGGTGCGATGGACAAGAAGTTCCAGCAAAAATCATACCAGATAGAAGAGAATGCAGGGTTAACTGCAATGGAAGTGAAAGAGTAGTACCAAGATGTAGGAAGGTAAGCGTATTATCCATTAATTTTGGCAAGAAAAGCTTAATTAATCCTTTATTTATAAGGTATTCAGATTCGAGATTGAAAAAAAAGTTCCTTATAGGTATTTCATCCTATTTTATTCAACAAGAATGTTCGATTTACATTATGAATCTGAATGAAGTTGTATGCGAGGTATTCAAACAATTTTTTAATTTGAAGTTATAAAGTTCATCAAGCACTTGTTCTGAGAATAAAATCTGATAATTAGCACGTTTTCCTCGAATTATTAACTTCAATGCTGATTTGCCTTTGATGTTTCAAAAATATGACCAGTGGAAAACAAAAATATGGAAAATTTTGAATCTCACAAAAAAGACCTTTTACTGCAAAAAATTGGGAGATTCCATATGTAGGTTAACGCGGTTAACGCCTGGATCATTAAGTTCCAGGACTTACCAGTAAAAACACATTTCTTGCCGAATTCGACTTTTTCATTTTATTTCGGAAATTAGCCGAAATTGGACGACTGGAGAAGATCTTCATCTTTAATCGTCCACCAGGATGGTTGATGCTCAAGAAATTTGCACAAATATTTATGTCGTTATTATACACATGAGTACCAAATTTGGTTCCGATCGGAACGTTAGTTTGAAAACTATTGGAAAGACAAAAAAAGTTTCAAATTTGAGTAACTGTAGAACCATTGAACCGATTTCACCCATTAACGAATTCAACCGAGTTATGCAGGCTCTACCTACTATGAAAGTTTTAAACCTATAGCTCCTACTATTCGAAATCCAATGTGTTTACCGATGGCCGGACAGAATTACTTTTGACCACGGATTTTTCATCAGGGAGTCCAATTTACTCATTTGATACAACTTTCAGTTCAAAATTCTAAAATCACAGACATTTGGATAAAATGATAGCACGCTGTTTTTTAGAACAAGGGCTCTAAAAGACCACGCTGAAAACAATAATTTGAAAACGTACTTGCATAAAAACAAGAGTTTGAATTTGAGTATATCAGTTAATAGAAAATATTCTTCTCTTTCATAATGGAATATTGAATGATATCATTCAAAAATAACGTATTTGGCAGTTGAAAGACCTGAATTGTGTCGAAAATAGTAAGGAAATTAATTAACATTCTAATTTTGATATCAAAATTGTCAAGAACATATATGTTGAATTCCTCTTGCTAAGAAGTATAAAAGTGTCACTTTTTCATGTTCCATTTTCAAAATAGTGTTATATCTTTTGCAACTGAAAACATGATTCAATGACAATTTCCTTTCAGGTGCTAATCTGTCGAGGATCTGGTGATGATCGCTGCAACCGACGAAGAGATCACTGCCATAGGCGTAGACATCATTGTCATGGTAGGGGTGATAGTTCAAGTGAAAGTGAAACTGAAGAAGAGACTACCTCATCCACTACCACAACATCAAGTAAAAATGAAAGCCGACTGCTCATAAGGAGTATAAAATGTAGCAGTACTTCGTCCACTACTGTTGTGAAAAAAGATAAGAAGGTTAGTCTGGGAAAGATAATATTTCTCTGAGGGGAAAGAAATGAGAGGAAAACAAAAAACATTATTTATTCAAATTTGATTCTGAAAAGAAATATTTTCATTTCTTTCTGCAATTTGTTCATTCATTCTCGGTTTTTATAGTATCCCACGCCTTCCGATTCCAAGCTTTCAGCCTTCTCGGTCTTCCCAATCCCCTGGACGTAGATTATGTTCAGACATTTCTCGCTCTATTCCTTCCATCTATGTTTTCTTTGGCCTACCCCCTTTCCTCCTTCCTTCATCACTTGTTCTTTCCATATGTCCATACCATTTCAGTTGTCGTTTCTGTATTACCTCTAAAATAGTTGTTGACACTTCCATGATTTCTCTAATATATTCATTCATAATGTGTTCGAGTCTTGATTTGCCGGCAGATCTTCGCTAATAACCCATTTTTAGTGCAAATAGTCGACGTTCTAGGGTTTTGTTAATCTGCCATGTTTCGCATCAATATGGGGTTATGCTCAAGAATGCTGTATAGCAGAGGAGGTGTTTTGGTTCACGTGATATTTATTTGAACTGAATAATGGAGCACAGACAGCCGATTACTGGTTTTTCTTTCATAATTCGATGTTTAATTTCTACTCCGTGTTTCCTTCCTCATCAATTTTTATCCCTATGTAGGTATATTCATTGCAGGCATATAAGGTTCTTGTTGATCAAATTCAAGAGCCTTAATTTTATCTCCTTCTACCCGAAGATACTGAGTTTTCGATTTATTAATCGATAAGCCCCATTCTTCATAGTGTTTGAACTGTCTACACGCTGTAATCTCAAAATCCTCTTTATTGTGAGCATAATCCACTTGATCGTCTGCAAAATGAAGTGTATGGTTCTGTCTTCATTCGGTTGTACTCCCATTTCATTGCACGATATAAGTCAGTTCTTCAGTACTTCATTTAAATATATTTTAAAAAGTTTGGGGGAAAGGCAGCATTCCTGTCTTAGAACCTTTGTGATTTCAAAGCTATCTGGGAGGCAAGGTTCTTTCTTAAATCTTGGAGCGGAGTGTTCATATAGTTCTTGTATAGCTCTTATTGTGCTGTTATTCTAGGACTTTCCAAAGTTTCTCTATGGGTACAGTATCGTAAGTCTTCGTTAAATCCATGAATAGTAGATGTACTTTATAGTTTCTTGCTACCATCTTCCCAGCAAGCTCTACCATCATCAAAATTTGCTACAATTCCTGAAAGTACTGATTTGTCTGAATTTTCATTGGACTTCATATTCAAGTTCATCCAATCAGGAAAATATTTTATGAGGGTTACTTGATGAGCTCTAGCGCATTCCCATATTATGTTTAAATTTTACTGAATGACCTCGATTACAAGTTTAAGTTTTGAATTTTGACATTCAGAGTCTTCATTGAAGACCCCAACATGTACATTTGAGATCATTTTCATCTCGTACAGTCGATTCCTTGGGCTGTTCTCAAAGGCAATCTACCCTTCAATATTAGTCACAAAGTTATCGAAATTTTCGTAAATTTCATTCGTCTGTCAGATTCTCAGCAAGCAACTGATCATTGGGAACCATTGACAGTCAATGTAGCGGATTTGGTAGTAAGTTTTATCCCTTATTGGCGATGGATTTGACAACACGATGAGGAATTGCCTCAGTTTAGTGGAAGAGACGATGGTTCTTTTTCACGATATTTTCGTATCAATTGCGTATAGACGTAAATTGAACTTGGTTGATGTAGCTTCCATATGCCGTTTTCCTCCAGAATCAGCCAATATTGATGCTTATCGTCGTCATTCCACAAATGACAAACATCATCATTCATGATGATTTCCCAGTGGGTGCTTCCGCTCTTATCCCAATATCCTTCTTGCAGTTGTTGTTGTCAAAGAGTATCCAATTTTCATATTCTTCAAAGTTTCTTGAGGTGACGCACTACCGTTAAACGGTCGACATTGAAATTTTCAACAATCATTCTTGGATTGTCCTAGCCCAAAGGCGATAATTCTGCTCATTAACGTAGCCTCTAAGGTGAAAATGGGGCTCATCACTGAAGATGAAGTCTGGATCATTTTGTTGTATTTCAAAGACCCAATCAGCGAAGATGCGACGTTACTGGTGATCGACCGTCTTGAGTTCTTGTGCTAACTGAACCATAGGAGCCTTAAGACCTGTGTCTTTGTGCAAATTACGGTGTTGTTTGTGGAATGCCTGATTCCAAAGATCGACGAGGAATCGGCAAACCTGGGTTTTCGTCAACACTATGGGCTACAGCAATAATATTCTCAGTTGTTCTTGAGCGACGCATACGGTTTCGATTCTTCACATCACTAACTTATCCCAACAGCTCAAATGTTTCCACCAGTTTCAGTGTGCTGTTTAGGCGTGTATCTTCCATTTTCAGTAATGTCGTAGTTTTTACTTATCAAATGTCAAAAGATGACAGCTTCAGAAGTGACTGCTACCCAGATAGCGGGCTATTCAAAATGAAATCTCTTATTAGAAAATCTTTTACAATGAATATACATTCTTTTATTTTTAAAGAACTCCTTGCATAATTGTATTCATATGCAAATTGTCCTTTCAGAAGAACAAAAAAAGGAAGGAACATCGCACTCAGTGTTGGGACGAGAGACGCACTCGAATGGTACCAAAGGTAACAGTTCAACCAAGGGTGCGTTATATCCCTAAGGTAACAATGGAACGTACTGTGCGTTACGAGCCAGAAACCTACGTCACAAAAGTTTGTTGTGATGATCGTTGTGATGACAGGTGCGAGCCCTGTCAACCTCGTGAGCCATGTGACTCTTACGACTCCTGTGAGCCTTGCGAGGACCAATGTCGTCAGGAATCAAAATGCAAGGAGGTCATCGTCTGCGACCGTTCATCTTCAAAGAAGAAAGATAGGTGTGTCCGACCTATTAAATGCGATCCACCATCGCCACAACCAAAAGCAAAATGCTGGTGATTTGGATTTACCGGATATCGACCGCAATTATTATACATTCGATAAGAAATATTGGAAATTTTAGTTGAAATATATCTTTTGTTAACAATATTCCATTCTAAATAAAATTTACTCGAGCATCAACTGTGGTGTACTTTATATTAATTGAGAGGCATCTCAAATAACAATTTTATTTCATATACGGGGTGTTTCAGGAAAAGGCGACCCCGCCTCTAGGTTAGGTGGAAACCTAAAAAATAATTGGTGTGTGCTTAGTAAAAAATTGTCGTAACGACATCCGTATTCAGGATAAAGGGCGTTGAAGAAAAAAAAATTTTACACAATTTTCACTATAATATTTTGCCGGAACTACTAGCATCATTCTAATGAAATTTTATACGAATACGTTTTGGAAGCTGATACATCCCATGAATTTGTTTTTATATCTGACTCTCATAAAGGGCGCTAATTACACGGTTCGTACCAAGTTGCATTGAACATAAAGGTTAGCTTTATTAATTAAAACTTCAAGTGAACTTAAACACCATTCTATTTAACACCAAAAAGGTACTCTTGGTAAAACTAATAATAACCGATGCTGGTTAAAGTAATGATAAAGTTATTATCAATTAGTATATTATGTGAATTAAAATTTGAATATCAAAACAAATTGAAATATGTTTATCTTCTACAATTTTAATTTCAAAAAATTTTTATTCAAAAACTTTTAGAATTAAATTAATGTCTAAAACAAGCGCCGCTTACATTTAATAGACGTATATAATCAAAACTCAATATATAATGTCAAATGGAATAAATAAACCAAAAGATATACGAAAGTAATTAAAATTAATAAATAAATATTTCAAGGAGACAAAATTTGTTTCTGGTCTTAACTTCAATATTTATTTATTAATTTTAATGACTTTCGTATATCTTTTGGTTTATTTATCCCATTTGACATTATATATTGAGTTTTGATTATATACGTCTATTAAATGTAAGCGGCGCTTGTTTTAGACATTAATTTAATTCTAAAAGTTTTTGAATAAAAATTTTTTGAAATTAAAATTGTAGAAGATAAACATATTTTAATTTGTTTTGATATTCAAATTTTGTTATATTTCTTCTATCAAGTAAAAGGCCTTTCTATTTTATTTCATATATAATATATAATTATATTTTGGCTTCAATAAATCTCATTATGGAATGTCAATGAATTTAAATAAACCTTAAAAATAGCTCACACTGTTCTTTGATTCTGTTAGAACATAGATCAATCTTGAATTATAACGATGATCTATGTCTCCAAACGTTATTCATTTACACGTGGTGAGTTGTTTGATGTAGGTTAGTTTGTTGATTTTGATATTTTGAATATATTTCAGGACTGAAGACGGAATTGCTTAGAATTATATTTGTTTTTTGAAGTTATAGTGCATGCTTTGAGAGATTTCTGAATTTACTCATTCGAATATTTAAATATATTAAATATTTCAAATAAATTATATTCTTTGAGAAGTCCTTTAAGTGTGTTCATGTTTTTAAAAGGCAAATGGCATTCTTGAAGTTAAGACAAGAAACAAATTTTGTCTCCTTTAAATATTTATTTATTAATTTTAATGACTTTTGTATATCTTTTGGTTTATTCATTCCATTTGACATTATATATTGAGTTTTGATTATATACGTCTATTAAATGTAAGCGGCGCTTGTTTTAGACATTAATTTAATTCTAAAAGTTTTTGAATAAAAATTTTTTGAAATTAAAATTGTAGAAGATAAACATATTTTAATTTGTTTTGATATTCAAATTTTGTTTTATTTCTTCTATCAAGTAAAAGGCCTTTCTATTTTATTTTATATATAATATATAATTATATTTTGGCTTCAATAAATCTCATTATGGAATGTCAATGAATTTAAATAAACCTTAAAAATAGCTCACACTGTTCTTTGATTCTGTTAGAACATAGATCAATCTTGAATTATAACGATGATCTATGTCTCCAAACGTTATTCATTTACACGTGGTGAGGTGTTTGATGTAGGTTAGTTTGTTGATTTTGATATTTTGAATATATTTCAGGATTGAAGACGGAATTGCTTAGAATTATATTTGTTTTTTGAAGATATAGTGCATGCTTTGAGAGATTTCTGAATTTACTTATTCGAATATTTAAATATATTAAATATTTCAAATAAATTATATTCTTTGAGAAGTCCTTTAAGTGTGTTCATGTTTTAAAAAGGCAAATGGCATTCTTGAAGTTAAGACAAGAAACAAATTTTGTCTCCTTTAAATATTTATTTATTAATTTTAATGACTTTTGTATATCTTTTGGTTTATTCATTCCATTTGACATTATATATTGAGTTTTGATTATATACGTCTATTAAATGTAAGCGGTGCTTGTTTTAGATATTAATTTAATTCTAAAAGTTTTTGAATAAAAATTTTTTGAAATTAAAATTGTAGAAGATAAACATATTTTAATTTGTTTTGATATTCAAATTTTGTTATATTTCTTCTATCAAGTAAAAGGCCTTTCAATTTTATTTTATATATAATATATAATTATATTTTGGCTTCAATAAATCTCATTATGGAGTGTCAATGAATTTAAAGAAACCTTAAAAATAGCTCACACTGTTCTTTGATTCTGTTAGAACATAGATCAATCTTGAATTATAACGATGATCTATGTCTCCAAACGTTATTCATTTACACGTGGTGAGTTGTTTGATGTAGGTTAGTTTGTTGATTTTGATATTTTGAATATATTTCAGGACTGAGGACGGAATTGCTTAGAATTATATTTGTTTTTTGAAGATATAGTCCATGCTTTGAGAGATTTCTGAATTTACTTATTCGAATATTTAAATATATTAAATATTTCAAATAAATTATATTCTTTGAGAAGTCCTTTAAGTGTGTTCATGTTTTTAAAAGGCAAATGGCATTCTTGAAGTTAAGACCAGAAACAAATTTTGTGTCCTTTAAATATTGATTTATTAATTTTAATTACTTTCCTATATCTTTTGGTTTATTTATTCCATTTGACATTATATATTGAGTTTTGATTATATACGTCTATTTAATGTAAGCGGTGCTTGATTTAGACATTAATTTAATTCTAAAGGTTTTTGAATAAAAATTTTTTGAAATTAAAATTGTAGAAGATAAACATATTTTAATTTGTTTTGATATTCAAATTTTGTTTTATTTCTTCTATCAAGTGAAAGGCCTTTCTATTTTATTTTATATATAATATATAATTATATTTTGGCTTCAATAAATCTCATTATGGAATGTCAATGAATTTAAAGAAACCTTAAAAATAGCTCACACTGTTCTTTGATTCTGTTAGAACATAGATCAATCTTGAATTATAACGATGATCTATGTCTCCAAACGTTATTCATTTACACGTGGTGAGTTGTTTGATGTAGGTTAGTTTGTTGATTTTGATATTTTGAATATATTTCAGGACTGAAGACGGAATTGCTTAGAATTATATTTGTTTTTTGAAGATATAGTGCATGCTTTGAGAGATTTCTGAATTTACTTATTCGAATATTTAAATATATTAAATATTTCAAATAAATTATATTCTTTGGGAAGTCCTTTAAGTGTGTTCATGTTTTAAAAAGGCAAATGGCATTCTTGAAGTTAAGACCAGAAACAAATTTTGTCTCCTTTAAATATTTATTTATTAATTTTAATGACTTTCGTATATCTTTTGGTTTATTTATTCCATTTGACACTATATATTGAGTTTTGATTATATACGTCTATTAAATGTGAGCGGTGCTTGTTTTAGGCATTAATTTAATTATAAAAGTTTTTGAATAAAAATTTTTTGAAATTAAAATTCTAGAAGATAAACATATTTTAATTTGTTTTGATATTCAAATTTTGTTATATTTCTTCTATCAAGTAAAAGGCGTTTCTATTTTATTTTATATATAATATATAATTATATTTTGGCTTCAATAAATCTCATTATGGAATGTCAATGAATTTAAATAAACCTTAAAAATAGCTCACACTGTTCTTTGATTCTGTTAGAACATAGATCAATCTTGAATTATAACGATGATCTATGTCTCCAAACGTTATTCATTTACACGTGGTGAGTTGTTTGATGTAGGTTAGTTTGTTGATTTTGATATTTTGAATATATTTCAGGACTGAGGACGGAATTGCTTAGAATTATATTTGTTTTTTGAAGATATAGTCCATGCTTTGAGAGATTTCTGAATTTACTTATTCGAATATTTAAATATATTAAATATTTCAAATAAATTATATTCTTTGAGAAGTCCTTTAAGTGTGTTCATGTTTTTAAAAGGCAAATGGCATTCTTGAAGTTAAGACCAGAAACAAATTTTGTCTCCTTTAAATATTTATTTATTAATTTTCATGACTTTCGTATATCTTTTGGTTTATTTATTCCATTTGACATTATATATTGAGTTTTGATTATATACGTCTATTAAATGTAAGCGGTGCTTGTTTTAGACATTAATTTAATTCTAAAAGTTTTTGAATAAAAATTTTTTGAAATTAAAATTGTAGAAGATAAACATATTTTAATTTGTTTTGATATTCAAATTTTGTTATATTTCTTCTATCAAGTAAAAGGCCTTTCGATTTTATTTTATGTGAATTAAAAATTTTTTTTGGCGTAAATGAGACCCCATCAATAAAACGGATACATGTTAAAATCTTTCTTTCTTGTAACATGTGACAAAAATCCATTCTAGTCGGTATATCTTGATTTTCTCTAAGTTTTGTATGGAAAACTGTCATTTATTGATAGTTCTGACGATAAGTCAACAATAATTAGATTTTTGAAAGCTCTTATTCATAAAATTAAATATTGTTGATCAAGATGTACTTAAATGTTTAATTCACCGACATGTTATTAACCTTTGGCGAGTGTTTAAGAAACTCTAATGCAGCTATTACGCGTTATGCAGAAAAGTTTCCTCAAAGAAACTTACCAAGTAAAAATACATTTAGAGCCATCGACGTTGTCGAGAAACTGGGAATGTGAGAACAAAAAATAAATAAATTCTGGTAGACCATGGACAACAAGAAGCATTAATAAGGATAATATCATTTTAAATTCAGTTGATCAAGTATGGTAAGGAATATGGCAAGACAAACAAATATGTCTTCTTCAAATACTGGGAGGATACTTGAAGAGGAGCAGCTACATCCTCATCATTACAGACAAGTCCAAGAGCTCTTGTCAGACGATCTGACGGTTAGAGCGGGTTTTTTGTGAAACATTACAAGAAAGGGCAGCCCACAATCCAAATTTTTTTAAATGTATTTTTTTTTTGGACGAATGATAGAACTTTCGATAGGAATAACTGTGATTTTACAGAAGGTAGAAGCCATGCTGTTTGGACATTTCTGTTCAGTAAGCATTGACAAACTATCATGAAGAGACTCACGCCGAAATAACGTTCACAAATTTTTGAAATTTATTTTCAAAATCAGTGTTCTATTCGCCAAACTTATGGAGCACTTCGTGAAATTTATGGTTTACATACTCCTCCATCAGAGGAGCTTATTCGTCGAATTATCGATAGATTTCGGAGAACATTCTGTCTACTCGATGCAACAACAACAAGACAAAGATCTGTACAGAAGAAAATAATTCATATTGTTAATGACGATCCAGATTTGTCTACTCGTCGACGTTCACAACAAGTTGGACTCTGTGCATCCACCACATGGCAAATTTTGCGTGAAGATTATTATTATTATTATTATTATTATCCTGATACTCCTAGATCTTCTGTGAAGATCCCTCAGAAGCTTTTTCAGCTTGTACGAGTTAGGAGTTCAGTTGTGTTCTGTGTAGGCTTTGTTACTGCGATCTTGCGCCACTTTAGGTCACAGCACTGTTAATTTTTGACCCAACAGTGAAATGGTGGCAGATACCCGTCCAACTAGAAAATTTCTTTTCTACCTGAATAGGATTCGAACCCTGGACCTCCCGGTCACGAGTCCGATGCTCTCCCGCTGAGCTATCCACACTCACAGATCTTGGTCTACACCCATAAAAGATCCAACTGGTTCAAGAACTAAAGCCACTTGACCATAATAAGCGTCATTTGTTTTCTGATTGGACCCTAGAACAGCTTGAAGTTGATCCACTTTTTTAATGTAAAATTGTGTTTAGTGATGAAGCTCATTTCTGGTTGAACGGCTATGTAAACAAGCAAAATTGCCGTATATGTAGTGAAAACAATCCTCAAGAAGTTCTGCAGGTTCCATTGCATCCTGAAAAATGCACTGTGTGGTGTGCTTTACACGGTAGAGGCATTATCGGTCCATATTTCTTTAAAAACGATGCTGGAGCTAATGTTACAGTGAATGGTGCCCGTTACAGATCGATGATCAATGATTATTTGTTTCAAAATTTGAATGGTATCGACCCAGAAGTGTTTTGGTTCCAACAAGATGGTGCTACACCTCATGCTACTACCGTAACAATTGATTTATTGAAAGAAAGATTTGGCGATAACATTATTTCGAGAAATGGCCCAATTAATTGGCCTCCAAAGTCATGCGACATATAATAGCTCCATTGGATTATTTTCTTTGTTTGGGGTTATGTCAAGTCATTGGCTTATGCTGATAAACCAGAAACAATAGACGCTTTGGAAGCCAATATAACTCGTGTTATTGATGGAATAAGGCCTGAATTACTAGAAAAAGTGGTCCAAATTGGTCTGGTCGAATGCGGTTCCTCAGAGCTGGCGTGGTGGACATATGTCGGAAGTTATTTTCAAAACATAGGTGTCATAAAATTATCTATCAAATAGAAAAAAATTGGCTTCAATCTTAATTTAAATGTGTTTTATTTCAATTTAAAATTCTATTACTCTAAAAAACACCCGATACTATTGTTTCGTGTATGTCAAGGCGCTCAGGAGGTTCATTTCCAAGAACCTTCCTCTCTGACGCTTCAGAATACAATGGAAATGCCATAAGTACGTTCTTCTCTTTGTTATTGTCACCAATCGCATACTTGTCAAGTTACAGTGCCACAGAATATTTGACACATAAATAACGCGGGTAAATACCGTGATGTAATGATGTAATTTATATAATCTATGCAGGATTCTGACACTCTTATGATTCTTAAAGAATACAGATCTCTTCAATACCTTTCAAGACATTCAATGAAGTATGTAATGATTTGACATTTTTGGAGCTTCCTTTGAGTTCATTTGGGCTGAAGATAAAAGAAATTTTTATTCATCGAAAGTGAGGTTGGGTTCGATGGGATTTTTTTTTAAATGTTTTGTTTTAGTTATGATTTGTGTTTTTTTAGGATCATGGTACTGCTAGTTTTGTTTTTCTCATTTTCTAGTGAATATTATGTTGTATTTGCTGAATTTATAATTCGTGTTTTCTGGGATGGAAGTTTTTCTGTTTTTTTTTTCGATTAATATTATATAGAATGAAATGTAAATATGGCCCACTAAATACTCTTAATTAAATGGAGGGTTCTGTTTTGGATTAAACAATCTGTTTGTAATCCCAAATTCATAAGTAAATAAATGAATAAATAGATAAAAGAATCAATCTAGAGTTTTTCGCCAATTAGGACCAAGAACGGTGCATATTTGATACGAATTGGGAAATCCGAAATAGCTAAATAGTCTTGAATTTCATATAAACATAATGGATTTTTCCCAAACTATTATTATCCACTCTTTTCTTTTGATTCGCGATGTTTTGTTGATCCATAAATGTTTTTCAATTGAGTAATTTATTTATAGTATTTCAAGACGATTTTTTGGTTGATTCACATTTGAAAGGTAGGAAAGTGAAAAGTATCAAATAGAAGTTTATAGTAGTCTGGATAATTTAATTATATATGCATATGCAATAATGAAATATAACAAAGTTCTGCACATCTAGTATAAGCGAATAAAATATATAAGATAATTTCATAATTCGTTGCCTGGCCTTCGTTTATAAGTCATGTTCATCGCGGATTTCATCAGAAGAATTTTACTCCGCGTGAAGGAGATTTGCATTTTTGAGGTTGGATGAATCTTTCACTCTCTGATTGTGCAGTATACAATATGTTATCGTTTCTTCGGTCAGAACAGCATGGGTCGCATGGTTCACAGGGTTCACAGGGTTCACAAGGTTGGCAAGGCTCACATGGTTCACAAGGATTGCATGGTTCACAAGGATTGCATGGTTCACAAGGATTGCATGGTTCACAAGAACCGCTGGATTCGCAAGGCTCACATGGTTCACAAGGTTCACACCGTCTTCTTCCACATACTTTGGTTACATAAGATTCCTGTACATAACGGACTGTGCGCTCATTCGTTACTTTTGGAATGTATTCGACTCGGGGCTGAATAGTTACTTTGGGTACCATTCTTGTACGTCTCTCATACCAGCACTCTTCTCCACCGGATTCTCGCTTCTTGTGATGCTTCTGGAAAGTAAGAAAATGGTTTCAGGATATTCGATAATATCAGTTCAAAACTGTGGTTCAATGAAATATTTGAGATGTTATAATGAGTTCCAGAGGAAATATTTGACTCTAAAGCTATGAGTGACGCATACTTGGACTTGTACATGTCGACAGGTAAGCATAGATCTTAACCGACGTTTATGTAGCATTCTCATCATTGCTCTTCCGGGTTTCTACTCGAGTTTTGACACTCCAGCAGACCCCCGAAAGCTGAAAAAGAAAGAAAAGGATATCTGGAAAGGAATAATAGAGAACCTTCGTAAGTACAATCAAGGAGGAACCAGAAGGGATCACCCCCTTCAAAAGGAATCGCCGTGTCGGTCCTAGTACTCAGCTGCATGAGCAAAGTGTCTATTTGGTAGTTATGAAAGACCGAAGCACAGAAACAACACAAATAATAGCCTTTCCCCAAGAAGATCGCTGTTTCTGTTTGACTGCAATAACCGAAGCTCAGAGACATAGTAAAAGAGTGGCTTGAGGATCCAAAAATGCGGCCGAAGTTGGGAGCGCCCAGAGGGCGAGTATTCCTAGATATAAAGCATCTTAAATCTCTCCTTGTCCTCTAGCCAGCACGCAACGTTCTTAGGCCAAGAATAGGAGATCAACAGAGCCCGCTACCACAAAGAGTCGTAAGTCCCTCTGTTCCTCCTGAAGCTCAGACTATTCAAGGGCTGAAACGGGGGTGGCATAGAGTTGGAAGCGAGCAAAGAGCGAATCCACCCAGGTCGAAACAGGATGGTTTGGTATGCAACAAAGAAAGAAAAATAGAAATAGGCATCATGACTTTATCCTCCATTTCACCGGGATAAAACTAGGATTTCAGTCATGACAAGCACCTCCACCACGTCAAGGTACAGAGATAATTGAGAGGCGCTAGGAGTGACAAAGTGGTTGAGATATGGTGGAAGAATTACCATACTCTGGCTAGCCATACACTTCTTTAACTGAACTTAACATCGCGAAAGTAAGAGAAATGGTGGCTGAGAATCATCGCTTCACTCTGACAAAGATAACAATAATACTTTATTAATCCCCTAAATCTCCTCAATGTGCATAGCACAAGTCAGTTGGAAATAAAGGTGCAAATTAATTATTATTCCTAGCATCGAAGGCATCGGAAAGAAAATCTCTGAATGAATTTCAGTCAGAATGACATTTAAGCAGTAATAATTCTTTGATTTTCTTTGCGAATTTGTGTTCCCTCAAAGATTTCATATAAGATGGCAGATGGTTGAAAAACTAATTCTTTGTTGTAATGAAGAACAATTAAATCTTCGAGTTCTGCGTTTAGCTGCACATGAAAATTTCTTGTTTGATGATCATGTGAACTCGAGATTGTTTTCCACCTAATTCCACTCTCCTTAGCATATAAAAAACGCTCCAGAATATATATGGAAGGTAGAAACAATCTTTTATGGGCAATAATGTCCGGAAGACATAATGAGCGAAGGTACAGAATGAAAATAAGACGAATAACTCTTTCTTGAGCCACAAAAACTCTATAAAAATAGTTTCAAATAGCCCTAGAGCAAAATGTTTCAAGAAAGATTTTATATAAGATGGCAGGTGGTTGAAAAACTAATTCTTTGTTGTAATGAAAAACAATTAAATCTTCGAGTTCTGCGTTTAGGAATCAGCTGCACCTACAAATTTCTTGTTTGATGATCATGTGGACTCGAGAGTGTTTTCCACTTCATTCCAGTCTCCTTAGCATATAAAAACCGCTCAAGAATATATATGGAAGGTAGAAACAATCTTTTATGGGCAATAATGTCCGGAAGACATAATGAGCGAAGGTTCAGAATGATAATAAGACGAATAACTCTTACGTGAGCCACAAAAACTCTAGAAAAATAGTTTCAAATAGCCCTTGAGCAAAATGTTTTAAGAAAGATGACTGTAAACAAGGCCATAATAAATTTTCATGGGGAAACTACGTAGTGAAGATTTTTTCTAGTTTTGCCGTTCTGGTGAAATGGCGGGCTGAGCCGGTTGATTAACTCAGTGACAGGGAATCTGCCGCAGCACAGGGCTTCCCCTAAAAACTGGCGTACTCTACCCTATAGCAGATAATCTCCGGATTTTTCTGTGTAATGGCCGAGTGCGTTATGAAGCATACTGCGTTACCTCGAGGAGGTGGTTTGCCCTCAGGTGTTACTTGTACCATCTGGCTACCCCATTGGTGTTGGACTCGAGGGGGCAGTGATTGAAGTCCGCATGCTGGACTAGGGAGGTATTTCATTTATCTGTTCGGGATATTCTAATGAAATGACTCGGGGTTTAACGGGACTTGACGGTTCGACCCGCTTATCTTGGCTCCGGATCAATGCGTAACTATTCAGGGTTTGTGGATCTCGACGAAATGGCTTAACCGTTAGTGCTTGGCGCCAAGATGAATCAAATGACTTCACATTGGTTCGGTGGGTCAAGACGTACAGGCCGTGTTGACTGTGCTCATACCAGGATCAATAGACCTGCAGAGCCAGTAGAGGTTGAAAGTCAGACGCTTCTGGCTTTCGAGTCGGTGCCCAAACTGGAAGCTGATGGGTTCATCTCTTTGGGGGGGTTCTCGCTTCGCGCGATGATATGGCGTAATTCTTATCACACCTTCTACCTCTAGGGTCGACTGTGGAGACTGCTGAGTAGTCACTTGGTGAAAGAATTATGTTCGTCATGCCAATACGAAAACATGGTAGAATTCACGTGTCTAACTGAGCTCGTAGGGGCAGTGGTTGCTATGCTAGGATAGAGGTGTTCTGACCCCCTTGACGTGTGAGTTGCGTCTCCAACTCGGGAAGTAGCCTGCATAGCTAAAAGATGTAGTATAGTGCCATCTTCCGCCAGTGAGGGTGGAGGTCTCGGAAGCCAAAGCCGTAATGGTGTTTGGCGCGCTGATTTGGCGTATCCAAATCATTCGCCTATGGGGGCCACGACTATTAAGCCTTAGGGTAGGTGCGTCACGTTAAAACTGTTCCTTCATTCCTTCCTTGTCCAACTGAGCACGGAGTACCAGCAACTCATAATAATATCGGTGTATGCGCCCGAAGACAACTGCATTTGACTCTTTTCGATCGGTATTTTTAATATCTTGTAATTATTATGTTCATTATTCAAATAAAATTTTGAGTTGTGATATCATTTCTGATATCTGCTGAACGCAGAAGTGAAAATAATCCTGAGGTTACTTCTGACAAAATGTGAGGAATTATATTCTCTACATTATTATGAAAAATATATAGGATATTAAGTTTAAAAAAATCTAAAATAACAATTTCTGATCAAATTCGTGTTACGATTCCTTCTGACAATCTGCAGAGGACTTTCAGCAAACTGTTCTCTCAACTTATTACAGTTTTCTCTGATTAAGACCCGTACCGTTGGAAAAATATCTCGAATATTTCGTGTTATGATAGAGATGAAAGTACAAGGAGCCTTCTTTCGAACGAAATTTCCAAGATGTCTAGTTCGGCACCTATGAAAGCGCAACTCACTATGGCAGGATCCTGTATATTATTTTGGAATGATTTGCCTGCTTATGAATCATATGGAATTCTGGTTACAACATTAAGGAAAGGAGACTTAGAGAATAAAATAATATCGATCTTGAGAACTGAATTTCCCGAAGAATTATTTACCTTAGAACTTTTTTTCACAGTGGTAACGGTGGAAGAGCTGCAACTCTTAACACGCTTTTCCGAAACTTTACTTTCGTTGTTACAAGTGTTTGTTTTTCTCGTGGTGGTATTGCATTCCTCCTCACTGTCACTGCTACATGAATCATCATGGCATGGATAGCGACAATGGTCCCTACGTCTGTGACAACGGTCCCTACGTCTATTGCAACTTATTCCCTCAGAATCATTGCATATGAGTACCTTCGAAACAAAAACAAATCTAGAGTTATGTTTCCTGTGAGGAATTTTTATTGATTCACCTTCCTGCAGTTAGGCACAACTTTCTCGCACCCATTGTCATTTATCCTGCATTCCCTTCTACTTGGAATAACTTGAGCTGGAACTTCTTCGCCGTCACACCAAGCTTTTCCGCAAAAAATATCGCTGCCATCGTCGTCTCTTCCATACCAAACTGAATTAACTGGTACCTGAAAATCTTCGCAATTTTGCCATGTATAATCACATGGGTTTGTTTTGCAACCTGAAATCGTAGACAGAATGGATGAGATTAACTTTCCGTTAGGAAGATGAAATTTTCGGAATAAATGAATAACAATATGAAAAATATAATCATAGGATGAGTATATTGGACGTAGAGTGAGAACCACAAAATAGCATTTTACAAAAAAAACTGAAAATACGGTTATAACTTGTCGGTCGAAGAGATATTGATGAAGAGTTTTCCAATAAGTTTTCAGAACAGTGTAGATAGCTCAGTGGGAGAGCATCGGAATCGTGACCGGGAAGTCCGGGTTCGAATCCTGTTCAGGTGGAAAAGAAATTTTCCAGTTGGGCGGATGTCTGCCACCATTTCACTGTTGGGTCAAAAATTAACAATGCTGTGACCTAAAGTGGCGTGAAATCACGGTAACAAAGCCTATATGGAACACAACTGAACTCCTAACTCGCACAAGTTGAAAAAGCTTCTGAGGGATCTTCACAGAAGATTTAGGAGTATCAGGATAATAATTTCCACCATTTTTGTAGTGAATTTTAACAATTTCGGTGCATTGTTGCAGCATGTTTCGTTCATTTTAAATGATGGCGTAGTTTTTACTTTTCAAATGTCGAAAGATGACAACTTAAAAAGTGACAGCTGCCCAGATAGCGGGATATTCAAAATAAAGCCTCCTATTGGAAAACCCTTTATAATACTAAATTGTTTGCTGAAACAGGGACCGTTCGTTAATTTGCGCGCTGATATTTTTTATTACGCTTTTTTGGGAAATTTATATTATATAGGAATTTTACTTCAAATCTAAGATGAATGTATGCCCGAAACAAATAAATAAAAGATATCTGGAATATTGGATGATATAAAAATGTACCATTTAAGATTCTCTGATAAGCTGTTTGTACAAAAATATGGAGAGAATTTTGGATGATTACAAAATTATTGAATGAAAATACTTGTTAAGAAAAAGCATTTAAATTTCAGTTGTGCCTAAACAAAAATACGAAAACTATTTACGAAGGCTTTGCTGAATGTTATTTAAATGAGTGAATAGATATAATCAAATAGATGGATGTGAACATTCATTCAGTTTGAATTCTCCTTTGGCCTTCTATTTGTTATAGCGCTTACAAGCTTATAAAATTTTCTGATGTAACAGAAAATTAGGTATATTCAAATTCCCATTAATATTCATTTTGGTCAGGGATTGTCCTAATATCTTGCCTTAATAAGTTGTTACTTTCATACAGGATTTCGATTTTATTTCATTCACAAACCTCTGTGCTTCATTATAAATTTTTTTTTCAAAACTGAAACATTCCCAGAGGCACTAAAGATAACCATAGTGAAATGAAACGTCGATGATTTATCCGACTACAGATCGATTAGCTTAATCACATTCATTGCTAAAATTTTTGAAAAAATTCTCGCAAACCGAATACTAAAGATCTTCGAAGAATTCGAGATCCTATTTAATAGCCAGGACGGATTCACAACAGGAAAAATATTGCTTAATTTCTAAATCAAATACTGAATTTTTAGTAATTAGTTATACTTTGTTTTTCCAACTATATATTGTATTATGCTTACCTGCCATATTGGTTCTGAGTTCAACTGAATTCAATACTGATTCTATTCTATTGAACGTGGTGTTTATATACATCAACTATGTGTAAAAAAGAATTATCAGTGATTTAAGATAAATAATTAAATCCTCTGCAACCGTTTTATTTGATTATGATTAATCCGAGACATCAAAAGAAAGACGATTTTTGGATTAAATATAGGATAGTTCCGCATCGATACATAATTAGCATGTGAATTGATTGAACGGATTGAGGTAATTCACAATGATATAAAACATGTACAAAGTGGGTATTATTTCCTATTCTATTTATTCAAATTTCATATTTTTCACCAACATTTTGAGAACTACTAATCTAAAAAGGATGCGATCAAAGGAAATCTATCCAACAGAAGAATCCTGATTGATAAATACGCAAAATTTGATGAGAAATATTTTTTCCGTTAGATCCCTGGAATAAATAATCGATCTTATCGAGAAATTCAGTTAAAAATAAATTTTTAAGAATTTCTGGAAGGCGTCCGCCCCTCATTGGTTCTTTTTATTTAAATAATCATTTTGGATAGCATCATATTCATCAAACTCTTAAAATGAAATGAGATTTACGATTAGTTTTTTTATTTGGACTTCTACAATATATAGTCCATGTAGAAAGTATCCGGAAAAAACAAAGCTCAATTGTTATTATTTACTATATATTTTTAATTCTGGAATTAGAAAATTAAAACAAAATATTCATCTCATTGTCTTATACAACCTACATTTAACTGTAAAGACTTGACTAAACGTCGAGGTACACCCGAAACTAGATCACCTTCATAATTTTCGGTGATGGTAGACGAGTGTATTAAATCATCTTTACTTCGTGCCGCTGCTCGATTAACGTAAATCTTCATTACTCCCCATATGTTTTCAATGGGACTAAGATCTGGTCACGCTGCTGGCCATGAAATGGTTTTCACTTGGTGTTTTGGCATCCAAGCTTTAGTATAGGCCGAAGTATGGCATCTTGCATTATCCTGCTGAAAACGCCATCCCCCTGGATATAAAGCATGCGCGTTTTCAAGGAGAAAATCCTTCAGATTGCCACAATACTATTCACTATTAATGGTACCATCAAATATACATAGAGACATAGCACCACGCTGAGATATTGTTTCCCAAATCATTATTTTGGTGAGAAATTTGAACGGTAACAGGATTATAGGATTTTCAAGTGATTTACACCAAGTTGTAAACAACTTTCATCAGATATGAAGACATTATTAAAATTATCTTCTTGAAAACGTTGACAAAATTCTATCCTTCGTTCCTTTTGTAAAGGTGTCATTATAGGGATTTTTTTGGTTTCCCTGATATGTAGTCTTGTCTTTTCAGTGATATACGTATGATTTGTGGATAATACTTCTATATTTCATTGATTTTCAAATCTGTTAGCTAATTTGCGAAACCGTAGGCGCGAATTGTTTCATCCCAAGGCAAATGAAGCGTTTAAATTGTTTTCTTTAATCTTACGCGGTCAACCTGAAACTGGTCTATGCCTCATTACCATACCATTTTTATTCTCTTGTCTCATATACAACACTTATACCCAGTTCAGTCAATTGCACTAATTTTTTAACGATTCTTAAACTTTTTCTATACAAATATTCTACCTGTTTTCTTTTTTTTAGTTGCGACTTTATTTCATAAATTGTAAACCTGTTAACAATCAACAATATTTGACAAATAGAAATGCCATGCAACTTTAGCCATAGCCGACTATCTTCACAACCTATTTTACTTACTTTTGTCTCAGAATGTTACAAAAGAAAAGTATATTAAAATTATGAAAAATAATAAATTCCAGATACTTTCTAGACGGACTATAGTATCGGGTGTTTTTTTTTAGAGTGGTAGAAGTTTTGATAGGGATAACTATTATTTGACAGAAGGGAGAAGCCATGTTGTTTTGACATTTCTGTCCAGTAAGCATTAACAAATTTTCATGGAAAAAGCTAATGTCACAGTGAATGGTGCTCGTTACAGATCGATTATCAATGATTATTTGTTTCGAAATCTGAATGGTATCGACCCAGAAGTGTTTTGGTTCCAACAAGATGGTGCTACACCTCATGCTGCTACCGTAACAATTAATTTATTGAAAGAAAGATTTGGCGATAACATTAATTCGAGAAATGGTCCAATTAATTGGCCTTCAAAATCATGCGACATAATTCCACTGGATTATTCTCTTTGGAGTTATGTCAAGTCATTGTTTTGTGCTGATAAACCAGAAACAATATACGCTTTGGAAGCCAACATAACTCGTGTTATTGATGGAATAAGGCCTGAATAACTGGAAAAAGTGGTCGAAAATAGGTCTGGTCGAATGTAGTTCCTCAGAGCTAGTCGTAGTGGACATATGCCGGAAATTATTTTTAAAACATAAAAGTCATAAAATTATCTTTCAGATAAAAAAAAATGGCTTCAACCTTGATTTAAATTTGTTTCATTTAAACTTAAAGTTCTATCACTCTAAAAAAAAACACACGATATTATATTATCTCAATATTTTCGAAACTAGAGATTCGATTGATCTGAAATTAGGTATTTAGAATTAGTGTAATGACGTACATGCTCGTGCGAAATTTCCCGAGGTTCGTGCAATCAAAAGATCGAAAAATTTTTTGTGAGCCATTAGTGTTGGGATCAACTTCACATAAATTGACCATTTAAATGCAAAATAACGACAAGAAGACTAGATTTCCTGAGGATCTTCCAGTGCCTCTCAATATTTTTGTGTATTTTAATTATAAATATCATGTTCTTTCTAGATTTTCTATTAAAATCCTTGGTAATTTACAATTAAAATTGTTAGTTCTGAAAAAAATAGTATAATACGTTTGAGAAAAAATTCATTATTTTTGGGTGAACTTCAAGAACTTATTCAATATATTTCGTATTGTCCGATTTGGGTCCAATATGCACCGTTTTGTTCTATAAATTGTTGGTATTTCAAGGGTAGCTTCATGATGCCTCTCTCATATAAGTCTTGGTTCTCATTGGCGAAAAACTCTAGTAATCGATTTTCACAATCTTCTCTTGATGTCAATTTATTATCACTCAGGAAGTTTTAGAATACGAGTAAAGATGATAATCGCTTGGTGCCAGGTCCGGACTATAAGATGGTCTCATTAAAACTTACCAAGCAAGCTCTCGCAGTTTCTGGCGAGTCACTACGACGTGTGTGGCCTGATGGAACAGAACACCTTTTATGTTGGTCAATTATGGCAGTTTCTGGTCGATCGCTTGCTTCAAATAGTCCAGTTGTTCATAGTAGAGATACAAATTTAGTGTTTGGCTATATAGAAGCAACTAATGATAAATGATTCCTTTCTAGTCCCACCAAATGCACAGTAAAACCTTTCTGGCCGTTAGTCCTGTTTTGGTCACCATTTTAGCTGTTTCACCGCGCTTTGACCTCAATCGTTTTCACACAGTATTGTCGTTTGTAACTCATTTTTCATCCCCAGTCACCATTTGTTTAAGAACTGGGTCGATTTCATTCCGTTTGGCCAAAGCTTCGCTGATGAAAATTTCTATCCATCATGATTTTGGTGTTAATTGGAGTGGCACCCAATCATCGATCTTTAGTTCCTGAGCGATACTACGACTGCTAACATGCCGGTCAACTTCGATTATTTCTGTTATTTCATAGATATGTTCGACGGCTGGCCCGCCTGTTCCAGGTGCATCTTCAACATCAAAAATATCTGAACGGAATCGACGAAACCAAAATTGCATGTGAGTAGCTGTTATAGCATCGGGATCATAAACTCTATTCACAATTTCAGCAACCTGGCTGGCATTTTCGCCTTTATCAACGAAAAAGTGTAAACAAATTTTATATTTGTTGACTTCCATATTTAATCTCCTCTAACTAACAACTAAATGGTCCAAACAAAGAGCAGCAAAAAGCGAAATGTCAACGAGCATGAGTCTGAAATTGTTTGATCGATACTACAGCTACCTACCGAAAAAAGAATTTATTTCCTTGTCCTCAACGTGTTATGTACATTGAGAGTAAATGTAAATGAGATCATACATGTTAGTCCCTAGGTATGAAATATACTATTTAAAATGAAAAAACTAAGTATAAGTGAACACTGTCACCATAATGAAGGTTGTAGTTTTAATAAGAATGATTTCATGGTAAATATTCTATTCGAATTCTACATGGAACAAGGAATTTTTTAATTTTACTAGGCAGGTACATTACAACTATGTTCCCAGGGTCCAGTAATCTAAGCCTCTCAAAAATGTCTCATTTTTCCCTAGAAATCTAAATGGGGCTCGAAAATAGCCGAATGTCGTTCCGGAATTCTACCTGCTCGCAGTAAGCTTCGAAAAAAATTACTTCAGCACTCGCTGAAGACGCAACGGGAACTCTCTCGTTGACACTCGGCCTACAAACACACTCCCTCTATTTCTGCTTGGACCAAACGTTCACGTTAACACACACACAATTTCTCTCTGTCTCAACTCACAAGTTATAAAATTTCAATAACAAAACAGATTTAGTCTGTCAATCTTCTACAATTTTAATTTCAAAAAAAATTTTATTCAAAAAAACTTTTAGAATTAAATTAATGTCCTATAAGCACCGCTTATATTTAATAGACGTATACAATTAAAACTCAATATACAATATCAAATGAAATAAATAAACCAACAAATATAAATTGTCAATTAAAATTAATAACTAAATATTTCAAGGAGACAAAATTTTTTTTCTGATCTTACCATTATGAACGCCAATTCCTTTCAAAAACATAAAACACAACTTGAGGACTTCTCAAAAAATATAATTCATTTGAAATATTCAATATATTTAAGTATTCAAATAAGTTAATTCAAAAATTTCTCAAACTTACAATCAATATAGTTTACCCCAGAGTGGTGGAATGTCAATGGTTTAAAGAAAACCTTATAATACCTTACACTTTTCTGTGATTTTTGTGACGAACATAGAATATCTTGATTTTAAAATTATTTGTTTAAGCAATGATCCGGTCACCGCTCTGGGGTAAACTATATTGATTGTAAGTTAATTTTGATTTTTAAATATGAATTAGGACCGATGAGGAGATTATCGGAAGTCTAAATGTTTTTTGAAGATTTAGTGCATATTTTGAGAGATTTTTAAATTAACTTATTTGAATATTTAAACATATTGAATATTTCAAATAAATTATATTTTTTGAGAAGTCCTTAAGTTGAGTTTTAAGTTTTTGAAAAGGAATTGGTGTTCATAATGGTAAGATCAGAAACAAAATTTTGTCTCCTTCAAATATGAATTTATTAATTTTAATTGACAATGTATATTTGCTGGTTCATTTATTCCATTTGATATTATATATTGAGTTTTGATTGTAAACGTCTATTGAATATAAACGGTAACGGTTTTTGAAGGACGTTAATTTAATTCTGAAAGATTTTTTGAAAAAAATTTTTAAATTAAAATTATAAAAGACTGACAGATTAAATCTGTTTTGATATTCAAATTTTGTTATATCCCTTATATCAAGTCAAAAGTCTTTTTCGATTTTATTTCACAAGTTATAATCACACATTCTCTCTCTCTGCTCTTGAATAAGTTTGTATTGGCATTCGTTTTAATTTTCCAAGGAACACCCTCACTTGATAACACATAACGCAATACAAGGCATGAAAGTGAATGTTTAGTCCGTCTAGAAAGTATCCGGAAAAAACAGAGCTCAATTGTTATTATTTAGTATATATTTTTTATTCTTGGATTAGAAAATTATAACAAAATATTCATCCCATTTAGTGATTCATTAGTCTCCATATGTTTTCAATGTGACTACGATCTAGTGAAGCTGCTAGCCATGATATGGTTTTCACTTGGTGTTCTTGCATCCTTCCTTGAGTATAGGCGAAAGTATGGCATCTTGTATTATCCTGCTGAAAACGCCACCCCTCTGGATATAAAGCATTGCGCCATTTAAAGGAGAAAATCATTTAAAATGCCACAATACATTTCACTATTAATGGTACCATCAATTATCCAGAGAGGCGTAGCACCACGCTAAGATATTGCTCCCTAAACCATTGTTTTGGTGGGAAATTTGGAATTTTGAAGGTTAGCCGGTTGTTTTGCTAGGATTTTTTAAGAGATTTCCACCAAGTTTGAAACAATTTTCATAAGATATAAAGACATTATTAAAATTATCTTCTTGAAAACATTGACAAAATTCTATCTTTCGTTCCTTTTGTAAAGGTGTTACAGGGATTTCTTTTTGGTTTTTGGCCTTGTCTTTCAGTGACATTCGGACGTTTTCTGGATATACTTTTATATTTCGTTTATTTCCAAATCTGTTAGCCAATTTGCGAAAACCCAGGCGCGGATTGTGTCGTCCTAAGGTCAATGAAGCGTTTGGATTCTTTCCTTTAATCTTGCGCGGACTTCCTAAAACTGGTCTATGCCCCATATCCATGCCATTTTTTATCCTCTTTATTGTCTCATACACGTTTCGAAAACTTTTTCTATACGAATAGTCTACCTGTTTTCTTTTGTCTAGTTGCGACATTATTCCATGAATTGTATACCTGTTGATAATCAACAATATTTAACGAATAGTGTTGCCCTGCAACTTTGGCCATAGCCGAAACCTATTTTTTGTACTTTTGTCTTGGAATGTTACAAAAAAAAGTATATCAAAATTATGAAAAGTAATAAATTCCAGATACTTCATAGACTGACTATATTATTTACATTATTTTTTTGTTATTAGATAGTAATAGTGAAAAGTGAACGCAGTGAAAGTGAACAACGATGAAAAAGTTCGTCGAGAAATATAGTGTTTTCACCGCAATTGGAGTTCAATACTACACCGCAACAATTCCCTCAATTTTTGGGTAGAAAAACTCAACAGTGTACATTTGTAATATACATATGTATTTAGGCTGCAAATGAACCAGTTGAAGTCTAATATATATCTCCCTCAATCCCCATTCGGAAGAATGCTTATCCTAAAATTTGCATACTAATTGATTGACGTTACGTCGAAGAAATTATAAAGGTCACTTCTTTCATATTATTTATTCGTAGCATATTTTGTTAACAGATAATGTACGGGTAATTATGCAAAAAACAAAGTATGTGTAATATAAGCGAATAAGATAGATACATAAGATAACTTTCTTGGTCCTTTCTGGGTTTTCATATTGTTAGCGATTTCATCTATTGGTTGATTCAGAACCACCTCAGTCTACGTGAAGAGGATTTTCTGCTGCATCTTCGGTTTGAAACAGACTTCTTCTTTCCCGATTTTGCAGAATACAAGATCGTTTTATCTTTTCTGTTAGAACGGCAGGAATCACATGGTGTACATGGATCACAAGACTCACAAGGATCGCATGGTTCGCACGGGTTGCCTGGTTCGCAAGGGATACAAGATTCACAAGGATCGCATGGTTCGCACGGGTTTCCTGGTTCGCAAGGGATACAAGATTCACATGGTTCGCAGTATCTTCTTCCACAAACTCTGGTTACATAAGATTCCTGTACATATCGCACAGTACGCTCGTTGGTTACTTTCGGGACATATCGAATACGGGGCTGAACAGTTACTTTGGGTACTATTCTTGTACGCTTCTCATACCAGCACTCTTCTCCTCTAGATTCTCCCTTCTTGTGATGCTTCTGTAAAAAATATTTTCTGGGTTAACTGGAAATAAAGGGTTAGTCAGGTTAAATAAGACATTGAAGGTTACAAAAATTCCCAAAGAGCTAAAAACTGGCATAAATGTTCAGCATTCTATCATAACTTAATTGTGAAAAGTACCTATCGATCCTTCTTGTGCAAAACATTTTATTGATGGTAAAAGTTTGCAAAAATGGATTTTTGCGGTGGGTTTAACGGCAAAAAGAGTTTAGATTAAAATTGTAGATCATCCAATTCTTTACAAAAAATATTATTACCCTTTTTTTCGTTAGAATCACCAATTTCGTAGTATGGCGATTCAAAGAATTGAAATCATTATGTTTTTCGTAATATGCACACGTTTCCACACGACCTATGAGAAAGTGTCCTTGGAGCTTTGTTTTTAACGTGGTTTTTCATAAAAATCATGAAAGATGTAGATTATGTAGTAATTAATGAAAACAGAATTAGGAAAAATTATTCGTCGGATTCATAATCATCGAATGGGGCTTCTTATGTGATGTCTTCATTTTTTCAACCTTCTCATTCCTCCTGGATAAAAATATTCTTTTTTATAAGTGCTGCATCATGTCTCATCGCTTACGAAGGGCATTCAAAGTATTCTCGGTATAGGCGTGAGAGAAATCTGTTTTGAAAAAGTTATATTTTTCAATGTAGTCCCCTAGAACTACAATACATTTGTTAGATCAAGAAATAAGCTTCTCTTAAATTTGTGAAAAATATTCTTCCAGCTTCTCCTCGAAATAGGTATTAACTACTACCTTCAGTTCTGCATCGTCGGAAAATCACTTTCCACTAAGATATTTCTTCACATTTGGTAATACAAAGTAGTGACTGGGGGCCAAGTCTGGACTGACTGAAGGATCAGTAATTTCTTCGAAACCTCATTCCCGCACACCAGCCTTCGCCACGCGGGCCTTGTGAACCGGTGTGCTCTCGTGAAGCAGCAACACCTTCGCTGTGAGTTTCCTCACTTTTTTATTTTGATTGCTTCTCTTAAATTACGCAAAGCGTTTGCGTATGATGCTGTGATACTTTCACACTTTTTAGTGTATTCTATCAATTAAATACCTTTAGAATCCGAAAAGACTGCAGCTATTATTTTTCTAGCCGATGGCGTGGTTTCAAACTTCTTTGGGGGCTGTGCACCCTCTTCAATCCACTGCATGGACTCTTGTTTACTCTTAATCATAGTGGTGAACCCACGTCTCATCCCCATTAACCAGCTGGTTGAAAATAGTCAATGGGTCTTCTCCACAGAGCTCTAAAAACTCCTTACAACACTCGACTCGACTTAGTTCTGTGGTGCGGTGAGAATTCTCGGTACCCATCTTGCACTGACCTTTAAAAGGTTATGATGATCATGAAGGATAGCATTTGTAGTACCCAAGGATAGGATTTTGATCTCTGCTAACATCTTGATTTTTATTCTGGCATCTTCAAGTACCAGATTTTCTACTTTTTTCTTCATTGGTCCGCTCGAGCGAGGGTCGCCTTCAATGCTTTCTCTGCCTCTTTTGAATTCACTTGACCACTTTTGAACGGTGGATCACGACGGGCCACATTCTTGATATAGTCTTAGTGAGGAACTTATTAACATAGCGATGCTCGATTTTCTTCTTCATCGTGACGTCAGTCATTCTGGTCGTCTTTCACTGAGGATACCTAGAAAACTAATGATCGTAAATTGGTGAAATTTTATATCTTTACCCTCAGATAGTGTCATTAGTGAATGAGATAATTGGATTACTTACATTATTAGCAAATCACCCCGATACCGAGAATATATTGAACGTATATCATGACAATCCTTATCTAGTATTCATTCAACATTGGAGCACGATTGGCCTTCGCAACTGGTACAAGCTTATGAGCAAAATAGTTCAACCTTTTTACAACCGCATTTAGCATTGCATCTTCTTTTTGCAAACACAAAATATATTATTGAGGGTTTTTTTTGATGCAGATTGGAGTAACGTATGAATTGGTTCCAATGTATTGTAAACTAACCCCAGTATTCTTGATCCAATTTATTACCAAGCCACATTTCAACTTGATAATATACTCCGAATAAATGTTGTTGAGCAGCAGCAGAGGATGGGGGAAGACAAGCCAACTGAACTTGGTTTTTATTGCAAAAAATGAGTACCGGAATTTATCCCAGTATGTTTTTCTTTTCGAGCTTCGCACATAAAAAGAAGAAAACTAATTCCGTTTGTTAAAACTTCTGGAGTAGAGTTCCTATCTTCATAAACTTCAGCACAATTAATTGAATTGTGATTTTCGAACAATTTCAGGGGAGTTTTTTACCTCTCTTGAAAAATGCTGATGTTGTATCGCAGCCAGTTATTACATGTAGAAAAAATATACATTTTGGCATTTTGGAAAAGCACATAAGCTTTTGGATGAATATATTTCCGATTGCTGCTGAGTTTCTTCAGGTTTCAAAAAATTAATATTTTTTTCTGTTGGAGTTCGAGCAGTAAGTAATACCAATAAATCGACATCTTCACCAACAACTATAGTTTTATCTGTTGAGTTAAACTGTTCTATTACCGTTTCAATGATCAGAAACTTAGTACTGAATTTTTATTTTAATATTGTAACAGACCGAAAGTGTCGAATTTTTAAAAACATGAGTAACAATATTCTTCAGAATCCATCATTTCTAAAATATTTTAGAGGAATCTGACTAAGCATATTCTTCCATTTCCATCATTTGTGGAATATTCTAGTTAGTTACTCACTAACTTCGAAAAAAGTTAGTGAATCACTAACCACCTCAATTGAAGTTGTATTGGATATTTCACTCTAGAATTACCTGCTTAATATTAACTGGCCCAAAATTTCAAATTATTCACATTAAAAGGAAAAGCATTGAAAAAACAATTTTCCTATGTGGTTTTCAAGAAGTTTGTCACAAACTATTTTTTTACCTTAGAACTCTTTTTCACAGTTGTGATAGTTGAAGAACTGCAACTTTTGACACGCTTTTCTGATACTTTGCGCTCGTTGTTGCAAATATTGGACTTTTTTACAGTAGTACAACTGTCCTCTTCAGAATCACTGGTAGATGAATCATCACAGCGATCATTTCTATGTCTGCGACAATGATTTTTATGACCATGACAGTGATCTCTATGACTGTGACAGTGATCTCTACGTCTGTGGCAACTATTTTCCTCAGAGCAGCTGCATATCAGTACCTATTAAAACAAGAATGAGTGTCGTGTGATTATATAATCATATGAGACATTGACTCACCTTCCTACAGTTAGGTACAATTCTTTGGCATCCATTATCAATTACCCTACATTCCCTTCGATTTGGAATAATTTGAGCTGGAACTTCTTCACCATCACACCAGGCTTTCCCGCAGAAAATATCGCTTCCATCATCGTCTCTTCCAAACCAAACTGAATTTTTTGGTACTTGAAAATCGTCGCAATTTTGCCATGTGTAACCACGAGACATTGTGTTGCAACCTGAAATGATAAATTGAAATTGGCGAGAATGATTTGCTGCCAAGAGAATGAAGTATTCAAAACAAGAGAAAGAAAAATGGAAAAAAATAATATATGATGAAAATCTGAACTAATAGCTAGTTATTTAAAGAAAAATCGAAATCTCAATATTTAATATAACATCATAAATTCTTTAGGTATATCGATAGAATAATATCGTCAATAAAAACAAGAGATCAGGATTATATAGGTCCATATGTATGTATACATTGGCTAAACAGGGAGAGATTTCGAGAAAAAAATTACAACAGAATTCATTCGTTAGAAACAAATCAAATTCTTCCTATACCAACCACCTTCAAAAAGCAGGACATGATTTTGACCATTATTTGAAAGTTTTCCATATAGAGAAAAATGGAATAGACTCGACCTTTTAGAAGTACTAGAAATAAACTGGCATCACAAAAAATATTTTACTCAACGACCAGACAGATTTAAATCCATCACCGTTAATGAAACTTTTTGAATAAATTCGAAAATTCCGAAAACAAACCTTCATTTTATCACGTTTGTTTTGCTTCGACTTATATTCAATGAGACTGATTTTGTAAGAGTAGTTAGTTAGTTACTATATTCACCTGATGAAGTCAAAATATAATTGACGGAACAATTATTTTGTAAACAATAGTTATTAGCGGAAACAAAGAGTTTCACTTTAAATCATATACGATTTCCGTCAAGTAGAAATCAAAACAAACAAGAAATGACTGAAGCTAAGAGACGTCGAACGCCGTTTTTCACGTGTGAACAAAAATACAACATTGAATAAAAAAAATTGCTGGATTGCATTCAAAGTAAATTGCTCGGAAATGTTCCGAAATTTGGATAAATTCAGTATTTCTGTTTACAAAAAGTAAGAAGTTCTTACCCGTCATGTTGGTTCTATGTTTAGCTAAATTCGAATTGATTGTGATCTATCAAAATTCGAGTTTATATACAATCATAACGTTTCTGTAAAAACGAATAATCAATAGTAATTAAATCTTTTGTAAACGTTTTATTTATTTATGATTAACTCGGTATATCTGGAGGAAAATTTTTGAATAACGTTTGTTTTCCGCATCGAGACCGAACCTGCTGTGTCAAAATGCATTTTAAGTGAACTCGTTTTCTCTTGCTCGTACCAGAGCCTATTTTGTCTTTTAAATGTTCAAAAGTTGAAGGTGCGTTCATTTCAAGGGTCTTTTATAATCTTCACATGGGAAACAATATCGAACGAAGGACCTGTCTTAAATTTTGCACTGTGAATGAGATTCATTATATAGAAGGTTGACATGTTACCTAAGGCTTATGGTGAATTCACGATATCTAAAAGACGTACGAAATGTAATATTCTCTTCACCTTTCGAAGGCCTTCATCATCATAAAGGACATATTGGATTTTATGATCCTCACATTCCTTGTAGTTTTTCAGTCACTGAAATCAGCTACATCGGAAACAATAGAAATATCAGGGAGTGTTGTTGCTTCTGAATTTTTTCTCTAATCTGTGATTATACTATGATTAACTAAAGCAAGGAACAAACAACTATAAATCTCATTTACTTCAATTTTCCATATTATTCATTTCTACTTCATGAGAAACTCAATCATTTTGCGAAAAAAATCGAAAAAACTTTCACTCTGCGCCTGGATTTGAATTCGTTACATACATATGCAATTTAGAGGCAAATTATGTAGTTTGTTGCTTCCACTACATGCCCACTGAACAGTTGATTCGTTGGTTTCGTGCTACCCATCTTTGTAGATTTCAGTTTTTGAAGAATTGAGAATCAATTACTGGAAATCATCATGAAATTTTGCATTAGCCTTCTTGTCGTTACCTCACATCTAAATAATAAATTTAAACGCAATCTTACTACTATTGCTATGGTTGCTTTAGCGTTAACGCTGCTTTGCTCTAAAAATACTTTTATTTCCATCTTATAATTATACGATCCTTTCGAAATCTTGCATTAGTCCTTGTGCCGTTATTTTACATTTAACTGCTATATTTCAAGTCTATGCTAGATCGATTGCTACGATTTCATTAGCGCTCAATGTTGCTTCGCTTGAAAAATATTTTTTATTATTTTGAATCTGCTAATCCTAAGATTCCCACGAAATTTTGCATTAACATGTGCATTAATAATACCTCTCAATACCAAATATTGTATCGATAACATTCGTAGTTTGGAAAATATTGAGAAATATGAGAAAAAATTGCCTAGACTTGAACTGAAGAGAACCCCAGCTACGGGGTCACCAAACACTTTTATTGTTCTACATCTTAATGAAATTTCTTGCAACTGCTATCACTAAATTCTTGGTGTAAGTCTACTATATCTCCAAAAACTTAAGTTCAAAAAATTATTGCTTCTGGATGTAACATTTCAAATGTCCTTGAAAAGGTATATTTTTCATTGATTTAAATATGCGTTATTCTTGTAACTGAGTGCCACAGACCAAAATTAGCTCGTATTATATACCTATTTTTATTCGATAATTTTAGTGACTCAAATGCCTGTCTTATCGAAGCGTTATATTCAGGTGCCCAACGCTCATATATAGTAGCTTCTTCATTTGAAAGTATTCCAGAAGTCTTCAAAATTTAAATTATATCACTACACATTACAATAGTTCAGTTTTTATCAAGAGGCCTGTAGGATATCAGTGCTTCTTTGTTAGCGGGAATGATTCCAGCAGGATATCTAACTCCTTTGTTCATGGATAACATGTCCTTCAAAAGGAGCATCCGCAAATGTAGAAGTTACTTGGAATTTTTGAGCTCAGAGATTTTTTTTCCATATACAGTATGGATATCACCTATGAAATAAAATTATTTGTGTCCTAATGTTGGAAAATTATGAAAAACACCGAAATACATTCAATGCGTTTTTTAGACATGAACTTAAATATACAGAGTGATTCACGCATATGAAGTCCAGCATAGTCCGTATTCTTATTTTCAAACGGAATGCGCTGTATATTTTTATATTTTTTAAAGCTCCTTAATAACCTGATTTTAACGAACTATATCATATATTGAATGTTGGTGGCTTCTACTTGGTGTAAATCCATATCAAATGAAATGAAAACAATAATCGTTTATTTTACACTTTTATTGAGTAACTGATGACTCGTTGCATTTACATTGCAACTTCTTCGGATCATACAGCCTACTGATTTCTAAACAAACTGTCTTGCCACTAAATACATTTTTAAACTTATTATCAAGTATTTGAACGAAATGGGGAGAATTTTTGAAATTACAAAACCATTACTTTATCATTTGAATGTAATCGATAACTTAATATTAGACGCTTCTTATCTCACCCATTACCAACTAAAGTAATCAAGATACCATTATACCCTACTTAAGATATGAGCAAAATCCCGACTGTTGAAATTTCAAGTACTTATTATAATATTGCCCAATAAAGTAATTAACATAAAATTACCAAGAAATCGGTTATTTAAAACAGATTGAATAAAGGCAAATTAATTAGATCTAAACGATCATTTAATAAAACCTCTTTATGCTTCTGTCTATTCATTTCTACCGTTTCCCAATAATTCAATTGTAAACTTGTATCTACTTTATGTATTATCTTGAAATTCTGATCGAACATGTGTTTTTCGGATAATAAATGATTAGCATAGTTTGAATTATTTTTATTGGCCAAGAAACTATGTAAATGTTCTTTAATTCTTGTAGTGAAACATCTACTAGTTCTACCTATATATAGTCCAGATCGAACAATAAGACCAGTAGTTTCCTATATTACCGCATCATTAGTTAAAATTTCATGATATTTAATACAAATTATTAAAAGTCATATAAATTTCAACCCAAAATTTGCGATTAAAAATATTTGAATTAGTTGGAAAAATTCAAAACGTAAGTTTACCACACAATTCAACACTGTTATATTTTGATGTTGTTAATCTGTTTCCGAGTAATACTCCTCTAGGAACAATTAAAATAGTTAATAACTTATTAATTAAGAACAAGGTTAATATAGTCATTCAATCTGAAATAATCTCATTATTGGAAAGTTGCTTATCTCAAAATTATTTTGGTTTTAATGATAAAATTTATTCGAGTATGGAAGGATTGATAATGGGCTATGTCCATTATTGGCTGAAATTTTTATGGATAACTTAGAATACACAATATCATCAAATTGCATTTTCAATAAATTCTTGTATTACTTCAGATATAATGATAATATGCTTTACTGGGACTAACCCCCAACTAACAAAATTCATTGATTTCGTTAATATTCATCCTAAAATCAAGTTTTATATGGCAATGGAGACTAATAATTCTATAAATTTTCGTGATCTCACAATTTGAAGAACAAAAAGTAAACATGAATTTGCTATTTACCCTAAACCAACATATACAGATATAATCATTCATTATTTTTCTCATCACCCATATAATCTACATTAGCCGCGTTCCATAGTATGATACATAGACTTATTATTATAGTATACTATTATCGAATGAAAACTTTGGGGGAGAACTTAATATTATTAAACAAATCGCAATTAACAATGACTATGCACCGGAGTTAATATTGTAATTGTTAAAGAAAAAACAATTACATAAAACAACTGATTTAATTTTTTCAAAAACAAAAGAAAAGAATAAAACATACAATATCCTAACATATTTTGGTAAAATAAGACATAAATAAAAAATTTACTACAGAAACAACAATTTGATATTTCATGGAGAACACAAAATAAATTAGCCAAATTCATCAAAAACAATAAGACAAAAATAAAAAGAGAAAATAAATCGGGTGTTTACCAATTAAATTGCGGTAGTTGTGATAAGCTAAACTAGTAGATATTTCACTACAAGAATTAAAGAACATTCACATAGTTTCTTGCACAATAAGAAAAAATCAAACGCGTCATCAGTTATTCAATAAAAGTGTAAAATAAACAATTATTGTATTCATTTCATTTTATATCATGTATGGTCCATTATGAATAATACCGGATGAAATTTCGAAACCATTTATAATTGGTTTCGAGAAACTGAATACTCAAATTACATTATGTATGTGATTTTAATACATTAAACTAATGTTCAAAATGTTCTCCACATCGTTCTTGGCAATAACACAGTCTACTATAAAACTCATTCCTAATATTGTTTGAAGTTTGAATTGAAATATTCCGCATTTCTGTATTTATCCTTTCTTTGAGGTCTCCTATGCTCATCGGCTGTGTTGCATAAATCTTGTTCTTGAGATAACCCCATAGAAAAAATCCAACGGCGTAAAGTCAGATGATCTAGCTGGCCACCCCATTTTTTTGGGAAAATTGCGTTTAAGTAAGTTCTGATCATTTAAGCATAACGGGGTGGGTCTTCATCCTGCTGGAACCAGACATTTTCATTCGGTAGGCCTCGATCTATTGGATTAGGAAATAAGTTGACTAACGCAGGAACAACTTCGTCTCAAATAGTTTTCGGCTGTCAAAGTCCCATCTATAAATATAGGATAAATAATACGATAACCTTTAATGTAACTGTATCCCATTTTTTATTCACACATTACTCTCTAAATACTCCCAAATGCAGTAATCCAGGAAATTTAAGTCTGGGGAATATGGAAGTCATTGCCTGGTGAAAACAAGGATGGAACATTGTTTTGAAATTATTGGACGGTGTGCTGCCCTCTGTGAGCTGGTGCAGAGTCCTTCTGGAAGACTCAGCGTTCTTATTTCAATTCTTTACGTGCCCAAGGTTTCAAGGAACCTTCCGACACAAATGTCTATAGATTGGGGCATTAACTTTTACTCCTTCTGGAACAAAAACCAGAAGAGAACATCCATTTCGTGTGATGCTATTCAAATTATCAGCAAAGCCGGCTTTTGCTTTTTTATGCTCGCGAATGGTCTCGACTGAGAGAAGAATGATCACTCAAGTAAACATGATTATTCATTTTTTTTAATATTTTGATAATAACAGATATATTCTGTCAGCCTTCTACATACTCAATTTCAAAAAAACTATATTTAATATTATAACTTCAGGAATTGAATTAATGTCATATAAGCACCGCTTATATCAAACGACATATAAAATAAACATTCGTTATAAGATATCCAAATGAGATAAAAAAATCCAATAAATAAAAATTGTTAACAAAAATCCTATAAATTAAATATTTTGAGTAGACAAAATTTTATGTCTGCTCATCCCTCTCATGAAAACGGATATCTTTCTAAAATATTTAAGATAATTAAGAATTTCATCATAAAACAATCTTACTTGAAATATTCAATGTTATTGGATATCCAACAAAAAACAACCAATAAAAAATATTTACTCACCTTATCAATCAGAAACATCTTGGCAATTGAATACTTATAGCATAAGGACATCTGTATAAAGAATGTTAAGGAAACCAAATAATCATTATATATATTACGAATAAAATAAAATAATTGAAGGTTTATACTTGGTAGAAGGTAAATAAAATTTATTAAATATTTAAATATTTACCGATATATTCTGTTGGCCTTCTACATATTCAATTTAAAAAATTATATTTAACATTATAACTGCAGGAATTAAATTAATGTCATGTCACCAACGCTTATATCAAACGACATATAAGATAAACATTCATTATAAGACATCCAAATGAGATAACAGAATCCAATAAATATAAATTGTTAACAAAAATCCTATAAACCAAATATTTTGAGTAGACAAAATTTTGTTTCTGCCCATTCCTCTTATGAAAACGGATATCTTTAAAAAATGTTTTAGATAATCCTAATATTTTCATCATAAAACTATCTTACTTGGAATATTCAACGTTATTGAAAATTTGAATATCAAACAGATTTAATCTGTTAGTCTTCTACAATTTTAATTTCAAAAAAATGTTTATTCAAAAAACTTTTAGAATTGAATTAATGTCTACAATAAGTACCGCTTATATTTAATAGACGTATATAATCAAAAGTCAATATATAATGTCAAATGGAATAAATAAACCAACAGATATAAAAAAGTCATTAAAATTAATAAATAGATATTTAAAGGAGACAAAATTTTGTTTCTGACCTTACCATTATGAACACTAATTGTTTTTCAAAAACATGAACACAACTTAAGGACTTCTCAAAAAATATAATTCATTTGAAATATTTAATATATTTAAATATTCAAATAGGTTAGTTCAAAAATCTCTCAAATCATGCACTATATCTTCAAAAAACAATTATAATTCTGATAATCTCTTCAGCGGCCCTAAATAATATTCCAAATATCAAAATCAAATAACTATCACTATATCCTACCTCCACGTGTTAACAGGTTAAATTGCTTTAAACAGACTAACTTTAAAATTCAAGATAGTCTATGTTCTTAACAAAATCACAGAAAAGTGTAAGGTATTATAAGGTTATCTTTAAGCCATTGACATTTCATAATGAGATTTTTTAAAGCTTGAATATTATATTATGTATAAAATAAAATAGAAAAAGGCTTTTTACTTGATAGAAGAAATATAACAAATTTTGAATATCAAAACAGTTTTAAACTGTTAGTCTTCTACGATTTTAATTTCAGAAAAATTTTTATTCAAAAAACTTTTAGAATTAAATTAATGTCTACAATAAGCACCGCTTATATTTAATAGACGTATATAATCAAAACTCAAATGGAATAAATATCCAACTAAGTTACTTTTTAGAAAATCTCAAGATATGTAAAAACATTAATAAAAAAACACGTTTTAAGAGAGACTTTGCTCGTCAGTACTCAATCACATTTAAAATAATATATAACATCAATCAAAAAAAAAAATTTACTCACCTTATCAATAAGAAACATCTTGGCAAATGAATACTGAACATTTAAATAGTGTCCTATGTGACCTACAACAAATATTTCTGTGGTTTGCCATAGATCTTAAAGGTTGACCGGCAATTTAATGGCCTCTGTAATAGCACAAGGACATCTTCATAAAGAATGTTAAGGAAACCAAATAATTATATATTATGAATAAAATAAAATAAATGGAGGTTTATAGTTGATAAAAAATTGCCGATCAATCTTTAAGATCTATGGTAAACCACACAACCATTTGTTGAAGGTCATATAAGACACTATTTAAATGTTCAGTATTCATTTGCCCAGATGTTTCTGATTGATAAGGAGAGTAAATATTTTTTGTTGATAGATGATATATATTATTTTGAATGTGATTGAGTACTGACGAGCGAAACGTGTTTTTTAGTAATGTTTTTGCATATCTTGAGATTTTCTAAAGAGTAACTTAGTTGGATATCCAATTACATTGAATATTCCAAGTAAGATAGTTTTATGATGAAATTCTTAGGATTTAGTTGACCATTTTTGAAAGATATCCGTTTTCATAAGAGGGATGAGTAGAAACAAAATTTTGACTGCTCAAAATATTTGATTTATAGAATTTTTGTTGACAATTATATTTGTTATATTTGTATATTATATGTTATATTTATTGGATTTTGTTATCTCATTTGGATGTCTTATAATGAATGTTTATTTTATATGTCGTTTGATGTAAGCGTTGCTTACATGACATTAATTTAATTGCTGAAGTTATAATATTAAATATAATTTTTTTAAATTAAATATGTAGCAGAATATATCTGTTAATATTAAAATATTCAATAAATTTTATTCACCTTTTATCAAGTATAAACCTTCATTTATTTTATTATGATAATGTTGTTTGTTCACAACTTGCTGAACTGTAAAAATTTTCTCATCCAAGAGCACCAAAGTAAATGCATCTATCGCATCCAACTGTTTTAGCCTATCAAGTCTAACTTTTCCTTTTCATCATTCAAGAACTGAACATTCTATATTTTGTGAACTTTAGCTTGGAGATTTTTCTTCAATATGTAGTGAATGGGTCGTTGTGACATTCTATATTTTTTGCCAATTGATTGTCATTTCGACGTGGATTTCATTCCAATAGTTTCTCCACTTTACAAACGTTCTCAGGAATACGTCGTTAGTCCACCGCTTTTACACTTAAGTTTGATAAAGCCAGTTTCACTATTGGCTTTCACGATACGATAAACAAATTTCCTGTTACTATTTAAATGTTTCAGCCCCTTCACTATCTCAGTAGTTGGTTTTCATTAAAAAATGATTATTGATGAATTTTTTGCACTTGAATCCTTCAATTTTTGTACATCGATTTTCACAAAGAAACACGCGTTCTGAAAGTAATTGAATGACAAAGCAATTGTCGAAAGTCTAGCGTCATATATCTTTTGTGAAAAGTGACAACGGAGTGAAGTTTGGTCAAATTCCGTCTCTAACCCTGTAAAAATTAACATTTAAGAAACTAAACTTTTCAGGACTTCAAGTGGTTGATTTCGAAGCTTCTGAAAAAGTTTGAGGTCATTTGAAGACAAACAAATAGGACAAAAGATTTGAAATATCCGAATTGAAGGATATGTACTGAATGGAAACAGATCAACTTCGAAAGATATATAAGTGTTTTTAGAGATGCAATGTTGAAAGAAAAATTACAAAAAGAGGGAAAATCGAAGGATATATCCAGAAGACGAAAACAAAGAGAAACCTGAAGATGAAAATCTCCAAGAAGTGAATGTTGAGCTATTAGAAGAAGGTATTATTAAAGAAGACGATAATGAAGTGCAAAATGAGCGAAAAACACAAAATGGCAAACAGGTCAAAATACCAAAGAAATTAAAGGATTAAATGCTAGACGAAGCACTCGTCAAGAAGCAATAGGAGATCTATCAAAATGGTGAAAAGCACTGAAGTCAGAAACTTTCAAAAGTCCAGTGTCCCTGAAAATATAAAATGTGTGAATAACTCCTCAAAGAAGCAACATAACATGATGAATGAAAATACAGAATTTTGTGTTTTGTCATCCAAAAATCAGATAAACGTAATTCTTTGCATTTCAGGACTATTATTATTATTATCCTGATACTCCCAGATAATGTGAATATCCCTCAGAAGCTTTTTCAGGTTGTGCGAGTTAGGAGTTCAGTTGTGTTCTGGGTAGGCTTTGTTACTGCGATCTTGGGCCACTTTAGGTCACAGCACTGTTAATTTTTGACCCAACAGTGAAATGGTGGCCGACACCCGTCCAATTAGAAAATTTCTTTTCCATCTGAATAGGATTCGAACCCGGATCTTACGGTTACGAGCCTGATGCTCTACCACTGAGCTGCCCACACTCATTGTTTGACTGTTCAGAAGAAACGGAAAAATCTTATAAAAATAAAAATTACCTGATTAAAAGTTACCCTTCGATTCTCATCATTACATATTGGCAGAAAAGAGAGGAAATAGATCTAACAAAATTTTCCACACTTTTCATACCATTTTCCGAAATTTGATAAAAAAATTCTCATCATTTATCTTCACGAAATTGTGTATGAGCTTTCGTGTCATTATTTCACATCTGAGCATTAAAATTGAACTGGATCGGATTTGTTTTTCCGAAAAATGTTTCAAATGAGAATAACTCAGTTATCATTGAGCCGATTATGTTCATTTTTGAGAATAACTGATAAATTCAGACTCCAAACCCACCCTCTTGGCTCTTTTATTCGGAAAAGATCATTTTTTAAATCTGTTTGTCCGCCCAGAGTGTCTATCCACATGACATTTGGCAAAAATTTTCATAGTACATTCAAATACCCAATTTTATCGAGATTGGAGCAGTAGTTATGGAATTATTGGGATAAGGAAAGTAGGAAATTGAATATCCATATTAACGCAGGAATTTAAAATCACAATTAGTGAAAATCTTTATGAGTTTCTTAGGAATCAGATTAAAAAACAGCAATATTTTAAATCAAAAAGTATATGTGAAGACATCCAGAAAAAAATCAGTATGAAAAATACTACTGTTTTAAAAACATGATCTCTATTGGCTATTTAATATCAAGCTTTCCTATTTATCTGATATTGATTATTTGAAAGACTGACCATAGAATCAATCCTTTTTGAAATTAGTACATAGAAGCTTTTTTCAAATGAAGTTTTACGAGGACATCCATATAATTTCTCATACCTTGTCTCGTAACTTGTTCAAATATTGCAATGAAAATTTTCAAATATTTTTATTATGAGTTTTCATGTCTCATATTTACTTACGGACTCTCAACTCCAGAAAAACAAACTGGAAGATATGACGAAATTTATTGACATATGTAAGCATGAGTGCTTAAAAATAAGTATAACAATACCCTTAAACTGGTAAAGTTTATTCTGAAAATATACTTTTGATTTAATCATCTGAAAACCAATACTTCATATTCTTTGTACGACATTTCTCTGCCAGCATATGGAACATACAGGCATCTATGAGATGGGTGAACCTGTAATGAAAAAATACATAGATAATAATTATAATCAAGGAATAAGTTGAATATAGGACAATATAACCAGACAAAAATTCAATAAAGTTTACATTTGAATTATTACTTTTTTCATAATTAACCTTTGGCATCGAAAAGTAGAAACAATTTAGGAACCACTAATATGAAATATGTATACATCAAATATTCAATGGCATGAATATTCCAAGCTTTCCTTCAAAACTGATAAGAATTCATGAAACCTAAGAAGTCATTTATTAACAGTTACTTATCTAATGTTTTTTCTCATCAAGTAATACTGAGAAGTGGAAAATTACACCCAAAAGATTACAAATGACTTCTTTTTCTTCAAGGCATATTTTGGTAATAATGCAAAAGAGCCAAAATACATTAATAACTAGCCAAGTTGAGATTTAACTTGTGTTTTTTCAAGAAATAAAACTTAATGAGATATCCTTCAGTTTCACAACAAAAAAAGAAACAATTTAAAGGCAAACCAGTTTGTCTCACATGTAATGAAGCAGTGCTAATATTTAAAGATTCCAAACTTGTAGAATACTTTAATAAAAAGCAAATACAAAATATAGTTGCACGAAAATGACTCGGAGAGAAATATGCAAGTGAATATCTAGAAAAAATTCATCATATTAACAGTATATGTTCAGAGTACAAAAGAGTAGCAGTAGGACCATCACATAGGTTGGGTACCACGATTGAATTTTTCGTTATCTTTAGATATTTTCTCAATGCTGTGTAACGCAGATTTTGATGAAGACGTGCAATTAACAACACAGCAAAGATTCACAATGGAAAATTATTGAGTTGCAATATTATACTCATTTAACACAAATTTCTTTGAATTTCCAAAATTTATCTTTATACAATGACAATGACTAAAGTATAATTCCTAAAGTTATTCATGACTCGAAAATTATATTTGGCTAACTGGCTAACTGATAAAAACTTCTTTTCACTATTGAAAGTAACCTGATCTCAATTCGAACTAGCCAAGGAGGATATCATAGTCAATCAGAAGCAATTTTATATATCACATACGTCCAACATGGCTAGTCCTTCAAAATAATAAATAGTTGGTTCTTTTAAGTTTTATTCGTTTGTAATTCCAAATTCATGTCAGAGAAAATTTATAAAACAATTGTTTTTGTTTTCTTCTTGGCTCTCAACAGATTTTTCCTTATTTTTCTGGCCCCTTATGAAAAAAGTTTGCCAACCCCTATTATATGTAAGTACATATTTTCGAACACTCTGTCACAAACTGATATAGTTAGTCAACTACCAATCTATTCGGATTTATTTGAGTTATGAACTGTTATAGAGATGTAAGTTGCACTGTAGTGTTTCGAATAACTTTCTGGTACCAATGCTCATGCTCCTTATTAATTAAATTTGGAAAATATTATCAGCCGAATCAATTCATTTGAAAATGAAAAATAATTATGGGCATCACGGCATAATTTTATATGACTTGGGCATATGGGAGGTTTCCTACGTTTGTAACGTTACAAAAATCGAGAATAGAGTCATTGCTTGAATGAGCTTGCTAGGGTATATCGTGTATGTAGAGAGTGGGCCATCTGAAGTTTGCATTTTGAAGTAGTGGTTTTTCGAGTCTGGCATTACTTTCGTCATTTGCGTTTTGACAGAATGTCAAAGACATGTTAAATGAAGACAAAGCAACAATGAGAATTTCAATATAATTTCACCTTTCCTACAGCCATTGCACTGCCTTCAACTCTCTTTCTTCCAATATAAAGTTGTTCACCTCTAGATGTTTTGCCTCCTGGTACAGCACCAGGTGGTATATTTCCATCTCTGCTAGCTTGCCAATGTAATTTTTTTTCCACCAAGATCTAAAAAAAAATGAGTGTGATAATACTCATCCCTTGTAGTGGTGAGTTAATAGCAAAACTCTTCTAGTACATAATGACAAAAAGATACCGGAAAGTGTTTATTTAAATAGCTCTGTTGAAGTTATTCTATATATTATTTTTGGAGCTTCAATTATCTTCTTTTATAATTCTTTATAAGCAGAATTTGGCCATTTAGTTTGTTTACAGTGCTCCTTTTTGTATGTACATATAAAATTAGTTTTTTGACTTATACAATGGATTAAAATGAATTATCTGTTTTGCCGTCGAACATAAGAAGATTCAGCTCATTGACTTCAATTGAAGTACTGCCAAGAAGCATCAATGAAATTTGATAACTTCTACTGTCTTTTTACAAGACATCACATTCACTTAATACTTGTGAAAAGTAGATTGTTAATCTTAATAAATATTACAAAACAAAATGACATTCAAATTATTTCAGTTATTTCTTTCGAAGTTATTTGGAGTACAAATGGCTGCGTAAACCACAACTTTTTATACAACATAATTGCTATAGATCATTTTTAGCTGAAAAATCTCCCAAAGTATACATTCAGATTTGATGATAGCGCCCTGTAATATAAAAATTCCAATGCCCCCAATTTCTCCACTTCACAAGCAATAGAATGAAGTACTTCTGAGCGGCAAACTATTGGTCCACTTTTATTTTTCATTCATTTTCCGATAAAATTTTTGAATAAAACTATTACCTACCAAATTTTCACAGGTTTTAATCTATAAGAGAACTCAAAGAAGCTAGTGGACAGTTTCAGTAAAGCAGAATTCATATTTGGTCTAATTTTACCTACTAATGTAGTTTTACTATCTATGTATTCAAATTCACGTTACTCATTGTTGACAGATAGTTGTGAATTTTTCGTGATTTTGCAACTTACTATGATGAAGATTGATCATAGCATATGATATGAGTTTTAATTGATTAAAGTGATGTTTATACACCCACTTCATTCAAATTAGAAAAAGTTTTCTTTCAAGTTCCAGACATTTCAGGTTTCTTTCCTGATTTTGAAAAGTAATACGAGTTTGAGAGAAAGAAATTCTTTATACAAACAATTTACCTTGTAATCCGTTATCGGTATCTCTCTACCATTGTAACATACATAAGCTTCTCTTCTTCTGGGAACTATTTTTGCAGGCAGTTCATCGCCGGAATAACTTGCTAGACCAACATAAATTTCACTTCCATCCTTGTCAACCCCACAAGAAACTGCATTTGATGGAACTGCTTGTCCCTTATATGAGTTGACCCAGTGGAAAGCAGGCGATCCAGGTGGGTAAAAGTTCATTTTGGCGGTATGTTCTTGGAAAATTGTATTGGTCCACCCAATATTTGATGCTGTTGGAATTGTTAAAAATCAGTATTCCTGTATTTCATTTTGTTCTTATTCGCTAAGAAAATTATTGAATTAATTACTTATAAACAACGAATTTATTTTTTTTTTGGATGCTTTGAATAAATGACTTAGCTGAATTCCAGTATTTATAATTTTTTTATTGGTACGTTAGAAACACTATTGAAAAGTAGTTAAATATATTAGTGTATTTCATTCATCTTGTGAAAACTTCAATTAGTTGAAATTATGAGGTTTGTCAAATATAAACCGGTAAAAAATGTACATATATATGTATTATTATAAAAAAAATGTAATTTTTAATTTTTCCACATAAACTGAACTATAGTAATGTCCGCTTATAACGGCTCCGTTTTTAACGAACTTTCGTTTATAACGAACCAATTTTTAAGGAACAAAATAAAGTATTATCAAACATGTGTTAGTTTTTCCGCAGATAACGAATCTGTTTATTACGAACTTTTGGCTAAAATGATTTTTTTTTGATATAAGTATTCGAAAAATATTTCGGTTATAACGAACAAAATTTTATTTAACACAGTAAGCAGGGGATTCCCCGAAATATCGAGCGATGGCATTGCGCTGGCGTACCAGTAGTGCTTGTGTCGTTATCCGCTAATATTTATTGGAGATACTACAAACATGAGTGACGTTATTTCAAAGAAAAATGTGTAAAGCTCTTACTTTGAGAAGTAAATGCGATATCATCAAAAAACTGTACAAGGTGTGAAGCAAAGCGAAGTTTGTTTGCAAATGGGATTGAGTAAATCAACGGTGAGTACGTACGCCTTAAAAACATGTGTAGTAAATGATTTTTCACCCCCACATATACAATGGAGTGTGAATTCAAATTATTCTTCGACATTTTAATTTCAGGTTGTGACACTTTTCGGAAATGAAGAAAAAATATTGGAATTGTTCAAGAAGAGGCCAAAATGTAAATGTAAAAAAGAGTGAATAGCCAATGTATTCTGAAGTTGATGAGGAACTTTTAAAATGGTTCTCTCAGCTGAGAAATAAAAATGTAACCATTAGCGGTGCTATTTTGCAGTCGAAGAATGAAGACTTAGGAAGGAAATTATCGAAAGTAGAAGAACCTAATGTTAGTAGGAGCTGAAACGAAAGATTAAAACGAAGACATAACATATCTAGCGAAAAAATTGTTGGATAATCTAATGCAGTCGATATGGACTGTGTGAAAGACTGGCTGCAAAATAAGTGGCCAGCAATTATTATAGAAGAAACTTTAATGATGAGGACATTTTCAATGGAGATAAAATCGGATTTTTCTATAAGTTCACACCTGACAGGACATTAAGATTCAAAGAAGGGAAATGTGAAGGTGGAAAGCTCACCAAAAAAAGAATAACTGTGCTTGTGGTGGCAAATTTAATTGAAACATAAGAAAGAAAGTTACTGGTAATTGGAAAATCTAAAAATCCTAGATGTTTCATGGATGTTGTACAGTTGCCAGTAAATTACAGATCCAACAAAGAAGCATGGATGACTTGAGAGATATTTGAGAATGAATTGCGAAAATGAGATGATGAATTACGCCCTGAAAAGCGAAATCATATTGTTAGTCGACAACTGCCCAGCTCATCTAGATGTTAAAAATTTGGACTGGATCAATTTGGTGTTCATACCCCCAAATACCAGTTCCACACTACAGCCAAGGGATCAGGGTGTTATCGATAGTTTGAAAAGCCATTATCGTCGTTTTCTTCTCTCAAATATGATACAATTTATTGACAGTGGCAAAGATAACTTCTCTGTTAACCTTTTGGTTGCAACAAACTACCTTCATATGGCATGGCGAAGGGTATCTAGACAAACAATTTCTAATTGTTTTCAACTTGGTGGTTTAGTAAAGGCTAAAGATAATTTGGATTCAGACGATGACTTTCCATTAGTAGAATAGCTGAAAACAATCCAACAGGATGATTATAATGATAGAAATATGCAAGACGACGATTTCGAACAATTTGTTCATATTGACGTCCAACTTGTGACTGTTGAATACTTGGATGATGATGCCATTATCGCTTCTGTGTCTTCTGCAGTTCTTACTGATGAGGAGCAGGAGGATGAGGAAGATAATGATGGAAATTTTGTGAGTATCGAATGTTTATCAGTTCCAACCACATCAGAAGTACTTCGACATATCGACATCGTTCGCCATTATCTTCAGTCGCAAAATACACCACAAGTTTTACTCGATCGACTAGCCGAAGTAAAATTAGATATTAATGATATTAATTCCATAAAATTGAAAGAAACTAAAATAAGCATTTTCTTTTTTTGTATTCTTAAAACCTTTGTACATATCTACCTATATTCTCTTGAAGAAAAATATTTATACACATATGTATATATACATGTAAGTTTCAATAAAAATTCCTAATTTCTGACAGGTTGTTTTATCATTTATCCTTTATAGCGAACTTCGCTTATAACGAACCGTTTTTGACGGACCTTTGAAGTTCCTTATAAGAGGACATTACTGTATTAGGAATGTATTTAAGAATTATTCGTCTTAGGATAAACACATAAACTAAAGAGTTAAATGGAAAATAATTCAGAAAATAAAAAGAGCTGATTCTCCAGTATTCAGGCAAATGGCAGAGATATCATAACTTCTACATATAACAGTATACAATCGCCTGGGTAGAGAATTCTGTAAAAACCTACAAGAATATTTTATCTCTCAATTCCAATACCACATTAAAAATATAAAAAACAACGGCGAACACAACATCTGAAAGGCTACAAAAAGTACGAAAGACCTGTACAATGAGAGCCTCTGATAAAACACACTAATTGGGAATGAGCTAACTATGATGAGAAAAAATCGAACTTATTTGCGAAATACTTGTCATAAGTATTAACCACAGATAATTCTTACTCAAGCAACAATGATATTGGAATTGAGTCTTGTATAGTGCCTGTCTAATGGCTCTTTTCATGAAACGTTCCAAACTCAAAGATATATTTTACGAGATCAAGAAGCTGAAAAATTAAAAAGCAGAAATGCAGAAATAATTAGTATAAAAAAATCAAACAAACCTGAATATGATGCGAGATCCTAAATGGCTATAAACATATTACCACTTTCAAAAAAAATGTTTGAGAAGCTTCTGTTTGAAAGATAGAAGAAGGATATCGATCTACATAAACTTCTACCAAACCATCAATTAAGATTTAGAGAAAACTATTCAATAATACCCCATATAATAAACAACATTTCAACAAGACTCGACAAAAAAATACTGCACTGTTATATTTCTCAAGCTTTCGACAAAGTTTGCTATAATGGATTTCTCTTCAAATTGAAAAAACTTCTTTTACACTCCTACTATATGATTCTGAAATTATACCTATACTATCGATACTCTGCTGTAAAATTTGAAGATGCTCTATTTAACCTAGTTGAAATCAAAGCAGGGGCTCCACATGGAAATATAATGAGTCCACTCCTTTATCTGATTTATACATCCGACATTCCAAAACTAAAACACTACATAAGCCACTTCTGCAGATGACATAGCGACAATGACATCCCATTAGCGACAGCTTTCAAAAACCTTCAAGAACATCTGAATGAACTGGAACGATGGTTCTGAAGTTGGCCTCTTACCATCAACGCAACTGAACAGTAAGTACATTAAATTTTAAAATAAGACAAAATTGAACAGTTTAACTAGAGTAGAATTTATAAATGGTCTACTTTTATCTACTGGTGTAATTTAACTATCCATATAAGAGTAAAAACATAGCCAACATCATTGTATTCATATTCACATTACCTAATCATTAACTGGCATATTTGTGAAGTTTTAATTCCCTATAGTAAATCTTCTTGAAACTTATGTATTGTAAGAGAAACTCAAAATGACTCTTCAAAATTCAGAATAGAGAGGGAGAAGTATATTGACCGATATTGGTTAGTTATATTTCAATTGTTCTTACCCATAAATTATATAATACTTTAATATGATCAGGTAATTATTCAAAATGCAAGAAAGAATAATGAAAATATCACTTACACATTAGTATTCGCACTATAACATTTTTAGCATGGAACTGTCATCGAATTGAGTCATACTACACTGTATCAAGTTTTTAAGGTGTTATCTAACCTGATTGTATGGGAGCTATTTCTATATGCAGCAAAACATATCAGACAACAGCACCTATTGTTTTGATAAGCGAGGTTATTTGAACGAATGATATTTTCAATTGCATGAATTCTATACAGAATTTCGAACTAAGATGCATAAATAATTGCTCATTCCAATTTTTGACGAACAAACTGTATAATTAAACAAAATGAACGTTGATGAACGATTTCTTAACTCCGAGAGTACTGTTTCAGTTTAAAGCCTGGGCGAGATGTTATCGTATTGACAGATGTTATCGTACTGACAGATGGAGGCGACAAACTTTGTTATATTATATATGTGGACATTTTTATCGAATTATCATTGTATTTTGCAAAATTCGAGAGGTAGATTTTGATATTGAATCTGAATAATATTATAATTATAATATTGCTAAGTTAGAGTTTCACTTTAATTGAATAATACACATATACAAGTATCCCAGAAATCAACGTCAAGCCGGAAATGGGTGACGAGGCAAGTCGTACTGGTTATCAGAAAAATATAGAAAAATATGTGACATGCTTTCAAAATGATAGGGATTTAAAAAAAATCTAAAATTTCTACACCTTGTCGCGTCTTTTTACTCCTGTTGCCACAAATCTTTACTTTTTCCAAATATTATTTTCGTTGTGTAACCCTAAATAATGCTTCTCTGAACTACTATCCATAAAAAAAATTTCAAAATAAATAGTTTGCCCTGTTTAAACTGACTGTACTGAAAAAAATTGTATTACGCGAGTTTGGAAAGTGTCGCCAAAATATGGCGCATTTAGTAAGGATACCAAAATAGTATGACACTTGATAAATTCTTGCTGAAATTGTAGACATCTTTGGAAATAATCCCGTTTTTAACAAATTTATCCAACTCAGTTGAAAATTATTCTAATATGCCATTTTAAGACGCGTTTGAAATTAAACTCAGTGAATTCTTTAAGTTTTCAATTTAATTAAAATTTAGCAGGAAGTTGATCATTTACGGCAGCATGCAGCTCATTATGCTGCCACAGTAAAAGAATTATCACAGCAAATGTTCGAAATGTTAAAAATCAGCTGCAATGCAAGCTCTACATCTCCTTAAAAATGATATGATAATAAGACGAGCGTATCTTCTTGATGCAATGTCTTCAGCGGTTTCTGAAAGTCTGCACCGTAGCTCGTCCAAATCTTGGATCGGTTTGGAATACACTTTCGCCCTTATCGTACCCCAGTAAGAGAAATCTATTAGGTTCAAATCGGGTGAACGAGCAGACCACGAAATCGTATCACCCCGCTCAATCCACCTATCGGAGTATCCTTGATTGAGGAATTCTCTTACCGTGGCAGCATTATGCGCTGGGCAGCCATCTTGGATGTACCACATGCTGACGTAAATGTGCAGTGTAACTTCCTTGTGAATCTTAATTTAATTAAAAACTTATGGAATTCACTGAATTTCATTTCAAATGTACTTTAAAGGAGCACACTAGAATAATTTTTAACTAAGGTAGATAAATTTGATAAAAATGGAATTATTTCCAAAGAAAAAATTGTCTACAATTTCACCAAGAATTTACCAATTTGTATTCCTAACTAAATGCGTCAATTTTTGACGTCACTTTTCAAACTCGCATAGTACAATTTTTTTCAGTACAGTCAGAGTAAATTGAGTAAAATTTTCATTTTGAAATTTTTTTTGGGAAAAATGTGTTTTTTTCATCCAAGCTGTACCAGCTAGTTTTGAAATTTTGTTAATAAGTTAGAGAAGCATTATTCAGTGTTACATAACAAAAAAAATTCGGAAAAAGTGAAGATTTGTGGCAACAGAAGTGAAAAAAACCGATACAGGGTGTGAAATTTCAAAATTTTTTTAAATGCTTATCATTTTTAAAGCGTGCCACATAAATTTCTTTCAATTTTTCTGATTACCAGTAAGACTTACACATTATTGAGAATTGCTCACATGACGCGCTTTATTCACATCTTCAAATGCTTATAAACAACTGAAGTTAGAATTATATTAACTTGAAACGGTATAAAGGAAAATATTCTATAATGGGCATAGGTGCCTATTTTATATTGAATAATTATCAACGAATATTTACTTGTGAACAAAGCATACTTTCTGATATAATATTTCAATAACTGCAAACAAATCTGTTTGAAATTTCTAAAATGAAAATATATAATATTTCAAAATCTAGAGAAATGAAATTTCTGGCGGTAGGAAAGGTGCAGAAATTTTCGTCATAGACTGAAAATTTCTCACGATCGAGATAAACACGCGGTATCAAGTTGAAACGGCTGCATGATCCATTAAGTGACAATTACTACGTGGCAGATACATTCTCATTTATTTCTTATTTGAATAGTGAACTGTCATACCTGTAGAGTTTTAAATTACTTATATCTGAAATGTTTCTAGATGTATATTTCTATGATTGGATTATATTTTAAATAACTATTATTCAAAATTTTAACCTGCCTGATGATCCTACTGTGATAGCGAAACAATTGTTGCAAACATAACAATTAAAATTGTGAAAATCAGAATAACCTTATTAAAATGTTATTTAATATGGATTTTCACCAAGTGAGGACTGATTCAATTGAATATCCAGTAAGTAACCCCCACACGTCTTCATATTGATCTTCATTCTGGATATGAAAGTATATAATAGCTAATTTGAAATAACATCACATAAAATGGATAAAAAAAGGATTATTTCTTTTTATTATGAATCTAACAAAGGATAAGGATTCTTGTTCTTGTATCTTCTGAAATAGATTGTAGGGTAATCATACATATCCATTATCAATGTCGAACAAAAATGTGAGGTTTGATATCTTTCGGCTCATAACAAATTTCGAAATAATTTTCTTGAGTTTTTATTGCTCAAACTGATGATTATGCATCCACTGTTCATTGAGGCATAAAATTGATCAGAAACCATTGAAAGCATACAACATTCAGGGGAGATTTCAAAAACTCGATACTTATCATGCAATTAAAATTAGGAAAAAAGTTTTTTTCAAATTTCAGACTTTCCAGGTTTCTTTCGTAATTCCTTTTTGTTTTGAATTGAGCTGGCTTGTACTTCAACTTCAAATATTTCAAGTTTTTTCATTCATGAGTTGCGTATTGTCGATCAGAAATAACTTTATCGAAAACATATTATTCGAAATATTGAAAATTTCTGTTTTCAGGCGTTCAAACATCAAATTTGTGAAGAATATTTCAAGTAAAGCTGAAGAAAAATTGTCATTGAACAGGAGATAATATTTAGCTGGACCAAAATTGGATTCGATTCTCTTAATAGATACGTTTGTTATTATTCTTGGACAATATGAAGCACTGTTAAAAGATCTACATGCAAGCAAAATATGTGGTTATTATGAATTATGTTTATGTTATGTGCATAACCTAGTTGAACAATAACATATAATATATGTTATTGTTCTTAGCGTTGTTTACTGCAACATATTATGTTGTTACACATGTTGTTCTGAACAAAATATCGCTTCTAATCACTCTAGTTGAACGCCTCAGTTTGAATGTTAGTTACTTTATTGATTAATAAGCAGTTCTTCCTATTTGTTGATTAGTTCCCCACAAATTCACCGAATTACTGAACTGTTCCTAATATAGAAATACTCTATGAAGAAATGACCTTCAATCGAAAAGATAACTGAGTGAAACCCGAGAATCCAACTGATAAAATGACCCTGGATTCATCAATTCGTTGGAGTGCAAACGCTGCATTATTGAAAGTTACAGATTAGAGAATGTTTCATTCCAATACATTAAACTCTATAGCAAATATGATATGGGAAGTATTGGCAGAAGACAACTTCATATTTTGTCGCGTAGAGATCTGATCTCCATGTAAAACTGCCTCCTATGGCAGTTGGAAACCCTAATATTACAAACTGGAAGTGGTGGGGTATGATAGCTCAAATGGAAGTTTTTTTAAAATTCTATATCAGGGTATTCCACATGAAAAAACATACTGAAGTGATTGTAGAAAACATATAGCCATACGTTTTCAATGGGATGATCTGGTAAAACTGCTGGCCATGAAATGGTTGTCACTTGGTGTTCTTGCATCCAAGCTTGAGTATAGGCTGAAGTATGGCTTCTTGCATTATCCTGCTGCAAACGCCACCCCTCTGGATATAAGAAAATCTTTTAGAATGCCCCAATACTTGTCACTATTAATGGTACCATCAACTATACAGAGAGGCGTAGCAGCATCACGCTGAGATATTGCCCCCCAAACTATTATTTTGATGGTAAATTTGAAAATTTGAATGGTAACAGGTTGTTTTGATAGAATTTTCAAGTGATTTCCAGCAAGTTGGAAACAACTTTCATCAGACATAAAAAAATCATTAAAATTATCTTCTTGAAAACATTGATAAAATTCTATCCTTCGTTCCTTTTATAAAAGTGCCTTTATAGGGATCTTTGTTTTGTTTCCTTGATATGTAGCCTGGTCTTTTCAGTGACATACGGACGGTTTCTGGACATACTTTTATATTTCGTTGATTTCCAAATCTGTTAGCCAATTTGCGAAACTCCAGGCGCGGATTGTGTCGTCCTATGGCCAATAAAGCGTTTAAATTGATTCCTTTAATCTTACGTGATCTTCCTGAAATTGATCTATGCTTGATATACATGCCATTTTTTATCCTCTTTATTGGCTCATATACAACACTTTTTTCCAGTTCAGTCAATTGCACTAAGTTTTCAACTTTTCGAAAACCTTTTCTACACAAATATTCTACCTGTTTTGTTTTTTCTAGTTACGTATACCTGTTGAGAATCAACAATATTTGACAAATAGTGTTGCCATGCAACTTTGGCCATAGCCGACTATCTGCACAACCTATTGTATACATTATTCCTGTCTTAGAATGTTCCAAAAAGAATTATATTAGAATTATGGAAATAATAAATTCCTAATACTTTATAGATTTATTCTACCTGGCAAGTAGGGTCTGATGAGCTTGACATTTGCCGGACTGAAACCGATGGACGAGAGCTTCTTCAACAGAATATCTTGATCGACAGTGTCGAAGACTGATAACTCAGTATACACTACATAAACCTAACTTCCACTATCCAAACATTCAGCAGTACACTGTGAGATTGTTGCCAAGGTTACAGTAGATCTTGCTTTGATAAATGAGTTCTGCCCTTTGGACAAATATGAGCTGGCTCTGAAATACATATCTCCAACAGTTCTTATGAAAATTGGATAAAATCGAAATTGGTCTGTAATTTTCAATCTGGCAAGTATACCCACCTCCTGAATACAGGGATCTTTCCACTTAGTCGAGAAGATACATATTATTACACTTAAACTAATAATATAATACAGGAGCTTAGCGAGCACGAAATTATAATCTGTTATCATCACCATCTGTTGTTTTGTTTGAAAATTTGGACATAATTGACTTTATTTCATCTTCACAGATAAAGGATACAAAAACTGGCGCAAGCTGAGTAAAAAAGTTATTGTATTACTATCATTACCATCATCTTCCGAAGGGGCTTCATTTCTTAAGGAAAATGCTCTGCGCACAAGTTGATAACATCTTGAGAATTTTCCTGGGAGGCACCGCTACTACACATTACACCGGCTATCCTAAAGTTCCTCCTCCTCTAACGGATGAACTTACAAAATGTATCAGGATTCAAATTTATTTTCTATTGAACATCAGCCCAGGAACCATCATATGTCGAAGATATCTCTGACTTGTCTAGTGTGCGCAAGCGAAAAAACTCCCTGTAATATCCAAAATTTCGGGTTAACATCCACCTCGAATGGTAGCAATTATTTATCTACGAAGGTTACATTTGATGGCGGAAGTGAACCATACAGGAATGTGGCAAGTAGCGTACGCGTGAGCCCTACCAGGAACATATCGAATGGCCTGTCATAGAAATAATCCGAGACATCAGTACAACCTAAATTCTTTATATGATCCCAATTTAAATTGATCAATAAACCCGAATAAATCTTCGAAGTTAGCTTTCTTGACTTCTTCAGTTTGTAGAACAAACCATTGGAAAATTAACCTGACGATTACGCGATGATTTCTTCAGTAGAATAGTGGATATTACGAATCCTCAAGAAGAAAGGGCACAACCGAAACATCAACAGCAGTACCCTCGAATACCAGATCCAGCATTCTATCATGTCCATTATAATCTGTTGTAATTTAAGAAGACTATAGAGATGATGCAAAAGCGTTGCCTTTGGACATCTCAATGAACTGTCCTTAAAATCAGGAACATTGAAATCACCTAAAATTGAAATTGTCTTATTCATAAATTTCACCTCAAAGGTAGAGGTCAAAGTTTTAAGCTGAAAGGCAGAAACGTCAGGTGTTATGTAGACCAAGCAAATGATAAAGCGTACTTGTTCTCTAAAGCTGCATAAGACGACATCTATCGAGGGGAGGTTGTTCTTTAAAAACTCGCTATCTTAAACTTTGAAAGTGATGGAGTTAAAAAAGTCAATGAAGACATCACTCCATGGAATCTACCAACATCACGAAACTGCCTGTCACAACGCACTATACTACAACCAGGTGGTCCTATTTATTCATTGAAAACAGATTCGCTAATCCACGTCTCACTTATATAAACGATGTCATAAATATGATTGCCCACAGATTTGAAAAATATTATTAACTTAGTATTAAGTCCTCTTCAGTTCTGATAACATAGCGAAGCACACGTACGAGCAGAAGAACCAGAATTACCGCGTATTTTAACTGAAATAAACTGGTACGAACTGGTTCTTCGAATTGGACCCAACTATAGTGGGAACCCCCTTTAGGTACCTCATTGGCAGATTTGTCTCCCCAGCAGCCAAGAGTGGATCTAATTCAGCCTTCACATACTTGAACACAGATACCTGTTGAGATGTTCTCTCAGGAGAAACTGATCATTGCACAAATTTTCTCAGGGATTTAATTTTCCTATACTTTTGTAAAAAAGTAGTGATATACGTCGAGGATGATAAGCGAACCCTAATAGGATGAGTCCGTCCTTCCTTCTTAGGGTCGAATTTTTCAAATCTAAACGGCTTAACATCCAATGGTGTTTACTTCCATTAAGAAACACTTATTCATTTTTGTTGGCCAATATAAACTACTGAACATCATATAAGTTTCCGCAGAGCACCTTTGGAGTCCTATATTTGGGGTTATTTGAAAAGTTTGGTGTATGCAAGATAATTGGCTACAGTATACTTTTCGAAATTGCTACGTTGTGTCATCAACTCTATGAAATCCTAAAAACTCTACCGTTTCAGTTAACTTAGCATATACCACCCTTGAATTTCACATATTCACACATTCTTCGGCTTATTCACTCATACAGTCCATTTGCTCATTACAAACTTTTGATGCGTACTCTTTAGTGGTTTTCTGTGAATGCCATGATAGACGGAAATCATATTTTATTTTTTTACCTCTTCAAAACTACCCTAGAAACTTAGAGGAACTTGAACTGTTGTTTCTGTTAGGATTTCTCGAATACAAATGTTTCTTGAAAGGTCGGTTATGTAATGGTTAACCCATATCATAACGCACAACCTTGCTGCGAAGATTTATGACCGGGAAAACCATAGAGATACATAAATCTTACTTTCGCCGAGTTGGAATGGTTTGTTGGACATTTGATATCAGCGAAGTAGAAAGCGGAGATTGATAATTACGTTCCGAAATTATTTTGTTCGTTAATACAAAAAAAACTATGTATGATACATCTAAATGCTCGATACCTAATGTTTCATCCAATTCTTTCAGCATGATAAGTTGAACATTAACAGTTTCGTACTGTGGAAAAACACGTACTAGTTCTGATTCAATTTTTTCATTCAAGATATGACAATTTTTTTGAGTCTCATAAGTGACTCATATCATTCAAATTTTAGCTGATGCTCTTGAACCGTTATAAACATATATAATTTTTTTTGTACATTTAGATAAATCACACTATACATCCCATTAGAAACATATAAAGTCCTGACATGAAGGTTGTAAAAGTCATCTATATATCTTTGTTATCGTGAAAAATCCTGTATTATTAAGGTATTTCAGAATGTCCTCATTTTTAATTTAAATTCACTCATCAAGAATGAATTAAAAATTGATTAATCTTTTGAAATAGAAAGAATAAAACTTACAGAAGGCCATTTGAGTCGGTCTTGAATTTTGGACTATTTTAAGTTTACCAATCAGTTCCTTCTAAGCTTACATTCACTTTGAATGTGTGGTTTTTTTACAGAAATCTTTTATATTTTTTGTGTACTTAAGTAGAATATCTTCTTTGTAACAAAATATTGTCACCTTTTATCTGGAATAAACGTGAATTCTATATTTTTCCATATCTTAAACGCTGAAAAAGTTCAAATTGAAAAAAACCTTTCAGAGTAATTCATCAGAATGATGTAAAAGCTATTAAAAGCGACTTCAAATATCTTCCCGCTCAAATAAAATTTGATGGGAGAATTTAATTAACGTTTCTGTAGCAATAAAGAGTTGTTTACTCACTCGAGTAACGAACGAAATCCAGTCTTATTGAAAAACTTAAGTCTTGTTTCATCGGTTGGAGTATTTAGGTTGATCTTGAAAAACTCTTTAAAACTGTTGAAAGTAATAATAGCCTCATAGTCTGCTTTTCGTATCTGGAAATCCAGGCTCTATTTGAAAATATGATTCATTTTTGTTTTATTACTGATACTTCATCGATATAGACCCTGAAGTAACTTCACTGAATAGAACTATGTAAATAAATTATATTCTTTGGGAAGTCCTTTAAGTGTGTTCATGTTTTTATAAGGCAAGTAGTATTTCTTAAAGATAAAACCAGAAACAAAATTTTGTCTCCTTTGAATATTTATTTATTAATTTTAATTACTTTCGTATATCTGTTGGGTTATTTATTTCATTTGACATTGTATATTGAGTTTTGATTATATACGTCTATTAAATGTGAGCGGTGCTTGCTTTAGACATTAATTTAATTCTAAAAGTTTTTTGAATAAAAAATTCTTTTGAAATTAAAATTGTAGAAGATAAACATATTTCAATTTGTTTTGATATTCAAGTTTTGTTATATTTCTTCTATCAAGTAAAAAGCCTTTCTATTTTATTTGATATAGAACTATGTATCTATTTGGAACAAAATTCACGACAAATTTTTGGTGGATGCTCTCATGGGATTTAAATAAAGCCAATATACATATACTCGTAGTTAATAAAATGAATTTGGAGTATTACTTCAAATTTTATAATATATATTAGATTTATAATACATGAACTAATATTTTTTCTAGGTTACAAACCGTGAATCTTTGGAATATGGAACGATTATTTTCAATCTTTATCCCGCAAATATTTTCATTTCAATTTCTCACGTCTTCGATATAAGAAGGGAATAAAATATATTCCAAATGTCAAACAAATTATGAATTTCCCCCTTTTATTGGATGATACTGTAATGTGGTGAAAATGCCTTCAATGGGTTTCAAAAGGACTTGGTGTTAAACGATTACATACGCCCTATGTTAAAATTCAGTTATGATACACAAGTTACTATGAGAAATCTGAGAAACCTATATACCTGATTCATATACATATATATATATATATATATATATATATATATATCCCTTTTGAAACCCATAAAGGTATTTTCACCACATTACAGTATCATTTCTTATAATTGTTCGAAGTTTCATTGGGTAAATTTAGTCTATATGCGATTACACACTCTTCTAAATAATTAAATGAATTGCGAATTTGAGTCTTCTCGGTGAATATTCTAATTTAGAATTAGAAATTGATATAAAAAATCTGAAAAACGTGCATGTATATATTGAAAATACATATATAATTTATATAAAAAAATTATTTTTCTTTTCATGATATCAACAATGTATCAAACATGTGAGTGCATCCGATCGTTTCTGAGATGTTTATTATCGAAATGATTAACATTTCAGTTTAATATTTAACATTAACAAAATGGATCAATTTACGCATGCAAAAACTGGGAAATATTGAAAACTTATTTTGAAATTGCAGAATCTTCTAGCAAAACTGTTAGAAATTTACGTGAAAAATCCAATAGAAATTGAATTCTATCTTTATCTGGTGAAAAAACCCGTTCACGTTCTCGTCTAGTAAGCACACCTGAAAACATTGCTGCTGTAGCCCAGAATGTCGCTGAACATTCAACAACAATGAATTGGTCGGCTTTCTAAGTGTGGATATACTAACAAATCAAAAATCAGAAAGTGAAATATCGGAAATATTTGAAATTAGTAGTGATATATTAATTTTGTGAAATCAAGAAATGAAATCGTGAATCTATTGTTTTCGATCAATGCTTATTTGAAAGATCTTCACGACGAGGTAAGAAAACACTATTTCCTTTTTTTACATTGTTAAATGAGTTTGTTCTGAGTGACCCTCTCGTAGCCTCAACAAGAAAGAGCGCCCTACATTTCTTGTCAGCTTTACTATGTCAATTCGACTATTGAACGATAGGGGCAAATGCAAAGTTTCTGATAGTTTGCTATTTTTCCTTTAGTATAAACACATTGATGGATCTATTCTCGAATAGGAACCGGAACGAAAGGCAAGTTTATTTAATCCTTTGCTAGAAGAAATAAGGTGCATTCAAGAAGCTCTGAATTTGTGGGCATATACACACATCGTCAAAAGTCGTGGCTCTCCCCTCCATCTAACAAGTTTCAACTTGTTGAACATAACATGACAATTTTCTGTGCGTGGAATCTTCACTACCTTATCACTTAAATGAAAACAATAAATCAGCAAAAAATGTTCCTTGTTCGGCAGAACACAGGTGTATTCGAAGTTAATCAGTTTTCAGCGAATAACGAGAGTTATAATATTGAGAATATTCCCTGGAAATTGCCAGGATATGCAAGTTTGACCGGGCAAGAATAGTAGCCCTACATCAAGAGCTTTGTCGAACCACCAGATTGCGCAACATTTGAATATTCCACGCACTTCAGTAAGGCCCTTGTCCTGGAAACCGGTAGCGCTGCCCGGAGACCGATGCCTGGTCGACCCAGAGTAACATCTGCAAGGGAATACCAGTATATCGCAAATTTTACTCGAAGGAATCGAACGGTATCTGTAACAGCCCTTCGAAATCATTTTTTGAGGACCTATAGACGGATAGTCTCAACCAGTACCATGAGGAGACGGTTGAATTTCTCAAATTAAAGGGTAAGAAGACCTTTAAGAGTATCTCGGCTATCACCTGGACATAGAGCTACCCGTCGGCAATAGGCAGAACACCACCAAGACTGCCTTTTACCTCAATGGCGCAACGTACTTTTTTCGGACGAGTCACGATTCGGTTTACAACGTGATAGTTGACGGTAAAGGGTTTGGAGAGGTCCAGACAGACTAGAGCGACTCAATTTCTCCCGGTAAGTTGTGTCCTTTCAAAGGCGGATCAATAATGTGCTGGGAGTATAATATTCGGTCGCCGTACCCCTCTTATTATCGTTGAACGAACAATGACTGGTGCCCTCTACATAGAAAACATCATTGAATCAATCATTGTTCCTCTGCGCAACGAATTTGGGGATAATTTCATTTATTAGGATGATAACTCCCCACCACACCGCACACGAAACGTTCAAATCATTCTTCAAGAGAACAATATCCAGAGAATGAACTGGCCATCAAACTCACCAGACATGAATCAATTTGAGCACGTATGGGATTACTTAGGAAGAGCAATATCCAATCTTCAAAACTCACCTTCAACTTTTCAGGAATTGAGTTTAGTCCTTCAGGACGAATGGAACGATATGCTTGAAAATTTCATTGACTTGATTCGTGGGATGCCAAGGCGTATTGGGCAGTTAATTGAAAGAAGAGGTGGTAAAAGGTACTATTGAATTTGGATTCAGTTGTGGAATAACTATAATTAATCAAATATAAATGATCGATAAATTCCGATTTTTTTTTTCATTTTTCCTATTTTGTCTCATCCTGCATAAAGCGAAGTGTAACAAACAAAAATTTTCTATCGAATATATTGAAAAATATGTTGAAATAGAGAAAAATATTCATCTCATTTCCAGAACATAGATCGTTTATTTTTCGCGAAACCTAGGGAGGGCAAGACTTTTGACGATGTGTGTATTTAGGAAATGTCAACACCGTTGCAGTGGGATTATATGGATCCTGAAATTGTTCAGTTGAGGTATTTTTGAAACAAACGTTTTGCTTTAGGTGATTGAAAAATTTCTTAGAAAGGGAATAATGATTACTGGCGATTTTAACAAAAATTGTCTGATGGATAGTAAAGGTTGAACATTAACTGAAATCTTATTTGAGATTTTTTGTTTCAAGAGAAGTTACTTCAAAGGTTCATAAATGAACAACAAGACGAAACTAATGACTATAAACTATATTTTCCCTCCTCTATTTGTACTAGCTTTTTCATATTTTTTTGTGAAGACTGTTTAGTACTTAAGAATATTTTTGCAAATGTATGCTCAATTTAAATACTCACCTGATGGAGTCACGGTATAAGGAAGCAATTATTGTGTGAACAATAAAATTATTTTTCAATTATAAAGTACAAGATAAGTTGTTGTCAAGTGAAAACTGAAACATTAATTAATTAATACTCTATTTCGTGAGTATATATATATATATATATATGTGAGTATTTGAATTATATATATATATATATATATATATATATATATATATATCTTTATATATATATATATATATATATATATATATATATATATATATATATATATATATATAATTTAAATATTTTAATATTAGCCTTCTACATATTTAATTTCAAAAAATTTCATTTGATAATTATAACTTCAGGAATTAAATTGAAATAATGTCATATAAGTACCACTTATATCCAACGACCTATAAAATAAACATTCATTATAAGATCATATAACAAAATCCAATAAATAAAAATTGTTAACCAAAATTCTATAAATTAAATATTTTCAATGGACAAAATTTTGTTTCTGCTGATCAATCTTATGAAAACAAATATCTTTCAAAAATGTTCAACATAATCTTAAGAATTTCATCATAAAACTATCTTACTTAGAATATTCGATATTATTGAATATCTAACTAAGTTACTTTCTATAAAATCTCAAGATATGTAAAAACATTACTGAAAAACAAGTTTTAAGAGAGACTTTGCTTCGTCAGTATTTAAATAATTCATATTCAATAAAATATAACATCAATCAACAACAAATATTTACTCACCCTTCAACAATTTAGAAAACTTCTGGTAAATGAATACTGAAAAATTTAAATATAAGGTTAAGTAACAAATAAATAATTCTGTGGTTTATCCTTCATCTAAAAGATTGAATGACAATTTAACGGCCTCTGTTATAACACAAGTACTGTCTGTATAAAGAATGTTAAGGAAACCAAATAATTATATATTATAAATAAATTAACATAAATAGAGGTTAATTCTTGATAAAAGTTATATAAAATTAAATATTTTAATATTAGCCTTCTTCATATTTGATTCTATCAAGAATAATCCTCTCTTTATGTAATTTTATTTATAATTATAATTATTTGGTTTCCTTAACATTCTTTATACAGACAGAGACCGTTAAATTGTCTTTCAATCTTTCAGATCAAGGGAAAACCATAGAATTATTTATTTGTAACTCAACCTTATATTACATTTAAATTTTTCAGTATTCATTTACCAAAAGTTTTCTAAATTGTTGAAGGGTGAGTAAATATTTGTTGTTGATTGATGTTATATTTTATTGAATATGAATTATTTAAATACTGACGAAGCAAAGTCTCTCTTAAAACTTGTTTTTCAGTAATGTTTTTACATATCTTGAGATTTTATAGAAAGTAACTTAGTTAGATATTCAATAATATCGAATATTCTAAGTAAGATAGTTTTATGATGAAATTCTTAAGATTATGTTGAACATTTTTGAAAGATATTTGTTTTCATAAGATTGATCAGCAGAAACAAAATTTTGTCTATTCAAAATATTCAATTTATAGAATTTTGGTTAACAACTTTTATTTATTGTATTTTGTTATATCATTTGGATGTCTCATAATGAATGTTTATTTTATATGTCGTTTGATATAAGTGGTACGTATATGACATTATTTCGATTGAATTCCTGAAGTTATAATTATTAAATATAATTTTTTGAAATTAAATATGTAGAAGGCAAATATTAAAATATTTAAGTAATTTTATATACCTTCTATCAAGAATTAACCTCCTATTAATGTTATATATATATATATATATATATATATATATATATATATATTGCAAATTTAAAAGATTGAAAAAGTTTTATAGTATTGTTAATAAAATGCTAATTTAGTTAAGACTTTTTCAGGACAAATGTCAATGAGATCTGTTGGTGCATACCAATAAAAGTTGTGTCATCAGATAAACTTCGAACATTTGTAGAATCATCTCGTATATTAAGTGAGGATGAAATTTCAAAGTGATGTAAGAGGAATATCATTGAATCTTGTATCTGCGGATTTGCCTCTTATTGTTCAGAATCCCATCCTTCAGGATGCTTTGATCCCAACAATTTCTCACTGGAAGAGTATCTTTTATAGCCTGTGTGTAACTCCAGGCGTTTCCTCACTGTCTTTTCCCATTAAGTGAAACCAACACTTACAGCAATGTTCTGTTCAGACACAGTTGGCAACAAAAGAGTCACATTTCATCATAAGTATTCGGCGCTTCTCGCAGTAAACTCATCATATCAACATTTTCGCTTCCTTTTTATGTCATATCCATTATTAGATATGATGAGGAACATTTTGCGGTTGTTTTTTCGCAGTTTCCTCTCCTTTATTGCGTCGGCAAAAGAAGAATTATATTTGTGATAAATCGTCCTTCCGTAGTAATTGTTTTTGCCGCTGAAACTGTAGCTCGATTCAGTTTTGTGTATAATTGCGTTCTTTCGACTGGCATAATCGATTACACACAGCTCAGCTCTTCGGTTCTCATAACATTTTCCGTGTTGCGTCAAAGCCATGCCAGTAAAAAACGAAACTTTCATTAGAAAATTCGAGATGATTTATGTTTGTGGAAAAATTTCTCCTGGATAAATTAAATATTGAAGGGAGGAAGCACGCTTGAAGATTTATCACATCAGAGAGTATGTAGGTGCCTACCCAAATAGTTACTCATAATAATTTTAAGAAAAAAAATCCATTATTTTATCGGTAAAAAGTAAAGTATCGATAAAAATATTTCAGATTTCTGTTCGTTGTCAAGGTGACACAATGATATAAATAAGAATACGCTGAACTTAACAAACTAACAGAAAGAACTATCGGGTGTTTTTTTAGAGTGATAGAATTTTAAATTGAAATGAAACGTACTTAAATTAAGATTGAAGCCAAATTTTTCTTTCATTTGAAAGGCAATTTCATGACATTTATGATCTGGGCGTCTAATTAATTGGACCATTTCTCGAAATAATGTTATCGCCAAATCTTTCTTTCAATAAATCAATTGTTACGGTAGCAGCATGAGGTGTAGCACCATCTTGTTGGAAGCAAAACACTTCTAGGTCGATACCATTCAAATTTTGAAACAAATAATCATTGATCATCGATCTTTAACAAGCAGCATTCACTGTAATATTAGCTCCATCATAGTTTTTGAATACATGTGGACCGATGATGCCTCCAGCGTGTAAAGCACACCATACAGTGCATTTTTCAGGATGCAATGGAACCTGCAGAACTTCTTGAGGATTGTTTTCACTCCATATACGATAATTTTGCTTGTTTACATAGCCATTCAACCAGAAATGAGCTTCATCACTAAACACAATTTCACGATAAAAAAAATGGATAAACTTCAAGCTGTTCTAGGGCCCAATCAGCAAACAAACGACGGTTATTATGGTCAAGTGGCTTTAGTTCTTGAACCAGTTGAATCTTGTATGGGTGTAGACCAAGATCTTCATGCAAAATTTACCATGTGGAGGATGAACAGAGTCCAACTTGTTGTGAACGTCGACGAATAGACAAATCTGGATTTTCATTAACACTATGATTTACAGCAGCTATATGTTCTTCTGTACGTACAGTTCTTTGTCTTGTTGTTGTTGCATCAAGTAGAGAAAATGTTGTCCGAAATCTTTTGATAGTTCGAAGATTAAGCTGCTCTGATGGACGATTATGTGAACCATAAACTTCACGAAGTGCTGTATACCTTTGGCGAATAGAACACTGATTTTCAAAATAAAGTTCAACAATTTGTAAACGTTGTTGGGGCGTGAGTTTTTCCATGATAATTTGTCAATGCTTAGTGAACAGAAATATCATAACAACATGGCTTCTACATCACAGTTATCCCTATCGAAAGTTCTATCACTCTAAAAAAAACACCCGATATAAGAAATGGTTTCAGAAAAAGTGAATATAGGAATGTTAAAATGATAATGGAAATTTTTTTAAAATTTTTAAAATATTTATATAATAATAATAGTAATAATAAGATAATGGAATCGTTAAATCCATAAAGAAACTCAGAACAGACCTTTCACGAGGAAAACCATGGCTTCAGAAATTAACAAGTAGTTAGCGAAACAACTGGATATAGAGGAAAAGTACTCAATATTGCAACCAAATCAATTGGATTGAATGCGTATGAATAGCCAACAATAGATAATGACTTAATTTTTCAATTTGTGAAATTCATGCAATGTTCTTTGGGTATTATTTATTTAGTAATTATTTCGTATATTTGCAGAATGTGCAATAACACTTTTTACAGCTTTATTTCTCAAGAATTTCCTCATTGTATACCATCTCCCGATTGATCTAGTGTTTCCATTTTGAAGTAGGGGTTATTTCGAGTTTGGTAACACTTCTGTCATTCGTGTTTTGATAGAAGGTTAGTTTAATATTTGACATTAACGTAAATTGGTCAATTTATGCTTAAACAAAACTTGAAAATATTAAAATCTTACTTCCAAATTGGCGAATCTCTATGCAAACTGTTAGAAATTTACGTGGAAAATTCAATAGAAATGAAATGGCCTCACGGAAATTTGTGCATCACATTGTTCGTTAAAACTGGATCGTTATTTGATGAAAAAACCCGTTCACGTTCTCGTTCAGTAAGCACCCCTGAAAATATGGCTGCTGGAGCCTATAATTTGACTGAACATCCATCAACATCAACTTGTCATCGTGCTCAAGAACTGAACAGTTCTCGCACCTCTCTGAGGAAAATTTTGCATAACCACCTCGGTGTGAAGGCTTACAAAGTTTAACTAGGGTACTTGTAACCATCCGATGCGTTTCCACTTTGTTCAATTGGCTAATGATAGCATGTCCGAAGATTAGCTTTTTACATAAAAATCATATTTAGCGATGAAGCTCATTTTCAACTCGGAGGACTATTTTTCGTGGGTATCTGTTAAAGCTTAGTGTTAAGCTCACCATCCAAAAACGATTGATGGCTTGAAACACTCCCCCCATGACATTGTAGCTTGATGAGCTGGGGGCGCTTGTTTTGACTAAGATATTCGTTTCATCCCGGTGAAATGGAGGATTAAGTCTTGATGCCTCAAGCAATGTCACTCGCGTCAGTAACTGGACCCGTGTGGTGGAAGCTCAACCGAATAGGGCCCTAGTTTCACCGTGAAGGAGAAATGGTGGGTTGAGCTGTGTTGTCCAACTAAGTGACAAGGGTGTCTTTCACAGCACAGGGCTTCACCCTTAAAAATAACGTATTCTATCCTATTGCAGTAAATCTGTGAATTTTTCTGTCTAATGGCCGAGTGCGTTATGTAGCATTCTGCTTTACCTCGGTAGGGTGGAAGCCCTTTGGAAGTATTCGTACAACCTGGCCACTCAATTGGTAATGGACTGGAGGGGGCAGTGGTTGAAAGTCCGCATGCTGGGTAAGAGAGCTATTTGATCTATCTGTTCGCAGAAACTCATGTTCCGGATATATTGAGAAGGGTTCAGGGTTTAGCGGGACTTGACGGTTCGACCAGCTTCGTCCTGAATCAGGATCAATTGCTAGACGTTTCTGGGATTTGTGGATCTCAATGATATGGCTTAGACTGTTGATGCCTGAAGCTAGGATCAATTGAAAGAATTCACAAGGGTTTGTGATTGACGGATTGACGGTGCTCGTACCAATTGAGGTATCAATCTGGGTCTGCGTTCGAGTGGGTGGATGAAAATCCCCTTCGGCGAGTGAGTTGCACAAAACAACTCCGGTACTGACACTGCAGAGCCAGTGGAGGTTGGATAGAGCTTCGCTGCTACCAGTCACGGTGTAGGTTCTTGTACTGAGACCGAAACTGGAAGCTTGTTGGGTTCAACTCTTTGGAGTGCTTCTCGTTAATGCGTGATGATAAGGCGTACCTTTATCACACTTTCTGCTTCCTGGGCAGATTGTGGAGACTGCTGAGTAGTCACTGGGTAAAAAAGCCACGCTCACATGCCAGTAACCAGTTTGTCATTCGTAAATGTCGAGGTTCAACTTTCTCAAGGAACATTTCACTCCAAAATATTCATCAGTTTTTTATTCATAGCCGACAAAATTTGCAAATTTGGAATGGCACACCCCTTACTTGATGTTTCTCGTATATTTTATGGTGCACTATGAATATATACTGAATTTTCGGTGTTGTTGATAGATTTCTAACTTTTTGCAATGGATAGGATCTTTTTGTCCTACGTCCAAGTTAAACCCTAAATGAATGTGCGCTTTACAGAATTGTCATCAAAATCGGGTTCAATAAACTTCATCATAAATTCAGCCCAATGTGGTCCAATTATGTTTGGAACCGAAGGAAAGTTGAATAAGATAGGGAGTGAAGTTTCAGGAAGTTTTTAATCAAAAAGCCTTTGATTCAATTAGATTCCGCACAAGTCGCTAGAGGTGTTATCGACTCACGCCTTTCTATGCACAGCATCACATTGCAAACTCGAAATTACATTCTCATCGAATTAGTTCTTTGAAGATCTCCTTCGGTTGTTTAATGAAAGTGCGCGAAATGTCTCATAAAAAATTTAATGATCCACAAGTTATCCCTAAGGTGTTGAGAAATTGTTTCAGATGAATTCAGAATATGACCAAAGATGATATTATATTGAAATTATGATTTCAGTAAGTTAATTTCCATGTATGCTTGATTCCGGTCGTATAAATAGACAAATATTGCGTGTTCACAAACAAATTCTTACTAATATTCAATTTGGAACCAAAATCAAACTCCGTTTTTTTTAGTTTCTCCTCTGAGAATGACGAAGCAGATTTCGTAATTTCAAATAAACATATATACAGGGTGTCTACTTTTAAAAGGGCCAAACTTCAAGGGAAGATCATATAAATTATTTGATACAAAAAATGCCATAAAACCCAGGGTTGAAAGGTTGATGGTTATTCTTCAATTTACTATTTCTTGTTTTCAAGATATATGGGGTGTTTTTTTAGAGTGATAGAACTTCAAATTGAAATAAAACACATTTAAATTAAGATTGAAGGCAAATTCTTTTATTTGAAAGATAATCTGCAATGACAACTGACAACTGCAATAATTACAGGTGCATATCAGTCACTAGTACTATGAGTCGGCTTTATGGAAAAGTGCTGAAAACATTAATTGAGGAAGAATATGGCCCCTACGAACTTGAGGAACAGGCTGGCTTTAGAGCAGGACGTTCCTGCACAGACCACATATACACATTAACACAACTGAATGAAAAAGAAGTGGCTCGTGGGCGAGACGTACATCTGGTGTTTGTGGACCTTACTAAAGCTTATGATAATGTGCCCATAAGTAGGCTCTGGAATGTATTGGAACAAACTTCAATAAACAGCACACTCATAGAGGCCGTACAAGCTTTCTATAAGGATTCAACATCCAAAGTCAAAGTGGGAAATGAAATCTCCGATGGCTTCCCTGTCACGAAAGGATTGCGACAAGGCGATAGTCTCTCTCCAACTCTATTTAAAATCTACCTAGACCGAGCACTCAAAACCTGGCGAAGATCATGCAAAGATATGGTATTCCTATTAGCGACGGAAATACGCTATACACACTGCATTTTGCAGATGAACAGGTCATATTTGCTCAGGACAAAGACGATATTGAGTCATGACCCGAAAGCTTATGGAAGAATACGACAAGTGGGGACTCACAGTGAATATGTCAAAAACCCAGTATATGTGCGTTGGAGGAGAGAATGAAGATCTGATGTTGGAAGGAGGATTGAAGATCAAATCCTGCGAAGACTACGTACACCTTGGAACTGTAATTAACCAGAATGGAAGGACTGATAAGGAAATTCAACAAAGAATAAATAAGGGTAGGAAAATAATCGGAGCATTGAATTCAATATTGTGGTCAAAAGAAATCTCTAAACAACATAAACGAGATATTTACAACGTTACCCTAAGGAGTGCTGTATTGTACGGTTGCGAGGCCTGGCAGTTGAGTGTGTTACAACAGAATCGTCTCCTGGCCTTAGAGATGGATTTCTGGAGAAGGTCAGCTGAAATCTCTAGAATACAGAGAGTACGCAATGAACGTCTAAAAGAGATTATGGGTGCCGAAACAACAATAATAGATGACATCAAAAAGGCACAACTTACTTGGTATGGACATGTACAGAGGATGCAAGACGAACGTATTCCCAAACAAATGTTGAACTGGATACCCCCTGAACGACTAAAAAGAGGCAGACCAAAAATAACTTGGATACAGGGAATATATAGATATATATATATATATATATATATATATATATATATATATATATATTTATATATATATATATATATAAGATAATTTTATGATATTTATGTTTTAAAAATAATTTCCGACATATATCCACCACGACTAGCTCTGAGGAACCGCATTCGACCAGAACAATTTTGGACCACTTTTTGAGTAATTCAGGCCTTATTTCATCAATAGCACGAGTTATTTTAGTTTCCAAAGCGTCTATTGTTTCTGGTTTATTAGCATAAACCAATGACTTGATATAACCCCAAAGAAAATAATCCAATAGAGTTATGTCGAATGATCTTGGGGGCCAATTAATTGGACCATTTCTCGAAATATTGTTATCGCTAAACCCTCCTTTCAATAAATCAATTGTTACGGTAGCAGCATGAGGTGTAGCACCATCTTGTTGAAACCAAAACATTTCTGGGTCGATACCACTCAAATTTTGAAACAAATAATCATTGATCATTGATCTGTAACGAGCACCATTCACTGTAACATTAGCTCCAGCATCGTTTTTAACAAAATATGGACCGATGATGCCCCCAGCGTGTAAAACAAACCATACAGTGCATTTTTCAGGATGTAATGGAACCTGCAGATTTTCTTGAGCATTGTTTTCACTCCATATATGGCAATTTTGCTTGTTTACATAGCCGTTCATCCAGAAATGAGCTTCATCACTAAATACAATTTTAGGATAAAAAAGTGGATCAACTTCAAGCTGTTCTAGGGCCCAATCAGCAAACAAACGACGCTTATTATAGTTAAGTGGCTTTAGTTCTTGAACCAGTTGGATCTTGTATGGATGTAGACCAAGATCTTTACGCAAAATTTTCCATGTGGTGGATACACAGAGTCAAACTTGTTGTTAAAGTCGACGAATAGACACTTCTGGATCATAATTAACACTATGAATTACAGCAGCGATATTTTCTTCTGCACGTACAGTTCTTTGTCTTGTTGTCGTTCCATCGAATAAAGAAAATGTTGTCCGGATGTTGACGAATAAGCTGCTATGATGGACGATTATGTAAACCATAAATTTCACGAAGTGCTCTTTAAGTTTGGTGAATGGAACACTGATTTTGAAAAATTATTCCAACCTGAATAAGTTAGGAGAGTGGGGGGCGATGGGATATTATGGACTTATGAGGTCACTTTAACGAAATCGCTATGTGTGAAAAAGAGAAAACCTCCATGCGACTATTGTTTCTCATTTCCAACATGAGTTAAGTGTCAACGTGTGGTAGGGAGTCATGAGAGGTGAACTTTTCGGACCAGTAATACTTCTCGATCGCCTCAGCGCTGCCATCGACTGGAAAGTACGGTCCAGTAAGATGGTCACCAAGGAGCCCCGACCTTACGCCTTTGGATTTTTATGTCTGCAACATCTTGAAAGAAAAAGTATATCAAATTCGCGTTCAGACTCGAGAAGATCTGATCGAAAGGACAACATTGTGTCTTGCAGAAATGCATCAGAAACGTTGTGAACTCCGCAGTGTCGTAGATTCAGTGCGAAAACGATGTGTGAAATGCATTGAACAAAGCGGTGGATATTTAGAAGAATTGTTATAAGTAGTAGTAGTCCGTTTTCTTTAAATTTTTTCATAAAAGCTTAATTAATGAAATTTAGTTTTTTAATATCAAGTGGGGTTATTATAATTTTCACAAATTTTTATTTTTATTTAATACAACAACAATATTTGTTTCGCTATATACTTAATATAGATTGTCATCAAGTGAAAACTCATTCAATGAAGTATTCAGTTTATTCGATTGAATTATTTCGATTGGATTGATGAAGTCATGATTTCCATGAGAATTACTCCAACATTTATATAAAGAGCTTCAAGATAGAGCAAATTTGGGTTTGGAATATTTCAACATTTCGTTGTTATCTTCTTAGCTGTGTTATTATAGCTGAGGACAAGCAGCTAGAACAAAAGTTGATATGTCATTCGAAAGCACACTAAATGAGGTATTTTTTGGTGAAAAAAACATATGGACATATTTTCTTTTCACAAGAAAATACACAGAAATACTTCTCGTCATCTTATGTTAATGGATTATCTGAAAAAAGTGCTAAATATTTGAAAAATAGTTTCAGTTACAACGCAGCTTTTAAAACCATCAATAACCTTAGTACTAAAATAAAACACAATAAGGATCGAACAAATAAAGAAAATAAATCTGAAGTCTACAAGTTGACTTGAAATGATTCCCCTTTAGTTTACATTGGCCAGACAGTTAGATCATTCAAGAAAAGAATCCAAAAACACCAAAGTAGTTACGTATCAGATTCCATACATTCGACATATGCTGATCATCTGTAGGAATTCAGGCATAATTTCAACCATAACTATGAAATTATCCACGTCCAAAGCAAAAGTTTTAGATTAACACTTCTAGAATTTTTTGAAATCAACAGGTACAATGCACGTAAATTCCTTTTGAATGAACAAACAGATGTTGACAAGTCTTCATTACTGAATATATTTCCCAAATGGCATTTTTAGCAGCAAATTTCAATAAACACCTTGATTTTTCATGAATTGTTCTTCCATGAATTTTTCACGTACTCAAAATTGTATTTAAACTCGGTTACACTGGACACCATCAGAGAAAGAATGTAGATACCCGAATAAGACACATCGTGGTGAAACAATTGTTGTATTATTACAATTTTCTGTAAACTAAAATACTGTCTCTTATATATTTTTTTATTGAAATAAGTTTCCACCAAGTAAAGATCGAATCAAACAGGGTGTAATTGTTGCTGTAGATTTTGTAGCTTTTTATCCTCTGCTTGCTTTAGTTTTCAGTTTTCGAATTTCCATTTGGAATGATCACTCTCGTCTTTATCAGTAGCAGAACCGTTTATTGGGAAAATCATTTATTCCTAAGTTTGGGCAATGGACTTCTTTGACAACTTTCTGTCTGGACTTAGGAGTTCTGCGACGTCATACTCTAAAACAGACAAATGCAAGAACGTGAGTTTGCAAAGGAAGGGAGTTTCAATTAATCTATTTTTGAATGAGACATCCTTGGTTCCGCTCTCTGGAAAACGGCAAAGGTAAAAGTTCCTAGGAAGGAACGTAGAAAGTTTTATACTCGCCTATTTTCCTTGATATCGAAAATAACAATAGAGCTGATAAAGTCCGTAACTTTCCAGCATCTTACCTTTGAATCCCTCTGCATTTATGGCTGTGATTAAGATGAAACCGTGGTTATGACGAAGTTTTATTTTCAAGTGGAAATGTTTACGAATTAGCTGCAATTCGCTGCCGTGTTGGACGGAAAATATAACCATAAAAGTATACAGCGATATATACATCGCGTAATGACGTAATCGGAGTAAAAACTCTCAACGGGGCACTAGGATGTGAAACTGTGGAGCGAGTACGCGAAATGCAGGGTTGAATTAGACTGCTTTTATTGCCCGTCAAATATACTGCTTTGAGAGTGGAAGAGTTGTATAATTCAGTTGATTAGTAAATCACGTGCATTGTTTGCATTTTTTATTTTCTTTCGCATGAATTATATGGAAAAATTCGATCTGAGTAAGTGAATTAATAATCTTAGAACAATAAGCAATAAAGTATCATCCATTAGATGGGTAGATATATTAGGACTAGAGGTAAGTTCGTGCGATTTTAATACGGAATATCGATACTAGTATTTTATTCCACTTCTTCATCCAGCAACACCTTCAATTCGAAAAACAAAGTTTCTGTGTGTTCTAAAATGTAAAATTTTTCACCGAATATTGTATTTTTGTTTGGAGATTTACTTCATCGCTCCAAAATGAAGAAAAAGGCTGTAGAAAGTTATTGTATTTTAGTGGATGTTAATGGTGATAGCTGAACGAACGTGTCAGAAGTCGTTTGACCAATTGAAAAGTGGTGTTTGGATTTGGAAGACGAAGAACGATCCGGAGCGCCCCAAAACTTTAAGGATGAAGAATTAGAGGCAAGGCTCGATGAATATCCATTACAAACGCAAGAGTAACTCACATAAACACTTGGAGTCACCCAGTCATCCATTTGCCACCGTTTAAGAGCAATAGAAATGATCCGAAAGGTAGGAAATTGGCTGTTGTATGAACCGAAACCAAGAGACGTCGAAAGCCGTGTTTTCACGTATGGATAACTGCTCAAACGGAAAAAACGAAAGAAGTTTCTTCATCGAATTATGACTGGCGATGAAATGTGGATCCATTAAGATAATCTAAAACGTATTAATGCCTCATCATTAACTGTCAAGCCGTATATTCATGTGCAGATGATCATGATGTGTATTTGGCGGGACCAGCTGGGTGTGGCGTACTATGAGCTGCTAAAATTGAACGAAAGGATCAGAATTTATGCGTTTGAGTTGAAAATTGCAAGAGAAACTGCCGCAATACGCCGACAGACATTTTGCAGCATGAAAATGCACGGCCACATGTTGCGTCACCCGTTAAAATGTACTTAGAAAAGCTCAAATGGAAAGTTTTACCCTACTCGCCGTATAGCCCAGAGGTTCCTCCTTCCCATTACCATCTCTTTCGATCGATGTAACAAGGATTAGCTGACTAGCACTTCTCCAATTACGATTATGTCAAAAAATGTATCGATGCATGAATAGCGGATAAAGAGCCGACCTGTTCCCGCAATGATTTCTGTCAATTAGCAGAAGGATAGAAAAAATTAGTGGCTAGCGATGAACAATACTTTGAACTTTGAATGTATAACCAATTTTTCAACATAAAGCTTCTTGGTAGTTTGCATCCATATTGTTGCCCAAAATCCCCTTAGTAAACTAACAAATGAGTTCCATGCTCTGTGAGCTTCTCTGTAAAATTAAAGTCATCCAGCAATTTTCTGATTTGTGGTCCAATAAAAATGCCTTCCTTTAATTTGTCATCACTCAACTTGGGAAATATTCTTTCAAGTATTTGAATCTATCACCATCGTTATTCATAGTCTTCACAACGTTTTTCATTAGCCTAAGTTTAATGTGAATAGTGAAGAGGAAAAGAAGGACAGTTTTAGGGTCTACAAGAGGTCTAAACTTAACATTTTGAGATCTCAGTTGAAATACACTTCTTTTCGGCCAAATTTTTGTTATATGATGCTGATTTACTGCACGACTGTCCTATAGACAAAGGAAACAGCAATATTTTGTAAATCATTACTCAAGCCCCACTAAAATTCATACAACTTTTAATTCATCACATATCTGCCATTTATACGTGTGTTTTGTTTATTTTATCCAAAAGAATGCGCATATTTTCATAATTTTCTTTTATCGTCACTGAATGTGGAACTGGTATAAAGGGTTATATACATATTATTTCCATTATGCAATAACACAGCTTGAAATGTATTTAGACAAATCTATAACGTCACTCAGAGGGGAAATGCTTAATACCAAGTCCCTACATTAAACCATCAATATCGTTATTTTACACAACGAATTTTCCATACTGTTAATTGCAGAGAACGGGCCATTTCTGTTTCTGAAATATCGTTATTTTCATTTAACTCACTTTGAACAATTGTATGTGGCTCGCTGGAACTGGGACCTAGAACAAAGTATGGTGCACTATTCTTCGGAGCTGCCTATATATGCGTTATTAATTGTCTTAAAAGCCGCGTTATAACAACTTTTGTTAATATTAATAATTCTGTGTAGTGTCCTCTTTTATGATTGGGTACACGAGATATAATGCCATTTTATTTTGTTCATTGATAACATTTTGTCTATAAGAAAGGGGTTGTAACCGTTGTTTGACGCTAGACAAGGTGGTATCCAACAAACAAACAAAAATTGCATTAAATCTCGTGTACGCAATCATAAAAGAGGACAATACACAGAAATATTTTTCGTATCTTATGTCAATGGATTATCTGAAAATATTGCTAAATATTTCGAAAGTTGTTTCAATTATAACACGGCAAGACTATTAATAACCTTAGTACCTATATAAAAAGCAATAAAAATCGAACAAATAAAGAAAATAAATCCGGAGTCTACAAGTTGACTTGCAAAGATTGTACTTTAGTATACATTGGCCAGACTGGTAGATCATTCAAGAAACATGTGCAAGAACACCAAAGGGGTTATATATCCGATTCTGTACATTCGACATATGCTAATCATCTTAAAGAATTCAGGCATAATTTCAACAATGATTATGAAATTATTCACGTTGAAAGCGAAAGTTCTAGATTAACACTTTTAGAATTTTTTGAAATCAACAGGTATTATGCCCGTAAAATCCTATTGAACGAACAAACAGATGTTGATAAGTGTCTATTACTGAATATCTTTCCTTAATGGCATTTTTAGCGGCAAACTCCAATAAACACCTAGAGTTTTTATGACTCGTGCTTCCATTATTTGGTCACGTACCTAACAATGTATTTAAACCCGGTTACACTGAATACCACCAGACAGTACAATGTAATACCTGAAGAAGCCACATTGGTGGAACAATTGTTATAATAGTACAAACATTTTTGTGGAAATAAATTATTATCTCATATACATTTTTTAATTAAAAGAGTTTCCACCAAGTAAAGACCGAATCAATCAAATATTTATTCCATATTCCATAAATGCATTTTTTGAGCTGAAAAGGCTGATCGAATTTATTTTTACTCCCAATATATATACTCTGTGCTATAAATGAAAGATACTTATAAGAAGAGTGATCTACATCCATTGATGATGTGCATTCTGTTGTAATAAGTTTTGAGTAATTAGTACTCATTGAACCTGACGTCACGTGAATGAGGATATTCCACCTGCTTTCGATTTTAATTTGGTGCTAAATGTAATCCGAAACATAATTCAATGGGAAAATTGAGAGGATTGCTTGTCTTCGGTCAATTCATGAGTTTACTCATCTATCAGGAAACTCTACATAACTGCCGGTTCACCAGTTTCTCTTCAGACCTTTCCGCATTTTCTTGGCTCTTCAAATATTTACGTGCTAAAGAGGAAAAGCGTTGGGGTTGCGTGCGGTGGTCCACACATTTGCCATACACCTGTGGTCCATTTAGTGATTTATTAACAAGTTCTAACAACCCTTCTCGCTGCTTCTGACAGCCAGGATGATATACGAGGTAATAAGATGTCTCTTCTGGAGGCAGTGAATCAACAACACAGTACGATACAGTCCGAAGAAAAACTACGAATTGTCGTGCGTCTTTGATTTATGCGGTTGTTTTTCCATGAACAATTCATGACGTTTCCAGTTTACCAGGTTTTCCTGCCGGAAAGTTCCTAAAGTTATGGTCAAATTTTTCGCGTTCAAACTTCGCATTCAAATAAAGGGAGGAATTAATAATAAGTACTCACCATATGCATGGTGCAATTTTGGTTTATTATTTTCTCTAAAAAGTATTCTTTGATCAACAAATAAATGAAGTGTCAACCCTCAAAACTTTATTGAACTTACAAAGTAATTCGGTCTGTTTTCGAAAGATGGTTCCAAAAACATAAAGTTTTTAAATAATGTCAGCTAATTGCCGCGGTTTTTGACAGATTAAACATCTGCCGATAACATCTAGTTGAATATTTTTGAGTTCCTAATAAAATTTGTTTTGTTACGCTGTTGACAATGTCAGATTTTTGATAATTGAACTGAATTTGCAGGAAGTTTTAATTTTTATTGTAACTGAAGGAAGAGTGCAGTGGAAGCTCATCGTATGCTTATGGCAGCTTATGGTGACAATGCTCTAACTGACTAGTCGTGTAGATAATGGTTTCGGCGTTTCAAAAGTGGTGTTTTCAGCGTTGGAGATAGACAGCCAGAAAAATTCGAAGACGATGGATTACAGACATAAATCGATTAACATCCAAGTCTAACGCAAGACGAGTTTGCAACTTTGTTAGGGGTCATCCAACAAGCAGTATCTGTACGTTTGAAATATATGGGCTTGATTCAAAAGCAGTGCAATTTGGTTCTTTATTAATTAAAACCAAGAGATCTAGAGAGGAGTTTATTTTGTTGTGAGCAGCTGCTTTAAAGGCAAAAAACAAAGGGCTTTTTACATCAGGTAGTGGCTGTTGACGAGAAGTGAATCTTCTTAGACAACTCCAAGAAAAAAAATACTACGCTCTGCCCAGCAGATCTTTGACATCGAGCTCAACATCAACATCAATGCTGAACATCAATGGTTCAAGAGTTATGTTGTGTATCTGGTGGGACCAATGGACCATTTTGTATTACTAGCTGTTAAAACCTGGCAAATTCGACCACATGCTGTAGTCCATTGGGTTGAGATCCGGCAAGTAGGGCGGCCATTCTGCAGATGTGATGAAACCCGGAAAATGTGTCTTACCATTCTTGCGTCATTTTTGCTTTGTGAGCCGGAGCGGAGTCCTGTTGAAGGATCGCCGAAGTGCTGCTGGGCCCACGGAAGTACTACGGCCTCGAGAATATCGCAGCGGTAGACTTTTTGATTGATTTTGACCCCTTGATCCACGAAAACCAATGGTGTTTTGCCGTTGGCGCAAATTTCGCCCCAGCCCATGACGGATTCCGGTTACGATGGCCGACGTACCGAGAGCCTCTGCGGACCAGACTCTGTCGTTTTGGTGGTTGTGGGATTGTTCTACAGTGAAAAGCTTCTCGTCTGTGAAGAGAATGCACTCCCATTGGTGACCGGCGGCGATAAGAAGGAGTTGGCGGCATCTTTGAAGTTGTTCGCGCTTGTTTTCATCCGTTTTCATCCGGAGTTGAACTTTTTGAAGCTAGTATCGCTTGAGTTTGAGCTCCTTTTTGGACATTTGATGAACGGATTCACGGTTGATACCGGTGTCACGGGCTATTTTCCTCATGAAGACCCTCGGATTTCGATTGACTCGCTTTTTGACGATGTCGCCAGGTGTATTGACAGTGCGTTTTCTCCTCCTTCCTGGACGACGACCATTATGGCCAAGCTCCTTGAAACGCCAAATCGCATCGGACACGGTTTGTCGAGACACATTGAGCAAACGAAAAACTGCGCATTGACGCTTACCTTAACGAACAACTCCAAAATTGTACTACGTTTGTTTGATATTCTAATACTCTACAAAATAAAGTGAGATCAAACTGCAAATTGACATATCAGTACAAGAAAGTGTAGAGAATCTAATATAATAAAAATTATTTGGCTGCGCTAAAATACTTTTGTTCCAGAACACAGTAAAATTTGTTCGAAGTTTTTCTTGTCACACTGCATAATGGAGGCTTTTAATTAATTGAAATCTTAATCGAAGATAATATTTCAATCCTGGTGACAACAATACGATACGATCCCTTTCAAAATTTTACAACTTCAATCTACACAACCAGTTAAGTCGCACATGTTGCCATGTAACCATAAAAAATTGATACTAATAATTATCAACACAAGAGGAAAAAAATCAAATTAAAAATATCAGTGTTTAAAGCAATAGATGCGAAAATACAAACTGAAAGATGTTTCAAGGAATAATGAGAATAATCAAAGGATGTATACAGTACAAGTGGCTCACGATCAGACCAGCATTATAAAGGGTCTTTTATTAACAGCGCCCTTTTTTGTTTTAATAAAATACATTATTTATTTAAAATTTTTATTTCATTATAAAGTACAATGGATACCATTAGTTATGGAACAAAACATTTTAATGTCCACCATGGAAACGCTGGCAGGAATGAAGTCATTGAACCCTCGATGACTCTCACACACAAATCATGTAGTACGTTAGCAATTACTCGTTCAATATTGATCTGTAAATCGTCTTAATTTGCTGATTGATTGCTGTAAACCAAGGACTTAATGACCCCCCAAAGAAAGAAGTTCAATGGAGTTAAATCGCTGAGAATGATTTTCTTATCAGCATCATTTCCGATTTTTTCTAAGTACCAATTACTGAGTTCACGACGCTTTAAATGATCTGTTTCTCCTTAGATTAAAACAATTTTGTACGGATGTGAACCAAGGTCTTTTCGTAAAATTCGCCACACAGACGTCTGGTAGATGCCTATATCTTGTGGCCGTCAAGAAATCTATGAATTTTGGTCTTTATGAATACTTTCAGGTACGGCAGCAATATTCTCTTCACTTCTTGCATTTCTTTGTCTCAATGGAACTGTAACATCATGAGATGTAAAATTTGTATCAAACTTCTTCACTAAACGTTCAATCGTTCTTTTATCCGGACGATTATAATGACCAAAAATTGAAGTTGAAGCACGTAAAGTTATAGTAGCAGATTTTTCATAATAAATTTGGATTTTTTGTAAACGTTGTTGGAGTGTATACTTCTTTATAATTAAATGGTAGACATTGACAAATACAACTGTCAATGCACAAATAAACAATGGCTGCCATGCGTGAGTAATGTAAATTTGAGAATGTGACGTTCTCATTTAAAGATCCTTTAGAAATAATCAAAAAAATATAAAGAAGTATTGAAAAAGGGGTTTTTCTTCGTTGGGAGCCATTAATTAACTTTGGAATCGTTAAAACTTTTAATCAATTTCGTTACATGAAAAATTCATTATTCCATTGGATACAATTCCAAGATGAGGCTTAATGGTGTTTCTAGTTTGTAATCTCCATTGGTAGAAATCAACCATAAACTGTATTATACCGTAAGGCCAGTAGTTACCATATCAAAGAAGGCTAAGCCATCTTTAAAAACGGTGTGCGTTTGGTGGCGATATACAAGGACTTTTGTAGGCGTTTAGGTTAATATTGAGCACAGCACCATTCGGAAATGGATTAGTTATATGAAAGCGAAATTTCTGCTCTTCTAAAAGCTCTAAGCAGGCGATCAAAAAGTGTGAGATCCCTCAAAGATATTTCCCAAAGAGTGGTGTGTAACTCGAAGTCTCCAAAGCGTCCTGATGGGAAATATACTGGAGTTCTCAGATCACGATTGCTTAGAAATTAAGCACGCAAGTATGCACGAAATGTGTAGATTCTCATAATGTAACACTGCTGTACCTCCTGGCGCTATTGTGTATATTAACAGAGAAGCATAGTAAAAAACCTTTTTTGTGTTGATGGTCAAGTGAAACTTTCTAGAACTGTATCAGAGACCATAGTTATGAAAGCATCATTGGACTTTATTTCTGTAGAAGGAAGCTCAAGTCGTATCGTATATTCAGCGCGTATAAGCAGAAGACTTCTGGATTCAACAGAATAATTCATTTCTGATACTGTCCATCGTCTATACGAGGCCTGCAAGAGATGTTTCTTGGTCACCTGATCTCGTTACTAGATGTTCCATATCCCCTGCATTTTCGGATTTGACTACCTGCGACTTTAATTGTTATCTGTTAGAATATCTTACTTAGACATTATTATTCTCAAAACCTAAGTGAGAAATTATGGCTTTTTGAAAATAAAACTATTTTGAACCGTTTCTTCACCATTTACCCATTATATCAAGAAATCCATTTTGCTCCACCTCATGTTTCTTTTCGATAGTTAATGAAATTTTTTCCTGGTTATATCACAAACATTTCAGATATCGGAACTTTGGAAAAAAATCGATTCATTATATTCAATAAAGATTGAGCAAGTACACTGACATATCCAGATATCAGTTCATCGAAAACGGCTTGCCAGTTTTCGTTTATGATCGTATTGATGTTATCACCAAGCTCCTTGTTCCCTCCGAAAAGATTGTCAAGGTGGAAATACGCATGAGTGGCTTTTGGATGAAGGATAGCTGCGCGTTTTCCTCTCATATAGGTCTCGTTTTTCTTCATGAAGGTTTCAATGTCGAATTCAATAGTGGCTGAAACTCCGTCTGAAAAATATTCATGAATTACGTAATTGTTAAAAAGAAGTAGGATATGTCAGTGCACGTGTAGCTGGTACATTACATGATAACTTCTGTAATATTCTTAAGCGAAGGTGAATTAATCTTCAATGAAAATCCCATTTGTGGTTCAATTAAAAGAAACTTTAGATTTTGCGAAATTATTTCTGGAATTACATACGTCCTAAAAATCTAGGTATATTGAAAATATTTGAAATAAACAGGTTAAATTTCAAACAGAAAGAAATCTTTTCGCTGTAATGAAGTAAAAGAAAAGAAAATATTAACCTCTGTCTTACTATTTGGTCTTCAGTTGTTGGATATGTTTACAGATCGTTACTTAAAACATATCAAGGAATCATTCATCCCTGTATCGTACCACGGTTCGTTTACCGTCGTATTTCGCTGATCGTTCCAATATTTAGTAACAACAAACAAGAGCAAATTAATTGATCGTAATTATTAATTACACTGCGTTGGACTGTTTCCAGAGTACTGTGGCTTTGGTTTGAACTTCAAAAAGCACTTTGATAATGACTAAAGCCGACAAAGGAAACTCTATTATTATTATATCCAAAGAAAAAGAAGAATACGATCAGAAAATAAACAATTTTTTAGAGAAAGAATCTCCTGTACAACTAAAAAGAGATTCCACCCTAAAAATTCAACTTGAACTAGAAGCAATCCTCAAAGATATCCAAATTACTTTATCAGACTATGATAAATTCAAACTTACTAATATGAATCCTATCCCTCCCAAACTATATGGGCTTATTAAAATCCATAAAGAATATACACCTATACTGTTGTATCATACATTAATAGCCCCCTTGCGAAACTAGCCTCCAAATAAAACCAAATTTTTGAAGAACTAACATACTTCAACTCACTCTATTCAATGAAAAATTCAATTGAGCTCACAAAAAAACTGAAAAATTTTACCCCTCCACTTAACATTGTTCTAGTATCGTTTGATGTAGTTAATATGTTCCCGAATATACCAAATGCTGAATGTATGAATATAACTGAAAATATCCTAACATAAAATAACATCACACCTGTCATAAAAAATGAAATTTTAACCCTTTTCGAACTTTGCGTGAAAGAAAATTACTTTCAATAAAATAGTAAATTTTACAAACAGAAAGATGGACTTGCCATGAGGTCACTTCTCAGCTCACTTCTCGCTGAAACTTTTATGTCCTTTTTCGAAAGAAAAATTCTTAAATCCACACACGCAAAGAATATCACTTTTTGGTACAGGTATATAGACGATATATTGGCTTGCTTTTGCGGAGCACATTCAGAATTAGAATACACACTAGAATATCTTAATAGTTTGCACCATGAGGTAAAATTCACTATGGAAACACAATGCGATAACAAAGTGAATTTTTTGGACATAACTTCAACTAAGAATAATGATGAAATTTTCTTTGATATATTCAGAAAACCTACATCGACAGACCCAACCATACCCAAGTTTTCAAACCATCCGAACACTCATAAACTTGCTGCATACAGATCAATGATACATAGAGCATTTTCAATTCCTTTAAATAATATTACGTTAAGAAAAAAAAACTGAATACAATCAAACAAATAGCCATTTCGAAACCAAAATAATAAATTCTCTCATAAATAAAAAATAGAAATAACTAATTCGGATGCAAATATACTCCATTTCCATATCAGATAATATAGACAAGAAATTCATAAAATTAACATATTTTGGACCAGTCTCACAGAAAATAGCTCAAATTTTGTCAAAAATTAACATAATAACAGCTCTCACACTATCATATAAAATTTCCAACCACTTTTTTAATGCAAAAGTCAAAAACAACCGGCTGAATAATTCTGGAGTCTATAAATTAAGTTGTCAACAGTGCAGTAGCGTATATATAGGACAAACCGGAAGATCTTTCCACAAAGGTACAAAGAACATTAGGCTGCCTTTAGGAACCGGAAAGATAATTCCAATTTTGCGAAACATTTTTTCGTAACCGACCATATCTTCCCAGCATTTGATAATCTCGAAATATTGCACATGGAAGTGAAAGGAAAAAAACTAGACATTCTGGAATCCATAGAAATTCCCCAATACAAAAAGCACGTATCGACAATAAACCTATTAAATGCGCAGAGGGACCTGTGGCAAACCCCACTTTTTGAAGCTTTGCCGAAGCCATCAAGAAATACCTATATTATATATATATATATATATATATATATATATATATATATATATATATATATATATATATATATATATATCACAGCTGAGACGTAATTTGTTTATTCAATTTGAAAATAGTATCACTACAAAACTCGAATCACTGTATAATCGTAAATAAAGTGATAGAAAACAAAGTGATTTCTCATTTCATTGTACTTTGTATTTAGTTGTTTCGATGATGAACCAACTTCGTCTACCAGTCAGGATAAACCACAACTGGAATTATCGAAATGAATTGGAAATACTATTTGTGAATGGACTTAAGGAATGAAATAAACTTTTTCATTTATTATGGAGATAATTTTGAGATCAATGCTAGCAGATAAGAAGGAAATGAAACATGCTATAATTCTTAATGCTGTCTTGTTGAATATTATCAGTTAATGAATGAAATACAACAAGAGCTTCAAAGTCTTTTATGTTTTCTAAGGGCCATATGTTCTTGTGAGAACAGATAAGCCAAGGATCCATATGCAACAAAAACTTCAAACTCCGAATAACTCAACTCAAAAAGATGTAGGTTGAAATTATCAACATGGAAACATTTAAGTGTCGCAGCACCAATTGAAAAAAATTATTATGTTCTAACATAGACAGGGCCATCTCTAAATGAAACCCAACAAACAGAAAACGATAAGTAATTGGCCTCAATAATGGTATTGCTGGAATGTTTCAAGTTGATGCTTCCACATCTTTGGAAACTGCTCTAAGCGTTAATTTGCAATATTAAAACGTTCCACCATATGTGGTAAAAGCAAAAGTACAAAACTTTCATTCCTTAATTCCATAACCATATATATATATATATATATGTTTTTTTTAGAGTGATAGAACTTTCGATAGGGATAACTGTGATTTGACAGAATGTAGAAGCCATGTTATTTTGACATTTCTCTTCAGTAAGCATTGACAAATTATCATGGAAAGACTCACGCCGAAAGCAACGATTACAAATTGTTGAAATTTATTTTCAAAATCAGTGTTATATTCGCCAAACTCGTAGAGCACTTGGTGAAATTTATGGTTTACATAATCATCCATCAGAGCAGCTTATTCGTCGAACTATCGACAGGTTTCGGACAACATTCTCTCTACTCGATGCAACAACAACAACAAGACAAAGAACTGTACGTACAGAAAAAAATATTGCTGTTGTAAATCATAGTATTAACGATGATCCAGATTTGTCTATTCGTCCACGTTCACAATAAGTTGGACTTTGTGCATCCACCACGTGGAAAATTTTGCGTGAAGATCATGGTCTACACCCAAATAAGATCCAACTGGTTCAATAACTAAAGTCACTTGACCATAATAAGCGTCGTTTGTTTGCTGATTGGGTCCTAGAACAGCTTGAAGTTGATTCACTTTTTTACCGTAAAATTGTGTTTAGTGATGAAGCTCATTTCTGATTGAACGGCTGTGTAAACAAGCAAAATTGCCGTGTATGGAGTGAAAACAATCCTCAAGCAGTTCTGCAGGTTCCATTGCATCCTGAAAAATGCACTGTCTGGTGTGCTTTACACGATGGAGGCATCATCGGTCCATATTTCTTCAAAAACGATGCTGGAGCTAATGTTACAGTGAATGGTGCTCGTTACACATCGATGATCAATGATTATTTGTTTCAAAATTTAAATGGTATCGACCCAGAAGTGTGTTGGTTCTAACAAGATGGCGCTACAGCTCTTACTGGCACCGTAATAATTGATTTATTGAAAGAAAGATTTGGCGATAACATTATTTCGAGAAATGGTCCAATTAATTGGCCTCCATGACCATGCGACATAACTCCACTAGATTATTTTCTTTGGGGTTATGTCAAGTTATTGGTTTCTGCTGATGAAACAGAAACAATAGACGCTTCGTAAGCCAACACAACTCATGTTATTGATGAAATAAGGTCTGAATTACTCGAAAAAGTGGTCCGAAATTGGTCTAATCGAATGCGGTTCCTCAGAGCTAGTCGTGGTGGACATATGCCGGAAATTATTTTTAAAACATAAGTGTCATAAAATTATCTTTCAAATAAAAAAAACTTGGCTTCAATCTTAATTTAAATGTGTTTTATTTCAATTTAAAGTTCTATCACTAAAAAACACGCGATGCTGAAGCTGAGATCATCTGAAGGTTGAATTATTCTGTGAGCTGAGGTGTCAACTATTTTCTTGAGTGATCGATCTTTTTCTCCTTGCGAATTTGATCGATGAACACACTTACTTCATTTGATGTGTTTACGAATATTATGAAATGATTCACAATTAATCGTTTTTATAGAGATATACATTCTGTCAAGAAAGTACCGGGAATTATCGATTTAAATCTGGCGGGGCAATGAGGCAGGTAAAATTTTTTTTCCTAGGTTGGTACCACTGTCCTTAATTACTATGCCAAGCTTGAGCGGGATCTGTCAACTAGTGTGTTTGCAACAGCTGATTAAGTCAGTCGATGTCAGAGTGCGTGCCGATTTTTACTATGGGTGATTACTATGGGACGATAACGCGCCTTCTCACCGAGCTACGATTGTGACTGACTTTCTCGCCAAAAACTCAACAAACGTGCTTCAGCAACCACCGTATTCGGCGGATTTGGCACCCCGCGACTTTTTCCTCTTCCCAAAACTAAAATTGCCCCTTCGTGGCTCCCGTTTTGAGTCGATTGAAGCCATAAAACAAAATTCGGCGCGAGAGCTAAAGTCCATCCCGGAAAGCGCCTATAAAAAATGTTTTGATAATTGGAAGTGCCGTTGGCATAGATGTATTGGAGCAAATGGAGCCTATTTTGAAGGCGACCCAATAAATTTTGACGATTAAATGTAAAAATGTTGTTTTAATTGAAAATTCCCGGTACTTTCTTGACAAAGTAGTACATTAATTAGGTGGTAAGTTTATATCGTTATTTATTGATAATTTTTATAATATTTTAATTAGATTCGAATCTCATATTATTTTTGATATTTGATTGTCTTTGTCTTTACTCGTCTGAAATACATCTTGATGATTAAAAGTAAAATAACTTTATTTTCGCTGATTTATTTGATTTGACAACGTAGCCTGATAAAACAAATGTTCTGAATTATTTGAATATTTTAATATTTGCCTTCTACATATTTAATTTCAAAAAATTACATTTAATAATTATAACTTCAGGAATTAAATTAAATCAATGTCATATAAGTACCCCTTATATCAAACGACATAAAATAAACATTCATTATAAGTCACCCAAATGATATAACAAAATTCAGTAAATAAAATTGTTAACCAAAATCCTATAAATTAAATATTTCGAGTAGACAAAATTTTGTTGTTGCTCATCAATCTTATGAAAACAGATATCTTTCAAAAATGTTTCACATTATCTTAAGTATTTCATCATAAAACTGTCTTACTTAGAATATTCAATATTATTGGATATCTAACTAAGTTACTTTTCATAAAATCTCAAGATATGTAAAAACATTACTAAAAAACAAGTTTTAAGAGAGATTCTGCTTCGTCAGTACTCAATTATATTCATACTCAATAATATATAACGTCAATCGGCAAAAATATTTTCTTACCTTTTAACCATTCAGAAAGCTTCTGGTAAATGAATACTGAAAGTTTAAATGGAGTGTAATGTTAACTCCAATAAATAATTCTGTGGTTTAATTGATCTAAAAGATCGACAGGTAATTTAACTATTTATTTGAAACTATTTATTTGAGTTAACATTACACTTCATTTAAATTTTCAGTGTTCATTTACCAGAAGCCTTCTGAATGGTTAAAGGATGAGAGAATATTTTTGTTGATTGATGTTATATATTATTGAACTAGCTGTGGAATGTAATAACTAATTTTTCTAAAATAAAAGTAGCCTAAGTTACTCCTTATTACATAAGCTATCTGCCAGTGAAAGTCCCGTCCAAATCGGTCCAGCTGTTCCAGAGATTAGCCGGAACAAACAGACAAACAGACAGACAAAAATTCCCGGTACTTTTTTGACAGAATGTATATACATTCTGTCAAGAAAGTACCGGGAATTATCGATTTAAATCTGGCGGGGCAATGAGGCAGAAAAAATTTTTTTCCTAGGTTGGTACCACTGTCCTTAATTACTATGCCAAGCTTGAGTGGGATCTGTCAACTAGTGTGTTTGCAACAGCTGATTAAGTCAGTCGATTTTTACTTAGGGTGATTACGTTGAGCAAAGAATTTGTTTGAAGTTTTGTGTTGCAAATGAATTTTCGTGTGCCGATGCATTGAAAATGTTGCAAAAGGCCTTTGGTGATAATGCTCTATCGACAACTCGTGCACATCAGTGGTACAGAGCCTTCAAGGACGGTCGTAAAGTGGTCGCCCATCGACGGTTTCGATCGAAGATAACGTCGATAAAATTAAAGAAAGGGTGCTGGAAAACCGTCGTACCAGCTTGAGAGAGATAGCACATGATCTTAAGATATCCCAGGAGTCCGCACGTACGATTTTGATTGATATTTTGGGCATGAGAAAGGTGGCCGCACGACTCGTACCGAAAGACCTGAATATTCTTCAAAAACGTCATCGCGAACAGGTTGCTTCAGACATGCTGGATCGCTGTAATTCCGATTCTACATTCATGGAACGCATTAAAACTGGTGATGAGAACTGGGTCTACGAGTACGATATGCAAGCAAGCCAGCAATCATCGGAATGGGTGGCAAAAAATGAGCCGAAACCGAAAAAACCACGTCAAAGCCGCTCGAAAATGAAGGTGATGCTCATTGTTTTCTTCGATATCCGTGGCGTGGTGCACTACGAATTCGTTCCAGAGGGTCAGACGGTAAACAAGGAGTATTACCTAGGCGTTATGAAACGTTTGCGTGAGAGTATCCGTAAGAAGCGGCCAAATTTGTGGGCGAACAACTCATGGATTTTGCATGACGATAACGCGCCTTCTCACCGAGCTACGATTGTGACTGACTTTCTTGCCAAAAACTCAACAAACGTGCTACAGCAACCACCGTATTCGCCGGATTTGGCTCCCTGCGACTTTTTCCTCTTCCCAAAACTAAAATTGCCCCTTCGTGGCACCCGTTTTGAGTCGATTGAAGCCATAAAACAAAATTCGGCGCGAGAGCTAAAGTCCATCCCGGAAAGCGCCTATAAAAAATGTTTCGATAATTGGAAGTGCCGTTGGCATAGATGTATTGGAGCAAATGGAGCCTATTTTGAAGGTGACCCAAGAAATTTTGACGATTAAATGTAAAAATGTTGTTTTAATTGAAAATTCCAGGTACTTTCTTGACAGAGTAGTATTTTGGTATGTGTACCGTATATACATTTATATGCATGTAGTAGAAAGCGGTTATTTTAATATTACACACAGACACTCCAATTTTATTTATTTGTATAGATATGAATATAATTGTGTACTGACGAAGCGAAATCTCTCTTAAAACATGTTTTTTAGTAATGTTTTTACATATCTTGAGATTTTATAAAAAGTAACTCGGTTAGATATCCAATAATATCGAATATTCTAAGTGAGATAGTTTTATGATGAAATTCTTAAGATTATTTGAACTTTTTTAAAAGATATCTGTTTTCATAAGATTGATGTGCAGAAACAAAATTTTGTTTACTCAAAATATTTAATTTATAGGATTTTGGTTAACAATTTTTAGTTATTAGATTTTGTTATATCATTTGAATGTCTTATAATGATTAATCTAAGTGGTAATATAACATTAATTCAATTAAATCCTGAAGTTATAATTTTTAAATATAATATTTTGAAATTGAATATATAGAAGGCTGACATTAAAATATTTAAATAATTTTATATACCTTCTATCAAGTATAAACCTCTTTTCATTTTATTATAAATGTCCTGAAATTTAATAAGTCAGCCTAAACAAAGTTTTTCTCTACTTTCAATCATCATATTATTATTGCCATCTTCGAAATATCATGTTGAATTTGTTATTTTTCTATTCTCATGCATATGATTGATTTAATTGATTTTTTTCTGGTTAACCAAGGATGACAACGCTTTGAATGTACCAATATCTTGAATTAGAATCTCAAAGAAATAGCCACATCTCAACTGAGTAGTTCGTTTCTGAGGATTCATGATGTGTGTATTTCGGGACTTTTTTCTAAAGGAGACTGCAGGGGGCATACCCAGCTACTAGATGGCTATGGAAGTATAGGCATTGAAAGGCAGTCGTACCTTTTGACTAGCATGAATTCAAGAACATGTGTTGCGGAATCAGATTTAATAGGAAAATATTTTCAAGTACATCAGCATGCTCATGGCATTATTTCAATAACGATTCGTAAATACTTCCACTATTCAATGGCTAAATACCCAATAATCCACACCGGTTTCACAATTTCTTATCTTCACTTCTTCAGGAATCGCGTTCTTTCTGCATCGTTATGTTTTTCTTCATCTTCACACATTGAAGATCAAATTAAATTTTCCTTTATCACATGGACACGAATTGTGAATAAAATATACCGGGTGTCTCACTCACCTAAATTTGTTGTAGAAGCTCCACTACCATAAACTGGAAACACCAAAATATTTCCGTTGACTTCATAAGTCGCATTCAGTGATATTTTATCAAGTGAAAAGCCAATGATAATTTTTCCTCCATCTTTGTCGAAACTGAAAACAATTCATCTTATGAAACGATGATCAAAATTGAATAGAATAACTTTAGGTCACATACATCAAATCATCTATATGTGAAGTTGATAATCCGGAAAATTGAGCATCTTTATATTTTTGCTCCAATTTCACAACACTGGGACCGGCAGCAATTTTCATCTCAGGAATATCAATAGGATCGATAGAGGGAACTCCTAAACTTGGAATACCTGAAGTCAGACATTTTTTGACTTATTACTATCTAAAATAATAGGCCTTTGTGATGAGTTAAAAAATTGACTAGAGTGTTTGTTTTATAGCAAATAGGTTCACAAAAGTAAATAAAATATCCGTCGGACTACCACCGATAGTCTGACGTTTTTTAGGAAATTATTAGGTACATTATGGGGACCTCCTATGTGAAAAAAAGAGGTTTCAGAAACGAATACAACTTGTATTGATTCTGTTTTCAAAAAACTGAACAGTTCTTATTTTGCCATAAATAGGGTGAGAACCTTACTTCCCTTGGAATCACTCATAAATATCCATTATAGTTTGGTCTATCGCCACCTTTCGTATAATATTCTACTATGGGGAAACTCTTCGGAAGTTGGAAGGGCTCTCATAATACAGAAACGTATTTTACGTATTTTATTTTTATTTTATTAGGACTTCACCATCCATTTTCATTTTCAAATGTCTACTATACGTGAAGGAAAATGGGAAAAAATATGTACAGTTGTCTAGTTCTCATAACTATGGTACCAGAAGTGAGAGAACATTATATGTTCCCAAGCACAGAACAACTAAGTTAGAGATGTCTCCTAATGTGTTGAGCTTTATAACCATTTGCCCCACAATATTCGATCTCTTGTTTTAAATAAATTCAAAAAACTGTTTGAAAGTTAATATTGAGTAGATGTTATTACACAGTAGATTACCTCCATTATGTTATAGTGACTAGCTGATTAATATTTTTCTTTTGATCTGTATGACTTATCCTATTAGTTTATTTGTCTCAGAGGATTAATTAATTACTATTATTATTAATTTTTTTCAAATGTAAATATCACAGTATTTATCGGTTCGAAATACACTGGTACTCCGACGCCTGAATGATGACACTGAGTACAAGATATGTGTAGGCTGCCACTGAAGCATCTAGGGTTGAGTGGACGGCAAGCGGTGAGAGATTCATTGTCTTACCCGGAACTCTGAAGGTGTCTGGATATGTTTATTTAACTGAAGAACATTTCGTTGCAAAGATGACGAAGATGTTTGATATTGAGAACTGAAAACTCCATTGTTTCAACTTGTAGTCATTTCGATTTGAAATAGTTTCCACCTCTGCTACGCCCTTAAAGTTCATTTTTTCTAGGCGATTTCGTTACCCACTACGCTGCCACTGATAAAGTAACGGAAAACCTGCCCTCTCTGGATAATGATCTGTTCTTCCAGAACGAGTTTGCTGCGTTTGCAAATAGTTGTGTTCTTTTGGAGGTTCGGAACAGAGGATTGATTCTCCGGATTGCGTGGTTGAACCTTTAAGATTTCCTTTGTGATGGTATGAGCCGGTTTCACCCTATTCATCGTTGCACTTTTCTCCTTCCTGAAGTCGTGTTTATAATCCAGGGACCACGTTTCAACACTTTGAGTAGTCTAGGAACGATTCCAGGTATTCATCGTTACACTTGTCTCCTTTCGTGTTTATAGTCCAGGGACCAAGTTTCACCACTTTGAATAGTCTAGGCATGATTCCAGGCTATCCTGATGGAGGAAACACACTCAACTGTTGCCATGTCTTTGAAGATAAAGCTTAGACTTTCTCCGTGTCGTGTACCATTTGTGAGCTTAATATGCTGCATCTGCTTTATGAGATATTTTACGACGTCTGTGGCTCGTTGCATTCCAGTTGTTTTGTTCTCGTTGGCCAAAAATTCTCCAGGTGGACTCCGTAATTCTCCGTTTACGGACTCTGCTAAGGAAGTGTTTAGGCCCTCTCGTAATGTTGATGATGGTAGGTGCCGGTCAATTTAGAGAATTCAATTACAACCTTGAAGTGTGGTAATCCATAGTAGAGTGCCGGATCGGGATATTCATTGAGAGTAGAATTCCTTCGTGATGGGGGATGCTTCCTGGTTTTGCAGTGGGATTGCTTGCGGCCATGGCGCAAATCGGTCGACACACGTGAAGCAATATGGATATTCTTCAGAGTATGGCATGATGATAATGGTGGTTGATAGAACGAAACAAGTGGTGCTGCTACGTGATGAGAGATTTCATCTCGCTGGTAATTGAGGCAACTTTTCACTCACTTCCTGCAGTCTTAATCCTTAAGTGCGATAGCACTGTAGCAGTTGCAAGTTTCGTTTCACATTCTCTGAACGCCGTTGTAGCATCTGATGTCCAATTTATTGCGTCTTTACCTTTGAGGTTGGGTACTAGTATATCATTCAATATGCTTGTGTCTCTGACAGGTAGATATATTTGGAACGGATAGCGTTGGACAGATGAATATCGATGACTGCGTGTATATCGAAGGCCATCTTGAGTCAGGAACTGAGAAATGTGTGCGCTATAGCATAATAAAGCATCGTTTGTATCGACAGGTGTTAAAATTTTTTTGATAGAAATAGTTTTTTCAGATAATGGATATTGATGATCATTTTATTCGTACGCGCCATATTAAGGTGCACCACTACTAGAAAATATGGAAGGCATTATAGTCTATTTTCAATGTCAGAAAACTTCTTGTCGAAGGAACGGGCAATAGACAATATCGGGAGTTGTTTGCGCATTTCAAATCAGATAATACCAGTTGAAATGCTAGCCAAATACTTCATAATGGACCACTCAACCATAGTCACTTCAAAAAACTCATCACATCGGAGGGTTTTGGTATGCTGAAAATTTTGAAAATTTCCTCGAATACACTCAATTCTCGGTAGCTTCTGAGATTAAGTATTTTTATCATATTATATATAGTTTGACAATTGATTGATAGGACTTTATTTTTTATTCTTCCAGAACTCAGTATGTATTCTGTCCTGATCTGGAGACCAATAATGTACATATAAAAGATTCATACATGTATCGAAAAGATAGTCGGAATCATAGCAATTTCAATGTTAATCAAGAATGCAGTGGAGAAATCAAAACCTCAACGCGATGCGATGAGGAATAAATGATTGTTTTCCCTCAATGGCAGTGCGCAGTGTTGATGCTTCGATCGAAAGGCTGTGCAGTCTCCTTTCACTCCCCACTACCATTTAGAGAGAACAGTCGTTTGTTCGTCATCGCATCGCGCTGAGTTTTTGATTCTTCCACTTCTCCACTGCATTCTTGATTAACATTGAATTTTCTTCGTTTCTGACTGTCTTTTTCTTACCTGTATATCTCAACTCATGGAAAGTGTTGCCAAAAGTTTTTTCCGCAGTTTTATCAAATTTTTTTCCGTATAAAAAAGAAATACTGCTTTCATTTGAGTAGACATATAGAATTCTCAAATATCATACGACACTCAAAAATTTGAAAGAATCTTTTGAATATTGACTAAAATCAAATAACATACTTAGTCGATACAGCTGTTCCATATGAATATTGTGAACAACAAATTGTGTTCCACAAAATGCTCTACATGAATTTGAAAACATTGCACATTTTCCAGAATAGCGGCAATAGTAATTAGTCGATTGTTTTGCTTGATAAATAAGAAGAATTAATAAAAATATATCACATACCTTATTTCCATACGATCTTGAGGTTAGACGTAGAATAAAAAACTCAAAATGTTTATTGAATTCTAATCCAAAAAAATATATCAAACCAAAGTATAGTCCAGGTCCAAGTATATAAATATATAGATAATATTCATAATGTTCCTATGACACAGCTGCATCTGCTGTTTATGTTATTCAATTTCAATCAATATTCTATATTTTCTATAGATTCCTTTATATTTTTCAGTATTGTATGATTTTTGAGAATACTATTTGTCTACTAAAATGAAAACAGTGTTTTTAGGAGATTCTGATTTGAATTTTTCAAAAAATAAAATATTGAGGAGGTTTCAAGATTTATTTGGTTCATAATTGAAATTTTTAAATATTATCCTCTTCCAAGGAATATACACTTCGAATCTACTTTTTCACTCCTGTACGAATTTTGGCTCTCATGTTTAATTTGTCGAATGGTATCACATTTGGAAAATATTCCTTATAAATTTTCATTATTTCGAACGAGGTCCTTACGCAAGTTTCTAGCTCATTTTTCAGTAATGAATCTACGCATCTAACTTTGACTAAATCGAATTTCCGCCAATTCAATAACTCAGAAACATCAAATGACTTTATTATTTATTATCCAAATAACGCTAATGAGAATTTAATTGAATCGGTTCTCACTTGATGACAATAATGAAATTAATTCACAACTGTTTCGCTTACATTGTGATATTTTCAGGTGGAGTGGATCCCACAATGAATGAATTTAAATGGAATTATTAATTAGCTTGTACTTACCACCCTTAAGTTTCGGAAGAGCATCTTGAATAGCATCTTTCAAACAGGAGGTGTCCTTTATAGAACATTTTTTGAACTGGGATGCTGAAAGTTAACTATGTATAAGTATCGATTAGAAGTTCTCATGAGGACAGAAAATTATATATTCTCAAGCACCTTAGGCGATTTGTTTCACTATTCTCATTTTTTTGTAGCATTTAGAATATGTTATCATGAAAAATTGAGAGGTTTATAAATTAATAAAATTTCCTACTTAATATCTTTCGATTTGATAAATAAAGAATGAAACATATAATATCAAACATTTCACTCACGTAATTTATGGCCATAAATTCCACATGTAGAAAGGGATAAAAATAAAACATTGGGCAAAATATATGCTAACATTCTTCAGCGTGAGAAGATAATATCCATGTAACTGAACCAAACTGAGTAATCAAATACTGCCAACCAATTCATTTTATAATTAAACCTTGACAACTTTTTGTTTGGTGATTCACATATTTTTTGTTTTCGGTTGGAGGATTCTGTTGTTAAAAAATATTCCAGGAACATCGCTATAAAATATTCACCTTTGAGCCATGACTTGTAATTGTGTATATTTTTTCTAAAGCAGAAATTGAAGGATAACGGTTGTAGTTACGCTCCTGGCAGCAAAGTGAGATTAATTATTCTACATTTTTCAAAAATATGAATTCAAGTCCAAAAAAATCGAAATTCAGTATCTATTAATCTATTTGAGGGATTAATCCAACAAGTGAGGAAAAACAAGTTTTCACAAACTAGAAGAAAAATGAAAACCAAAAATTCTGTCAAGTTACAGTTGATATAAGGTATAATGGGGGTAACTAAAATTATTAAAATCAATACCTGTTCTACTACCCAATTTAACGTTTAGAAATATTCTGGGAATTGGCGATCTCTGGTAAAATTGAGATTGAAATTAAAGGGTGGGTAGTCTACAGTTTGTAATATACATCTGTATAACAATTCTATACTCGGACAAACTCAACAAGGTTTAGTAGATCACAGAGGCAAATTGCAGACATGCGCACGTTTTAAACTGATTGATTTTTCTCAGTGCAATGTATGCTAGTGACTCCAAATCTGTCAAGTATCTATATTCGACAAACACAGAGACTCCAAAGACATTACCAATACTTTAGTGCCATCTAGTATGTATTTTGCATACGTTACTGTATTATTAATATCTTAGAGTCTCTGTGTATGTATTTTGTATACTGCAGATGGCGCTAGTGTATTGGTAATATCTTTGGAGTCTCTGTGTATAGCGAATATAGATACTTGACAGATTTGAAGTCACTAGCATACATTGCACTGTCGTGTTTGTTCGAGTAAAGAATTGTTATATAGATGTATGTTTCACTGTCTCGATTCCTAAAACTTTTTATTACCATAACTCATACTCCTGATTAATGATTTTTGGTACAGATTAACCGAATTAATTTACTTTAATATATATATGCTAATTTTTGAGCGTTACGGCTATTTATGGTATGATTGAGCATAAGGAAGGAAAGTTTATTGTGTTTGTAACGTGAAAATATCGAGAATACATTTCTTTACTTGAATTAACTCGCAAAGGTATGTCATGTATGTATTTTGTATACTCTAGATGGCGTTAGTGTATTATTGATATCTTAGAGTCTCTGTGTATGTATTTTGCATGTCCAGATGGCGCTAGTGTATTTGTAATATCTTTGGAGTATCTCTGTATAGCGATACATGACAGATTTGGAGTCACTAAATACGTTGCACAGACGTATACCAAGCAGTTTGAAACGTACGTATGTCTGCAATTTGCCTCTATGATCTAGCATTTGTATTTTGAAGTAGCGGTTATTTCGTGACTGGCAACTCGTGTTTTGACAGAAAGTTAGTTTTATATTTGACATTAACGGAATTGGTCGATTTACGCCTGAACAAAACTGGGAAATATTGAAAACTTATTTGATATTTTGTATGAATGAAATGTCGTCGCGGTACTTTTTGGATCAATTTGTGAATCAAGCGAGTTCATGAAACTGGAATGCTATTTGATGAAACAATCCGTTCACGTTCTTGTCCAGTGAGCCCACCTGAAAACATTACTACTGTAGCCCAGAATGTGGCTGAACATCCATCAACTCGTCATCGTGCTCAAGAACTGAATATTTCTCTCACTTCTCTAAGGGAAATTTTGCATAGAGACCTCGGTATGAAGGTTTAAAAATTTCAACTAGTGCAAGTTTCCATTTCGCCAAAAGGCTAATGATCGCAGGGCCCAAGATGTGCATTTTGCCAGAAAAATAAACTCGGGCGATGAAGCTGTGATTGGATTCCGTTGGACAATTTATCCGTTAATGATAATTGTTTCGCTAACCATCCAAAAACGATTGAAGAATTCAACCCGTCAATGTTGTATAAAAATTACAGTTTATAAAACATGTTCACATATCGCGAATAGTTGTAATGCAACAATTATTTTAAGAGGTTTTCTCATCAGTGGCATCTAAAATATAACATTTATTTAGTCAGAAATCAATGCCAATATCAGATCGGAACTGTTTTGTTGATTGAAGGAGATATAAAGGAATCACTAAGAGAATAATGAAAATAAATTAAACATAATCTGATAAGTTGTTAGAAGCTCCAACATCTATTGAGATCTCACCATAACTCTTATAGGTATATTCATTCTTACAACCATAGAAGGGAGTTTCTGATTTCTAGGAGGAAACAAAGAATTCATATGCTCTTAAGAAAGTGGTAACTATTTGTTTGAATATAATGGTCAGCCAGTGGGTACCAACGTCAAGGAATTTTAAGGCAGAAATTCAGATTGGATGGAGACATAATCTCGTGGAGACCACTTCAGTATGTGGGTTCATTTGAATCTGACGAATAATAAGTTATTGTTTGAAGCATTCTGAGCTCAAAAGAAGAGAAATAATAGAATACTTCATGGCAGTGCTCCAGAGATTCAGTCACTATAAATTAAATTTTCGGGCAGGTACATTTACAAAACATATGAAGCGGAATATTGTATGTTTAAATGTAGTTCGGACTGGATACTAAATATCTCTACTTCAATAATTGGAAATGAAAATAGTAGCAGGCTCAATTATGAGGTTTCACCTGTATGAAAAACGGGTATAATTTATGATATAATCCTAAAGCCACTTTAAAATACATTATGTTCATATAAAATTGCAATATAACACCCAAATGTCCTAGGAAACATATACGTAAAATTCCCTAGTTCCATATTACCTTATCACACTCTAGGAGATATGGAAATTATCTTCAGGAGTTACATATAATAAGTGGTAATAAAGGTTTGTCCGCGAAAGACAGGGGAGATTATTCTCTTGACTACTATGGAATGAATAAAAATCCAGTGCTGATAGGATTCTGCAGAATTCTGTGAAGAAAAACAGCATCGAAAGCAGCCTCCAGAGACAATATTCCATGGCGACTGAGAGTATACATACTTTTAACGAAATTGTTCTTCGATAAATCTCACTCTTATCAGGGACTCAAAAATCTTTTTCCTCTACTCTTTCAGCAAATGGTACCCTGAAATCGCGAGACAACTCAACTTCACGAATGGCAATAACCTCGGCAAACTTCTGAGGATCTTGGCAGATCGAAATAATGGGTGAGTTTCCATATTTCGGATGTTTTGTAACCAAGATTTTTTCTTCTATTATTAGTTTTTAGAGTTAATATCTAGCCCAAAGGTGTTATATAACTAGGAAAAACTCTCTTTCGTTTTTCATTATAGGTGGGTATTTTTACATCCTGAACTCTTAGCTCATTTCGATATCTCCTCCTTTGTGGGCCATTCAGGATATGTTGAAAGAGTCGACACTAAGACGTAATAGAAAATCTTCAAAGAGTTAATAATATATTTTGGAAATTCATCAAACTAAGCATTCTAAACTCCTTTGATATAATTGTGTTCATATGATCCTCAACGGAATGTTTTTCATGTAGAAATATACCATGAACCGCTGCAGAAATTACGCTTCCGTTTACAAGCAGAGGTACATCCATACAAAAGAAATTCTTTGTGGAGTTAATGTTCTTGTAATTATTAGGTTCAGGCTAAGGTGTTTCTCATTAAAAAAAAGATTAAACGGTTCAAATCTACCTGAAACAGAATTGAATTAGGTAAACACTGAATATACTCCCTTGCTTGAAATCGTTGTCGTACAACTCATATTCAGTATACCGAAATCTACTTCTGTTCTCTATTATGACTTTCTTGGATAAAAAACAGATGCCTTGAAGTGATTATTTGTGTTTTAGAAAAAGAAAGTGTCGATCGGAGTTACAGCAATGAAATCAGCTGGATGCTCGATAAGAATTGTTGAGTGTTTGGCCAGAAAGTCGTTCATAATGAATGCCTTGCTTCTCAGATCTCTCGTTTCTATTCGAGCGGCAAATCATTATAAACAAATATGAATTGAAAATAACTTGGAAGGGTTTTTTCAAATATTTCATAAACTAACTTGATCAAATCTTTGAAACCTCTACAAATTTATTCTAAAAATTTCTCAAATACTTTTTGAAATTAAATTTATTTAATTATTCAAAGAAGGTATGGAATATAATGGGACAAGCCCAGAACACAGTATTCACCTACTTTTAAAACGAATATATCATTAGTCTATAACAGAATCGCAATGCAAATGATAAAAAAGAAGAAGTGCGACAGCATAGAAACAGTGTTAATAAGACATTTACGTTAATTTGAAAATTTTACCAAGAGATTTCCCAAATTAAACTTATAGAGGACATTGTGCCAGCTATTTTCCTCAGACTATGTAAAAATTTTTCTGTTCCATTTCCTTTATTTTAGTGATATTAACCTCGACTGAAGATATTGATTCAATTTTCAATTTTCCGCGACATCTCGACCGCGTTTGAATTAACTACACCATTCACAGGCACATGTATTTGATAAAGTCGATTCAGCGTAGACCTTACGTAATATTTTCAGCCTTTACTCACACGAAACTCCATTTGAAATGTGAAATTAAAGACATTCCTATCCAATATTTCATTCATTGAAAATTTTAAGAACACACTCGAGGCGCATTGAGTAAATCTAGCACTATAAACAAACTAAATGACTGATGACGCTCAAACTCTGAGTGAGTATAAAGGACAGTTGTGCAAACCGGATCCAAGAGTATCTTACAAATGATCAACTCTCGGCTTTCTTTTGAAATAGTGTACATTAAGAACAGCAGGGATTCAAGGTGGAGGATTTTTGGGGAATACACGGCGTAACCTTTACTAAAGTTGAATGCCATCCACTTAAAACCACAATCTGAGTCCTCCCACCTTTCTAAGTGTACCTAAGTATAAAAAGGTTTCAAACAAATGCAGAATCAATAAAAACGATGGAGAGTTTGGCGAGCTGCATCCTATCGATAGAATTTTTCATGTCAGTATATGCCACGCCAGCTTGTATATTGAAGGAAAAATTCTCAAATGAAATTTTAGTAAGTTGATAGATCATTCAGAACTTCCTTTTTTCTATTTGATGTCTCTGTAATTTTTTTTTCTGAACAAGAGATTGTCATTATTTCTACTCTAGCGAAATCATCGAGAGGAAGGGACACGCCGTATCAGAGGTGGAATCTGGTGGAAAGATTTCACACGATAGAGATAAATACGCTGCTCAAGCTGAGAAACACGCAGCCATCGAGGTTTTTCTGCTAACTCTGCGAATCGACGCAGACATTTATTTCAATATGAAATCTGTTTATGTTTCTGCCGATTCCTGTTTTATCTCCACGTGCTGTCGACCCCGTACAGCTTAAAATATTCATTTACGAATGTTATCAATAATTAATTGGCATTTTTTATTGCTGCGGTGATAAGGAGTTTGGTAATGTCCAGTAGGACGATAAAAAGTAGCGTGATGAGATATCCAACAGGGCCTAGTGTGTTTTACTCAGCGTACGTGAGCGGCATCGATTAACATTTCCTATTCTGGTTTTCCCAAGTGGTCCACTCGCTTTCGCTGGGAGAGCAACACAAACAACAATCAGTCGGTCGGCATCATTAGGTGCTGGATCTTTTATTACTTTCCTCTGCAAACACTTCAAGTGTCCTCTAAGGATCAGGATGAGGCGGTTAGAGTTTCAATGAAATTTTAGATTTCACTTCGGCTAAGACATTAAGAAGAGTATGATGAGATTCGTCTGAATGAAGCCTTTATTAGATTCCATAAACATCTCATGGTGCAAAATGCCACGTCCTGAAAAACTTTTACTTCGAACTCAGTATATATAAATTATTTCACAAATTAAAAATATATATCTTTTTTTACCTAATTGAGAAAATTTATATCTGTGTTCTACAATGAACAAGTATGAAAAAATGATCAAGGGCTTCCTTACGCAGAAACGAAAAAAACAATTTGCGGATATTGCGGCATGGAATGTAATTGGGCAGATAGTGTCCTGTGAAATGTTCTCAACACTCATCAGTTGAAAAATGAGGTTATATTGGATTGATTTGGACGATGCTTGTTAGAAATTATTTAAAGCTGTTGCAGATAATAGCTGGATTAATACACCAGAACCTCTACAGATTTTAATCTAAATAGATCTCTTGAGAACATTTAGAGTTAAATTTTAAACATGCCCCTGATAACACTGTACCACTTTATACTTATTAATTATCATCAAGTGTGGTACTAAAGTAATACAGAATCAAACGAAATATTGAAGTGCTGACCAAATCATTTGAATTCATCACCTAATACAAATTTGATTCTATTGGATATTAAGGAATTACAAGTTCATTTACCAAAAAAAGTTCCACGTTTATTTAGACTAAAATCTGTAGAGGTTCCGGAGAATTAATCCAGCTGTTATCTGTAATATTCAAAAAACTTCTTCATAGCCAATTTTCAATATACATTTTTTGAAAAATTGTTTGATTGATCCCGTCTTCACTTGGTAGAAACTCATTTTAATTGAAAAATATATAAGAGACTGCATTTTAATTTCCACAAAAAACTTTAATACACTAATTGTTTCACCAAGATTTGGCATCTTCAAGTATCTACATTCTACCGACCGAAAGTCAGTTCTGGAAATGAAAATACTGTCTCTTATATATTTTTAATTGTTTGAGAAATTCTTTGTATTATCGCACATGCTATATATTTAATTAAATTCAATTCTTGATTAAAGTTATTCGGAGAAAAGGAATTGTTAATAATCTATATGTCATAATAATGATATATTTCTTATATAATAAAATAGAAAAAGGCTTTTCACTTGATAGAAGAAATATAACAAAATTTGAATATCAAACAGATTTAATCTGTTAGTCTTCTACAATTTTAATTTAAAAAAAACTTAGAATTAAATTAATGTCTACAATAAGCACCGCTCACATTTAATGGATTAATCAAAACTCAATATATAATGTCAAATGGAATAAATAAACCAACAGATATAAAAAAGTCATTAAAATTAATGAATAAATATTTAAAGGAGACAAAATTTTGTTTCTGGTCTTACCTTTAAGAACACCAATTGCCTTTTAAAAACATGAACACAACTTAAGGACTTCTCAAAGAATATAATTTATTTGAAATATTTAATATATTCAAATATTCGAATAAGTTAATTCAGAAATCTCTCAAGACATGCAACACATCTTCAAAAAATAAATATAATTCTAGGCAATCCCTTCATCGGTCCAAGATAATATTCCAAAGATCAAAATCAAATAACTAACTTAATAGACGTAAATAATCAAAACTCAATATATAATGTCAAATGAAAAAAATAAATCAACAGATATAATATTAAATATTTATTTATTAATTTTATTGACTTTTTTATATCTGTTGGTTTATTTTTTCCATTTGACATAATATACTGAGTTTTGATTATATACGTCTATTAAATGTAAGCGGTGCTTATTGTAGACATTAATTTAATTCTAAAAGTTTTTTGAATAAAAATTTTTTTGAAATTAAAATTGTAGAAGGTTAACAGATTAAATCTGTTTTGATATTCAAATTTGTTTATATTTCTTCTATCAAGTAAAAAGCCTTTTTCTATTTTATTTTATATATAATATATAATTATATTTAGGCTTCAATATATCTCTTTATGGAATGTCAATGATTTTAAATATAACCTTAAAAATACCTTACACTGTTCTGTGATTTTGTTAGAACATAGACGATCTTGAATTTTAAAGTTAGTCTGTTTGAAGCATTCATCCTTAACACGTGTAAGTTTGAGATATAGTGACAGTTATTTGATTTTGATATTTGGAATATTATCTTGGACCGATGAAGGGATTGGCTAGAATTATATTTGTTTTTTGAAGATGTGTTGCATGTCTTGAGAGATTTCTGAATTAACTTATTCGAATATTTGAATATATTGAATATTTCAAATAAAAAGTACTTAAGTTGTGTTCATGTTTTTAAAAGGCAATTTATGTTCTTAAAGGTAAGACCAGAAACAAAATTTTGTCTCCTTTAAATATTTATTTATTAGGTTTAATGACTTTTGTAAATCTGTTGGTTTATTTATTCCATTTGACATTATATATTGAGTTTTGATTATATACGTCTATTGAATGTAAGCGGTGCTTATTGTAAAACATTAATTCAATTCTAAAAGTTTTTTGAATGAAAATTTTTTTTTAATTAAAATTGTAGAAGACTAACAGATTAAATCTGTTTTGATATTCAAATTTTAATATATTTCTTTATTTTACTCAACAGCGATATCCCAATCGCAGGGTAACATGTTTCAGAATAGAAAATAATAATAAATATTATTACACTGTAATAATGGATACAAACATGAAATTACCAATAATTCTCAAAATTAACCATATATATTCACTCGAAGTTTATCCGCACATTTACACATACAGTTCACCGGTGCCAGCTTCGACAAGCTAGTACGAGCTGTACGCCAATAAAAAGTAGATGAAGACCTCGCTGCCAATCTTGGAATATTGAAATTTATTTTCGATATCAGATGAGGTGAATTCATCTTGTTGGCCAACAGTCTCTGTGCAAACTTGGAACACTGATTCTCATGCCTAGCAAGCAAGGATGATATCCTTATCTAATCCATGATAAAAGACAGATCAGTATAACGCTCGGAGTATATGTCACTCCGCCTAAACAACATAAACTTGAACAACTTTCTTTTAATGCGCTCCGGTGATACTAAATGACAGTCGTAAATAGGAAATCAATTCAAGTGTGCACACTCCAACTTACTGATGACTAGCGTGGAATACAAACTCCTCAAAATTGACAGATCATTGAAGTTCCTGCCACACCTCAACACAGCCCAAAGTGCGGCTAGCAGACGCACACAACTCTTCAACATGTGGGATGAAACTGAACGTGGAATCAAAGAGGACCGCAAGGGCATATATTTGATCTTTATCGTCAACATAGTTGTCAGCTACATGATAGCTATAAGTCAGTATGTGACCTTCTACTGAATGTAGCTTTAAAAAAACCATTTCTTCGTATTCAACATGAGTTTGTTGCATAATCACTAACAATGAATATACTCAAAGCTTGATTGGAGCAGCATCAAACCATCAGGACTGCGTATTCTCGAGTAAATCTTCAAGTAATCGACAAACGCTAAGACAGAACATTTAAGAGAAATAAGAAGATCATTTATATACATGATAAAAAATAATGATCCCAAATTTGATCCCTGAGGCACTCCACATGAAAGAACATACTCAAGTTATCTATAACTATTGTAGAAGACATAATTTATTATATACTCCAAGTATGATCTGATGAGCTTTACATATGCTGACTGAAATCACAGGACGAGATCTTCTTCAGTAGAATATCGTGATAGACAGAGTCGAAGGCTCGTGATAAGTTAGTATACACCACATCAACCTGACCACCATCATCCAAACATTCAGTAGTATACTTGGCGATCGTGTGCGGATAGCTCAGTGGTAGAACATTGGGCTCGTGACCGGAAGGTCCGGGTTTGAATCCTGTTCAGGTGGAAAAGAAATTTTCTAGTTGGATGGGTGTCGGCCACGATTTCACTGTTGGGTCAAAAATTAACAGTGCTGTGACCTAAAGTGGCGCAAGATCGCAGTAACAAAGCCTACCCAGAACACAACTGAACTCCTAACTCGCACAGGCTGAAAAAGCTTCTGAGGGATCTTCATAGAAGATCTAGGAGTACCAGGATAATAATAATCGTTGCCAAGTTGGTCACAATAGATCTTGCTCTAACAATACCGTGCTGCTCCGTGAAAAAATATGAACTGGCTCCGGAATACATATCTCCATATAACAGCTCCTCATAAACCTTCGCAAAATTTGACAATATCGAAATTGGTCTATAATTTTCAATCTGATCTGGGATTAGCAAGTACGAAACTGTAATCCCTTATGACCTTTGATGGAATGCCATCACCACCAGCTCTAGCCTCGTTCGAAAATTTGAACATGATTGACCTTATTTCATCCTCAGAGATAACAGTTGTTACATTACTCTCATATTTCGATGGGGCATCAACTCTGCACGAGAAAAGTGCTCAGCGAACAAGTTGAAAACATCCTGAGGATTCTCATGGGAGGTGCCGTTTCTGCACATTACGCCGGGTATCCTGGTATTTTTCTTCTTCTGATGGTTGAACTTCCAAAATATAGAAGGGTCCAACTTTATTATTTTGTGAATATTTGCCAAGTAACTATCATACGCCGAAGATATCTATTACTTGGTGAGTATACGCAAGCGAACAAACTCTCTATGATATTTAAGATTTCGAGTTAGCAGCCATCTCGAACGGTAGAAATTCTTTATACAAATGTAACGTTTGATGTTGGAAGTAAACCACACAGGAAAGCGACAAGCAGCGTACGCATTTGACCTACCAGGAACATGTTGAAATAATATCGAATAGTTTATCATAGAAATAATCCAAGGCATCGTCAATCCTAACAAAATTCTTCAAATTATCCCAGTTGAAGTTCCTTATAGACTAAAATAAATATTCAAAGTTTGCTTTCTTGAAATTGTAAAATAAATTTACAACCGTTGGAAAATTAATCTGCCGATTACTCGATGATTTTCCCAGTACAACCGACAACGCTGGGTGATGAACAGAATAAACATATTGGTGTTATTCGCAGATTTGTTTCTCTAGCGGTCAAACGTTGAACTAATTCGGCCTTCACATACTTGACTACGGAATCTTGTTGAGGTAGGTGTTCTATCAGGGAAAACCGACAAATGCGCATGGTATTTAGCTTTAATAAACCTGCGCAGAATAGTAGGGACATATTTGGAGGATGCCAAGCGAACCCTAATAGGTCATGATATTACATACTGATAATTATGTCAGATTGGATGAAACGAATTTTTGAAAATTTGTATCTGTATGAGGTTTACGAGAAATAGAAAAATTGTGTTTTTAATAAAATAAAATAGAAAGGCCTTTTACTTGATAGAAGAAATATAACAAAATTTGAATATTAAAACAAATTGAAATATGTTTATCTTCTACAATTTTAATTTCAAAAAAATTTCATTCAAAAAACATTTAGAAATAAATTTATGTCTAACAAGCACCGCTTACATTTAATAGACGTATATAATCAAAACTCAATATATAATGTCAAATGAAATAAATAACCCAACAGATATACGAAAGTAATTGAAATTAATAAATAAATATTTAAAGGAGACAAAATTTTGTTTCTGGTTTTACCTTTAAGAAATACCACTTGCCTTTTAAAAACATGAACACACTTAAAGGACTTCTCAAAGAATATAATTTATTTGAAATATTTAATATATTTAAATTTTCGAACAAATTATTTCAAAAATCCCTAAAAAATGCACTATATCTTCAAAAAACAAATATAATTCAAGACAATCCCGTCTTCAGTCCTCTTTTAACATTCCAAATATCAAAATCAAAAACATAACCTATATCACTCACGTGTTAAAAGACTTAAGCTTCGAACTACAGATCATCTATATAATTCAAGATTGATTTATGTTCAAACAAAATCAAAGAACAGTGTGAGTTATTTTAAGGTTTATTTAAATTCATTGACATTCTATAATGAGATTTATTGAAGCCAAAATATAATTATATATTATATATAAAATAAAATAGAAAGGCCTTGTACTTGATAGAAGAAATATAACAAAATTTGAATATTAAAACAAATTGAAATATGTTTATCTTCTACAATTTTAATTTCAAAAAAATTTCATTCAAAAAACTTTTAGAAATAAATTTATGTCTAACAAGCACCGCTTACATTTAATAGACGTATATAATCAAAACTCAATATATAATGTCCAATGAAATAAATAACCCAACAGATATACGAAAGTAATTAAAAATAATAAATAAATATTTAAAGGAGACAAAATTTTGTTTCTGGTTTTACCTTTAAGAAATACCACTTGCCTTTTAAAAACATGAACACACTTAAAGGACTTCTCAAAGAATATAATTTATTTGAAATATTTAATATATTTAAATATTCGAACAAATTATTTCAAAAATCTCTAAAAAATGTGCACTATATCTTCAAAAAACAAATATAATCTTAGACAATCCCGTCTTCAGTCCTCTTTTAACATTCCAACTATGAAAATCAAAAACATAACCTATATCACTCACGTGTTAAAAGACTTAAGCTTCGAACTACAGATCATCTATATAATTCAAGATTGATCTATGTTCTAACAAAATCAAAGAACAGTGTGAGTTATTTTAAGGTTTATTTAAATTCATTGACATTTTATAATGAGATTTGTTGAAGCCAAAATATAATTATATATTATATATAAAATAAAATAGAAAGGCCTTGTACTTGATAGAAGAAATATAACAAAATTTGAATATTAAAACAAATTGAAATATGTTTATCTTCTACAATTTTAATTTCAAAAAAATTTCATTCAAAAAACTTTTAGAAATAAATTTATGTCTAACAAGCACCGCTTACATTTAATAGACGTATATAATCAAAACTCAATATATAATGTCAAATGAAATAAATAATCCAACAGATATACGAAAGTAATTAAAATTAATAAATAAATATTTAAAGGAGACAAAATTTTGTTTCTGGTTTTACCTTTAAGAAATACCACTTGCCTTTTAAAAACATGAACACACTTAAAGGACTTCTCAAAGAATATAATTTATTTGAAATATTTAATATATTTAAATATTCGAACAAATTATTTCAAAAATCTCTAAAAAATGTGCACTATATCTTCAAAAAACAAATATAATTCTAGACAATCCCGTCTTCAGTCCTCTTTTAACATTCCAAATATCAAAATCAAAAACATAACCTATATCACTCACGTGTTAAAAGACTTAAGCTTCGAACTACAGATCATCTATATAATTCAAGATTGATCTATGTTCTAACAAAATCAAAGAACAGTGTGAGTTTTGATTATATACGTCTATTAAATGTAAGCGGTGCTTGTTAGACATAAATTTATTTCTAAAAGTTTTTTGAATGAAATTTTTTTGAAATTAAAATTGTAGAAGATAAACATATTTCAATTTGTTTTAATAAAAAATTGTGTTTTTAATTGACTCTACTTATTGTTTAATCTGAACAATTTAATGAGTTTTTCAATTTTTACTTCCATTGTGAACTCATTTATGTAATGCATTCAATTAATGGAGAAGACTTTCAAGTTGTCTACTGGTACCTCTAATGCATATGATGATGTCATCTACATATCGGTACCAAAAAACTATTCTGTTTTTATATTCTTGAATAGTAATAATTTAAAAACATCCTGTTCCTAGCTGTCCAAAAAATATCTGCCAAATATGAGTGAAAGGATATATCATCGGGTATAGAAGACAGAACATTCCAAAACTATCACAACATCCCTACTTTAGTTTTCTCTTTCGTTAAAATATGGACGAGTTCCTATTGTGCATTTCCATCGAATCAGAGAACGCTTCCAGAAAACAAAGGATTACTCTTTGGGTTATCTGAATCCGTATAAGCTTCTTTTCCGTGTTTCGCTCCTCGCCATTCTTGAGTTCCGGTTGATTTCCTGTTGTGTCGGATCTTTTTCACCCTCTTCTCTTTGTTTAATCTAGGATAACCCTAATTTACGGTGCTGTCTGAAGTTTAGGGGGATATTTATTGACGTTTATTATTTATATCTCGGAGATATCTAGAGCGATATTTGAAATTAAATCGTTTCTGTTAGGACGATTATAAGTCGCAGCAATCGGGGGTCCGGTTGGCACTTCCGTGTTTGGGGTTCTTTAATGTTGGTCCCGTATAGTAATTTCCTTTCTCCATCATCACCGAAAGCGATGGGGATTCAGTTTACGTTTCTTTTTCTCTTGGGATTCTTATAGAGACTTTGAGTCTTGTGGGCAGGAAAAAGGAGCTTTTATTATGCTTCCATCTCGACCTTTCCAAAACTTCGTCGTTTTTATATTTAAAACTCATTGCCTGGAAGAACGTGTCGAAATTTTATATATACTGAAATAAAACCATAACTGGCAGTGCTGATGTTTTCATTTATGTGAAAATTCATTCTAAATATACGAATGAAACTGAATTTTTTTTGTGATTCGAAAGGCTTGTATCCGGCAGGACCTCCAAGGAAAGTGTTAACACGATTTAAATAATAAAAGCATTTTTATTCCTGTACGATTTTCCGTTAATTTACAACGAACGAAAGAAAATGAGAATTTTCTCAAATTGACACGTTTTTCGGAAATTGCATAGAACATTTAACACGACCTCCCGCCGCAAACATCATATTGGTTCATTTGACCTACCTCTTTATTGAACCTGTTCATCAATCAATATTATCGATCAGTCATACCGAGCCACTCAGACTATTTGGGTAACGAAGAGGCAGATCGGCTGGCGTTTGCTATAGGCCCGGAACCATTCCCGAAAATACCACATAACGTGGGTAAGCGGACAATAACAGACACAAAGAACTCCAGGCTAGAGTCTTTCTGGCTGTGCCATCGAGGCCTGAAACAGCTTCGAATCAAAAGATGGCAGACCTAGCGCTACGTCTGGACAAAACCAAAATCAGAATACTTGTAGGGATTATGGCAGGTATTATTATTACATCGTCTCAGAGTGCCCAGTGGTGAGTTGCATCAGATTCGAGGTCTTTGGTCAAGCAATTACAGCCCACTGAGAACTGGAAAAATTACCCCCGAATAAGATTATCGGTTTTATCCAAAATCTGGATCTCATCGGGAAGATATAAATAAGAGGTAAACCACAATAGACCGCGCGGACTCAGAGGTAGGGTGAACGAATCCTACTCACTATAAATAATAATAATATATTGATCAATCAACTGAGCTAGTTATAATTATATCAAATTCTCTCATATGGAGTCTTCAAACGAACTAAATGTTTGCTATAAACGGTATGGAAATTTCCATTTTTGTTTCAAATTTATCAACAATATTTGAAAAATAGATTGCGCAGTGCGGAGTAGAGTAGGGTAAAACAAGGTTCTACTTCTTGCATGTAGCATTGAGCGGTCATTTGCCTCTTATAAAAGGCGAAGACAGTTGTCCTCCACACCCGCCCCCCAGGTATTAGATCTTGACGAGATGGGGGCGCTAGCCATGACTAGGGCCCTAGTTTCGTCCCGGCGAAATGGAGGGTTAAGTCTTGGTGCCTAACGTAATGCCATTCGCGCCAGTCACTGGACCAGTGTTGCGGAAGATCTCCGAATAGGGCCCTAGTTTGGCTGTTCTGATAAAATGGAGGGCTGAGCCGGATGATTAACTCAGTGACAGAGAATCTGTCGCAGCACAGGGCTTCTCCCTTAAAACTAGCGTAGTCTACCCTAACGCAGTAAATCTCTGGATTTTTCTGTGTAATGGCCGAGTGCGTTATGTAGCATACTGCGTTACCTCGAAGGGGGGTTGGACTGCTCTCAGGTGTTACTTGTACCACCTGGCCACCCGATTGGCGTTGGACTCGAGGGGGCAGTGGTGGGAAGTCCGCATGCTGGTCTAGGGAGGTATTTCATTCATCTGTTCGCAGACCCCCATGTTCGGGATGTTCTCATGAAATGAATCAGGGTTAACGAGCCTTGGCGGTTCGACCGGCCTTGTTCTGAAGCCGGATCAATGCGTTACTATTTAGGGTTTGTGGAACTCGACGAAATGGCTTAGCCGTTAGTGCTTGACGCTAGGATCAATCAGAAGACCTCACATGGATTCGTGAGTCATGACGTACAGGCCGTGTTGACGCTGGTACCAGGATCAATTGAAGTCATCAATCTTGGGATTATATCAGTTCATGGGACTGCGTTCGGATGCTTGAATAAGAATTCCTTCCGGCGGATGATTTGCGTCACAAGCTAACTCGGGCTCTAACCTGTAGAACCAGAAGAGGTTAGATAGTGCTTCGATGCTACCAGTCAGACGGTTTTTTGCTTTTGAGCCGAGGCCCAAAATGGAAACTGATGGCTTAATCTCTTCGGAGGGGTTCTCGCTTCGCGCGATGATATGGCGTAATCCTTATCACACTTTCTACCTCTAGGGGTTGACTGTGGAGACTGCTGAGTAGTCACTTGGTGAAAGAGCCATGCACACATGCCAATATAAAAACCTGGTAGAATTTACGTGTCCTCCGCACCATAATTCCAGTAGTGTGTGATTATAAAGGGGCTTTCATTAACAGTGCCCTATTTTGTTTTGTGAATAAAACACATTATTTATTTGGAAATTATTGAAATTTTTATTTCGTTATTAAGCACAAGGAGCCATTAGTTATGAAACAAAACATTATTTAAACGTGCACTTCGGAAACGCTAGTTGAAATGAATTCGTTGATCCCAATTTTCCATGACGAACTAACTCACACAAATCAGGTCGTATGTTAGCAATTTCTCATTAAATATTGATATGTAAATCGTCTCAATTTGCTGAACGTTTTTTGTGAACCAATGACTTAATTCAACCCCTCAAAGAAAGAAGTCCAAAAAAGTTAAATCACAGGAACGAGGCGGATAATTTATCGGTCCATTTCTTGAAATAATCGAATCACCGAATTTTGTTTTCAATAAAGTCATTGTGTCATTGGCAGTAAAACAAGTAGCAAAGTTCCTGCTGGAATAACATGTTCTGCAAATTATGACGAACCAATTAAGGCCATGAAAAATCAGTCAATATTGAAAGGTAACGATTTCCATTGACAGTTACCGCCTCATGAGCTTTGTTGAACAAAAATTAGGTCCAATGACTCCTCCAGCATAAAAGCCGGACCAAACAGTAAGTTTGTCAGAATTTTATGGCAGTTCTTGATATTCTTCAGGTTTATCACCACTTCAGATACGGCCTGTTAACTTTAGTTTGATTGCACTCCGGGTTCTTCGCCTCCAAAATCAAAATTGCTACTTTTAAATCGGAAAAACCACTTTTCACCGTTCGTTGTACTAGAGCATTGACACCATAAATATTCACTAAAATACAACTACTTTCGGCCGCCTTTTTCTTCACATTGAAGTAATGAAGTAAAACTCTCCGCAAAAACACATCGTTCGGTACAAAAGTTGTCTTTTTTCAGAGCAGTTTACACTTCAGCGGAAAGGCGAATACTGAAAGAAAGCTTAATAATACTTCAAAATTAAGGTGTTGCTAGATGAAACAATGGAATTATAAACAGGTAGCAACATTTGTTATCATAACCACACGAATTTATTCCAACTCCTAATGATTGATTAAATTACAATTTTACAATCTTCCGAATAAAAATTGGATTGAAAGAGCAATTTCTATGAATCAAAATAAAACTTTTGTGAATTTAAATTTAACCCACAATCTTATTTATTTTAGGTTTTTGCAGTGAAGAACTTAATTCCTTGTCACCTTTGTCTTTTCTCCAACTTTGTCTTTTGTGTATGCACTTTTAACTTTGTCTTTAAGATTTATTTTGCATCTTTTGAAATCGGGATTGCACTGAGGTTTTGTAGAGGCAAATATAATATTAATTATATTAACTAAAACCATGTGAACATGAACTCAAATACAATATTAATTAATTTCATTAAGTTGAGTTCTGTGATCAGAACACAGAATGTATGTTTTTATTGGTTAACGGATAGAAGAGATACAACAACACTCTCTCTGTTCCTAACCTTCAAGATGTAGTTGATAAATAACAATATAACCTGTGAGTGCATTTAAAAAGTGTTTTCGTTTAATATAACTAAATAATTGGCAAGTAAGCTAACAATTGGTGACCCCGACACGTGTTCAATTTAGACGTGATTATAAACATATAAACAAGTGCACTAACATGGCTCGAGGTACATCCTCAACTATGTAAGAAGAAATGGATATCCATCAAGGTACGAGTAATCAAGATTTTCCAGAAACTAATAAAATATCTGTGAAAATCCCACCATTTTGCCCAGAAAAACCTGAAAGTTGGTTTTATCAAATAGACGCCCAATTTCGGATTAATGGCATCCAGAAGGATTCAACAAAATTCGATTACCTAATATCCCAGCTAGAACCTTCTTTAATTGATAATATTTGGGATATAGCAACAGGTACAGATGATGACAAATATCAACTTGCTAAAGAGAGGCTAACAAGTTTATTCACAGAAAGTGAAGAAAAAAGGATAAAGAGGTTATTAAGAGGACATCATAACTTGGGAGACTTAAAACCAAGCCAACTTTTAAGGAAATTAAAAGAAAATAGAAAGGCTTTTTACTTGATAGAAGAAATATAACAAAATTTGAATATCAAAACAAATTGAAATATGTTTATCTTCTACAATTTTAATTTCCAAAAGAATTTTTTTATTCAAAAAACTTTTAGAATTACATTAATGTCTAAAACAAGCACCGCTCACATTTAATAGACGTATATAATCAAAACTCAATATACAATGTCAAATGAAATAAATAACCCAACAGATACACGAAAGTAATTAAAATTAATAAATAAATATTCAAAGGAGACAAAATTTTGTTTCTGGTTTTATCTTAAGAAATACTACTTGCCTTATAAAAACATGAACACACTTGAAGGACTTCCCAAAGAATATAATTTATTTGAAATATTTAATATACTCAAATATTCGAACAAATTATTTCAAAAATCTCTAAAAATATGTGCACTATATCTTCAAAAAACAAATATAATTCTAGATAATCCCTTCATCAGCCCTTTTTCAATATTCTCTAAAAAAATGTGCACTATATCTTCAAAAAATATTGAAAAAGGGCTGATGAAGGGATTATCTAGAATTATATTTGTTTTTTGAAGATATAGTGCACATTTTTTTAGAGATTTTTGAAATAATTTGTTCGAATATTTGAGTATATTAAATATTTCGAATAAATTATATTCTTTGGGAAGTCCTTCAAGTGTGTTCATGTTTTTATAAGGCAAGTAGTATTTCTTAAGATAAAACCAGAAACAAAATTTTGTCTCCTTTGAATATTTATTTATTAATTTTAATTACTTTCGTATATCTGTTGGGTTATTTATTTCATTTGACATTGTATATTGAGTTATGATTATATACGTCTATTAAATGTGAGCGGTGCTTGTTTTAGACATTAATGTAATTCTAAAAGTTTTTTGAATAAAAAAATTCTTTTGGAAATTAAAATTGTAGAAGATAAACATATTTCAATTTGTTTTGATATGGAAATTAAAAGCTCGAGCAGGTACAGACTTATCAGAGAGGTTCATTAAAACTTTGTGGTTAGCAAATCTTCCAAATAACATTGAAAGTGTAGTCATCACTAGTGAAGAAAATGTTGATCGGCTGGCAAATATCGCCGATAAAATTTTTGAAATGAACCCTCCAAATGAATTATATGCTGTAAACCGTTCCAATTCAACAAAAAGTGCCCCGAGTGAACTCGATGAATTGAGATTAGAAATTGCTGTTTTAAGTAAAGAAATTAAGCAGATGACGGTAAATTATGGAGAAAGACCTACTAGGCGTAGTCAAATCCCTAGCAGAAATCAAGAGAGGTCAAAATCCAGGCATAAAAACAATTCTGATGGTAAATATTGTTATTTCCACACCCGATATGGAAAAAGGTGCCACCCAGAAAAATGTACTGCCCCCTGTGCTTGAAAGAATCCGGAAAAACTCCAATCAGTAGTAGAGAGTGCAGCACATTCTGCTACTGACTCGATCCCCTGCTGCAACTCTCGTTTATTCATGGTAGACAGGAACACGGAATTGCAATTTTTGGTCGACAGCGGTGCAGATGTATCAATTGAGCCATATAAGCAGAAACCCATAGCAGAGTAAATCAGGACGATGATTTTTATCTTTATGTTGCTAATGGTACTAGGATACCCACCTATGGTACCAAATTAATGGAAATTGACCTAGGTCTAAGGCGTTCATTCAAATGGCCTTTCATCATCGCCAAAACATCAAGAGGTATTCTAAGTGCTGACTTCCTAAGGAAATTCAACCTACTCATTGATCTGAAGAGGCAACAGTTGGTTGATGGCGACACGAAACTAAGGAAAACAGGTGAATTGATGTCTATCTCATCAAAAGACATAGTGAGTACCTTATTCAGTGAAAATCTTAAAAAATTCAGTTTACTGTTGAACAATTATTCGGAGCTAACTCGACCAATTTTTATTCTTAACAACATTAAGCATAATGTAAAACACCATATCATTACAACAGGACAACCAGTTTATTGAAAACCTAGGCGTCTTGATAACCAAAAATCAAATATAGCTAAAAAAGAATTTCAATTTATGCTAAATAATGGTATTATTCAGCCATCAGAGTCGCAATGGGCTAGTCCCTTGCATTTGTTTCAGAAGAAAGGCGGCTCCTGGCGTCCATGTGGAGACTATAGGCGATTGACTGAAAGAACTCTTCCTGACCGATACCCCATCCCTCGGATCGAAGATTTCAATCACATATTATGTAAAAAACAATATTTTTCAAAAATTGACCTTCACAAAGCATATTTCCATATACCGATAGCCGAAGAAAATCGTCATAAAACTGCTATTACAACTCCATTCGGGTTATTCGAATTTACTGTTATGCCATTCTGACTTCGAAACGCCCTTTCTAGTTTTCAGCGGTTTATTCATGAAGTTTTTAGAGGTTTAGAATTCGTATTTTCATATATTGACGACCTCCTTATAGCATCTTCCTCTGAAGAAGAGCATATCGAACATCTTAAATTAGTATTTGACAGGCTTCTGAAATTCGGTCTAAGAATTAATGTTTCAAAATCACAGTTTGGCGTCAGAGAAATTGAATTTTTAGGATATTTTTAACTCCGGAAGGATCAAAACCGCTCCCTGGTAAAGTACAAACAATTCTTGATCTAAAGCGTCCAAAAACAATTCATGAACTGAGACAATTTTTAGGCATAATACATTTTTACAGGCCTTATATTAAAAATGCAGCACACACTCAAGCAGACTTAAATGAGTTATTGAAAGGTGCGCGTAAAAAAGATACCAGACTAATTAATTGGACTTCAAAATTGGAAGAAGATTTTGAAAAATGCAGATCGGATCTTGCCAATGCGGCATTATTAACTATTCCTGATCCAAACCAGCCAATAGCACTATTTACTGATGCATCAGATTGCGCAGTTGGCGCAGCTTTGCAGCAGTTTGACAGATCAGAGTGGAAACCTCTTGCAGTTTTTTCGAAAAAATTAAATTCAGCTCAAAAGGTTTACAGTACGTATGACCGTGAACTTTTAGGTGTGTATTTGGCAGTCAAGCAGTTCAAAGACTTACTTCAAGGTAGAGATTTTAGTCTATATACTGATCATAAACCTCTAACATTTGCTTTTCGTCAGAAGAATGAAAAAGCTAATTCTAGGCAACTGCGACAGCTCCAATATATTTGAGAGTTTACTACTAATATACAACACATCAGTGGCAACGATAACATCGTTGCAGATGCGTTGTCTCGAATTGATAGTATTGAAGCAATTGATTTAAAAAAAATCGCAGATCCACAAAATAGTGACACCGAATTTTCGGAATTGAAAAGGAATGATACTGTTTTGCAGTTCAAACAACACCAACTTCATTTTGGAATAGTTCTATGATGTGATACTTCAACAGAACGTATTAGGCCTTACATACCAAAAAAATTCCGTAAATCAGTTTTTGACCACATTCATGGTTGTGCACATCAAGGAGTGAAAGCAACGGTGAAAAACATGTCTGCCAGATTTGCTTGGCTTGGAATGAAAGTGGATGTCAGAAATTGGACTCGATCCTGCATGAATTGCCAAAAAAATAAAATTTACAAACATACGAAATCCGAGGTAACCAAGTTCTCTGAACCAGATGAACGATTTTTAACAATTCATATAGATCTTGTTGGAGCCTTACCTGTATCAGATGGAAAAACATATATTTCGACATGTATAGATCGATACACGAATTGGATTGAGGCAATTCCCTTACAGGACATATCTGCAGAAATAGTTGCTCGTGCTTTTTACCAAAATTGGATAACGAGGTTTGGAGCACCAACATGTGTTATAACAGATAGAGGAAGTTAATTTACTTCCTCCCTTTTTCATCACCTTACGTCCCTCTGTGGAGTAAAACTCTGTCGCACCACGGCGTATCACCCGCAATGCAACGGAAAAATGGAGCGGCAGCACCGCACAATTAAGCAGCCATACGAGCGCATAATTCTGTAAAGTGGACAGACACTCTGCCAACAGTACTGTTAGGTATTCGAGCTTCTCTGAAGCCAGACTCCAACTTTACTACAGCACATATGGTTTATGGAACCTCAATAAGACTACCAGGTGAATTCTTTGACCCAAATAGACTCAGAATCGTTCGTGACGGACTTGCAAATTAAAATGCGTACAGTAAGACCATTTAGTATCCAGCATAAGACTAAAGCACGTATTTTTGTTCATAAAGATTTGTCGTTATGCTCACCTGTTTTTGTACGAATCGATAGAGTTAGGAAACCCCTCGAACCTGCTTATGACGGTCCATTTTTGGTTATCGAACGATATGACAAATATTTCACAGTCCAAATACATAACAAAGCATGCACTATTTCTATCGATAGATTAAAACTAGTATATTTATTGAAAGATGATCAGGAGGAAAAAGTATCCCCTGACCTCACTACTAAAACAGAAAGTCAACTACTTCCTAATGTTTCAAACGATCTTCCTATGATTCCATTATCATTACCAAAAACTACTCGTAGTAGACGACATGTTCATTTTCCGGCCCGTTATAGTAATATGGTGTCTATAAAAATTCTGTAAATTATTATTATTATTTTTTTTATTATTATTATAGTGTTACCTCCCCTATATCATTTTGATCAGATTTTTGCTTTTATAATATATTTTGTACATTTAATTGTTTATCAAGTTCTAATGAAGCCTCCTAATATTTAACATTGTTTTTTCGTCACTTGAAATATTTCTTCTTTTAATATGTTTTGTTTTGACCAATTGCAGCTCCTGGGAGGGGAGTAATGTAGAAGCAAATATAATATTAATTATATTAACTAAAATCATGTGAACATAAACTCAAATACAATATTAATTAATTTCATTAAAAATATATGAATATAAATTCCCAAATAATTTTATATTAAAGTGGCAAGTCTGATATATGTAGAGATGATATAGAATACGAGTTCTGTGATCAGAACACAGAATGTATGTTTTTATTGGTTAACGGATAGACGAGATACAACAACACTCTCTCTAACCTTCAAGATGTAGTTGATAAATGAAAATATAACCTGTGAGTGCATTTAAAAAATGTTTTTGTTAAATATAACTAAAGAATTGGCAAGTAAGCTAGTTTCACCATAGCCTTGCGTTATTGTTGATGACCCATTTGGAACTGATAGAGAGCTACCTCCAGGGTAGAAGTGCTTGCTCTATTATTGTTCTGCATCTACACATTTTTCATCACTGATGAAATAAAATTCTGCGCAGAGTTCAGACACCCAGTGGACACAGAGCTCCGCTATTCATTCAAAGCTGTGGAAATTGAACGAGCAAATAATGAGGTTAATGCTGATCTTGGCAGACTGCGAGATATTTCATCCAAACACCAACTTTTGCTAAATCCGGAAGGTACTTACCTTCGGTAGAGAAAGCTGGAACATAAAAGACCAACTAGACATAAGAGTAAGTAGAATCTCTTATCGTTACATCGGCGCGGAATTTGGGAGTGATTTTGAATATAGAGCTCCGTTTTACCGAGCATGTGTCTTTATATATTCAATAAGCTTACTCAGGTCTGAGAAAATTATACGCCAGTAGACAATTGCTTCCTGATACAAACAAAATATTATGAACGGTTTCACTGGTTTTGAGTTACTCCAACTAATGTGATGCGATTTACGGACCGTGCTTGCATGTGGTTTATGAGACACGAGTTCAGAGAGTGCAGAGATCATGCTTGAAATTTATTAATGGGAATACCAATAATACATAAGTTGAGATGGTTTCAATGATTTAACATGGAGGAAGGAAAGGAGCTACACCCCGCGGTTTTGTTTCACTCAATTAAGTTTTCATTTTATTGTTCAAAATGCCTCAATATCTGTTTACCAAATTAAAGTTGAGATCCGGTGTTCACAGTTTAAATGTAAGATTCAGGTATTACCTTCTCCACCTGCTCAGAAAACAACAATTTTTTTGACAATCAATCTAATTTTATATATCCATCCAACAACCGCATAAAGAGATAAAAGGAGGTGAAACTAAAACGCTTTAACTTGCGTTAACGATTTTGTCCGTCCGCACATGGACGTGAAATGCCTTATACGCCAATGAAAAGATAAATGAAACTTGTCTTTCCTGAATGAATCCCAAATTGTCAACCTGATAGTGAAAATGCAAACTCTCACTCCCTATTCATTTATTTCAACTTTACAATTAAAATAATGACTCTCAGATTACAATAAAATACACTTTTATAGTTAGTCCGAGATTTACAGAAAGACTTATCTTTGAGGTTCTCCTGGAATATTGTTTTCCAAGGTGTCTGAGTTTGAGTATTCTGCAATCAATCAGTAGGTCTTCAATTTCAATTTGTTTAAAATAACCAGTAGAGCATCCAGAACTAAGAGGGTTCGGTAATGATATATTCTAAATCCGGCACAAGGAAGATTGTCTGGTATCAAGATAATCCAAGTAAAAAGGCACCCCAGCAAGATTGTTCAACTCTTAGATCATCCGGTATTAAGATCATCCGGTACTAAGATCATCCGGTACTAAGATCATCCGGTACTAAGATCATCCGGTACTAAGATCATCCGGTACTAAGATGGTTCGGTATTAAGATCTCCGATACTAAGATCTCCTGTCCTAAAATCTCCGGTACTAAGATGGTTCGTTACTAAGATCATCCGGTACTACGACTGTAAATTTCAAATCTTTAAGATAATGCCTGCAACACGTGAACACACTCCCAGTGTCTCTAGATATTATTAAAATTATTTACAAGGTAATAAACATTAGATGAAATATCCAGAACACAGGAACAAGGAAATCATATAAACCAACATGTTAACTTGTGTAACCTGCAGAGAAAGAAATGGATCAAAAATAATAATTGGCATTCATGAAAGCAGAAAATATCGATCGGGATCTACGTATTACTTACCGCCCTCTGATTAGTCTTATGAGAAACAGTAAAAATTATATAGTTTTACTGACAAAGGTCCTTTACCGTTTGTATTAATTCATTTTGATTATTTTTTTGAATCGTTGATTATTTGTGTATTGATATTGCGATAAATTTATTATTATCTCGTTCTGTTCAGCTTTCGTTCTTTCGGGACTAATAAGTTTGGCGAAGAAGCCAAAGAGCTAGTTGGTTCTGAGGGTTGAAGGTTTGAAACCCGGGATATGAACAAAGAAAATGCTACACCCAGAAGGAGCTGTTTAAATTTCAAATCTTTTTGGTAAAACAAAGATAGTATAGCAAGAAGTAAATGATTGAAATTTGAAGACAAAAACGAATGGTTTAATTTTTTTTTAATGAATTTGTTAATAATGTGTTTGTCCACCGCGATTATCTATACACTCCCCAACACGTCTTGGTATTGATGAAATAAGATGGTCTATTTCAAGCTACCTGTAGTTCATGTCTCAGAGCCGCCAAAGTTCGTGGGGGCTGGGGTAAATTTCCAAGCCTTCTACTCATGATGTCCCAAACATGCTTTATGGGCGAAATATCTGGGAATCTGGACAGCCATGTCAAAAGATTCACATGGGTCGCTCCAAAAAAGTTTAAACTAACTCTAGCAACATGAGGTCAAGCATTATCTTACTGAAATATTGGATTCTTGAGCCGGTTAAGGTAAGGGAGAACATATGGCTCCACTCCAACGCAGCGCTGTCATGTTACCTCGAATAAAAACCAAAGCTTACCTACTTGCATGTGCAATAGCACCCCATACCATAACGCCTACTGTTCGGTGTACATGACGCTCAATATCAAACTGAGGTTCACGTCTTTCTCCCCGACATCGTCTAACCCTTCTTCGGCCAGGGAGACTACGACGTTTCGACCAGGTTTGGAGGTCCTGGAAGAATCGCTCTGCTCGCCCCCAAATTCGGCCCCATTCGTGGATTCTCAATCTTATCTTATCTGCTGTGGGATCAGAAGTGGTCCGTTGGAGGAAAAGGGAGACTACGACGTCTCGACAGGGAATAGGGGCTCGGAAGACTCGCTCTACTCGCTTCCAACTCTGGCACCGCTTTTTGATCCTAAAGCCCATCCTCTTCGATGCTTCGGAGCCCCGCTTTTAGTAGTCGAACAGCAACAGCGGTCCTTCGTGGGGTGGGATCCATGCTGTGAAGCTGTTATTTGTGTTGTTTCGTTGCTTCAATCTTTCACAAGAATAGAGATACTCTGCTCAAATGACTGAGTGTTGGAATCGACACGGCGATCCGTTTTTGGAGGAGGGAGATGACTTGTGGGGGTCCCTCATCTAGTTCTGCTGGCAAAAAGTTCTCTATAAATCTTCCTTCAAAATTCCTATCTTTCTCTATCAGCTTATCGGGGGTCTGCTGGAGTGTCAAAACTTGAGCAGAAACCCGGGACAGCAGTGATGACAATGGTACTTCAATGTTCACTGAGAGCTCTGCTCGTACGCTGACTTGTACAATTCTGAGTTACAGGATGGCCTTGTTCTCCTAACCACTCATCAGCCAAAGATCGGGTTGTCGCAAATCGGTCTCTAATAGTCATAAGTCTTAGACGTCGATCTTGAACTTCATTTGTGCCCCTTCAACTTCCGGTGCCTACTCTTATTCGATTTTGGGCATTATCAAATTACGCTTGACAACATCTCATAACAGTAGTTGGATTTCTGTTCGTACAGTTAGCGATTTCTCGAAATGACAACCCCGCCTCCCGTAGACCAATAATTCGACCTCTTTCAAATTCACTTAGCTGGCGATAAATTCCGTGTACACGTGCTCTAGGCATTTTAACAACAACTAAACATCGACTTTGGATCTCCTCGAACAGCTGGTTTGTTGAAAAATTCAAAAAGTTTGCAAAAAACTACTACATATTTGAGTAACAAAAAATGTTTAGATGAAAAGATCTTCACGATTCTTTTCCCCAAATTTTAAACATTTACTCCTTGCTATACTATCTATGTTTCACCAAAAAAATTCAAAATTCAAACAGCTTCTTCTGGGTGTTGCAGTTTCTCTGTCAGTTAGTATATTTTGAAATGCCAGACGGTTGCGAATGGCATGACAACCAAGTACAGATATTAATGAGCAATCGTTCTAAATATGCCTACATAAAGGATATAATGAATTTCATTCTATATTTCTTATAATCAACTAATAAGTAGATAGCCTTGGCCATCTGTTTATTGCAAGCAATAAACCGAAGGTCTAAGTCGCTTATTGCATACAATTCAGGTGAACTGAGCGAAATTCAGACGAAGGAAAGGGCCTACCAATATTAACCTACTTCTCTGGCGAGCACGTTTGTGAAACTGAGAAAATTGGGGAAAATATAGTCTATACGCATATGAGGATCAAAAAGGGAGAATGGGTTACCCCGAAACCGCCCAGGCGTTATGGAAAAGGTTGAATCGCGAGAGATGGAGGACGATTGAGTAAGTGCCTCTACGGTCCGAACAACATAAAAGCTCTCGCCTTGAAGGCGCAAAAGGCGTCAACCACATTCTGAAAATTCCACCACTATCTCTCCGAGGTACAAAAAAATGCTGTGCCTTACAGCTCGTTTCCGTCAGCTTATGATGAATTTCTACATCGCGCGCCGTAGGAAATATGGAGGTTCTCATATTGTGAGTTATGGGGGTTTGGAGGGAAATCGATCCTGCTCCTCAGAGATTTTGTCGACGTGGAAGTAAAATCCGGAGATGTGGGGTTGATATGGGGTTCAATAAAATACCAATAAGATTGCATTCATTATTTAAAATACCTGTAATTGTTGACTGTCGGTGTATTCTTGTGCTGCTCTGGAAATCTTACTGAAACGAACGTTTTGTCTGAAAACCTGTGATTCTCAATAAGTGAGACGAAAAATTTGTACGAGCTGTTCATTAAATGAGAAGACGGACATATTTTCAAAGTATTTAATAGGGGCAAAATAGAGGGACCTGGAGGACCTGGTACTTCAGGTTGGGGGTTTGAGCGGTTGGCCTGCTCCTCATCACCTGTGAAACAAACTAATAGCAAAAATTCTAATCAAAAGCCTTAGATACGGAATGAAAAATTACGGAGACGAACTAAGCTAAGAAAAAGGAAAACGATTTGTGGAACATGATATCTACAAGGTCTGTCTATGAAGTTAAATGAAGTTGGCAGTGAACAGAGATACCTGAAGGTCGATGTCTGACTGAGACAAAGAAAAAAGGCAGAAGATCAGAAATTTTGGGTGAATATGAGCATTTTTATAGTAGAGTATAAAGAGAATAAATTAATGCGGTGTTTTACTTGACAGAAGGATAATTACAAACTTTGAATATCAAAACAGATTCAATCTGTTAGTCTTCTACAATTTTAATTTCAAAAAAATTGTTGAAAAAACTTTTAGAATTAAATTAATGTCTAATAATAAGCACTGTTCATATTTAATAGACGTATAAAAATCAAAATTCACTATACGATATCAAATGCAATAAAAAACTCAACAAAATAAATTAATTATTAATTATCCTTCTATCAAGTAAAAAACCGCATCTTATCATTTTATTTTATATATAATATAATTATATTAGGTTTTTGAATAATGAAATTTATTATACAGTTTCCAGTGGTTTAATGAAGGCCATAAAATGCCTCATAAACTTTGTGTGATTTATGTGTTAAGCATAGAACATAGATTACCTTGGATATTAGATGTACCTACCTATTTTAATTACATTCACAGATTTTCCAGAAATTGTTTGGTAAACTTACAAGTTTATTTATTTTTAATTGAATTTATATCATAAATGTAAAGTTGAACTGACCTTATCTGGATTCTAGTTATTTGTGAGGATGTGCTACATGTTTTTGAGAGATTTTGAAGTAACTTATTTGAATATTTAAACATATTAAAAATTTCAAATGAATTAGTTTTGGAGAAGTTCTTAAAATTATGTTGTGTATTTTTGAAAAAGGTTTAGTTTTCATAAATATAAGACCAGAAACTGAACATGTTGTCAAATGTTTGTCAAAGGCAAAACATACGTACCATGGCCTTTCTGACGATTTCAAGTGCGAATGTTTGGAACGAAACATTCGATATCACTTATTTTTAATTTTAATTAATAATTTATTTTTGTTGGGTTTTTTTATTCCATTTGATATTGTATAGTGAATTTTGATTTTTATACTTCTATTAAATATAAGCAGTGCTTATTATTAGACATTAATTTAATTCTAAAAGTTTTTAAAAATTTTTTTTTTGAAATTAAAATTGTAGGAAACTACAGATTAAATCTGTTTTGATATTCAAAGTTTAAAAAAAAAACGAGAAGGCGAAGCGTGGAGTATATATTCTCATACACAAAAGATTTAGAAAACTAATTTTCACGTGGGAACCAATAAGTGAGCGAATTATTGAATGGATATGAAGTGACGATGGTGGGTGTTTATGCTCTCAATGATAATGAACTGGTAAAAAATAAATTATCTTCTTTTCGAACAATTGAATCAGGAAATAGCAAAAATTGGAAAAGCTACAGAAATTATGATACTTGGTGATTTCAACGCTTGAGTTGGCAGGAGGATAGGTGATTTGATCATTGGAAAATTAGGAGAACATGTAGAAAATGATATAGGCAAACGTCTGATTTCCATATGTGAGCAATACCAACTGAAGGTTTTAAACGGTTTTTTTCAGCACTGAGATATACCCACATAAGTCCACATGGACTCAAGTGAACAGAAACCTGAAAAGTATTATTCACTACGTCATTGTCAAACAGAAACTCTGTCATATACAGTTCAAGAGTTATAGTAACACCGGCCAGCTCGTTATAAATGGGCGCCACCTCCTTTAAGCAGGATGTCAAGGTGATATACCTAACTCAGGGTGTGGGAGATTTACAATCGAAAGAAGGAAATATAGCTATTCAAATGATTTATTGAAATCTTATAAACTGTATGTTCCTTAAAAGGGGATAGCGAATGAATGTGTGCTTTCAAGAATGCGTTCAGTATCGCTATCAATGTCGATAATACAAAATGGTATTTAATTTCTTCAAATAGATGATCTATTGAAAATATGCAAAAGGTAAATAATAATAACAAAAAGTAAGATCCCAGATATCTGTTCACATAAATTTGTACAATAATCAAGAACTAAATAAAGTATCTAACAGCTGTTGTTCATTCCTCCGTAAACTGGTTTAAAATGGAAAACACACTGACCTTGATTTCAAAAGTAATCAAACCCCGAATAGAGTCTGAATTTTATAGATCCAAAACGCTGATGGTGCAATCGTGAACAGGGAGTTCATTCGGATCCCTGCCCCTCGCTGATGGGGGTCCAAGCTGTATCTTGAAATTTTAAATCCTTTTATTGAACGTAAGTTGTCAACCGGGTATCAGATATCGAATTTATTGGCCCTATATAACTCCAAAATCAAAATCCAAGGCATCAATAATTATTTCCAGGTATAAACAATCTTCAGAATAATCCAAAATAAATGGATACTATGTTTTCTGAGAGAATGTCCGGCAATTTAACTTCAATCCTTTCAACTCCATTAACTCATCAATTCACCAATAAGACTCAACCAAAAAAAAATGTTCAAAATGGACGTTATCCCGTGAACAAAACATAATTATGCCGTAATTCTGCGCAAATTAGCGATTTTAGCGAAAGGAGGGAGGCGTGCAATTAATACTTGACAAACTGTAACATAGATAGATCTGCATGTCGACATTTCGAAATGCTTGGATATCAACGGCGAAATTAAAGCATGACAACTCTGACTTAAATTTGAAGACGTGAGAGTATGCAGGAATATATCATGCGGTAGCGATAACTACTTCGTCAAAACAAGAATAGCAGCATCCTTAAACAGAATCAGTAAAGAACCGTCGACAAGAAAATAGGTCAGGAACAGATAACTAACATTCGATATAACTTGAGGAATTTTGACTAAAAAAGTACCAAACTTCTATACAAACAACGATTGGGGATAAGGCTAGAACATTTTATCACCATAAATGAAGAATATGAATATATAAAATCTTGCCTCCTCAGAAGCTTTAGGATGCCTTGAGAGAACAGAAAAACGTCACAAACCCTACTGATGGGACGAAGAAGTGGAAGCAGAGATAGGAGAAAAGCTAAAGAAGCACCAACAAAATCTGAGCTCAAAAAGTGCCCATGACAAGCAGCGTTATAAATAATCCGAAAAAGGGTATGACGAATGAAAAAACGAAAGAACATGTTCTGGACTGAACGATTATTTGGGTGGAAAAAGAAGTTCAGAAAGTTCGAGGGTTCTGAAAAATATGAGAAGAGATAAAAACAAGGAAATAATATCTCCAATGTCATCTGATAAATGGAATCAGTATTTTGCGAATATGTTATCAGAAGAGAGATATCAGTTCAAGGAAGCAAATAATTCGAACATCAATATAACAACACAACGTTCCCCAGTCAGACTCAATTTAACAGAAGTCAAGAAATCATGTCAATCACTAAAAAATGGTAGAGCTTCAGGATCGGGGAATATACCTGGCAAATTAATTAAAAATGGAAGCCACAAGCTTCACTTAAGGCTCAAAGATCTATTTCAGAAATGTATAAGTAAGTCGTAAATACCAGAGGAATGGAAAATCTCATACCCAAAAAACGAGATAAGAGCGAATGTGATAACTACCAAGGAATATCGGTTACAGGCACTATAAGTAGGATTTACGGAAAAATATTAAAACAAAGAATTAAGAACGAATATGGAGGTATAAGAACAGGCCAGATTCAGGACAGATAGATCAACAGTAGATCATCTTTTCACGGTCACACAACTAATCGAAAAAAATGGCCGTCGACTAGGAAACACGTTTGCTGTTTATTGATCTAAGAAAAACTCATGATAGCCTACCTCTGTGGAAACTGTATCAGAGCCCTAATATTATTGTATGATAATTGTAGATCCGTAATAAAAAGCGGTAATGAGTTATCCTCGGGATTCTATATAAATAAAGGCCTGAAGCAGGGATGCTGTTTATCAACAATGTTGTTCAAGATATACCTAGAACGAGCTCCGAAGAACTGAAATAAGAAATGTCCAAATATAGGTATCTCGCTGGACGATAACACAACACTTGACACCATTTCATTCGTTGATGACCAAATGGTCATAGCTCAAAATAAAGACGATATGGAATACATGACAAGAAAACAAATAGAAAAGTATTCCTTGTGGGGTCTTGAAGTAAATATCCGACAGACTAAATATATATATATATGTGTTGGCGGAGGAGATCTGAACCAGGATTTGTTTCACTCAAGCTCCAAACCAATTGAACACTGCACCGACTATAAATATCTTGGTCTAAAGATCGAAAGGGAGGGAACGCTTGATGATGCAATACGCGATAGAAATACTCTGGGAAGGAGGGCGATATCGATGCTGAACAGTGTTTTATGGGACAGAACTATAACTAAAGAAAAACAAAGTGCAATCTACCATACCATAGTTAAAAGCATCATAACTTATAGTCCTAAGATATAGCCCATTAAAATAAAGACGAAAAAAATCTGGTAACGGAGATGGACTTCTGGAGAAGATCAGCGGGAAAGTCGAGAATGGAAAGAATCAGGAATGAGACCATCAAATAGGGAGGAATAAAACAGAAAAGTAGTATTTATATTAAAAAGACGTCAAGGTTTAAACGAATAAAGACAATAAATCGGGAGTTTATAAGTTGACTTGCAATCATCATTTCATATTTCGTAAAGGTTTTCAGATTATTTTAATTTTCAATTTATTAATTTAACCGTTTCCAACTAGGACTAATTTATATTAATTTATTTTTCAAGTTGATTTTCACCTAGATTCAATATTTGCTTCTGTACAGGGGTTTGAATTTTAAACCTTTTGAAGGATTGAAGTCGTAAAGAATTTTGTTTAGAGGGATGTTTCAACTGCATCACTGACTCAGATTTTATTTAACACTGCATTGCGTAGCTATGAAAGATTCACTCTATGGTTTAAACAAATATCTGGAACATGCTTGTTTTTTCTTTTCCAGAGCTATTTGTTGAGTTTCATAGTTACAATATTTGGATTTTTGAGTAATACAGTTTGCTGAAGGACAGATTACATAAATCTATTGAAACCAAATTAGTCTTTCAAATTTTTTTTATATCATGTTGAGAGATTAATAAAATTTAATCATCAGTTGTTACCGAAGAAGCTACCAATATATTAAAAAAATATTTTTCAGAGAAATGAGCTTTAGTTCGTTAAGAGTATGGTGGGTACAGTACGTGTCTAAGTAGGACTAATCTATGATTATTGATTCCTGAAAATGATTTCCACCTAGAATCACAATCTTCTGATGCGCAGTGGTTTGAATTTGGAAAGTTTTTAAATATTGTAGTTGTTAAGAATTTTGTTTAGAGATGTATTTAGTCTGCATCAGTGACTCAGATTTCATTTCACACCGTAATTTGTAACTATCCAAGATGTTTCACTCTATGGTATAGACCAGATATCTGGAACAGACCAACCATCCAAGCTCTTGTTTCCGTGATTATCATTATTATTATTATTATTATCCAGATACTCCTAGATCTTCTGTAAAGATCCCTCAGACGCTGTTTCAGCTTGTGCGAGTTAGGAGTTCAGTTGTGTTCTGGGTGGGCTTTGTTACTGCGATCTTGCGCCACTTTAGGTCACAGCACTGTTAATTTTTGACCCAACAGTAAAATATTGGCCGACACCCATCGAACTAGAAAATTTCTTTTCCACCTGAACAGTATTCGAACCCGGACCTCCCGGTCATGAGCCCGATGCTCTCCCACTGAGCTGTCCACACTCACTATTCCTATGCTTATTCAATAATCGGACTTATCGTATTGATTTCCATTATAATAGTTTTGTGAATGGTGTCAGAATGTTCTAATTTGAAATTTTTCAAAGAAATAATTTTGGGTTTCTAAGGATTACGATGTTATTGTAATGTAAATTTGGTTGAAAATAGTATTTTACATCCCAAAGTAATGTTCTCAAGTTCCAAATGTTTTCGATTAACCAGGCCAAATTTGAATAAAATATATAGAACGATAATAATTGCATTATTATTTTTATTACTAATGCCCCCCTTTTCAACTCAATTTCATTTGAATAATTTCACAATAGAGTACAAATAAAAAAAAAACCTTGAAATATGTTTTCTCTAGTGATCTAATGGAATTCCAATAATTTTAACCATTCATTACAATAGCACGAATAGGATGCTGTTATCGTTTTTAATAGTATACAAACACAATCGTAAAAAATATATGAATATGTGATTCACCTTTGAGTCCAGGATTCAGCGAATTAGATGATTTTTTGCTCACATTCTTACGGGATTTTTTGTCCAACTGCGAGAAAATCCGAGATTTCATGAGAGACCAAATAAATTTTTTGGGATTGCCTTTTCCGCAAACCTGCCCTGACCTCTTGATGGCATCTTGATCAGCCCCTCTCGGTGGCAATAAATTCAACCAAGTGAGTCATCGGATTCCTCCCAAATCCTCACTGCCAACTTCGACTGAATTGACGGGGATCTACCCAATCAGAGATCCAGTCTTTGCTCACATGATTGCTGATTCTGTTAATCTGAGAATATCTCCTTAGTCAATATTTGGGGTAAGTTCGTTGCATTCGGAGGGAATTTGAAGGGAGGAAAAAACCGAATCTCCATTGAAGGCATTCCCAAGGTTGGTCGGGCGGTTTTTCAGTGATCTGAAAATAGATTGAAAGCAAAATCGTATTTTATGCTTTTTAAGTTCTCATGATATTATTAATACCTCATCACAAACGCTGAAGGGACCAACAAATCAATTACATCTTCTCCCTCGTATTTCGGTGGCATGAAAGAAAAAGTGGCCAGTAGTCCTTCAAAATGAAATATCATTTTTATTATTTATTGAAAAAGAGAGCCTGTCCGAAATATATAATACATAAATGTTAAAATTTATGTATCATTATGCAAAAGCTAAATAAATTAATTATGGAATACAAGTGTCAGGAAAAAGTACAACCTCATTAAAAATCGGCACAGACGTATGAATGAATGCATAAGGAATTATAGAATTGAAAATATGTATATGAGACAGTAATTTATTTCCACAAAAATGTTTGTACTACTACAACAATTGTTTCACCACGATATGGCTTCTTCAGGTATTACATTGTACTGTCTGATGGTATTCAGTGTAACCGAGTTTAAATACATTTTTAGGTACGTGACCAAATAATGGAAGCACAAGTCATAAAAACTCTAGGTGTTTATTGAAGTTTGCCGCTAAAAATGCCATTAAGGAAAAATATTCAGTAATGGAGAATGATCGACATCTGTTTGTTCGTTCAAAAGGATTTTACGGGCATTATACCTGTTGATTTCAAAAAATTCTAAAAATGTTAATCTAGAACTTTTGCTTTCAACGTGGATAATTTCATAATTATTGTTGAAATTATGCCTGAATTCCTTAAGATTATTAGCATATGTCGAATGTACAGAATTGGATATATAACCCCTTTGGTGTTCTTGGACACGTTTCTTGAATGATCTACCAGTCTGGCCAATGTATACTAAAGGGCAATCTTTGCAAGTCAACTTGTAGACTCCGGATTTATTTTCTTTATTTGTACGATCTTTATTGTTTTTTATGTAGGTCATAAAGTTATTAATTGTCTTAAAAGCCGCGTTATAATTTAAACAACTTTTGAAATATTTAGCAATATTTTCAGATAATCCATTGACATAAGATAACGAAAAATATTTCTGTGTATTGTCCTCTTTTATGATTGGGTACACGAGATTTAATGCCATTTTTTTTTGTTTATTGGATACCATTTTGTCTAAAAGAAAGGGATTGTAACCGTTGTTTGACGCTATTTGTTTAATAATATTTAATTCTTTCATAAAGTTTTCTGAATTTAAAGGGACATTCAATAATCTATGAATAAAACTATTATATGCTGACATCTTTTGGTTGGTGGGGTGGTTTGAAGTTTTATGTATTGTGATGTCTGTATGTGTTGGTTTGTGTTTATAGTGAGGTCAAGAAAATTAATACTTTTATTCTTTTCTTCTTCGATTGTGAATTTGATTTTTGGGTGGAGTTTATTAATGAAATTCGTGAAGATATGTAGTTGTCGGTCGGTGCCTTTGAAACAACAAAAAATGTCATCTACATATCTGTACCAATAAAGAAAATATTTCCTTATAGGATTCAGGTGTATTTTTGATTCCAGATCGTCCATGAATATTTCAGCTAAAATTGAACTGAGGGGATTTCCCATTATTAAACCATTGTCAGAAATATTGACGGTTCCGTTAAATTGAAGGTAGTTTTGTTCAAGACATATTTCCAGGCAATTAAGTATATCATTCATTTTAATGGGATTGGTATTATTTTTAATAAATAGTTTTTTTTAACAATTGGTACTGTTTGAATTGGAGGTATACTAGGGAATAAATTTTTTACATCAAAAGAAATTAATTTACAATTTTTGGGTAATTGGATGGATTTAATATTGTCTATAAGGTGGGTGCTATTTTTAAAAGCGTATTTAGCTACAAAGTTTGTTTGGGTTTGAATAATAGGAATTAAAACTCTAGATAATTTTATGCTTGGTGATGTGATGAATGAAACTACTGGTCTAATTGGATTATTTTCTTTATGAAGTTTTATTAATGAATATAATTTTGGGATTTGTGGGTTCATTAAAGTGAGCAAATGTTTTTTTGGGAAGTTATTGAAAAGGCTAACAGATTGGTCTATTATTATAACAAATAAAAAATATAATAGACCAATCTGTTAGCCTTTTCAATTACTCCCCAAAAAACATTTGCTCACTTTATTGAACCCACAAATCCCAAAATTATATTCATTAATAAAACTTCATAAAGAAAATAATCCAATTAGACCAGTAATTTCATTCATCACATCACCAAGCATAAAATTATCTAGAGTTTTAATTTCTATTATTCAAACCGAAACAAACTTTTTAGCTAAATACACTATTAAAAATAGCACCCAACTTATAGACAATATTAAATCCATCCAATTACCCAAAAATTGTAAATTAATTTCTTTTGATGTACAAAATTTATTCCCTAGTATACCTCCAATTGAAACAGTACAAATTGTAAAAAAACTATTAGTTAAAAATAATACCAATCCCATTAAAATGAATGATATACTTAATTGCCTGGAAATATGTCTTGAACAAAACTACTTTCAATTTAACGGAACCGTCAATATTTCTGACAATGGTTTAATAATGGGAAATCCACTCAGTTCAATTTTAGCTGAAATATTCATGGGCGATCTGGAATCAAAACTACACCTGAATCCTAAAAGCAAATATTTTCTTTATTGGTACAGATATGTAGATGACATTTTTTGTTGTTTCAAAGGCACCGACCGACAACTACATATCTTCACGAATTTCATTAATAAACTCCACCCAAAAATCAAATTCGCAATCGAAGAAGAAAAGAATCAAAGAATTAATTTTCTTGACCTCACTTAAATAATTTACATGATTTTAGTATTTTTCACAAACCAACACATACAGACATCACAATACATAAAACTTCAAACCACCCCACCAACCAAAAGATGTCAGCATATAATAGTTTTATTCATAGATTATTGAATGTCTTTTTAAATTCAGAAAACTTTATGAAAGAATTAAATATTATTAAACAAATAGCGTCAAACAACGGTTACAATCTCTTTCTTATAGACAAAATGGTATCCAATAAACAAAAGAAAATGGCATTAAATCTCGTGTACCCAATCATAAAGGAGGACAATACACAGAAATATTTTTCGTTATCTTATGTCAATGGATTATCTGAAAATATTGCTAAATATTTCAAAAGTTGTTTTAAATCATAACGCGGCTTTTAAGACAATTAATAATCTTAGTACCTACATAAAAAACAATAAAGATCGTACAAATAAAGAAAATAAATCCGGAGTCTACAAGTTGACTTGCAAAGATTTCCCATTAGTATACATTGGCCAGACTGGTAGATCATTCAAGAAACGTGTCCAAGAACACCAAAGGGGTTATATATCCAATTCTGTACATTCGACATATGCTAATCATCTTAAGGAATTCAGTTATAATTTCAACAATAATTATGAAATTATCTACGTTGAAAGCAAAAGTTCTAGATTAACACTTTTATAATTTCTTGAAATCAACAGGTATAATGCCCGTAAAATCCTTTTGAACGAACAAACAGATATCGATCATTCTCCATTACTGAATATTTTTCCTTAATGGCATTTTTAGCGGCAAACTCCAATAAACACCTAGAGTTTTTATGACTTGTGCTTCCATTATTTGGTCACGTACCTAAAAATGTATTTAAAGTCGGTTACACTGAATACCATCAGACAGTACAATGTAATACCTGAAGAAGCCACATCGTGATGAAACAATTGTTGTAGTAGTACAAACATTTTTGTGAAAATAAATTACTGTCTTATATACATTTTTTCAATCAAAATGAGTTTCCACCAAGTAAAGACCGAATCTATCAACTAGGAATTATAGAAGTCCAAAATGCCGGGTGTTTTATTTAGAGTGATATAAATTGAAATAAAAATCATTCATTTTAAAATTAAAGCCAAATTCTTTTTTTATTTGAAAGATAATTTTATGATATTTATGTTGTAAAAATAATTTCCGGCATATGTCCACCAGGAGCTCTGAGGAACCGCATTCGACCAGACCAATTTTGGACCACTTTTTGGAGTGATTCAAGCCTTAGTTCATCAATAACACGGGTTAAGTTGGCTTCCAAAGCGTCTTTTGTTTCTGGTTTATCAGCATAAACCAATGACTTGACAAAACTCCAAAGAAAATAATCCAGTGGATTTATGTCGCATAATCTTGGAGGCCAATTTATTGTACCATTTCTCGAAATAATGTTATCGCCAAATATTTCTTTCAATAATCCAATTGTTACGGTAGCAACATGATGTGCAGCACCATCTTGTTGGAGCCAAAACACTTCTGGGTCGATGCCACTCAAATTTTGAAAAAAATAATCATTGATCATCGGTCTGTAACGAGCACCATTCACTGTTACATTAGCTCCAGGTTCGGTTTTAAAGAAATATGTATCGACGATGCCTCCATCGTGTGAAGCACACCATACAGTGCATTTTTCAGGATGCAGTAGAACCTGCAGAAATTCCAGAGGATTGTTTTCACTCCATATACGGCAATTTTGCTTGTTAACATAGCCGTTCAACCAGAAATGAGCTTAATCACTAAACACAATTTCACGATAAAAAAATTGGATCAACTTCAAGCTGTCCTAGGGCCCAATCAGCAAACAAACGACGCTTTTTATGGTCAAGTGGCTTTAGTTCTTGAACCAGTTGTATCTTGTATGGATGTAGATCACGATCTTTACGCAACATTTTCTATGTAGTGGATGCACAGAGTCCAACTTGTTGGGAACGTCGATGAATAGACAAATTTGGATCATCATTAACACTATGACTTACAGCAGCGATATTTTCTTCTGTACGTACAGTTCTTTGTCTTGTTGTTGTTCTTGCGTAGATTAGAGAAAATGTTGTCCGAAATCTATCGATAGTTTGACGAATAAGCTGCTCTGATGGAAGATTATGTAAACCATAAATTTCACGAAGTGCTATAAATTTGGCGAATAGAAAACTGATTTTGAAAATAAATTTCAACAATTTGTTAAAGTTGTTGCGGCGTGAGTCTTTCCATGATAATTTGTCAATGCTTACTGAGCAGAAATATCAAACAACATGGTTTCTACCTTCTGTCAAATCACAGTTATCCCTATCGAAAGTTCTATCACTCTAAAAAAACCACCCGATATTACTGATTTTTCTTTGAACTATATCAATCTAAGGACGGTGTATACTAAAACTTTAAAAAATGTTACAAATATAACTGGGTCGTCTCATTTTAATGTCACTGGGATGGTATATAATGAGGGGAAAAAACTTTAACTTGTTACATAAACAAAATATGTCTCACTGTTTTTGTATTCAGGCACGTACTGGAAATTCAAGGATATGAATATTCGAAAACTAGCAGTTAGGATTTTAAATAGAGCAGTGTTTCATATCTAGTTTTCAAAAATGATGTGTTCTGAAGAACAATTCTATCTGCTCCTTGAACTGTTTTGATAAAAAAAATCATAATAACACAGAAGGAATGCTATTCCTGAAATGAGAGGTGAGAAACCGTAAGAACAGTGTGTTTTCATTTGGTATTTTATCTATTTTGTGATAAAAAGACCTAAAAAGTATTCCTTCTCGTGTTTGAAATCGATATCATGAAAATGGTAGCGTTAGAGAGATCAAGGATGCTAACATCTCGAATGATCCGATATACTCGTTAGAAGTGCGAAGAAGTGAGGTCAACATCGTATTTCTTTCGTTGCTAAGGGTTCATAATGTCCATGTTTCGTGTCATAAGATTGAAGGAGTCTAATTTAGTTAGCAAACAATCATGGATGTGTTAGCTTCTAAATTGGCCATGAAGATGTCAGTCTCATTCGGGTAGAATGAGCTCAAGAACAGCATGACTGGAGTAACATTTTGTTTAATGGCGAATTTCGGTTTGCTTTATATCCATCTTTTAGAATATTGCGGGTGCTAGACAACGAATTCAGTAAGTACAGAAAGTGTCCAGTGGCTTGGGATACACGATTATGTTTTAGGGTGGAATTTCTCTTGGTCGCAGAACTGAACTAAATATGCTTCATTATTTTTCGACAATTATTTATTATATATGGAATGTTCTTGAGCATGTACTGCTTCTGTATTTCCTTGGGTAAGATATTTGTCTCCTGCGTAACAATCTCTCTGTCTATACAGTAAGAATCCTGAGGAACTTACTGGAAAAACCTACTGTCTTAGTTTTCGACTGTTCTGCTCAACCGCCGAATCTAAATCCAATAAAAGATGTGTGTAATATTTTTCAGAGACGTGATCAACTTTTTCAAGCACTTCTGAAATGAAATTCCTTGAGAATACATTGATAATCTCACTCTTGGCATGGAACGATATTAAAGACACACTACTACAGCTAGTAACATATTAAGGATACATTATTTTCATGAGTGTAATGTTCAAAGGTTTTGCTTAATTAAGCACGATATCATATTACATAGTTCTTTTATCTCATTAGAGTTCGGAAATAGACGCATTGTATTCAACAACTGCTTCACTTTTTACTCAATATACTATGGAAGTCATATCTGATACCGTTATTACGTAGACTTGCATACCTACAATTTTATTTTTCAAACAGAACTCTCTGAACGGTAATATAAAATTTAATTTTTAGATGTGAAGATGAATTACATAATCTCCGAAGGCCGACCGGATCATCTGAATTAAAACAGATCTGTGTATTTAAATACTTTGTTTTCTTGTTCGAAAGATAAGAACAAGCTATCTATTGAAATGAATGGGAGTTAGAATATGACCATCAATCTTTCTGTCCATTTGTCTTTTGTCAGCGTCCACTCGGCCAGAGGCCCTGACATCTTCATGTTGGACAATTTCTCATTTCGAGTAGAACAACTTAATTATCAGCATGATTAATTTACTTTTAGTTCGCTTTACTCCAGGGAAAAACCAGTATTAATTTTATTACTTTGTTGGGACTGACAATCCATACGAAGAAAGCCTTTCAGCTTTTTCTACTCTAAGAATTGTTGTTGGAATTAGATAAGGGCACGACTTTGGTTCAATTGAGACGAAGCAGTAATGAAAATCAAATTGGTTTTCATTTAGTATTATCAGAAAATTTCATCAGAATATTTCAGATTTCAACTAAATAATAATTATTTTACATGTCTCAGCTAGTGATGAGATGAAAGCAATCTTCGATTATTGAGGCAAATCGGTGAAATATTCAATGACATTAAATTTCAGTACTTCACTGGCAAATAATAAAAATAAAATTTTAATGGAGATGAGGAAACGTTAGCTAGCAGCAATCAATGCAACTTAGAATTAAAAAACTCATCATCCAGTCAATAATAAGAGAAGATATAATAAAATAAGAAGAGTTTTTTACTTGATAGAAGGATTATTACAAAATTTAAATATCAAAACAAATTTGTTCTGTTTTCAATTTAAAAAAAATTGTTCAAAAACTTTTATAATAAAATTAATATCTTATAAGCACTGCTTGAATTTAGTAGACATATAAAATGAAAACTGATCATATAATATCAAAAGAAATGAAAAACCCAACGAATTATAAATTATCAATTGAAAATAATAAATGAATATTTGAAGAAGACAAAATTTTGTTTCTGATCTTATATTTAGGAAAACCAAATCTATTTCAAAAATGCAAAACATAATTTGAAGAACTTCTCCAAAACTGATTAATTCGAAATATTCAATATATTTAAATAAGTTACTTCAAAAATCTCTCAAAACATGTAGCACATCCTGAAAAAATAATTTGAAATTAAATAAGATCTTCGTCACTCCAACTTCGCATTCAAAAAATAATATCAATTAACAAAAAATATCTTACCGGACAGAGCTCGTCGTATCCTTGTTGAACATACATTGAAATTAGAGAACTTTAAAAATCCTACGTATGGTATGTTCAAAACTGTTCATAAATATAAGATCAGAAAAAAAATTTTGTCTCCTTTAAATATTCATTTGGAAATTTTAATTGATAATTTATATGTCGTTGGTATTTTTTATTCCATTTGATATTATATAAGGAGTTTTGATTTTATATGCGTATTAAATTTAAGCAGTGCTTATAAGACATTAATTCAGTTCTAAAAGATTTTCAATAAAATGTTTTGAAATTAAAATCTGTAAGAGGCGAACAGAGTGAATCTGTTTCGATATTTGAATTTTGTAATGATCCTTCTATTAAGTAAAAAATCTATTCTTATTATGTTATTGTTTACATAATATATAATTATATTTTGGTTTTTCTGACTCATTATATAAATCTCATTTGGTTTTAACCAAGTCCATACAATACCTTATAAGCTTTGTGTGATTTTTGTGGTGAACATAGAATATGTAGGATTTTAAAAGTTCTCAAATATAGTCTTTGTTCAACAAGGATTATACGAGATGTGTCTGGTAAGATGTTTTTTGTTAATTGATTTTATTTTTTGAATGTGAAATAGGACTGATGAAGATCTTATTTAAGTCATGTTGAAGAAGCTCTAGCGTCCATGGGGTGCATATTAAGACCTAAGTTGGTATGAAGGTTTCTTCATAATATGACCTGAAGAATCACCTCCGGAAATATATTAATATTAATTCAGGAATCCTGCACAATTATGAAACATGCGTGGCATTCAAGCGATAAAAGAATATGAAGAAAATATAGAATATTGACCGAAATTACCTAGCAAACTTTATGAAAAGGCCACGAGAACGAATCGTGACGATCAAGAGAAGAAACGAAGTTTTCCTAAGTGTACGCTAGACAGTCAGCTCAAGCTTTTGCTTGTTTAATCTTATTTTGGACAAAATAATTGAGTCTGTAAGAGTAACTATGAGAGGCTATATTTTAGGTACTAAAAAGATGGAAGTTGTGTGTAATGCCGATGACGGAGCCCTCATTACTAACTGAGGATAATTTACAACGCCCGCTTCATAGATTTCACTCATAATATGTGTTATGACTGGCGATGGGACAAGGAATTAACCAAACAACCCAACTGAAATCTATAAAATGAAGTCAATGTCGATCAAACAAGAAGGTCATATTGAGAATTATTTTGAACTGTAGAGGTGTTGTGCACACGTATGTTTTTGCTAAAAATTAGGACAGTAAATAAAGAATATTATCTTAATGTAATGCGGTGTTTGAGTGGGAAAATTTATCGAAAACACCGCATTTGAGAAAATGAAACTCGTAGATATTTAACCACAATAATTCCATTTCACAAGGCAATCCTTGTGCATAAATTTCGTGCCAAAAACCAATTTCGTGCCAAAAAAACTCTCATCCTACAACCACCGCATTCCTATGTTGTGGCTCTGGCTAATATCTTTTTTTTTTCGAAAACTTACCATTCTCAGTCGATACACGATATAAAACAGAATTTGCGACCAGAATGAGTTGGTTCCTGTACATACATTCAAAAAGGTTTTGATGATTGGATTTTTCATTAGCGTAAGTGTATTATTTCTGATGGGGCCTACTTTGAAGCCAATACAATGAATTTTGTGAAATAATAAATGAAGGGATTTCCAATATGAGGTTTCATTTTGATATAGAAATAAAATATACAATATAATATATCGGGTGTTTTTTTAGAGTGATAGAACTTTAAATTCGAATAAAACACAATTAAATTAAGATTGAAGCCAAATATTTTTTTTTAAAGATAATTTTATGACATTTATGTTTTAAAAATAATTTCGGGCATATTTCCACCACGACTAGCTCTGAGGAACCGCATTCGACCAGACCAATTTTGGACCATCCCTTTCGAGTAATTCAGGTCTTATTTCAATAATCAATAACTCGAGTTATGTTGGCTTCCAAAGCGTCTATTGTTTCTGGTTTATCAGCATAAACCAAAAAACATAATCCAGTAGAGTTATGTCGCATGATCTCGGAGGCCAATTAATTGGCAGATTTCTCGAAATAATATTATCGCACCATTCAGTGGAACAGTAGCTTCAGCATCGTTTTCAAAGAAATATGGACCGATGATGCATCCAGCGTGTAAAGCACACCATACACCATGCACCATACAGTGCATTTTTCAGGATGCAATGGAACCTGCAGAACTTCTTTAGGATTGTTTTCACTCCATATACAGCAATTTAGCTTGTTTCCATAGCCGTTCAACCAGAAGTGAGCTTCATCACTAAACACAATTTCACGATAAAAAAGTGGATCAACTTCAAGCTGTTCTAGGGCCCAATCAGCAAACAAATGACGCTTATTATGGTCAAGTGGCTTTACTTCTTGAAACAGTTGGATCTTATATGGGTGTAGACCAAGAACTTTACGGAAAATTTTCCATGTGGTGGATGCACAGAGTCCAACTTTTTGTGAACTTCGACGAATAGATAAATCTGGATCATCATTAACACTATGACTTACAGCAGCGATATTTTCTTCTGCACATACAGTTCTTTGTCTTATTATTGTTGTTGTATCGAGTAGAGAAAATGTGGTGCGAAATCTATCGATAGTTCGACGAATAAGATGCTCTGATGGACGAAATTTCACGAAGTGCTCTATATGTTTGGCGAATAGAACACTTATGTTGAAAATAAATTTCAACAATTTGTTAGCGTTGTTGCGGCGTGAGTCTTTCCAGGATAATTTTTCAATGCCTACTGAACAGAAATTTTGAAATAATATGGCTTCTACTTTCTGTCAAATCACAGTTATCCCTACCGAAAGTTCTATCACTCTAAAAAAAACACCCGATATTTTAAGAGAAATCAATGGATGGTTATTTCTTTATAAAGAGGAAGATATGCCATTGATAATGGAATATCATCTAAATTGCTGCACGGCTACGTTTGCAGCATATTCCATTCATGAAATTTTCCATGACCAATTGGCACATTTTTGGTTGTATATCCTCGATAACTTCACGAATTCCATATATAAGGTCTTGAGTCGATTGTGCAGCATTGCTATAGACCTTATTTTTTACGTGACCCCAAAGGAAAAAGCCTAAAGGTTCCAAATCACAAGATCTCATTGGCGAATTCTGATCACCTCTTCGAAAAATAACAGGGCCAGGAAACTTTCCTTGAAAAAAATATCTTCGAATTCTAGCCACAAGAAATCATTAATAACTCGGTAGCGCAATCCTTTAACCGTAATGTTTCCACCAGCCTTTTTTTCGAATAAGTGAGTTTTAGTCAGACCGCCAGCCCATAAACCGCACAAAATAGTGACACGTTGAGGATGGCGAAGCTTTTGAACAATCATTCTTGGATTTTCCGAGCCTCAAATGCTACAATTTTGCTAATAAATGTAGCATCCGAGGTTTAAATGAGCTTCATCACTGAAGATGATTTTTCGATGAAAACTCGGATCATTTTGATGCATTTCAAGGATCCAATCAGCGAAGATGCGACGTTGCTGATGATCGACCGGCTTGAGCTCTTGTATTAACTGAACTTTAAAAGCTTTAAGACCTAAGTCTTTATACATAATACTGTGTAATGTCGTTTGTCCAATGTTTAATTCCAAAGATCGACGAGAAATCGACAAACCTGAAATTTCGTCAACACTACGGGCTACAGCAGCAATATTCTCAATGTTCTTCAGCGAGGCACACGGTTTTGATTCTTCATGTCACTGGCTTGTCCCAACAGCTCAAGATTTTCCACCAGTTTCACTACTGCCGGCCGAGAAGGTGCATCACGACGACCCAAAAGTTAAAATTTTCAAAATCGTTCACTATTCACGAAATAATGTTATGTTGAACTTATCGTCAAAAGATGATGTAGAACAGACAGTTGAACCACCCAAGCTCAAAAACCTAAGAGTTTTGAAGAATCCAAAAATAATGTTCAAGTTCTATATTAGGGAGAAAAATTTCTATGACGACATTGTTCTGAAGAAACCATGTGGAGGTGTTTTAGTTAAAAAGCTTTTTTTGTTCTAAACATCTTCGTTGAAATTCTCAAATTCGGTGTTTTTTTTTATCAATTTGATATTGAACATTATCAGAAGGTAACTCAGACAGAAACCAAATATATCCAAATACACCAGATCTGCAAGTATTGATAGGGAACATCCAGAAATACATGTGAAATATTTAATGAACTAATGTATCGGATGTTTTTTTTAGGGTGATAGAACTTTTGATAGGGATAACTGTGATTTGACAGAAGGTAGAAGACATGTTGTTTTGACATTTCTGTTGAGTAAGCATTCACCAATTATCATGGAAAGACTCACACCGCCAAGGACGATTACGAATTGTTGATATTTATTTTCAAAATCGGTGTTCTATTCCCAAACTTATAGAGCAAATTTATGGTTTACATAATCGTCCATCAGAGCAGCTTATTCGTCGAACTATCGATAGATTTCGGACAACATTTTCTCTACTCGATGCAAAAACAACAACAAGTCAAAGAACTGTACGTACAGAAGAAAATACCGCTGCTGTAAGTCATAGTGAAAAGGTGATCCAGATTTGTCTATGCGTCGACGTTCAAAACAAGTTGGACTCTGTGCATCCACCACATGGAAAATTTTGCGTAAAGATCTTGAGCTATACCCATACAAGATCCAACTGGTTCAAGAACTATAGACACTTGACCATAATAAGCGTCGTTTGTTTGCTGATTGGGCCCTAGAACAGCTTGAAGTTGATCCACTTTTTATCGCGAAATTGTGTTAAGTGGTGAAGTTCATTTTTGATTGAACGGCTATGTAAACATGCAAAATTTCCGTATATGGAGTGAAAACAATTCTCAAGAAGTTCTGCAGGTTCCATTGCATCCTGAAAAATGCACTGTATGGTGTGCTTTACACGCTGGAGGCATCATCGGTCCAAATTTCTTCAAAAACGATGGCGGAGCTAATGTTACAGTGAATGGTGCTCGTTACAGATCGATGATTAATGATTATTTGTTTCAAAATTTGAATGATATCCACCCAGGAGTGTTTTGGTCCGAACACGATTTTGCAACACCTCATGCTGCTACCGTAACAATTGATTTATTGAAAGAAAGATTTGGCGATAACATTATTTCGAGAAATGGTCCAATTAATTGGCCTCCAAGATCATGCGACGTAACTCCACAGGTTTATTTTCTTTGGTTATGTTAAGTCATTGGTTTATGCTGATAATCCAGAAACAAAAGACGCTTTGGAAGCCAACATAACTCGTATTATTGATGGAATAAGGCCTGAATTACTCGAAAATGTGGTCCAAAATTGGTCTGGTCGAATGCGGTTCTTCAGAACTAGTCGTGGTGGACATATGCCGGATATTATTTTCAAAATATAAATGTCATAAAATTATCTTTCAAGTAAAAAATACTTGGCTTAAATCTTGGTTTAAATGTGTTTCACTTCAATTTAATATTCAATCACTCCAAAAAAAAACACCCGATACGTATTGTTCAAAATAAGCATCACCAACCTTCATAGAATGATAAGACTACTTTTAAGTCCTTCTCGTACATTTTCGAAAATGTCTAGTGTCAGTAATTGGCATTCCGTGATGATTCTTTGTCGCAGTTCTGCAAGATTTTCAGGTGGAGTTGCATTGACTTTGGACTTCAAATGTCTCCACAAAAAAATGCTGGGGTTGTTGCCTTCCTCAGGTGGGTTTTTCGGAACAATGGCATCTTAGGAATTCTTTCGCCCTAATACAGAACTTGAAAATTATTTCAAAAATCTTAGGTTCTTCAGTTTGGGCTGTTCAACTGTCTGTTCAATATCACCTTTCAAAGGTAAGTTCAATATCACCTTTTAAAGGTAAGTTCAATATAACATTATTTCATGAATAATGAACCGATTTTGAAATTTTTAACTGGCTGGTGTACAGAACATAAAACATTTCAAACTAACGAACACTCGACATCTGTTTCCTAATCAAAAAATATTGTGGGTTGATGCCCTTCATGCCACCTTCATCATGGGCGTGGTTTTGCTTCTAGGGGGGTTAAATTTTCATTTGGACACCCTGTATACACAGAAACAATATTTCTTATCATAACAGAAATGAAATGCGATATGATCCTTATCAAATAAAGCAGGACATAGCAGATAATCATCACATATAAGCGATTAAACGAACTCCAGATAACTCACAGTTCGGAAAGTGCTATGTCAAAATGCAGTTCGCGATCAATCACCATCTTCGAAAGGGTCGATTTGGGCTGTAATTGTATAATCGCGGAAATCCAATTTCAGTTGAGATGGAATGTTGATTACTCACCTACGCCGAACGGGAGATAATTTATTCCGATACTAAATCGAATCGGAATGATTTTTAAAATAGGCCCGAGTGCTAGGCCATCCCTCAAATGCAAATATGGCGGAATTGATGCTTTTCATGGTAGACGTGAAGTGCTTTTTCACGCAGATTTCCAGTTTAATTATTAATGAAAAGCAACTCAATGTTCTCATCGATTCCGTCGGAATTCACCATGATATATTTTTATCTCTCCGATTTTCTCATGCGAATAACGATGCGATATATGAAAGAATAAATGTTTTTTTTTTCTGTTGAAAATCATCGATAGATGAAATGAGAGATACATATAGTATAGAGAATTTCGCAGAAAAATATCTCGATGTAATTAGGGCGTGTCGTTATTATTCAAAGCTCAGATTTTTTCCCTGGAAATAAACAGTATTTTTGCCAGAACGCTTTCTCAGAGATAATTTAGAGCTTTCCGTTAGAAAATGAAAAAATTTATTCAAAATAAAAATAAATTGAATATAGCATCTTAAGGTTTTTTCAATATTTTGATGACTAATCAGAATAATTCTCTAAATCTCTAGAAACTATAATTCCAAAGAATCTCTCCATAATTTCAAAATAAAAAGTGAATTGGGCAGAAGTAATGTGATACAATTTTTATTGATTGTTTTTATTTAACATCCAACTAAAAACGCTTATGTATATCAAAATCTTTCTGCTTTATTCACTTCTGGAAATCAAATTATTCAAGGTGAGCCCTGAAGCATTATTTAAACTCTGTGTTCCTCCACAAAAAAATTATAAAGATTCAATATCCGAAAATCAAATATAATCATTAAATTAAAGGGGGAAAAGAAAAACCTCGGACAGTCTTTTTTTCATTAAACTTTGTCAAACAAAAGAAATTAAACAGAACAACAACGAATATTAATAACATAAACAATGGGTGATAATATATTGAAGCGGTTTCGAAGTGGCTTCCTTTGGCGGCGATACATAGCTTCAGACGCTTCTTGAAATTTTCAGCAATGGGCCGCAGCTTTTCGAGCGTTAATCAGTCCCACTCTCGGCGAAGGGATTACTTCAGCGACTCCAAACTTTTGTGGTGTTTAGCACATGCTCTGAGCTTCAATATCGACCACATGCAGTAATCCTTTGGGTTGAGATTCGGCGAGTAGGGCGGCCAATCTGCAGATGTGATGAAACCCGGAAAATAGGTCTTACACCATTCTTGCGTCATTTTTGCTTTGTGAGCCGGAGCGGAGTCCTGTTGAAAGGTCCAATGAACGTTGCCGAAGTGCTGCAGGGCCGACGGAAGTACTACGGTCTTGAAAATGTCGCAGCGGTAGACTCCTTGATTGATTTTGACCTCTTAATCAACGAAAACTAAGGGTGTTTTACTGCTGGCACAAATTCCGCCCAGACCATGACGAATTGCGGATTTTGACGATATTCGACGATGGTCAAGGTACCGGGAGCTTTTGCGGACCAGACTCTATTATCATGGTGGTTGTGGGATTGTTCTACGGTGGGGAGCTTCTCGTCTGTGAGGAGAATGCTCTCCCATTGCTGACAGGCGGCGAGACGAAGGAGTTGGCGACCCTTTGGAGGCGTACGCGCTTGTTTTCATCCGTGAATGGTTGAACTTTCTGGAGCTTATATGGCTTGAGGTTGAGCTCCATGTTGAACATTTGACGAACGGATTCACGATTGATACCTGTCTCAAGGGCAATTTTCCTCATGAAGACCCTCGGTTTTCGTTGACTCGGTTCTTGACGATGTTGCGATCGCTAGGCGTATTGAAAGTACGTGTTCTTTCTCTTTCTGGACAACGACCATCATGTCCAAGCTCCTTGAAATGGCAGATTGAATCGGACAAGGTTTGTCGAGGCACATTGAGCAAACGAACAATTTCCCATTGACGCTAACCTGGACGAAAGAGCTCCAAAATTGCACTTCCTTTGTTTGACAATCTGACACTGCAAAGTGAAGTAATACCAAACTGAAAATTCACATATTAGTACAAGAAAGTGTAGAAAATCTAATAGAATAAAAATTATTAGGCTGCACTGCAATACTTTTGTTCCAAAACATAGTAGAATTCGTCCGAAGTGTTTCTTGTCACCCTGTAAATGAAATGTCTTAAACACTGCTTTGTATAGATATATTGAATTATCAGCACGTACGTGCGCTAGTTAACCAATAGAAAATCGAAAGAAAATATAAATATAGAGATTTTTTCAGATTAAATTTGTAGAGAACGACGAACTGACAAGTTAATGTCTTAAATATTTAAAAGACCCTTCCGAGTAATTTTCAATTTATATTTTTTTCATGTATTCGAATTAATTTTTCCTAAGAGAACACGTGTAACTGTTTAACCAGAAACATGCGTGAAAAAAAACTATTTCCTTATAGTTCTGAGAAAATTTCTTTCAACGTATTAGCCTGTTCTGTATAATATGATTTCCTTCCATATTAATTGTTCGCGATAATATTAATTGAATATAAAGCAGATTTTCTATTGAAAATTTTTTCATATTTCCTTTCATGCTGGAGGAATTTCTTCAACAGAAGAACTAGGAGAAGAATTTGAAACACGTAGATACAAGGCATGAATGGACTGTGGAAGAAATTAATTCATTTTATACCAAATTTGAGAACATACGGTATAGATTTTGTTTTCTTGAGTTTGGCAATAAATCTGACTGAATCGAGATTCAGTTAAGAATTGTCTCGATAATAATGAATAGCTTTCGCAATTTCCTGTATTCAGTCGGCCCTTAATTCTGTTTGAGCGAGGTAACGAATGATTTCTGGTGTTTCAACCAGAAACTTCCGTCGAGTCTTTCCATTAAAATCATTGGCGTCGCTATAAAGGGTTAGGAGGAAGCGTCAGCACATACAAATACACAGATCAAAGAGAATATCATATTATAAACGATTTTCCTATAAGAGGTTTCATTTTGAATAGCTCGCATCTAGGCAGCTGTCATCCTTTGACATTTGACAAATAAAAACGCCATTACAAAAAATGGAACGATAAACGCTTCAACAAAGCAGAGAAATTGCTGAAATTCACTACAAAAATGGTGAAACATTTACCAGTTACCGTTCGCAAACTTTGGATCGTAATGAAGCACCTTCTCGGCCTACAATAGTGAAACTGCTGGAAAAATTCGAGCTGTTGGGACAAGTCAGTAATTGTGCATGTGCGTCACTCAAAAACAATTGAGAATATTGTTGCTGTAGCCCGCTGTTGAATAGTTCAGCAGCAATGATATGAAGGTCAATCCGGAGAAAACACACGGTTTAATCATCACCACCAGATAGCAAAATAATGAAAGTATCTCCTTATTGGGTATAGCAATCAGCGGAAACTTGACATGGACGCAGCATGTGGATAGGTTATGTAAGAAGCTCTCTACGGCACTATTTGCAATAAGACAATACTATCTGGAAAAAGAGGTCTACTTACCTACCATGCCCAGCTTCACAGATGAATAGTCTATAGTATAATCCTCTGAAAATTGTAATTAAAATTTGAAAGGAAGCCGGTCAATTTTCTGTGCTTCAAGAATAAACTCGTACCGTTTAAAACGATTGTTTGGGCATCATATGCGTTACTGCTTGATAACAGCTGAAACAGCTAAGTCAAAGAGCTATCAATTTCTGGCCATTATGGATTCTACAGTATCTAATCAATATAAAATATTTTTCAATGTCTCGGAAAAAACTTTTTTATATCCCGACATGAAATGTTTTAATAAAAATGTATTAGCAAAAAATACATAACTATGTATATTAACATACAAATACAAGAAAATCCACTATTCCAAAATTATCTAAAATTCTCAAAATTTCCAACATTTGATAGCTATTTCGGTCTCTCAGACCTCTTCAGAAATGTGTTGAATTCAGATTCAAATATATAACAGGATCAAAATGTAGCTCACCAAATAAGATAAAAACTGGAACGAATAAACTCGAAGTAAGCTTTGAAGTATTTAAAATAAAACAAAAATGATCAACGTGAAATATATATTGAAACTAAATACAAAAACTAGCAAATTGATATCCTTATATATAATCAATATAAAATATTTTTCAATGTCTCGGAAAAAACCTCAGTAAGGACGTTTTTCTGTGTTCCGAGTACAAATAGTTATAGTTTATACCTAACAACACGTTGATAATTTCTGTTTTATTTTGGATACTTTAAAGCTTACTCTGAGTTTATTCTGTCCAGTTTTCATCTTATTTGATGAGTTAAATTTTGATCTTGTTATTATATATATTTGAATCTGAATTCAATGCATTTCTGAAGAAGTCTGCGAGACCGAAATATTGGAATTCTTGTTATAATAAATTATTTTTATTTGATCCTTTATTTTGAGAATTTTGGATAATTTAAGGATAGTGGATTTTCTTGTATTTGTACGTTAATATACATACTTATATAGTTTCGACTGATCTGTACCAAATATCATTAACAAGGAGTGGGAGCTATGGTAATAACATACATCTGTATAAAAACTCTATAAGGTAATATTAAGTTAAAGATGTATTTTATCAGTTTAGTATAATTAACTGAGAAACTACATCATTATTCACAAATATTTAGACATTGGCAATTGTCTACTAGTGCTTCATGCTCTAGATTCACATTCATATTCATATGGAACAATGATAAATTTATTCATAGTTTAACCCATCTTGATAAAGATTCCAAATTCCAATCAAAAATTCCTCAGCAAAGCTGAACGATTCATCTGTTTTCCGTTTGTAATCCCTGATTTCTCATGAAGGATTTGAGATAGCGACGTTGAAATTAATCTTCGAATACATTAGAGGAAAGAGAAACTCCATCACGAGTCGAATTTGTTCTAATGATAATTTGAGATCGCTCACCTACATACGTCTGCATCAGTTCTTTGGATAAGCCTTTCTTATTATTCACAGAAGTTCTCCTTCCTCGGAACTACCAGTCTTAGTGGGAGTTGAAAGTTGATAAATCGTTTGAAGTTGAAAGGGAAAATCTTCAATTTTAAACAGGGTTGGGTGAATATTCTGAAGAATTTACATAATTTCCATGAAACTTCACAAATTGAAATGGCGAAATGCTTCAGGTCTGGTACATTATAAGCAATTTTCAGTTTTTAGTTCAATGAGCTACTGGTGCATTAAAATGTTTAACATTTTAATGCTCCAGTACTTCGCGTAAACTGGCGAGTTATTTTTCTTCTATATAATGTAGTAAGGAGATCGTTTTTGTACGTGGTGTTGAATAAGTGGTAAGCCCCATCGCTTGGCATATTGTTTTTATTCTGTTATACGTATTCGAGAGATTCTCTTATAAATAAGGATGCAAAAGTGCTTTACAAAAAAAGGTTTATTATTATTATTTATGGCGAGCGGGCGTCTGTCCACCCTACCACTGCATCCGCACGGACTATTGTGGTTCACCCTTAATTTATATCTCCCCGACGAGATCCAGTTTTTGGATAAAACCAATAATCTTGTTCAGGGGTAATTTTTTCAGTTCACTGTGGGCTCTGAAAGCCTGGCCAAAGACCTCGAATCTGATGCGACTCACCGCTGGGCACTCTGAGACGATGTGCATGGCTGTTTCAGTGTCCTCAAGACAGCCTACATTCATTGTCTTCAGCCAGACCGATTTTGTGTAAATGCGCTTTCAGTCTGCAGTGACCTGTCATAATTCCGACAAGTGTTCTTAATTTGGCCCTATCCAGACCTAGCGCTAGGTTCGCCATCTTTTTGTTCGAAGCTGTTCCAAGGAACAACTTCGATTGTTTCAGGCCAGAATGGCTCCACCAGAAAGACTCTAGCCTTGAGTTCATTCTGCCTGTTATCGCCTCGTTAGCCACGTCATGTGGTATTCCCAGGAATGGTTCCGGTCCTACCAGAGGCAGCGCAGCTCCAGCAAATAATTACCCAAATAGTTTGAGTGGCTCGGTATCCAAACCAGAGTGACTCCGTTATACATACCAAGCCTGTTTAAAGCCGTGCGGCAACTCCAGACTGTTTTGGATGTAAAACAGCTGGATTCCAGAGCTTTCAGTGCTGACTGACTATCAGTAAATATTTTGATTTTACCGTGGTGGATTTGCCGTTTTATCAGCAGTTCCACCGCGGTCTCAATGGCAAATATTTCTGCCTGGAATATGGTTGCGTTTTGACCGAGACTCAATGAGATGTTAATTCTCGGTTTACTCCCATAGACTCCCGCTCCTGTTCCGTTCGTCGTTCGCGAGCCGTCTGTGAATAAGCCAAGGTCGGTTCTCAATAGAACCTCAGCATGCTGGGTCCACTCGTCCCGGCTGGGGACGATTAAATTGAAATTCCGTTCCTGACTCGTGATTTTTGACATTAGATCCGAGGGCATCGATAGGATACTGTTCGTTAAAAGCTCGTCCAGCTGTCTTGAGCCTCCCATCACTATTGCCTCTGGTTTGTCAATCACCACTTGATGTAGTTTGTATGTGGTCCGTTCCGCCTCCCTCTGCATGAGTAGGTGCAGGGGTGGTAGATTAAGTAGGACCTCCATGGCTGCCGTGAGTGTGGTGAAAAACGCACCTGTAATTGCAAGGCAAGCCTGTCTCTGTAGTCGGGTGAGCTTTTGCTGTGACGCTACAGCGCTATACACTATCCGTGGTCTAATTACCATAGTGTATAGCCTGTACATCTGCCTGGGCTTTACGCCCCAGGTTTTATCACAGATCCGCCTGCAAGTCCAGAAACCCATTCTGGCTTTATGACACACTTTATCCAGGTGTGCATTCCAGGTGAGGGTCTTGTCCAGGACTATTCCCAGGTATTTTGCCTCAAATGAGAATTGTATTATTTCACCACGGATAGTCGGCGGTTCTAAACCATTCAACTTTCGTTTTTTAGTGAATGGTACTATAACTACCTTTTGCGGGTTAAGAGACATGTCTTCTTTTATACACCATTTGTCAATAGTATTCAGTATCTCTTGAAGGACGTCCGATATCGTCACCTCCGATTTATCTTTCACTATGATTTCAGCAAATGCTTGAACGTCGACTCCCCAAAGCGAAATGATCGCTAGCAGGTCATCAACGAGAAGGGTCCACAGTAAGGGTGAGAGAATACCTCCCTGCGGACAGCCCTTCGCAGCCTTGAACTCGAAGACCTCATCCTGGTATGAGGTCGTTATCGTTCTGCCGCATAGCATTGCCTGTTTCCATCTACATATTGATAGGTCGATTCCTCTCGCAGCGATAGCCTCAGCAAGAGAAGCCGGCAGCGTATTGTTAAAAGCACCTTCAATGTCCAGAAACGCTATCTCTCGATTATCGAGAGATTGGTTTAATTTTCCGACCAGATTATGCAATGCAAGTTCTGCCGTCTTGCCAGCCTAGTAGGCGTATTGATGAGGGAAAAATGGTTTACACTAATCTGTACTTGCCACTCCATACCTAATACGCATTAGTTTCATTTGTAGGAAGACAATTTTCGTAGCCTCTGAGGCATTTCCTGACATGAGTATCCCAAATAAAAGCACACCCTAGAAATTTTTAATGTGCCGTAGTGATCACATCTTTTCAATTTCCTCGAAAGATAACAGGTTTTGGACAACTTTTCATAGACATAATCGAAATGCGCCGCCCAATTCAATTTATTTTCAAAGAAAATTCCCAGGAACATTGCATTGGTTTGATTCTGTCTGCCTTCAAACTTGACAGTTTTATCTGAGTTCAGTTTGAGTGATTTCAGCGTAAACTATTTCTCAACTTTTGCAAGGGCGAGTTGTGTCCTCTCATTGAACTCAGTCCTGCTCTTCGAACCATTATGGACCTGTCATTACAGTAAAAACGTATGCAATTACTGTTTATTATGTTCCGGTCCTTAATGTATATAGAAAAAAGTATGGGCCCCATTATGGATTCCTGAGGCAAAAAGAATCATGTCAATACTTCTTTTTTCTGAGGAGTAACACATTCCAATAAACTCTCTGGGTTCTGTTATCTAGATAAGACTATTCACTAGAGTGCACTTCCCTGAAACCATAAGCATGCATTGGATGGAGTAGTCTGTTACTTTGTGATAGTTCATTTTAATGGAATGAAATAAGGAAACAAAGTAATTCCTTATTTCATTCCATAAGCATGCAGTTTATTCAGTAACACTGCATGTGAAACTGAATTCAAATCTTTACTTAATTCGAAATTAAGCATTTTCATAAATTGGTTACTATGCATAGCATCAACAGTTTCGTACAAATCATTGATAAACGCTGTTGTGGTGCTTCGGCCTTTTCTAGATTCATGTTGGTTTTTAGTGAAATATTTTTTCTTTTCCATACAGTTCAACATTCTGTTCTTTATAACTGTTTCAAGTATTTGTGACAAGGATTTCAAAATAACAATGGGCCTATAATTGTAAACAACATGACTGGCCGAAAGAAAGAAACAAACGAATGTATTGAACTTCTCGTTGATGGTGTTTTGCATAGTGATCCCATCCAATTATCAAAAATTTTTGTCAATTACTTTTCAATGGTAACCGAAACCACTCTTCACCTCTTCTACGGATGCTCTTTATCTCCCTCTTGTACTTCCTCAGTTATGCTGAATACAACATTTTTCTTTCACCCGGTGATTGAGTGTGAAGTTGCTGATGTAATAAATTTACTGAAAAATAATAAGTGTGCAGGAGCTGATTCTATATCTGCTAGAATTCTGAAGTTAATATGCTTAGATATCTGTGCATTTTACTCACTGTGTTTACCTTTCTGTAAGTTCTAGCAACTTTCCTACTATTCTGAAAAAAGCCTGTTTCAATATTCAAGAAAAATGATGTGAATAGTATCACGAATTATAGACCAATTTTTATCATGAGCATACTTTCTAAAGTATTCGAAAGAGTTGTATTCGACAGAATGATCAAGACTCTTGACAAGTTCAATGTACTCGATAATGCCCAACATGGTTTTAGATCGGGTCACTCGACGAAAACAGCAGTTGATAATGTGTATGAATGCCTTGACAATGGCTTTTTTTATCTCTCTCGAGCATTCGATAGTCTTTTATTTCAGTTTGTAGTTGACAAGTGTTACAATTTGGGTTTTCGGGGTGTATTTTTAGATTGGCTCCGAAGCTATCTCGAGGGTAGATCCATTTTAGTAAAAGTTGAGGGCATTCTATCTATGTGCACGATCTTCGGCTGGGAGTGTCACAAGGATCAGTCCTTGGTACTCTTTTATTTTTGCTTCTCATCAACAATCTCCCTGTTACTTTAAGAGCAATGTTTCTGAATTAGCTCGCGTGTAGACGCTTTTCGTCTTCGATGAGAAAGTTTTTGTTGAGTCCGTTCGCTGATGATGCTTCAGTAGTGATTTGCGCCCCAACATTCGAAGAACTTTAGGCGCTATGTGAGCTACTATCACAAATCTTTGTGAACTGGTGTCATAAAAATAACTTAATGATCAATATTAATAAAACGGAATGTATCTACTTTGCAATTGGCCATAGTGATTATAAGCTGGTGATTCGCCATTTAGATAATGCTATTTTATCTAAGAAAAGTATTAAATTTCTTGGCATTCACTTTGATAACAATTTGAAATGGGGTGTGCACATTGATTCTGTTCGCAAGAAACTGAACAGTTCTTATTTTGCCATAAATAGGGTGAGAACCTCACTTTCCTAGGAATCGCTCATAAATATCTATTATAGTTTGGTCTATAGCCACCTTTCGTATAATATTCTTCTGTGGAGAAACTCTTCGAATATTGAAAGGGCTTTCATAATACAAAAATATATTTTACGTAAGATATTCAGCATACCACTAGGAGAAATAATTGATAAAATACCGCCATGTTCGTCCTGTTGACCTTTATTTGTAGAAAACAATATTATGACTTTACCATCCATTTTCATTTTCAAATATCTACTATATGTGAAGGAAAATGAGAAAAAATTTGTACAGTTGTCTAGTTTTCATAACTATGGTACCAGAAGTGAAAAAGCATTATATGTTCCCAAGCACAGAACAAATAAGTTAGAGATGTTTTCTATTTATCAATGTGTTAAACTTCATAACCATTTGCCCCACAATATTCGTTCTCTTGTTTTAAATAAATTCAACATTCAAAAAAATTGTAAAAAAATTAATATTGAGTAGATGTTATTATACAGTAAACTATCACCTACATGATGTTATGAGGATTAGCTGATTAATTAAATATAAAATAAATAATAATAATAATAAAAATAATAAACATAAAATAATGACACATCCTGTACATTTATTTGTCTCAGAGGATCAATTATTTATCATTATTATTATCACAGTTATTTTTATCTCCCTTTTCTCAATAGATGTGAATAATTTCAGCAGTTTTTATGAATGAAATAATAAATTAATATCATTACATGAAAATAATTATAAACGCGAAATGTTAATTCCTTGATTTCTAATTTTTTCTTCAATATTTGAACAGAATAATTCGTTTAAACCACTGAAAAATTTCATTTAAAACTTCTTTTTTCATCAAATTAAATCGTAAATTCTCAGAATTATTATATTTATTTAAGTAGACATTGAGAATTCCCAAACAGCACAACATACAAAAGCATAAAGGAATTCATATAAAATTGAGAATATTGATCGAAATAACATAACATATTTAGCTGGTACAGCTGTTCCATATAAATCTTAATAACAGCAAGGTCTGTTACAAAGAAGACTATGTATAAATTAAAACATTAAGACACATTATCTAGTAAAGCGTTTGGGACTCTCACACCGATCGGCAGTCGACTTTTTTGAATTTTCAGTAGGAATAATCAACAGAAATAGATCACCTAGCTTACCTTCAGATATAATCATGAAGTTAGGAAAATAAAGAAGACGGAATTGTTTTCAACACATGCGCCCAGCACCTCCTTGCTATGATTGAATCTGGACCATGCATTTTCTTTATATATTTTTCTCTGGAAGAACATAGAATTTGACAAATGTTTTGGTTTAACCTGAAACATTCTGTGTTAATCTCGTGATCAAACAAGAAGACAAGGTATGTGATACATTTTTATTGATTATTCTTATCTAGCATTAAAAATTATTAACTGACAATACTTACAATATTTACACAGCAGCTCCTAGCGTTGATGTCGGAAATATATTGACTAGGGGTACTTTCAATTGATACTTGATAGATGGATGTGTAGGTCAATATTTAAAAATGCCCGGATTTCAATGGCGAAATTTAAGTGTGACAAAATATTCGGAATAGTACGAAATACTCTGTAGTCCAGTTTCACGAATCGTTTTAGATAAAAGCAGATGCTGAGAATGCTTTCCAGGGAAGTAGGAACAAAATAAACGAATATTCTATTAAATGAAGAGAATAAATCGAGGATATATAGAATTATTTAAATCCCAACCTCCAAAACATACGAACTGTGTTTTCCAGGAGAATTCAAAATACCTATCAATTAGATGGAACAAACAACTGGTTCAACGATAGATTGATTAATTGATGTGGTATAAATAAAGCGTTCATCCAATTTATTAATATATTTCACGTTCAGATTCAACGGAGCCGATATTTATTCAAACCCAATTTAATTCCGTTTTATTTTGAGTCTTTTTTCCAACTAGCAATACTGAATATTTGTAACAAAAAATATTGAAAACAAGTGTTTGATTGATTCGGTCTTTATTTGGTGGAAACTTATTTTAATTGAAAAATATATAAGAGACAGTATTTTGATGCCCACAAAAATATTTATAACGCAATAATGTTCTACTGGCCAGTAGAATGTAGATACCTGAAGAAGTCAGTGGTGAAACAATTGTTGTATTATACACATTTTCGTGTAAATTAAAATATTGTCTCTCATATATTTTTTAAATAATTCTGAAGGGCAAAGAATTTGAAATTTATCAAATAATCATTATGTATAAACAGAAATGAAAAAATTAAGTGCAGGTGGGTATGCGGAAGAAACAACTCATTTGGTTTAGGTTGTGGACAAACATATGGAATTAGAATCCAGCATAAGGACAAGAAAAACTGGTATCTACGTGTAAACTATTCTGAAAGAAAATTACCAATGTGTTCTCTCAGAAACGAACATTAAAATTTCAAATGAAGGAATTCCCACTCAGTTTCAAACACTTCAAAATGTTTCCGATATTTCTGTATACAAGTAAATCATTAAAAACTACTCAAAACACTGAGCTCAGAGGAGATATGATGAAATATAAATATAATATTCCAGATTTTTTCCTAAAATATTCCTTAAAAATGACAATATTTATAGTAGCATCATCAGATATATTTATAGTAGAATAGGTTCAAAATTCTACTGAGGAGTAAAACCCAAAAAAGGGTCTCTGGAAATTTAAATTCATCAGAAAATATTTGAAAGTGGAGAATTATTATATTTAGGTTTTATTATTCATTATTATGTTTATTTATCTGTACTGAATCGAACAGGTTTAACGCACAACTTTTACTTTTTATATGTAAAAGTTCAGAACAGGTCAAATGGTTCGGATATGTGGAATTACTTTAATTATTGAGAAAAAGTCTTATAATGTTATTCATTTCTATTTCGGAAAGTTCTTCTGGTCTGTCCTACGTGAACTTTTTGGCAATAACCGCAGGTTAACTTATGAAATACTGATTTATCATCCTTATGTGTAATGTTTTTATTATTTTTAATGACTTCACTAAGGTTTGAATGAATTTGGAAAGGAGTACTTAAATCATTTTCATTTTAAAGGTTCACAGTAATTCTCCCAAAAAACCTTTTGTATATTTTAGGTAAATGTATTTAAAATTTTCTTAAATTTTTTTTTATATATTTGAATATTTCGGTTATATTATATTGAAAGCCATTTTTTTTAGTTTCATTTATCAACAACGTATTTATCAATGTTTGACTGTTGTCATTATTAATAGCTATTTGATTAACGATGTTGAGCTACAAAATATAATTTTCGATTTATGGGTATCTTAACTGATATGTGGATCATACACTAGAATGCTGCTAATTTTTGGTTAATAGGATGATTTGATTTATTCTGTATAATCACATTGGTATATGCTGTTTTCTGGAATATTGAAAATTTATGTGAATTATTGATTCTGGTTACTGTTAAATCAGTTTGTAAACTGAGCATTACAACTGTATTAATTTTTTTGGAATCTATAAACATTTATAGAAAATGGAAGAATATTGAAAGGTATTTTAGTTAGAAGAGAATTTTTTCAATGTTTTGAAGTTTCAATAGACTAATTCTTTGAAAACTTCAAAATATTTAATTGAAAAATTTTTCTTCAAAATACTATTTGAAACAGCTGTATCGACTTAAGGGCCATCTAGGGTTTGCATTTTGAAGTAATGGTTATTTCGAGTTTGGCAACACTTTTGTCATTCGTATTTGCATAGAATGTTAGATTAATATTTAGTTTCAACGAAATGTGTCGATTTTCGCTTAAACGGAACTGGAAATTATTGAAAACATAGCCGATCAAAAATGCGAATTTTAAATAGACCACCCTCTAGGTAAGTTCGGCCTATATATTATATTTCCTTTAGATTCCTTTATATTTTTACGTGTTGTGCGATGTTTTGTAATTCCATGTGTCTCCTTGAATAGAAACATTTTGATTTAATTGAAGAAAACATTTTAAATTCAATTTTCGCAGAATCATCCTTTTTAATATTTAAAACATGTACCATTATCCAAGCAGATCTCCATCAGGTACTCAAAATTTGATCAATGGTCATTAATTGTGCAAGACGATAAATTTGTACTTTATCTTTGAGAGTGTCTTATAGCGTCGAGTTGTCAGTCGAGACGCTAATTACGCTCGAGAAGATTAGTCTAGTAAACAAGTGCCTTTTGGGTCAACTTTTTTCAGCGGTCTCCGAAAATTATGATCAAGGTGTCATTCGATTCGGAATGGCATCTAGATGATTTTTGATGAAAATGAAGTTCCGCTTGCAAAAATTGCAAAAGTTATTTGCAATTAACTAAAAAAAAGAGGGTTTAGTTTTTTGTAAATATCTCAAGAACTAATAAAGATTTTTGAAATAAAAAAAAGATTCAAAAAGAGGAGGAAATTTCCTAAAGAAAGTGTCGACTCCCGGAATTGTAGTCCCAATATTAATAAATTTCCCAGAGGGATGAAAATACGGCCGAAACCGGGTTCTCTGGCTTTCGTAAGCCACGCCTACTTTGGACACTTTATTAATAAAAATTATTTTAACAGCTTAAATATGAAATTTAATAAATGAAAAAATTCAGGGGCATACTGGATAGATGAATGAACAATAATCCGCCAAAAAAATTTTATCTCAATTTTTCAATTAGTTATACAATAGTTAATTAATAATTTTTTCTGCTTGGACATAAACATTGCAAGTGTGATGATTGTTGAACTATTAACTTGAGATTTTTCCCTTTCTTGGAGCAATTTTTGGAAGACTTCAGAATAGATCCCTGTTGGAAAAATTTAAAAATGTTTATTTTTCAGTTTTTTATCAACAATTTTCGTTGTTGCAAAAATAAAAACTTAGATTAATTATCAAAAAAACTTTTCTATTTTTATCTCTTACTGTTTTAATAATTGTTATAAACAAATGCGTCGTTTATGAAATAATGGAAATTTTTTTTAAAGAATAGCAATCTCTGATGCAAATAATGATTTTTTAAAAAATAATTTTTCCTTAAAAAAATTTTTTTATTGCTTAAAAACGCATTTGTTAATCAACAATCGTTTTCTCCCACTTTCAACTACTATTAAGAAACCATTTTTTATTTAAAAATCATGATTTACTTTTTTTTTCCATATAAAAAAAATTTTTTTCGTTTTGTTTTGTTTAATTTTTCATTGTTTATTTAATAAACAATTCGTTATAAACAAATACATTTTTACTTTATATTTTTTTCCCTATTCTTACTGCCACAAATACAGACATGATTTTTTTTTCATTAATTTTTTTTTTATTTTTAAATATAGGTTCTTTTAATTTCCTCATCCTTACCTGGTTTTTCATCGTTAAGATTATTATAATTTACAAACTAATAGAGATGCGATGAAAAAGTATTTTTCATAAACAATCGCTACAAATTTAATGAAAAAATTAATAACAACTAAACTTTTTAGCTAAGTTTATTCTTTAACTAATGGAGAATGAATAAGTTTTGAGTTTTTCTATCGTATCTTCATTAGTTTATAAATTATAATAATCTTAAAGATGAAAAACCAGGTAAGGATGACGAAATTAAAGGGAACTTATATTTAAAAATTAAAAAAAAAATAATAAAAAAATTAATAAAGAAAAATCATGTGTGTATTTGTGGCAGTAAGAAGAATAGGGAAAAAATATAGAGTAAAAATTTATTTGTATATAACAAATTGTTTATTATTTAAACAATGAAAATTTAAACATAACGAAAATTTTTAAAGAACAAATGGTTCCTTAATATTAGTAGAAGTGGGGGAAAACGATTGTTAATTAACAAATGCGTTTTTAAGCAATAAAGAAATTTTTTTTTTATAATTATTATTGCATCAAAGATTGATGTTTCTTAAAAAAATTTTCAATTATCTTATAAACAACGCATTTGTTTATAACAATTTTTTAAACAATAAGAGATAAAAATTTAAAAAAAAATTCTATGTAGCTTCCTACAACATAAACGGACCATTAATAATATTTCGAAAAAAAAAATTTTTTCGATAATTAATCCAAGTTTTTAATTTTGCAACAGGAAAAATTGTTAATAAAACACTGAAAAATAAACATTTTTGAATTTTTCCAACGGTTATCTATTCTGAAGTCTTCCAAAAATTGCTCCAAGAGAGGAAAAAAATCTCAAGTTAATGGTTTAACAATTATCACACTTGCAATGTTCATGTCCAAGCAGAAAAAAATTATTAATTAACTATTGCATAACTAATTGAAAAATTGAGATAAAAATTTTTTTTAACGGATTATTGTTCATTCATCTATCCAGTATGCCCCTGAATTTTTTCATTTATTAAATTTCATATTTAATCTGTTGAAATAATTTTTATTAATAAAGTGTCCAAAGTAGGCGTGGCTTACGAGAGCCAGAGTACCCGTTTTCGGCCGTATTTTCAACTCTCTGGGAAAATTATTAATATTGAGACTACAATTCCGGGAGTCGACACTTTCTTTAGGGAATTTCCTCCTCTTTTTGAATCTTTTTTTTATTACAAAAATCTTTATTAGTTTTTGAGATATTTACAAAAAACTAAACCCTGTTTTTTTTTAGTTAATTGTTAATAACTTTTGCAATTTTTGCAAGCGCAACTTCATATTTTCAAAAATCATCTAGATGCCATTCCGAATCGAATGACATCTTGATCATAATTTTCGGAGACTGCCGAAAAATGTTGACGCAAAAGGCACTTGTTGACTAGACTAGATAATGCGATTTTATTGTCACCTGCCATACAAGATATTTCTCTATAGCGAGACTTTAAATTCAGGTGAAAAATAAAATTTCAAAAAAAATTTAAATTTTTGGCACAAAAATCGCAACTGTGTTGCTCCGTTAATAGGGATATGAATTACTCTGTCCACAAATATAAAACAAATTTTACATTCTGGTTTTTGCGGAGTGTTCAGTATTTTTGCGTTTTGTTTACGAAGCGAATACGAAATATACGGAAAATAATTAACATGAGAAGATGGAAATCTGCCATCAAATATAGAAGATGCAGCGTCTGAACAGAAAGTTTACTGTTGCCCAAAAATCTAGGATGATGTATGAGATGGAATACCAGTCCTTAAAAAAGTGGAAAAGCATCAAGATTATCACATCAAGAAGAACGACGAAAACAATGCCCCGTGCACAAGTTGTGGTGTTCCAAAAATAGATGTTCCTAATGTTAATGGTAAAATAACACTTGTTGTTAATATTTAGAATTAATGTGTTTAAATTTGTAAATTTAATTGAATAAAAAAAGTTGAAACTTGCGGTTAAAGTGGTACCTTATCTACTCAAAAGAGGTGCTATAACAACATTTCAACATTAGCTATAGAAAAAACTATTCATTTCAATATCATTGTGCAGTACAGATTTATCCCACGTTGGACTGCATAAAATGAATAGATTCACCAGAAATACGCTTTTACCGAATCACTGTATACAGAAGATCCAATAAATTAAGTACTGTATAAATAACGAATCCCTACCTAATTGTAATTCATCAAGGAGCTACTGGGCCACACTGGCGGTGCGACTAAACAGAATGTGTAAAAAGGCACAAGCAGAACATAAAACAAAGTGAATTTACCGAAAACGACCATAAATTTTTCAAACCTATCGGCGGAAGCACGCTGAACAAAGCAATGAGGGCAGCGCAGCTTTGTGGGCAAGCTACGTACTTCAGGCTGCTAATTAACACTAGCCCATTGGGATAGTCTGACACCTGCCAATATTGGGACTTCGGAACAGATTTATGTGCATTGGACGTCGAGGGTGTTAATACTGATTACGGGTAATCAGAAAGTCGACCTTCCGTATTAGGTACTCTTCATTATGGAGCTCATTGTTTGATGAAGTGACGGATCACTCCATTAGACGCTTCAAGAACGACATTTTGAAACTGATGCAATTCCGTCCGACAGATAGGATGAAGATTATTCAATTTTAATGGCAGATAATCACCTCAATACTTTTATGTCATTCAAATTTAAAGTTTTATCAACAGATACAATCAGAATAAAAAATCGACGAAGTAAGTCAACATAACAAACATAATCCAAATGGAATCCCTACTATCCCTACTAATCCCTACTATAATCCCTACTTAATATTATAAATGCGAATGTAAGTTTGTTTGTTACGCTTTCACGCAAAAACTACTGAACCGATCATCATGAAACTTTGTACATATACTCTTGAAGGTATTAGAAGTAACATAGGGTACTTTATATTTAAAAAAAAAAAATTTTTTACGAAAGATAAAACAATTGTTTGTCAAAAAATCGTCAAATTTAGCTACTTCAGTAATGAAGTTTTACCATTATTATACCCTTACCCTTTATCTTTCATACTTATTTAATGACTCCACTGCGGGCGAAGCCGCGGGTAAAAAGCTAGTAATATTATAAATGCGAATGTAAGTTTGTTTGTTACGCTTTCACGCAAAAACTACTGAACCGATCATCATGAAACTTTGTACATATACTCTTGAAGGTATTAGAAGTAACATAGGGTACTTTATATTTAAAAAAAAAAAATTTTTTTACGAAAGATAAAACAATTGTTTGTCAAAAAATCGTCAAATTTAGCTACTTCAGTAATGAAGTTTTACCATTATTATACCCTTACCCTTTATCTTTCATACTTATTTAATGACTCCACTGCGGGCGAAGCCGCGGGTAAAAAGCTAGTATTATATAAGTCCATATTTCGGTGTTTTCGTCAGTAATATCATAGTTTAGATTGGATATTACTGACGAGTTTCAAGAAGAAACGAAATATGGACATAGAAGCTGGATTTAAAGATATGTTCTTAGGAAACATTAATACGGTTGTAGTGAGAGTATACAGATCACCATTGGGCTCAGTGGATATATTTGTAGATGGTTTATCAAAAGTTTTACGGTACTTGACCGAAAACTATGGTGAAAAGAAAATATTGATATCGGGAGATTTTAACATCAATTTCAACATAAATAGTAAGGAAACAAAAACAATAATCAATTTATTCAGAAGTTTTTATGAGGCACCTAGAAAAAGTGCATCGACAATATATTTATCAACACAATTCATCATGACATTGCAACAATGGAACTTCACATGTCTGATTATCTGGCATAAGTACTAACTTTTCCTGCTTCGGATAATGAACCAGAAAATAATGCAAAAATCATTAAAAGGAGGGTTATAACAGAAGAAGGTACTTACCTTTTAAAGAAGGACATACCCAAATTCCAGCTCAACACCTCAATCACAAACAGTAGGTAGAGTAAGCTTAAAAGTAGAATCAACTTCAATCAAGTTTGCGATATCATCTCGGGCTATAGCTGGTATTCTGTTCTCTCTTCTCAGCTTTCGATGGAGGATAACTGGAGGGTGTTTTCTGATATAATCAATGAGGCTGTGGCTGCTTGTACTACTTACTCAGTTCAGAAATTCAATCCTTCGAAACCATGGAAAAAGCAGTCCATATTGCATATGATCCGTTGTAAAAAATCATTGTGGCAACGTTATTTACGCAGCAGATCGGATGATGACTATCGCAACCATCGTGCATATTCCAACGTTGTATCGTCGACTATTCAGCAAGCCAAGAAGAAATTTGAACATGATTTGGTCAGCTCCAAGAATAGGAAGAGACTTTACGAGTATCTTCGCTCCTGCATGAACTGCAAGGTTGAAATACCCTTTGTTTATGACTCTGCCGGTGAGACTTGCGAGAACCTTACTCGGGTTGCTGACGTGATGGCGCAATCTTTTGCCTCCGCTTTCGTGTCGGAACCTGCCGATCTAATTTCTGATCCCAATTTTCCACGTATTGTCGATGAAGTGGAAAGCATCAATGTCGATCGGGAGCTGGTCCTGGGATACCTCTCCAAGATGAGGAAGCACTCTGCCCCTGGTCGCGATGGATTTTCTTCGCAACTGCTACATTCCTGCGCCGATGTCTTGGCTGAGCCACTGTCTATAATATTTTCGTATTCTCTTCAATCTTCCTCCCTCCCTCAAGATTGGTTGTCAGCTTCTGTTACACCTATCTTCAAGAAAGGCGATAAGCTTTCTGCTCAGAACTACAGACCAATAAGCTTAACATCTCAAGTTTGCAAGCTACTGGAGCAAATCATTAGCGATAAATTGATAGAGTTTGCCCTACAAAACGATATAGTTCCCAAGGAGCAGCGTGGGTTTCTCCCGGGTCGGTCCACCATTACGAACCTCCTCTCCTGTGTCAACGATTGGACTAAGTGCATTGATTGTGGCTGTCCGGTGGATGTTGTTTATTTGGACTTTGCGCGAGCATTTGATCGTGTCCCCCATCGTCGTCTCCTGAGGAAGCTTGAGTTCTTGGGAGTGAGGGGTCCTCTGCTTTCGTGGATTCAGTCATTTTGGTCGCTTCGCACTTTCCGGGTGAGGGTCGGTGACTGTTTCTCTTCCTCTGATATGGAAGTTCTTAGTGGAGTTCCGCAGGGTTCGGTTTTGGGTCCTACCTTGTTCCTGTTGTACACTTCTGATCTCCCCCGACTTTTTTCATCCAGTTGTGCAATGTTCGCAGATGACACAAAGCTTTACAACTGTCCCTTGGTTGATGAGGGACACCTCCAGGAAGACCTCAATAAGCTCTCTGAGTGGTGTGGGAGGTGGTTGCTACCTCTTAACATCGGGAAGTGTTGCGTGCTCCATATCGGCAAAAAAAATCCAAGGACTCCCTACTTCGTTGGCCAGCAGAGGCTAGCTACTGTCTCTCAGCATTGTGACCTAGGTGTTACCGTCACGGATGACTTAAGTTGGTCTGCTCACATTTCGACTGTAGTGTCTAAGGCGAGACAATTCACCTACCAGCTGTCTAAAACATTTGCAAGATGCGATGTAGCCACAAGCAGGACTCTCTACACAACCTATGTGCGTCCTATTCTGGAATATGCGGACCCTGTTTGGTGGGCCAATCTGAGGGGTGATCGGGAACTTTTGGAATCTGTCCAGCGGTGGAACACCCGCCTTCCATTTGGCAAAATCCGCCCTGACTACCAATCGAGGATGCGGTTGTTTGAGTTGCTCTCCTTCTCGGATCGTAGAAGAAGGGGAGATCTGATAACCACCTATCGAGCACTTCACTCCCTCTTCGGTACGGATATGTCTCACCTCTTTCCACTTAACCATTATCGAGTCTTAAGAGGATACCGTTTAAAGCTTGCCAAGGAGAACTTCAGGACGACACCGAGGAGCCAGTTTCTTCCCAACAGAGTGTTCGAGGCGTGGAATCGACTCCCTGCTGAAGTTGTGTCATCGCCATCGGTGAATTCTTTCAAGAACGCTCTGGATGGATGGTCTACACGGGTTCAATAATTAATTCAATTACATTGCATTCACCACTCAATTGTTTCACTTCTAGAATACTTTCTCAGTTTCATTTTATTTTTGTTTTTTGAGTTAATAGGTTTACCTTTACTCTTATCACTTATGTAATAATAATAATAATAATATCTGATATATCTTGGGAAAATTTGTAACGCCAAAAATATGCAGAAGAAACTTTCTCAGTTTTTCATAAGTACATCATGATGGAGCTAGATCAAAGAATTTCATTAAAAGAGAAAAAGGTGAAAAACTCTTTCGACTGAAAAATGTTATGGAAAATCCCAAAAATCCCTTTATTGAAAAATACCCCTGAGGCACTTTACACAGTAGCAAAAGTAGAAGGAGGCGACTTATCATTTAGAGCTCATTAATCGTATTAGAAACAATATTGTATTGAAATAGAAAAAACAATAAAAGAAAAAATTGAAGAATACTTGAACAAGGCGGAAAATGAGCAGAAAGCCCTATGGGAAATTATAAGAAGCAACAACAAAGGAAAATGCAAGCACCGAACTTCATGCTCATTCACTGAACAACCATTTTGCAAGTGTTGGCCAGAAAATCTGTGAAGAGTTAGGAAATAAAAGTAATGAATCTAGTAAGATACCACAAAATAAATTTTTGAATAATGAAAAATCTTGCTTTTTCTCTGAGTGCACTGCAAATGAAGTGAAAAAAATAATAACATCTTTTGAACCCAAAACAACAGCTGATATTTACATTACCGTAGACATCCTGAAAAATATTAATGAATAAATTGCCAATCCTATTTCAATAATAATAAATAAATGTTTCCAAGAAGGTTAATTTCCAGAAGAACTTAAAATTGCAACAGTTATTCCAATCTACAAAGAAAAAGGGGACAAAAACGACTGTAATATTTATCGACCCATAGCAATTCTTCCCTGTTCATCGAAAATATTTAAGACTGTGATTAAAAACAGAATGTTGAAATGGATGGAGCAGAAAAATATTTTAAACAAAAACCAGCATGGATACAGAAAATGTCGAAGTACAACTACTGCACTAATGGAATTACTGCAAAATGTGATAGAAGCTATAAATGAAGGAGATTTTGTAGAGATGTTAAATTTAGACTTAAGTAAAGCTTTTGATGCAGTCTCACATGTGACCCTGCTTAAGAAACTGAACGCCTGCGGTTTCACAGGAAACAACTTAAAACTGTTGGAGTCGTACTTGGAAAAAAGATTTCAGAAAGTACACTGGAATGACGTTATGTCAACATAAAAACATAAAAATAATTAAGGTATAGAGTACCTCAGGATTCGGTACTGGGACCTGTATTGTTCTTGGTGTATTTGAATGATATCATTATCGAAAATTGTAATTGTCTATGCTTGTACTGCGATGACGCCTCCATAATAGTAAAATCGAAGGATGGAAAAGATTTCACAGTCAAGTTAAAGCTCGCACTGATTGAAGTGGAAAATTGGTTCTCCTTGAATGGGCTCAAATTGAATGCAGAGAAAACAGTTGAGTTAGCATTTGGAAGTAGAAGGAACCCAGCTAACGCCAGATTTTTGGGTGTAATCCTAGATAATAAATTGAGTTGGGCCGCCCATATTGATTACACTCGCGACAAATTGTCCAGTGTGCTATATCTTCTTAGGAGATTGAAAAAGTATGGTACTCTCGAAATCAGCAGAACTGCATATTTTGGGAAATATGAAAGTTTGTTATTGTATGGGATACTTCTGTGGGGAAACGCGTCTGATGCTACCAGGATTTTTCTTCTACAAAAAAAGCTCTCCGAATTATTTATGGAATAAGTCACCGATAATCTTGCACGCCGACTTTCATGAATAGTGGGATACTTACCTTTCCATCCCTTTATATAAAGGAGTGTCTCAAATACGTGCACTACAACAGATCCAAAATACCAAAAAATGGCACCCACCACTTATTTAACACCAGATATGAGAATGATTTTATTACACCTTTGCACAGGAAGAAAAATACACAAAATTTCTCACATTACTGGGGCATCAAAATGTTCAATAAATTACCTGCAGACGTGAAATACTTACCAGAACGTGTTTTTAAAAAGAGGATCTATGATATTTTAGTTAAAAATGCATTTTATTCAGTAGATGAATTTTTGAGTTTTTCACTTTAAATGATTTATTATTGACGAACCATGTAAAATTGAAAGCAATAAATTATTATTATTATCTAATATCGAATTGTGATGATTGTCATGTTGAATTACTTCGCTCATTTTTGGTTTCGATTATTACCGTTAACTGCGGCTATTTTGGAATAGTTTGGAGAGACTTAAAACTATAACTTTTTTTTAGTTCATAGATTCAACCAATATGTATTTGTCTGAAACAATATATTGATATCTTCGCAGCATTTCCTATAACGACAACTTGTCAAAGTCAATCTCTAATACAAAAAAAATATTATTTTGCTGTCAGAGGAGCCCCATGGTTGGGGCTATATGGCACTTTATTGTACGAAAACTCCCACTTAGTTCCATTTGGGGGCTAATTCGACACCAAACTAATTAAATTTTTTCATTTTCTAGTACTTTGTTAAACATAAAAAAATAGATAAGATTTGTAGAAGGTTAACAGAATAAATCTGTATGATATTTAAAATTTCATAATATCTTTCTTCTATCAAGAAAAAACCTTTTTTTATTACAAAATAATGAAAGTTTCATTTCAAATACCTAGTACAATGGCTGGAACGTACGTCAGGACCATTGAAATAAAGGAGAAATAAGAATAAGAATTTCATTGAAAATATTAATTATGAATAATTTCAGCCAAGCATTTGCCAAATCAATTCAAAATGAAATACCGATTGTCACTAGTGAGAAACATGCAAATAAAAACGGCAAATAATTACGCACCAGCCCAATAATTCAGAATTGAAGAATTTAATTAGCTATTAGCACGATCATAATTTTCAACACGTGCTATCGTCTATATTCTCTGAAATCTACGTCACCATTTAAACAATCTCATAAAAATTACTAACCGGGACATAACCCCATGAAGCAATCAATACCTGTAAGATATGCGGCGAATTTGATTATGCAAACAGACTGAAACACGGAAGAATTTTATTGTGAACGAAGTGTGAAAATTGAAGGAAGATCCGCCGTCTCCTAATCACCTCCGATGCGGCACAAAAGTCGATTGGTTTAGGTTTGGGCCCGACTAAGTAGCGCTCAATCATATCTCGAAAAATCCCGAATTTAAAGACTATCCAAGCGAAAAATAGCGGAGTAAGTTCGGCGGAGATACGTGATCGAACGCTTCGTTAAACCTCACCGTCAAATACAAACATTCTTGGGTTAACCTACACGTTCAGAATTTCCGATAAGTTGAGAAAATTTACCCCCATTCATTAAAAAGGACGAACTATTTCAATCAGTTCATTTAGTTCCTATTATATAGGAGAGATTATGAGTTTTCAAGATGGCTGTATTTGATCTTAATTTACTGAATGAATAATGTAAGAATCAAGGAAAGTGATTCTTATGTATAGTTGAATACCTTTTCTATCCTCTTGATTGAAAAATAATTATCTTGTTTTTCATTCGCCTTGCTCATTAATTAATAAGTTGTAGTCAATACTGGTTTTACTGAAATAAAACGTGTCGTACTGATGAATTCATGTGAGATTCTGTGTGCAATTTCTTGGAGCGAATAAAATTAGTCGTACGAAATAATAAAATGCAATAATATGTTTTTAGTGTAATGGGTCAGTTTAAATAATTACCCTATGATTTTTGTATTTTTGAATTCTACGTATGTCCAAAGAATATTCTACTTCGAGAAACGTTGCCGCCTCTTGTTTTTGTGTAAACCCTTGTCTGTACTCCAGTAAGACACATCATACAGATAACAGCTGGAATTTAATTTTAAAAAATAACAAAATAACAATATATATATATATATATATATAAATATATATATATTGAAAATTGAGAAATTTCATTGTATATTTCTGTGATATAACCTAATTTTCATATAGGCCATGCTTATCCAAAAATTGGTAAGTTGTAGCAGAAAGGTCTGGTGAAAAAAGGTGATTTTATATATATTTTTAGTGATTATTTTGTTCATTCAAATAACTCCTTACTGAAGAGATTTGGGTTCGAATTTATCAGGTTCTTTCTCTGGAGAATGTGCTATATATATTCTTTAAAAGGAAAATAAAAAAGGTGTTTTTGAATCAAATGTTGAACATTTTTTAGTGATGGAACTTGTGATTTTTAAACATCCAATCGAAAAATGTATGTATAAGGAGTAGTCTAAATAATTTGCTCATTATTTTAGATTCTATTTGATCCTTTATTACTTAATTTCCACCACATGTGAATATATGTCCATAAAGTGATACAGTGTTATCTAGGACATGTTTTCTGAAAATTTAATTCTGAATGTTTTCATGAGACTCATTTAGATTTAAATCTGTAGAGGTTCCGAAGAATTAACTCCAGCTATTATCTGTAATATTCAAATACTTTGTCATAGTAAATTTTGGTACAGTTAAATTAAATAATGATACAAATATATTGAGGAAAATTTGAATATCAAAACAAATTAAATATTATATGTTGTCTTCTACAATTTTAATTTCAAAAAAATTTTCATTCAAAAAACTTTAAGAATTAAATTAATGTCAAAAATAAGCACTGCTTACGTGTAATAGACGTATATAATAAAAACTCAATATATAATGTCAAATGGAATAAATAAACCAATAGATATACGAAAGTCATTAAAATTAATAAATAAATATTTAAAGGAGACAAAATTTAGTTTCTGGTCTTACCTTTAAGAACACCAATTAATTGTCTTTTAAAAAACATGAACGCACTTTGAGGACTTCTCAAAGAATATAATTTATTTGAAGTATTTAATATATTTAAATATTCGAATAAGTTAATTCAGAAATCTCTCAAAACATGCACTATATCTTCGAAAAACAAATATAATTCTAAGTAATTCCTTCATCGGTCCTAAATAATATTCCAAATATCAAAATCGAAAAACTAACCTATATCACAACGCACACGTGGTAACAATGAATGCTTCGAAAATAAACCAACTTTAGAATTCAAGATTGATCTATGTTCTAAGAAATGAAAGAACAGTGTAAGTTATTTTAAAGTTTATTCAAATTCATTGACATTCCATAGAACATAGATCAACATTGAATTCTAAAGTTGGTTTATTTTCGAAGTATTCATTGTTACCACGTGTGCGTTGTGATATATATCATGTACTATATCATGAATCACATATGAATTTTAGTGAAATTATTGACAGAGAACAATCTTAATTGATTCTAACTTACCAGAATTATGTTAATAGGACAAATTTAATCAAAATTCAATTAATTCAATGAAACATAGTATCTACGTCAGATATTCTGAAATTATTAATATAAGAAATATCCTTGAAGATGTTTATGCACCCATAAAGTAATAGCATCTAAGCTAAAGAAATTTAATCAATTTCATAGCTAATTTCAAATAATTTATAAGTTATAAGCATTAGAAGTTAAACTTTTGTAAAATTTGACACTTGAAATACTTTACGGATGAAAAGCAAAACTTTCACTGTTCTGTTGAAATGAAACAGATATCAAAAGTAGTTTGAAAAATTAGCTAATTTTCAGCAGTAATTTCAAACCAAGAAATATTGTAAATTTCATACAATCAATGAAAGCATAAATTTTCAATAATTTTGACAGAGGCTATTATACTAAGCTTTGAAATTCAATTTTTCGTGAAAACTATAAATAGGGAAGACACAGAAAAATTGAATCAGTCTAAAAAATACGTGAGCAGAATTCACATCAGTTCGTCTAAAAAAAAAACATTTTTCTCTTCAATATTCCAGTTCCAAAACTCAAAAATAAATTAATATTATTAACAGATTAATATTTCTCAAATTACTTTGACCCAATATACATTTTAAAAATTAACTCATTGAAAATTCAAATTGAACCCTCCCTATTGAAACAAATCAAAATTAATAATATTGAAATTTCAATTTCAATTACAAAATTATAATCTTCAGAGTTCGCTGGCGCACAGATACAAGGGTGATTCAACAATTATTCATACTCAAACGTAAAATTCCATGACAAGTTAATTTAACCCAGTCAAAAGTGAACTTTACTAATTAATAAAAATAATAATAAAAAAAACATAGATTTATTTCATGATAAATTGGTACCCTAAACGTATATTGTTCCGCATCAAAAAAAAAAAAAGAATAATCCAAAGATTGAAATGAAAATGCATTATCACAAAGTAATGGACTACTCCATTCAATATGTGATCCAAAGATTGTTTTTAAGTATCTGCAATACACTGCCACTCCTCAATTCAAGTCTGCAAAATAAGTCATCTGAAGTTTTAGGACTAAGAGTTAGTTATATTGTAACTTCTTAGTAGTCGTTTTTCGTTTGTTATTCTATTTAATTGATAGATAAAATAACGTCATCTTTATTCAGTTTTTACATTCTATTCGTAACAAATTAATTTTATGGTAGTTATTATCTGAAGTACATATATCTTAAAACTGCATTTATATAAGCAGCGGAGGAATTTTTCCTGATTCATGGAAAAGTGCACGAGTGCTGCCTTTAACAAAGAAGGGAAGAAAGCGTCTTCTAATAACATCCATTTTGTTGAAACTTGTGGAGGCAACTATCAATATCTAAATGGTAATTTATCTGCAGAGTAAATGTGTCATCAGTGACATATAATATAGTTTTGACAAACACCGACCAGGAGGTAACTTTCTTAGATATATAACACAAGTGTGGATCAGATCTATTGAGCACTATAGACAATCTAGGTCAGTTTTTCTAAACATGTTCATGGGTTTCGATTGTGCGTGGCACAAATCTCTTCTAAATAGGGTTTTCATACGGTTTCCCCGGAAATATTTGGGCAAGGATTGACTGGTGACTTTTCTCACCAACAGGAACATTTATGTGTTCGTGGATGGTGTCGGTTCCCGTGGTTTCAACATTAACGCTGAAGTGCTCCAATGCTCAGTTTTGTCGCGCAGCCTCTTCCTGATCCACATAAACCATCTTCTAAGTACGACTGAGGTACCAAATTGTGGGTTTGGTAGTTGATAGCAAGCTGACGTCTTCTTTCACTAGTGATAAAACGTTGAGTTTCACCTCCATAGATTTCAGTAAATAGATTCTCTCAACGAAGATCTCAAAATGATAATTGAATGGAGTCAACGGAATTTGGTGTAATTCTGTACTTCGAAGACCCAATTTATATTTTTTTCTCGGCAAACTCAGTTCGTTACTTCTGATTTGATGACAAAAATCCAGGTGCTTCAGTCAAATCATTCCATGCATCTGTTGGGAGGAACATGTGATTGTAATTGCGAAGTCTGCAGTAAAAAAGCTGGAATATTTATTCAAGGCTAGGAAATAATTCTCTGTAGATCAGGTTCTCCTACTGTATGAAGCTCTGTAACAGACAGTTTGAAGTCGTTAGAACATAGAAGGATAGTTGCGCTGGTTTCAAGATACCGAAACCAAATAAATTCTCTGGTAAAAACATTAGTCCATAAAACTGAACATTGGTATTTTCCGCACTGAACACATTCATCTCATCAAAATCCTAACAATTATCACGATGTATAAGACCTGTGTTTCAATACTAGAATCGGTTGAAATAAACACATTAATACGAACAAATATTAATGCGATATACTGATCATGGTTTGAACAGTCACCATCTGACTTTATTTTCTTAGAATTCAACAATTCGGGCGTGGTCACATTAGTTATTTGAAAATTTGTGTAACATTACTGAAGACTGAAAACAAAGGCTTAAATCACGAAACTCCAAATCTTATAAATATTTTAAAAAATTTTTAAACAATTTTAAAAAATTAGCCTTCTACATATTTAACTCCAAAAGATTATATTCAATGATTATAACTTCTGAAAATAAATTAAACTAATGTCGTATAAGTACCACTTATATCATGACATAAAATAAACATTCATTATAAGATATCCAAATGGTATAACAAAATCCAATAAATAAAAATTATTAACTAAAATCCTATAAATTAAACATTTTGAATAGACAAAATTTTGTTTCTGCTTATCAATCCTATGAAAACCAATATCTTTCAAGAATATCCAACATAATCCTGGGAATTTTATCACAAAACTATCTTACTTAGACTATTCAATATTATTGGATATCTAACCAAGGTACTTTATACAAAAACTCAAGATATGCAAAACATTATTGAAAAACAAGTTTTAAAATCGACTTTGCTCATCAGTATTCAAATATTCATATTCAATAAATATAAAATCAATTAATAACACATATTTAAACTCACCCTTCGTCTTCGAGAAAAAGTTCTATTTAAAAATGAGAATCTTAAATAGGTATCCAATACAGACAGAAATATCTCTGTGGTTTAACCTGATCTAGAAGATTGAAGGACAAATTTAATGGCCTTTGCTATAACACAAGGACTCTCTTTATGAATGTTTGGGTAAACCATATAATTATATATTATAAATAAAATAACGTAAATAGAGGTCATTCTTGATAGAAGGTATATAAAATAATATAAATATTTTAAAAAATTTTTAAACAATTTTAAAAAATTAGCCTTCTACATATTTATATATGTAGAAGGCTAATTTTTTAAAATTGTTTAAAAATTTTTTAAAATATTTATATTATTTTATATACCTTCTATCAAGAATGACCTCTATTTACGTTATTTTACTCCAAATCTTGCTGTGGATATTGAAATTTACGTCATTATATCTTTAAAACAAATGGATACAAATCTCCTTTGACACATCCGAACGACAAACATTGGAAATCCATCGGATTCGAGTGATTTGTTTCCAACACATTATTTCGTCGTCCGGAGATTTCTCGGGAAATGAACAACACGCTGTCATTTCAATGAATTATGGACAGCGTTATACGTACCGAAGGAATAATCCATAAGAGATAGAAATATACCCACGCAATGCCCTCCTAGTCGGAAATATGCAGTCTGCGAGCACTGAAACCGTTTCGTGGTATTGGATGACCGAAATCTGAAAAAGATGCGTCGTTTGGGTACATTTCCAGATACTCTATTCTATAGGGTAAAATCGCGAAAAACGTTGTCGATCGAAAAAATAAAAACTAGCTTCAAAGCAAGAGTTTATCTGGTCTTACTCCTTGCAGGTATAATTTTTTCAACTCGAATATTTGGTTCTTGGTCATGGTATACGTGAAGCATACTATGGTATCAATGTTAGTATTTTATATTTGATGATTTCTACAACCTCATCTCAATGAGTTGACGAATGTTTAGATGAAGATCAGTTTGGGTTTAGAAGTGGAAGAGATACGAGAGAGGCACTTTTAGCTCTAAGACGTATTTATAAAGAAAAATAAAAACACCATTTTAATTTCTGTAGATCTAGAAAAAGCCTTGGACAAAGTAAACTGGAAGCTTCTATTTAAATCATTAGGAAAACCACTATCACTAGCATGAACTAGAAAGGCCGCATATTCATCCTAAACCTTAACAAGACACAATCTACTATTATAGACATAAACGCTCATGAAATAGGAGCAAAAGTATACAGGATATGAGATAATAATGGCAATCGACGAAATGAAAGAAGACCAGAAGCATCAACTTCAGTGGTGTAATTATTCACTGCATCCGTTTTACTGATGATATTGCACTTGTCGCCGAATCACAGGAATACATCAGTACCATGCTTCACATGTTAGATACATGCCTAGCAATATTTAAACTGAAAATAAATAGTAAGAAAACAAAGGCCATGATAATAAGTAAATTGGAAAATACTCGGAATTCAAATTTCCATTTTAAAAATATTCCAATTTAGCAAGTAGAAGACTTTTGTTATCTAGGAAGTCTTGAAACAAGTAATAATGAATCTATTAATGAAATAAGAAGAAGAATCACCTTCAGTTCAGGACTGCTGGACTAGCTTTTAACGAACAGAACCCTTTCGATGCTCTCGGATCCAATGTCAAAAGTCACGAGCCAAGAACAGCATTTCAATGTAATCGTCGCCAGCCGGGACAAATGGACCCAGCATGCTGGGCTTCTATTGAGAACCGACCTTGGCTTGTTCACAGATGGCTCGTGAACGACGAACGGAACGGAAGCGAGAGTCCATGGGAGCAAACTGAGAATCAGCATCTCATTGAGTCTCGGTCGATACTCAACGATATTCCAGGCAGAACTATTTGCCATTGAGACCGCGGCGGTCTGCTGATAAAACGGCAAATCCACCACGGCAAAATCAAAATATTTAGCGATAGTCATTCAGTATTAAAAGCTCTAAAATCCAGCTCTTCTACATGGAAAACAGTCTGAACGGCTGTAAACAGGCTTGTTATGCATATCAGAATCACTTTTGTGATACCGAGCCACTCATACTATTTGGATAACGAAGAGGCAGATCGGCTGGCGTTTGCTGAAGCCACGCTGCTTCTGGTAGGCGCGTAACCATTACTGGAAATACCACATAATGTGGCTAGGCGGACGAGAACAGGCAGCATGAACTCAAGACTAGGGTCATTCTGGCTGAGCCATCCTGGCCGCCCCCTGGGCATTAGATCTTGACGAGATGGGGGCGCTTGTCAGGACTAGGACCCTAGTCTCGTCCCGGCAAAATAGAGGGTTAAGTCTTGGTGCCTAACGTAATGCCATTCGCGCCAGTCACTGGACCTGTATGGTGGAAGATCTCCGAATGTGGCCCCAGTTTTGTCGTTCTGGTGAAATGGAGGGCTGAGCCGGTGGATTAATTCAGTGACAGGGAGTCTACCTTAAAACTGGCGTACTCTACCCTATCGCAGTATGAATCTCCGGATTTTTCTGTGTAATGGCAGAGTGCGTTATGTAGCATACTGCGTTACCTAGGGGGTGGTTTGCCCACAGGTGCTACTTGTACCACCTAGCCATCCCTTTGGTGTTGGACTTGAGGGTGCAGTGGTTGAAAGTCCGCATGCTGGACTAGGAAGGTATTTCATTTATCTGTTCGCGGACCCCCATTTTCGGGATATTCTCATGAAATTACTCAGGTTTAACAGGTCTTGACAGTTCGACCGGCCTTGTCCTGGCCCCGGATCAATTCGTAACGATCTAGGGTTTGTGTATCTCGACGAAATGGCTTTGCCATTAGTGCTTGACGCCAGGATCAATCAAATGACTTCACATGGGTTCGGTGAGTCAGGACGTACAAGCTGTTAGACGGTGCTCGTACCAGGATTAATAGTAGTCATCAATCTTGAGATTATCTTAGTTCATGGGACTGCGTTCAGATGGATGGATAATAATTCTTTCCGGCGGGTGAATTGCGTCTCAAACTAACTCAGGTACTGACCTACAGAGCCAGTAGGGATTGAATAGTGCTTCACCGCTACTAGTCAGATGGTTCTGGCTTTTGGGGTCCAAACTGGAAGCTGGTGAGTTCATCTCTTCGGAGGGGTTCTCGCTTAGCGCGATGATATGGCGTAATCCTTATCACACTTTCTACCTCTAGGGGTGGACTGTGGAGACTGCTGAGTAGTCACTTGGTGAAGAGTGATGCTCGCATGCCAATACAATTACCTGGTAGAATTCACGTGAGCCATCCCTGCTTAAAACATTCGAAGGCGTTCCTTGCAACGGCTTCGAACCAAAAATCTAGCGCTAGGTCTGGACAAGGCCAAATTCAGAATACTTGTCAGATTTATCACAGGCTACTGCAGGCTGAAAGTACATTTGCACAAAATTGGTCTGGCTGAAGATGATGAATGCTGGCTGTGCCTTGAGGATAATAAAACAGCCAAGCACATCATCTTAGAGTACCCAGCTATGAGTCACATCACATTCGAGGTCTTTGGTCAGGCTATTATAGCCCACTGCGATCGAAAAAAAAATAATCCCGGGCAAGATTATCGGTTTCATCTAAAAACTAGATCTCGTCGGGGAAATATAAATCAGGGGTGAACCCCAATAGTCCGCCTGAGTGCAGTGGTAGGATTGATAGACGCCTGCTCACTATAAATAATAAATAACAGGCTAATATAAAATACGCGAAATAATTTGAACCTTCATTCACAATAAAAGAAAGTTGGGTGAGTATATTACGAGTATAATATAAAAACGAAACTTAAGTAAAACTTACATTGTAACACGTGGATTTTAGGAGAAAGTTCTAAGTTTCAGAATAGGCTAGTTTAATAACAGAAAAAAAAATCAAAAATTCAGAGTATTTAAGAGCAATCTTTCTCGAAAATGCGATTGCGTATTAGTGCTAATATCGGCGTTAACAATCTGTTAATCACTCCTCTCTTGTGTCAATATTTTATAACTTTTATTTTCCTGTTATCGTTCTTTTGCGAATGAACCCGCATAAACTCTAACATTTGTTATGATTTCATTCCGCAGTGTAAATTAAAGTGACCTTCTTGCCCCCATGGGCGCGGGATTGGGATACGCCCGATCAGCACGCAAAATGAAAAAGTAGTCCCCCTTTGCTTCCAGTATAGACTGGTAGCTTCGAAGCACTATCCAACCTTTACTGGGTATGCAGTGTCAGTGCCCAAGTTGATTGGGACGCAACTCACACGCCGAAGAGGTTTCTTTGCATCCACCATCCTTCGATGGCTCGAAGCCCAGACTCACCATGGATATCCCACCCGATCTGGTTTCAATTCTAGCATAAAGCGGGGTCGAGACTCCTCAACCTTCAGGTGACTCCCGGCTATCCAGGAGCTAGAACTGCGCCGAAAGGGGCTTCCTGCCTCCACAGTCTATTCGATCGTTCGAGTCCCGAACTCGCCGTAGACACCGTAGTCGATCCGGGTACAAACCCAGCATAAAGCATGGTCGAGACCTCTAAATGTCCGGGCCAGTTCCGGTTATCCAGGCACAAGTACTACGACCCTTTATGGCAGAGTACCTTTCTAGTGTAGCTTACAGGCTTCCAACCACTGCCCACACGAGTTCAACACCAATTAGGGTGGCCAGAAGTACGAATACCACCCATAGTAGCCTTGTTTCCAAAGGGGGCATTGAAGGCTAACGGTCGCCAAGAAGAGTTCATCTTGATGCTAACTCGAGGAAACACATCATAGTATCTCTTTCCTTAAAACTAGCGCAGATCTATTTCTGACGCATTCTCCCTTATGAACAGAAAACCTGCAATCGGGTAGAACCACGCCAGTTCTATAAGTGAACGCCTTGTGTTGCAACACCCAACCCGAATGATTTTATTTGTAGAAACTGATGTTATAATTCGAAAGGGCAGTCGCACAAATATGCAAACTTGTTTTGATTAGAATCATATTCTAAATGATAACCGCTGAACAGGTTCAGTATTTGAAATGGGCAAAATTTAATTTCTCTCCCATCATCTGGTTATATTCGATCATTTAATATTGAAGAGGTTTCTATAAACGATGCACCATGGATTCCAATGGTAAATTTCAGGAAATTGTTTTCTGACTACTGGAATATTTGATGAGATTTCAATTCTGATTAATTTTCATTGGAATGGAAGGGACTCGGTTTATAGATACATAAGCGATTATAAGAGCAGCAGAGCAGATAGGAAACTAATGGATGCTCTTCCCTCCCTTATCATTTCCGAATCAATTTCCAGTCCCGTTTATGAACAGTAATTGCTTCGACACTGCTCCTCTGTATATGAATTAATGGCAATATTGAGTTTGTTTACAAGTGTGGAAATTATGATTTAGTGGAGATCAATTATCGACGAAGACATGACATTGGGAAATAATTTGGACTTGAATACCAGAAGAAATATAAATTCAGTTTTTGTTATTACTTCACAGGTTGTCTACTTTTAAAAGGGCCAAACTTCAAGGGGAGATCATACAAGTTATTTGCAACATGTCTTATAACACATAGTCGAAATGTTGATGATTATTCTTCACTTTACCATTACATAATTTCAGGAAGTATTTCAAGTTTTTCCATAAAATCAATTATACTTCAAGATAAGAGGTCTGTGTGCCAAAAAATTCTTATTGCAGGAGTGGTAAGGAGTTGAATATCACGATTTTGAAGTGAACAAAATCAGTCATATTTTTCCAATGGTTTTATGGATGTATAATTATTGATTATGGATATGTTTTCTTTTCAGCAAGAAATTTAGTGTGCTTTCGAATGACATCAACTTTTGTGATAGCTGCTTGTCCTCTGGCATAATTTTATGGGTAAGAAGAAAAGAACGAGAAGTTGAAATATTCCAAACCCAAATTTGCTCTACCTTGAAGTTCCTTGTGATTGAATGACAAAGTAAACATTGAATTTAAAAGTTGACATTTTCTGTCTCTCAATAATTTTGGGTATTAGTACGTTTTCTTGAATCTTACGAATCAACTCAATTTATAACAAGTATTCTGGAAAAAATCGAGAAAATTACGCTTGTTTTTTCAAACATCGATTGAATTGTTTTTTGTAACATTCATTGAAATTTACAATCTACTTCGAACAAGTATGAAGTAAAGTTGATGTATTGTAAAAGACACGTAGAAGTTATCAAACATATCTGAATATTTTTTCTCATTGAAATTTTTTCCGTATTGGTGAACATTTTGTGTCTAGTATTCAATTATAACAATAAAATTTGATATTACGTATTTTCCTTATTATGAATTCATCCCATGTATCGGAAAAACTATTGTTTATCATATATTATTTCAAGATTTCGAAGAACATAATTTTCATCGTAATCTAGAGGAAGAGAAGTTGAAAAGAGTATACCTAAAGTAACTCTTATTTGAGGGCTTTCAGTTTCATTTCCTGCGCAATTTTCAGAGAAAAGAAATGTCTTCATCACCCTCTCTCTGCTTTAATTTAAGATCTCAGAATATTTCAAGAAGTAATAACAAGTTATATGCGGTCGTAGAAAATTTCCTAACTGTCATCACCCGTTGAAAGATTATTTGCGAAATATTCCTCTTGATACTCTTTGATGTATAAAGCTCATGGTGCATAATAAATACATGGATTTCTCATCACAATGGTAGCTGCTTGGTGTCCTAATTTATGTTCTGAAAGTTTTGGTTAGTGCGCCGAAATTATACAGTTCCATTTTCTAAATACCGAAATAAATATTGCAGTTCAACTTAAAAGTGAAGTACGAAGTAAGAAATGAAATGTGAGAGTTATTTTCGCCTTTGTTCTAATTTTCTGTACTGGACGTGTTTGTTATTCAAAATATAATAGCTGAGAAGTTTGGTCGCAAAATGATTCAAACAAACTTTATGAAGTGGTGGTGACCGACCAGTCAAATGACGCTTATTATCAACTGACTGACAAAGAATATCTGCTTACTCGATTTCACGAATTTTTGGTACACATTTTCAGTAACTCCAATTTAGCAAATAGCAACAATTTGCGTTTCATCAGACAACTAATCAAATAGTGATTTCTTATGCATTAATTGACATGCCTAGTTTTGGTCCTACTGAAGTGGTCGATGTCTTCTTGGATTATCTCATTCCAGACTACACTAACGCCATGAAAGGGCCACTAAAGCCTGTGGAGGGTGTTGCAAATTTTGCGTTCAATATTTTTCCAGCCTTGTTCGGTCGGAAATCAAGTCGGGAGATCTTGTAGGGCAAGATAAACGGATGATGTTATCACCTACCTTGCTGTTTGTTTTACTACCTATTCAACTTATATAACCCACTATTTCGGAAGTGTTCCAAGGACACCATCATTTCTGAAATTCCGTATTGTATCTTCTGTCTCAATCTCTATATCTTACAAGTGCTAGAGTTCTGTGATCAAATCATTAATTATTTCTTGGGGTATATTGTTCCAATTTTCTATTGCAGCAAAAATAAGTTCTTGCATATTTTCTAGGTATAGTCCGTCTAGAAAGTATCCGAAAGTTATTATTTTTCCTAATTTTAATATTTTTTGTAACATTCTAAGACAAAAGTAATGTATAGGTTGTGCAGATAGTCCGCCTTGGCATAAGTTGCATGACAACACTATTTGTCAAATATTATTAATTGTCCACAGGTATACAATTCGTGAAATAATGTCGCAACTAGACAAATGAAAGCAGGTAGAATATTTGTACAGAAAACGTTATCGAAACGTTAAAAAATTAGTGCAATTGACTGAACTGGGAAAAAGTGCTGTAAATGAGACAATAAAGAGTATAACGCATGTATACTTGATGTTACCATCAATAGTGAAATGTATTGTGGCATTCTAAACGATTTCATCCTTGAAACGCATGATTTATATCCAGAGGAAGTTATCAGCAGGATAATGCAAGATGCCATACTTCTGCCTATACTCAGCATGGTGCTACACCTCCATGTCTGGTTGATGGTACCATTCAAAGTTAAATGTATTGTGTCATTCTAAACGATTTTATCCTTGAAACGTCGCATGCTTTATATCCAGAGGAGGTTATCAGCGGGATAATGCAAGATGCCATACTTCTGCTTATACTCAAGCGTGGATACAAGAACACAAAGTGACAACTATCTCATGGCCAGCAGCTTCATCGTATCTTTGTCCCATTGAAAACATATGAAATCATAAAGATTGAAGTTGAACGAGCAGCGCTACAAAATTAAGATAATTTAATTCAGATTGTATAAGTAAATAATATGAATATTTTGTTATAATTTTCTAGTACAAGAATTAAAATATACTAACTGACAAAGAAACTGCAACACCCAGAAGGAGCTGTTTGAATTTTAATTATTTTTGGTAGAACATAGACAGTTTTACAAAGTGAGTGATTAAAATTTAGAGAAAAAAATCGTGAAGGTCTTCTCAGGTAAAAATTTTTTGTTATTTAAATATGTAGTCGTTTTGAGCAAATTTTTTAAATTTGACAACAAACCAGCTGTTCGAGGAGATCCAAAGTCGATGTTTAGAGGTTGTTAAAATACCTAGAGCACGTGTACGTGGAATTTATCGCCAGCAAAGTGAATTTGAAAGAGGTCCAATCATTGGTCTACGCGAGCCGGTGCTGTTGCTTCGAGAAATCGCTAACCGTACGAACATAAACCCAACTACTGTTATGAGATGTTGTCAAGCGTGGTTTGATAATGCCCAAAATCGAAGAAGATTAGGCACCGGACGTCGAAGGGCACAAATGAAGTTCAAGATCGACGTCTAAGACTTATGGCTATAAGAGACCGATTTGCGACAACTCGATCTTTGGCTGATAAGTGGTTAGGAGAACAAGGCCATCCTGTAACTCAGAACTGTACATGTCGGCATATGAGCAGAGCTCTTTAACGACGTTAAATTACCATTGTCATCATTGCTGTTCCGGGTTTCTGCTCAAGTTTTGACACTCCAGCAGATCCTCGATAAGCTGAAAGAGAAATATAGGAATTTTGAAGGAAGATTATAGAGAACTTTGCGCTAGCACAGCTAGGTGGGGGATCTGCACAAGTCACCTCTCTCCTCCAAAAAAGGATCACCGTGTCGATCCCAACACTCAGTCATTTGAGCAGAGTGTCTCTATGGTTGTGAAATACTGAAGCAACGAAACAACACAAATAACAGCTTCCCAGCATGGATCCCCAACCCCTTAAGGACCGGTGTTGCTCTTCGACTGCTAAAAGCTAGGCTCCGAAGCATCGAACAGGATGGGCTCTAGGATCAAAAAGTGGGGCTAGAGTTGGGGGCGAGCAGAGCGAATCTTCTGAGATCTCACGGACCACTTTCGGTCAACGGACCACTTCCGATCCCGCAGCAGATAAAATAATATTGAGAATCCACGAATGGGGCCGAAGTGGGGGCGAGCAGAGCGATTCATCTAGGACCTCCAAACCTGGTCGAAACGTCGTAGTCTCCTTTTTTCCTCCAGCGGACCAATCAGGACCCCGCAGTGGAAGCTTAAGGATCTAAAGATGGAGCCAAATTTGGGGGCGAGCAGAGCGAATCTTCCTAGATCATACCCCGGTCGAAACGTCGTAGTCTCCCCTTTTGCTTTAGCAACTATTTAAGATTTCTCAGCGGATAAGTGGACGAAGGTTGGAAAAACCACGCTGAGATTCAGCAGGGTATCGCCTTCGCCCGTGTATGGATTACAAAACTCTAATCAATCGCAGGGTCGCAGATTCTGGTCGTCAGTCAGAGCCAGCTTTCCTGTACGATTCCAAGTCTTGCGGAAGGAAATGAATGGAAGTGGGGCAACATGATGGAACGGTATGAAACTAGGACGGCCATCCGGTATTTGTCCGAACGGTTTACCGCCGGATAAGGTCTTTTGGACTGCAGCATTATCGAGCCCATCTTGTGTTATCTCTGACGGTTGAGCATCGCCGGCAACGATCACAGTGGTGCAGAGAAGGTCAACATTGGAATGTGGAATGGCATCAGGTCGTCTTTTCTGATGGATCTCAATTCTCCTTGGGTGCACATGATGGCCGAAGAAGGGTTAAACGACGTCGGGGAGAAAGACGTGAACCGCAGTTTAATATTGAGCGTCATGTATACTGGCGTTATGGTATGGGGTGCTATTGCACATGCAAGTAGGTCACCTTTAGTCTTTATTCGAGTTCACATGACAGTGCTGCGTTACCTTCAAGAAATAGTGGAAATATTCTCCCTTACCTTAACCGGCTCGAGAATCCAATATTTCAGCAAGATAATGCTCGACCTCATGTTGCCAGAGTTAGTTTAAACTTTTTTGAAGCGATCCATGTGAAATTTTTGCCATGGCCGCCGAGATCCCCGGATTTTTCGCCCATAGAGCATATTTGGGACATAATGGGTAGAAGGCTACAGGTAGCTTGGGATAATATCCCTCAAGAAGAGATAGACCATCTTGTATCAATGCCAAGACGTGTTGGGGAGTGTATAGATAATCGCTGTTGACAAACACATTATTAACAAATAAATTAAAAAAAATTGTAAACCCTTCAAATTTTAATCATTTTCTCTTAGCTATACTATCTATGTTTCACCAAAAAAAAATTTAAAATTTAAACAGCTCCTTCTGGGTGTTGCAGTTTCTCTGTCAGTTAAAACATAAACTAAATAATTACAATTGAACTTTGTTTTTTTCCGGATACTTTCTAGACGGACTATAGTTGTTGCGTTCGAAAACGGATCCGTATACATAATTCTACATAGGTTCTACAGAATTAAAGTTCAGGGAATTTTGCGGCCAGTTTAATTAGCTATATTCACATACTCCAGGACTTTCAGGATACATCAAGTGCGATGTGGCCTGGTTATTATGAGGATGAAATGTTCTAATACCTTAGAAAGAGGTTCAACAGCATAATGAGTCGATAAGATTCCTTCCTACCTCAGAAATATTATTTCTATTTCTAACTTAATTCGTTATTCCTTCCGATCTACTCATTTTTGTTTTCTTTTTCTCTTATCAGATGTTATCGTAAGATATTATAACGAAATTATTTAGCAAAATTTGAATATCAAAACAAATTGAAATATGTTTATCTTCTACAATTTTAATTTCCAAAAGAATTTTTTATTCAAAAACTTTTAGAATTAAATTAATGTCTAAAACAAGCACCGCTTACATTTAATAGACGTATATAATCAAAAATCAATATACAATGTCAAATGAAATAAATAACCCAGCAGATATACGAAAGTAATTAAAATTAATAAATAAATATTCAAACGAGACAAAATTTTGTTTCTGGTCTTATCTTAAGAAATACTACTTGCCTTATAAAAACATGAACACACTTGAAGGACTTCCCAAAGAATATAATTTATTTGAAATATTTAATACATTTAAATATTCGAACAAATTATTTCAAAAAACTCTAAAAAATGTGCACTATATTTTCAAAAAACAAATATAATTCTAGATAATCCCTTCATCAGCCGTTTTTAATAATCCAAATATCAAAATCAAAAACATAACCTACATCACTCACGTGTTAAAAGACTTAAGCTTCGAACTACAGATCAACTATATATTCAAGATTGATCTATGTTCTAACAAAATCAAAGAACTATCTTAAGAATTTCTTAAGATAAGACCAGAAACAAAATTTTGTCTCGTTTGAATATTTATTTATTAATTTTAATTACTTTCGTATATCTGCTGGGTTATTTATTTCATTTGACATTGTATATTGATTTTTGATTATATACGTCTATTAAATGTAAGCGGTGCTTGTTTTAGACATTAATTTAATTCTAAAAGTTTTTGAATAAAAAATTCTTTTGGAAATTAAAATTGTAGAAGATAAACATATTTCAATTTGTTTTGATATTCAAATTTTGTTATATTTCTTCTATCAAGTAAAAAGCCTTTCTATTTCATTTTATATATAATATATAATTATATTTTGGCTTCAATAAATTTCTTTATACGGTGTCAATGGATTTAGGTAAACCTTATAATAACTCACTTTGTTCTTTGATTTTGTTAGAACATAGATCAATCTTGAATATATAGTTGATCTGTAGTTCGAAGCTTAAGTCTTTTAACACGTGAGTGATGTAGGTTATGTTTTTGATTTTGATATTTGGATTATTAAAAACGGCTGATGAAGGGATTATCTAGAATTATATTTGTTTTTTGAAAATATAGTGCACATTTTTTAGAGTTTTTTGAAATAATTTGTTCGAATATTTAAATGTATTAAATATTTCAAATAAATTATATTCTTTGGGAAGTCCTTCAAGTGTGTTCATGTTTTTATAAGGCAAGTAGTATTTCTTAAGATAAGACCAGAAACAAAATTTTGTCTCGTTTGAATATTTATTTATTAATTTTAATTACTTTCGTATATCTGCTGGGTTATTTATTTCATTTGACATTGTATATTGATTTTTGATTATATACGTCTATTAAATGTAAGCGGTGCTTGTTTTAGACATTAATTTAATTCTAAAAGTTTTTGAATAAAAAATTCTTTTGGAAATTAAAATTGTAGAAGATAAACATATTTCAATTTGTTTTGATTTTCAAATTTTGTTATATTTCTTCTATCAAGTAAAAAGCCTTTCTATTTTATTTTATATATAATATATAATTATATTTTGGCTTCAATAAATTTCTTTATACGGTGTCAATGGATTTAGGTAAACCTTAAAATAACTCACTTTGTTCTTTGATTTTGTTAGAACATAGATCAATCTTGAATATATAGTTGATCTGTAGTTCGAAGCTTAAGTCTTTTAACACGTGAGTGATGTAGGTTATGTTTTTGATTTTGATATTTGGATTATTAAAAACGGCTGATGAAGGGATTATCTAGAATTATATTTGTTTTTTGAAAATATAGTGCACATTTTTTAGAGTTTTTTGAAATAATTTGTTCGAATATTTAAATGTATTAAATATTTCAAATAAATTATATTCTTTGGGAAGTCCTTCAAGTGTGTTCATGTTTTTATAAGGCAAGTAGTATTTCTTAAGATAAGACCAGAAACAAAATTTTGTCTCGTTTGAATATTTATTTATTAATTTTAATTACTTTCGTATATCTGCTGGGTTATTTATTTCATTTGACATTGTATATTGATTTTTGATTATATACGTCTATTAAATGTAAGCGGTGCTTGTTTTAGACATTAATTTAATTCTAAAAGTTTTTGAATAAAAAATTCTTTTGGAAATTAAAATTGTAGAAGATAAACATATTTCAATTTGTTTTGATATTCAAATTTTGTTATATTTCTTCTATCAAGTAAAAAGCCTTTCTATTTTATGAAATTATTTAGCGTTATATTATGGAAGGGAAGAGAGGACAAAAAAATTCTTGTGCATTCTATAAGGGTTTGGTAGTTTGAAATGTATTGAAATAAAGATATTTAATTTCTTCGACTTTACTGAACTCTAAAGGGTTTCCCAACACTAGAGGAATAAAAAGAAAAGCGAAGTTTTTTGTGGAACTAGATGCTGAGATTTGTAAGAGAACTCAATATTTGCAAAAAAATTTGTTCGCATGAATGCAGCTTCATTTCGTGAATAATATTGTCTAATTTTCTCTGACTGTAATTGATGTCATGGATATGAATAACGTTTAGATGGCCAAACAATGACGCTGTTGCGTGAAATATTCCTTGGGCGCTCAATTTCTCCAAATGGACCAACGAAATGTCCGTCAGAATGGTGAGATTTATCACTTAAGGATTTTTTCTCTGTAGATATGTCAAAGGTATGATCTATGCTTATAATAAAGCAATGATTAAAGTACTACAAGACTACAGGAGAGCTGCTATTCGTGAAGTTGTGCGCACAAGTGATGAAAATTTTTTTGAAGAGAATGGCCATATGTAAGGAAAGCCGAAGCGGACACTTTCAGATATTGTATTCCACTAATAACTCCCTATGTCGTTATTTCTTAAGTGAGTAGAGAGGAGTGTTCTATAATATGAAAATCACTGAAGTGTAGTTATTACATGAAAAGCTAGAGACTAGTTGAGGTGCAGCAACAAAACCTCAAAGATGTTATCAAGATGACATCAATCAAAGTGGCGAAACTTACGGTAAAATAATCGTTGTACATATACTGTCAAAGCCTAATCCACTAACGAGATTGAGGCATAAAGGACGGGCAAATGCAGTCTGGGCTTTGTTTGTCAGTCTCGGTAATTTAAATTCCAGGGGTTGCTCGACCAAAACTGCAGAGATCAAAGCAAGAGCTAGCTTTAATTTTTCAGGATAATTTTTGAGGATGTTCCGCTTGTCTAACTCGACCGGACAAGTCATATACATAGTTTCGTTTGATGTTCGTAGGATATTAATTGAGCAGCAATGCGTAATAATTTCGGAAAATAAGATAGTTCGGCTTATATACATACGCGCTGTTTATGTTATCCCTATAATGATCAGAGAGAAATCATATCTGAAATTTGTCCAGAAAATACATGCTCGTATTTGTTTAAATGGTGGCTTCGTTATACAGGCAATATGCTGTTTAGTTGGGAATAAATATATTATCAGGTTTGCTTGTTTGCTTATTATTTTAGAATTAATGTTTCACAATATCGAATTCCACTGAGGCTGGCTTTATGGTCTGCATTCAAATTCACTCAAATTTTAGATAATTATTTTACACTGGCCAATTCATTATAGAAATGAAAAAGTCTAAGTTTAGTATTCTCGAAATTATAGGCACTCAAATAAAAACGAGAAAATATTCAACCTGTGATGGTGTTTTGATTCCCTTTACTATAAATCTTTACCTTATTTTCTGTTTTATTTTTCTTAAGTAATCCTGAAATGAGCTTCTGTAAATTGTTCGCAAATATTTTCAACGAACTGCTCTAGCTTGAAAGAGAATATAATTATTCGACCAATTTTATCAGTCTGTATTGAAAAAAGAGAACAACGCTAGCTTGGTTTAAAAGTTGGCGTATGCAGTAAATATTTCAAAGTAATTTAATTCTTCAATTTAAGAAGTTTCTTGGGTATTTTTTATGTACCCTGTTTTCAAACAATTTTGTATAAATGAGTAGTACTGGATGTTTTTTTTAGAGTGATCGAACTTTGAATTGCAATAAAACACATTTAAATTAAGATTGAAGCCAAATTTTTTTTATTTGAAAGATAATTTTATGACATTTATTTTTTAATAATAATTTCCCTCATATGTCCACCATGACTAGCTCTGAGGAACCGCATTTGACCAGACCAATTTTGGACTACTTTGTCGAGTAATTCAGGCCTTATTTCATTAATAACACGAATTATGTCGGCTTCCAAAGCGTCTATTGCTACTGATTCATCAGCATAAACCAATGACTTGACATAACCCCAAAGAAAATAATCCAGTGGAGTTATGTCGCATGATCTTGGAGGCCAATTAATTAGACCATTTCTCGAAATAATGTTATCGCCAAATCTTTCTTTCAATAAATCAATTGTTACGGTAGCAGCATGAGGTATAACACCATCTTGTTGGAACCAAAATACTTCTGGGTCGATACCATTAGAATTTTGAAACAAATAATCATTGATCTTCGATCTGTAACGAACACCATTCACTGTAACAGTAGCTCCAGGATCGTTTTCAAAGAAATATGGACCGGTGATGCATCCAGCGTGTAAAACACACCATACACTGCATTTTTCAGGATGCAGTGGAACCTGCAGAACTTCTTGAGGATTGTTTTCACGCCATATACGGCAATTTTGCTTGTTTACATAGTTGTTCAACCAGAAATGAGCTTCATCACTAAACACAATTTTACGATAAAAAAGTGGATCAACTTCAAGCTGTTCTAGGGCCCAATCAGCAAACAACCGACGCTTAATATGGTCAAGTGGCTTTAGTTCTTGAACTAGTTGGATCTTATATAGGTGTAGACCTAGATTTTTACGCGAAATTTTCCATGTGGCGGATGCACAGAGTCCAACTCGTTGTGAACTTCGACGAATAGACAAATCTGGATCATCATTAACACAATGACTTACAGCAGCGATATTTTCTTCTGTACGTACAGTTCTTTATCTTGTTGTTGTTGTTGCATCGAGTCTTTCCATGATAATTTGTCAATGCTTACTGAACAGAAATGTCAATACAACATGTCTTCTACATTCTGTCAAATCACAGTTATCTATATTGAAATTTCTATCACTCTAAAAAAACACCCGATTGCTGTTTTGTAAGTTTCAATTTAACATCAATTTTCGGATTCTTAGATTTATTCCATAGAAATAAATGTTTGAAGTACTTTCCTTTAGTCGGAATACACACGACATCTTTTTCAAAATATCGGAGTATCAGACAGGGGAAATGACCGTTATTGAGAAAGGCTTGATTGTTTAGGTCTCTACTTGGTGGAATTTCATCGTAAATGATTTGAAGTAAAACACTTTATTTCCGCTTATTTTTATTTTTCAACGACAATTGTTTCGTCAATTACATATTGGCTTCGTCAGGTGAGTATAGTAACTAACCACTTTTACAAAATCTTTCTCCTTAAATACAAGTTTCACTAAAAATACGTGATAAAATGAAGTTTGCAAGGAATTTATGTACCACAATTTAACCTATATACGTCTGATCTCTTGTTCTTATTGACGATATCTTTATTATTTTTTATTAATTTACCTAAAGAATTTATTGTTTTATATGAAATATTGACATTTCGTTTTTTCTTTAAATATCTAGCTATTTGTGCAGATTTTTGTCCTATGTATGGTAAGCAAATAAACTTTTCATTTTTTCTGATATGTGGATAAACTTATGACATAGATTGTTTCAGTTTAATTTTATTCCATAGTTGATCAATAATTGATTGGTTATACCCATTATTTACTGTTATTTGTTTTATTATATTCAATTCTATTTCAAAATTCTCTTGTGACATAGGTACATTAACTAGTCTATACACCATACTATTGTATGCTGCTAATTTATGGGATAAAGGATGATTTGAGGAAGAATGTATTGTGCCGTCTGTGTGTGTTGGTTTGTGGTAAATCGAAAAATTATGTCTATTGTCAATTTTAATTATTTTCAAGTCTAAAAAATTCATGCTGTCATTTTGTTCTTCTTCTTGAGTAAATTTTATCGTAGGGTATACCTGATTGATAAATTCTAAGAATAACGAAAGTTGTCTAGACGTACCGACGAACAAGCAAATAATGTCATCTACAAAACGGTACCAATAAATAAATTGCTTAAAAAGCGGGTGCTCTTGTACTTTGTCTTCTAGGAAATCCATAAATATTTCAGTTAATATAGGACTTGATGGATTTCCCATCGTGAGGCTTACGTTATCTTCATAAAATATTCCATTAAACAAGAAATAGTTTTGTGCAATACATATATTGAGGATATCCATTATTTCTTGTTTAATTACCGGGTTTGTGTGATTTTTCAATAGTAGCCGTTCTACTAATTTTATTGTTAGTTTTACAGGTACGTTAGGAAACAGGTTTTTCACGTCAAAAGAGATTAGTTTAGCATTGTCTGGGTTATGAATCTTCTTTATTTTATTTATTAGATCAAATGAATTTTTTATCGATAATTTTGCCTGAAAATTGATTTCTTTTTGAATAATTTTAATTGATTCTTTAGACAATTTATATGACGGAGCTGTAACAAAGGAAACTACTGGTCTTATTGGTTTGTTCTCTTTATGTAACTTGATGAGTGAATATAGAATTAGTGGTTGAGGATTCATTTGCAATAACTTAAAATTTTGAGTTTTTTCAAATAGTGCTGTTGAATGTTTTATTACTGTTTTCACTTGGTTTTGGTATCCTACTACAAAATACCAAAACCAAATGAAAACAGTAATAAAACATTCAACAGCACTATTTGAAAAAACTCCAAATTTTGAATTATTGCAAATGAAAATAGCTAGATATTTAAAGAAAAAACGAAATGTCAATATCTCATATAAAACAATAAATTCTTTAGGTAAATAAATAAAAAATAATAAAGATATCGTCAATAAGAACAAGAGATCAGTCGTATATAGGTTAAATTGTGGTCCATATGTATACATTGGCCAAACGGGTAGACCTTTTGAGAGTAGGATCCAGGAACACCGGAATTCATTCTTTAAGAATAAATCAAACTCCACTTATGCCAGACATCTACAAGAATCCGGACATGATTTTGACCATAACTTTGAATTCTCCATTTCGAGAACAAATGCAATAGATTGGACCTTTTAGAAGCAATGAAAATAAACCGGCATCATGAAATGAATTTTGTTGAACGACCAAACAGATGTGAACCGTTCTCCGTTGTTGAACCTTTTTTAATAAATTCCTTGTAAACTTCATTTTATCACGTATTTTTAGTGAAACTTGTTTTTAAGGAGAAAGATTTTGTAAAAGTAGTTAGTTACCATACTCACCTGACGAAGTCAATATGTAATCGACGAAACAATTGTCGTTGAAAAATAAAAATAGGCGGAAATAAAGTGTTTTACTTCAAATCATTGAGAAAGGCAATTGCTTTTAATATTTTTTGCCGTAGCTTAGGTACATTTTTGATTGGTTTAAATCAGATTTTTTCCGTTTGCCGCTGCCCAGTCAGAAACGTGGATTTTCTATATGCCACACGTGTAGACTGTGTAAATTGATACAAAAATTTTTTGTTGTATAATTCATATTTACTCCAAATAAGAGGTGAACAGCACCAAACACAGAAATGATCGACGTGTTGTTACGTATAACCTATAATTTGCACTCGGAACACAGAAAAACATAACAAAACTGGCTCACCCCAAATAATATATTCCTTAATTATTTATTACTTTTGAAATTATGATTATTTTTCTCATCATGGGACATTATTTTGGACGAATAAGTTTTGGTATGTTTTTCCGTGTACGTAACAACTCGTTGATCGTTTCTGTTTCATTTTGGATACTTTAGAGCTTACTTCGAGTTTGTTCGTTCCAGGTTTTATCTTTTTTGGTGAGTTAAATTTTGATCTTGTTATATATTTAAATCTGAATTCAATAAATTTCTGAAGAAGTCTAGAGACAGAAATAGCTAATGTTGGAATTCCCGTTAAATTATTTTTATATGATCTTTCAATTTGAGAATTTTAGATAATTTTGGAATAGTGGATTTTCTTGTATTTGTATATTCATATATATCATTATTATAATTATTTTCCTGATACTCCTAGATCTTCTCTCAGCTTGTGCGAGTTAGGAATTCAATTATGTTCTGGGTAGGCTTTGTTACTGCGATCTTGCGCCACTTTAGGTCACAGCACTGTTAATTTTTGACCCAACAGTGAAATGGTGGTAGACACCCGTCCAACTAGAAAATTTCTTTTCCACCTGAACAAGATTCGAACTAGGACTTTCCGATCACGAGCCCAATGCTCTCCCACTGAGCTGTCTACACACATACTTATAAGGTTTTTGGTAATACGTTTCATCTAGGAATGTAAAAAGGTTTTTTTCGAGAAACTGAAAAATATTTTATATTGATTATATATAAAGATATCAGTGTGATAGTTTTTTTATATTGTTTCAATATATATTGTAGAAGTTAGAATATATAATTCTGAATTTAAAGTCATTCAAATTCTACTTCTATCAAGCATTGTCTCACATTCAAATTGGTATCCAAAAACTAATTAGAAAATTATTCACAACCTTTAAATATCAAAATATCACAGCAAGTGAAAAACTAAATCATAAGGGTAACAGTGTAAGCACACTTGGTTTATTGAACTGGTATTCACCAATTGCATAGGTATTTCATTGTATGCGGATATGTTACTAATTATATGCTTTAGTTGTTCTAGCAAAGTCATTTCTCAGGTACTATCTTTTTTTTGTTTCATAGTTATGATAGTTTTCTTTTTGGGCTACAACAGTGTTTGTTTTTAGCAGTTTATTCTTCATTTTATAAATTAGTTTGGTGTGTTCGAGAAACGTCACCTTTTCAATGTTTAATATATTAGTTTCCTTGTAAACCTGTACTGTCGGAGTGAGGTATCTCTCTTAGTTGATAAATTGTTTTGACTGATTCATTTTGCAGTCTTTGCAATTTTTGGAGTACATAGTTTGAAGTTGGGACCCAGCAAGGAATTAGATATTATTATTATTATCCTTACACTTCTAGATCTTCTGTGAAGATCCTTCAGAAGCTTTTTCAGCTTGTGCGAGAAAGAAGTTCAGTTGTATTCTGGGTAGACTTTGTTACTGCGATCTTGCGCCACTTTAGGTCACAGCACTGTTAAATTTTGACCCAACAGTGAAATGGTGGCAGACACCTGTCGAACCAGAAAATTTCTTTTCCGCCTGAACAGGATTCGAACCCGGACCTTCCGGTCACGAGACCGATGCTCTCCCACTGAGCTATCTACACTCATAATAATAATATGAAAGATGTGATTCCATAAAACTATGGTAGAGTAATTTTCTGATTGCCACATCTTCTTATTGCACAAATCATGTGTGAAATTTTTTTCATTACATTTTCAACATGACTGTTCCAGGTCAGATTGTTTGTAATGACTAGACCTAAATATTTGTACTCTTTCACCTCTTTCAGTTTTACTTTGTCCAGAATTGAATTAATATCACACGTTTTTTTCGTCTTTTGTTTCATTAACATATAAACCGTTTTTTCCACATTAACAATTAACATATTGAAACACAGCTTTATGAAGTACTCATGTAGATTACCATTTATAATCTTTTCATATTTGCTTATATTCAGACCAGAAAACACAAGTGCGGTGTCATCTGCAAACATAAAATATTTACATAGCATTCCCAGAAATCTTAGCCTATGGACATACAACAGCTTCAAGAGAGCTTCCAAACTGATCGTTGAGGTACTTTAAGTTAGGTTAGGTTAGGTTAGGTCCTATATTAACATTTCTTTCAGCACTTGTGGATCTATTTATCACTAAACTGTGTTTCCTATTTATGAGATAGGATTGAATATACAACCTACTCTTTTCAGTTATTGAAGTACATAAAAAATATAAACATTTTATTTGGTGTATAAGTACAGCATTACCCATATGCGGCAGAAAGGAATTCTGAATTATTCATGTTACAATTTTTTTTCATTGGATTAATATGGCTGAAAGGATCGATTTAACTCTGTGAGAAAAAAATTCCCTTCAAATTTACCTATCCTTTGCTGGTTTATTTCATTCTCATTCTAGATGGTTAATAGTGGTTAATTGTGCTAAAGTCAACATGCGAATAAGTTTCACTGCTCTGAATGAAATATGAATTTGTATGCTTTTTCTATGATTAAGAGTTAACTTAAAACGCAAAGTTAGAATGTCTTTTTGACCATCACTCCCACTGGCTGAAGCAAGACCACGTGTCTCATATTGTATAAGATTCACCTAAACTTCTAATGTTGTGAATTAAACTCAAAGTAGTTTCATTTACTCAAATATATGCGTATTGCAGCTATTAGATATCGACAGGCAAGTTGCCATATATAAATATGTATATATATATATATATATATATATATATCTAATATATATATATATATATCTAATATATATATATATATTCATATATATATATATATATAAATATATATTTATTTATATATATATATATATGTATATATATATATATATATATTTATATATATATATATATATATATATATATAAATATATATATATATATATATATATATATTTAGTGAACAAAGTACAAGTGTTCACATATTCGTTTTAATTAATGAATCTGGAGCATTTAGAAGATTTAGGTAGAATGGCATCCATGGCATACTTTCAGGTTTCAGTATTAATATATTTTCTAATATTTAAAAAATTTATTATTTTTTCGCAACTGGAAGCTGGTGGAATACAGTAGCTATGAGAATAAATTAATGTAACTAACCATAATTCAAATATTCCAATGATTTCTAGGATCCACGAGTTTTCATCGAGTATGGGATAATTTGATTATTCATCATGTAAAAATGGAGGTGGGGGTGGAACGCCATCACTCAATTTTGCCTTTATCCTCTCCTTTAATTTGGTGCAGGATTTCGTGTCCTTAATTTCACTTTCGGGACAATTGAGTTGGGTCTGAACGAAGACACAGTGAGCCAGTTTTATACCTGCTGGATTACACGAAGTCTTATCCTCGGGGTCTTTGCTACTTGTCGCATTTTTAGCCTCATTGATGCATGTTTCAATTACTTTATCTTGCACTTCTGCGAACCAAGGGTCCTTGGTGAAACTTTGCTTCACGAAGTCACCAAATGCGGCATCTCTCACGTCGCCGTTACTGTCCAGCTAGAACATTGATTTTATAATTAATATACAAGGTATTTCTGAGCTGCGTGCAATATTTGCAGCAGCTGATTCCTAAGGTTGAAATAAGGCAGGATTGTTCTGAAAATATATTTCAATTTTGAAACTCATTCGCAGCTACAAACTATGCAGGAAGAATCGATTCATTTTCATTGAATTAAACTGCAATAAAGTCTCAAGATGAAGCCTTCAATTATTTAAACTTACATAGTATAGGGGTCTATTTCCTGTGAAAATCTGTGAAATACTTCTTGAAGAATCTGATGAATAAAATCAGAATATTCCGTTCTTTCAATCGAAAGTCAATTTTACAATATTATAACAGTTCTACTGAAGAAATGCAAAATCTCTTAGAAATGAAAGATACTTCTTAAAAGCATCCTTCCTTCTCGCTCTGCATGATAAAATATTAGCAAGGAGTTAGAATAGGAATATAATGAACAAAACCTGATATAATTTTTTTAGTTTTTGCAGAAATTAGATCCATTTTTAAAAAGTTGAAGGTTATAAAAATTCTCCTAATTCATCTTCGTGAAATTATGCATGAGACTTTTTGTTGGTATTTCACATCTAACTACTAAATTTGAATACCATCGAACTTGAACTTTCGAAAATATTTCAAGATTAACCTTTCAAATTAGAATAACCCAAAAACTATTCGGCCGATTGTAGTCATTTTTGAATATAACTGGTATACTTAGATTGAAAAGCCACCATAAGACCTATTTCGTCCGTTCATATAATTGAAAAAAAATATTTAGTTCCAAAACCTACCCCGAAAATTTAAAGTCTCTAGGCTCTTTCTGTTTAAAAGTCAGAGTGTTTACGGGTGGACTGGACATAATTACTTATGACCTCAGATTCTATATCAGAACAGAAACAACATTGTTGTTTCAGATCATTTTCTACCCAAAATTCGAAAATTACAGACATTTTGGCAAAACGATAGCACGCTGTTTCCTAAAATATACGCGCAAAAACAGTTGAAAAACGTGAATCCATTTTTTTATTCAACAGTATTCAATTCGGCTATAAAATAATAATACTTCGACAGAAACAGATCTGTCTGTAAGACTTCTTTGTTTATTGATAGAGACATCAGAAAACCCCACATTTATTTCATCAGAAAAATAGTATCGTAAATTATTATGGGATATAGAAATCACAAAATATCTTTTGGAGTGGAAATTATTGGGTGTCAATACTCCTACAAAAAATTCCTTTTCACATCGTTGGGAAAATATTACATCTGTTCTGTGTTTTTCAGTTCGGACTTATTTCTTTAGGGTCTCCGATTCATTAGAAATATTTGATTTAAATCATTTCCGAGTTATTTTTGATAAGTTGAAAAAAATAAATTCATTTGACAATCAATTCTTTATATAACTGAAGAAAAAATGGTTCCGAACAAATTTCCGTCTGTTCTGGCTCAACTTTTTTTCCATCCCTTATTTTAAGAATTTCTTCACAATTTTGGTATGGTTTATTTTTCTGTGAATGTTTGAATGCATATTTATGTAAGTACATATATGTTGTATTATTTTATACATTTCGATATATGCGTTTTTTATCATAAAGTGAAAAAGGAGTTTTCCTCGATATTAAAAAAGATTTGGCATAAATTATATATGAGTGATATATTTCATATATTATTATTTTATTGCATAAATTTCCAAGAGTAATTCTGAATTCAATTATTTTTTTTCATAGGGATAGATGTAGAAAAATCAGTAAAATCAGTTATTTCAGACGAAAAATTATGAATAACGACGGACAGGCACGAAATGAAATTTAACATAATTTTGGTAATTGTTCCACCGTGAGATGTTCAGATCAGACGCAGCAATTAAAACTGCAGTCGGATCCTGTTTTGAACACGAAGATAATTACTCCTATTAGGCTCTTCTTGAGAAATGCGCATAATAAAGTAAATGCTTTTACCATTTTATTGCAGGAAGCAACTCATTTGCAATTATGGCATTCAACAAAAACCTTGATGACTAAATACTTACGACGTCATTCTTTTGTCCAACACACTGCATGACGCACTGTAAAAAATTATTGAGAATTAATATTTCATCCTTACTCAATATAATAAAAAGGGTCAATAAAACATGAAAAATTTAAGCTTTTAGTCGATTAGATCTCTATAAAAATACGATATCCGAAATTTTTGAGTAACGCGAAAACCGAAATTATTTTTCCTGGTTTATGGGTAACTTGTTTTGAATGTAAAGAATTCAACGATACCACTGTGATAGCGACATAATTGTTATATTCATAGCAAATATCGAGTGTTTTTTTAGAGTGATATAACTTTAAATTGAAATAATACACATTTAAATTAAGATTGAAGCCAATTTTTTTATTTTAAAGATAATTTTATGTTGACCAGACCAATTTTGGATCACTTTTTCGAGTAATTCCGGCCTTATTTCATCAATAACACTTGTTATGTTGGCTTTCAGAGCGTCTATTGTTTCTGGTTTATCAGAATAAATTAATGACTTGACATAACCCCAAAGAAAATAATCCAGTGGAGTTATGTCGCATGATCTTGGAACCCACTTAATTGGACCATTTCTCGAAATAATGTTATCGCCAAATCTTTCTTTCAATAAATCAATTGTTACGGTAGCATTATGAGGTGTAGCACCATCTTGTTGGAACCAAAACACTTCTGGGTCGATACCATTAGAATTTTGACAAAAATAATCATTGATCATCGATCTGTAACGAGCATCATTCACTCTAACAGTAGCTTCAGCATCGTTTTTGAAGAAATATTCACCGATGATGCCTCCAGCGTGTAAATCACAGCATACAGTGAATTTTTCAGGGCGCAATGGAACCTGCAGAACTTCTTGAGGATTATTTTCACTCCATATATGGCAAATTTGCTTATTTACATAGCCGTTCAACCAGAAATGAGCTTCATCACTAAACAGAATTTCACGTTAAAAAAGTGGATCAACTTCAAGCAGTTCTAAGGCCTAATCAGCAAACAAAGAATGCTTATTATGGTCAAGTGGCTTTAGTTCTTGAACCAGTTGGATCTTGTCACAGAGTCCAACCTTTTGTGAACGTCGACGAATAGACAAATCTCGATCATCATTAACACTATGACTTTCAGCAGCGATATTTTCTTCTGTACGTACAGATTTTTGTCTTGTTGTTGTTGTTGCATCGAGTAGAGAAAATGTCCGAAATCTATCGATAGTTCGACGAATAGCTGCTCTGATGGACGATTATGTAAACCATAAATTTCACGAAGTACTCTATAAGTTTGGCGAATAAAACACTGATTTTGAAAATAAATTTTAACAATTTGTAAACGTTATTGCGGCGTGAGTCTTGTTAATGCTTACTGAACAGCAACGTCAAAACAACATGACTTCTTTCTTTTGTCAAATCACATTTATCCCTATCGAAAGTTCTATGACTCTAAAAAAACACCTGATATATGGCGAAATGAGTAATCTCATTTAAAATATTATTTCGAATGGATTTTCGCCAATGAAGAACCCATTCACTTAAATACATAAAATTAAAGAGCCTGTGTGAGATATAAATATAAATGTCAATATAAAAATCTAGAGCGATAAAATGGTTCCTGAGATTGAATACTTCAAGGCAACAAAATATTCAATAATTTCTAGTTTAATAGCTAAGATACTCACAATCATATCTCTCTTATGCTTTTCAATATTTTCACATCTGAAAGGATCCATTCCCCTTTGTTCTTTGTCCTTACCGAGGGCCTGTTTGAAACACTCGCGTTTTATTTCCTTTTCTTTTTCATGCAGTTCTTCCATAGAAGTCTCAGCACAGCATAGTCTTTTTCTCCTGAATCTGCACTTGTCTGGAAGGACAGCCTCTTCATCTCTTCTGAATCTAAATGTGGGTATAGGAATATCGAAATTGTTGTAGTAGTCTATTTCGTCTGCTAAATATTCATCTGAAAAGGAGTATTTCATTTCGCTTTGTGAATTAAAGAATTTAATATTATTATTATTATAAAATTTTAAATATATGAATAACTTGTAAAGAAAGCTACATAAACAAGTGGACAGACAACTACTTTTCCGCTAATTCATGTAATTTCACAATTGTTTTATGAGGTTAACATGATTTCTTCAGGTATTTATGGAAAATGACTACATATTTGAGATTGGTTTCTCTGAATTCTAGAAATATATGAAAAAGTGGTGTCATTTTAACAGTAATTCGAAAATTACAAAGTTTTAATTTAAGAGAGGCTTGAGCAAGAAGAATTCATTTAAGTTCATTTGATCCTTCAGAATAATTTGTTTTATATTGAATCTATTTCAAGTGCTTCCAGGTAGTTCAATTCAAGGTTCTTGTTTTCTATGTGTGGAAATTCGTGGTTTTTGTCGAAATCAAGTCCTGTCTTCAATAGATGGTTAGGATAAGTTAAATTTTGACTTTTGCTTATGTATGCTTATGTATGATGTTCTTATATATTAGTCCCGAATGATCTTTTTGGTTGACCAACGTAAACATATGGGCAAGTACCGCAGTTCGACCTGTATTTTAACTCGTAGAGTCCAGACCTCCTGTCTTGAGGGACTATTTCTGTATAACTTTTTATTAAATTTCAAACGAATAACTCATTAAGAAATTAAATAAAAAATAATAAACATATAGTCCCTAAGGATAGTTAATCTAGAGTCTACAAGTTAAAATGCTATACTTGCCAATATATGTACGTTGGTTAAATAGTAGTATCATTCAGAACTAGAAAATGAGAATACCAGAAAGCACAATAAAACAAAAATTTAAATTTAAACTATGCTAAACATCTATTCGGGACAGGACAGATTTGGATAACAGATATGAAATCACACATATAGAAAACAAGTCGAGAAGACTCGACTTTCGTAGTATTGACCACATTTTTAAACTGAATAACAAATTGTATTTCAAGATATTCATTGAAGGCTTCGGATTGTGCAAAACTGAGGCGCCAAAGGTCCATTTACTCGTTTAATCGTTTTATTTTCAAAACGTGCTTCCTCTTGTATATTTCTATCGATTCCACGATATCTAGCTGTTTGCCCTTCGCTTGCAGATGTAGTCTTTCAAGATTATCTAATTCTGGGAAGAGAGGATTCGTTTCGAAATTTTTTTTCGCAAAATAAGAGTTGTCTTCCTAGTTCCTAAATGATAATCAACGTTTTTTAAACCTCTATTTGAAAGATCTTCTGGTTTGTCCTATATGTACACTACAGCACTGATGACAACTTAATTGATAAACCGTCCAGCGCGGTTTTGGATTTTTCAAAACAAGGTTCAAAGAACGTCAAGCACCATGTGAACACCGGAAAAATAACCATAATTTCGCAAAACCTTTTTTTTTCTAAACTAATAATGTCTTCCCAGAATTAGATAATTTTGAAATACTACATCTGGAAGCGAGAGGCAAAAAGCTAGTCGTCCTGGTATCGATAGAAATATCAAAGAATATGCATGCTGAATAAAAATATTGAACGAACAGACGGACCTTGCTACACTCCATTTGCACAAGTCAAAGCCTTCAATGAATATATGAAACCTTTGAAATACAATGTGTTTTTCAATCTAAAAGTGTTCAACACTACTGAATTCGAGTGTCACTGTATATTCAATGATAAAATAGTGATAAAGAACGAAATAATTTTAATTTTTTTCCATCCATAAAATGAACTATCACGAAGGAACGGAATATTTCATCCAATATTTGTGCTTTACACCTAAATATCAAATTTTATTTCGATCGATAGCTTTATAACTATTGAGACAATAAGAAAAAACTCCCAAACCGTTATATCAATTCTGCCTATTATCGGAATTAACCGAAATATTAGGCACCAAACCTACTCTGAAAGTTTCAAGTCTTCAGCTCTTTCCTTTCGAAAGATAGAATGTTTATGGAGCTAATGGACCGGCCAGACATAATTACTCTTCAGCAAGGATTTTCAGTAAGTCCACTTGAGACCATTTTTAGCTCAAAATTAAAAAAAAACATGAACATTTGGGCAAAATGGTAACACGCTGAAACGAGCTGGCAAAAGAAAGCCGATTCTCTAACCACATTTCCGAATTAGGTATGAACCTATAATTGAATATAACCAAGTAATGTACACTCATGAAATAATTTCTGATAAATACTCACTGAAAACAGCATTTTCGAAATCGTAGGCCGTCGCGGTGTATATTATAGCCGCTACGACGCCAAACTTAAACACTTCATTCATGTCTGCTAGAGCCCTATATTAAACTAGACATTGAACCCGCAGAGTGAGCTTTATATACCGTTCTTCTTCATCAATTTACCGTAAATCCCACGTGATATTCAATTTGCCTGCATGACTCTAGCCGATTATGCTTGATTACATATTTTTCTGCGATTAATAATTATTAACATTTGTTCTATAATCACCTGAGCACTATTCAATTTTCTAATTGATAAGCAACAGAGGCTTTGTTTCCAATAATTATTATCTCTGTGCTTTATCGCCAATTGCACGATATACTCTTTTCCATACCATTCAAATTGAAATAGTTTCGTCGTAAAAGAATGAAGAGTCATTTTAATAGTTGTCGAATAGACACTTTCTGCATGAGTTGATAACAACGTGAAAACACAACCAAAAATGTTCTAGGTATATTTCATTTCTGAGCATTGACATCATTATTCCGGGGGGTTATAAGAATGAATAGTTAAATTAACAAAAATTAATCGAAAGGTTATTTATCAATTATTATTTATGTTTATACAGAGTGTCCTAGAGTCGTTCTAAAAAACAATAGGGTAAATAGTATCAGTAAAAATAAAAACAAATTTCTTGCGAACCTTTCCACGTCGGAAACACCGAGTGTTATATTTGGAAAAAATAACTTGTTTTCTACAATAATTCAAAGATAATTAAGATGTGACTAAAATGACTACACTGCTAAGTGGAAGTTAGCATTCAATGTTACTGACATGAGTTGAATATTTTCAGTGCCGAACAGGTTATCAGATATTGAGGGGTGGACCTTCTAAAGTTTCTATATTTGATCGGCTAGGAATAAAAACCTAATGAATATTTTTACAGAGTACTGAAAATTTTCAAGGTTGAACCTTGACATTTACAAATGAAAAAAAAACGAATTCAGATTACTGCCACGACTAGCTACAGTACCCCATCTGGTAAAGCCAATTTTTCAATACACCATGGATTGTTTGGGGCTCAATCTCATGAATAACAACTTTGATTTCGTGTCTCAAGGCATCAACCGTTTCTGGGTGGTTAGCGTAACATTTTATCCCCACAAAAAATAATTCTCCGAGGTGATAATGAGCTTCATCGCTAAATATGATTTTTCTGGGAAAATGCTCATCTTCGGCAATGGTATCATTAGCCCATTGAGCAAAGTGGAAACGCATTGGATAGTGAAGAGGCTTCACTTTTCGCACTAGTTAAACTTTGTAGGCCTTCATTCCGAGGTATTCATAAAAAATTCTCCTCAGAGGAATGTTCATTTCTTGAGCACCATGGCAACAAACGCGGATCCAGGGGGGGTCATGACCCCCATGACCCCTCCCCTGGGCTGATTCTAGGTTGACTAGTGATAATTTTTCTATTCTTTTCTATTCTTATTGATTAAATTTCTGAATCTATCACAACATACATCAGCAAACCTGTGCAAAATGGGTTGATTGATTTTTGCAAGGAAATCATTCAGGAAACAATATTACAGAAAGTGAAGGAAGCTGAATACTTTTTAATTTTATCCGACGAAACACCGCATATATCATAATATCTTACAGCTGAGCCTATCATTTATCATGATACTTCACAATGGTATCATAAAGAAAGATTCTGTGAATTCTATGATACATACGATACTCTTAGGTGTGATGAAGTGGATAAAAATAAAGACGTTATAGAGCCTCTATGGACAGGTGTAGTACTGGCGAAAATCGTTGAAAATCGCTGTCTCATATTATATTATACAGGAGTTGTCAAAAAAGCTGTATATGCCAAACGATGTCTGTGCAGCAATCACGTTCTTAATAATACATTAGCTACGTCATCCAAAGTTATTTCTTGCTGCAACACCTAGGGTACGATGAGAAAAGTTGTGGCATTTGCCAATGCATCCGCCAAGAGACATCAAATTAAAAAAAAAAACTTGGCATCTGTGCGATGCGCTGGGTCGAAAGGAATGAAGGGCATCTGCAATTTAGAGGAGACAACTTATTGAAAATTTGTAGCGCTCTGGAAAAGATTTCTACTTGGCAAGACCACAAAACTGCCAATTATGTGCATTGTTTACTGCAAACTTTGGGCAGTTCGGACTTCATCATATCACCTATATGCTTGAGTGATGCTTTAGGTATCTAAATATTTTGTTTTTATTCTCAGATACTAAGGTAAGGTCTGAATAATTAATTTTATTAGTAACTTTTTAGCATTTCAGCGCAGGCAGTTAAAATTACCATTTATATTACGTAAAAAACCAAACTATAGTTTAAATATAACTACCGTTCTACGAAATAAAAGGGAAAAGACTCACACAATTTTCCGACAGCTTTTTGAAGTGATAAAAGAAGTAGCTGAGCAACTAGATGTAGAAATTAAATGCCCCAGAATAGTATCACGATAAATGCACAGAGCCAATAACCATCTTGCTCAATGTGCTTAAGAGTATTTCCGCAGGCTGTATATAGCCCTCTTCGAGATTCTGTAATAAATTACTTAGTCTGTCTCCAGAAGTACTGAAATTATTTCAACTAGGCGTTTTTATTCCAGTAGTTGATTATACTAAAGAAGATTAAGACAATGAAACTGATAAACCACTATAATCTGCTTATATACTCCAGTTTCAGTAATTATAAAAAAATATTCGCTGTGAAAATTTGTAATATATAGTATTCGCGGGTAAATCCTACTTCGCTAGTGAAGAGAGTATTAAGCAAGAAATTAGGACCATCTTGTTCAGGAGCTATTGGCAACTAAGAAGTCATTGACTGTTATCTTCCGGATTCAATGCCTGTGCCCTTTGAATGTTGGCTCTTCGACCGGATGTGCCCGCATTTTCTCTTGTTTTATGCAAAATACTCTCTTTTAAGGTACTCAATCCTTCTTCTCCTTAAAGATCCAAACGAACATAGACTATTAAAGAATTTTCCAAATATTTTATGAGATGAAGCTCTTCAGTTACGATAAACTACTTCAATGTAAAGAAAGCTGCTCTGCTATTGCCGCTTGCGCGACGATAAAAAAATGCATATCTGCTAATTCAGTTAATTTGTGCGGTTGTGCTTCTTCACGGAAAATCAAATCTTGAAATGTTTGATGCCGATTTTCTGGAATATGTTTCACTTCTGTGAAAAAATTTGTGAAAATGTTAACAGCATTCAAAATGTTGTAAAATCAAATAATTTCAGCTACGCCATTGGTAATGCTTGAAACAGGCAGGAAACATAAAAAGTTATTTTTCAAAAAGCAGTGTGACTGTTTTGAGTCGCATCGAAATATATTTAGCTATTCTGGAGTTGTTATGAAAACTGAGTAAGCCAGTAATGAAAATTTCACTATCCACCTCCTTAACAACTTTATGGTTATTAGTTTCATTAATTTTAAATTAATGTCTCTGAAATCATTATCTCAAGAAATTTCAGGAGTCTTTCATGATTCACAAAATCGATCAAATAATCCCATAGGTATCTCACCTTCTTTGATAGTAACTAAAACCTTGAAAACATGGATAGCGTTTCAATATTTCTGTTTTTTACAAAGCCACGTTGACTTTTTGAAATGACATTGAATCAAGTTATCTAATAACAGAAAGATAATAAGAAGAAGTTTTTCCTTGATAGAAGGATTTTTACAAAATTTTAAATATCATACAGATTTATTTTGTTAACCTCCTTCAAATATGAATTTAAAAAAATTTCATTCAGAGACTTTTAGAATTGAATTAAATGAATGTATTTTAGCACACTGTGTCAGTTTAGTAGACATATAGAAAGAATTAACACTTATTACACACTACCAAAGAAAATAAAAGAAATCGAAGTAATATAAATTTTAAATTAAAATTTATTGAATAAATACTTGAAGGGTTTTATGAAACCAAATTTCTTTCCAAAAATGCAAAACAATCTCAAGAACTTCTCCATAAACAATTTCCTCAAGAAATGTTCTTTCAAAAAAATTCCTAAAACATGCAGAACATCTTCAAAAAACGAAAGAATTATAACAACGGAAACTCTTCAGCCTTACTTGACATTCAAAAGATAAAAAAAGAAGTTTTTTCTTGAAAGAAGGATTATTACAAAATTTTAAATATCATACAGATTTATTCTGTTAACCTCCTACAAAATTTTAATTTCACAAAATTTTCATTCAAAAAATTTCAGAATTAAATAAAATAAATGTCTTAGAACACACTGTTTCAATTCAGTAGACATATAGAATTAACACATATTACGCAGTATCAAAGGGTGTAAAAGAATTCAAATTAATATAATTAAAAGTAATCTGTTAGAGAAAATGTTCTCAAACTTTAAAAAATAATATAATGAAGGCTTTTAGGGCTATTATTATTTGGGTCCCTAATCTAACCAACCTCATTAGGCAAACTCAGTTAGTCAGAAAAATTCTCTCTTTAAAGAAACGGTTGATTCTGAAACTGAAAAGTTTAATAATAATTTCATGTTTTATGTTTTTGAAGATTTCACTATTCTCAGAACTCCTTCCTGTTTTCATTTTATCATGTCTATCTAGATCAATTATTGTATCTCTATTTAAACTATGGGTTAATGCTGAAGAAGTCTTTACGTAGTTATTTTGAATCACAATGAAGTAACTGCAGAATTTAGTTATTCTAAGAGGATTTGGATTTTCCGTGTATTCTATGTGGCACATGTGTGCATGTATTCAGTTCAAGAACACAGAATTGTTATTATTATGCCGGGGTTTTTGCAACACGATAATACTATATTGGTTCTTGGGAAAATATTTCGCTAATCTCTACCCATATCATAGCCCAACTACCTGACTTATCACCTTCTGACACTACAAAGATATAACCACCTTCAACAGCATATCGTTTCAGCTTGCATGAGGAGATAAGAGCTATACTCAATAAATTCATTGGATGAAACATTTGCATATCTGCATTGTGTTAGACGGAGCATTATTTGAAGAGAATTAAATCGATTTGTGAATATTATAATGAAATTGCCTCATTTTTTCCAACAATTGATCACCGTCAAATGTTATGATGAATACAATATCAAAAAGAGTGATTCTGTTATACCTTTCTAAATTCTCAATTCTAGAAAATTTTTTGAAAAATTGAATAAAATTAATATCTTAGAACCCTGTTTCTTTTGAGTAGACGTATAAAATATACACACATTATTCAGCATTGACAAGAGATAAAAAGAACACGAAGAAAATATAGAATATTGATCGGACTCAACAAACCTAGGTGATATGAAACAGTGCTCTATCGGCTAAGATTTGTTGAGTAAGTTCAGTCAATTTTCTGAATTTTTCTGGATTCTTTTCATCTCTTTCCAATACTGTACAATGTGTATATATTCCATATCTCTACTAAAAAGAAACAGTGATTCTAAGACATTCATTCAATTCAAATTTTTCCAGAGATTTTTTGATATTAAAATGTTGCAGAGAGAAGTGACAGAATTACTCTGCTTGAGATTTGAGATATTGGAAAATACCTTCCATCAAGAAAAAAACTTCCTTTTAAATATTTGCAAGGAATGTTCATAATAACAAAACTTATAGTTGTCCGATAATATTAGAAAGAATCGAAATCAACGAAACACTGGCAAATTCATTAAAAACAATCTTACCCTTTTTCGAGAAACTTTTGCATTTTTTACTATCGAAATAATCTAAATATTCACGATTTATTAGCAATGATTTATCGAATTTTGATATCTAATACATACGGCATTTTTTGAGAAGGTTAAGAACCTGCAAATCATTAGGTGATTTATATTCCAGACTCCTTTTGAGTCAACAAGTCGCCTTAATATTTCTAGCATTAATTCTCCGCTTGTTATGCAAATTCTAGTTCGAATGAAAGATTGCTATCAAGTCAAGTGATATTGGATAAAAGGCGGGATTTTAGTAGTCACTTTGACTGAGAGCATAAAGAATGAATCAAGTTCAGGTATACAAAAAATATGAAGCGAAATATTGGCCTTCTCTAGATAACAGTATTTGGATGATCGAAATGTTATTGATGTCTCCTGAAGTAGTTATAACTACCTTTCAAGACGTATTTTCCTGTTCGCTCTTTGCTATTTTCGGTATCAATATGTTGATGTGTATAAGTGGGAGATGGTCTCTATTTTCGAACAAAGCAATTCGATTTCTTGCTTCCATACTCATTGTCTAGAGAAGCAGAGGATAACATTCCGGTTCAATTCAGTTGATTGGGTGTCAGTAACATCATGTCTGAGCAAGAGGTGCATACGATGTTGTGCAAGCATTATTCTGAAATTTTTATAGCGGATAGGATTAGAACCTTGCGAAAATTTGCGTCGATTGACTCTACAGTTCGCTAAGATGCTTTCAAGAAGTACAAACACTTAAGTGGCCGTGCAGCAGTAGTCTGTCTGCAGGAAAATATTTTGCATTTTTTTTTGGGTAGAGAAAGTGCACAGCCTATTGATTTTATTCATGAATACGCTCGATCAATTTTGTAACTTAATTCATGCTCCTTGATGAGGTGAATTTGGCTTATCGGAGAAAGTGGCGAAGCACATCCATTTAATATGATTATTCTTCATTACAATGCTCGGCTATACACAGCTGCTTTGACCCAAGAAATTTCATTGAGAAATACTCCAGCATCTGCCCTAGAGCCCTGACTTCTCCCCGAACAACTACCACATGTTTGTTCCTCTCAAATATGAATTGGTAGGACACCGTATTCACGAAGACTTAGAAGTAGAAAATAAAATAAATTTTCTTTATGATAGTACATATGTACTTTTTTTCCTAAGTCTAGTTTATATTTGATCCGCACTCAAACCCCATTTTTGAATGACTGAAACTAAATAATATTTATGCAATATCGAGTACAAAGAATGAAAACAAGAATACAAGGGTTATAAAATATCGAAACATTAAAGTGAAGTGGTCAACAGATTTTCCTTTAAATACATTGAATACTTTAGATTTACATAGATCCGTATAGTCATCCCTTATATTCATTCACATTATTTTGATTATAAACTGAGTTACAAATTTCAACAGCTTAAATTATTGAAATATTAAAACTTTCATGTTAATTCATATTTCAATAATGCGAACATAATCAGTGATTGAACTAAAGGGTGTTTTCAAAGTTGAGGACATTTTTCAGCAGAAGGTACAACTCATCAAGCATTGGATGAAATTGTCCATTATGTTTTGTTTGTTTATTTTAAAAATGGAACAAATAAGGAATTCCTTAATTTTTTATCACTTTTTTAATATTGAGGATAAAGTCGCCCGAGTTTCGTAGTTTCAACCACGTCCACCAGTTTTAGAATGTTGTAGAAACTACGAAATAGAAGTCAGTGTATCTTCAATAATAACAAAAAAGTTCGAAAACGAAATAATTTCTTATCAAAATAACCCATTTCACTAAAAATCACTTATATAAAATTATTCAAGGGGAAGAAGTTAACCAAATTGTTAAGTTCAAATCCCAATCTTCAAATTTCAGAAAATATAAAGTCCGGTACTGTTACTTAGTAGATACTTTTAACTATATAGAGATCTTTATGTTTTAAGGGAATGAAATTGGATATATCATGTCACATGCCAATTCAGTGTGACCAAACAAACCTGTGTTAGTTACAAGTGTTTTACTTCCGTGTATTTATTCAAATATCAAATATCTGAGTGTTCAAGCCAAATGATGCAAAATCATAACGCTTGGGAAATCATCTATTCACGTAAATGTTCAGTTCAGAGAGAGCAAAAATGAATAATAAGAGCCACAGGCATTGTATTCGTATGAGCAATTCCATATATGACCCTAAAAGGTAAGAAAGAATTAGTATTCCAATTTGCGAATAATTTTGATTTAAAACCAAAAATCGAAAAAGTCCATATTCTTAACAAAACCTCATTCGTTTATCGCGAGATGAAGTGAAATTTGTAAATCCTGATTTTATGTCGACACACGATTAGGGTAGGATTTCCTGCCATCAGATAGGAATTGGATGTCCAGGAACTCGTTAGATGGTCGAGGTCAAGACGGAGATACTGAAATGAGAACATGGAGCGCATGTGTCCCGATCTAAGTGCCAAATGGGCAAGAACCTATGTCTCATCAAATTCTTCCCGACCACCAATCGTCCATCAGAGCAGCTTATTCGTCGAACTATCGATAGATTTCGGACAACATTTTCTCTACTCGATGCAATAACATCAACAAGAAAAAGAACTATACGTACAGAAGAAAATATCGCTGCTGTAAGTCGTAGTGTTAACGATGATCCAGATTTGTCTATTCGTCGACGTTCACAATAAGTTGGACTCTGTGCATCCACCACATAGAAAATTTTGCGTGAGGATCTAGGTCTTCACCCATACAAGATCCAACTGGTTCAAGAACTAAAGCCACTTGACCATAATAAGCGTCGTTTGTTTGCTGATTGGGACCTAGAACAGCTTGAAGTTGATCCACTTTTTTATCGTAAAATTGTGTTATATCAGAAAAAATGAAAAGTTTATTTGCTTACCATGCATCGGACAAAAATCTGCACAAATAGCTAGATATTTAAAGAAAAAACGAAATGTCAATATTTCATATAAAAAAATAAATTCTTTAGGTTAATTAATAAAAAATAATAAAGATATCGTCAATAAGAACAAGAGATCAGGCGTATATAGGTTAAATTGTCAATGTCAATATTTCATATAAAACAATAAATTCTTTAGGTAAATTAATAAAAAATAATAAAGATATCGTCAATAAGAACAAGAGATCAGGGTATATAGGTTAAATTGTGGTACATATCCATATGTATACATTGGCCAAACGGGTAGACCTTTTGAGAGTAGGATCCAGGAACACCGGAATTCATTCGTTAAGAATGAATCAAACTCCACTTATGCCAGACATCTACAAAAATCCGGACATGATTTTGACCATAACTTTGAAGTTCTCCATTTCGAGAACAAATGCAATAGATTAGACCTTTTACAAGCAATGGAAATAAACCGGTATCATAAAATGAATATTTTGTTGAACGACCAAACAGATGTGAACCGTTCTCCGTTGTTGAACCTTTTTTAATAAATTCCTTGTAAACTTCATTTTATCACGTATTTTTAGTGAAACTTGTATTTAAGGAGAAAGATTTTGTAAAAGTGGTTAGTTACCATACTCACCTGACGAAGTCAATATGTAATTGACGAAACAATTGTCGTTGAAAAATAAAAATAAGCGGAAATAAAGTGTTTTACTTTAAATCATTTACGATGAAATTCCGTCAAGTAGAGACCTAAACAATCAAGCCTTTCTCAATAACGGTAATTTCCCCCGTCTGATACTCCGATATTTTGAAAAAGATGTCGTGTGTATTCCGACTAAAGGAAGGTACATCAAACATTTATTTCTATGGAATAAATCTTAGAATCCGAAAATTGATGTTAAATTAAAACTTTTTCAAAACAGCAATCGGGTGTTTTTTTTAGAGTGATAGAAATTTCAATATAGATAACTGTGATTTGACAGAATGTAGAAGCCATGTTGTATTGACATTTCTGTTCAGTGAGCATTGACAAATTATCATGGAAAGACTCACACCGTAGCAACGTTCACAAATTGTTGAACTTTATTTTCAAAATCAGTGTTCTATTCGCCACACTTATAGAGCACTTCGCGAAATTTATGGTTCACATAATCGTCCATCAGAGCAGTTTATTCGTCGATTATCGATAGATTTAGGACATCATTTTCTCTACTCCATGCAACAACAACAACAAGATAAAGAACTGTACGTACAGAAGAAAATATCGCTGCTGTAAGTCATAGTGTTAATGATGATCCAGATTTGTCTATTCGTCGACATTCACAACGAGTTGGACTCTGTGCATCCGCCACATGGAAAATTTCGCGTAAAAATCCAGGTCTCCACCTAAACAATATCTAACTGGTTCAAGAACTAAAGCCACTTGACCATATTAAGCGTCGTTTGTTTGCTGATTGGGACCTAGAACAGCTTGAAGTTGATCCACTTTTTATCGTAAAATTGTGTTTAGTTATGAAGCTCATTTCTGGCTATGTAAACAAGCAAAATTGCCGTATATGGAGTAAAAACAATCCTCAAGAAGTTCTACAGGTTCTATTGCATCCTAAAAAATGCACTGTATGGTGTGTTTCACACGCTGGAGGCATCATCGGTCCATATTTCTTTAAAAACGATGGTGGAGTTAAAGTTACAGTGAATGGTGCTCGTTACAGGTCGATGATCAATGATTATTTGTTTCAAAATTTGAACGGTATCGATCCAGAAGTATTTTGGTTCCAGCAAGATGGTGACACACCTCATGCTGCTACCGTAACAATTGATTTATTGAAAGAAAGATTTGGCGATAACATTATTTCGAGAATTGGTCCAATTAATTGGCCTCCAAGATCATGCGACATAACTCCACTGGATTAGTTTATTTGGGATTATGTCAAGTCATTGGTTTATGCTGATAAACTAGAAACAATAGATGCTTGGGAAGCCAACATAACTCGTGTTGATGATTAAAGTGAAACAACTTAATTTCCGCTAATTTATTTAATTTCACAACAATTGCTTCGTCATGACTTCATCAGGTGAGTATGAACCATACTCACCTGACGAAGTCATGTTGTCATGACGAAACAATTGTTGTGAAATTAAATAAATTAGCGGAAATTAAGTTGTTTTACTTTAATCATCGAGATGTATTTCCGACAAGTAGAGACCGATACAATCAAAAATATAACTCGTGTTATTGAAATAATAAAATTAATAAAACATAAATGTCATAAATTATCTTTCAAATAAAAAACATTGGCTCCTATCTTAATTTAAAATTGTTTTATTTCAATTTAAAGCTCTATCACTCTAAAAAAAAAAACCACCCGATACAAACAGGAGGGGTAGAACCTGTATATGTCAACGTATTCCTTTTACATTTATTACAGACCTAATATGATCAGATACAAAAAACCTGCGAAATTTCCTTTCACATTATCTTCGCCAGGTTCAATATTAATTCAGTAAACATTTTTAGTTCTCATAACAGCTATTGAATTTATTTCCAGAAGAATGGTTATTAAATGTACTTATTGCTAATGAACTTAAAATTGGCTTCATCTGTTGGGTTTTTTATGAATAATCAATTATGATATAATTCATGTAATTTCATATAACATGAGGTGTTCGAAAATCATTTTCTGGATGCAGGATATAGCTAACTACTAGAAAAAAAAATACCTGAAATCATCATGTTATTTTTCGATGTTGACAAACCTATTATTTCTGAAAGGTGAATAAAGCGGACGTATTAGATTTCTGCGACAATGTTTGTGATATAATACAAATTTTCCTTATTTCTCACTTCTATTATAGCACTACCATTTCGTTCAAATGTATGACCGAATTAACAGATAATCAATTAAACAAGATATCCAAAAAAGAACTATGTGGCTATCAGAGTGAATAAAGTTCTATAAACCGCATTTTTTAATGATTTATAAGTGAACAGTTTTGTTGCTTCGAATTTTTCGAATCAGTTCCTTGACTGCGGGCACTATAGTCCACTAAGATTAGCCGCGAAACCGGTTGTTTCATGATCTAAACTTGCTTCAGCCATGGGTACATGATCAAAATAAATCTATCTGTCTACATCTAGATATGTAGGTGATATTTTCTGTTGCTTCATAGGTACTGACAGACTATTAAAAAAATTATTTTTGTTGATCAACGAACTACATCCATCAATATTATTCACTGTGGAAACTGAGCATAATGAATCTATTGATTTTCTTCATTCAACAGTTACTAGAATCAATAATTCACATGAATTTTCAATTTATAATAAACCAACATATACTGATGCTATTATTAACAATAAACCAAATCATCCCATTAACCAGAAATTATCAGCATTTAATTGTATGATCCACAGATTAGGTAACATACTCACGAATCGAAAAAAAAATTTATAAATGCTCAATATCATTGAATAAATAGATAAGTTGTTGATGAATAAAAACAATGAAAAAGCTCTGAATATGGCATATCCGAATACAAAAAAAAAATTAAATACATTTTTTTGCAATATACTGGAGGTATTTCTGAGAAAATTGTGGCATTCCTTAAAAATAAATATGATTTAAGAACTTATTCGGGAGTTCAATATTGAAATCGTTTCAATAGTTAAGCTGAGGTGAAAAGAATAGAATAGAATAGTGTATTATTGATTCATTTAGACACAATACAATGTATATAACAAGTCATAATAATGCATACATCTACAAAAAGAAGAGGAAAAAACAAATCTCTGAATAGAATTGGGGTTAAGATATTCATTTTCACAATAATAACTCTACTTAGAAGTAAATATTTTATTTTCCGACAGAAACCAGACAAATTAAGTAACTTAATTGAATCAAGTAGATGATTATATAAAATAATGCTCTTATATCTAGCTGATGTTTCATATTTGATAGTTCTATGTTTAGGTACACAATAAGTTCTATTATTTCTTATACTATAATTATGAAAGCCCTCATTTTTCGTAATCCACAAAAGACATTTGTATAAATATATACAAGGGGCTGTTAGAATATCATATTTTAAAAATAAAGATTTACAGGATGTTCGCGGACTGAGACCGAATATCATTCGAAGGATGCGTTTCTGAGCTATAAGTACTCTAATGAAATCCACAGAGCAGCCCCAGATCAAAATATTATAGGCCAGGTGACTATACACCTTGCTATAATAAACATTAAAGACAGCTGTGAGCGAGAGAGAATCCCGTATTTCACGCATTGTATAAAAGGAAGAACTGAGCTTCCTGCTAACCTATGAAATAGGATCAGAACATCTCAAACACTCATCAATTTAAACACCTAGGAACTTTGTAGCCCCTACAGAAATCAGACCATAATGGCCATATTTCAGAAATAAAGACTTTCCCTTCTTCAATCCAAATTTGATGACTTCTCTTTCATCTAAATTGATGAGTGCATTTATCTCACACCAATTGGTAAAAGCCTCTTAGAGTGATTGACATAATACTGTGAGTTCCTACAGATTCTCAGTTGTTACAAAAAACGATGTATCATCTACAAATGTAATAACTTTTATTCTAATACGGTGTGGACGGTCATATATAAAAAGTATGAATAAGAGAGTTTGTCAAAAAGTTAACATTGGACAGACAGTAAGAACTTTTTGACAGAGAATTGGAGAACATCTGAAGAATTTTCTCAATAACAAAAGTAATTCCACATATTTGAACCATTTCCTAGAAACGGGACATACTTTCAACTATAATTTTGGAATTTTACATCTAAAAAGTAAAATTATGCCTTAAACCTGTAAGAGTTACTAGAGATGAATAAATATAATAAAATCGGAATAGTACTCAACGAGTAGACCTAAATAACTCTCCACTATTTTAGATGAACTAGAATTTCCAGAGATCCACCGTTTTGGGGTTTTAATCTTCAATACAATTTTGTACCTACTCTGACATAAATGGCCATTTATATTAAACAAGTTTGGTTATGCAAAAATATTAGATGAAGCACTTACCTGACCATTCATTGGTAGTTAGATAATCGTTTTATCATAATATAAATAAACTTTGTGAAAATCAGAATAACCATATTTAATATTGTAATAAATTATATTCTTCTCAAGTTTCCGAGTCTTTTTTATTCAAATTGATATTGATATGTTATATGTTTCACAGTACAAATCTGCTTGTTTTTTTATGTTTCAATTCATTTTTAGATGAATGAAATGAAATCGTTTCAATACAAAATAAAACCCATATACACCAAATTATGCCAAGCAATTATAGGAGAAATTTTTCATCGTTAATATTAATGATTGATATCAAATTCCTCCTCTTCATATTTTCTCATTTTAATCGCAAATTAGTAAGGGTTTTCCAATAGAGATTATTCGGATTAAAAATTTAAAGAAACACATAAGTTATTCAGTGAGCCACAACTTTTGTTTAAAGGTTACATCAAACCATTATGTTTGGGATATAAAATCATTCACTTCTCCGTACGTACTGCATTCTGTCAACCCAAAATCAATCTTAACTTATCATATCTCCAAAGAAATAAATCCCAAGGTGTTAAATCATACGACCTGAGAAGAGAAATAACTTGGCCATTTTTTGAGATAATCTTATCACCCAATTTTGTATTCAATAAATCGATTGTTGAGGTTGGTGTGGGAGATAGCACCATCTTGTTGTAACCACATATCGTCCAGATTATTCTCAACGACAGCAGGAAAAAAATTATTTGACATTGCTCTGTATCGTTCTCCATTAACTCTTACTCTTTGACCATTTTCTTCAGAGGCATCAATGACTCCACCACACTTTGACTTTGTGACTTTATATGTATGTAATCCTATCTGAATATTTTCGTGTGGACTTTGATCAATACAAATTCTGCAATTATATTTGTTTACATAACCATTCAACCAAAAATAAGCTTCATCACTGAATAAATATTTTCGATAAAATTGTTAATCATCCTGTTGTTCAAGAGCAAAATCAGAAAATAAACGACATTTATGTTGATCAATTTACTCCAGTTTTTGAACCAGTTGAATTTTGTAAGGATGTTTACCCGAAATTTTCCCTAAAATTTTCCGAGTGGTTGTTTGAGAAAGATTTAATTGTGATGAATGACATGGAATCGATAAATTTGGATTTTCTCTTAAACTTGCTGCACCCAAGTCAGTATGCCCATGTGTGGGTGCATTTCTTTGTTGTACTGGTACTTTTGTATCGTGTAAATAAATTTTACTTTTTGATTTGTCTACCATAGAATGAATATTGAGTCGATTAATTGAATAATTTCGTGGATGAATTCTTCTTGAATTTCTCAGATTTTGCACAACTGAGCACTGATTTGGGTAAAATAGTTCAATAATTTTCAAATGCTGTTGAATCGTGTATCTTTCCATGATTAACATTCCATAACCTACTGAACACAAATGACAGGGGAAATATCAGAAATAATATACAGTATTGTCATTATAACCATTTTAAATTGTCTCGTTCATTTCATAACGAAAAAACCCGTTACAATATACAGGGTGTATATAAATAGTTGCGAAAATATTTAGGGGTTGATTCCTTGATAAAATAAGGTTGGTCTTTCATATAAAGATGAGTATGTCACAAAAATCTCAAAATAATGAGCAATATCAAAAAATAATTGTAACTGTAATCAAAGTTAATCAAAACTAGTCAGTTGTCAAAACTAAATGACATCCGCTCACTAGATAAATTCTAGTTCGGAAATAATTCCAGCCTTTAGGACTCGCGCTATCATGTTGATAATTTATTTTTTTTCTCAAAAACCTTGAATTTTAGCAAGAAATAACAAAGGACCTTATTTATTAAGGATACCCTAAATTTTTTCGCAACTATTCACATACATCATGTATAAATCAACACGACGAAATTTTCTCTAATAAAGTGTCTCACCCTTTCGAGTTCTACCAACTCAGATAGTTCAGATAGTTTCGTATCATTACTGACTACATAAAATAAACAGAAAATAGTCGAAATGGGTTGAAAGTTCACATTGTTATTAGAGCGCAACTGGATCGTGATGAGAATTCAGAAACGACGATATTTCAAATCTGTATTCACCCCCTGATTTCTCCCAATTGTCTGCGAATGAAGAAGGCTATCAATGTGTTGGGGATTCAGAACCAGGATACGATTGTGCTATGCTGTCACCGAATCACTCGATACTTTGTTTCCGTTCTGTGGGCATCCATTCAGTGTCAAATTGAATATGAATGAAAAGCGCGAATTTACCAGCGATATAGATGATTTTAACGTCTTAAGTAAATTCATTTAAATGAACAGAATATATTGAATATTTCAAATAAATTATAATTTTTGTGAAATTCTTAAGTTGTGTTTTATGTTTTTGAAAAGGAATTGGTTTCATTATGGTAAGATCAGAAACAAAATTTTATCTCCTCCAAATATTTATTCATTAATTTTAATTGCTTTCTTTATTTGTTGGTTTATTTATTTCATTTGACATTGTATATTGAGTTTTGATTATATAGGTCTATTAAATATACGCGGTGCTTATTGTAGACATTAATTAAATTCTAAAAGTTTTTTGAATAAAACTTTTTTTTAAATTAAAATTGTAGAAGACTAACAACTATCAAATTTTGTTATAATTCTTCTATCAAGTAAAAGGCCTTTTTCTATTTTATTTCATATGAAAGTGATTTTCAGATATAACTCTCAACGAAATTTTATCGATAACTGTAACAGAAATAACAAACTACAAACCAACATGGAATGAAATGAACAGTTACTTAGTTTTACATCACTTTTTATTAGAGTTTCGTAGTATTTATCACATTTTCAAACTGAATAAAACAAATTGCATTTCAACGATTAGGTATAGTCCGACTAGAAAGTATCCGGAAAAAACAAAGATCAATTGTAATTATTTAGTATATATTTTTAATTTAAAATTATAACAAAATATTCATTTATTTACTTATACAACCTCCATTTAAATGTTAACACTTGACTAAAGGTTCGAAACTTCGAAAAGTGGGGTGTGCCCAAGGTTCTTCTGCTTATTCAATAGCTTTATTCCTAAAACTTGCTAGTGTTTGAATATTTTTATAGATTCCAAGATGTCCTTCGCTTCCAGGTGTAATATTTCAAGATTGTCCAATTCTAGGAAGATATGATTGGTTCCGACAAATATTTCGCTAAATTAAAGTTACCTTTTCGGTTTCTGAATTCAGATTAATGTTCTTTGAACCTCTTTAGGAAAAATCTCCCGGTTTGTCTGATATTAATAATATTGTACTGTTGACAACTTGATTTATAAACTTCAGAATTAGTCAGCCACTTGTTTTTATCTTCAGCGTTAAAAACAGGTTGAACATTTTATGTGAGAGAGTAAAGGATATTTTTATGTTAATTTTTGAAAATATTTGCGAGATTAGTCCAAAATATGTTAGTTTTAATAATTTAGTGTCATTATTTTTTATGTTGGAAGTGGGGTATATTTGTTTCAGAATAAATTGTTTTTCTTCTTTGTTTACGAAAGAATTCATAGTTTTAGTTTCGAATTGTTTTTTTGTGGCTATTTATTTGATTATATTCAGGTCCTTCTTCAACGTACTATTGTTTAAAGGAATTGAGAATGCTCTATGTACCATTGATCCGTAAGCAGCCAGTTTATGAATGTTTGAATGGTTTGAAACGATATCTGTCTTCTGACTATATCAAAGGAATTTTCATCAGTATTTTTGATTAATGTTATGCCCAGAAAATTCATTTTATTATCACATTGTGGTTCTATAGTGAATTCGACCTAATGGTGCAAAAAACCATTAAGATATTTCAGTGTGTAGAAGATCTTTCCAAAAATGGTTCAAAGAAAACCAATCTTCATTTAGGAATCGGAAAGATAACTGTAATTTTGCGAAACATTTTTTCGAAACTAATCATATTTTGGAATTGGACAATCTTGAAATACTCCAAGCGAAAGTTAACAACTAGACATCCTGGAATTCATGGAAATATTCAAGCCCAGACACGTTTTAGAAATGAAACTACTAAATAAGCAGAAGGACTTTTCGAAGTTGTGCTCAAGCAGAAGCTCTCAACGAATATATATATATATATATATATATATATATATTCGTTGAGATACAATTGGTTTTGTTCAGTTTGAAAATATAGTGAACACTACGAAGCTCGTCATTGTATACTCAATTAATAAAAAGTGATGAAAAACTAAGTAATTTCTTATTTCATTTCATTTCAAAATGAACTATTATAAAGTGACGAACTACTCCGTTCAATATAAACTAACATATTACTGCTATTCTATGGTTTACCTCAATTGTGATTCATTGCTTGATTTTCGAAAAGTGAGATTTAAATGATTTGAAACTTATAATTGAAATTGACGTATGCTGTAATTAGAATAAAAATCAATTTGAATGTGAATAATTTATTATCATAAATATTTTGAATTGGATGCATTACTCAGGTTTTTTCCTCATGAATATTATTGAATGGAAATAGGTTATGACATTGCAGACAGTAGTTTGAGGTATTTCAATAATTTCAGCAGGTAAAATTTATAGAGTTATGGGCTCACAATTGTAGGTTATATAGGGGTAAATGATTAAAATCTATATTATTAACTTCTAAACACTCTAACAGATCAATTCTTTTTCCGTTGTCACATATATGTTGGACTTCAAGGTTATCTGAGGATGCTATATGTTTTGTATTTGAAATAAGTTAGAAAATTGCGGATTTATTATCAAATTACGTCCAGTTTGTCTATCTTAGGCTGATATGCAATTATTAGAGTTTAACTTATATTCTCCTGATTTATTATATTCGTCTGATTTTCCTTTTGCGTTGAAAAAATTTATTGTGAAGTTCATATCAATCGAAATGGATGCTTGGATGTTTAGTTCATTGCAATAATGTTTGGCTTTGTTTGAGAGAAGACTTAAGTAATTAAAATTATTATATCTACTTTCTGCTTTTCTAGGATGAAACACAATAAGGGGCATTTTTTGCCTGTGATTGTTTGGTTTATCTAATTTCTGGGCATATTATCATATACTATTCTTCGATGGAAAGCGTGCGTTTGATTACATGAATTTCAACGTTATTGATTTCAGGTGAGTGTTCCTTGAATGAATCCACAGTTATTCCTGATCTATCGGTATCAATTTGGCCGAGTTGGTTAACGGGATTTCAAGGAATACCCCCTAAAGATGGGCCTAACTCAGGGATCTGTCCTGGGTCCGTTGTTGTTTATATTGTTTCTGAATGATTTGCCAAAGACTTTCAGAGTTTACTTCAGTCTTTCAATTTATATCAGCATCATTCTGTTTGCCGATGATAACTCGTTCTTAATAACAACTCCTAATCTGGAAGAACTTAAGATAAAATGTGACTATTTAACGAATTGGTGCTGTAAGAACTCTCTGTTTTGCTTAATGTGAGCAAAATTCATCTTGTCCATTTTCAAACCCGTAACTCCGATGACCGGTTGATTTTGGACCTTCCCTGTGGAAACCTGAAGATTTCTGACTGTATGAGGTTTCTGAATTTGAAGATAGATACAAATTTTAATTGGCTAAGTCATACCGAATTTCTGAGTAAGACATTGAGCAGTGCATTAAAAAATGCACTCAAATTGACAAAAGTCTTGAAGCGCCTGAAACATGTATTCCCGCAGTAATCATTGATTGGAATATACTCTTCACTCGTTATGCCCACATGAATTATAATGTCATCTTGTAGGGTGAACAATCGGGCGGTAGCGCAGTATTTGTCGCCCATGAGAGAATAATTCGTTTGATCTTACATCTAAAATCTGCAATATTTAGACCTAAAACATCCTCTCACAGTTTGAAAACTTCAACTCTTTCCATTCGAAAGTCAGCATGGTCACGACCGGCGGAACTGAAAGACAGAATAAATTTTGACCTAGGATTCTTCATCAATAAGTCCAATCTAGTCATTATGACTATTTCGGTCTGAAATTCGAAAATCACACACATTTGGACGAATCAAAATAATTTAAAGATGTAGGTATAGAATAGGATATCTGCATTATGTCGGTCAGGAAATGGTAATAAACCAATGCGAAATTTGCATCCGATTTCGATTAAGTGATTGAGTAATCAGGAGAAGTAAAAAAAGTTTCTTCCTGCATGATTTCATGTGTTTCAAGAAAATAATAAAATAAAAACCCTAAAGATTCAATGATTATAAACAACAGTTCATATAATAAATAAAGCGATAATTATCTATAATATTAGTCGGAACAGAAAAACCTAACCTTGTTAATTTAATAGAGAACTATTTTCATAGTATTTCACAATGATGAGGAAACAAAAATAAGGGAGTAACTAATTAATTAACTAATTGGTGAGCAATTTTTCAGGATATATTTTCTAATTCGATAATTTAATTATCCGACATTATATCCGACTATACTAATTACCTGCTATATTATTTATGACCACTAAAAACTTTCCTCAGCAAGGTGTGAATAGGTGGATAAAATTAATATACTGAGTGGATTACATAAAAGAGTTTAACCGGATATTTTTGCAAGTATAAGCTTCGGTTTTTATTGAAATTTTATATTTCTTCAAATATTGTATTTTTGTTATTATGAATAGATCATTGAAATGTTATTATTTCAGCCTGAAACACTTTATATATATATACATATATCGAAAGTAAATTGGGATTTTCAGAAGAAAAAACACACATTAATTCCTTATCATCCTTGACTTTTGACGAGAAGTTTATTTGGCAATGTGACATTGATGCTGCGACCTCTACGATAGAGACAGATGACCGGAAGAAAACCAGAATCCTTATTTCAAGAGTTCGCAGCAAACGATAAACACCAACTTTTATAAATATGTCTAAAAGTTTGGATTTTAACATTAACAGCGCATTCGCCATTTAGAAAGTGTTACTCGTGTAGAAAGAATATTGGTTTAGGAGATATTAATGGACACCAATCACAATAAATTAAATAAGGTATTGATGTGAAAACAGGACCCTTAGAGTTTTCGTTTACCGAAATTTGGATACACTCAATTCTTGTTCAGAATATAATATTTCAGCTTGAAGCAGTAAATTATTCAATGTGCATAATTGAAAATAAAAATAAATTGTTTTATGAGATTCCGAAACTAAATATATGTCTCTGGTATGACATTTTGAATATATTGGCCGTTTCATATATGTTACAGTGTGAAAGTATTCATAAAATAGAGAATATTTTTCATTAAAAAAATTCTCTTCTTTGGGTAACTCATTTTAACTTCATGTAGAAGGTCTGCAAGAGACTGTGATGATACTGAAGATTCAGGAACCCTGGATCGATCATATTTCAGACATATTCAATCGAAAACACATCCGGTGATCTTGTGGGCCAAGGAAAACAGTCAATAATATAAGGGTCAGTAAAAGGGCCCTCGTTTCTCTGAATTATCTTGTTGAAATGTATTGTTCAGGATAGTGTCACAAGTTCGATTACTTTCTGAAAGTACCACCAGGTCATATTATCTATAACGAGAATACGTGGTAATCTGCTGTGGAAAAGGCCTTCTAAAAGTCATTGAGCTGGAAAACCTTTCTAATTTTATGCACTCTAGTGCAATAAATTAATAAATCCAATAAATTTAGAAAATGCTCGATGACAGATTATTTACACAATGAAATTCAACTGTGACCGTACATTATCTACAATTGTGTGCATTCTTATAATTCAATCACCTGGCGGCCAACTCAAAAACTGAAAGGTTGTACCTGAAAATGTAATAAGATGCCAAGACATGTGAAAGATTATTATAAAATAGCTGTGTTCGAATTATACAACAAAAAACTTTTTTTACTTTTAGAGTTGTACAAAGTCTTATGCAACCTGACTAAAATGATTTTGAGAAAGTATGGTAAAAAAAGGTATGAAATTGGATAGTGCAAAATCACTAGCATTGGAAGTGATATTTGGACTGAAATCAGACTGATCTATAATACATTTTGGATTAGTTGTCACTGATTATCATATTATCCATTAATTCTAAATGTTTACTACGAAAATAGTAATCCGTTTCGTTGAAAACTTAAGCTTTCCTGAGGTTTTTTAATATATATGTTCTCAAATAATTGAGTTTTAAGAACCCACCAATTTTAAAATGAACGAACAAGTAGTACAAATATTTAAAGATATACAAAGCAGTCCATCAACTCATGACTAATGTGAGTAGACAAATCCTACAGTTGAGTGACATTTGAATATGATACGTCGGTTATGTTCAAGTTCATTTCTTGACATCTTTCCGATATTGGATTCGAATTTCAGGTCAAGCATGGATAAATTCCTTCATAAATATTTATTAAGTTTCCAACCTAAAACATTCCCGTTCATTTGTCGAAATAATATTCGAACTTGTTTATATTCCGCCATGAGGCAAATCCCGAGAATTACCATGAACTTCTCGGGCCAATTAGAATTTCACAATTGGCCAACAGTTCGTTTCAGTTTATGAATTGATACCAGAAAAAACTCATGAATAATAGAATTTGATTTCAGAACTCCAAAACAGACCCTTGTAAACCACAATAAACAGCTTAGTTTAGGAACAACTACTTCAAGGTGATTTGTTTGGGTTAGACCAATTCAAACTGTTCGATGAACAGCGAAAATTTCCATAATTAGAGCATAGATGGTAATTTAGTGTGAAGCAAACCTGCGAGTTCCACAGTAAAGAGAAGAATTAATTTCTAACAATTGATTTTTATTTGTTAGTTTCAACTAATCTACTGTATTTTTCATAATTTTCATAACAACATGCACAAGATATTGTCGACTTTCACCTGGCAGGTAGTATGATCCCTTGCAGCTCCACTCTCTCCAGCCTTTTTGAAACAATGACGTAATTTCTCAGACAAAACCAGACCAGCTCTCTTAACTCAACCTCCTAAAAATCTGTCATTATTCGTAGAAATCTTGATACGATATTAGTCACACATCAGTAGTAAAATGGTTTCCTGTTCCACTACCACAACTCCGAGTTAGGTAAAAACTCTTACCTTACGGCATTAACACTCTGCTCTTCACCAAAGTAAGTCATTTCTGAAACCCGTTTATCTCGTATTAACATTTTTCACTTCGGCCTGGTATGGTGCAAAAGTACTCTTTTGCAATAACACTAACCAGTTCATAACGCACTCAAAGACAGAACTCTATTCGCACGCACTTGCAACTTCACAAATTCAATCTCAAAGAACATGTTCGTTCACCCTCCTGTGATAAAACAAAAATCGCAACTAAAAAGCCTGAAAGTGAATGTACTACACAGAGCGATGAAAGAAAAATGTTTTTGGGTTTCGGTTCTAATGCTTGAATTCGGATTTCAGATATTGAAAACACTCAAATATCCATTTCTAGCTTTTAATGTTTGCTTTTGTCGGATTAACGTCCATATGTACATTTTTAAGATTTTGACTGATTTTATGAGCAAAAGATGGTAGAATTTTTATTATCGCATATGAATTTCCATCAAGTAGAAACCGAAACAATCAAGAATTTCATTATCTCGACTGAAAATTGCATATTATTTGTTAGCACTTCGGTAGAAAATTAGCAGACTGTATGTGTAAATTTGATAATGATTAGAAATACACCACAAATCTCAGATGGACACTCACCCTCATCCACTGAATTCCTGGTTAGTTGGGGATCCCCTTGTCTGGAACTCTGACACCAACACCTTGTTGAACTATCGTTCTTGTAATAAGAAATTCTGAACACTTTTTGCTTTGAAAGAATTAAAAAACTCATAAGCCGGAAAAATATCGAACGTAATGTCGATCCGTGATCATTCAGAATCTGGTCTAAGAAGAAGTCTCTCGCATGCGCACAGTGTCATCTGAAAGATGAGTGGTGCATATATGCGCAATTTCAGAAATAAATTAGGGAAACTTGAATGCTGCACTAACATAGCCGCCCACAAAAACCCCTATGGGTTTTTCTAAAGAATGATGAAAAAAAAAGTTTCCTCCTTTTAAAGAGAACACCATGTAAGTCACCAGAAAATTAAATTTAAATAATAGAAAAGAAAAATAATAACAAATATAGAAATACATTATTTTTATAAAGGAAAATAATTTGAAAATCAATTTCTCGGAAGTGGACAAAGCTTCACAACGGGTCTACGGAAAATACCATTAGCTGTTTTCACCGCAGCTACCCTATTGTGTCCATCCTCTCCCGGAAATAATTCCACAATGCGACCAACCGGCTATTTAAAAGGCGAAACGACATCGCTTTTGATCAAAACAAGATCGTCGAGCTCAATTTCTTTGGCCGGCTCAGCCCACTTGAAACGCTGCTGAAGTGTTTAGTGTGAATATTCCGCGAAGTACCTTTTCCAAAAATCTCGCTGCATTTTCTGTATAAGCTGCCATCTAGACAGTCTGTTTAATTTCAAATGAGAAACATCAACATCAGGAATTGTTGAATTCAAGGGTTCTAAAGTGAGAAAATGCCCTGGTGTGAGCGGAATTAAATCATTAGGATCTGAGCTCTGAGAACATAATGGCCTCGAATTCAGAACAGCTTCGATTTGACAAATCAAAGTTGTAAATTCTTCATAGGATAGTCGCTGATCTCCTACCACTCGTAGTAAATGAGATTTAACCATTTTTACACCCGCTTCGGCAAGGCCATTAAAATGTGCACCCGTAGGGGGATTGAAATGCCACTGGAAACTTAGAGTTCCAGAAGTTTCTTGAGCTAACTTCAAAAATTCATTTTGAGCTCCAATGAAATTCCGACCGTTATCGGAGTAGCACGCATGAATCATGCCACGTCGAGAAATGAATCGACGGAATGCCGCGATAAAACTACACGTAGAAAGCTCCTGCGTTAATTCTAAGTGAATAGCTTTGGTTGTAGTGCACACAAAAACGCATATATAAGATTTTAAATATTTTGCACCCTTTATGCGATGCATAGTTACGAAGAAAGGTCCGCAGAAATCAATAGCAACGTGAGAAAATGGCTTTAATTTAGAAATTCTGAAACTTGGAAGATCAGCCATTTCAGGTGGTTTGTAAGTATTTGGACGGGCACGAAAACATTGAAAACAATTAGAAATAACTTTTCTTATTGTTCGACGAGCTGATAGTATCCAATATTTTTGAAGAAGTAAATTATGTAACGTTTTTGAACCGGGATGTAAATATTGCTTGTGAACCGACTCTACAATCAAAATCGTTAATTTATGTGAGCTAGGCATCAAAAGAGGGTGTTTTGCGGCATATTCAATATAACTGGATTTCTTTAAGCGGCCGCCCACCCTGAGAAAACCTAGAGAATCTAGAAAGAGTGAAAGTTTCCGAAAGGGTTTAGGTAAAATTTTGTTTTTGTTAATAATTTCTATGATATCAGAAAATACCGAATATTGCGTATGTTTTATTAAACACATCAACGATTCATTCAACTCATGAATTGTTAAAATGCCTGTTTGTTTAAGGGAACCGGGTTTTGAAATTTTCGAAAATCGTAAACAGTAACTTAAAATTCTTTTTATTTTTTCAAGAGAGGAAAATTTATTTAAAAGGTTATCTAAATCGTCCATTGGAATATCTACATATAAAGATATACTTTTTTCTTCGGCAGAGATTACATCATTATTAAGTTCTGAAGTTTGAGCAGAAAAATTTGGCCACTCGGTTTTTGGGCTGGATAGGAATTCCGGTCCATTCCACCACATTTCGAAACGAATCAATTGCAATGGGTTCATTCCTCTAGATGCACAATCGGCAGCATTTAGAGATGAAGGAATATACATCCATGAATCGGGAGATACCAGTTCCTGAATATGGTGTACTCGATTGGCAACAAAAGTTTTCCAACGGCTCGGTGAAGCATTGAGCCAAGAAAGAACTACCTGTGAATCAGTCCAGCAAGTGATTTGATCGAATAAGAGTCGACTAGAAAATGTGTCAGTCACAAATTTGACCAAATCAGCCAAAAGCTTTGCAGCAGTCAGCTCAAGTTTAGGAAGAGTAATTGTTTTTAAGGGGGCAACTCTCCCTTTAGAACAGATTAGAAATACGTGAATAGAATCGCCTCTCTGTAATCTGAGGTAAATTACCGCTGCGTAACCTATGCTTGAAGCGTCACAAAATCCATGTAACTCACATCTCTCATATTGATCAAAGGTGATTCGCCTAGGGAGACGTAATCCAGAGAGTTCTGAAAGTTCACACTTCAATTGTGTCCATGAATTTTTAATGGACTCGGGAAGTTCTTCGTCCCAATCCCTTTTCAAGGACCAAATACATTGCATAATGTATTTTGCCTTTAAAAGAATGGGACACAGAAAACCCAATGGATCGAAAATCCGACCTATATCGGACAAGATGCCTCGTTTTGTGAGGTCTTTTGATATATTTTGGCACTTGTAAGAAAATATATCGAGAGAAGGGTACCACTGAAGACCTAGAACCTTCAGAAATGGTGGTTCATCCTTATCAAAGGACAAAGGAATCTGACAGTCAGAATGGTCTAAGGAAGAAAGCAATGCTGGAGAATTACTAGCCCACTTCCTCAACATAAAACCTCCGCGACTAAGCAGATCGATTAAATCCTTTTGAAGAGACAAAGCTTCAGAATCAGATGATGCACTACCCAGCACATCATCAATATAAGTTTGATCCTCTAGTATCTTACTAGCCATTGGAAAGTTTTCTCTCTCTAGGAGAGCTAGCTCACGAACGGTACGCATTGCCAAATACGGGCTACAATTGAGTCCGAAAGTAACTGTATTTAAGGTATACTCTGAAAGTGAATCGTTTGGATTAAAACGCCATAGAATTCTTTGGAAATTTCTATCAGAAGGAGATATTAAAATTTGTCTGAACATTTGCTTTATATCAGCTATGAATACCACTGCGTCTAAACGGAAAAGTAAAAGTAAAGAAACTATATCCTTTTGTAATTTTGGACCAGGAAGTAAAGTGTCATTTAAGCTCACACCTCTCGAGCCTTTTGCCGATCCATCCCAAACTACACGAAGTTTTGTGCTTACGCTCTCAGGCTTCAGAACACAATGATGGGGTAAGTAACAAAAATTATCATTGGGTATAGCTTCCGATGTGGCTAAAGACATATGTCCACTGTCAAGATATTCTTTCATGAAATCGGAATAAGAAGAATACAAAGATGGATTTTTTAATAAACGTTTTTCAAGTAAGAAAAATCTACGATAAGCTTGAGTATAAGTATCTCCTAGAAATGGTTTCGAATTTCTGAAAGGAAGCGAAACTATGAATCGACCGGTGGAATCACGAGTGGTCGTTTCTTTGAAAAAGGTCTCACACTTTTCATCTTCGACGGAGTAAAAATGCTTATCAGGAATTTGCTCTAATTCCCAGAACTTAGGAATACAGATGTCGACACGAACATCGGATTGAAGAAGAAAAGTTTTTGTTTCTGAACTTGTAGACGGATTGTTAACTTTACCCAAAAGAACCCAACCGAAAATAGTTTCAAGGGCGGTAGGCTGGCCTAATTTTCCAACGATACGTCCATTGAGTAAAATATGAGTGAAAAGCTCAGCACCAATCAGAATGTCTATTGGACTTGAGAGAAAATAATTTTCATCTGCGAGAGGTAAACCCTGTAAATGGTCCCATTGTCCCTTTTTAATAGAAAAAGCAGGTATATTAGAACATAATTTTGGAACAACAATAGCATCGAAAGAAAGTACAGGGCTGTCGGAATTTGTAGGTTTGATATCGCATGCAGTAATACCTTTTGAAGAAAATGAAGTCATTTCGTTCAAACCAAAAATAGTTGTAGAAAATTGATGTCTCTGTAACCCAAGATTACGAAAACATTTTTCGCTTATGAAATTTGATTGACTTCCTGAATCAATAAGAATGCGAACACGTTGAAATGTGCCATATCTATCACGGATATCTACCGCCGCAGTAGCCAATAATACTGTATTTTGTTCGGAAAAGGTGTTACCTGATACAGTTGAAGAATGTGGAATATTTTCTATGATAGTTGAACTATTAATATGGATCAGAGAGTGATGACGGTTATTACAAGTGCGACATTTGTACGACGAAAGACAATTATTTAGATTATGCGAATGATGTAAGCAATTCAAACACAGTTTATTTTGTTTGACGAAAGAAAAACGATCATTCGGAGATTTTGACAAGAAATCAGAGCATTTCGATAATCCATGTGAACCTTTGCAAAGGTAACACTTAACATTGGAATTATAATGAGTATTTTTTGTTTGTAATGAAAAACTATTGCTGGTCTTGGAATTATATTTATTATTACACTTCTCTTTGCTTACTGCAAATACTTTATTTTTAGAAGTAGTCAAATGTTGAACGGATTCTAGGGCCTTGCATTTAATTTCAACAAAATTATAAAGTTCCTTATATTCTGGAATTTTGCTAGAATCAGTTTGAATTTCAAAATTAGTTCGAGTCTCAATATCTAGTTTCCCTAGAAGTATATAGAAAAGTAAAAAATCCCACTGATCTGTATTGAAATTTAAAGCATTAAGAACTGCCAATGATTCGGAAAAGGTATTGAGTAGAATACGAAAATCTTTTGCAGTATTGCCTTTTAGTGAAATGAAAAAAATTGAATCTAATGCATTCGAAGCTATAAGTCTTTTATTTTGATATCTGTCAATAAGTTTTTTGAAAGCGGTGTTATAATTGTCGTTATTTATGGCGATACCATTTAGTAATTTCAAAGGCTCGTCTTTTAGGAAGGAAAATAAATATCTGAACTTTTCAACATTTGAAAGATTGGAATTATCATGAATTAATTTCTCGAACAGATCATGAAAAGTTGACCAAATTTTTGGATCACCGTCAAAAGTGGGTATATTAAGAGGTGGGAGTTTTGCAGAAGCTTCAACACTAACCGACGACGAATTAGAAGTATCATTTTTACTCATGTTATGATAAATAGACAAACCTTCATAATAAAAGTTTTCAGTCTCCCTTCTTATTTTCTCATGTGTATCAAATTCCGCCTCATCCTCAATCAGCATTATAATCTCATTATGACATTCTGAAAACCGCTCAAATAATTTTTTAATATCATCATACCTAGCCTTTAATTGCCCTCTTTTCGACGTATCAGTTAAGCTTTGCTTTGCAATAATGTAAAATTCCGAAATTCGACTAACGTATATTTTACGTTTGCTTTCAAATCTTTTGATGTTACTCATTTTTTGTGAAATATTTTATTGAATGAATGTAAATATAAAGTGATATATGTAAAGAACCAAATTATGCGAAGAAAAGATAATATAAAGAAAGTTTATTAGAACAGAAAGGGTGTCAACGAAAACTTTGGAAGTTGTAATCGTATTTGAGTTTTAATTATTTTCCAATATGAATTGAAAGAAGAAATATGCGGAATGAAAGAATATGTTTATATCGATTGAAGTGAACCTAAGTTGAACATATGGTTTTTTTGTATGAAGCGATAAGCGTATACTGCTTGTACGGATTTATCGATTTCCTACAATCGATATGAATGAAAATTAATAATAATTTGATGGTGACCCACGTGGAAATCTCGAAATGAAAAGAAAGAAAATAAGAAATCACTAGTCAACCGGTTCGAATGGACCAAAATGTTAGCACTTCGGTAGAAAATTAGCAGACTGTATGTGTAAATTTGATAATGATTAGAAATACACCACAAATCTCAGATGGACACTCACCCTCATCCACTGAATTCCTGGTTAGTTGGGGATCCCCTTGTCTGGAACTCTGACACCAACACCTTGTTGAACTATCGTTCTTGTAATAAGAAATTCTGAACACTTTTTGCTTTGAAAGAATTAAAAAACTCATAAGCCGGAAAAATATCGAACGTAATGTCGATCCGTGATCATTCAGAATCTGGTCTAAGAAGAAGTCTCTCGCATGCGCACAGTGTCATCTGAAAGATGAGTGGTGCATATATGCGCAATTTCAGAAATAAATTAGGGAAACTTGAATGCTGCACTAACATTATTCATGAAGGGAACAGTAGTGAGTGTTGACTTGTTTATAACAGCTGTAGCAGCCCTATTTGCGTCTTACTAAGTTATAAAATTGTGCTAAGAAGTGTTAAAAGGACGTTGATATACTCTGCTTTATTGCGGTAAACTTATTGAAGTAAAAAACAGAAAATTTGCGTTGGTAACAAATTTGATGCTTTTTTTTCCAGATGAAAAATGAGCGTCTCACTTGATCTGTATCAAACAAAAACACTTTTGAAGCTGTAACACAAAAATTCTATATTTTTGAAAATGTCAAACTTATTAATATTTCATTTTAGCATTTCCTCTTTTTTTATGCAAAAAACTTATATTATAATACATTAGTTGGTTTCGTTATTACTAGCCTGGCATTAGTGAAAAAAACATTACATGAATTTTGCAGTGCGAAAACTTTAAAGGGAATACAGTGATGCTGTGTAAGATTAGCATTTTTGTATCGTTAACTCAATTAAGTGCCGATCTGGCAAAAATTAAAATACCATACATACATATATTCTGAATATTGGCTTGTCATCAATGTGTGTGGTAGATTAACCTCCAAGTAGTGTACCATGGCTACGCTCCTACCCAGGGGGTATTCTCTAACGCTTACTGTGCATCCTTCTCGTCGACGACTTGCTAGGGATCATTTTGCTGTGGGGAGTTGACCTTCAAGCATTTGCTGATGGCCTGGCAATCCTAGTGAAAGGTACATCTCAGGTGACGATATCGGCTGTCCTTCAAGAGATACTAGACGCTATCGACAAATGGTGTATAAGAGAAGTTATAGTACCATTCACCACGAAACAGAAGCTGGATGGTTTAGAACCGTCGACAATCCGTGGGTAAACAATACAATTCTCTAATATGGCAAAATACCTGGGAATAGTCCTGGACAAAACTCTAAATTGGAATGCACACCTAGACAAAGTGTATCATGAAGCCAGAATGAGATTCTGGATCTGCAGGCAAATCAGGGTAAAACCTATTCCAGGCAGATGTATTAGCTATACACTATCCTAATTAGACCACGCTCTGTAGCGTGGTGGAAGAAGGGCCAACAAATGATAGGCCAATATAAGCTCACCCTACTACAGAAACAGACTTGCCCTGCAATTACAGGTGCGTTTCGTATCACACCCGCGGCAGCCATGGAGGTCCTATCACCAGTGCACCTGGTAAAGGAGCTGGAATGGACTACCTACAAACTACATCAATTGGCGGTCGCTAGGCCAGATATAATAGTGATGGGAGGTTCAGGACTGCTGAACGAGCTTTATACGAACAGCTCCCTATCGATGCCTTCGCATCGAATATCAAAAGTCACGAGCCAAGATCGGCATTTCAATGTAATCGTCCTAGCCGGGACAAATGGGCACAGCTTGCTGAGGTTCTATTAAGGATCGACCTTGGCTTATTCACAGATGGCTCGCGAACGACGAACAGAACGGAAGCGGGAATCTATGGGAGCAAACCAAAAATCAACATCTCATTGAGTTTCGGTCAATACGCAACCTTATTCCAGGCAATACTATTTGCCATTGAGACCGCGGCAGATCTGCTGATAAAACGGCAAATCCACCACTGTAAAATCAAAATATTTACCGATAGTCAGGCAGTATTAAAAGCTCTGGAAACCAGATGTTGTACATCGAAAAGAGTATGCAGTTGCCGCACGGCTTTAAACAGGATCGGAATATATAACATAGTCACTTTTGTTTGGAGTGAGCCACTCAAACTATTTGAGTAACGGAGAGGCAGATCGGTTAGCTGGGGCCAGGCTGCCTCTGGTTGGCCCGAAACCATTCCGGTAAAACCACATGACGTGGCTAAGCGGACGATAACAGACAGAATGAACTCAAGACTAGAGTCTTGATGATGGCTGAGTCATTATGGCCTGAAACATTGGAAGGTGTTCCTTGGAACACCTTCGAACCAAAAGATGGTAGACCTATACCAAAAGATGTTGGATAGGGCCAAAGTCAGAACATTTGTCGGAATGATATGTCAATGCAAGCTGAAAGCGGATTTGCACAATATCGATCTGGCTGAAGATGATGAATGCAGGCTGTGTCTTGAGGATACTAAAACAGCCATGCACATCGTCTCAGAGTGCCCAACGGTGAGTCCATTAGGTTTGAGGTCTTTGGTGAGGCTTTTATAGCCCACTGCGAACTGAGAAAATTTACCCCCGAACAGAATTACCGGTTTTATCCAAAAACCGGATCTCGTCGGTGAAATACAACTCAGGGGTGAACCACAATAGTCCCTGCGGACGCAGTGTTAGGGTGGAGAGACACCTGCTCACTATAAATTGTAATAAATATGAATACTTAAAGAAATTCTCTCCCAAATCATCTGAAACTAAATTTAAATCAGATATTATCGTCGGAATACAAATAAAACCAATGATGAGCAGTGGTAGTTTCACAGAATTATCCAATGCTCATGAAAAACAAACCTGGGAGAGTCTCAAAACAGTGTTTAATGATTTTCTTGGAAACAAGATCGCTAAAAATTATAAAGAATAAATCAATTGTCAGATCTGATAAATCATAGACGACCTGATATTTCGCTTCGCGAAAAAATAAATAATTGCCTGAATTTTCAGTCATTATACGATACAAATTTTCTGCTTAGAATGATCACATTACTGATTCTGATTAAAGTGAGATTATACTCAACCGAGGACGAAAAGTATTTTAAATGTAAATTGTATTTGTCTGCTTTGTTCTTGAAATCCAATATCCTAAAAAAACCAAGGTATTAGGAGTATAAACAAGTTCGTGCGGTTTTCTTGCGAAATTGAAAAATTTATTGTGGAAAATTGGTTATACATTCAAAGTTCAAAGTATTGCCCGTCACTAGTCTCTAATCCTTTCCATGTTTTTGGCAAATGACAGATCCATCACTAAAAAAGCTGGCTCTTCGGCCGCTCTTCATGCATCGATCCATTTTTTGACTTCATCGAAATCGGAGAATTGCTGGTGAGCTAGGCCATGTTGCATCGATCAGAAGGGATGTATGTTTTAACAGGCGATACATTTGTCATGCTGCAAAATAACTTTGTCGTTACTGTCGGCACATTGCGGACGTATTTTTTGCATTATTGGCTCAAACGCATCAATTATGGTCGTTAGACCTCTCCTGCGACCCTTTTCATCCACTGAAGCAGCTCGTACGACTCCCATGACATTGTAACTTGACGCGCTAGGTGCATTCGTCTTGACTAATATCATAGTTTCATCCTGGTCGAATTGAGGATTAAGTCTTGATACCTAAAGCAATGTCACTCGTGCCAGTCACTGGATCCGTGTGGTGGAAGTTCGACCGAATGGGGCCATAGTTTCACCGTAAAGGTTAAACGAAAAGCTTAGCTTCGTTATTCAACTCAGTGACAAGGATGAAAGCACAGGGCTTTACTCCTAAAACTAACGTACTTTACCCTATTGAAGTAAACCCCCGGATTTTGCTGCCCAATGGTCGAATGCGTTATGTACCATACTGCGTTACTATGGAAGGGTGGAGGCCTCTGGAAGTTTTCGTACAACTTGGCCACCCAATTGGTATTGGACTCGAGAGGCCAGTGGTTGAAAGTCCGCATGCTGGACTAGAAGGGTATTCCATCAATTTGTTAGCACAAACTCATGTTCAGGATATCTCGAGAGGTGCTTCAGGATTTAGCGGGACTTGACGGTTCGATCGACCTCGTCCTAAACCAGGATCGATTGCGAGACATTTATGGGATTCGTGGAGCTCGATGATATGACTAGACCGTTGGTGCTTGAAGCCAGAATCAATTGAAAGACTGCATAAGGGTTTGTGGGTCTTGACGTATAGGCCGGATTGACGGTGCTCCTCGTACCAGGATCAATTGAGGCATCAATCTTGAGACTATCTTGGTTCATGGGACTGCGTTCGGGTGGTGGATAAGAAACCCCTGCGGCGTGTGAGTTGCATTCCAAACAACTCGAGTACTGACACTGCAGAGCCAGTAGAGGTTGGATAGTGCTTCGCTGCTACCAGTCACGGTGTAGGTTTTCAGACTGAAGCTGAAACTGGAAGCTTGGTGGATTCACCTCTTCGGAGTGCTTTTCGCTAATGTGCGATGATAAGGCCTATCTTTATCACACTATCTGATTTCTGGGCAGATTGTGAAGACTGCTTAATTGTTACCTGGTGAAAGAAGACTGCTTAAATGCCAGTAACCTAACTGGTGGAATTCACAAAGTAGCAGTGCGTAATACACCACACCCAGCTAGTTCCACCCAATAAATAGCATGATATTCTTGCCTTCTTGCTATCCTTGCTAGATTTTGCCTTAGGCATTATTGTAACAGCAATATAAAATTGCTCAAATGAACGTCCATCATTATAATCATCAAAATATTCGGCTTGACAGTTGATGATGAGACATACGTTGCCCGACGTTTCGGATTTTCGTAACCCTCTTTTCACCGCCAATTATTTTTAATTGGATGCTAAAACCCCCTCCTTTTTGCCGTTGGGTCAGTTGTTTACACGTGAAAAAACTATGTTCGGTATCTCCTGACTTCAGTTCATACCGCACCCTATTTCCTACCTTTCGGATAATTCCTATTGCTTTTAAACGACTGCAAATGGCTGGTCGCGTGACTCCAAGGTTTCTGCGAGTTCCTCTTGCATTTGTGTTGGATCTTCATTGAGCCTTGCCTCTAATTCTTTGTCTTTAAACTGTGGTAGCGGTACGGGTCGTTCTTCGCCTTCCAAATCAAAACTGCCACTTTTAAATCGTGCAAACCACTTCTGATACGTTCGTTGAGCAAGAGCATGGTCGCTATAAACATCTACCAAAATACGACGACTTTCGGCAGCCTTTTTCTTCATGTTGAAGTAATGAAGTAAAACTCCACGCAAAACCATACAGAGCACACAGAAATGAGTTGTTTCAACTTCAGCGAAATGACAGATACTGAAAAGAAAGCTCAATGATGACACGTAAAAATGAAGGTGTTGCCAATTGAAACAATGGAATAATAAACTAGTAGCGACATATGTAATCAAAACTAAACGTACGCATAGAAAATATCAGAAACATGCACCATTCAATAGAAAACAACTCAATTATCCTTGGACTATCTTAGCAATAATAAAACACACACAATTTCTACGTGAATTGAAAAAATACATGTATTTCAACAAATTAGATCGTAATTGATCGAAGACTGAATTGCCATCAATATTTATTATTTCAGTATAAATAAAGCGTGTATTTACGATCAGGACTTCATCAATCATTAGTGTATGCTCGTTGTTACTTTATCAACCATTTTCGGATACATTACCCCGTCCAGTGCTGGCACTGAACATATTATCCCTCCTAACTCATATTTTCCCAGTTGGAGTTAGCACAAATGAAGTGTTAATGGTAATAGATGTGTTAGCCACGAATTTGTAGGATGGCTCATTTACGAACTAACCAACGTGCATCAAATACCGTGTTGAAATAATCTGAATAGTTAGAGTAATTTTCATACTGATGTTCTGCGAAACATTTCCATGGGAGTTGATGAGATTTTATATGACGATACCAGCTATGTTTACACGTGGATCCACTCATCTTTCATTAGAAAGTAATGATGAAAAATTGACGCTTAATGTTTGTCGAACGCGTTTCACGCTCTTTGGAGGATGTTGGTTACTTGCAAAATAACAGCTTCGATGCTGAAATAAACAAATTCAGAATATTGAAATATATGTGAATCTAGCAATATGCTATAGTGTAGTGGAATTCTGTAAAAATTATGGTTTGCGGAAAACGTAGTCCATTATTTACTGTAGTCTTCAATATCTCGTAAAGTATCGATAAAACAATTTCAGATTTAGGCTCCTTGTCAAGGTAACATTTTACACTGAAAAAATTAGCTGGCTGTTTTTTGTTTTATCCATTCACTTGTGAGCTACAGGGTGTTAAAAATGGTCAACGAAGATGAATTGCGGTACATTTTACAGTTTCTTTTTCGATAAAGACGAAAATGCAAGCAAGGCGGCTGAAATTCTGAATGGTGTTTATTATTCCGATACTGTTACAGCTAATTAAGTGCAATTTCGGTTTCGTCCATTACGTTCAGGTATGTTTTATGCTAAAGATGCACCTCGAACAGGCAGATCCTTCGTCGAAAATCTCGTTAAAATCACAGAAATAAGCGAAATTGACCGGCATGTTACTAGTAGTCGCATAGCCCAGGAACTAAGGACCGACCATAAAACAGTTTTAAATCATTTGCGTAAAGCTAGATTCAAAGAGAAGCTCGAAGTTTGGGTGCCACACCAATAACACCAAAAAATATGATGGTTGGAATTTCCATCTGTGAAGCCTTGGCCAAACGGAACGAAATCGACCCAGTGAAGAATTTTGCAGTGGAATATGTTTGAAATGAATGAAACGCACTTTTGAGATCTGTTGAACAACCATGGAAAGTTACAACTATATAATTATTTTTATACGTTAAAACCTCTCATAGTACAAAGACGGTTGATGTCATGGAATATCATGTGACAATAACAGTGTCGCCAATATTAATTGTTGAGACACTAACAACACCACTATCTCAAAAAATTAGGACACTTTTCTCCTAACTGATCAAAATATAAATGCTAAATACTCTCAGTAAACTCTTGGTCAATATGTTAGCTAGCATTTCGTTAGTCTCTTAATATTTAGAAGGTGACAAAAAAAACCTCGGGCAAACTTTTTTCATTTTACTTTATTGAACAGAAGAAATTAAACAAAACATCAACGAATAATAATAACATAAACATTTGGTAATGATATATTTGAGCGGTTTCGAAGTGGCTTCCTTTGGCGGCGATACATAGCTTCCGACGCTTCTTGAAATTTTCAGCAATGGGCCGCAGCTCTTCGGGCGTAAATCGGTCCCAATCCCGACGCAGGGATTACTTCAGCGACTCCAAACTTTTGTAGTGTTTAGCACACGCCCTGAGCTCCAAAATCGACCACACGCTATAGTATTGGGTTAAGATCCGGCGAGTACGGCGACCATTCTGCAGATGTGATGAAACCCAGAAAATGGTTCTTACATCATTCTTGCGTCATTTTCGCTTTATGAGCCGGAGCGGAGTCCTATTGAAAGGACCAATGCGTGTCGCCGAAGTGCTGCTGGCCTCACGGAATTACTACGGCCTCGATAATGTCGTAGCGGTAGACTTCTTGATTGATTTTGTACCCTTGATCCCCGAAAACCAAGGGTGTCTTGCAGCTGGCGCAAATTCCGCCCCAAACTATGACGAATTGCGGATTTTGACGATGTTCGACGATGGCTGACGTATCGGAAGCTTCTGCGGGCCAGATTCTGTCGTTTTGGTGGTTGTGGTATTGTCTACGGTGAAAAGCTTTTCGTCTGTGAAGAGAATATGCTCCCATTGCTGACTGGCGGCGGGACGAAGGAGTTGGCGGCACGCGCTTGTTTTCATCCGTGAGGAGTTGAACTTTCTGGAGCTTGTATGGCTTGACGTTGAGCTCTATTTAGAAAATTTGAAGAACGGATTCACGGTTGATACCGGTCTCACGGGCTATTTTCCTCATGGAGACCCTCGGATTTCGATTGACTAGCTTCTTGACGATTGCTAGGCGTATTGACAGTGCGTTTTCTCCCACTACCTGGACAACGACCATCATGGCCAAGCTCTTTGAAACGGTAAATTGCATCGGACATGGTTTGTCGGGGCACACTGAGCAAACGAACAATTTCGCATTGACGCTTACCTTGACGAAGCAGCTCCAAAACTGCACTATGTTTGTTTGACGTTCTAAGAGTCTTCAAAATAAAGTAATATCAAACTGAAAATTCTCAGTACATGACAGTGTAGAGAATCTGATAAAATAAAAATTATTTAGCTGCGCTAAAATTTTTTTATTTCAGAACAGAATAAAATTTGTCCGATGTTTTTCCTGTTACCTTTTATTTGCAGACCAATATTAAAATATGAACATCTACTACATAACAACTGTAGAACACCTACCTTTAATAATATCGGACTAGCAGAACGCAGTGGTTTGCGGACTTTGAGTAAGATGCGTCATCCAGCAAATCCACTGCACAACCCACATAACCTTCTCTATGAAAAAATTAAGAAAGACCCGATTGTGAGTAGACTTCAAACCTTAGGAAAGAAATTTGTAAGCATACCACACAACCGCCAAGTCCTTCAACCCGATGTTCTACAGAATCTGAATCAAGAACAGAACACGTGAATTCTACCAGGTTGTCGTATTGGCATGATGAGCATAGCTCTTTCACCAAGTGACTACTCAACAGTCTCCACAGTCCACCCCTAGAGGTAGAAAATGTGATAAGGATTACGCCATACCATCGCACGAAGCTAGAACTCGTCCGAAGAAATGAACCCACCAGCCTCCAGTTTGGGCCCCGACTCAAAAGCCAGAACCATCTGACTGGTATCAGCGAAGCACTGTTCAACCTCTACTGGCTCTGCAGGTCAGTACCCGAGTTGGTTTGTGACGCAACACACCCGCCGGAACGAATTCTTATCCAAGCACCCGAAAGCAGTCCCATGAACCAAGATAATCTCAAGATTGATGACTGACAGCTATTGATCCTGGTACGAGCACCGTCTAACGGCCTTTTCGTCCTGATCCACCGAATACATGTGAAGTCATTTGATTGATCCTGGCGTCAAGCACTAACGGCTAAGCCATTTCGTCGAGATCCACAAACCCTAAATAGTTACGCATTGATCCGGGTCCAGGACAAGCCGGTCGAACCGTTAAGTCCTGTTAAACCCCTAGTCATTTCATGAGAATATCCCAAACATGGGGGTCTTCGAACAGATAAATGAAACCTCTAATAGAATAAAAATTATTCGGATCCGCTTAAATACTTAAATAACTTACTTAATCCTGTAATATAAATGACACTCTCTAACCAAATGGTACTTTACATCCATATGCTGAGACAGTGAAACACTGGATTTGTGGTGAATTTATGAATTTTTTGATTATTATTGTATATTGGAAAATAATTATTATAATTTATCAATTTATTTACAAGATTCTTTAAATGAATCCCTTCAGAATATAATTTTCCATCATTATTATACACCCTTGAATGATTTTATGATTACCATTATTTCATAAAAAACACAACTTAAAATGCTTAATGTCTCTTATATCTTAGGATTCTTTCAGCACAAAGCCAATGATTCTGTGAAAAACAATCATTAAACGGGCTCGAATAATTAACAGCAAATAATATATCTGGTAACTGGTGATAGGAAATGGGTCACATACCTCTACCTACTAGTGATTGACCAGAAACGGTCAGAATTGACCAACAGAAGGGATGTTGTGATCCTTCAGGACAAGTGATTCGCTAGAAATTCCGAAAGCTTTATTCGAAAGTTTTATTGCATCTACCATTTAGTCTGGACCTTTTTTATAATAAATATACAATGAGAACATATACATGTTGTGAATTTTAAATGAAACGGTTACAGAGTCCAAAGACAGAGGACAAAGTGACATTGACATATTTACTGATTAGAAAAATGCAATCAAAATTGGTGCCTTAGTAGAGTCATCTTGTTATATTTCCGCTCAATATATAAGTATACATAAACTTTAAAAAAGCTTATGATTCGGTAGCGCAATGGTTACTTATTGCTAAACTAAGGGCACTTGAAGTTGGTTCATCGCTTATAGACTGGATAGAAGATCATATCATCGAAATAAGTTTAAGGCTTCTCTATTGTGGTGCCTTATCCGAAGAATTTATGATGGAATCAGGTATTCTCCAGGGATCGCCTTTATCATCATTTTTATTCCTAGTACTTATCAACGACATAGGAAATGCAATCAGGTTCGGTATGTTCCTACTGTTCGTAGATGACCTAAAAATCTTTAGGCCAATAACATCGCCGATGATTGTAGGCTTCTTCAGTTAGATCTCAATGAATTGGTGCTTGAAAAATGAAATGAACTTCAATAAACATAAATGCCAAGTAATAAAGTTTGGGAGACGAAAAACACACTACACATTTGAATATCATTTAAACCAGCAGATCTTGTGTGACACAAGCGTTATTAAAGACTTTACTTTGACAAAAAACTGAATTTTATCACCCACATACAATATATAACTAATAGGGCTTTCAAAATGCTAGGATTTATTGAAAGATCAATGAGAAATTTCAATAGCATAGAGGCAATGAAAGCAGTATACTGCACAAATGTTAGAAGTATACTGGAATATTCATCCGTTGTTTGGTCTCCATCATGCCATAAACAAAGTATTAAACGTGTTCAAAGAAACATTTTGAAGTGGGCGACTTTTAAATTAAGACTTTTATTAACATCAGAAAATTATAATCAAGAACAAATCGATCTGAGGACGTTAGAATTAAGAAGGAAAAACTTCGACATTATGATTATTTACAAATTGATCAATAACTTCACCGAAAGTAAGTATCTATTAAGCAGAATAAGTCTTAATTGCAGGCCTGAACTGTTAAGATCTAGAGAGGTTTTCCACATAAGTTTTGCACCATTTAATTATAGTTTAAACGGTTCTCCATTCAGAACACAACGGTTAGCAAATAACTGCCAGGTTCACATCTTCTCAACTTCGATATTTGCTCTAAAAAGACTCTTTCCATCGCAAGTTTTGACTGGTTAGGAACACGCTCGTTTAAACAAAGGCTTATGTATGAGTATTGTATAGCCTATTGTCATATTTGGGGAATTTGACGATGTTCAGAACATTTTAGTATATAAATAATGTTTTAAATAGTATTCAAATAAGGTTATTCTGATTTGCACAATTTTACTGTTATGTTTACAACAATTTTGAATAACTAAGCTTGTTTCCGAAATCCGTTGCTATTTATATTACAGTAAGTACAATACATTTTTATTGAGCACTAAAACCCAAAAAAGGATCTCTGTAAATTCCAGCTTATCTGAATGTATTCAACAGAGGTGAGTTATTTAAATCTAATTGTTGGCTTAGTAATATTCCAATTTTATTTTGTTTATTTATCTCTAGAGATTCTAACAGACTGAAGGCATAACTTTCACTTTCTATATGTAGAATTTTGAAATTACGGTTGAAAGTATGTCCTGTTTCTAACAAATGGTTAGAATGTGTGTGTACTTTTATTATTGAGGAAAGTCTTCAAGTGTTTACAAATTCTATGTGGGAATCTTCTTCCTATGTAAACTTTAAGTCAATCACCGCAGGTTAGCTTATAAACCCCTGATTTATCACCTGTATGTGTACCTACAGTCTTAATTATTGAGTTACTCAAGTTTGAAAAGGTTTTAAATGAAGTTCTCAAATCATATTTATTTTGAGGTATTTTGAGAAACACTTTTAGTGTATTTTAAGGAAATGTATTCAAAATTTTCTTTTATATTCGGATATGCCATATTTAAAGCTATTTTATCATATTTATTCATCAACAATTTGTCTATCAACGTACGATCATAGTCATTATTAATAGGTATTTGTTCGATTATGTTAAGTTCTTAAATAAATTTTCCTCGATTCATGAGAATATTAACTAATCTATGGATCATACAATTAAAGGCTGATAATTTTTGATTTGAAGAATGGTTTGATTTATTGTGTCTAATAGAATCCGTATTTGTTAGTTTGCGAAATAAAATAATAAAGAATAATCCCACAATTTATTAATCAACAACAATTGTGGAGATATCTCAATACTTATTTAATTTAATTAGATAAGCAGAAAACTATTTCAATAATCATATGCCTATTTTGAGGCCAAATATATATCGTATTTCAAGGAAAGTTTCGGTGGTTTAGAGAAGCGCTAGGATAATTGAATAGACCTTCAAGAATACTATGTTGGTATTTATAATCAAGTTTGATCGAAAAAGTTGTATTTTATTCACTGAAATGGAAACTTGTATAGTTTTCAATGTTGTAGCTTGGCTTGGAACATAATTTAAACCTACCTGAGTATGCTACTGTGATAGCGAAACAATTGTTGTATTAAATAACAATAAAATCAGAATAACCTTATTTAATATTACATAATATATAAAATTGGCTTGGCGCGCAAAGCTTAGCTTGATGTCATTCTTTCTCAAGATGATCAAGCTTTCAATTCGTCATTACTCAAAGCATTCTCAGTTCGCCAGTACAATAACACCATTACTATTCGTCAGTGTCAGTAAATAGTTCGTCAGTTCCATATACATTTGATATTATACTGTAGTTCTTCCTATATTTTCTCTGAAGAGCATTAAGGAGCTTCAGTGCCGCTTGTACGAACCAAGAGATCATTTTTATTCTGGTTAGGCTTTGTTTCTGTGTCCTAACGCCACCTTAGGTACAGCAGACAACAGTTCTTCTGATTGTGAAGCAAAATAGGTCAAATCAAAACCACGAAAATGCATATTGAAGAGAAATAAACCATTTATACTGGATACTGGATTTTTACACATCAGCGTGCTCAGTGACCTTCCAACTGATTAATTTATTAGATTGATTTCGAATAATCAATCTTATTATTAGATATTGCCTTCTTGAAAATTATTTATTTTGATGTTTTATTCAAACTTAAATCAATTATTCACTACGTACAGTGAACATATAATCTAAGCCATAGCCCATTACTGGATGAAATCCTCATATGTTCCCTGGAAACGAAATTTCTAAATTTCACACATGCGAGGCAATATTTTGGTATAAATACGCACAGGAAATATTGGTTGGCTTTTGTAGAAGTAGAAAACTAAAGTATATTAATGGTTCACACCATAAGGTCAAATTTACTATGGAATCAAAGTGTTTCGAGACAGAACTTTAATAAAGAATAAGAATGAAATTTTCTTCGATAATGTTAGAAAACTCACGATAGATACTGTAGCGAACAACTTCTTCGTTCCTCGTCCAGAAACCTACCTTGCTCTGTCGCAGATTGACCAGCGTATCAATAGAGGACCCGACCAGTCTAAAGATTCATGACTAACCGTCCCCGCCGAGTTCAAATAGAGTAAGCCATAACGTTTGACGACCACCGTTCCAAGCGGAACACATGGTCACTGGCGTCACGGGCAGAGCTGCGCATCACGCCTGTCTGATGAGTTTCAGATGCGCAGACTCGGAAACGAAACGCCGTCTCCCGAATAAAAAGGTGAAGCTCTCTTGCAACGCCACATTCCATTCGAGAGCTTCAATACAATCATAACTCTTTAAACAAGCAAAACTTCAATAAACTTCCTACATATAATTACGTATAATGATTCACAAAGCATTTTCTATTCCCCTAAATAATATTTCGCTAAATAGGGAACTAAATATAATCAAACAAATAGTTGAATATAATCATTTAAAAACAATAAAAATGAGTTCTCCCAAAACAGCAGAGAAAACAACTCACTTCAAAACAAATTAATCCCACTTTCAAACAAAGGACAACTTTCACAAAAAAAGGCTCCAAAATCACGAAACTACAATACAAATATCACACTGTAATATAAAATTTGCAATCTATTTTTGATGCTAAAAAAACAACCGACTTGTTTGCATATTTGAAAGAGAAACCAGAAGAAATTTCACAAAAAGGTTCAAAGAAAATCGAGCATTATTTAAGCATCGGAAAGATAACTCTAATTTTGAGGAATATTTTTTCGAATTGAGTCATGATTTCCATGATAACATAATCTCTAAATACTATATTTAGAATTCAAAGGCAGCAAATTTCGACATCTTAGAATAAATAGAGGTTTTTAAATATTGAAATATTGTCACGATCTGCAGTAAAACTATTAAACGAGGAGACGGATATATAGACACCTTTGAAATATAAATTAATTTACCCCAGTTTCAAATTCTAATGAGACTACCAAACTTACTGTATCCTCTGTAATAAAAAAAGGACTATTTCTTATTTACTACTCTGTCAAGAAAGTACCGGGAATTTTCAATTAAAACAACATTTTTACATTTAATCGTCAAAATTTATTGGGTCGCCTTCAAAATAGGCTCCATTTGCTCCAATACATCTATGCCAACGGCACTTCCAATTATCGAAACATTTTTTATGGGCGCTTTCCGGGATGGACTTTAGCTCTCGCGCCGAATTTTGTTTTATGGCTTCAATCGACTCAAAACGGGTGCCACGAAGGGGCAATTTTAGTTTTGGGAAGAGGAAAAAGTCGCAGGGAGCCAAATCCGGCGAATACGGTGGTTGCTGAAGCACGTTTGTTGAGTTTTTGGCGAGAAAGTCCGTCACAATCGTAGCTCGGTGAGAAGGCGCGTTATCGTCATGCAAAATCCATGAGTTGTTCGCCCACAAATTTGGCCGCTTCTTACGGATACGCTCACGCAAACGTTTTATAACGCCTAGGTAATACTCCTTGTTTACCGCCTGACCCTCTGGAACGAATTCGTAGTGCACCACGCCACGGATATCGAAGAAAACAATGAGCATCACCTTCATTTTCGAGCGGCTTTGGCGTGGTTTTTTCGGTTTCGGCTCATTTTTTGACACCCATTCCGATGATTGCTGGCTTGTTTGCATATCGTACTCGTAGACCCAGGTCTCATCACCAGTTATAATGCGTTCCATGAATGTAGAATCGGAATTACAGCGATCTAGCATGTCTGAAACAACCTGTTCGCGATGACGTTTTTGAAGAAAATTCAGGTCTTTCGGTACGAGTCGTGCGGTCACCTTTCTCATGCACAAAATATCAATCAAAATCGTACGTGCGGACTCGTGGGATATCTTAAGATCATGTGCTATCTCTCTCAAGCTGGTACGACGGTTTTCCAGCACCCTTTCCTTAATTTTATCGACGTTATCTTCGATCGAAGCCGTCGATGGGCGACCACTTCACGACCGTCCTTGAAGGCTCTGTACCACTGATATGCACGAGTTTTCGATAGAGCATTATCACTAGAGGCCTTTTGCGACATTTTCAATGCATCGGCACACGGAAATTCATTTGCAACACAAAACTTTAAACAAATTCTTTGCTCAACGTAATCACCCATAGTAAAAATCGGCACGCACTCTGACATCGACTGACTTAATCAGCTGTTGCAAACACACTAGTTGACAGATCCCGCTCAAGCTTGGCATAGTAATTAAGGACAGTGGTACCAACCTAGGAAAAAAAAATTTTACCTGCCTCATTGCCCCGCCAGATTTAAATCGATAATTCCCGGTACTTTCTTGACAGAATGTATTACAATTTAGAACTAAATTACCACAAAGTAAAGTAACTATTTCATCCACTATATTCCGAAATTTTTGCCTGAATTATTTTTTGTGAAATATTGTGTTCTGTTAAGTTACGCTTTTCCTCTGAACACATCAGGTATACAAAATCTTGAAACAGTTGCTCTTACTTGTGGAAATGACTACGTTATTCCATAAAAGTTCAACGAGAAGAAGGAATGCCGTTGAAACTTTGAATTAATGAAAGCAAAATCCACCCGAAGTCGACGGACTGTTGAACGTGCAAGGAAAAAGGATAACGTCGGACAGGGTAATTTAGACGCACGTTTCTTTGCTGATAATTATCAAACCATGAATAATAAATTGCACTCGTTCCATGCAACCGCGGAAAGATCTGAAGTGGTCGTCTGCTGGTAAACAGAATTTTCCTGCATGCGAGCTGCTCTATATAACCATTCACGGTCCAGGAATACGCATTCAGGTTTTTTTTAAATGTTCTTTTTCATATCAGAATAAGAGCCAGAAGAGCTCGAAATGAATGCATTTATTCTACTTACTGAGCTCTTATGCAAACTGGCTTAGAGATTCCATAAAATGTTTGTTGAAAATTTTTATTAAATTCTAATACTATTCCAAAATAATTTTATGCCGAAAATTGTATGGTGGGGGTTATATTTCCGCAATTTGAAAAGCAGAAAAAAATCGGTGCACACCCGGAGCCAGGGCAGTGCCTAAGTCGAATCGAGCTGGAAGCACAGGCGTTTCCTTTTCTCGAAACGACTCTAGACGTTTTCAACCACCCGCCACTTTGTTATAGACAAAACTAGAACTGATTCAACTGTTACTAAAATCATTAATTCACATCAATTTTCAATATTTCATAAACCAGCATATACAGATGATATGTTATACAATCAATCAAATCATCCTATCAACGGAAAATTATCAGCATCTAATTGTATGATCCACAAATTGGTTAACATACTCATGAATCGAGAAATTTAAATTTTAGAGCTCAACATCATTGAACAAATAACTGTTAATAATGACTGCGATCCTACACTGATAGGTAAGTTGTTGATAACTAAAAATAATAAAATAGCTTCAAATATAGTATATCCGAATACAAATGGAAATTTTGAATATACTACCTTAAAATATACTGAAAGTATTTCTGAGAGAAGAGCTAAATATCCCAAAAATGTAAGAAGAAATTTAAGAACTTCATTCAAACCTCAGTAAATTCATAAAAAATCATGAAGACATTACAAAAAAAGATGATAAATCGGGAGTTTATGAGTTAACCTGCGGTGATTGCCAAAAAGATTACTTAGGACAGAAGGAAGAACCTTCCAACGGAGAATTGAAGAACATCTGAAAAGTTTCATCAATAACAAAGGTAAATCCACATTTTCGAACCATTTGTTAGGAACATGAAAAAATTTCAACCATACTTTTAAAATTTTACGTACAGAAAGTGAAAAATATGCCTTAATCCTCTATGTGTACTAGAAATAAATGAATACAATAAAACCGAAAAATAAGACGTTAATAACTCTCCACCGTTAAATACTTTCAGATGAACTGGAATTCCTAGAGTACACCTATTTTTAGTTTTAGTCCTCAAAAGAAATTTGTATCTTCTCTAATTGAATAAAAGTCGATTTCGGAAACAAATTTAATCATACAAAATGTAAGACATATCAGTTACCCGATGATGCTACTGTGTTAGAGAAACGATCGCTGTATCATAATAAAATATGTGAAAATCAGAATAACCCTATTTATTATCATTTTAAATGGATTTTCATCAATAAAATACATTAAAGTGAACAAATACTTGGCTTAAGTTTAACAAAAGTTTAATTTATGTTGTTGCCATATATGTTTCAGGATTCAACCCATTTGAAAATCTGTTTTGAAAATATATAATATGAATTAAACTTTTGTGAAATTTAAGCCAAGTGTATTTGTTTACCTTATTAATATCCAAAACATTTCATCAAGTTGTTTGCGCGAAATCAATATAGATATTCAATAAAAGACCTATTCAATTAAATATTAAAGCTGGAACCTTTAATTTTCAGGTACCAGGAGACATAACAACTTAATGTAGCATCTGCTCACTTTATTAGACTAACTCTAAAAAACACTATCTTCCGTATTTAGCGGTGCATAAATAGTTGATTATGACCCTTAAGGGAATAAAAATATTGATGTCTCACTAGAGTTTATAGTTCCATAGATAAATTTATTTAGTTAAGTTCGTTAGTCAGTTAGTAATGCAGAATTTTCGTTAAAATGACAGAAAAGGAACATTATGTGGACAATTTTGATGCTGCAGCTGGTTAGGTTTTTGTAATGAATTTCATTAGAAGTTTTTCTGGTCCAAATTTGATATTTTCCATTAAAGTAATTACAAGGTTAGTATTCATGTTATTCGTTATTTTTTTTTCTTTAGAAAATAAAAATCGTTTCTTAAGCCTTTCAATAATATTTTTTTAATGGGGAGGTGTGAAGATGATTGATGAACTAACTACGCTTAATAATTGAATTCAATGAAACGCAAAATTCCAACTGAATATTTTTACTTGAAAAAATAGTGCGTCAGTGTACAGAAGCAAATTGCGAAATGAAATTATTAAGTACTCTATCAGTATTTAATTGTTCATCAATCCAATGTAATTTTCAATTTATGAAACTTTAGGTTCGTTAGAATCATACTGATTATCTTTATTTTCATGTCAATAGTCAGGAAGATACATAATGATTTATTTCAAATGCTTCACTTCAGTCCCATATCTGTCAACATATGAATCTGTCGAATCGTTTCAAATCGTATGTAGCTTCTTCAAGAAATAATCACAGAAGTAAAATTTTTGTTGGAAATAGACTGTTGAGCGAGTGACCAAAATGTTCTAATTTCACGTCAGTGTTTTTCACCATTTGTGAATGTGAACATAAGAGTTGAAGGATTTTTTTGAATTGACTAGAACTCTATGGTTGTCTTTCTTTTTCTCGGAAGCCCTTAAAGGAAACACAATTTCAGATCATAATGAAAATATTGTTGATATTATTTCTCCAGTAATCCATAAGTTTCAATAGAATCCTTAGAAAAAATTTTCATCCTTCGGAAGCAGCTTTCTTGAAATTTTGTTCATGACAGATTATTTTGAATCTATAAAATGTACAAGATATCCATTAGTCAGAACTTAATAATAGTTTCATGTTCTACTACAAAATTCTGGTGTCAGTTTTGAATGAGATTTCTTAAAAAAATTGATTGAAATTATTGGCAAATTCTGGTCAATTTATTTATCATGTGGTACATATGCTCCAAGTAACGAAAACCGATTGAGAAATGAACAGCTGCAACCCAAAAAACAGTCTACCAATGCGATGTGCTGCGGGAATTGAAACATTAAAGAAGGGAATTGGTATCGGCTGTTTTTTTTAGAATGATAGAACTTTCGATAGGAATAACTGTGATTTGACAGAAGGTAGAAGCCTTGTTGTTTTGACTTCTGTTCAGTAAGCATTGATAAATTATCCTGGAAAAACTCATGGCAAAAATTGTTGAAATTTATTTTCAAAATCAGTGTTATATTCGCCAAACTTATAGAGCACTTCGTTAAATTTATGGCTTACATAATCGTCCATCCAGTCAGCTTATTCGTCGAACTATAGATATATCTCGGACATTTTCTCTACTCGATGCAACAAGAACAAGACAAAGAACTATACGTACAGAAGAAAACATCGCTGCTGTAACTCATAATGTTAATGATGATCCAGATTTGTCTATTCGTCGACGTTCACAACAAATTGGACCCTGTGCATCCACCACATGTAAAATTTTGTGTGAAGATCTTGGTCTACACCCATACAAGATCCAACTGGTTGAAGAACTAAAGCCACTCGACAATAATAAGCACAATAATAGTTTGTTTGCTGATTGGGCCCTAGAACAGCTTGAAGTTTATCCACTTTTTTATCGTAAAATTGTGTTTAGTGATGAAGCTCAATTCTGGTTGAACGGCTATGTAAACAAGCAAAATTGCCGTATATGGAGTGAAAACGATCCTCAAGAAGTTTTGCAGATTCCATTGCATCCTGAAAAATGAAGGATGGTGTTCTTTACACGCTGGAGGAATCATCGGTCCATATATCTTTAAAAACGATGCTGGAGCTAATGTTACAGTGAATGGTGCTCGTTACAGATCAATGATTATTTGTTTCGAAATTTGAATGGTATTGACCCAGAAGTATTTTGGTTACAACAAGATAGTGCTACACCTCATGTTGCTACCGTAACAATTGATTTATGAAAAGAAAGATTTGGCGATAACATTATTTCGAGGAATGGTCCAATTAATTACCTCCAAGATCATGCGACATAACTCCACTGGATTATTTTCTTTAGGTTATGTCAAGTTATTGGTTCATGGTGATAAACCAGAAACAGATGTTCTGGAAGTCAACATAACTCCTGATATTGATGAAATAAGGCCTGAATTACTCGAAAAAGTGGTCAAAATTGGTTTGGTCGACTGCGGTTCCTCAGAGCTAGTCGTGGTGGACATATGCCGGAAATTATTTTTAAAACAAAAATGTCATAAACCTATCTTTCAAATAAAAAAACAATTTCGCTCAATATTAATTTAAATGTGTTTTATTTCATTTTAAAGTTCTATCACTCTAAATAAAAAACACCCGATACATAGAAGAATGAAAAATATTTAGTACATTAACTGGATCATTTCTTCAAAACCTCTACAATTTCAATCTGAAGATAACCTCTTGAAAACTTCCTAAAATTGGACTTTATGAAATACCTATCTCAGTTTATTTTTCTGTAGACATATAGAATTTTCACTACATATCGACGACAGTTAATGTAAATGTGAAATATTGAACACGATCATCCAGCAAAAATGATCCCAGACAATCTGTTTCGAATGGATATGCATAAACAGAAAATTCCATAATGTATTTTTTATTTCCTCTAGTGAAAAAAAATTACAGCACATTCTCCAGAAAAGGCACTTGAAATTCTTACCAATATTCTTACCATTCGTATAATTTAATTTTACAAGAGATTTTTCAGATTTGTACATATGTACATATGTTATGATATTTTTCTATATGTCTATAAAACGAAGCAGTGTTTCTGAGACATTCTATTTAATTTTAATCTAATAAGTGTTTAAGAGATTTTCTATATTAATTTTATAGAAGTTAAGAAGAATTGCTCCAGTTAATGTGTGAAATATTTTCAAAACCTGTTTAGGTAATTTTCAAGTTATTTAATATTTAATTTAATCAGTCTTTACTTGATGAAAATCCATATTAAATAATAACCAAATAAGGTTATTCTGATTTTCACAAATTTTTATTGTTATTTAATACAACAATTGTTTCGCTATCACAGTAGCATCAACAGGTAGGTTTACATTTAGAATAACTAAGCTTGTTTTAATTTTTTATTGAGCACTTAAAGCCAAAAAAGTTCTCTTTAAAGCTTTCCAGCTTAGTTGAATATATTTAGCAGGGGTAAGTTATTTAAATCTAATTGCTGTATGTATAATAATATTTTAATTTTATTGTGTTTATTTATTCTAAGGGACTCTAACAGGTTTAATTTTGAAATTCTACATATAAAAAGTAAAAGTTATGCTTCAAACCTGTTAGAGTCCCTTGACATAAATGAACACAATCAGATAAGCTGGAATTTACAGAGGTCTTTTTTGGGTATTAGTGCTCAATCAAAAATTTTTATACCTATTGTAATATAAATAGTAAAATGTGAACCTAGCTGTTGATGTTACTGTTTGCGAAACAATTGTTTTATTGAATAACAATAAAATTTTGTGGAAATCAGAATAATCTTATTTATTATTATTTAATTTTCAAGTTATATTCGTTTACAATAAGTAACGTCACTTCTGCTGAAAATTGCATTTTCGCCAGTGTCTTCTTAGGATTATGATATCTATAGAATTTAAAATATGGCTTGCATGTAATAGGAAAAAATTGTAACATTTTTCTTCAAATATAAAAGAAGCTGTTTCGTAAAAAAAGTATGCACTACTTTTTCTCTAGAGGGGTTGCTATGATTGTGTTGATTACTGAGGCGAAACCTTACGTCTTCCGTTGATGGAAAATCATTACGAAATGAAATTCTGTGAAATTTTCATCATATATCGCCGAATTTTCCGTTCAATGGAGAACAAAATAGAAGCAAAAATAATCACTGTAGTCTTTCTAGTATAGTAAGCGAAACTTGAGTGTCAGATACATGATATTATTCAAACCATCACTTGTCTGTGGCACTCCAAACAACTGAGGGGTATTCAACCGACATGAATGAATTTTTCAATGAATTGCACGGTTTTTCCACCTTGTTACTTCCAGCTAGAGTTTCAAACGATAGTTGTTGGGCTCCAAACGGGGGATTCGTTTTCAGTTTTAATTATCAAAGCATGGATAATGAATTGCACGCGTGCTCATAAAAACATGGACGAGAAAACCAACTGCATTGGACATGTGCGATGTACTCTAGCGTTGCATGGTATGTAGTAGAGTCCCCCGGCGATTTCAAGGTAAAGAAAGGGGAATTTATCTACCCTTATGTTGGAAACAACAGATGGAAGAGGAGCTCTTCGGGGTTTGTGTAGTCATGATGAAAAATTTATGGGAGGGTGTGCAATGACTGGGAAATTTAGTAGGTACATACATGTTCGTGAATAGTTTTTTCCACTCTGATAAGGAAAATGTGATGGAGTTATTGCATACTATTTTTCGTGAGTTTGTTTAACTTAAGTTATGAGTTAAATAAAAAGTGCAAATATTCAAAAGTGGGTATACCAATGTTGCAAGACTTTTTATTATTTCCTGAATCATTTTACACTATGGATTTCATGGTACATGGAATTAATTCTGATCAACTTAAACTGGCTGTAGAATTGAAAAGTAATGCATATTTTACAGCTTTCGAGTCTGTAATTTTTTTTTCCTAGAAATGTTGCAAGCAATATGCTCTCCATCATCGTTAAATTCGGTTACAGTTCGGTCAATTTACCGAGAAAGTAGCATAAATGCATAAATTCCCAATATGCTAAAAATTTGAATGCACGTTAGGGACACCAATTTAATGAAATTGTGGAAAGTCACCATCGATCCCATGCGTGCAAAAAATTTTATTTAAATTTACGTAAATGGGTTTTTTGGATTTTTCAGGGAAACGGTTAGTTTTATGGTGAAAATATGCGAAATAAAAATTGTACATCATGCAATTATCTATAAAAATATCGCTACACTTTTTTCATAACATTAACCATTTCTGAGAAAAAGTGATTTTAAAATTTACTTTTGCTTATCTTTGAATTATATTTTGTAGAGGTTGAACAGAATTACTCTGCTTAGTATTTAAAAGAAAAATGTGAAAAATCTCAGAATTATTTAACTGTTTCCCATCCCATGAGGAATCACCTTCATCAATTTTAACTACAAATATTATACTGGTAATATAGAAGACACGCGCTAGTGTGAACACAAGAACGAGCCGTTATTTTTGTTTGCACTTTCCTGGCTGACAGTTAAGCATTCACTGCTTTATTATTGAATTGTTCGTAGGCTTTCTATTTCCCTTTTGTTCATATCATATTGTTCGGTCCATTGAAAAACCACTTCTTATGCCTTCAGAACCTTTGCAATAGGAATCTTGCTCAGTTTCCACATCAGAATCGCTTCTTTCGGAATCAGTGAGGAAATTCGAATCACCATCAATATTAGTCAGACTCTGTTCGCTTCCAGCATATCTCTATTGCAATTTTCCACATCTTCACACGTGTACTGAGCCTAAGAATTGAAAAATATCTTAAGTAGTTACTTAGTATCTTAGTTTTCGAAGTTGATTTGCTAGAATATTTGATAATTATGAGTGTCACAAAGTTTTCTTAATTGACCGAATGAATTATGTACAGCAACTCGATAGTTTCCTCTACGATTGATTCCGATTTTTTACTCATCAATATTTCTCGGAGCTTCATAAGAAGAAGACTATCTTCATCAATGTCACTTTGGTCAAAAATTTTATTCCAACACGTTTTGACTGCCAGAGGATCTAATTTTTGCCATGCCCGGTGTAAATGTAAAGCAACATTCCTCAAGGTGAGGTTGTTGAGCCCATCTGCCATGTTGCGTCTTTGGTCCACCAGAAAACTGAAAACATTTTTTCCGTATTGCATTTTGATTCATTGGCTGAATTAAACTGATTGGGTCACATTAATAGGCAAAAACATCACAAATATTTTGCCACCTTCTGTTCTCAAATCTTCAGCTGATGGATGTGAGGGTGCATTATCTAGAAGAAGCATTGCCTTTCACGAAAGATTGGAACATTTCAGAAATTAGTTTACCTACAAAAAATTCTCATTTGCTCACATTTCATTTTTAATATTAACACTTACCACTAGTAAAAAGCATTCGAAGAACCATTTTTTGAAATATTCCTTTGTCATCCAAGCATTCTTTGTGTTTTTGTAGATACAGGGATTATGGACATTTTTTAATGCTATTGGAAATTTTTTGCTTTGCCAATAATCAACGGCGTGAGTTTGTGGGAACCTGATGCATTTGCACAACCCAAAAAGGTAATTCCCTCCTTTGATATTTTGACATTAGGTGAATTTTTTCAGAATTCATTACATAGGTCTGATCAGGCATAATTTTTCAATACACTTCAGTCTCATCAGCATTGTGTATCTGCCCGTGAATGAGTTGAAATTTCTTTATTAATGGAACCATTTCAATTTTGAATGGGCTAATATTATGAACCTGTAATGATAGTTTTTCTCCACAAAAGTTCAGAAATCTGGGACCATAAGGAACCTTGAACTTTTACAGCCATCCATCACTGGCGGTAAATTTTTCATTTCCACTTTTTAAGGTTTCATGAAGCTGAATAGCTTTATGCTTCATAATTTCTCCTGTTATAGGCTTATTTTATTCGCTCTGTTCGCTCTGTTTAAGGCTTCCTTCATTTTCGCATATTAAGTTTACCTCAAAGATTCGGTGATCACTGGATCAACAGATACTATTGTCAAATTGGACAAACGGATCAACGAATTTGGGTAATCTCACATCGATCGATTCATTCCATTTGTTGCGTGAATCATTTTGAGGTCCAATTTTATGTAATAATATTTAAATAAGGTCATTCTGATTTTCACAAATTTTTCTTGTTATGTTTTTACTTAACGAACAAATAGATTTAAATAACTCACCTCTGTTGAATATATTCAGATAAGCTGGAATTTGCAGAGACCCTTTTTTGGGTTTTAGTGCTCAATAAAAATTTATTGTACTTACTGTAATATAAATAGCAACGGATTTCGCAAACAAGCTTAGTTATTCAAAATGTGATCTTGCCTGATGATGCTACTGTGATAGCGAAACAATTGTTGTGAACATAACAATAAAAATTTGTGAAAATCAGAATAACCTTATTTAAATATTATTTAATATGGATTTTCACCAAGTAAGCATTGATACAATTCAATACCAATTTTATGTAATAATTCCATCACGATATTTTTATTGAAAGGAAAACGTATTTTGAAACTTATAATTCGGTGTCTTCAAATTTCATTTTAATCTTCTTCTGATGATGACGATGAACTTATCTTGAAAAGCATTTCACAATTATAGCACTTGAAAAAAGTAAACAATACACTTCAACTATTTAACGAAGAATAAGAAGATCTTGATTCACCAAAATCGACAAATCAATTTGATTTGTGGTTGGTTCAGCAGCGACGGATGTTGGTTTTTAGATCGTCAATAGTCTGAGGATTATCGGCAGAAACACGATCCTTCGCATAACCCCACAAAAAATATCACAAGATCTCAGTGGCCAATTCGCAGAAACGAGAATGAACGCGTCCTGAGAATTTGTTTTTGCAATAAAGTCAAAACGGCTCGTGTTGTGTGGCTTGTTGTACTATCTTGCTGGAATTACATCTCTTTCAATTCCATATCATTAATTTCAGGTCAAAAAAATCTGTGATCATTTGGCTATAAGCGATGAGAATTGACGGTTTGTGTGACACCGTCTTAATTTTTAAAAAAGCATGGACCAATCACTCCACAAGACCAAATTGCATACCTTTTTGTGGATGTAATGGTCTCTCAGCAGTTACATGAGGATTTTCACTGTCCCAGATGCGACAATTTTGCTGGGTTACATAACCACCCAGTGAAAAATGTGCTTCGTCACTGAAGAAAATTCTGTGCAAAAAATCGTCATCTAAAATTAATTGATAATTTTGGATCTTCTTCAACACTTTCACTTACAGTAGAAATATTTTCGCTCGATCGTGCATTTCGATGATGTATGGGCCTTCAGACATCAGTAACAGATGCAGCCTTTTCAAATTTTTCACTGTGTTACCAATTGTACGCTCAGATGGGATTATTTCGACCATAATCTGCCCGTTATGCACGAAACGTTCTTACTACAGAGTCATTGTTTATGTAGTAAGTTTTCACAATTCTCACACGTTCAGCAGTAGATAAGCGATTCTTATTGTTAAGAGGCTAACCGTAAACTAAACATATAAGGCTCGTATCACAGTTTTATTCATGATATGTCATTGAAATAGGCCTGTGAAATCCGGATCACGAATTGGATAACCCGTTATTTTAGTTTATTTGGCCGTTAAGAATGATACTTCAGTTTGTATGAACACAGTTTTCATCTCCTCTAGAGTGAATAACTCAAAAGTTTTTTGAGTTTCATTATACCGGTTGTAATGAACTGTTCAATAAACTGTATTATTATTATTATGAACTATAGGTATTTTCATAAACGCATACTCTTTTCGGCGTTGAAAATTGTGAAAAATATTTGGTTTCAAATTATAACGTAAGCGAAACTATGTACTTCCCCTAAAGCAAGCAAAAGATATCGACTCAAAACAAAAGTGTGCGTTCAATAGGACAATCCCAACAAAGAGGGAATGTACCAGTGCGCGTGTCTGCACTCAAGGACCGTGAAATATTTAAATTAGAAACTGTTATGTACACATCTCATGGTACTGATGGGGAGATTGAGCGTTATTATGATTTGCCACCGAGCGGGCTTTGTTCTTGTCTGGTGGACCTGCTAATAGTATTTGTGGCGAACGCTCGTTGATATTGTCTGATGTTTAGAATTGTACAACAGATATTCAGACAATACGGAGTTTCCGAGACAGCTCTGGTGGAATGGAAGAGCCCAGGAGTAGGAACTAATTCCTTCCTGAAGATGCGGTTTTAGATTATCGATATTCTGGGTTGTTTGGTCCAGATATTTCCGATCATCGACGTGTTTGAACACAGAAATCGGTCAGATTTGCCGACTGTAATTGCATTGTTTGGTAACTTGCTCATTCGAATTCGTCAAATTGTCGAAATATAATTGGATACGAAATACTGTATTAGCGTCGGTGTGGAAGGTTAACTGATCTGAACAATCCACCGCCTATTGCAATTTCCAATTTCCTCTGAGATCAGTGAAACTTAATTCTCATGATGGGTGTACTATTGGAAGTACAAATTAGTTCGGTCCGTTGGTAGGTATAAAAAACATCGAATGAGAGCCACACATCGATGAAAGCATCCAGTAATCTGTATCGCAAGTCTTACTCCCAAATAAGAATTGTTACATATCTGATAAAGTGATTTAAGCTTTAAAATATATATTTCGGTGGTACTGCAGAAATGGAACAGTAACTTGGCAAACGTGGGTATAAAATCTTCCGATGATGATGTAGTCATAGGTAGGGACAAGTTTCACTTGGAATATATAATGAGGAAACTCATGGAGGAATATCGAAACTGGGGATTGAAGGTTTAACTTTGAGAAGACGAAATATTTGTGTGTATAGGAAGGATAGAAAAATGTGATGATTTTAAGTACTTCAAATTCAATTTCAACAAGACAGGAATCGATAATAAAGAGATCGAAGAAAGGACAGTCCAGGCAAGAAGAACAATTGGTAGTTTGAACAGCATTTCATGGAACAATAATAATCAAAGGAAAAAGTTCAGTATTTATGAAGACATGATATAAAGGAGCCTTTTGTATTCTTCAGGGAGATGGACGCTTACAGAAAATTAAGGGTGGGCCAACAAGTTGTTTGTATTTTGAAGTAGTATAGTCCGTCTAGAAAGTATCCGGAAAAAACAAAGCTCAGTTGTAATTATTTAGTATATATTTTTAATTCTTGAATTAGAAAACTATAACACAATATTAAGTTCATTTACTTATACAACCTCCATTTAGCTGTAAGAACTTGACTAAACGTAGAGGTACATCCGAAACTAGATCACCCCCATAATTTTTGGCGATGGTAATTCAGGAGTGTGAAACTGTCTGAATTATATCATCTTTATTTCGTGGCGCTGCGCGTTCACCTTCAATATTCATTAGTCCCCCTATATTTTCAATGGGACTAATTCAAGACTAGTTGTCACTTGGTGTTCTTGCATCCAAGCTTGTAGTATAGGCCGAAGTATGGCATCTTGCATTATCCTGCTGAAAACGCCACCCCTATGGATATAAAGTATGCGTCGTTTCAAGAAATCGCTTAGAATGCCACAATACTTTTCACTATTAATGGTACCATCAACTATATAAAGAGGCGTAGCACCACGCTGAGATATTGCTCCTCAAATTATTATTTTGGTGCGGAATTTGGAAATTTGAACGGCAACAGTTTGTTTTGAGAGGATTTTTAAGCGATTTCCTCCTAGTTGGAACCAACTTTCATCAGATATAAAGACATTATTACAATTTTCTTCTTGAAAACGTTGATAAAAGTCTACCCTTCGTTTCTTTTGTAAAGCTGTCATTATAGGGATTTTTTTGATTTCCCTGATATGTAGCCTTGTCTTTTCAGTGACATCTGGACGTTTTTTCGACATATCATATCATATTTCGTTGATTTCCAAATCTGAAACACCAGGCGCGGATTGTGTCGTCCTCAGGTCAAAAAAGCGTTTGAATTTTTTCCTTTATTTTTACGCGGTCCATGCCCCAGATCCATGCCATTTTTTATCATCTTTATTCTCCCATATCATTTTTCCCAATTCAGTTAATTGCACTAATTTTTTAACGTTTCGAAAACCTTTTCTATGCAAATATTCCACCTGTTTTCTCTTTTCTACTTGCGACATTATTTCATAAATTGTATATCTGTTGACAATCAACAATATTGGACCAATACTGTTGCCAGGCAACTTTAGACATAGCCGACTATCAGCACAAGCTATTTTTTACATTACTTTTGTCTTAGAATGTTACAAAAAGAAAGTTATATTAAAATTATGAAATATAATAAATTCCGAATACTTTCCAGATGGACTATATTTATTTCGATTCTGACAACACTTCTGTTTTGAAAGAAAGTTAGTTTAATACGTGCCATTAACGAAATGGGTCAATGTACGCTTGAACAAAACTGGTAGATATTAAAAACTTGTTTTCAGAATTATGAATCTTCTATCCAAACTATTAGAAATTTACGTGGAAAATTCAATAGCAATAAAATGATCTCACGGAAATTGAAAAAACAAGCCGTTCACGTTCTCGTCTAGTGAGCACAGCTGAAAATCTTGCTGCGCTAGCACAGAATCATCATTAGGGATGAAGCTCATTTTCACTTCGGAGAACTATTTATTGTTAGGACTCATTAAGGACAAGTGTTACGCTGACTATTCAGAAATGATTGATGGCTTGAAATAGGAAATTGAAGTTGCAATTCATGAGATTGAGCCCCAAGCAATCGAAAATGTACTGAAAAATTTCCATTGATTGGGTGGAGAACTGTATCCACTGTATTGTTTTTATTCGTAAATTTCAAGGTTCGACCTTTCTAATAAACTTATAACTTCTAAAGAATATTCATTATTTTTTTATTTACAGCCGATCGAAATGGAAAGTGTTGATGGACCATCCTTCATATGAGACATTGATAGATCAACTATTTCGAATATGCACAATTTGAAAGTTCCAGTGACTGTCCAAATGTATCATTTTTTTTCAAATTTGGTTCAACGATAGCTTTCAAGTTCAAATTTTAACGAATGAGCCACAATATGGTGAAACAATTTTTGATTATAAACTAATAGATCTGAGCATATATTTTTTCGATATTTCAATCTAATAAAACTATGTCAATCGAATATAACCTAAACGTTATTAACATTCGTTCAGCGAGTCACTGTTTTTTCAATAATGAAATTCGATGTAACATACGATAAAATCCATGACGTGAAAAACTCTAATTTATAGACTCTCACTACAGCCTTTGCAGCGCCCCCTAATTTGTCTCTGTACCTTGACGTTGTGGGGCTGCTTGTCATGACTTATATCCTAGTTTCATTTTGGTGAAATGGAGGATTAAGTCTTGATGTCTAAAGCAGAGACTTCGCGCCGTCTCACTGGACTCGTGTGGTGGAAAATTCATCCGACTCGAGCCCTAGCTTCACCGCAAAGGTGAAATGAAGGGGTTAGTTGCGTTGTCTAACACAGTTACAAGGGTGTCTATTGCAGCACAGGGTTTACATCCTTGAAACTAGTATTTCTCTATCCTATTACAGTAAATCTCTGGATTTTTTTTCCGATGGCCGGGACCGTTATGTTTGATACTGCGTTACCTCGAGAGGGTGGAGACTCTCGGGAAGTATTCGTAAGACCTGGCCACCCAATTTGGCGTTGGACTCGAGGAGGCAGTGGTTGAAAGTCTCCATGCTAGACTAAAAGTGTATTCCGTCGATCTGGCGGCAGTAACTCATGATTCAGGATTTCTCGAAAAGTGCTTCGGGATTTAGCCTTGTCCTGAACTGAAATCGATTGCGAGACGTTTCCAGAGTTTTTGGATGTCGACGATACGGCTTAGACCATTGCTGCTTGAAGCCAGGATCATTTACAAAGGTTCGTGGGTCTTGACGTACGGGCCACATCGATTCTTGGGATTTTCCTGTTTCTTGAATCTGCGTTCGGGTGGGTGGAAGTAAGATGCCGTTTTGGCGTGCGATTTGCGTCCCAAACAACTAGGGTACTGGCAGTGCAGAGCCAGTAGTGGTTGGACAGAGCTTCGCTGCTACCAGTCACGATATAGGTTTTCGAACTGATGCCGAATCTGGAAGAGGGGTGGTTTCAATTCTTCGGAGTGGTTCTCGCTTTGCGCGATGATAGGGCGTACCCTTATCACACAACTTGCTCTAGGGTAGAATGTGAAGATTGCTGAGTAGTCACCTGGTGAAGGAGCCACGCTTATATGCCAGGTACTTAATCCGGTAGAATCTAGTGCCTTTGCAGCATGTGCGTGAGATTTTGCCCAATGGATTGTCAACGAGATTCAGATACTGATATTTAAATTCTAATATATCTAATATAATGATGCCATTTTTTGCTAGTGAGATTTTAAGATGATTATCCAACGTAAATTATGTGAACCATCCACTTTTTTCAACCGTAGCGTTGCAGAGGCATATCGGAGGTATTCTTTCGACGGAAGAAAGTCAGCCTGAATAAACACATGATGAACTTCATAAATATGATGAGCCGGACTGCATGAGGACCTAAAATGGTCAAGTTATTCAAATCCGAAACCCCTACAAGGTTTAAGCCACAGTATTGTACTCGTTTGAATAAGTATAATTTAATTCAGGATTATGGGGCAGCTAATATCGGCACAGAACTCGCACTTCTATATTTAATTAAAACACTCAATAAGAAAATTAAACATCAACTAAAGCGGAACGTTGATTGAATTATGAACTTATAATTTGATTTTGATTACAGCTGAAATTCGTGGAGAATTAATGTTTGTTCAATTCGTCACGATGAATTAAACGAATGGACTATTTTTTCTTGATATCATTTGTTACCATTTCGAAAGCGAGATCGAATGAGAGACTCAAAATTAATGATTCTTAATATTCAAAATTGTGAAAAATAATTGAAGAGTGAAGCGTGATATTATTCTGCTCATTAAAATATAGATTATTAGGAACATCAAGACTGTGTCTTATTAACTAAAATAAAATGGGACTATTTGTACCATTATTCGTTTATCACGGCAAATTTTCTGTTTTAATTATTTGAAACCAGTTGATCCAAGTTCTGGATGCAGCAGCTGCAGCCGTTTTCTGTTCTTCCCTTATTCTGTCTATAAATGCAGCCTCATCAGCAGCAGTCTGGAATCTACCATGACCAAATTTTGACGATGAATTTCAAGTTAATCTTTTCCAAAGCGTCACGATTGTTATCAAACAATGAAGATTTTCTCAAGCTGATAACACGTTTCTTGGTGCCTATGCAGCGACCCTTCAACATGATGAAATAATTATTTACTTCACCATAATGGGGAAGCCATCCACTGGAGTAACAGTTTTCTCTGTTAAATCGTATTGAGTAGAAGCATTGTTTTTTACAACCTTGCCATCTTTGGTGTGATACCGGTACCAATCCTGTAAATTTTTTTGCTTATTTCTGTAGGCTGGTGATAATCTTTTTGACCAGCTCTGGCAACAGTGAACGACAGTCTTGAAGGATGCCATGCACCAATACATGCCACCTTCCTAAGACCCTTGTGAGTTTTCCAAGGAAGTTTCTTGGTTTGCCATCTTGATGCAAGTCCTGTTAAACCTTTACCCTTGGTAACACCAATACAGTCAATCATTTCATCTTGAGCAAACACTTCAGAAACTCGAATCGGCTCTTCAAAATGTTTTCGTGCCCATTCAATTTTAGCGGTAATAGATCCACCATTCAATTGGATTTCCATGATGTCTGGTTTCTTATGACGTTTTTTCAAAAGCTTCAGCTGTGTGTGGACAATAATTCTGACAACTTTGCGATGAATTGATCTTTATAATAGAATAATTCGTATTGTTGTGGTCTACTAAAGAAGACACAACAGTTATCTGTGTTTGTAACGGATGAACTATTAAAAATTTGCATTTTTGATCGGCTATAAATAAAAAAATAATGAATATTTTTTTGAAGTTATGAATTTATTAGGAAGGTTGAACATTAATATTTGAGAAACAACATCATTCAGATGACCGCCAAGACTTGCTACAGAAACCCATATTATCAACCCAATTCTTCAGTAGATTGTCGATTCTTTTGGGCTCAGTCTTATGAATGGCATCTCCGATTTCGTATTTCAAGGCATCAATCGTTTCTGAATGGTCAGCGTACCACCTATCGTAAATGGGTCCTCACAATAAATAGCCCTCCGAAGTGAAAATGAGCTTCATCGCTAAAGATGATGATGAAATGCTAATATTCACCCATTCGACCATTGGCCCATTTAGCGATGTGGAAACGCATCCGATGGTCACGATTTTGAGCCACATTCTGGGCTACAGCGGCAATGTTTTCAGGTGTGCTGACTCGACGAGAACGTCAATGGATTATTCCATTAAATGGCGGTTCAATTTTCACAAACAAATCGATCCAGAAATTGCCGTGAGGGCATTTCATTTTCCACGTGAGATTTTAACAGCTTGAATAGAAGAATCACCATTTTTGGAAACAAGGTTTTAATATTTCACAGTTTTGCAGGAGCATTAAACGACCCAGTTCGTTCATGTCAAATATTTAACTAACTTTCTGTCAAAACACGAATGACAGAAGTGTTCCCAAACTCGAAACTACTACTTCAAAATGCAAACTCCACATTGCCCACTCTTTGGCATACAATTTTTCAGTATATATGTTTATGAATAGTAAAAGTTAAGCTCGTGTTAATTATAATTCCTGAGTGAAAAGCAAAGGAATTAGGTATACAAAAGTTTCAAATGAATAGACAAAAATATATATTGTATATATAATGCATATGTTTCAGGGTAAAACCTAATTCTATAAACTTTCTATTTATGATATTTGATTCCTATATAATGCATATGTTTTAGGAAATACTAATTCTATAATTTTTCTATTTATGATTCCTACTAAAAGAATCTTACCGTTCAACAAAAGAAGGACAAATTAACGGTTAGTACTGATTTTCTTTATTTTAATCGTCAAATTTAAATCTACCTTTAATTCCTTCTATCAGATGATTTCTGCTGTTTTTCACTTTTTTTCCGAAATTAATAATGGTGGAATATCATTTTACATACATCATCATCTCCGAGATGATGAAATTTCAGTCGACTGACACTTCCTTTCACACGTTCCATTGGCGTAGATTGTCTACATTGTTTCATAGAAATTCATACTGCATTCATTGTTGTAGTAATATCTGCGTCGTCAATTATTGATTCATTATTCCTTTTCTACTTTTAACTCTGTTGAAATAATTGTCATTGCTTCTAATTTACATTATACTCTTTTGGGTGTTTCAATCTTACATTCCAAAATAGTTTTATCCAAATGATATATATATATATATATATATATATATATTTTTTTTTTTTTTTCGGAAGGTAATTTCTTTTTTTTTGTTTGGAAAAATTAAAGATAATTTTCGTATAATGAATAAATATTTTATTGAATTATATATTGGCAATTCTGGTGCAACATATTTTGCCTTCTTTCTCGTAGTATTATGATTCCACACATAAAATGTTTGGTCTTTCCTGGCTCAAACCTGATCCAGGTGATTTTTGGCTTCTTCATTTGAAGTAAAGGATTTACCGTCCCAAAAAAAGAACGAAGTCCGTTCATGAAATATCGTACTTCATAAAATGTGTTATAGTGCACCAATGAAAAGATAAATAAAACTTGTCTTTGCTAAATGAATTCCAACTTGTTAATCTGATAGTGAAAATGGAAACTCTCATTCCCTATATATTTATAATATTTCAAATTTACAGTTAGAATAGTGACTTTTATTTACAATTTAGTACAGTTTTACAGTTAGCTTGAGGTCCGAGATTTAAGTAAGGACTTTGATGTTCTCCTGGAAAATTGTTTTCCAAGATGTCGGAATGATAGTGCTTTCTCCAAAATTAGTCCCTATTCTTCATATAATCAGCAGGTGTTCAGTTTCAAATTGTTCCAAATGACCAGTAGACCGTCCAGAACCAAGATGGTGCTGTATAAGAGACTCAAAATCTGGCACAAGGAAGATTGTCTGGTATCAAGATAATCCAAGCAAAAAAAGGCACTCCAGCAAGATTGTTCAGTTCTAAAATCATCCGGTACTAAGACGGTAAATTTCAAATTTTTAAGATAGTGCCTGCAACAGGTGATCTCATTCCCAGTGAGATTATATGGATTTTCACCAAGTAAGAACTGATTCAATTCAATATTTAATAAACATTAGATGAAATATCCAGAACACAGGAATAAGTGTACGTTTTTCGATCATGAGCATGAGAAGTGAAATTAAATGCATAATATCATATAAAGCAACATGTTAACCTGTGTAACCAGAGAATGAACTGAATCAAAAATAATAATTGCCATTCACAAAAGCAGGAATTTATCGGGATCTACGTATTACTTACCGCCCTCTGATCAGACGTCTTATAAGAAACAATAAAAATTCAATATTCCACGATTTTCATGGATTAGGTACGTTAATTCGATACAAATACTACTCTATGTGTTTCTTCGTGTGATCTCAGAATACGACAGAAAGAAATCTAGGAAATTCTACGCTTCTTGAAAACAATGCAACTCTACAGAGCATGCGAAAACAGCGTCGACTTTCATTGCGGAAACTCCAAACTTCCTAATGGTCTTAGTTTAATCACATTATTGGAGCGTTTTTTAGCGATTGAAATTCAAATCAACAGTGGAGCGTTTCTTAACGTTACACAGTATAACTTATCCAAGCTGTAATAGCTTTTGGTGAGTGACCAAACTTGTATAAGGTCTCGAATTATTTTGGTCGAACAGTACACCTTTTCTGTTAATTACTTCTGGCCTTTTCTGTTGAAGTGCATCATTCAGTTTGTCTAGCTGATGACAGTCGAATTCCGAATTAATTTTTGTTATCCGGTAAAAGCTAAAATAAAAACGATTTCCTTAAAATCCCACCAAACAGACAGCATCACCTTTTTTGATGGATATTGGCTTTCGACATGCTTTGAGTCGGTTCATCTTTTTTCTCCATGTTCTCTTGCGTTTGACATTGTTATATACAACACATATTTCGTCCTCAAATGATGCGCTTAAAAAATGGATCATTTTCGTGACATTTGAGAAGCGAATCATAGACGTCAAAGCGTCGACACAAATTTCTCTCCGTGAGAACATTGGAAACCCATATATCGGGCTTCGAGATCAAACCTAAACCTTTTAAGTGATCATAAACAGTTATTTCGACAAATTTAACCTCTCACTGATTTCATGTGTTGTTATTCGCCGATTTGCATCAACTACTGCCTTTATCGTGTCTTTATCAGCTTCAACCTGCCTTCTGGTACGTGGTGTATCTTCGACATCAAAATTGGCCCATCGAAATTTTGCAAACCAGTTCTGGCACTGGCGTACTGTCTACACATATTCTCCATACACATCGGTTAATTTATTTCTGGCTTGAACAGCATTTTTACCTTTTCTATAGTAAAAGAGTAAGTTATGGCGAAAATGCTCTAAATTTAAAAGGCACCAACCAAAAACTACTGTGTAGAATTGATAGAATTTTGTCACACTCTAACCTTGCTATGTCAGTTTTGCCAAAACATATAATGATTATGCTTATATATTGAAAATTTACTACAGAGAGATTTTTCGAATATTACAGATAATAGCTGGATTAATTCTTCGAAACCTCTACAGACTTATTCTGAAAAATCTCTTGAAAACTTTTTGGAATTAAATTGGAAAACATGCCTTAGAAAACACTTTTCAATTTATAGATATATAGATTATCCACATGAGCAGTAACCAACTGATGAAGAAAATATAAATTATTCACGAAAATTATCTAAATTCATCACCCAATACAAATTTGTTTCTAGTAGATGTTAGGAATAACAAAACACCAAAAAATGTTCCACGTAGAATTCCAAAAGGTCTTTTTCATTTCCCTCTATAAAAAATAGATAGCACATTCCTCAGAAAAATAATTTATAATTCTAACCTATCTTTTCATCAGTTTTGAGTTATTTGGACAGCATCCAAATCTATTTGGCCGAATTTTTGAAAAAAGTGAATTTTTCGAAATATTGAGGCAACATAGACAAACCAATTTCAATAAAAATCCACCATCTTGAGAACATGCTTGAAGAAAAAGCTGTTTTCCTATTTAAATTGGATAATTTTCCGAATATTAAATCACTTTTTAATTATTTAGTGTTGAAATTGAAAATCATGTGCACTATATTGATTAACAAAAAAAAAGTGAACAAATATAGTACGTATCTAATTGTAACTGTGCTTCATCGTAAATGATCATAGGAGTAGTTTGAACTTCATAAGACAGCTTACTGCAAAAACGGGTTCAATTATATGTTGACCATCCGCGATTTCTTATGCACACTCATTGATACACCTACTTACGCTTGGTTCTAATGAAAGATTTGATTTGTTGCTTCCATACTCTACAGAAGGCGAACTCGTAATTAAAGATAACATAATTCCAATCTTTGCCCGATTGCCTTATCCCCTTACTACAGCAGATGGCAAAAATTTAATTTAATTGGTCGCTACTTGATGGAAATTCGTTTAAATGATATAAATTTACATTTTGAGCCAGTTCAAAATGTAGATTTACAAAAACCACTGTATAAGCGAAACAATTGTCGTTAACTCAATAAATTGGGGAAATATTCTATATTATTTTATTTTCTTCACGAGCGTACAAAACATCCTACCATACTTTTCAAATAACTGATCTGCTATGATCCAGGTGCTGTCAATATCTAAGAGCCATAAGTATCTATTGGCGATTACCTTATGACGTCTTATCGCCTGGCTTTGTGTCCTCATCCTTCTTATCACCAAACTCGTTTACGTATTGCAGTGTAGTGAGTAAAAAACCATTGGTTCTTCTGGAAATTTCTCTTATCGACTACAATTCTACAAGTTGGGAAACCTGGCGAATTCTACACAATCAAAGCATTTCGATAATTTCAAAAGAGGCTTGGCGACAAGCTACTTATGCAGGTATCCGGATTCAACGTTCATATATTTCAGGGGATGATTCTAGAAGTAAAATATGAAGAAAACTTCTCAACTTAGGTCTCAAAGTGTACCCGATGGGCTAGAGTTCAACATGACCACTTAAATCCAATAAACTAGCGATATCTTTCTCAAAATTTGATAGATTCAAATCAAATTCAGGACATGCAGGTACATGGATAAACTGAATTGTTTGGTGATCAAAGAACTTACTGATTCTCATCAGTGGCGCAGATAGCAGGGGGTCTTTCATAAAATTAGTTCTAATTTTTGACTGAGTGATCAAATTGAAATTTTAATCAAAGAAATAGACTTCTCATACATTATTGAAGAAAAAAAGTATCCTTCTTCGAAAGCGTAACGGAGCACTATTCTCGAGAAAAAAGTGATTTTGTAGTGACGTTCATTCTAACTGAGCCATGGACTGCTTATCTCGAAAGATATAATTGGTGTCTGTCACTGACATTTGTCAGCAATATCGTCCAAGGATCCTTTTTTTCTTGAAAAAATGTATGAGGAGTCTATTTCTTTGATTCAAATTTCAATTTGATCACTCACTCAAAAATTAGACGTCATTTTATGAAATGAGAATCAGTAAGTTTTTCAAGCATCAGACGATTCAGTTTATCCAACAGCTTCCATGTATTGAATACCATTTAAATCCACTAAATTCTAACAAAGATATAGCCAGTTCATTGTATTTTCTAGTTGATATGAAATTTTCGTCATATTTCAACTACTAGAATCACACCGTGAAATATACGAACGACAAGTTCGGACACCTGTATATTATAGATTGCCATTTGAATGTGAGCATACAATCTCAACAGTTAACTACTTACTTAATATCGGGTGTTTTTTTAGAGTTATAGAACTTTCGATAGGGACAACTGTGATTTTACAGAAGGTAGAAGCCATATTGTTTTGACATTTCTATTCAGAAAGCATTGATAAATTATCATGGAAATACTCACGCCTCAACAACGTTTACAAATGGTAGAAATTTATTTTCAAAAGCAGTGTTCTATTCGCCAAACTTATAGAGCACTTCGTGGAATTTATGGTTTACATAATCGTCCATCAGAGCAGCTTACTCGTCGAACTATCGATAGATTTCGGACAATATTGTCTCTACTCGATACAACAGCAATAAGACAAAGAACTGTACGTTCTTTGCTGTAAGTGCTGCTGCTGTAAGTCATAATGTTAATGATGATCCAGATTTGATTATTCGTCCAAGTTCACAACAAGTTGGACTCCGTGCATGCACCACATGGAAAATTTTGCGTAAAGATCTTGGTCTATACCCATTAAAGATCCAACTGGTTCAAGAGCTAAAGCCACTTGACCATAATAAGCGTCGTTTGTGTGCTGATTGGGCCCTAGAACAGCTTGAAGTTGATTCACTTTTTTATCGTAAAATTGTGTTTAGTGATGAAGCTCATTTCTGGTTGAACGGCTACGTAAACAAGCAAAATTTCCGTATATGGAGTGGAAACAATCCTCAAAAAGTTCTGCAGGTTCCATTGCATCCTGAAAAATGCACTGTATGGTGTGCTTTGCACGCTGGAGGCATCATCGGTCCATATTTCTTTAAAAGCGATGCTGGAGCTTATGTTACAATGAATGGTGCTCGTTACAGATCGATGATCAATAATTATTTGTTTCAAAATTTGAATGATATCGACCCAAAAGTGTTTTGGTCCCAACAAGATGGTGCTACACCTCATGCTGCTATCGTAACAATTGATTTAATGAAAGAAAGATTTGGTAATATTATTATTTCGAGAAATGGTCCAAATAGTTGGCCTTCAAGATCATGCGACATAACTGCGCTGGATTATTTTCTTTGGGGTTATGTTAAGTCATTGGTTCAAGCTGATAAACCAGAAACAATAGACGCTCTGGAAGCCATCATACCTCGTGTTATTGATGAAATAAGGCCTGAGTTACTCGAAAAAGTGGTCTAAAATTGTTCTTGTCGAATGCAGTTCCTCAGAGCTAGTCGTGGTGGACATATGCCAGAAATTATTTTCAAAACAAATGTCATAAAATTATCTTTCAAATAAAAAAAACAAATGGCTTCAATTTTAATATAATATAAATTTTTTTTATTTCAATTTATTATAATGTTCTATCACTCTAAAAAAAACACCCGATATTTAGTTACTCAGTTTACCTATTTAATGGTGGACGGGGAAATTTCACATGTTAAGAAAAGGGGATCAGTTTATTTCTAGATTATTGTTCAGTGTTTGAGGATCAGAATTTTCGTGGACTTTGTTTATTTAGAAACAGTATAACAAATTCATCATATAGCCCTGAAGATATGAAGTATTTTGTGGCTGTTAATATTAATAGGACGATTGACAGCTTCTATACATTCAAAAACTGCCGACCTTTTTTCTGTAGTCAGTTCTCCTCTTAATTGCTTTTCAAAATTCCTGCATGTTTGACCCACCTGAGTTGCCTTAGAATCATAACAATTGATTGGTTGGACTTCCGAAACATTTGAATGATTTGTATCTCGTTGAATAAAATATTTTTCAGACTGATACAATCTAGGAGGGCCGTTTATAAGTTGAATTTATTGAAATTACTTTCTCTTCTAGATGATGAATGTAGAAAAAGTATTTATGATTTGAGTGATCTTGATAAAATACAGAGACATGCAAAAACTTTGAAATTTGGATTAATATAAATGGATATTTGTGTTATTTGACATTCTGTATATGAACCCACAAGCTTGATAAAATTCCTGATTTAATTTATTTTATATTTCTTCATCCTGAATTATGTCTATATATTGATAGCCTAAGAAAGTTAAATTCAGCATAAGAGGTCTTTGAATCCCAAACTGTGTAGATATTTTAACTTCACCAATTATATTTTCTATACAATGAAAACGATTTCATCGACCCATTCAAATATTTCTTAAAAGTCGGCTGAAACGAGCCGATCTTCTAATATTAAAAATCATTGATCATTTTCCCGAGTATATTGCTTCATAGGATGAAGCGCCCACCACTGATATATTCGAATTTCGTGCGTTCAGGCAGAAAATGTCAGGCTTAACATATCTGGTAGCCATATTTTTACACCCGACTAAATATTTGAGATTTCATGCAGAACGTATCGAATTTATCGGCATACTTACACGCGATAAAATTGTTTCCTCTGCATAATAATATCACTACATCATTGAGGGCACGACATACGACATATGTCATCGATTGACATTTCTATTAAGGATAATATATATTTATGTTCACGCAATGCTGTTATACCAACTTCAATAACTCCTTTCCGTTCTTAAATTTTTCGTCGACTGGGGAAAAACACATATTCCACAAATTATTCAGGAAACTTACACGTGTTTCGATCTCTACGACCACGTTCAAAGGAGGGCTTTTATTGATCTGCATTCAGGGGTGGAAATACTGTGGGTCCAGATTTTAGGAGACACTGGGAAGGAAGCAAAATAAATTTGAGATTGGCGGAGTGTTTGGTCATGGAGCGAATTTTCGGACCTGTTGTCGAATGTGGCAACAATGCCAAGATCAAAATATCTTTTTAGCCATGCAATCTATGTAATTCAGCTGGCACTACGACTGATGGAATATTTTTAATATTCCTAAAGCAAATAAAAAACATTTAATTGTAGTAGTGATCAACTTTATTGGTCGTAATCAAATGGCTATCGACCAAAGTCTTCCTGCCAGTCACTTCCATAAATAATGTTAAATAACGTTTATTGTATGGGAAAAAACTTTTACCCTAAATATTACATGTATTAAAAAATTGGTATCGCTGGTAGTTTGGCCTTTAGTGTGTTTTTTATGTCATAATGATGTATCAATGGTTGCAAATTAGCCCTGTTGGTATGCTTCTCCACAAATTTTTTGCTCAGTTCTTGTAGTCTTGGCAATATTGCCTCTTTTTTTGTTGATTCTTTTAAGAGTTGGTTTGGAGGGTTATGCGACGTTGTTAGGGTGTCTTATTCATGTAATTTTTCTCAAACTTGTTCTTTCGGCTACTTGATCCGGAAGAATTCAGAAAAATTCTATGTCCGTACTCCAGAAGGGGCCTGCATATTATCTATATTGATGCCCAAGTTTTCATAAGCTAGTGCTCGTGCAATGGGAGATGTTTTTTGGAATCTTGAGTGTGCTTTGAAGCTGATCTTGTTGCCTATGTGTTTTTCCAAGTACTTGCAGACGTTCGTAGGCTTGTTGCTTATTTTAATGCACGGAGAATTGGTATTAATTTTGTGATTGAATAGGACAAGCTTTGATTCTTCTGCCGGGTAGACAGGATGTTTCAAATGAAACAGCGTATAAGAAGGAAAGTAATCTAGCAGAGATATCGTCAGCATCAGAAGCTGAGTCAACATTAAGATGGGCCTCAAAACCTGCAGGGCTGAAACGGGTTTCAGTTAATGAAGAAGAATTGCAGTCATTATTCATCTGATTTAACTTACTACTCTGTCAAGAAAGTACCGGGAATTTTCAATTAAAACAACATTTTTACATTTAATCGTCAAAATTTATTGGGTCGCCTTCAAAATAGGCCCCATTTGCTCCAATACATCTATGCCAACGGCACTTCCAATTATCGAAACATTTTTTATAGGCGCTTTCAGGGATGAACTTTAGCTCTCGCGCCGAATTTTATTTTGTGGCTTCAATCGACTCAAAACAGGTGCCACGAAGGGGCAATTTTAGTTTTGGAAAGAGGAAAAAGTCGCAGGGAGCCAAATCCGGCGAATACGGTGGTTGCTGAAGCACGTTTGTTGAGTTTTTGGCGAGAAAGTCAGTCACAATCGTAGCTCGGTGAGAAGGCGCGTTATCGTCATGCAGAATCCATGAGTTGTTCGCCCACAAATTTGGCCGCTTCTTACGGATACGCTCAAGCAAACGTTTCATAACGCCTAAGTAATACTCCTTGTTTACCGTCTGACCCTCTGGAACGAATTCGTAGTGCACCACGCCACGGATTCGAAGAAAACAATGAGCATCACCTTCATTTTCGAGCGGCTTTGGCGTGGTTTTTTCGGTTTCGGCTCAATTTTTGCCACCCATTCCGATGATTGCTGACTTTGAACAAATTCTTTGCTCAACGTAATCACCCATAGTAAAAATCGGCACACACTCTGACATCGACTGACTTAATCAGCTGTTGCAAACACACTAGTTGACAGATCCCGCTCAAGCTTGGCATAGTAATTAAGGACAGTGGTACCAACCTAGGCACCTGCCTCATTGCCCCGCCAGATTCAAATCGATAATTCCCGTTACTTTCTTGACAGAATGTATATATCAGTTTTCAACTATATGCGAATTTTAGCTAAGTTGAATGTCTATTTGGACTGGACCAATGCCACGTGAGGCCTACTGAGTATAGAAAAAATCTACACAAGATGCATAATTTTAACCCTTAAATTCATTCGCCAAATATCATTATTTCACTGATGGCGTTTTATTACGAAAACACTGAAAATTTCAAGGAGAAACTTAACGTTTCATTTATTCAGCAGATAATTTCAGAAAGCTTGGTATGAAGACTAAATTTCACCCCATGAAGCCGTCCCAGTTTCCGGTAATTAATACAGAGAAAATACCGTAACAAAGATGTTGCATTCGATCCCGTCTTTCGGTAAGGCGAGTTGAGAGTATTTTCATGTAAAAACAACATAAAATATAAATTTCATTAGGTGCTCATCTGGGAGAATGCTAATTGGTAGAGAAAAGACGGTTGCAGTGTTGACAACACAAGGCTCAAATTAACAAAGTTTGCTAACTCATTAAGAAAGTACAGTGGTGACCCTTTGAGACTATGGCAGAATATCATCATCTGGCTCTGTTGTTCTAGTTCGCATTCACGATTTCGAGAATTTGATAGAGTGACGAAATTATACCAAACGTAAGGGTTGCTGCCCGCTCTGAATTATAAGGGGAGGATCATAATTTGTGTTTCGTTATAATTAAGTTGGTCAAAGGGGTTGACAGTCATTGTTAGCGTAAACAACAAATTGAGTGGATAGAGGTTATGGGGAATTCAAGAACTCGTTAATTTATCCGGTAATGAGGAGGCCGAAGAAAATTAATTCGGGAATGTTCGCTGAGTCGAGTCAATTTGACGTTGTGGAGAGGTATTTACTCTGATTAATAAGAAGGAAGATTTATTTTAAAATTTATTAAAAAGCCTATTATTTCAGTTTGTCGATTCGGAAGTATATTTATGAGAATATTTATTGAACCATCAATCATTGTTCATGTGATTTATTAATGGAACGCATCTGTTGGATTTCTTCGAAATTGAACAAGGTACCTGGCAGGTACTTGAACCGGTACTTTCTCGGAGATGTCACCCACCGAAACTCTAAAATCTTAATCTCTTATTTTTCATCGAAAACTCAACGGGATAACAGTTACCCAGAAATGCTTTCAGACAAATGTTGGTTTGATATTTGGCAGTATAAATTTACCTGCCCCACAATATAACTCAGAGTTCAGTCTCTCTTTGGCATCCGCCCTAGCCACCAGTCCTAGTCACTTCTCGGTGCCTTGACCGAGTGGTCACGGTAACATTCACTGTCACTCTTTGCCCTCTAAATATGTAAGGTCAATTCACACACTGTCTCTCCTCTTGAACAAATTTATATTCACATTCACCCAAGTCAGAGTCTCATCTCTCTCGATAATTTACACGCATTCAACGAACGAACCCTGTGTTCGCATTCACTTCAAAAATTTAATTTCAAGGAACATTGTCGTTTACCCGCTCGTTATAATACAATATCGCACTGTAATTGAGAAGTGTATGTGTAAATTAAATCTAAGCAAATTCGGTAAAAATGAAGATCGGTGAAAAAGCTCAGCGAGCACAAGTACAGATCGGAACTTCACTACATTAATTCACTCAATTTTGTGTAATACAACTCAAAATTATATACTGTAATATATATATATATATATATTTATAAATATATATATTTATAATTATTATTATATATTTATAATAGTTTTTTAATTTATAATAATTAATTATTATTATATATTTATAATTATTATAAATATATATATATATATATATATATATATATATATATATATATATATATATATATATATTACAGTGTATAATTTTGAGTTGTCTTAAACAAAATTGAGTGAATTAATGTAGTGTAGTTCCGATCTGTACTTGTGGTGAAAAGACTATCTTTCTCGCAGAGGAGATTATATATATATATATATATATATAAATAAATATATATATATATATATATATATATATATAATAATAATAATTCAATTATAAAAGTTTTTGAATAAATTTTTTTTAAATTAGAATTTGTAGGAGGTTAACATATCTCTACGAGTAGTTACGCTTTGATCAAGGCAGTCACGCACTCAAAGAAATATTCAATTCGTATTCACTTTCAACTTCTCAAGGAACAATCTCTCGTGATAACATAACAATATCTCAATAAAAGGCCTGGATTATTAATTTCCAATTATTTTGTGTAAAGCTAACCTGAAAGTGAACCCAGTGAAAGTGAACAATAGTGAAAACACCCCTCCATCTACTCCTCTACGTGTAAGATGATGTTTCCACCGTAATAACAGTTGGTAAAACTACACCCTTAGAATTTCCTCGATTTTGGGTAAAATAACTCAAACATTTACACTTGTAATATATAATAATAATAATTGTTTATCGATCCTTTTAGACGAATACATGTATGGGATAATTCAAAATAACAGGTTACAATAAATCAGAGAGATATTCATGCAAATTATAGTAACATCTCTCCAGTAACAAAGATTTAACAGATTTTTTGAAGTCTCTAGTACTAAGAGACCTAACACTCTGTGGTAGAGGATTATATAAAACAATACTCTGATACATTGGGGACATTTCGAATCTAGATGTTCTATGTATCGGAATGTTCAATATATTCTCATTTCTGGTTTTGTAAGCATGAAAACTGGACCAACATAGGTTGAGTTACCCCATACCATTATATTGTACGATACGTGACTCTACACCAAATTATAGTAAATGTTTATGAGGGATTTCATGGAAAGTGTATGTTTCACTCTATTGACAGCATAATATAATGAATTTATTTTCTTTTACAAATCGTCAATATGTGTATTTCATTTCAAATTCTTATCAATGTGAATGCCAAGAAATTTAGCACTATCTATGGATGCGGTGACAATATCCAAATGTCGAATGATCAGTTTGCGATCATTATTCACAGTTGAAAACTGGATGCAAATAGTCTTATCAACATTCAGCATTAGCCTTTTTACATGACACCTCTTCGCACAGCTTTGCACCAGAAGTTCACAACGCATTAGAAGCTCATTGAAGGTACTCGCCGCAACCGCCACGGAGGTGTCATCAGGAAACAAAACTATTTAACATTTTGGTGACACAGATTGAAAGTCCAAACCAGTGCTAAAATTGTCGAGTATCTTCTGCAAATTTACGAGAAGATCATGAATGAAAAATGAAATTGAAGTGGTCCCAGAACCGAACCCTGAGGCATTTCCAAATCTATACTGTGCTGAGCAGAGAAAGATCTCCGAACATTGACAGTCATAGATTCACCTTCCAGATAACTAAGCAACCACTCTGAAAATACACTCCTGAAACCCAGGTTATGATATTTTTCGATAATAAACTGAAAAGGTAGACAATCGAATGCCCGGGATAGATCGAAAAATAAACCGGCGATATATGTGTCGTTATCGAGATAATTATATACGAACTCTACAAAACTGCCGTTTCAGTCGAGCGACTTGATCTGAAGCCATGCTGCGCAGGTTCCAGAATGTTAAACTTGTGAAGGTAGTTTTTCATTCTATTGAAAACAATTTCCCCAAACACCTTAGAGAAGGAAAATAGAAATGGATCTTTAGTTGATTATGTTATGTATATAATCTTTTTTATGTAAAGGCAACTATAGCCTTTTTGAGTATAAAAGGAAACACACCTAAGCTAATAGATAAGTTCATACATTGCGCGAGAGCCTGAGCGGTTTCGACACCCATTAACTTCAAAATTTCTGAAGAGATGAAATCAATTCCAGTACTCTTATTATTTTTGAGTAGTTTTATTCTCTCCATTACTTCATTCTCAAGAACAGGATAAAATAAAAAATTACTATTTAACATATCACAAATAGTACACGAGCAAGATATATTTATGCTGTAAATAAACCTCCCTATGAAGTATGCTTATCCCAGAATATAGATACTAATGGATTAACGTTTAATCGATCACAATGAAAAATTCAAAAAGGTATATCTTCATACTTAGCAATTATTTCAACAAGCTTTTATGGTTACATACAATATGTGATTCATACAGTAATTTCAGAATTTGGATACTGCTATATTCAAGGTATCGGAACCAAACCGTTGTGCTGCATATATGGATATGTAAGTAAACATATTCGCCAAGCGAGGCAAACCATACTCCTTCGAGATCCTCAATGTCAAAATATCACCAGCGGCTTTCACATGATCAAAGTCTGCCTGGATTCGAATCATCAAAACGTACCTAATTTGAATCAGATATCAGAGCTTCACTCTAGTAATTGAATTATCAAACACACACGGAGGCCTTATGAATATGCAAACATATCGGTACGTTGCAGTGGAATTTGTAATTTAAACTAGACGAAGAGTGAGAGCCAGCCATCGCTGAAACACATCGTAAATATGATTATTCAAAATAGGAAGAGGTATCTATACCCAACCAAGGCATGGAATCGAATTTGGGGCTGCAAGCCACAAGCCAGATGGCTATGGATGAAATAGATGAAAATTGCGTCTGTCTTCGGACCAGTGCATATAGTATGTAAATGGAATTGATGGAGTCACTTCTTCTGCGGGACTGAGAATTAATTGAAATCAAACATGTAGATGAGGGGGTAGTTCAGAGGGTTGTTTCAAAAGTATCGTACATCGCATGAATTTATGTGTAATTATTTGAATTCAAAAAGGTTAATTTAGACATGTGTATTTCAGTAGAACCAATCTTTACATCAGCTCAACAGACACTGAGTCATGTCTGAGTTTTCACGTTTAAAGCAGGGCAGCCTCTTTGGAATTCACCAAGGATGAAATTTAGAGTATCGTAGTGATTTAATCAGATACTGAGATCTACTGATGTCCTCCAGGATTTTTTCACTTCATGTCATACTCTACTAAGATCTTTCAGCATTTTTCCCCTTCAGCTTATACTAGTGAACACACTGGATAACCCTAAATCGCTTAATTTTGACATATGTATTTCAGTCGAATCAATTGGATCTTTACACCAGTTCAACAAGCACTTCAAAAATTAACCAAATTTAAAGATGAGCTATTAAAATAGCTCACACTCCTTATTGATGATTTTTGGTACAGATCAGCTGAATTAATTAATTTGAATCTGAAAACATATTCTAATTATAAGCATTACGGATAATTATGGTCTGATTTGAGCATGAGGAAAGCTTTTTCTGCGTTAGTAGCGCCAAATATCGAAAATACATGTCTTTGCTTGAATCCACTCGCAAAGGTATGTCTTGTATGTGTCTTGCATACTCTAGATGGCGGTAGTGTATTATTAATACTTCAGTATTTCTTTGTATAGCGAATATAGATACTTGACAGATTTAGAGTCACTGATGAAAACCAATCAGTTTGAAATGAACGCATGTCTGCAATTTGTCCCTGTGATCAACAAAACCTAATAATAATAGGAAAATATTATCAACCGAAATAATTTATTTGGATTCATCTGAAAATTAGAATTTGGAGTAGAACAATGAATGTGCGCACTACCAAAACATGCGCAGGGTTTAGAAAATTAGATCGATAATAAATTATTTCGTTCGTTAGAGCTTGTAACCTAAGGTTGAACTTAAAGGTGATTTAGCCTATCGACTGCACAGTTTGGTCGTGAAGGCGTTAGTTCTTAAAAACTTACTTAGTTGGGCGCCAGGCTCATATAGAGCCAGATGAAAACGAATACAAATGTAGATCTTGTCTGAGGGTATAAATAATGAAAGAAAGAAAAATTTTGTTACAGGTTTAATGAAAAAAATCAACCAAAAATTATGCTGAAGGCTTAATAACAGAACGCTTTCAAAAACTGAAGAAAAAAAAGTTATGATCTCTTCTTTAATAGTGCGTTTGTGCCAGTTGTACTTATAGGCACCTGATACTCTCTTAAAAGAATAAAGGGTTTCTCACTTGTTCCAAGGTTCGACGGACTGATGGAATATCTGAATTTCTGATATTCAACTAGGCTTTCTTAACTTTACAGTTACCATAATCAAAAATTCATATGAATTTTATATATTTCTTAAACCAACATATACTGATGCTATTATTATATACAATAAATCTAATCATCCTATAAATAAAAAATTATCAGCATCTAATTGTTTGATCCACAGATTAGTTAACATACCCATGAATCCGGAAAATTATAGTTTAGAGCTCAATATAATTAAACAAATAGTTATTAATAATAAATACAAGAAAATTGGATTAGTACTCAATGAACGATAAGACCTAAATAACTCTCTCCTGTTGAATATATTCAGATGAACTGAAATTTCCAGAGGCCGCTTTTTGGGGTTTTACTGCTCAATGAAAAATTTTGTACCTACTATACTACAAGTTGAAGACGCTTTCGAAAACAAATTCAGCTCAATTTATTAACTCAATTGAAAAATTGATTTTAATCGACAAAAAATGAAATTATAGAACGTCTAGAGGTACATAAATTATGATCATTTAAATTATTAATGATTTCGCTGTCACGTACCATAACATAAACTTCAAGTTGGAATCTGAGTGATGAAACTTCAACAATATGTAATACATCAAGGATTTTCTCTTGATAATACCTTATTATGGAAGGCCGAACAAGAGTATTCAATTCCACAGGCGAACCTACGCTGCGCTTCCCGAGAGCATCGAACCCTATGGAGTGAACAGGTCGTGTTAATCCCCCAACAAAAAAAAGGGAAATCTAATTACAGCCCGCCTTCCCAGAAACTATCCCATCAGATTTCCTAACGCCGCAAAAAATTTCGTCAACAAGTTCATTATTCCCGTGTTTGTGTATGAAAATGAACTACTTCTTCCTTAACGTGCGCCACCTTGGCTGAAAGTAATCAGCCAGCCCCGAGTGGAGTCAGATAATTGAATTATATAAAAGAGATTCAGCCGCAACATTTTTCACGTGATGTAGCAGACTTGAAGTTCCGGAACTAATTCAACACTTTTCCTTGCCGACAACATTTCAGAACTTTCTACCGAGTTTTGTTATATCAACGAAATGAAATTCTCAGGGCAGGATGTTGGGTAGGGGGCTCTGTGACCCGTAAACAATGGAAATGAAATAATAAGAGCTGATGATGACTGAAAAAAGCGAGAAAGCAAGGCAATTAAGGGTGTACAAACAAAGGGGGTGTGGTGGTTGTGACGGCGATCTGTCTCTTATACGGGGTTAACCCATTGTAAAGAGGTTGTGCGTTATGCCGTTTCAGTTGAGGGTGTTATTTCTCCAAACGACTTCTTCAAAGATGGTAAGTGTTACTGAGAATTCCGAAAACACAACCACGATATTGATTATATAAGGGGTAAGTCATTTAAAATTTGCATTTTTGATCGGCTATGATGAAAAAACTAATGAATATTATGAATATTATAAATGAAAAGCAATATCATTCGAATGACCTCCACGACTCGCCCCCCAGGCATCAGATCTTGTCGTGATGGGGGTGCTTGTCATGACTAGGACCCTAGTTTCATCCTGGCGAAATGCAGGGTTAGGTTATGGTGCCTAACGTAATGCCATTCGCGCCAGTCACTGCACCTGCATGGTGAAAGATCTCCAAATGAGGCCCTAGTTTAGTCATTCTGGTGAAATGGTGGGCTGAGCCGGTTGATTAATAATAATAATAGTTTATTTGCCCATAATTAATATACAAAGATGAAGAATAAAAGGAAAAAAATATTTATACAAAAAAATTAATAAATTTTTATCTAAACAAATAAATGAGATGTCAAACAAAAAAGATGATAAACAGAGGCTCACTAATGAATAGTTCGCCTGATAGTTCTAATACTAAGAAACCTAAAACATTTCACTAGCCGCCCCAAAAATGAAAAAAAAAATAATAAAGAATATGTACACAGATAGCGAAGCAGGATAACCAAACAATCAAGGAAACCAAACAATTTCACCCACAATAGAAGAGAGGTGCAGCATGCATCATCTAATTTTGAGGAAAAAGTATCATAATCGGTTCAAAATAATAGTCAATTTCGGGAAACTATCGTAAATTTTTGGGGAAGCACTCAAATAATAAATGTCTTAAAACGGTTTACAGCACTCAGCACAATTGTCAAATCCGGAAAAGCATAGCATCTAGCAAACACTTGAAACTTCTTACTTTGGTCCAGTTACAGAATCACCAGGTAAGTATATTTTAATATGCCACTATTTATGAAATCATGTATTCGTTTTCTATCAGTATTAAGAAGCCATATTTTAGTTTTCATCATGAATGATCTGTAGCTGTTTACTAGTCTAAGCTGCAAAGGTCAGAAAGCAAACATCCTGGGTGCCAGAAACGACCAGCACCTTTGTTCTGCTGTTTCGAGGGCTCGATTTGTCTGAAAACTGGTAAGTTTATATCTTGTCAAATGGGTTTGTTGTATTGGCCGGAGTAAGATCTTTTTCTTTTTTATAAGAGCAATCAATAATTTTTGAGAAGTATAACTGTCTTACATCCAGCACTCTTGATATCTTAGAAAGTTCATCAGTGGGGAAGAGTAGACTCTTTCCAAGTATGATCTTGAGTAGCAGTCTTTGAACATGAGTTCCATGAGCTGCACCCCAACCAACGTTACCATATGACAAGTGAGACTGAACTTATGCAAAATACACCTTCATTAACTGAGTAACATTCATTTCTTTTTTGAATATATGAAGAAGACCGCAGAGTTTCTTCGCTACATATTCACAGTGATGATCCCAACGCATATGCCTGTCAATACGAATACCAAGATACTTAATGTGTCCTTCTGGATGTTCAAGAATAATGTTTTGGTTATCGACTTTGAGGGGTTCCAAATTAGGTAGTCCCGATTCATATGATGTAAATGGTAGTTAAAATGACTTCTTAATGTTCAATGTAAAATTATTCTTTCTAAGCCAATCCAAAAGTTTCTTCAAATCTTTATCGGCACTAACTTTGAAGTTTTCCCATATCCTCGCAGATCATAGCTATATCATCAGTAAAACTCATGATTTTCCCAGACACCTTCATGTACAACATATCATTCATGTAGATAATGAACAGGGGTGGACCTAATATCGTACCTTGGGGAACTCCATAGGTTACAGCTTCCTCTCTACTACTCATTCCCTGAATTCGTACTATCTGCTTTCTATCTGTTAAGTAGCTTCTGAATAATTCTAAGGCAATTCCTCTTATACTATATTTATTAAATTTATTTAATAATATTTCGTGGTTTACGGTATCGAATGCCTTAGATAAGTCTAGAGAAAACGCAAAGAAGAGGCACTTTTTTGTCTAGTCCATTATTAATTAGTTTCGTTAAATCTCTTATAACTTCCTCAGTCGATATCCCCTCTCGAAAACCGTATTGCCCTTTAGACATTATTTTATTCTTTGGTTAAAAACCCAGCACCCTATTTCTCATCATTTTCTCCAAAATTTTGGCCACATTTGAAATTGAAGTAATGGGTCTATAATTGGATATCTCTAACTTATCACCACTTTTATATATGGGCTTAATAACACCTGTTTTAAGAGTGTTTGGAAAGTATCCGTTAATAAAACTTTCATTAATAATGTGAGCTAGGGGCGCAGATATGTTCGTTTTTATATTATGGAGTTTATCTGATCGTATTCCGTCTATACCAGGTGCCTTTTTAATCTTCAAATCACCTATCATGCTTTCAATCTCTTTGGCATCAGTATGTATAAGGAAGATGCTGTCTCTCTCGAAATTAACACCTTCATCTACAAAATCTTCAGGCTCAGTTATCTGTTCTGCATAATTCCCTCCCATTCGAGAGAAAACTAAATTCATCAGCGATCTCAGACCTGTCGAGCCGAATGTAACCTTGTTAATTTTTTATCTTTTTTATATCCTTTTTAGGTGAGTTTTTAGTGTAGATCTTCTTAACCTGGTTCCACATATTTTTTGATTCATTTCCACTCCCTTCAACGCTGTCGCATAGATATTTTGTCTTCGACAACTTAATTAGTTTAAGGAGCTTGTTTTTTTTATATAACATATTTCTTTTTCAGGGCATAATCGAGTGGATCCTTCCGGAGCCGCGAGTAGAGGCGATTCTTTTCATTAGTTGACCTCAACAGAGCCTTCGTAATCCAAGGAATTTCCGACATCTCCCTCTGACTGCCTGTTAATATTTTTGTATTATTTTGTATATGTGTCTGTAAAGTTTTAATGGAGTTCTCCGCCTTTGTATTAGTGTCCTGTTCAGAATATACACTAGACCAACCCTCATTTTTCAAATCAAAATTCAAAGAATCATAATTTATTACTTTCTTGTTATATGCTCTACCTTTGGGGTTATCTGCAAGCTTATCCACACTCACGGTGAGAAGCACTGGAAAATGGTCGCTAATATCGTAGTGTAGAATATAACCACGTATGCTGTCTCCACCAGATGGTAACCTTTCAACAACAAAATATAGTCGATACATGATTGGCTCTCAAATCTAGTGCAGCCATTAATAAAGGAATGATAGCCAAAATTACTCACATAATTTCTATACTCTTCAGATTTCAAGTCATGTTGAGCTAGAATATTGATGTTTATATCTCCTCCCATAGTGTGATAATCAAAAATTCCTTCAACTTTTTTGAGGTATGGATGCAGTTTTTCAATGAACAGAATTTCTGAAGAAATGAGTGATCTATATATTGCGGTCAACTTAATAATTTTACCGAAGAATTTGAAATCTATCTCTAGAGCATCAGTTTCTTCAATCCTAACAATACAGTGTTCAAATTCAATTTCCTTGTTAATATAACATATCACACCATCGTCGCTATTATATTTGCCATAGTTGTAAACACCAATAGCCTGGGGTGTTGTAAATATTAGGATTTTGCAGCACGAACGTCTCCGTCAAGATCAATACATCCATCTGTGGTGAAAGCTGTTCCATCAGAATGAGGAACTGGTTCAGATTTTAGCAATATTTCTGATATTCTATTGAACAATCTTAAGTTGTGTTGTTTTCATAAAAATATTTAATTCTACTATCTGATCAAATTCAACTGTCAGATAATGTTCGTTGACACAGTGATAGGGAGTCTGTCGCAGCACAGGGCTTCTTCCTTAAAACTAGCGTACTCTACCCTATCGCAGTAAATCTCCGAATTTTTCTGTCCAATGGCTGAGTGCGTTATGTAGCATACTGCGTTACCTCGGGAGGCTGGATGCCCACAGGTGATACTTGTATCACCTGGCCACCCGATTGATGTTGGACTCGAGTGGGTGGTGATTGAAAGTCCGCATGCTGGACTAGGAAGGTATTTATTTATGTGTTCGCAGACCCCATGTTCGGGTTATTCTCATGAAATGACTCAGGATTTAGCGGGACTTGATGGTTCGACCGGCCTTGTCCTGATCATGGATCTAATACGTAACGTTTCAGGGTTTGTTGATCTCGAGGAAATGGCCAGTCCGTTGGTGCTTAATGCCAGGATCAATCGAAAGACTTCACATGGGTTCGTGGGTCATGACGTACAGGCCGTGTTGACGGTGCTCGTACCAGGATCAATTGTGTCATCAATCTTGGTATTATCTTACTTTATAGGACTGCGTCCAGGTGCTTGGATAAGAAGCCCTTCCGGCGTATGAGTTGCATCCCAAACAACTCGGGTACTGACTATGCAAGCCAGTAGAGGTTAGGTAGTGCTTTGCTGCTACCAGACAGACGGTTGTAGGCTTTCGAGCTGAAGCCCAAACTGCAATCTGGTGGGTTCATCTTTTCGGAGGGGTTCTCGCTTCGCGTGATGATACGGCGTAATCCATATCACACTCTCTGCCTCTGGGAGCTGACTGTGGAGACTGCCGAGTAGTCACTTGGTGAAAGAGCCACGCTCATGTGCCAATTCAACTAACTGGGATAATTCACGTGACCTCCACGACTGACTTCTTTACTCCATCCGATCCACCCAATTTTTCAGTACATTATCGATTGTTTGGTATGAAAAGCAACTTCGGTTTTGTGTTTCAAGGCATCAATCGTTTCTGGAGGGTTATCGTAACACTTATCCTCAACGGATGTCCACGATAATAATAATCATACAGTTATCAAATTACAGATAATAGTTGGATTAATTTTCCGAAACCTCCGCAGATTATATCTAAATAAATCCCTTGAGAATAGTTATAATTAAATTTTATAACATGCTTTAGATAACACTGTATCATTTTATACACATATATATTATCAGCACATGTGGTGGTAATCAACTAATAAAGAATCAAAGGAAATATAACGTATTCGGTTTTCAAATTAACTACTAGCGCAAATTCCACAATTTTAATTTCAAAAATATTTTTATTCAAAAAACTTTTAGAATTAAATTAATGTCTAAACTAAGCTTATATTTAATAGACGTATATAATCAAAACTCAATATTTAATGTCAAATGGAATAAACAAACCAACAGATATAAAGAAGTCATTAAAATTAATAAATAAATATTTATTCAATAATTTAGGATATTTATATATTCATTAATTAGGATATTCCACAGAAAATATAATGAAAGAAAATAGATTACACTCTGCATGAGAAAACGCCACGCGCATGTGGAATATTCAAATAACTCTTCAAAGTACATTTTCAATATAGATTTATAATATATATATATATATATATATTATAAAAAGAAAATATTTAAGTAACAAATATCTACATACAGGTACAGACAATTATAAGAATGAAAGCGACTCGAAACGATAGTCCCTAAATTCATTCATCGAATAAAATGCACACTCCTTCAGAATCGATTTGATTCAAAAACTTTGCTCTGCAGTGACGTTATGTACTGGGAAGTTTGTTGTACATGTTCATTTCATTGAAAATATGTGTATTTTGTGTTCTCGACTATATTTTTTGAAAAGAGGTCTACAACTAGTGACCTGTTCAACCCCTGCCTCCGTCCTCAAAGCCCTTTTTTGTTTCAGGAACACTCTTTTGGCCTCTGGAGATGCTCCTCATAGAACAATGTTATATGTCAAACTTTTTATTCGACGGATTTCAAACAGAGCCGTAGACTGCTTTTGACAAAATTTATTGATGGGTATGCCCCAAGCATTGAGACATATTATTTATCACTTTGTTTAGTACTGATAATTAACTCTTGTGTTTTTTCTGAGTTTACTTTCATGTCATTCATTTTAAACCATTTGACAGCTCCCTTTATGGTTTCCTGAGCTTTATTTAGCAGTTTAGTTCTATTCTTTGATCTGTTCCAGAATGAAGTATCATCAGCAAATAGGACCTCATCATCTAAAGTAACGTTATACTACTCTGTCAAAAAAGTACCGGAAATTTTCAATTAAAACAACATTTTTACATTAAATCGTCAAAATTTATTGGGTCGCCTTCAAAATAGGCTCCATTTGCTCCAACACATCTATGTCAACGGCACTTCCAATTATCGAAACATTTTTTATAGGCGCTTTCCAAGATGGACTTTAGCTCTCGCGCCGAATTTTGTTTTATGGCTTCAATCGACTCAAAACGGGTGCCACGAAGGGGCAATTTTAGTTTTGGGAAGAGGAAAAAGTCGCAGGGAGCCAAATCCGGCGAATACGGTGGTTGCTGAAGCACGTTTGTTGAGTTTTTGGCGAGAAAGTCAGTCACAATCGTAGCTCGGTGAGAAGGCGCGTTATCGTCATGCAAAATCCATGAGTTGTTCGCCCACAAATTTGGCTGCTTCTTACAGATACGCTCACGCAAACGTTTCATAACGCCTAGGTAATACTCCTTGTTTACCGTCTGACCCTCTGAAACGAATTCGTAGTGCACCACGCCACGGATATCGAAGAAAACAATGAGCATCACCTTCATTTTCGAGCGGTTTTGGCGTGGTTTTTTCGGTTTCGGCTCATTTTTTGCCACCCATTCCGATGATTGCTGGCTTGTTTGCATATCGTACTCGTAGACCCAGATCTTATCACCAGTTATAATGCGTTCCATGAATGTAGAATCGGAATTACAGCGATCCAGCATGTCTGAAGCAACCTGTTCGCGATGAAGTTTTTGAAGAAAATTCAGGTCTTTCGGTACGAGTCGTGCGGCCACCTTTCTCATGCCCAAAATATCAATCAAAATCGTACGTGCGGACTCGTGGGATATCTTAAGATCATGTGCTATCTCTCTCAAGCTGGTACGACGGTTTTCCAGCACCCTTTCCTTAATTTTATCGACGTTATCTTCGATCGAAGCCGTCGATGGGCGACCACTTCACGACCGTCCTTGAAGGCTCTGTACCACTGATATGCACGAGTTTTCGATAGAGCATTATCACCAAAGGCCTTTAGCAACATTTTCAATGCATCGGCACACGAAAATTCATTTGCAACACAAAACTTTGAACAAATTCTTTGCTCAACGTAATCACCCATAGTAAAAATCGGCACGCACTCTGACATCGACTCATTTAATCAGCTGTTGCAAACACACTAGTTGACAGATCCCGCTCAAGCTTGGCATAGTAATTAAGGACAGTGGTACCAACCTAGGAAAAAAATTTTTACCTGCCTCATTGCCCCGCCAGATTTAAATCGATGATTCCCGGTACTTTCTTGACAGATTGTACATTAGGTTGTTAACATAGATGAGAAATAAAATTAGTCCGAGCACTGATCGCTGGGGCACTCCTGACGTAATGGGCATTCTGGAATATCTCTTTCCTTCCAATTCTATCTATTATCTTTTTCTTCAGCATTATTCTATCAAGTTTAACTTGGTTTAATCGCCATATTTTGCTCCAAATAAGCCAGGTAACAGTAGTTGTGATTCATTCTGTATATGAAATATATAGTAATATATAGAAATAAGTATATCTCGAAGACACATGTCCAACGGTACGTTATTTTTAAGTCAAAATAACCTGAATTTTTGAAATAATTGCTGACCTGCTATGAAAATTTCCACAATAAGACAACGAAAAATATTGAGTTTTCAACATCATGCTAAGTTTGTTCTCCAGATCCACACGGTTCAATGCATATTTTCTTCCTCATATAAACTCCATGTATCTGTCTACTTTATATGTTAATAAAAGCATTTCTATTTTTACATAAATAATTCACTTCATTGATACGTTGAATTATCCCAACTGTTTTGAAACGCACTCGAGAGTTAGACGTGATTAATCACATAGAGAGTTACTAGTTCGCGAGCTGTGAATATTTGGTCGCACTTGAGAGAGTTTTCAACACACTTGCAATTAAAATGAGCGACTGAAAAAACGGAATGATTTCAAAGAAAATATAATGGACCATTTTATGAACACATATAAAACTACTCGAGACGCAATTCCTTGTGTTTCTGTAGCTAACGATTTCCTGGACGTGAAAGGCGTTATATAATTTCGAAGTTTATCGTCACTGCGCTTTTATTGAGATAACTTCATTTCCAGTACGATAAATTGACGGATTTTATTGCTTCATCCGAATTATATTATATTTTATCGGTAGACAAGTTTACTGAAATTATATTAGAGTAAAAATTCCTGTGGGAGGGTGGAACTAGGTATATTCCAAATCGATAAAATTTTATGACTCTAAGCTACCGTTGGAAGTTCTAATACTAAATTATTTAAAACTCTCTAATCAAAAATCTATAAACTTCTTCTGAATAGGAATCTTCTATTCAGGGTGTCCTAATGAAAATTTAATCCCCCCCTAGAACTCAGTAACGAAGAATTTTCGAAGATTTTAAAAATCAGGTCTACTTCTATTTTGGGGGGACGAATTTCCTTCATGAGCTTGTTCCGAAAAAAACACCCCCATGAAGGTGGCGTCAACCCACAACATTTTTTGAATAGGAAAGAGGCGTCAAGTATTGGTTGGTTTCAAAGTTATTTATGTTCTGTACACAACCCAGTTGAAATTTTTCAAAATCGGTTCATTATTCTTTAAATAATGTAATATTGAACTTACCGTCAAAACGTCATGTTGAACAGATAGTTGAATCACCCAAACCCAAGAACCAAGAGTTTTGAAGAATCCAAAAATAATTTTCAAGTTCTGTATTAAGGAAAAATGATTTCTATGACATTATTCTGAAAAAACCATCTGAGGAGGGCAACAACCTCCAACAATTTTTGAATAGGAAGGAGATGTTGGATGTGGATTAGTTCAGAGGTTTTTTTCTGTTCTCTAAACATCGCAGTTTAAAGTTTCAAATTTGTTTATTTAATGGCAGAACGATTTGAGTCTTTGAATGTTTTTACTTCAAAAATATTCAATTTTCTTATCGTTCATGATAGAAAATGTGCGCAACGCATAAAATTCGTTACAATGTAGACTATTTTTTTAAAGATTTTGAAGAAGTAGAAAAAATGTGAGGATCACAGACATATTATATGCTGAGTATAGCAATATTATATTCTGATATTTTTATGGTGGTGAAAAACTTAGAAATGTGCCCTAAATTCGAAATTATATTTTTATTTACTCGTTAAAAATTTATTATTCACATTTCATTGGAATTATGGAAACGATCTACAGTTTTTTTGCGCTGCTTCTACGAAAGAACGTGCTATATAATTATCAAATTTTGAACCGAAAATAAGGACAGAACTGAAAAAGAATCATAAATCGAAACTTATTCTGTCCAACTCTTACCTTCGAACGGAAAGAGCTTGTGACTTAAAACACACAGGGTAGGTTTGGGACCTAAATTTGATTCGAAATGTTTCTTAGACTTCAATGATTCCACAGCTTTTCAAATTTGAAATTTGCTATTCAGAAGTAGAATAATAACGCGCATGTTCTTGCAAAATTTTATGAAAATGGTATAATCGGCAGCGTTAAACGCTACCTTTATCATAGCAAGCTTCCTAAAACAAAGTTTAAAATTAGCATTTGGGTGTAAAATAACGACAAGACGGCTAATGCAAAATTTTATGAGTATCGTAATTAATATGAACAAGCGTGAAACATATCGAAATAATCTAGCCCTTACGTATCAGGAAAGACCCGTATCATTTCCATTCCATTAGCAATGTTTCTAAAAACGTTAATGCTGCTGTTCGGCATTGATCCTTCAAGATTTTCTCCCAAATCTGAGAGTTGAAAATTACTGCAGTCTTATGGGATTTTGTTTTCATTGCAAATGAGAAGGAAGCTTTTACGCACTTGTTCAACTGTCCAAATTAACGTCATATTTAGTAATTTTAGTACTGTTTTCCTGCAGAAGTGGAAATTCTTACGAAAAGGAGAAAAACGTGGTTAAGAGCTGCATCCATTCGGCAATAAAGAGCGAAAAACGAATATATTGAATGATACTTCATGAATTTTATGCCTAATTCGGAGAGAAAAAAATTCTCGATGCATCTGAATTTGAACAGTGTTTCGAAATTTCGAAGTACAATTCTTAATCATCTCCCTATTTGAACTATTTGAATTTGTTAGATTCTTTGAAATGTTTATGAATATATTCATAAGTTTCTTAATATTTGAAAATTAAGAAAATTTCAGTAATTTATCTTCACGAAATTATGCATGAGCCTACGTGTCGTTATTTAATGACTAAATACCGATTTTGGACTGCATTGGATTTGTACTTTCGAGAATATTTATGGCTAAATTTGAAAGGCTGAGCTGATTTTGACAATTTGTCAACATAACTGTCAAAACTATTATATTAAGCCGAATAAAGTTTGATATTCGTTTAAATTTTTAGCACCAAAAGATACTTCGAAGCGAACTAAGTTCTACTGAGATCTCAAAGATTTTTTTAAATTTATTTTTCTCATAGGGGCAAAATAAATATTTTTTATTTGAGATTTTTCATTTAATTTCCAATTGCAAATTGGCTCTGCCGTATATATTAAATGAATAAATAAATAAAAACATTATTATTGTTCTTGAAAAAAGGCTCAAATATGGAACCAATTTTACTTCATAGTTAATAGAGCAAATTTACAAAATGAAATCCATATTCAACAATATAACACCTATATCAGTTACAAGGCAATATTCAAGCAGTCTTCATTACGTTGATGGACGTTACGGCGGAGTAGAAGATGAATTGTTATTAAACATTTTTCTAATCCATCACAGATCAAGAGGTATCCTAAGATTAGATCAGGAAATTGAATTAAAAATTTCAAAATATTAACGTGATATGTTGCCATATTCTTTCATATAGAGGAGAATCGTTTTGGAAATTTCCGTTCACTTAGATACGGAACCCAGGAATCTCAATTTGAACAAATTGTTTAATTGAGTAATACAATTGATAATTCATTTAATCACCTTCGCTCACTTCATCTTATATTTTTTTTGGATCGTATTATTGAGTTAAAATATTTAGATTAAATTTTGTAATAGCATTCGTTGCTTGAAACTTATGATAAGATGAAATTTGAAGTATTCCAGAAAGTTTGGAAACTTATGTGAATTTTTAATATTGGTTGCACGATTTTTCCTTTCATCTTGAGAGGACTGCTTTGTTGAATCTTTTGATGTTAATTCCAACTGCTTAATGTTCTCTTAGTTGAACGGAGTGATGCAGGAAAACTTTGAATCCTTTCATAGTGGAGACTCTTAGGTAAGTGCCTCTTCCCGCATCAAAGTTTTCCCCGAGAAAATGAAGGAAACAATGCCGAGCGCAATATGAATTTTTGAAGAACAAACATGGAGTCGCCATTCAAAATATTTCGTATTACAATGCAAAGTGTTATAGCATTCATAATTCAAAACAACACAATGCATCAGTAAAGTCTACATGATGATGTGATACAGGCTTCTGCAAGTTACATCTTTGTGAATGGAAAATGTAATCAACTCTCTTTTGAAGTCATTCCTTTCAAATGAATCAAGTTTAATGACAGCAGTGCTTTATACTACAGTATGAATGAATTGTTATGGCTACATATAAATTTCTTTGCTCTACAAACATTCAACTATTGATAAAGATATAGAATATTGAATTCATTTCCCAGAACTTCCCTCAAAAAAGCCAAATAAATATATCATTCAAAAACTTTTGATTAAATATAAAAACCATTCAATAAGGTGAAATGTTATTGTAAATGGAATGAACATTTGTACAGAAGTAAACTATTCAATTATTTAAATATTTCAATATTTACAGATATATTCTGTTAGCCTTCTGAATATTTAATTTCAAAAAATTATATTTTATATTATAACTTCTTGAATTAAATTTATGTCATATAAGCACTGCTCATATCAAACGACATATAAAATAAACATTTATTATAAAATATAAATGATATAACAAAATCCAATAAATATAAATCGTTAACAAGAATCCTACAAATTAAATATTTTGAGTAGAAAAAATCTTGTTTCTGCTCATCATTACAAAATATTTAATTTATAGGTGTTTTGTTAACAATTTATATTTATTCGATTTTGTTTACCTCCATTTATTTTATTTTATTCATAATATATAATTATTTGGTTTCCTTAATATTCTTTATACAGATGGTCCTTGTGCAAGAACAGAGGCCGTTATATTGCCTTTCAATCTTTAAGTGGTTCAATGCTAAACCACAGAACTATTTACTTCGAGTCAACATTAGACTCCATTAAATGTTCAGTAGTCATTTACCACGAAGCTTTCTGAATTGTTAAAGGTGAGTAAATATTTTCTTTTGTGATTGATGTTAAATTTTATTGAATATGATTGAGTACTGACGAAGCAAAGTGTCTCTTAAAACTTGTTTTTTAGTAATATTTTTACACATCTTGAGATTTTCTAAAGAGTAACTTAGTTAGATATCCCATAATATTGAACATTCTAAGTAAGATAGTTCTATGATGAAATTCTTAAGATTATGTTGAACATTTTTGAAAGATATGTATTTTCATAAGAGGGATGAGCAGAAACAAAATTTTGACTACTCAAAATATTTAATTTAAAGGATTTTGGTTAACAATTTAAATTTATTGGATTTTATTATCTCATTTGGAAGTCTTATTATGAATGTTTATTTTATATGTCGTTTGATATGAGCAGTGCTTATATGACATTAATTTAATTTCTGAAGTTATAATATTAAATATAATTTCTTGAAATTAAATATGTAGAAGGCTAACAGAACATATCTGTAAATATTAAAATATTCAAATAATTTTAGTTACCTTCTATCAATTATAAACATTCATGTATTTTATTTTAAACTATTCAATTTAATCATACTATTTACAGTTGAAGATTTAATTATGGTAAATCCATTTAGTCCCAATTTCAGCAGAAATTTTTTCCGATGATTTTGAAAGAAAAATTCACTTAAATCCAAATATTTTTTTAATTATTTAAGATATATAGATAAAATCATTTGTGGCTTTGAGGGAACAAATAGACAACTATGCAAAATCAATGATCAATAAAATCCATCCAAACATCAAATTCCCTGTTGAGAAAGAAAGGAATTGTAGTTTAAATTTCCTTGGTCATAAAATTTTGGGAAAAGATTATTTGCATGACTTTAGTATTTTTCGTAAACCCACGTATACAGATATCATCACACATCGAACCATCCTATTAACCTGGCAGCATAAGACAGTATAATCCATTGATTTGTTAAAATATCTATGAATCGCGATAATTTTTTTATACAATTGAATATATTAGGCAAACAGAATTTCAGAAAATGAACAAAAAAATTTTAATTGATTATAGTTCACCCTGTTACAAAAGATTTGATGAAAAGATACATTTCTATTCCTAAATTCAATCCAGTATCAGATAATATTGCGAACAATTTTAAAATAAAATTTGACTTTCATGTAGCTTACAGAACGGTTTATAATTTGGGAATTCATATAAAAAAGAAGAAAAATCAAACAAATAAATACAATAAATCTGGAGTCTCTAATTCAACTAGCGATGTTTGTCCTAGGGTGTATATAGGTCAAATATGTAGATCCTCTAGAACAGAAGAGTCATAAAATTTTATCTTTCTGAAAAAGTGCGTTTTACTGAAGAAGAACCGTTAATTGAGCGTAAAACGGAAAACTTACCACGAAGTGCTGTACGACATATAGAAAAATTACAACCTCGGCTATTTACACTATCAAGCAGAAACTAATTTTTATAAACTCTCATATTTATTCTTCCTATAATACTAGGAAGGGAAAACAAACGCTACATACCAAAATGCCTATGTCAACTTCATATTGTTGATGACACATTTTTCACATCAATCCATTGTATCATCAAATAAAATAATGAGAAGAGGTTTTTTTTCTTGATAGAAGGATTATTACAAAATTTTAAATATCATAAAGATTTATTCTGTTAACGTCAGAAAATTTCAGAAAAAATTTATTCAAAAACTTTAAGATTTAAATAAATGTTTTAGAACACACTGTGTCAATTTATTATACACATAAAATGAATACTTTTCAAACATAACCGAAAGAAATAAAAGACTTCAAAGTAATATGAATTGTCAATTAAAATTAATAAATAAACACTTGAAGGGTACAGAATTTTGTTTTATACCTTGTTTTATGAAAGCCAACTCCCTTTCTAAAAATGCAAAACATAACCTCAAGAACTTTTCCAAAAACAACTTGCTCAAAATAAGTTCCTTCAAAAAAAATCCTAAAACATGCAGAACATCCTCAAAAAGCAATTTAGAATTCCCACATCGGAAACTTATCAGCCGACAAACTGTTCAGATAACCACATTCAGTTTGTCGAGTTAGATATTTTTTGTTAATTATTTTATTTCTAAATGTGAAGTAGGGCTGATGAATTTCCGTTGTGATATTCGAAATTGCTTTTTGAAGATATTCTGTATGTCTTAAGAATTCTTTGTAGGAACTTATTTTGAGCAAGTTGTTTTTGAAGAAGTTCTTGAGGTTATGTATTTTTAGAAAGAAATTTGGTTTTCATAAAACAAGGTACGAAACAAAATTTTGTATCCTTCTAGTATTTATTTATCAATTTTAATTGACAATTTATATTACTTTGAATTCGTTCATTCCCTTTGGTACTGTAATAAGTGTTAATTCTATATGTCTACTAAATTAACACAATGTCTTCTAAGGCCTTTATTTAATTCTAAAAGTTTTTAAAAGAAAAATTTTTTGAGATTAAAATTTGTAGGAGATTAACATAATAAATCTGTATGATATTTAAAATCAGCATTAGATACAGAAGAAGAAGAGGTTATTCACATTATTCGTTTTGAAATATATCATAAAAAGTGGTGTAAAATATGGTAAAATGAAATTAATGAATAACATATCTCAACATTCCCTATTAATACATCCAAATTTTCAGCACACAATTTATGTTTAGAACCAAATAATCCTTTTGTGAAAACATGAGCAATCATTTTTTTGCTGGGAACATAATTCAGTACAATAATGGCTTTCTCAAAAATTCTTCTCATAAAACGATACTTTGTATTTATATGTTCTGTCATAAATTGGATTTCGTATGAGCCTTTGGGCAGTTTGGCTATCATTATTAGGTATCAATTGCTCGTTAAATTTGACAAGTTCAATAAGGAGGCCTGTTATAAAAAATGGCTTTTTCGCTAGCTTCACTGATAGCAATATAATCAGCCTCTGTGATTGATAATGACACATAAGACTGTCTTTTAACCTCCCAGAAAATGGCTGCATTACATTTTTATATTGAATATAATATATTAGTTACGAACCTACCTGAACAATATTTTTAGTATTTTTATAAATATAATATCAAATATAAAATGAAATAAATGAATAAATAAAATGATAATTGGATTGAAAGGAGTATAGATCAATTCGTGCGATTTTTTATTTCAAAAATTGAAGCTTTATTGTGAAAATTTGTTCATAAATTTAAAGTTCAAAGTATTATCCGTCGCTATCCACTACTTCTTTCCATCTTTCTGGCAATTAACGGATCCCATCGCGAAAAAAGGCCGGCTCTGTGGTCGCAATTCATTTATCAATCCATTTTTTGACTTCATTGTAATTGGAGAAGTACTGGTCAGCCAGGCCATGCAATAAGAGCATGGCTGCTGGCTAGGATTTCCCATTGTGGCGTTTCTAAATACGTTTTAACGAATGATGCAACATGTGTTATGCTGCAGAATAATCTTCCGTATATGTCTGCGTTTTGAGGCCGGTTTTTTCGCAGTGATCCACTCATATGCATTAATTTTCATCGGTAGACCTCCCCCGTGATCCTTTGGTTCAGTTGTGGTAGCTCATAATATACCACACCCAGCTGGTCGCACCAAATACACGGCATGATCTTTCCGCTATGAATATTTGGTTGATGATGAAGCATCCATACGTTGTCCAACGTTTTGAATTAGCGTAACGGACCCACATTTCATCGGCAGGTACAATTTAATGCAAGAACCCCTTTCTATTTGCTATTTAAACATCGTGAATTCTACCAGTTACCAAAGTAGCATGTAAGCATGGCTCTTTCATCAGGTGAATAGTCAGTAGTCAACACAAGCTACCCCTGAAGCCGAAAGTGTGATAAGGATTACGCCTTATCATCGCGCATTATCGAGAACCACTCCGAACAGTTGAACCCACCAAGCTTCCAGTTTTGCCTTCGGTCCGAGAACCTACACCGTGACTGGTAGCAGCGAAGCACTATCAAGACTCTACTCGTGTCAGTATTCGACTTGTTTTTTGACGCATTTCACTGTTCGAAGGGGCTTCTTGTCTACCCACCCGAACGCAGTCCCATGAACCAAGATAGTCTCAAGATTTAAACTCAATTGATCCTGCTACGAGCACCGTCAACCCAGGCTGTACGTCAAGACTCACGAACCCTTGTGAAGTCTTTCAATTGATCCTGGCTTCAAGCACCAACGGTCTAGCCATATCGTCGAGATCCACAAACCCCAGAAACGTCTAGCAAACGATCCTGGTTCAGGACGAGGCCGGTCGAACCATCAAGTTCCGCTAAACCCTGAAGCATTTCTCGAGATATCCCGAACGTGAGTTTCAGCGAATAGATGGAATACCCTTCTAGTCCAGCATGCGGACTTTCAAACACTGCCCCCTCGAGTCCAACACCAATTAGGTAGCCTGGTCGTACGGATACTTTCCGAGGGCCTCCATCCTCCCGAGGTAAAACAGTATGCTATATAACGCACTCTGCCATTGGACAGAAAAACCCGGAGATTTACTGCAATAGGGTAGAGTACGTTACTTTCAAGGGTGAAGCCCTGTGCTGCGACAGACACAGAAGTGAACAACGCGGCTCAGCCCTCTATTCCACTTTTACAGTGATACTATGGTCCCATTCGGTCGAACTTCCACCACACGGGTCCAGTGACTGGCGCGAGTGGCATTACTTTAGGCATCAAGACTTAATCCTCCATTTTACCAGGATGAAACTAGGATCCTAGTCAAGACAAGCGCCCCTAGCGCGTCAAGCTACAATTTCATAGGGGGCATTGCTGTTTGAGCAGCGGTTCAACGTGAAAGAACGGCGTCCAACGTCTTTTGGCTTCAGTTATTATAGTTAAGTACATCTTAAAAAAGCCATTTGGAATTCTAGCTTATAATCCTCGGTTTCACTTCGTATAAAAGAAATAAAAAAAATTAATACAAAATTCATCTCACCTGACAAACCTCATGTTACTCCAAGAGCTAACAAAAAAATAGTAATGATTTTTTAAATGGAAAAAACCATACGCCTTCCATGTTCGTCCATAGAAATTGTACATAGTTTGTAAAGTGTTTTTAAGGACTGGGTCATATCAAAATGATGCCGTTTGTATCAGTGAAAAACCATAATATAATAACTATATATAAAATAAAATATAATAATAATAATTAAATTATAAATTATAATAAAAAATAAAATATAATAATAATAATAAAATCATAAATTATAATATGAAATAAAATATAATAATAATAATTAAATAACATGTTTTTAGTCCTAACAGAAAATATTACAATTTCACAGTTTCAGTGCATTAAAATTCCATCGACCAACTATACTGGCGAGCAAAAAATCGGATCACTAAAATTTTATACTGGTTTTTTCAATAGACCCACGTGTTCAAATTGATATGCGCAAAATGTAAACATATGGGCTAAAAACTTGATAAAAGAAACCACCTTCTAATAATTCTTGACGATAATTTCATCCTTTATCAGTTTCGTTCAACATTGGGCGATGAGGAGTTTGTTTTCCACTCTCTGAAAGAAACAATTTCATACAATGAGTTTACTAATTGAAGATTGTGCAAGAATAGTGGTACTCATTGAAAATGGGCTGAGCCAGAGATCTGTTGCTAGAAGAATGAATGTTACCCGCTCTACATTCCAAAGAATATTGACAAGGCATCAGGAGAAAGCCAGGCTGACTGGATCTGGAAGAAGACAGTGCACATCTTTGAGGGATAACAGATTCATGGTTTCCACAAATTGCTATTTACTGCCGTTGAAGTTCGAAATCGATTGATGGAGTTACGTCAGGTGAACGTAAGTGAATGGACCGTGATATGACGTCTCTCAGAATCGAATTTACAACCATACAGACCTGCGACAGGTCCAGAACTTCTCAGAGAGCATCGAATTGCGCGTCTTCAATTTTCACGAGATCACATAACCTGATTTGAAGCTCAGTGAGCCCAGGTACTTTTCTCTCATGAATCTAGATTCAGCATTTGAGGAGCTGATGATCGTAGACGCGTTTATAGGCGTCCAGGAGATACGCCGATGACTGTATGAAGGAGCGAGGTCCATTCGGTGGAGGATCTGTTATAGTCTGGGGAGATGTGTTTTTAGAGGGCCGTACAGAGTAGGTTTTTATTAATGGATCTTCAACAGTAGTAAGGTACATGGAGGAAATTATTATGGACCATTTAGTACCTTATATACCATTTCTGGGAGAGCAGGGAATTTTTATGCATGACAATGCACGCCCACATACTGCCTGAATAGTGACAGCGTACTTGAATAAGGTTGGCATTTCAAAGCTCAACTGGCGAGCACGAAGTCCAGGCTTGAATCCAATAGAATATCTATGGAACCAACTGGAAAGGCGAGTCATAACTATGGTTTCATCGTCCAATAATTTACAAGAGCTCCGTGAAGCCCTCCGTCATGAATGGGAGAAATATTCCACAGGAGAATATTCGAAGGCTCATCACGAGCATACAAAGGTGTTTGGAAGCTGTAATCAGAGCTAGGGGAGGTTACACGTCATACTGATGTTGAAATTTCCACAGTAACGATTCTTTTTTTAATTTCGAAGTATTTGATTTTTTCAAAAAAAGCTCATTATTTTTATACAAATCGAATAAAACCTTTCATTTTTCTTCGGCTTATTCTCTTTTCCCTACCAATGCAGAAATTTCATGATTCTCGTAAAAATTTTAACTAAGGAAGGTATTTAAACAGTAATGATCAAGTAGCCCGTTTATTTTGCTCGCCAGTGTATAAATAAGTATGAACGAGTCATTGAAAAAAAATTTTGCTGCATTATAAAGCCCTCCAAAACACATATACTTTTTAAATTCTCCCACCCAGCTCCACTTACGAAACTCCGCCCCATCTTCGGAAAATGCTCTCAGGAGAGCCCGTTTGCAAATGCGTCTGGCGGAATAAATCACAGGAGAGCGCTTACACGAAAATGAAAATAACCAATTTAATAAAGCGCCTTGGAAAAGAATCGTTTATCATGCAAGCACTTACGTCGTTTCTCTCTGCTCTACATGGTCGGCTAAATAAGAATGTGCTCCGAAAGTGTTCCGATTTATATACATGCGCGTAATATATTATTTCGGTTTTTCTTTATTTTCGTAATTTTCCCCTAGGGTTGCACTGTATCAATTCCAACTTAACGTTCCGCGCTCTGATTCATCATTTTCTGTTTTGTACGCTTCCAATTCTTGTTTCTCTATTTTTCACATTCGTATCTTGCTGAATCCGCACGGAATGCATGAGGATATTTCAATTCGGTAGTTTTCGTAAAATGATAGATACGGAATTTCGAGTTTAAATGGAGAAAGCGGCCGACAGGATCTATGAGAGATGGATGAAACGATTTCGAATCGAAGGGCATAAAGCCTAATCGATGTATTTGTAACATGTATCCGCGATGTTTACTGACTATGAAAAATTAGTCCATGAGTTCGCTTTTTCGGAATGGACAGGAATTTCAGTTCGTGCCGATAAATCAACATTATGTGAAACGAATTCGTTACAGCTTAATAATATTGCCTGTAATTCGAAAACCCAAAGGTCCGTCAGTCCACATTAATATAATAAATAACGATGTGTGTTTGCTTGTTCGGATGTTACGTTACATTTTTTTACGCCTTAACGATTGAACCATTAGAGCTGAAATTTTGTCCCTGGATAGCTCTGACCGATAGTTGGGAAAATATGCAAATATTCAGCCCCATAATATTATTGAAAAGAGAGGATAAGGGATAAATCTTGAAAAAATGTTATGAGATTACATGAGTTTCAATAACATTTCGAGCGAAATTTCCTTTGTTCTCCTATTCGTACTTCCATTTAAACTACAGAACATTTTGAAACTTCTACCATTTTTTCAATATTCAGTTTTTATCTTCTATTCGAAAAATTACGATATAATTCTGTCATCCGATAAGTTTCTAGTCTGACACACAGATAATAGTATTATAAGTAAAGGATGTTTCATTAACAGCGCCCTATTTTGTTTTGTGAATAAAACACATTATTTATTCGAAAATTATTCAAATTTATATTTCATTATAAAGTACAATGAATATCATTAGTTACGAAATAAAACATCATTTAAATGTCCACCACGGACACGCTGGCAGGAATGAAGTCGTTGAACCCAATTTTCCATGACTCTCTAACACCAATCAGGTTTTATGTTAGCAATACTCGTTCAATATTAATATGTAAATCGTCTAAATTTGCTGGATGATCCCTATAAACCAATGACTCAATGTAACCCCAAAGAAAGAAGTGCAATGGAGTTAAATCGCAGTAACGAGGCGGATAATTTATCGGTCCATTTATTCCTATTTTTTCTAAGAAACACTTACTGAATATACAACGCTTTAAATGATCTGTTGGTTCAAGTTATTGGATTAAAATAATTTTTTATGGATGCGAACCAACGTTTTTTCGTAAAATTCGCCACACAGACGTCTGGGAGATGCCTAGTTCTTGTAAACGTCTAGAATACAAATTTTGGTCTTAACGAACACTTTCATATATGGCAGCAATATTCTCTTTACTTCTTGCATTTCTTTGTCTTACTGGCACTGTTACATCATGAAGTATAAAATCTGTTTCAAACTTCTTCACTAAACGTTCAGCTGTTCTTTTAAGCGGACGATTATAACGACCAGAAATTGGAGTTGAAACACGTAAAGTTACAGTAACAGATCGCAATTTTTCATAATAAATTTGTTTTATTTGTAAATGTTGTTACAGTGTGTACCTTTTCATGATTAAATGGTAGACATTGACAAATACAACTGTCAATGTCATAAATAAACAGTAGCTGCCATGCGTGAGTAATATTAATTTGAAAATGGGGCGTTCCCTTTGAAAGACTCTTTATAACCCTCTTTGGGCGATAAAAAAATTACGTTTCAGGGACCCATAAGGAATAAGAAGGGATCTGTTCTGAATTGATTCTTTCACACCAATTCACATGTTTACTAAACATTTTTCAGAACAGCATAATTGTCACCAAATAAAATGGTAGTAATGAACATAGAGATATTCAAATAAATTAATTCTGCTCATCTGCGCCAAATATAATTAATAAGGAGTGTGAGCTATGGTAATAGAACTTTCAGTAATTGGAAATAGTGTTACATACATCTGTATAACAATTCTATACTCAAACAAACTCGATGAGATTTTGTTGGCACAGGCACCTTTCAAACTAGTTGGTTTTCATCAGTACAATTTATGCAAGTGACTGCACATTTGTCAAGTATTTATAATCGTTATACACAGAGACACTAAGGTATAAATCATACAATAGCGCCATCTAGAATATGCCAACATACATACAAGACATACCTTTGCGAGCTAGTAGTCACATTGAACTAATGAAAACCAACCATGTGCGCATGTCTGGAATTTGCCCCTGTGATCAACGAAACCTCATCGAGTTTGGTGAAGTATAAAATTATTATATAGATGTCTCGATTTGTAGAATTTTCTATTACCATAGCTCACACTCCTTATTGAGAATATAGAAAAATAATTTCTTATGCCAATCATATCATATAATCTGCGTTGCAGGTTGACAATTGGGAGTAGATACAACAAATGAATAACACAGAAATGGAACCCGGATATCCGGCACTTGAAAATGATTAAATTTGATTCTATTATTCACGTGTGATACAAAATTCACGTTTATGAAACCCGAAATCTCTGATATTTTAAATAATTTATTTCAACTGATTGAATATTATTTACGATGTAGGCTTAATTATTTTAACTTTTTGCGAGCTTTCTTTCGCGCTATCGATTGCATATCATTATATAAATTATATACAAGAAATCCTGAATTAACGTTAATAAATTTCAAAAGGCGATCCTAGAGTTCAAAATATGAAAAAAGCTCCATACAAGAAGGTTTCACAAAGACCTCTAAAATCTTTTTTCACCACTATTTTGTTATAATTCTGCAAATAGGTATGAAATAGTCTCAGAACAGTCAAATTATTTAATGATAACAAACCATCCTTATTTCTCTTAGTATTGAACAAAATTGAGAACTTTCTAATAATATATATCGAAAAATAGCATAACTATTGCATGAAAAAAAAAACACGTTTAAAAATTTTGATTTCTTGATTGTTTAGGTCTCTACTTGACGGAAATGAATCGTAAATAATTCGTATCGTTAGTTACATTTTGACTACGTCAGGTGATTATGGCTTTGTATGATTTGTCTTTAAAACAAGTTGCGGAAATTACTAGGTTTTATTACCAATAAATAGATATTTTACACATTTCATTGTGACTCGAGTTTCGGGAATTAAATATGTAAAATATCATTTTATTGTTAGTAAAGCATAACAATTTCTACAACTTGTTTTAATTATGATGAAATACCAAATAGTAACGGCTGAAACAGTTCAGTATCTGATTTGTCTTTATTATTTTTTATGTAAGTATCCAACTTATTGTGTAAAAGCTGCTGTATAATTAAAATTTTTCTTTTAATAATTGGCATACTCTTCAGTTATTTTATAAATAAAGGTGCTTGTTACGTGAATCGACCACAAAACTCACGCCACTGTAGTCTGCCAATGCAAAGCGCTGGTGCAAAGCAAACTTACTCTCCTAAAATATTTTTATTATCACACCTACTCTTATACGAGTAAGAGCCAAGTTCTCCAGGAGACTAATCACTAATCAACTTTATGAAGAAGATAATCTTCCTGGGAAAAACTTAGTAGTGTGTTAGAGTACATATCGGTCGCACTGCACTGGGGCTAGTCAGATATCAGCAATGGTTTCTAATACTTTGGTTGAAATGGAACATGATCCAGTAGAGCTGCTGAATATAATCAGGTAACACCATTTTTGTGACACAGACTAAGTTGTACCAGCGCATGGAAAGACTTAGCCCATCGGGATTAGTTTTTCTAGGAGTACATACAAACTATCTTGTTTATTAGGATTACATTATGAAGCTGATAAACGTGCAATGTATCCCATAATAAACAAGATATGATATGTATATTCTCTTAATACTCCTAAAACTTCTGTGAAGATCCCTCAGAAGCTTTTTCAGCTTGTGCGAGTTAGGAGTTCAGTTGTGTTCTGGTTAGCATTTTCCACCCAACAGTGAAATAGTGGCCTAAACACGTCCAACTAGAAGATTTCTTTCCTACTTGACGTGCACTGATGCAAACTAGTCAGTTTCACATCAATGGTGTTATATTCAGCAGTGTTATATTCAGCAGCTCTTCTGGATTATGTTCCATTTCAACTAAAGTATTAAAAGCCATTGCTGGCAACTTTGGTGAATATTTTGCTGACCTTATTTTTTATTCAATAACTTATAATAATAATGTTAATTAATGATAATGTTTCCAATATTCTGAAAGAATATACTATAATACCAGTGTCAAATAGATTAAATTACGAATTATCGCCCAATTTCAATTAGATTAGAGTACATCAGTTGTGGTCATTTGGCTCATTTCTAGCCCCACTGCACTGCGACCATACTAAGTTTTTCTCAGGAGGTGTCCTTCGCAACATTGATTTTTTTCCTGGGGGAGTTGGCTCTTATATCGCTTGGCCTGGGAATAATAATATTTAGAAAAGTAGGTCTGCTTTGCATTAGCACTTTGCACTGGTAGAGTACAGTGATATATTCTTTGGTCGATTCACATAACCTGCAGCTATATTTAAAAAATTCCAGAAGATACTGCCAATTACTTTAAAAAAAAATTCCAATTAAACAGCAGCTTTAAGAATGACAATAACTTGGATATTTACATTAAAAAATAATAAAGACAAATCACACAAAGATAATGAATCCGGAGTCTATAAATTGGCTTCCAATTATTGCCATTTAATTGGTCAAACCGAAAGATCATTCAAAAAAAATCCATTGCGAAAATTGAATTTTAATTATTTTTTTTCATCATTATTCACAACAAGGGACCACTTTTGTTGCTGTTGTATATAAACAGCATATTTGAAATAAACAGCCGAGGTGAGATCATAAGTTTCGTAGATGATGCCATGGTTATATATAAGGACGATTCTTAGGAAAATCTGAAACAGGAAGAATTGAGGTCTCTGATACTTGGACGAAATGGTTTCGTATATATATAAACTCACTTTGAACTCTGAAAAAAGTACTTAACTTTTTCATCGAACAAAGTGAGATTCCTTAATTTGGAAAATCTGCAAATCAATAATAATCTGTGTATTCCTGAGACACAGTCATCGAAATATCTCGGTATATACATCGATAAACATCTAAAATGGAAAGAATAGGCCATAGATGTTGTTCATATTTAGCGAAAAGATTATACCGAATTCTACTTGATAAAGTAAGAGATAAAAAATATAAGAAAATGCAAAAAAGAACTTAGAAGAGTGTCACATATAGTTTCAGAGTTACAGTATCACCGGCTAGCTCGTTATAAATGGGCGCCGCCTACTTTAAGCAGGATGTCAAGGTGATATGCTTATCTCAGGGTATGGGAGATTTACAATTTAAAGAAGGATTTATTAAAATATTACAAACTGTATGCTCATTAAAAAGGGATATGGAATGAATGTGTGCTTTTACGAATACGTTCAGTATTGCTATCAATGTCGATAATACAAAATGGTATTCAATGTCCTCAAATGGATGATCTATTAAAAATATGCAATAAGCAAATAATAATAATAACAAAAAAATAAGATCCCAGTTCACATAAATTTGTACAATAATCAAGAAATAAATAGATTATCCAACAGCTGTTATTTATTCTTCCGTATATTGGTTTAAAATGGAAAACACACTGACCTTGATTTCAAAAGTGATCAAACCTCGAATATAGTCTGAATTATATAAATCCAAAATGCTAATATTGTAATCATGAACGTGGGGTTCGTTCGGATTCTTGTTCCTCGCTGATGGGAGTCCAAGCTGTATCTTGAAATATTGGATCCTTTTATTCAACACACGACGTTAACCGGGTATGAGTTTCCAATTTATTCAATAGAAATATCACGAATGCAAAAAAAGATGGCCTCCTGGATAATCCAAACATAGTGACTTTATTGGCCCTATATAACTCCAAAATCAAAAACTAAGGCACCAATAATTATTTCCAGGTATCAACAATCTTCAGAATAGTGCAAAATAAATTGATACTTTATTTCCTGAAATAATGTCCGGCAATTCAACTTCAATTTGTTCAACTCCACTAACTCATTAATTCATCAATAAGACTCAACCAGAAATTTTTCAAAATTGGACGTTATCTCGTGAATAAAACGAAATTACGCCGAATTCCTCTGCATATTAGCGATTCTATCTTAAGGAGGGAGGCTTGTAATTAATACTTGACAAACTGTACAACAGATGGATCTCCAAGTCAATATTTCGAAATGCTTGGACTTTAATGGCGAAATCCAAGAGGGTGATTGAAAGAGAAAGAACGAGGATTCATAATATAATGAATTCTAAATAAATGAATGAATAAACAAACAAACAAACAAACAACCAAACAACCAACCAACCATCCAACCAAACAAACAATCAAACGAACCAACGAACGAACGAACAAACGAACCAACAAACAAACAATTGAAAAAATAATTAAATATTGAAGAAGACTTTCCACAACTGCGACTTTGAATTACCGATCAAGAGACATTACACTGATTAAGAGGATATTATACATGACAAATGGGAAATACCACAGATGAAGACACTTACTCATTTGTTTCATTTGTAAAGTTGAAATTTATTGTATATCCCCTAATTTTTATGTTGATGTGTTTTGGTCCGTAGTGAGAATACATTTTTTAAGTTTTCTTTACCGTTCAGAATGAAACATTTTAATTTTATAACTGTAAACAGTTGTCACCTCTCTGAGAGCGAATAACTCCTCAGTTTTCTCAGAATTTATATGTTGATATATTGATGTAAAGTTATATGCAATAAACTCTTAAATTATTAATATCAAGTAACGATCCGATTCGTCAAATATATAATTTTTGAAAATAAAACCAGATTTAATCTGTTGTCTTCTACAATTTTAATTTCAAAAAATTCTTTGAAGAAACTTTAAGAATTAAATTAATGTCTTTATAAGCACTGCTCATATTTAATAGACGTCAAAATTAATCATACAATATCAAACGGAATTAAGAAAAACCAACGAATATAGACTGTCAATTAAAATTAAAATATAAATAAGCAAACATTTTTTGTTTCGTTCCAGGCATGCGTAATGAACTCTTCAGACAAACTTACGAAGCCCTGTTTGTTACAAAATGTTGTTTTCCGATCCCATATGAATGAAAAATAACCCTTTCTCAAAAATATAAAACATAATTTCAAGAACTTCTCAAAAACTAATTTATTTGAAATATTCAATATATTTAAATAAATTACTTCAAAAAATCTCAAAACATGTAGTACATTCTCAAGAAATAATTAAAGTTACGATAAGATCAGTTCAACATTACATATAAAAAATAATAAAATCAATTAAACAATGTATAGACTTACTCGGTGAATCTTAGGAATACACGGTCCTCAATAGAAATAAAAGTAAAACTTTTATAAATCCAAGGTACTTATGTTCCACGTTCACAGAAAAACATACAAAGCTTATAAGGCACTTGGTCTCAGTTAAAACCGTTCAACACTGCATAATGAATTTCTTTATTTAAAAAACCTAATATAATTATATATTATATATAAAATAAAATAAGAAGGAACGGTTTTTTACTTGATAGAAGGATTATTACAAAATTTGAAAATAAAACCAGATTTAATCTGTTGTCTTCTACAATTTTAATTTCAAAAAATTCTTTGAAGAAACTTTAAGAATTAAATTAATGTCTTTATAAGCACTGCTCATATTTAATAGACGTCAAAATTCATCATACAATATCAAACGGAATTAAGAAAAACCAACGAATATAGACTGTCAATTAAAATTAAAATATAAATAAGCAAACATTTTTTGTTTCGTTCCAGGCATGCGTAATGAACTCTTCAGACAAACTTACTATTAAATATGAGCAGTGCTTATAAAGACATTAATTTAATTCTTAAAGTTTCTTCAAAGAATTTTTTGAAATTAAAATTGTAGAAGACAACAGATTAAATCTGGTTTTATTTTCAAATTTTGTAATAATCCTTCTATCAAGTAAAAAACCGTTCCTTCTTATTTTATTATATAATTTTTATCACGTTATCACCAAAACCTCAAAAAGACTTTTTTCAAATAATTTCATCGTATTATACCAACTTTCCCAATGTAGGAAACTGAATCACTACAGTTCGACAATACAACTCTGAGAAAAAAATTCCATCCTGCTCCAAAGCAATAAATTTTCCAATTGTAATACCCAGGATTCCAATATTTTGAGCTATTGATAGTAACAAAGCAGCTATCGCTCACCATAATAGATTCGGGCAGCCAATGATTGCAGACGATCCCGCATTTCGGCCATAAGTCTTGTATACGAAATTGAAGTCATTTATATTCCACCTTCAGTCTAGCGAAGAACCGTAAAAGACGATACCCGGAAGAACTTCCAGTAATTGAAAGATCGACCTGTTAGGGGAGAACGGATGAGTTCTATCAATAGAAAATTACAAGTTTGCGCTATCTCAGATATTGACAGTAAGAAAAGATTGTTGAATTTTGGGAATACCAGTAGAAAATGTTCCATTACTTCAATTTATTCCACTGTTTACTTAATTCTATCATTACAAATGTTTTATCGCCAGTCAAACCTTTCTCATATGCACAGGAGATCGTACCATGATTTGTTTTTCGTGGTGATTAGTTTCATTAATTTGAAAGAAAAGAATTAATATATCGAAGGATTAGTTGATTAATCGTTGTATCAATTTGGATTTTCTTGCAATCTACAGATGAAAACCCCAAAAGTGATGGATTGGAGTTTGTATTTGATTGTCGAGAAGTGATAACCTTACTGTTAATGATTTACATTGTTATTTGTTATTAGATTTTCAACAAAGGAGAGTTATACTGGTACTTAAAGAGAAGTGTATTGATGTATTACCTGAACTTCAATTATCAGCCCAGAATGAAGAGTCTGTACGAGTAGGAAGTATTTTTATCTGCAGGGTATCTCTGCAAGGCACGGAAAAAATGTTGATTCCTGAATATGAAGACTCAAATATGATGATATGACCAATAATTTACAGATCTCTTTCAAGACAGTTATGACAATTAAGACAGTATGAAGACACAAAAGCTTCATAAACCAGATACAGGCTGTTCAAATTTACATTCTATTCGTTCGATTTCGGTTAAGAACTCATGTAGATTTCGAGATATTGGGATCAAACTTGAAGGGTGAGGAAATATTTGGGTTTGAATGGAATAGTGATCATAATTCTTTGGGGAATTTTTAAGGTGATACTCTTTCTATGGTTATTGTCTCTGGTTAAATCAGAAATTTTTTTGTCGTGTATCGCTGACTATTTTTCAGGATTGAATTCTTCGTTCCTTTCGAAAAATTTTTTGTTTGCTGCATTGTTCTCGTACTTTTCAAAAAACATTGAAAAATGTTTCGGTATGTGTCGGAATTAATCAAGAAATTTTAAAATACAAAATTTTTTCTCATTTACATATTTCAAGAAAATTCATTTTAAAAAAATTAAATCGAATATTCGAAATGTGAACCATTCTATGGGACGCTCTTCTAATACCTTTTGAAATTTGAGCACCCTGTATCTAGCTTATGAAGCGTTTGCGGTCCGATGTTCAGAGGAAATTTTTATCTCGAAATTGGACATTTTATACAGTGTTGGAGTTATTATACATAAAGATGGACCACCATATATAATATGACCTTAGTCTGAAGGTAGATGATTTCATATATGAAGAGTATCAAAAGTTCGATTTGAACATATTTTTGAGAATTACTATTCCTAATAATTTGTGTCGTGTTATAATATTCAGCTAGCACGGGATTTTTGTTGAGTGATACATTCTGAATGAAAAGTGATAGATGATAGTATAATTCACATTTGTTTTTGGTTGAGACAATTGCTTCGTTTAAAAAAAATCTCTGGCTGACAAATTTTGGCTCGTAAGAGAAGACTCAAAAACAATTCAACATAAAAAGAGCAAACTTAAAGTGAATGTTCTACGTGACACACTCCGATTTCTATGCCTTCTCTTATCCTCGTAGAAAAAGACAGAATTAGCCCAATTTGGTATTCTTGTCCATAGTTCGTCTAGCGAAATAATTTCATTGGCATAAACTAAGACTTTTATATGTGCCCGAATATAAAACTCGAGAAGGTTATAATCAGGACTTCTTGCTGGCCATTCAAAATTACTTCCTAGGCCAATTCATTGAGGAGGAAATATGTCAGTCAGATGATTTATAACAATTAATTTGAAAACAGAATGGAGCTCCATCCTGCATAAAGCTGCATTTCTCCCATCTGGTGACAATTCGTCCAAAGTATTTTCATTCATCTAAAATATTTTGCAAAATGAATAAATAAGAATCTCCATTTAAATTTGGAGGAAAAAGTAGTTATATAGTCGAACGCTTGCGGTTGGTCGCCTCTAATGCAACACCAAATATTCAATTTCAACTCATGCTGCAAATGCTTTTGTTTAACAGCGTCCGGGTATCTACCACAAGTGCTTTTGTTTTGCGAACTGGGACTGCAAAATTTCAATGCGTTGTTGATACGAATAGTCTATTTGAAGTGAGTGCGTTCTTTTTACTTGTCAAATTTCAATAGATAACAGCTTCAGAAGTGACAGCTGCCCAGATGTCAAATGAAACCTCTTATCGGAAAACCCTTTACATAAAATGATATCCCTTCTCCAAAGTTATAACCCTGTGCCGATTTTGATAACAATTGAGAAATTTACAGTGAAATTATTAGCAAAAAATTAAGCAAATTTGGTCTAATCGTCATATTTTGATCCAAAGAATCTGTATGGATATTAAACGAATAGAGAAAATCGAGGAAGCGTCAAATGTTGCGAATGAAATGGTATCCAATCATAGAATTAATGAAAGAACGCTATAAAGTTCTTTCCGTTAAGTTAGAGCTGCTGTGAATTTTTTTCACGTGTATTTTATCGATCTCACATTGTTAGGATCACGGAAAAGCTACTCCAAAAGGGAGCAATATTTCAAATTTAAGGCTTTCCTGCAATCTTCATAACACCTCAACTCCAGTAAAGACATGTGAAATATTCATGCACTCTCTCTGAATGCATTATCAGGAACACGGTTACTTCGGATTGCTCTCCAATGTCTTGTAAGTAATTCGAAAAGATGTAAACCTTCTTGCTGAGAGTAAGTGATTCAGTTTTCGTTCCCGTTTCTGTCACAATGAAAAGTATGTTGTTTGTAACGAACCTGTTTTCGCTGAACCGAAAATAACTGAGAGAGGCGAGAGCACGAAATTGCTAACAGAGCGTAGACGAAGCTCAATTAAATTTGAGTATATGTGCTATCTGAAAAATGTTTGATTCATATACAAGTGTGTTACTTTCGCACGCATTGATTATCTGAAGCAAGAAAATATGTTCTTGTGCGCTTCTAAGAAACAGCGTACTATTGTTTTGTTCAAATGTCTGTAATTTTCGACTTTGGAACTCAAAATGTTTATAAATATACACATTGTCTATTAGCCCCATAATAATATTCATGACTCAGGTATGGATAAGGGAAGAGAAAAGACGTTTATTGCTCTAGCAAGTGGCTAACAACTTCCGCCTTTCTGCCAATATAAAATACCTTATTCACATACATAGTATTTTTATTGAAAGAGACGTGTACATAATCCTTAAGAAAAAAGAAAATTAAAGTATGAATCGACGTTATTATCAATCGTCTGCACCGGTAAGGTTTCTTATTGCATCCATTAGGGGTTTGATCGTGTACTTTCTTCTGTTCTGTTCTTTATTCGGATCCTGCAACGGGCTAGAGGATTTGTTAGCATGCCGACTTTCTAATAGTTGTAAGGCGCCCTCTATTTTTGAACCTGTTTTTATCACCTCTTCTACCTCTGTATATGCATAAATACCCTGTCCTGCTTATTAAGTTTTCAGTTGTCTTAAGATGGGATAGTTAATTCCCGCAACTCGAGTCACAATTGAATGAGTAAAATATCAATTTATTGGTAGTAAAACATAGTAATTTCTACAATTTGTTTTGATTATTTTATATTCATTTGTTCATAGGTATTCCTTCGAAATGGTGTTTATTTGTACCCCGTTTTTGCATATTTTTTCTCATCCATATTTCCAAAAATTTAAAGTTATTTGTATCTTCCTTCTTTTTAAGTTTTGATAGCTATATAAGAAGTGGAGAGTTAGTTCACAATGTAAACCTGAAAAACTGTAAGGTTGACGAAACAGCTGTGGTTAATTGAGAAATTGCGAAAATATTATTTATTATTTAATTCAAGCCACAAAAGGCAAAACAAATCTCGTTTATTAAGGAAAATTTTGTGAAAATTTTATTTTATTTACTCTTCATATAATAGCTGAATAATGGAAAATTTTTATTAGCATCTAGGTAGCGAATATGGGAGCTAGTATTTGAGGAAATTCCACACCAATATTAAGAGAATACTGCAACTAAATACTTCAATATATACAATCTCTAATAAGGACATACTATTGAAAAACAAGTTTAATCACAACTATGATACTAGAAACAAAAACAACGACATCATACCATACCATCGTATAAAAGTATCACAGTTAAATGTAAGTCATCTAGCTATAAAAATTTTCAACAAACTGCCGTCCAGAATGGAGGAATAAAATCGGATAAAGCTGAAGAATGAACTGAAATCTCTCCTAATGAATAAAGCATTCTACTCAACACATGAATGATTCTCTTTAAACGAATATATTTTTATGAAATACGTGGTCTGGCCAAATTCATTTATTTTTTGTTTGTTTGACTAAAGTTTTGTTTTATTTTGTTTTATAAATTTTTTTATTTATATATACTTATGTGTCTTTTTATAAAGGATAGTACCTAACTCCCCATGAAATTTTTGATAGTATTGTTATTATTATAATGTTCTAAGTATACCCTGATTCAACTCTAAAAAACACCTTCAACAAGTCAAAAATTCAAATATTGAAAAGATTATTAGATAAGAGGGTTTTCTCAGAAGAATAAGTTATTAATTCCTCTATTTAAGCTAAATCTAAATTATATTGATCAGTTTTTTCAAATTTAACCATCAGTTACTTTTTTATTGAAGCAATTATTGTTGCAGCAATATTTGGCATATAACTGAAGTAGGTGAGATAAAATTGACTTAATAAGTAATAAAACTGAGTTGGACTCAATGCAAGTACATATAAAATGTAAACAAAAACAAAAATTTGTTGAAAAATGAGGCAATTTTCAACGATAAGATGAGAAATACTGAAATTGATTGAAACTGTAAGGCATCAAATGACACAACTTTCAATTGAACTTATATATATTAGTAAGACAACTGACAGAATTAATTCTTACCCGATAGCACGAACCGATTCTGATAGTTCGAGAATCGCACGAATGGACGATATATATAAAAGTCGAGTACATGATCACCTTAATTGAAGAGTTATTCGATGACATTTCGAATGTAACATGAACATATTCACGAAATTGCCATTATCATCACAGCTCTTGAACTCCATTGAACTTAATTGAACAATACCAACAGGCTTATTCAGTCAAGGTCTCACCCATCGAAAGCTTAACTTCTTGGATTTTTAATTTGCGCTAAGACCTCGACGGAGGATTGAGACCGTTGATTATCCAGCTTCGAATATACTGTTCTTGACGAATCCATTTATGTATTGCATAAAATATTACAGTCATATTTTGATGGATGACTAGCCATAATTTTTATTTATTCTGAGACCCAAAATACTATTTTCTCTTCACGACGTTCAGAAGCGTTTTTTCCGTTCTTTTGATAAGTATATTAAGAGTTGCAATGTAATGGCAAGAGAGAGAGAGAGAAGAACATGACTGGGTAATGTCTCTCTATTATCAATTATTAGTAATCAACATTAATTTCCTTGAATCCTGTTATTTATAATAATGTTAGAGTTTCTTAGGATATTGGATTCCACAGGCAGAACAGAAAATTTATATTTAAAAGTAGTTTTGTCCTCAGTTGTGGACATTCTAAATTTTATTAGCAAACAAATTAAAATTTTCCAGTTATCTGGCAAGTCTAAGCAGAAAATTAGTATTATCTCGAAGTCAAATGGTAAAACAATGATTCATTGTTCACTGATATGCAGAATCGTCTAAGTATTAACAGGTTGTCACACATGAATGAGCTCATTCATGATATTATACATCAATGTTTAGGTGTTTTTGATGAATAAATCGGTCTATCTATTCTTTAGAGTAAAATAAACAAACACTGTACCATGTATAGTTTATTCACAAGATTGAAATTACACTTGAATGACTCAGATAGACAACATTAACAACACTTTATGCAAAAACAGTTACTGAGCTTCGGAACTTTTCCGTCTTTTTACTCTATCTCTACTAAGTACATTTCCTAACTCTCTTTTAAATGTCTGTCTCTCAATTCTTTTCGCCGAAATCTTCACTATATCAATTCTCTCCACGAACTTCCTTTTCCGCTTACTGCCGTAAACTGCACTGTCTGCCAACTGCCTTCTTTTTGAACTGCCGCGAACTGCCCTTCCATCTCCAACCCTGACGACTCCCACCTATACCTAAGCCAAAAGCGTCCTCAGTCATGCAGGTCGAGAAATAAAACAATGGGGACGAATCTCAAAACATCCCATATTCCGATATCTTCTTCTAGGGAACTGTTGACGTTTTTTGGTTCAGCAATAAATCGCTACTCTTTTATGACGACTATACTTTCCATGATAACACATCCCATTCGGAAACATCTTTATGGGGTATTGCCAAAAGGTAGGAAGTGCTTTCGATCTAGTTGCTACGAGAGCGCTGGCATTACAATTATTTTACCAACCTAGGTATTTCCATTACCCTCAACTTAAGCAACTCATACACGTAAACTTTCGTCTATGAATTATTCACATATTATTTACAAATAAACTAAATTTATATGCTCAAGAAATTGAATGCCCATATATATAGTACTTTTCATTGGCATATTTTCTCCAAATATGAGATCAAAGATCAGAATTTTCGACGAAGATTTCTGTTTTATTAAGATTTCTTGGTTGAAAGACTCAGCAAATGCTCGACCTGGTTGCTTAGTTTTCGTTATTCGCAAATCATTACTTTGGCAAAAAATACAATGAGCTATTCGATATTGTGATAATTATTGGCCAATCAAGTAAATTGAGTCAAAGCAAAGAGTCAATTTGCTCTAGACTGAAGGTTTATCAGGTCGAGTATTTGCTGAATCTTTCATCTGAGAAATCTTAATTAAACGTCAAACTTCTTCGAAATTTCTTATCTTTTATTTCAAATTTGATGAATTAGTCTTGAAAAAGTATGCTTTGTTTCATGATAACTTCTCCAACTGAATATATATACTACCAAAATTGCAACAAGTCTACAAGAAACGAACTTGACTGGGTTTCTAGTTAAAAACGCGTTTCATCTGCCTTAATTTCTCCTTGACTTTGTTTTTTGCGCTTCAAGAACACATTTTTTGCTTCTTGAAAACTGTGATCTTGAACTGAGCTTTATTAAAACCTAGCGTTAATGTGTTTACCCAATTCGTTCTGCTTAGCTTTCGTTCTTTCTGAACTCATCTCTGTGGCGTATAAGTCGAAGAAACATTTGATATTTTTATTTATTTTTTGTTTCTAGTTTGATTAATTGTTTGAGAACATAATGAGGATAAAGAAAATTTAAAAATTCTTCTACCAGATGGCTAAAAAAGATTCGTATTCTTAATTTGGCTGATTCAAATATAATTAATAAGAAGTGTGAACTATGGTAATAGAAAGCTCTTTAAATCGAGACAGTGTTACATATATATTTATAACAATTCGATACTCAAATATTCTCGATAAGGTTTTATTGGTCATTGAGGCAAAATTGCAGACATGCGCATGATTAGAACTTGGTGGTTCTCATCAGTGCAATGCAAAGCCAGTGACTACAAATTCTGTCAAGTATCTACATTAGCTATACACAGCTAAGGTATTAAATATACACTAGCCTCATTTAGAGTATGCAAATATACATACAAGACAAATCTTCACAAGCTAATTCAAGTAAAGAAATGTATTACCGATATTTTCACGTTACAAACGCAGAAAAACTGTCCTCATCCTCAATTTTGACCCAGTGATCAACAAGCCTTAGCGGGTTTGTTTGAGTATAGAATTTTTATACAGGATAAAGTATAGAATTGTTATACTACGCGAGTTTGGCCAGTGATGTCAAAATTTGGTAAATTAAGTAAGGATTCTAAAATGGTATAACACTTAGTAAATTCTTGCTGAAATTGTAGACAATTTTTTCATTGGAAATAATCTCGTTTTCGACAAATTTATCTGCCTCAGTTGAAAATTATTATAACGTGCCATTTTAAGGTGCTTTTGAAATAAAATTCAGTGGATTCCTTGAGTTTTCAATGAAATTAAGATTTGCAAGGAAGTTCCACTGAAATTTTATGGCAGAATGGCAGCCCTGCGCAATATACTGCCACAGTAAGAGAATTTTCACAGCAAATGTTCGAAATTTTTACCATCAATCCAAATCTTGGATCGGTTTGGAATACACTTTCTCCTTTATCGTACCCCAGTAAAAGAAGTTCATTGGGTTCAAATCAGGAGAACAGACAGGCCACGAAATCATACCTTGCGCCCAATCCACCTATCGGGATATTCTTGATTGAGGAATTCTCCTACTGTGGCAGCATAATGCGCTGGGCAGCCATCTTGTTGGTACCACATGCTGCCGTAAATGTTCAGTGCAACTGCCTTCTTGTTTTTCATCCAAGCTGGAGCAGCTAGTTTCGAAAGTTTGATAAATGTTTAGAGAAGCATTATTCAGGGTTACAGTACGATAAAAATGTTTTGGGAAAAGTGAAGAATTGTTGCAACAGAAGTAAAAAGATCGTTACAGGGCGTAGAATTTTTTTTAAATGCCTATCATATCCAGTTCCGGCTTGACGTTGATTTCTGGAGCACCATATATAGATGTATGTTACACTGCCTCGATTTATAGAACTTTCTATTATCGTAGCTCACACTCCTTATTAAAAAGCATTCGAACTAGAAATAGAATAGAGTGCTTCCTAAAGGTTTTTTCTCTGGATATACAAAAGTTCTTATTGCTCTAATTTCTGGATTGGGACATCATAATCATGATTAATGGCGTGCTATTCAAGTACCCCAAAATCCTATTTCATGTAACGATTGCAGCATTCCACTGGGTGCCGATAATACTATTTCATTTATTGCTATATTTCGATTCAGAATTCACTTTCAGCTAAAGAGCCGAAGAAAGATGAATATATTTAGAATAAATTCAAAAGAACGCAGCCTCTGTAACTTCTAATTCCTTTCGAAGCGCATCTCCCACAGCGAAAGCAATTACAAATTCGGTTTCCGGCTAGAAGTTGAAACAAGAAATGCTGGATTAAAACATTCCAATGCAAATAAAAAGGACAAAAAGTACGTAATTGCTGACCGCGAGAGAGATGTTAATTTAAAAGTTTCAGTCGGTTCAAGTTTACTTTCGAGTAACGTCATCTACAAGTTAAATTCATATTTGCATAGCAAAGTATAGAATAACATTTTTTTTTCGATGTATTGTAGGGCGGAAAGGTTTTTGATATTTTTGTTATAGCTGAAACCTTTTATTCTATCAGCCACTTTTCTACCGCAATTAAAATATAGTCCGTCTAGAAAGTTTCCGGAAATTATTATTTCTCAAAATTTCAATATAGATATTTCTTTTTTGTAACATTTTAAGACGAAAATAATGTATAAAATAGGTTGTGTAGATAGTCGGCTATGGCCATAGTTACATGGTAACACTATTTGTCAAATATTGTTGATTGTTCACAGGTATACAATGTATGAATTCATGTCGCTGCTAGAAAAAAGAAAACAGGTAGAATATTTGTATAGAAAAGATTTTCGAAACGTTGAAAAATTAGTGCAATTAACTGAACTGAAAAAAGAGCTGTATATGTTAAGAGCACAGCTCGTGACCGGGAGGTCCGGGTTCGTTGGAAAAGAAATTTTCTAGTTGGACGGGTGTCTGCCACCATTTTACTGTTGGGTCAAAAATTAACAGTGCTGTAACCTAAAGTGGCGCAAGATCGCCGTAATAAAGCATACCCAGAAAACAACTGAACTCCTGACTCGTACAAGTTGAAAAAGCTTCTGAGGGATCTTTAAAGAAGATCTAGGAGTATCAGGATAATAATAATAAAATAATTATCATAGACCAGCTTCAGGAAGACCGCGTAAGATTAAAGGGAACAATTTAAACGCTTTATTGGCCTTAGCACGACATAATCTGCGCCTGGGGTTTCGCAAACAGGCTAATAAATTTGGAAGTCAACGAAATATTAAAGTATGTCCAGAAAACTTCCGTATGTCACAGAAAAGACAAGGCTTCATATCAAGGAAATCAAAAAAATCCCTACAATGACACCTTTACAAAAGGAAGGAAGGATAGAATTTTGTCAACATTTTCAAGAAGATAATTTCAATAATGTCTTTATATCTGATGAAACTTCCAACTCCTATCCAACTTGATAGAAATCACTTGAAAATCCTATCAAAACAACCTGTTACCTTTCAAATTTCCCACCAAAATAATGGTTTGGGTAGCAATACCTCAGCGTGATGCTGCGCCTCTCTGTTCTAGTTGATGGCACCATTAATAGTGAAAAGTATTGTGGCATTCTAAACGATTTTGTCCTTGAAACGGTGCACGCTTTACATCCAGGGGGTGGCGTTTTCAGCAGGATAAAGCAAGATGCCATACTTCGGCCTCAAGCTTGGTTGCAAGAACACCAAGTGACAACCATTTCACGGTCAGCAGCTTCACCAGATCTTAGTCTCATTGAAAACATATGGGGAATAATGAAGATTGAAGTTGAACGAGCAGCGCCACGAAATAAAGATGATTTAATCCAGTCAATTTCACAGTCCTGGACTATCATCACCGAAAATTATGGAGATTATCTGGTTTCGGGTATACCCAGACTTTTAGTAAAGTCTTTATAGTTAAATGGAGGTTGTATAAGTAATTAATATGAATATTTTGTTTGAATTTTCTAATTCAAGAATTAAAAATATATTATAAATAATTACAATTTAGCTTTGCTTTTTCCGGATAGTTTCAAGACGGACTATAGTATGTACACATTTATTAAAAGGTTCAGTCATAGACAATGGGGACAGATACGAAGAGACAACTCACCTCTTTCGAAATATGGGTCTATGGAAAACTTTTGAGAATTTAATTGTTAAATCGAATCACAAAGACGTGCCAAGAAGACTCGCTAAAGAAAACGAAGTTGAACTTACAATAAGGAAAATAGTTGTTGTATCTGAATCACATAATGAGTGACATATATGGAACCGACAGGCTGACGTCTACAACATAGAATCAAAAAACATAGGATATCTTGAAAAACCAGAAATCAACCGGTTTTGCAGAACATTGTATAGAAAAAATCATATTTTTAATTACTAAGATGTCATTTTACTATATAATGTTAATAAGGGTAAATTGATGACTATTTGGAGATTCTAGCAATCAGAAAAGCCAATGAGAAAAAGGAGAATTTAACAGATTCCCATATGCTATTCGGCATACATATTGGATGCTGTTATTTCCATGCGCCATAAAAATACACAGATGCCCTAAGTGTAATAAAAGAACTTTTTCAATTTTAAGGTTAGTTCTTTTTTGTACTCCTTGAAGATGGAAAGGATTCTGAATAAATAGTGAAAGATACAAAGTGTGCGAATTTTTCTTTAAATAAAATTGTTAAGGGTTTCCTATTGTTATGTAATCCCCGCAAACATACATGAAGAAATAACTAATTTTCACATTCGAAACAAATAGCTAAACTCTCATTTTTCCGGCAGAGTTAGCTGCTTATATTCGAAATCAAATGTTCCACCTATCAACTTGCACTGAGGAGGTGGAATTTAAATAATAAGAAAAATATACTCCAATCGATACTATTGAAATTGTTCAAATATTTCATTACCGAAGTTGGTAGTGAGGTAAATCGTTATGCATAATTGTGAATATGTGATACGGTTTCTTTTTTTACTAATTACGTGTTTTGTATACTACCTAGAACAAACGCATGCCCGAGGCCTCACGTATACATCTTAAACTGCAATCTGTGGAGCGAATAACATGACGTAATAATCGGTCTTGTTCCTAGCCTTTCGGCGCTGGTAACACCCGGAATTGTGAAATTGTAAGTTTTCGTAATACCAACGTCCATATTCCAGTAGGAACGAGTACGATTTTTCAATCAAAATTCCGACGGTAAGAACTTTTTTCACAGATTTACTGGGGTGTTATTCAACATTTTTTTTACAAAATTGCATAATTTTGGCTGAAATGAAGAAGTACGTTGTGCCTCGAAGATTTTACGGACTCAGAACATTCCTGATGGGTGGCAACTTCGAAATTAATGGAATGAAATACGAAATTAGTTTGTTTTCTATCACTAAGTAACGGACTACTCCATTCAGTATTTGAAACAAGCAAGTACAGAAAAACAGTCCACACTATACTTCAAATTGCATCTCAAACGCAAAACAAATATCCAGAATGCCTGGTTTACCCAACAATGTCTTAGGAACAAAGTCTTCCCAACTTTCATTCAATTAAGAAATTACTAGATGATAAAACTCGACATACTATATCTATCATAAAACACAAAAAATATATAAAAAAAGTGATAGAAAACAACGTAATTTCTTATTTCATTCCATTAAAATGAACTATCACAAAGTATCCGACTACTCCATCCAATTTCGAAATTTGTATATGTACTGTATAGATTCTGAATTAGATAAATTCTGAAGAAGAAACATATTGAAATACCTTAGTTTAAATGACACACACATATATACATTCTGTCAAGAAAGTACCGGGAATTATCGATTTAAATCTGGCGGGGCAATGAGGCAGGTAAAAATTTTTTTTTCCTAGGTTGGTACCACTGTCCTTAATTACTATGCCAAGCTTGAGCGGGATCTGTCAACTAGTGTGTTTGCAACAGCTGATTAAGTCAGTCGATGTCAGAGTGCGTGCCGATTTTTACTATGGGTGATTACATTGAGCAAAGAATTTGTTTAAAGTTTTGTGTTGCAAATGAATTTTCGTGTGCCGATGCATTGAAAATGTTGCAAAAGGCCCTTGGTGATAATGCTCTATCGAAAACTCGTGCATATCAGTGGTACAGAGCCTTCAAGGACGGTCGTGAAGTGGTCGCCCATCGACGGCTTCGATCGAAGATAACGTCGATAAAATTAAGGAAAAGGTGCTGGAAAACCGTCCTACCAGCTTGAGAGAGATAGCACATGATCTTAAGATATCCCACGAGTCCGCACGTACGATTTTGATTGATATTTTGGGCATGAGAAAGGTGGCCGCACGACTCGTACCGAAAGACCTGAATTTTCTTCAAAAACGTCATCGCGAACAGGTTGCTTCAGACATGCTGGATCGCTGTAATTCCGATTCTACATTCATGGAACGCATTATAACTGGTGATGAGACCTGGGTCTACGAGTACGATATGCAAACAAGCCAGCAATCATCGGAATGGGTGGCAAAAAATGAGCCGAAACCGAAAAAAACACGCCAAAGCCGCTCGAAAATGAAGGAGATGCTCATTGTTTTCTTCGATATCCGTGGCGTGGTGCACTACGAATTCGTTCCAGAGGGTCAGACGGTAAACAAGGAGTATTACCTAGGCGTTATGAAACGTTTGCGTGAGCGTATCCGTAAGAAGCGGCCAAATTTGTGGGCGAACAACTCATGGATTTTGCATGACGATAACGCGCCTTCTCACCGAGCTACGATTGTGACTGACTTTCTCGCCAAAAACTCAACAAACGTGCTTCAGCAACCACCATATTCGCCGGATTTGGCTCCTTGCGACTTTTTCCTCTTTCCAAAACTAAAATTGCCCCTTCGTGGCACCCGTTTTGAGTAGTTTGAAGCCATAAAACAAAATTCGGCGCTAGAGCCAAAGTCCATCCCGGAAAGCGCCTATAAAAAATGTTTCGATAATTGGAAGTGCCGTTAGCATAGATGTATTGGAGCAAATGGAGCCTATTTTGAAGGCGACCCAATAAATTTTGACGATTAAATGTAAAAATGTTGTTTTAATTGAAAATTCCCGGTACTTTCTTGACAGAGTAGTATGTTGATTTCTATGTATTATTGTGAGTTGCTCACATGACGCCTTTCGTTTTACATAGTAACTTCTTCAAATGCTTATAAACAACTATCGGGTGTTTTTTTTTGGAGTGATAGAACTTTAAATTGAAATAAAACACATTTAAATTAATATTGAAGCCAATTTTTTTTATTTGAAAGAGAATTTTATGAAATTTATGTATTGAAAATAATTTCCGGCATATGTCCACTACGAATAGCTCTCAGAAACCGTATTTGACCAGATCAATTTTAGACCACTTTTTCGAGTAATTCAGGCCTTATTTCATCAATAACACGAGTTATGTTAGCTTCCAGAGCATCCATTGTTTCTGGTTTATCAGCATAAACCAATGAATTGAGATAACCCCAAAGAAAATAATCTAGTGGAGTTATGTCGCATGATCTTGGAGGCCAATTAATTGGACCATTTCTCCAAATAATGCTATCGCCAAATATTTCTTTCAATAAATCAATTGTTACGGTGATAGCATAAGGTGTAGTACCATCTTGTTGGAACCAAAACACTTCTGGGTCGATACCATTCAAATTTTGAAACAAATAATCATTGATCATCGATCTGTAACGAGAACCATTCACTATAACATTAGCTCCAGCATCGTTTTTGAAGGAACATGGACCGATGACGCCTCCAGCGTGTGAAGTACACCAATCAGTGCATTTTTAGGATGCAATAGAACCTGCCGAACTTCTTGAGAATTGTTTTCACTCCATATACGGCAATTTCGTTTGTTTACATAGCTGTTCAACCAGAAATGAGCTTCATCATTAAACACAATTTGAGATTAAAAAGGGGATCAACTTCAAGCTGTTCTGGGGCTCCATCAGCAAACAAACGATGCTTATTATGGTCAAGTGGCTTCAGTTCTTGAACCAGTTGTATGGGTGTAGACCAAGATCTTCACGCAAAATTTTCCATGTGATGGATGCACAGAGTCCACCTTGTTGTGAACGTCGACGAATAGACAAATCTTGATCATCATCAACACTACGACTTACAGCAGCGATATTTTCTTCTGGACGTACAGTTCTTTGTCTTGTTGTTGTTGTTGCATCGAGTAAATAAAATGTTGTCCGAAATCTATCGATAGTTCGACGAATAAACTGCTCTGATGGACGATTATGTGAACCATGAATTTCATGAAGTGTTCTATAAGTTTGGCGAGTAAAACGCTCATTTTGAAAATAAATTTCAACGATTTGTACACGTTGTTGCGGCGTGAGTCTTTCTATGATAATTGGTCAATGCTTACTCAACAGAAATGTCAAAACAACATGGCTCTTACCTTCTGTCAAATCACAGTTATCCTTATCGAAAGTTCTATCACTTTCAAAAGAACACCCCATAGTATTAAATTTTGTAAAAACTTTTTTTATATAGTTACTATTTTGAAATAAGGGTACAATAAAAAGTTATTATTACTTTGGTGAAACCACTGGGTCCGTCATTTCAAATCTTTCCAACAGATTCAATTTTATACCTTTATTTTCTGTGTGCAAAATCTCAAAACCTTCATCGAATTTATGTTTCTCTTTCACTAAATGTTTCGCCTACGTACAGTCCAATTTATTATTGAGGTAGAAACGGCGGTGTTCCTTTATTTTAGGTTTGTCCGATATACGTTTTTGAACAGGTACCACATAATATTTGGTAAACACCTCATAATTGAGATTATCTCTGCAGCAGAGATGATTTACCCCAACTTCTGAGAAAATATAATGTTTTGTCGGTTGCAATTTTAGTATATTTTTCGTGAGTGGTATTTTTCTGCTGGCAATCTGTCCATTATTGATAGAGAACAACCGTTATTAGTTGCTATTCATTTCTATGAATTCAATTCATGAGTAAAATTTTTCGGAGATTCTCTTACAGTTATAATAATGAATAAATAAAATATATATTATCAACAACACCTTTGTCTTCGAAAAATGTCTAATCAGGAATTTAATTTTATCGAACAAATAGCAAGTAATAACGGTTATTCGCTATGATTGCTACAAAACAGTAAAACGAAATTATTCTAATCGCTCCTTTTAGATCCTCCAAAGTAAAAATTAAACAATTCTTATAATACTAATCTTAAAGTGAGCATATTTCAAAATTCCTGTAAGAAGATTTCTGATATGTGTGCCCTTGTGTGGTATCGATAGTCTTACTGATTGGTATGGTGATAAGCTATTTACTTGATTTGTATTTTTTGTTTCTTATTCGCTTTGTTCATTGTGTAATTTACTTTATTGTTGCGCTGATAGTAAATTTAATGCTTTTATTCGAACTATGGAAGACTGTTCACACACAAACTATCAGTTAAATATCTGATAGAAACATGAAGAATTATTAATAAGAAAGACTCTCTTTTGCTTAAAGGCCATTTATAGATTGTGTTGTACATGGTGTTTCAGTTGGATTATTTACGAAGACGTAAAATTCAATTCGACGACTCAAAATTCATTAAAATAAAAGCTACTCCCTAGAATTCTGATGAAACCATTTCCCACAGTTTTCCCCTTTGACGTTAGAAGACTTCTTCAACAATATTAAACTGCGGAAATGATTAGAGAGGTTTGAATTTGTACTAATAGTAGAGATATACTATAGAGAGCTGCGACAAGTTAATGTTTTAGAGAACAATTTGAAGAATTTTTTACAGTATAAAGGTAACCCTTTGATCTAGATTATCTCCTCCTTTGACGTGGTACTTACGGAAAACCCTTATACATTTAGCATTATCATGGGCCATTTAAAATTTGCATTTTTGACCGGCTCTACATAACAAACTAATCAATATTTAGTTATGAGTTCATTAGGAAGGCTGAACCTTGTAATTGACGAGCGAGAAACAATATGGCTCAAATGAACGTTAGATTGGCCATATAGTACATCATCCGATCAACCAAACTTTTTAGTACATTGTCGATTGTTTGGGGCGCAATCTCGGGAATGGCAACTTCGATTTCTCGTTTCAAGGCATCAATCGTTTTTGAATGGGTCGCGTAATACTTATCCTAAACGGATTCTCACAAAAAATAATCCTTAGTTTTATCTAGGAAAACGCTCATCTTCAGCCATAAAATCATTAGCCCACTGAGCGAAGTGAAAACGCGTCGGGTGATTACCAGGCTCCACTTCATGCACTAGTCGATCTTGGTGAGCCTTCATGTAAAATTCTCAGAGAAAAAGATGTTCAGTTCTTGAGCACTATAATGAGTTGATAACCAACCACATTCTGGGATAGAGTAGCAATGTTTCCAGGTGTGCTCATTAGATGAGAACCTGAAGGGGTTGTTTTATCTAATCACGATCCAGTTTTCACGAAAAAATTTATTCACAAATTGCCTGTGGGCATTCTATTTAATATTCGACGTTAATTTCTTACAGTTTGTATAGAAGATTCGCTACTCTGGAAATGAGTTTTTGATATTTCCCAGTTTTTTTCAAGCGTAGATCGATTCACTTTGTAAGTGTAAAATATTAAGCTTACTTTCTGTCAAAACACAAACTCAAAATAACCACTACTTCAACATGCAAATTCTTCAACATGGCTCATCTTTTATAATATATTTGTCCTCGAAATTCTAACGCGAATAGTGCGCTTCCAGGAATTTCATGTGAAAACAATTGACAGCTTTTGTTTGTCTATATAAAATCGGTCCTCACGTATAACCAAAAAAACTCTCAACATTTATCGCCCTTGTTAAGATTTTGACTTTGGACGTGTTTTAAAGAGTTTTCCGTTTGTGAAGTATAAGGTGAACCGGAAAGTAATGTCGCTTTTTTAAATTGAATTCAAACGGATAAGTTAATAACAAGTAGTAACATGAATGGAGTTTGCGGTTGGCACTAGGTGAAACGTTATAAAAATTTTATTTAAAATAATTCTCACAGTTCTTTTGTTTCACAATTTATTCAGAATGCTTTTTGTACTCCTTTGAAGATGGTATAAGGACCGAAACACGTGTCATAATTCTGAATAAATTATGAAACATAAAAACTGTGTGAATTATTTTAAATAGAATTGTTATTAACAGATTTTTATTTTTAATTAATTACTTAATCATCTTCGATATAAAAGAATTTTGCCATCTAGTGTGCAAATTTTTAATGCTGGACCGATAAAAATCAATTGGTTTTTGAGTAAAATATCTCGAGAGGACATTTTGGAGATTAAAAAATAAGAAAATGTTGTAGCGATCTGAATGAATGGAAATCCGGAAGTGCGATATAGGGCAAGTATGGTGGGTGAGGCTGTAACTTCCACCCCAATTAATTAATATTTTCCAAGGTTCATCTTTCACGTGCGGTCTTACATTGTCGTGTTGCAAAATAACTCCTTTTCTGTTGACAATCGCCGGATACTTTTCTATTAAAGGTTGGTTCATTCGATCCAATTGCTCACAATAAAGATGTGCATTAACAGTTTGTCCAAGTTTCAACACTTCGAAATGAACAATTCCGCGTATACTTCACCAAACACACATAAGCGCCTTTTTGGGATGATCAAAATTACCAGATCTGAACCTAGAGAACCTCTAATGCACTAGGATGAACATCGCTTATGTTTTTGATCGCAACTGTTGCGTTACTACCCTTGCGAAACTCAAAAAGCATACAATGTTGGATATACTTTTCTGGAATTTGGCTGGCCATTTCACATCAAAATGTAAATAAAGTTTAATGTTCAATCATTTAGAACCTTAAAATTTTTTTGACAACACGACTTCGACGTACAAATGACCATCAAATATCGATATACGCAGAAATGACTACTTAAATAAATACTTTCCGGTCTTCCTAATACATGGGGACTTGAACTAGAGGGCGTAGGTTTTACCCTAGTTTGTTAAACGTTCTCCCAATTCTCATATTCTTACTTGTATAAAATTTATTATCCAGAAATCGTAATTCTCGAAAAATATGGAATAATAATAATGAATATGTGGTAAATTCCGGAGTCAGTCGTTTGAGAAACACCCTGTGTGATACGTGTTTTCACCAACACATCAAATTGATTTAAAGTAGCTCCCAAGAGTTCTTGGGGGAAAACGATAGGTATCCGTTCCACGGCGGTATTTTCAAAGAGATGATTGATCTTTCTGACAACGATAACGAACGAGCGCAATAATATATCATATACGATCCTATAACAATTCACCGAACCCCGATTCGACCCTTTTGGAAATGCGTTCGTTCCCGCGGCTTCTTCGACTGAAAGTACTACGACTCACAGTAAATAATGCGAATATTGCATTCTTCCCCACTTGCACAATGACGTTAGGCTCCGAGCGAGCCACCTAAATTTCATCGCGACTCTGTGCGCCATAGAAATTTCAATAAACGTCCCACAAGGAATTTCTCATAGTATGCGGGAGAATAGGCCATGGTTCATTTCTAGCAATCTGTAAGGCGTCGCTGGCTGCCTACTTATATTAACAGGGATTATATCAGATATATTACGGGAACAATGTGCTCAACTCTTATGAAATATGATTGCCGCTATAGTCTTTGAGAAATCTACTTGAAGACTCATGAAATTATACTAATTGGCCATAATGTGCATCGAGCATATATAAGAGCTTTTAAATTAAGAGGTTTCATTTTGATATTAACAAAACACGAAAATATTTTAAGATAAATCAATGGATGTTTATTTCATTGTAAAGAGGAAGGTATGCCATTAAGAATGAAAAATGATATCGGCCAAATAGCCGCCACCAAATTTTCCGTGACCAATTCGCACATTTGCGGCTGTGTGTCCTCGATGACTTCAACGAATTCGATCTTTGAGATCTTGAACCTATTGTGGAGCATTGGAATAGACCTTATCTTCCACGCTGCCCCAAAGAAAAACGTCTAAAGGTGTTAAATCACAAGATCTCGGTGGTCAGTTGTGACCACCTGTTGTGAAGTTAATAGAGAATACCCCCTTGGATCGGTTATAGAACCGTGCCTCTGGGACGTACTATTCGACGAGCTTCTCAGTCTTCTCTCTTCTTTCCTGCCTCCCGAGGTCAGCATTAGCGTCACTTATGCCGATGACTTCGCCCTCGCCGTCCGCTCCAAGAACCGTAAGATTCTCGAAAAGGCCCTTACCAGTCAAATCTCAGTCCTGGAGGATTGACTGCAAGATAACAAGCTCCAGGTTTCTTACAAAAAGACTCACGCAGTTCTCCTTAAAAGGAAACTGCACCTGAAACGACCACCAAACGTTCGTCTCTCCCAAGGTCCACTACGGTGGTACACCCAATCCTCTTACCTTGGGGTAATCCTGGATGCGGGACTATCCTTCTTTCCTCATATTTCTTATGTCAGGTCGAAAATATCAAGCCTGAACATGAAGTTCGGGCGACTCTCTAGAGCAATAGGCGACGACGGTAAAAACGCTAGGCGCGTTTACTACCAGTCCGTCTTCCTACTCCTGGTTCTATACTGCTCCTCGGTATGGAACCACCGCTCAAACAACACCCATTTTCATCGAAACCTATCCGCTTGTCACCGATCAATCCTCCACCTCATGACGTCAGCCTGTCGAACCGTAGCCACTTTGGTACTTGAGGTTCTTACAGGCAACATCACTCTTAACCTTATGGCTTAATTCAATTCTTCCAAATACCATTTTAGACGTGGTCTTACATACAAATTCCGTGACAGAACATTCGAACCCATCAATGTCTCTGACACGAATTTCAAAAGTATGTGCACTTAATCTTCCAACGAGTTATGGACTCTGCTGCAAAACTCATGGCAGAAGAGCTGGGATCTCTACCTCTCTGGCAAAAACATCTATCTCTGGCTACCCAACGCCCGCTTTTTTATCGAAAACCCATATTTCAACACCTCTTACTTCGTTACCTGTTTTATCATAAGACACGGCCCCTTCAGGGCCACCCTTAGAAAACTACACCTATCCCCCTCATTGTCCTGCCTATGCGACACGGCGGACGAGAAAATCCTCATCTCCTCGTTGATAGCCACTTGAGCTATCAACGAGGAGATCTCTGGTGTCGCTAATGCGATGTTGAAACGTTTATATTAGGACCGAAACTAAATAAACAATATCGAATTTCTCTTACTGCTAAATCACCTGTATAAATCAAAAGTTATAATAATCTTACTGATTTTATCTTCTTCCTATGTTTCCGATAGTCCCTTCTAAAATGGTCCAAAAAGACGTTTTAACACTAATATGTATATTATCTTATCTTTCAGCTGGGGCCTTAAGCCAGAGCAGATGCCTCCCTTTTCTTTGCAAATTTTCATTGCCTTTTAATTCTTAATTAAGCCTCACTAACACTATCTATGTTTCAGTTAAACCCTTCTAAAGTGGCTCAGAAAGTTGTCATAATACTGATATCTATATTATATCTTTCAGCCATATCTAGGTATCTGCTGGGGCCTACACGCCAGAGCAGATACCTCCCTTTTCTTTGCCTTTTAATCCTTAATTTAACCTCACTAACACTATCTATGTTTCAAATAAACCCTCATAAAGTGGCCCAGGAAGTTGTCATAATACTAATATTTATATTATATCTTTAAGCCATATCTAGGTGTCTGCTGGGGCCTACAAGCCAGAGCAGATGCCTCTCTTTTTCTTCTGTTTTCTACTCTCTTCTTTTTTTTTAAATCTAACTTGTAATTCCTTGTAAAACTAATTATACCTTCTCTTACGGCTTTCTGGGTGTCCGCTTGGGCTAAACAAGTCTGAGCGGAAACTCAGGACTACTGTGATGATATACGTACATTTAAAATAAGCGAGTAGCTCTTCTCATATGCTAATAAGTACTATTCTGAGTGTCACCGTAACCACCCTCATTTTAGAATAAGTAAGGTCCAATTACACCGCCACCCCAAAAACCGCACCAAACACGTTGAGATTGGAGAGGCTTCTCAACAATCATTCTTGAATTTTCCTAGCCCCAAATGCGACAATTCTGCTTATTAACGTAGCCTCCGAGATGATAATGGGCATCATCACTGAAGATGTTTCAATGAAAATCGGATCATTTTGATGCATTTCATGCAGCCAATCAGTGAAGATACGATGTTGATGGTGATCGACCGGTTTGAGTTCTTGTGTTAACTTAACTTCGAAATCTTAAGATCTGATTCTTTACAGTGTAATGCCGTTTGTAGAATGCCTTATTCCAAAGATCGACGAGGAATCGACAAACCTGGGTTTTGGTCAACGCTAAGGGCTAAAGCATCAATATTCTCAGTTGTTCCTGAGCAAAGCTCACTGTTTCTGTTCTTCACATCAGTAACTTGTCCCAACAGCTCAAATTTTCCACCAGCTTCACGATGACCCAAAAGCTTTAGCTTTGCGAACTATGACTGCAAAATTTTCACTATTTGTAGTTAATTTTAACAATTTCAGTGCGTTGTTGTAGCGTATATAGTAGTAATTCCGTAGCTTTTACGAGTCAAATGGCAAAAGATCCATGCTTCAAAAGGGACAACTGCCCAGATAGCGGACCATTCAAAATGAAACCTCTTATTGGAAAACCCTTTAGTTCTTGTACATGAACTAGTGTTTATGACCGAGAAATTTTTACACTTAACCTCTGCACGGTGTCGTTTCTTAGTCAACAGGACCAATTTTACAAAAGCAGGTACTCAATCGTACATGCATATACTTTTGCATCACTTGGCGAATCCTTTGAGTCTACGCTTTACATATTTTTAAATAAAACATATCCGCCATTTCTTTCCTTTTACCCTCAGGTGTTTTTTTCGGAATAATATCATCATAGGCATTCGTTCTTCCTGATACAGAAAATTAATTTTGGATTCGTCAAAACTCTTAGGTTCCAGAGTTTGGGCAGTTCAACTCTCTGTTCAACATCATCTTTTGACGGTAAGTTCAATATTACATATTTTCGTGAATAGTGAACCGATTTTGAAAATTTTAACTGGGTTGTGCACAGAACATATATTACTTACTTACATTCGACATCCCTTCCCCATTCACAAAATTTTGAGGGGTTGATCCCATCTTCATGAGGGGAGTTTTTTCGAAACAAACTCATGATGGAAATTCGTCCCCCCTCTAAACAGAATTTGACTTGTTTTTCGAAATCTTCTAAAATTCTTCGTTTCTGTGTTCTGCGGAGGTCAAATTTTCGTTGAAATGGCCTGTATAACGTTCACTAAGGAAAAAAATCACGTATATATATATATATACAGCACAATCCCGATTATCCGAATCGTGATTTTCCGATATTCGGTTTATCCGAAACTAACTATTTAAAAACAAAAATCTCGATTTACCGAAAAAATTCGCATTATAAGAAACGCGTCTGGGATTCACCTATACTGGAGAAAAAAAACGCGAAAAACTTGAAAAATGGTGTAGTGTTTTGTCATCGTCGATGCCGGCACGAAAAAGTATGAAAAGAGGTGAATACGAAAACGTGGATGATTCTTTATTTTTATGGTTTACACAGATTCGAGAATGTGGAATACCAATTTCGGGGACCATTTTGAAACAAAAAGCAGTGAGTTTAAGCTAAGAAGTGCCGGTCATTGAAGCGTCTGAAAGTTTGTCTGCACGATGGATAGCTAGACCGATGGAAAAAAAGATATGGTGTACGTCAACTGAAAGTTTGTGGTTAAAAGTTGTCTGCCGATGTACCTGCCGCGAAAAAATTTGTAGAGAACTTTATAGAGCTTATGCAAGAAAATTATTTACAACCAGAGCAGATCTACAATTGTGATGAAACCGGCTTGAACTACAAAATGTTGCCCTCAAGTACCTTAGCTTCAAAAACGGAAGCTGGAGCACCTGGTTATAAACGTAGCAAAGAACGTATCACTGTTTTTACATGCGCTAATGCTTCTGAGAGACACAAACTTCCATTATTATGTATCGGTAAATCAGCAAACCACGAGCCTTCAAGAATATTCGTCCCAATGCTTTTCCTATTTTGTATAAAAATCAAAAAAAGGCTGGATGAATGCAAAAAATCTATTCAATAATTTGTTTTTTGAAGATTTCATACCAAAAGTATAATCTTTTTCAATAAAGCACGGATACCCCAAAAAATGTGTTCTGTTGCTAGACAATGCCCTCACTCAAGTTGCGGAGCAACTTGAAAGTGGGGAAATAAAAGCAATGTTTTTGCCTCCTGCTGTAACTTCTCTCATTCAGCCCATGGATTAGGCTGTGCTGGAAAATTTAAAACGTAATTACAGGCGTTTACTATTGGAGCATATTTTGGAAGAAGTAAATGAGTGTGCCAATCTACTGAATGTCTAAAGAAGTTAAACTTAAAAAATGTTGTATATTGGATAGCTTCAGCTTGGAATCAAGTAAAAGGTAGAACTCTGGAAAAATCTTGGTCAAAATTGATTCAACACTAGGAGGGACGTATTACAGAAGCAGAATCCGACCATGAAGAAAGTTTACAACAAAGTTCCACGAAAATACCAGGATGTGAAAATGTTACGGAAACAGAAGTTAATAAATGGTTAAACAGTGATAATGTAGAAGAGGAAAGTACTGACCAAGAATTAATTGAAAGTGTTTGCAAAAATGCTAATGAAATGAGCAGTGATGACGATAAAGTAGAATGTACTGACAATGTTCCATTAAAAATATCACATTCAGAAGGACTAGCAGCCTTGGAGGAAGCGTTAACTTATGTAGAATAACAAGAAAATGCAACTTCCGGGGATGTTGTTTTTATAAAACGTTGGAGAGACATTGCGGCCAAAAACATAAGTAGTGCTAAATGAGTGCAGTTAAAAATTACCTTATTTTTAAACACTGAAGTGTAGAATGGGAAATATATTTTATGTCTTACGTTGCATATAACATGTCTTTTATGAATACATATGTACATATTTAGGCATTTATGGACATACTATGTTAAAAAAATAAATAATAAAAATTAAACGAATTATTTGTTGGTGTTATTTTGAAATTAATACATAAATTCAAGTTACATATTCCATAAATTTTTTCAAGTCGATCTAATGATATACGCATCCCATTTTCCAAAAAAAAATTCGGATTAACCCAAACTTCGATTATCCTAAATCACTTTGGTCCACATTATTTCAGATAATGTACTGTAATGTACTGTATATATGTTATATGTCAAAATCGATACATTTCGGACTTAAATTAAAAATTTTTTAAAATTATAATGATAATTCCTTCCATGAATTCAATGTGCTTTTCAATGAAGTTTTCATATCTTTTATTTTCTGTGCAGGTACATATTTAAATTTTTTAATAAAAGTAGTCAATTTCATTAATTTCGACAGATCGAACGATGTAAATTCACACGAGTCGAGAACAAAAAATCTTTATAACCGCTAAAAATGATATCCATGATTAACACACTCTTATCGATGCCATTAACGGAGTGCGAAATAGATATAAAAGCCCCCGTTCAATCTAAATCCTTCGGAAATCGTTTTCGCTGTGCAAGCAATTTTTCAGAATGATTTATTCAAACCCCAAGGTATAATGAATATCAAGGGACTAATAGAGATGCGTTCAGTTGAAGGGATCGATGTACCTCAACGTTTGGAATGTAGGAAATGGGAGGTAAAGATAAACCATTAACAACTCGTATGTGAAGTTGAAAAAAATGATTCATGAGATGGAAAAATGAATATTATGGTTTCAGAAAAAACATGGGTGAAACTGTTGCAGATTGAAAAGTTTGGAGGAAGTTGATGTCATCTCTTTAGGGAATAGTTGGAATATTTGGAATTTCAAATTAGTTCAAATAATACTGGTATGTTTCACTAGGACAATATTGTCTTATTCTTTTATACGATATGTGAAAAGGTCAATCAAAAATCATTATATTTAAGACAAATTTAATCCCAAGATGAAGTCGGACTGAATATTATCTTATTATAATTAAAAATACCAGAGACAAATTCAGATTACTTCTATTTCTATGTGCAGTGACTATTATTTCTATTTCATATTCTTACCAGGGACAAACTCTTATAACTTATACCTCCTTTTATCTTCTTCTCATAGTTTGGTGACAAACTCCAATTAAGCCCCTTTCTCTGCATTATGTACCTACTCATTTATAAGATTCCAGGTGAGTTCTTACTCCTAACCAGTTGAAATATAGAACCTGACGAAGCCACAGTATGGTAAAACAACTGTTGTTCATTAAAAAGAAGTTTGTGGAAATTGAATTTTATTTATAATTTATTGGAAATGAGTTTCCATCAAGCAAAACCCGAATCCAACAACTATTGTATATGTAACCATATAACCATCTCTTGTGGAGCGTCTGTGAACTGGTGCAGCGTCTGTGAACTGGTAAGCATCCATTTACTTACCAAGCTGATGAAATCTATAATAGACGAACTATCTTCAAATCCATATTGTACTTTTAACGTAAGCAAGATAATGTTCAGCTATGCTCTTGTAATCAGACTGTAGGTTAGTATATACTAAAGTATCGGGTGTTTTTTTCAGCGTCATAGAACTTCCGATAGGGATAACTGTGATTTGACAGAAGGTAGAAGCCATGTTGTTTTGACATTTCTGTTCAGTAAGCATTGACAAATTATCATGGAAAGACTCAAGCCACAACAAAGTTTACAAATTGTTGAAGTTTATTTTCAAAATCAGTGTTCTATTCGCCAAACTTACAGAGTACTTCGTGAAATTTATGGTTTACATAATCGTTCATCAAAGCAGCTGATTCGTCGAACTATCGATAGATTTCGGACAACATTTTCTCTACTCGATGCAACAACAACAACAAGACAAAGAACTGTACGTACAGAAGAAAATATCGCTGCTGTAAGTCATAGTATTAATGATGATCCAGATTTGTTGGAGTCTGTGCATCCAGCACATGGAAAATTTTGCGTAAAGATCTTGGTCTACATCCATATAGGATTCAACTGGTTCAAGAACAACAACATTTGACCATAATAGGCGTCGTTTGTTTGCTGATTGGGCCCTAGAACAGCTTGATCCACTTTTTTATCGTAAAATTGTGTTTATTGATGAAGCTCAATTCTGGTTGAACGGCTATGAAAACAAGCAAAATTGCCGCATATGGAGTGATAACAATCCTCAAGAAGTTCTGCAGATTCCATTGCATCCTGAAAAATGCACTGTATGGTGTGCTTGACACGCTGGAGGCATCATCGGTCCACATTTCTTTAAAAACTATGCTGGAGGTAATGTAACATTGAATGGTGCTCGTTACAGATCTATGATCAATGATTATTTGTTTCAAAATTTGAATGGTATCGACCCAGAAGTGTTTTGGTTCCAACAAGATGGTGCTACACCTCATTCTGCTACCGTTACAATTGATTTAGCGATATTATTATTTCGAGAAATGGTCCAATTAATTATCCTCCAAGATCATGCGACATAGCACCACTGGATTATTTTCTTTGGGTTTATGCCAAGTCATTGGTTTATGCTGACAAACCAGACACAAATGACGCTTTGGAAGCCAACATAACTCCTGTTATTGATGAAATAAGACCTGAATTATTCGAAAAAGTGGACCGAAATTGGTCTGGTTGAATGCGGTTCCCCAGAGCTAGTCGTGGTGGATATATGCCGGAAATTATTTTTAGAACTCAAATTTCATAAAATTATCTTTCGAATAAAAAAAAATTGGCTTCAATCTTAATTTAAAAATGTTTTGTTTCAATTCAAAGTTCTATAACTCTATAACACCTGACAGTTAGCAATATAGTCTCCACTATAATTGTTTAATCGGATTATTTTCCTTCTAATTTTCGTCTTTCTGTTTGATTCCAAACGAGACTAAGCATTAACCGTATTAAAGTAGTGTTCATGAATAAATACTCTTGGACTCTTTTCAAATGCTTATTATTGTAAATTAGTATTGCTCCATACTTAATAATAGATCAATTTGGCAATAAACAGATTAAAATCGCGGTTGCAGAATGGTAATGACGACATGCATAACTCCAGCCTGAGAATTTATGGACAATGAAAATTAAATTCGATAAATAGCTGGTGAAAGAGCCCACTTCGCGAAATTGCTCGATGATGAATAGGGCTGTTGTAATAATCCCGATATAAGGGTGGTTGTGTTCGATGCAAATTGCCTTTTCGATAAGTTCTTGTGTAAGCAGAATAGGGGAACAATGGAAAGAACAAGCGAAATGAGGTTTGGTGAATGGGGAAGGAAGAATAGTTAAACTGTTCAAAAGACGATGGAATTTCTTGTTGATCATTTATACATACAGGTTGGGTATAGTGTATTAAAGTTCAGACTTCGGGTATTCACTTTTCTTCCAATATTAGGTCGCTCGATTCGAGGATAATGAATAATAATGATACGAGGTCATTTTTTACCGTTCTCGTCAGACTAATGTCCTATTTACTCGCGATACATTATGAATGCTATTTCGCTATAAGGAAGGATTCAGTTGATCTAGGTTCAGTTGTTGAAATTACTCTCGCATTCAACTTACTTTCTCCTTTGTTTAAATTTACGTAACATGTTACATTGAAATTCCATATAGTTGCCGATATAGTTCAGCCAGATACACTTCGGTTCTGCAAAAAACTATTCTCCTTTCGCATCTGGACAATCGAATTAACTATACTGTGTTGAATGTTCTAGAATAAACAGAGTATGCGCTACAAGAGGCGAGTATTTAAATATTATATCGTCGAAGGCTGTGAAATCAACAATTTTCTTATATAATTTCTGTTCGTTTAATCATCAACTAACAATAAAAAATGAATCCTCTGAAAGTTACCTATAAAGTGTTTGTGTGTTTCAAATAATGATTGAAAAATTAGTCTTCTGATGATCTAGAGTTCATGTCTAATAGCATTGCACAGGAGTTTATGAATTTGACTAGATAAATAGGGTGCTTTATTCCATAGACAAATTAGGAGTAGAAATAAGTTCGTGCGGTTTTGAAACCAGATGTCACAATTAAATCATTAGTCCATTATTTAATCTGGCAATACCTTCACTTTGAAGTGTCATAATTAGGCTTTCTTTTCAGTGTCTGTCATGTCACTGAAGTGAAAACAACATACTAGATGCAGTAGTCCCTTACTTTGTCATTTTTGAATGAAATGAAATAAAAAATTACTCAGTTTTCTATTATATCACTTTTCATTAACTGAATTCACAGTGACTAGAGTTCCGTAGTGTTTACTACATTTTCAAACGAAATTCAGTTTTAAATCGGTCAGGAAGTACAACATTAGACAACGACATGCTAAGGGCAAAATGGAAGCAAATCAATCAAAGAAATCTCAAACACCCTTAACCAACCTTGGTCGACCATCCAAGAACATTTGCAGCAGATTGCAAAAATAAACAGAGCAAGTGTTTGCTCCCCTCATAATCTGTTCGAAGAGAACAAAGCCAACCGATCCATCACATATAACGTATTACTTCAACAGCACAGTATAGAACCATTTTCTGATCGCTTGATCACTAGAGAAGAAAAATGGGTCATATATGATAATACAAAAGGCAAAAGGCAGTAGATCTCTTCACGAAGTATTGCTAAGCCAGGTTTACATCCAAAAAGACGCTTTTGTGTTTGATGGAAAATATCACTTTCAATTTTCTTGTTATTTATCAAAAATTGAGACATGAAATTTCAGATTGTTGAATCATTTGTGTTTCCATTCAATTGCATCTGCAGCTTTATTATATCGAATACTTGCCAACTGAATTGTCATTCATTATTTTCGATCATGACGTGTCTTAAAAATTTTGAAGAGATCTGAAAAGAAACGTCTTCAATCAGATGAAAGCTCCATGAAATTATTTTGTTCCTGAAAGAAATAATGAAAATATGTCTCATAACATTATTCATTGTGATTCGAAACTATTACCCTATATTCAACCCATAAAATATACATGGAATGTCATCTGAATAAAAATTGACATTTATAAAGGTATTATTTTACATGCAGTCTGGAAACCACTTATGAAATATAATTATTTGTCAATTTGAATTTGAGTCAATACTTGACAGAAGTAATATTTGAATAACTCTAATTTCAGAATTATATATTATAACTTCTACAATATATATTAAAACTATATACAAAGACTATCACTATAATGATATCAGTTTGATAGTTTTTGTATATAGTTTCAATATACTATTCTGTCAAGAAAGTACCGGGAATTTTCAATTGAAACAACATTTTTACATTTAATCGTCAAAATTTATTGGGTCGCCTTCAAAATAGGCTTCATTTGCTCCAATACATCTATACCAACGGCACTTACAATTATCGAAACATTTTTTATAGGCGCTTTCCGGGATGGACTTTAGCTCTCGCGCCGAATTTTGTTTTATGGCTTCAGTCGACTCAAAACGGGTGCCACGAAGGGGCAATTTTAGTTTTGGGAAGAGGAAAAAGTCGCAGGGAGCCAAATCCGGCGAATACGGTGGTTGCTGAAGCACGTTTGTTGAGTTTTTGGCGAGAAAGTCAGTCACAATCGTAGCTCGGTGAGAAGGCGCGTTATCGTCCCATAGTAATCACCCATAGTAAAAATCGGCACGCACTCTGACATCGACTGACTTAATCAGCTGTTGCAAACACACTAGTTGACAGATCTCGCTCAAGCTTGGCATAGTAATAAAGGACAGTGGTACCAACCTAGGAAAAAAAATTTTACCTGCCTCATTGCCCCGCCAGATTTAAATCGATAATTCCCGGTACTTTCTTGACAGAATGTATATTGTAGAAGTTATAATATATAATTCTGAATTTAAATTCATTTGAATTTATTATAATTTTTAAAATATTTATCACAGAAAATTATAAAAAAACATTGGGACACCTCAGATTTTAAATTCAATAGTGCGCCTTTCAAACTTGAATTTAAATCAACAGGGTTATTCAGGCATAGTCAGTCCTCTTTAGTTTAAATGGAATTTTCTCTTTATTTTTACATATTTTGCAGCTCCTTGATAACCTGATTTCAAAAAGTTTATCACGTATGGTCTATTATCAATAATAATGGATGAAATTTCCAAAGTATTAATAATTGGGTTCAAGGAACTGAATAATTACCTAATGTAATTGATTTTAATACATTAAAATCAATACTCAAAATGTTCTCCACCTCAATCCTAGAAATTACACAGTGTCCTATAAATCTCGTTCCTAACTTAGTGTAAAGTTTGAATTGAAATATTCCGCATTTCTATAGTTATCCATTCTTTGATAACTCCAATGCTCGTGGACTGTGTTATGTAAACTTTGTTCTTGAGATAGCCCCCACAGAAAAACTTAATGGCGTAAGGTCCGGTGATCAAGTTGGCCACTCAATAATACTTCTTCGTCCAATCCGTTTATTGGGGAAGATTGTGTGAAGTAAATTCTGACTATAGAAACATAATGGGGTGGGGCTTCATCCTGCTGAACCACACATTTTCATTCGGTAGCCTTGGATATATTGCATTAGGAAATGAGTTGATTAACGCAGGGTCAACTTTGTCTCTAATAAAACTCAAATATTTTTCGGCTTTCAAAGTACCATCTATAAATACAGGACCAATAATATGGTCTCCTATGATATCTGCTCAAACGTTCACCTTTTGAGGATACTGCGTATGTGTCTCACGCATCCAATGATGATTCTCCGCTAACCAATATCTACAATTTTGTGGGCTTACCTCCCCGTTCAATATAAATGTTGATTCATCAGTGAAAAGGCTTGTGCGAATAGCTATTACATATGTGTTCAGATTATTCATCATTATTTCCCAGAAATGCCTTCTACGATTTAGATCGTCCTTTGTTAACTTCTGCACAAAATTAATTTTATATGGATGATGAAGTTTTTCTTTGTGGAGATACCTTATGCCAATTGTATGACATTATTTTGACGGACAATTTGACGTGTTCTTGCTGTCGGATCATATACAACACCTAACAAAATATCAAATTTCACAGTATTGTCGACGAATTGCGGTTTTCTTTTTAATGGTTTGAAATGTCAAAATTCTCTGAATTGTGCCTGAATTTTAGGCACAGTACCTTGTAAAATATAAGACAACTGAGAATACAAATGATTATATAAGTTTGCTACTTCAAATTGACTTGTGCAATCATCCCCGAAACCGATCACCATTAAAATCTCAATTCGGTGAGTCTCAGTCAAATATTTCAGTATTACTCCTACAAGAAATACGTTTTAAATAAGTAATTTACTATTTGAATGTAAATTTCAGCACTGCAACATCTAACTGATAACAACACATAATTTGCGGATTTTCTTCATGTTTCGGTATATGTAGGTAGCGTTTTAGGTATTCACGACCAAAAATATTAAAAAACAAAGATCCATGAGCGTATCGAGAATTTATTTTAGGAATTTTCTCAACTTAATGGATAGTTCAGAAATTTTATAAGTCTGTATTTAAGTTATTTACAAATACCATTATTTAACGCGTAATAAATTATTAATTACAGTACTTCACCCGGTATTATACAGAATAGACCATGCAGTAGATGAACTCCGGTTCTTGAAGAGCTTTAAAAATATGAAAATATACAGGGTGTTCCATGTTAAACTAAAGAGGAGCTGGAGTTGCGCAAATTACCCTGTATATTTAAATTACACAAATAATTTTATTCCATAAGTGGTTTCTACAGTGAAAAAAGTTTTGAATTATTTATATTTCTTGTGATTGAAAAACTATTACGTATAAGCATTAGTTCATGATTATAGACAGTTTCAGATATCGATCAATTCAAATTATAGGATCTGTGAACTATTCATCTAATTTATAATGAGCTTTCTGTACCAATTTATTCTTGAGTAAATAAGTTCCGCAGTTTACCGATTTTATATTCTTCTGGTAACCTGTTTTATTACCGCTAAGTGGTTAAGACTCAACTGTGTTGTTAGTAGTTTCTGAAGAGAGACGATGAAGGTGTTTCCATTTTGGGTATTTACTCCCAGTGGCGGCTCGTGGGTTTTTAATGAGAGTGAGCAGAAAGAAATATATTAAAGTGCACTCTACTAATTTTAAGCTGTTCAAAATATTAATGAATTTATACGGAAGTGCTTATGCGTTAAGATGATCTACTTTGTTCAGAAAAATAAGAGTACATTTTAAAGTTGAAAAACTTCATACATATTCATCTAACGATATGGACGTTGTACAAGTAACATCCAATAGTTTGTATAATATATTTTCGTTTGCATTTCCTTGCGTCAGGTTATTGTCTTACATGGCAAAATACTACCTATGTTACATATGTCATCTTAAGAGGAGAAATAAGTTCGTGTGATAACAGATGTGCTACTAGTTTATTATTCCATTATTTTCTATGACAACACCTTCATTTTGAAGTGTCATCATAGGCTTTTCTTTTCAGTATCTGTCTAAACAACATAGTTTCTGTGTGCTATGAAAATGACAACTTTTATATGGAATAAGATAATGTCTTCTTGCGGGAGTTTTACTTCATTTATTCACTACGAAAAAAAGGTTGTAGAGGCATCGTATTTTAGTGTAACAGGGGCCATTTAACATTTGAAATATTTGAATAAACCATTACAAGAAACTTTCAATTTGTTTTTTGTCTGTAGAGCTCGTTAATGGGCTCAAAGATACGTTATTAATTATTTATAGTTCCAAAACTATATCCGATCCAAATCTAATTAAGTATTCAGGTGTACGCAAATGTGCCAATATTCTTGAGGATCGGTCATTAAGACAGAACATTAAAAGTAAAAATGCTTTTCCATATATGAAATTACAAACTTTGTGTGATTTTTGTGTTTAGCATAGAACATAGAGTACCTTGGATATTAGATGTACCTAGTTTGAAAAGTCCAAAAATTATATGGTAAGTTTACAAGTTTATTTATTTTTATTTGATTTTATCTTTTAAATGTAAAGTTGAACTGACCTTATCTGAATTCTAATTATTTTTGAGGATGTGCTACATGTTTTTGAGAGTTTTTGAAGTAACTTATATAAATATTTGAACATATTAAATCTTTCAAATAATTTAGTTTTGGAGAACTTCTTAAAATTATGTTGTGTATTTTTGAAAGAGATTTAGTTTTCGTAAATATAAGATCAAAAACAAAACATTTTGTGACAGGCAAACCATGCGTACCACGCCTGTCTGACGAGTTAAGGTGCGCATGCTTGGAACGAAACATTCAATATTACTTATTTTTTAATTTTTTGAATTTAATTAAGAATTAATATTTATTGGGCTTTTTTATTCCATTTGATATTGTTTAATGAATTTTGATTTTATACGTCTATTAAATATAAGCAGTGCTTATAATATATTAATTTAATTCTAGAAGTTATTTAAAAAAAATAAAATTGTAGAAGACTAACAGATTGAAACTGTTGATATTCAAAGTATAAAATTTTCAGATACTGAATTGTTTCAGCCTTTACTATTTGGTAGCTGATCATAATAAACACAAATTGTAGAAATTGCTGTTTTACTACCAATAAAATATATATTACACATTTTCTTGGGAAATGAACTATCCCATCATCAAACAACTGAAGACCTTACAGGTGTACAGAGGTATTTAAACAAAAGTGATGAATATTTTGAATATTTCAATAGATTCTAGATAACACCTAATAGTGGTACAGAGGTTTACAAGCGAAACGTGATAAAAAACCGGGTTAAAAAAGAGGGGCCTTCTAACAGATATCGGAATGTCGGGAATCGACAAAGAAGGTTGTTAAATAGATGGTACCCATTTAAATATCTCAAATAATTTTTGGGGTCACCTAGCTCCGTACAGTCATTCATTATTTTCACGTTATTTTGTTGTACATCTCAAATATTTGTATTTACATGTATTACTATGTAAATCCAAATATTTGAGAGGTACAACAAAATAACGTAAAAATAATGAATGACTGTACGGAGCTATGTAACCCCAAAAATTATTTGAGATATTTAAATGGGGGCCATCTGTTTAACAACCTTCTTTGTCGATTGCCGACATTCCGATATCTGTTAGAAGGCTCCTCTTTTTTTAACCCGATATTTTATCACGTTCCGCTTGTAAACCTCTGTACCACTATTAGGTGTTATCTAGAATCTAATTAAATATTCAAAATATTCATCACTTTTGTTTAAATACCTCTGTACCACTGTTAGGTCTTCAGTTGTCTGATGATGGGATAGTTCATTTCCCGAAACTCGAGTCACAAGAAAATGTGTAATATATATTTTTATTGGTAGTAAAACATAGTAATTTCTACAATTTGTTTTAGGTATGAAATTTTGTTCAACAAATTTTTTATCCACAATTTCTTGGCAATATGTAACGGCGCAGATCGAAGGTAGAAGGATGAAGGATAGAGTCTTTAACCATGTAATTTTCATTTACATGAGAATTTCGAAGTTGCAGCAGACGGCGTTCATTCAATAATTGACTCCTGTAACAAAGAATCCTCTGTTTTCATTTATCATAAGTAGCCTTCTTCAGTAAGTAAGCTTTTTCAATAAATAATTAGTAAATGGACAGTTGAACAAGCGCGTAAAATCTTTTATACTTCACATCAGCGCTTTTCATCATTTTTTAAATTTCGAAATGGTTTTTTTCCATGTAGAGTCCTGAACATATCATAACATTAACTGACTGATACCGAAATATCAATGAGCCTCAAATGTAAACCTTTCAATCCTAAATCAAGGTGGCAATTCCTGAATTCGTCAGTCAAATGAATCATCAGTTTTTTTGCACGATTCCATTTATCATCTGAAACAATGCTCTAGAGTGTAACCGGTCAATGGTATTGGTAAAGCGATAGTTTTATCATAGCGTAAGTACATAAATCTGGACCCCAAAAAAGTGAACGAGTACCCATTCAATTCGTTCCACCTCAATTGAGCGACCTCGAAGTACTTCTTCGGTATAGGCGTACGATATCGAATTAATTCGTTAAACTGATTCCGCTCATTGTGGGTGAAAGCGAAATGTTTATATAAACGGTGTTGTACCCTTCGCGTACAAACTAAGCCGAAATCATTTTGTTCGTATGTTTGTATTCTGTAAAAGGAACTGAAAGATATCGGGTGTTTTTTCAGAGTGATAATCCTTTAAATTAAAATAAAACATTTTTAAGTTAAGATTAAAGCCAAATTTTTTTTTTATTTGAAAGATGATTTTATGACATTTATGTTTCAAAAATAATTTTCTGCGTATGTTCACCACGACTAGCTCTGAGGAACCGCATTCGACCAGACCAATTTTGGACCACCTTTTCGAATAATTCCGGCCTTACTTCATCAATAACACGAGTTATGTTGGCTTCCAAAACGTCATCTGGTTTATCAGCATAAATCAGTGACTTGGCATAAATGCAAAGTAAATAATCCAGTTATGTCGCATGATCTTGGAGGCCAATTAATTGGAACGTTTCTCGAAATAATGTTATCGTCAAATCTTTCTTCCAATGAATCAATCAGAATGAGGTGTAGCACCATCTTGTTGGAACCAAAACACTTCTCGGTCGATACCATACAAATTTTGAGCAAATAATCATTGATCATCGATCTGTAACGAGCACCATTCACTGTAACATTAGCTCCAGCATCGTTTCTGCAGAAATATGGACCGATGATGCCTCCAGCGTGTAAAGCACACCATACAATGCATTTTTCGGGATGCAATGGAACCTGCAGAACTTCTTGAGGATTGTTTTCACTTAATATACGGCAATTTTGCTTGTTTACATAGCCGTTCAACCAGAAATGAGCTTCATCACTAAACACAATTTTAAGATTTAAAAAGGGATCAATTTCAAGCTGTTTTAGGCCCTAATCAGCAAACAAACGACGCTTATTATGGTCAAGTGGCTTTATTTCTCAAACCAGTTGGATCTTGTATGGGTGTAGACCGAGATCTTTACGCAAAATGTTCCATCTGGTGGATGCACAGAGTCCAACTTGTTGTGAACGTAGACGAATAGACAAATCTGGATGATTAACACTATGACTTCCAGCAGCGATATTTTCTTCTGTACGTATGGTTCTTTGTCTTGTTGTTGTTGTTGCATCGAGTAGAAAATGTTGTCCGAAATCTATCGGTAATTTCAACAATTTGTAAACTTTGTTGCGGCGGGAGTCTTTCCATAATAATTGGTCTAGATGGCCCACCATTTAAATAAATTACTGAAAAACACGAAAAGTAGATAGATAGGGATGGTAACATCAGTTATCGAGTAGACTGTTTACTTCCAACATAATACGACTGAGCATTGCCGGTAAATAATTGGTCCAACTAGCGTTTTCCTGGCAGGTGGACAAATATTCTTCGCAACACCCCTATATTGGATGCTGTTATTTCCATGCGCCATAAGAATAAACGGATGTCCTAAGTGTAATAAATGAACCTTTTCAGTTTTAAGTTTCATTCTTTTTTGTAACCTTTTGAAGATGGTTGAAAGATCGAAATACGTGTCAGGATTCTTATTAAATTGTGAAACATAAAAGCCGTGTGAATATTTTTAAATAAAATCATTTTTATGTTTCACCCAGAGCCGACCGCATACTCCATTCATTGAATTTACATTTATTTGACTTTCGGATGACAGAACACATATGTTTGTGTTTTTTTATGCATCATATGCATCTGTACTATATCTTGTTCAATTATTCTAGATCGCGTACACGTTAATGCCTGCTCATAACGGAAACTGTCAAAACTAACTGTATTATTAGTGTTTCCATTCTTATTATTTTATGTGACTCCTTCAAGAGATAGTTCTATGATTTGAAACTTTCAGAGAAATCGACTATTCAACAAGCGCGCAAAAGCTTGACTTCACGTCAGTGTTATTCATCATAAAGCTTTCATCTTAAGCTGACCCTGAACTTCATTCTTTTAATAAAATGAAATCCGAATAACCTACCTCACTTCCTGGGATCTCTATAGATATATCATTACCATTCAACGCCACATCACCTAAGCTACTATCCTCCCATAAAAATATTGATACTTATGCCTATGTGAGAAACTACTCCATCTAAAATTTTACAATTCCTTAGAAAAAAGTTACCATGAAGTACATTTCATGGGAGCGTCGTTAAATTTTACGATTGAAAACTGAATTAAAGAATTTTTTATTGCACTAGAGTATCTCTCACGAACGCTAAATATACGACCGTATTTTTATACGCTCCGAGGCAGAAAATCCATATGATCTCGTAAAAGTCCTAGGATGTGGGAAAGGATTGTTGAAATAGGGTTGGGGATGTTGAACAAGCTATAAAGGTTGTTCTTGTCAAACCCATACGAAATTGCAACTTCTGTGACACATAATTTAAAAATGTTACAAATGTTGTGGGACTATGGATTCCTTTTTGCGGTTTGATTGTTATCTGATATTAAATGTTCGAAGTGTATATATGTATTGATGTATTTGAAGTATTGAAGAATATCTGAATTTTCTAACCCAATAAAAATACCTCTGCTTTTGATTAGCCATATAATAAATTTCTCCAATATCCGTCGGACTCATTTATTCTTGTTTGAAGGGAAAGGTGTTTGAATAAGGATTGCACTTCCTCAACTTCAAGCCCTTACTACAGTGATTCTTAACATTTCAGTGATGAGGAATTATTGATGAAAATTTCTGTTTTACTATGGACAATCAATAATTTGGAGGAAATAATTTAATTGAATCGGTCCTTACTTGATGGGAATTCATTCAAATTAAATAAAATAAGAATGATAATACCATTGTTTATTTCAACAAAAATTGAGCCAAATATTATGAAAATAATACATAACATTGAGCATACATAGATTGTTGTAAAACAAACAGCTATAAATAATTTATAATGAATCTTGGAGTAGAAAAAAACTAAATTCGAATAAAATAAAATATGAAAAGGCTTTTACTCGATGAAAGGAATATAACAAAATTTGAATATCAAAACAGATTCAATCTGTCAGTCTTCTGCAATTTTAATTAAAAAAAAATTTTAACTAAAATTGTAGAAGACTGACAGATTAAATCTGTTTCGATATTCGAAAATTAGAATAAAGAATACATGCATCAAAATCAAAATGTAGAAAACTAGACATCTTGAGAACACCAATTTCAAAATAATCCATAAGCCGTAAATGAAAATCAAACAGTAAACACAGTTATACTGAAGAAAAACTGGACCAATAGTGCTGGCGTGAGTTTTACCTCTATCTTGGTAATTTGATCATTCTTCTGAAATCTTTTGTAGACAAATTTTCCAGTCAGTCTTTCAACCAACAACTTATTTTTTAACATTCCTTATGTGCTGTGGTACACAACTGAAAATTTTTGGAGTACTGTAATAAAACGACCTCTTATAAAATAAATGGAGGTTTATAATTATTACAAGGTATATAAAATTATTTAAATATTTTAATATTTACAGATATGTTCTGTTAGCCTCCAGGCTTCAGGAATTAAATTAATGTCATATAAGCACTGCTTATGTCAAACGATATATAAAATAAACATTTATTATATGACATCTAAATGAGATAACAAAATCCAATAAATATAAATTGTTAACAAAAATCTTCTTAATTAAATATTTTGAGTAGACAAAATTTTGTTTCTTTGCTCATCCCTCTTATGAAAACAGATATCTTTCAAAAATGTTTAACGTAATCCTTATAATTTCATCATAAAACTATCTTACTTAGAATATTCAATATTATTATTATTATTATTAGGTAGCTCCTAAGAAAATCTCAAGATATGTAAAAACATTACAAAAAAACAAGTTTAAGAGAGACTTTGCTCGTCAGTACCCAATCACATTTAATAAAATGTAATTTCAATCAACAAAAAATATTTACTCACCTTTAACAATACAGCAAGCGTCTTAGCAAATGAATACTGAACATTTTAATGGTATCTAATGTAAGCTCAAATAAATAGTTCTGTGGTTTACCATAGATCTTAAAGATTGAAAGGCAATTTAAGGGCCCCTGTTATAGCACAAGGACATCTGTATAAAGAATGTTAAGAAAACCAAATAATTATATATTATGAATAAAATAAAATGTATGGTTAGAAGGTACTACTATATATAAAATTATTTGAATATTTTGATATTTACAGATATGTTCTGTTAACCCTTTACATATTTAATTTCAAAAAAGTATATTTAATATTATAACTTCAATAATTAAATTAATGTCATATAAGCACTGCTTATATCAAACGACATATAAAATAAAAATTCATTATAAGACATCCAAATGAGGTAACAAAATTCAATAAATATAAAAATCCTACAAATGAAATATTTTGAGTAGACAAAATTTTGTTTCTGCTCATCCCTCTTATGAAAACAGATGTATTTCAAAAATATTTACTCACCTTCAACAATAAAGCAACCGTCTTGACAAATGAATACTAAACATTTAAATGGTATCTAATGTAAACTCAAATGAATAATTCTGTGGTTTACCATAAATCTTAAAGATTGAAAGATATTTTAACGGCCTCTGTTATAGCACAATGACCATCTGTATAAAGAATGTTAATGAAATCAAATAATTATATATTATGAATAAAATAAAATAAATGGAGGTTTATACTTGATAAAAGTTATATAAAATTATTTGAATATTTTAATATTTACAGATATATTCTGTTAGCCTTCTACATATTAAATTTCAAAAAATTATACTTAATTTTTAACTTCAGGAATTAAATTAATGTCATATAAGCACTGCATATATCAAACGACATATGAAATAAACATTCATTATAAGACATCCAAATGAGATAACAAAATCCAATAAATCAAAAATTGTTAACAAAAATTCTATAAATTAAATATTTTGAGTAGACATAATCCTAAGAATTTCATCATAAAACTATCTTACTTAGAATATTCAATATTATTGAATATGTAACTATGTTACTTATAATATTAAATATAATTTTTTGAAATTAAATATGTAGAAGGCTAACAGAAAATATCTGTAAATATTAAAATATTTAAATAATATGACCTTTGCTCAATCGATTGAGTGGTCGACACTCTTTTGAATTTATATTTATTTGTCTTTTATAATGCCGATGTTTTATATAAAGTTATCATTCTGTGTTCTAATATTTTAGACACAACGGTCTGAAGGAATAAAATATTCGTCTGTCGAAAAATGGTATCTCCTCTAGAAGATTCTCCTCAAGTTATGTTCGACATTCTCCAAAGATAATCTTCAAGAAGTATTTTTGTACAATTTCCAGAGCTTCAGTCACTTATTCCGTATTGTAAGTGTTAGTGACTTTCCAAACCAATTCTTCTTTTTTGGTTCGGTAATTTTTGAGGTATTCAAAAAGGTGAAGTATTGATCTTGCTCCAAAATATGTAAATGTCTCCACACTTTCTATGAGATGCATCCTATCTGCTTCCCTCAGATAATTAATTGAATTTATTGCGAGTATATGTCGCGAATTTTGTCTTAGTCGTATTGAAACTCAAATTCACTTCAATTTACTATTCCTTTATCATCTGGAATTATCTTCTTTCTGTATCCTTCACTAATTCCCAAGTAGCACCATTAACAGATACAACAGTATCATCAGCAAACAATGACTACCCAGCACTGGACGTGAGAACAAAAGTACCATTAACATAGCATAGAAACAAAATTGGTCCTAAAACCGTTCGCTTAGGTACACCCATCTTCTGAGGTCCACTCTTCCCATTACCTCTCTTCTCAAATTGGGTTCTGCTCTCTAGATATGATTTGAACAAATTTAATGAAACTTATTAGTACCTAACACCTTTCTCCAAGACTTCTAAAAGTTTTTTGTGATTCAGGGTGTCAAAAGCTTTCGCCAAATCCAATCGACTACTTTTCTTCATCTTGTGATCTATATATAGTTCGTCTAGAAAGTATCCGAAAAAAACGAAGCTCAAGTGCAGTTATATAGTATATATTCTTAATTCAAAATAGTCATCTTATTTACTTGAACAACCTCCATTTAACTGTAACTTGAATAAACGTCGAGGTGCACCCGAAATTAGAGCACTTCCATAATTTTCGATGATGGTAGTCCAGGACTGTAAAACTGACTGAATGAAATCATCTTCATTTCGTGGCGCTGCTAGTTTACCTTAAATCTTCTATAGTCCCCATATTTTTTCAATGTGATTAAGATCTGGCGAAGCTGCTGGCCATGAAATGGTTATCACTTGGTGTTCTTGCATCCAAGCATTAGTATATGTCGAAATATGACATCTTGCATATCCTTGCTGAAAACACCACCCCTCCGGCTATAAAGCATGCGCCGTTTCAAGGAGAAAATCGTTTAGAAAGCCACAATACTTGTCACTATTATTGGAACTACCAACTATACAGAGAGGCGTAGCGCTTCGCTGAGATATTGTTTCCCAAATCATTATTTTGGTGGGAAATTTGGAAATTTGAATGGTAACGAGTTGTTTTGATAGGATTTTTAAGTGATTTCCACCAAGCTGGAATCAAATTTCATCATATATAAAGACATTATCAAAATTATCTCTTTGGAAACGTTGACAGAATTCTATCTTTTGTAAGGGTGTCGTTGTAGGGATTTTTGTTTGTTTCCTCAATAAAAATGTCTTTTCAATGACATACGGGCGGTTTTTGGATACACATTTATATTTCGTTGATTTTAAAATCTGTGAGCCAATTTGCGGAACCCCAGGCGCGGATTGTGTTGTCCTAAGGCCAATAAAACTTTTAAATTGTTTCCTTTAATCTTACACGGTCTTCTTGAAACTGGTCTATGCCTCATATCCAAGCCATTTTTATCCTCTTAATTGTCTCATATTTTCCCAGTTCGATCAATTGCTCTAATTTTCAAAGTTTTGATAACCTTTCCTAAACAAATATTCTAGCTATTTTTTTTTCTAGTTGAGACATCATTTCATAAATTGTATACCTGTTGATAATCAACAATATTTGACAAATAGTGTTGCCATGCAACTTTGGCCGTAGCCGACTATCTGCACAACCTATTTTATACATTAATTTTGTCTAAGAATGTTACAAAAAAGAGGTATATTAAAATGATGGAAAATAATGAATTCCGGATACTATCTAGATTGAGAAACACTGACTATTCAGGTTTTGATGAAACAAAACAAGACTTTTTATAAAAGCGTAACGAGTTCGTTGAGAAATTTTTCCTCATGAACGAAATCATGTACAGTAGCTAGTTATGTCATGCTGAAACCAATCCAACCGTTCAGGCTATCGGAAGGTCCAGCCAAACAGATATTTAGGGGTGGATCAAATATAACTCGGTCTTGAATAAAAAAATGTGTTATAATATTATAAAAAATTCGATATATTTCACTTTTCTCCGATTCTATGAATACATTTTTTCTAACGAATAGGAGGTTTTTCAATAGGTATAATATCAAAGAGTTCCTACACTATTTTTTTTTATAATATTGCGTTGCTCAGCAGAAGTTGTACCTTTTTCTCAGAAATTATGCTCCTATCGTCCAGTGAACTGTTGTAAACCATAGACAGTTCCTTCCTATACATAGCATAACACTACAGCGACAGGTAAATATGGACGGTTTATATTTGATCCACTCTCGTACATACGCTCGAAAATATAACACTTTTTCAGATGTAGTAAGATTTAGAGCAGAAGTATGACATAGATTAGAGCAAAATAACTAAATGACTTATCTTTAATTTACATTATTCAGTAATATTATTGCGCTATAAATAACAATTTTTCATTGTTCGTTCAGGATCTAACGATAAATCATTCTGGGAATATTTTCTGTGAATTGATATCCGTCAGATAAGATTCTCGGCCAGTTGTAGGTAAGATAATTTCTAAAATAAAACCTATAGACGAAGATGAAATAGAGTAATCAAAGGACTTCAAGAGTAATGAAAAATTTCTTGAGGACTTTAAGGGTAATGAAAAATTTCTTGAGGACCATAATTTCATAATAAATTTACATAACACTCATTTCAGTAAAATCAGCTGAAGATTTAAATTAGTGCATACTAGTGAGGTATAAAAATATTATTAGTTGAGAAATCACGTCTATACGACCACAAGAAATAATACAATTTTTCTGAAAATCTCATATGTCAAAAGTTTAGAGTCGATAATAAATTGAAAAATGATATCGAAAATTTGCTGCTGACCTTGTCTGGAGGCTGATATTTTAAATAGTATTCTCTGAATACTGGAATTTTACCAGGTGAAAATTTTCACATTGAATAAGGGTGGTCGAATGATTTCCAAATAGCTAGGGGCTATGACTAATTAATATTTATAAGGTAATTTTTACAGATCTGTAGAACTTATTTGCCTGGCAAGTCTATTATTTTATTATGGAAAGGCAAAGTTCATTGGGAAAAACTTTTCGGCAAAATTTGTTTATTTTTCCTATGATTCCATTTTTGATAACTGAATTTATTGTGCCCTGAGTTATCATTAATTCAGTCTTTGTCTTCAGAACCGAAAAATAAATGGAAAATTTATATGAGAATTTGTTTAGTTTTTTTCGTTTCAATTTATGGAGGAATTTATTATTTCCTTCATAAGATGATTATTTCTACTTATTAATTCATGATATTTAGTTTCTTTTATCCGCAACGTAATCTGAGAAAATTGAAAATTTTCATATTCAATAAAGATAAAACAAGCCAATTTATGAGAATAACAATATGCTGAAGTTCGGGATGGTTGTGAATATCATTTTCAAAATATATCAGTTTAAATTGGAAACAATAACAGGATTTCCGCCATATTCTAAATAAATAAATAAATGACATGGCAAAGAAACAAGATGATGAACAGCGGCTCACTAATGATTAGTTCGCCTGTTAGTTCTAATACTAAGAAACCTAAAAAAGATTTACTCTTTCTGTTAGAAGGGATCCATTGAGCACCGTTAACATTCAGTCTTTGAATAGACTATAAGATCATTAATCTCCTAAGAGTCAAACTTGCAAGTGGCTTCTGCTATATTATGAATTATCATTTAGGTAGTCAAATCGTATGTAGTGTGTTTTGTTACATTATGAATAAGACAATCAAACTTGTCGGATGTAGCCTTTTGCTACATCATACAGTGTCTCCGGATAGTCAAACTCGTCTTGTAATATTTCTCTCTAAGCTGTCGCGGTTATTATTGATAATATAGAAATCCAGTCGACCCCCAAAGTACTGGCAAATTCATTACATTTGTTTTCAGTGTAATAATCATACCTTTAGACTTGGTTTATATACAGTAAACCAAGAATTATAATTGTTATTGTTTATAAGTGTTCAAGTGTTCGACATTTTATCATTTTCGTTGGATTGTCTTATTAGATAAACAAACCTAGTTCATCATCAAGATAACAACATACAAGTCCTCTTGAAGTTAAATTCTTCGCTACACTACGCCAAATACAGTCCACTAAAACATTCGTAATTAATCATCGAGATTAATTAATTTGCAATTGTCTGTTATTTCACAATACTGAAATAATAGACAAAATACTGCGGTAAACTAACCGTGGTACGTTACACATATTATTAGACTACTTGCAATAATAGATATACACATTATACTAGCGTCATTGAATTAATTTTAATATTTTGAATGATTCCATCCATTTTCTATTTATAATGGTGAATATTCCTAAATTCAATCTGAGTATGAGGCATTAATATTCACCTCTTGGCAAATTGTGGAACTATAATGGGAAGAGCTCAGAGAAAATTAATGAATTTCACAAAATATGTTCGACATATCTTTCATTCTCTTAAATACAGAAATGAAGTTTTCCTTTGGAAGGGAAATAACCTATATCGTACACAGAACACCTGAAGACCACGTCAAACAAAAAGAAATTTTAAATCAAATAGTGCCCCATCCTTGGAACAAAATAATTAATGAAGTTCAAGTTACATGATTCAGGAATAATATTGCACTAGAATTACGATACCTTCTATCAATTTATTGAATATTTCATTGTTTGTTCAGGATGTAACGATTAATTATTTTGAGAATATTTCCTGTAATTTTATATCCGTCTGATTGCATTCTTGGACAGTTGTAGGCATAATAGAAACTATATACGAAGATGAAATAAAGTTATTAAACGACTTGAAGAGTAATAAGCAATGTGTTGAGGGCCACAATTTTACAATAAAATGATATAACAACTCATTACAATAGAATTAAAAGAAGACTTAAATTACTGCATACAAGTGAGGTGTAGAAAAAAATATAATAGTTATTTTATAAATCACCTCTATATGACCTCAAGACATAATAAGATTATCTGGAAACTCCATTATGCCAATTGTTTCTAGTCGATAGCATGAAATTAACATAACATTGAAAATTTGAAGACTGCTAATGCTGCTGACGTTGCCTGGGGGTAATATTTCAAAAAGGTTTGTATTCTCTGAATATGGGAATTTTAACAGGTGAAAATTTTCACAATAAGGAGTGGTCGACTAACTTCCAAATAGCTAGGGGCTATGACTAATTAATATTTGTTACCCTTAGGTGATTTTTACGGATCTGTCGAACTTAATTACCTTCCAATATGCGAGTTAGAATTGTTAATGCCAAGTCAATGCTTTTATAATTATTTTTATTATTATTTCATAACAAGCAACATATCACAATAACTTAAATAAAAAATCCGTAAGTTTTCATAAATCAATGGTGATAGTAGGCGGGGGCGGCTTCTACAACTGGGACAGCATGAGAGATTTGAGCGGGATGTACAGCATGTCCGGATTTTTCTACAACAGCGTTGAAACCGTTGTGATCATCAGCGGTGTAGTGGACGGTTCTCAAGGTACCATCAGGTTCAACGACGGAGTAAGATCCCTTGACTACGTCACCATCACGAACTTCATGTTGGGATTTGTGGTCACCAGTATGACCATCCTTGACTCCATAGTTGAACTCGTATTTTGGGTGAGCCTGAAAATATTCTCTTATTAAACTTATGTTAATATTTAGATGAAAGGAATGAACGTTTTTTGTATATTTTCCTATAGCTGAAGATATTGTTGAAACCCACGAAAGAAATAGTCACTCTAATAGAGTTTTACATACGCCACTTCCTGAACTTACATGGTAATCTATAGCAGTTTCTTCTACAATGTGACCAGCGGGTAAAAGTCCAGCATAAGCAATAGCCACAAAGGCAGATACGGCAAGAATCTGGAACAAACAAGAGTATTGGAGTTATTCTGAATATCAATTATATAGATCGAATAGTTTCATCGATTTTCCCCAAGTACCTTAGCGAACATTTTGATGTAGATCTCCTCTTCTCTGCACTGGTCGAAACTGATACCTTTTACTTCGGCATGGCGTCTTTTATACTCTACACCATAGAGAATTCATTCACAATCGAGTACTCGCGAGTGATGGTAGTGGAAGCAAAAGTATGTCAAAATTGATCTACATCTTGGAAGGTCGTCGCAATGAAACGCCAATTGGCCTTCCGTATGGTTGAACAAATCGTCATTCAAGCGATAATGTATCATACATCTATGATACCTTGGAAATATGGGGAGATTAATAAATTTCGTAAGATTTTCGTAATTGGTATTATTTGGAGAACATATATCACGAACGTTTTTTTTCAATCCTATGGACCATTATCGATTTCGATCAATTTCATGTCATATTGATTTCTTTCCGAATATGACTTGATAATTTGAAAGTTCCTTCTGTTGTTTCAGGCCTTACAGAAAACTTGTTAAGAATTGAATAATATCACAGTATAAATTAAGAATGTATAATATATGCATAATAGATTTCAAATCCGAAGCATTCATTCTCGGTATATTCAAAAATGTTTTTTAGAATTGTTGCAAAACTCAGAATATTTTGATCAAGTATGAAGAAGTGGCAATTATATATAAAAATTAATTTAGAGATTAAATGGATAGTTTTTATTTCATTTTATTCTTAAGTTTCAGAATTAATTGGTATTGACAGCTCTTCAAATGTCTGTTAATTTCAAATTTTGAGCCAAAAGCGAAATTGAAGGGGGCAACACTTTTCAGTTCGGAAACTGGAATTATTCCTTCTAGTCCTTTCAGTCGATGGAAGGCAAAATAACGAGTTCTTGTCGAATATTGTCGATTCATGAAAATACCCTCAAGAAATATTTTCGTGATTGGATTGTTTGTTGGTAACAGTATATAATTTTCGAGAGGTTCTTCTTAGCAGGCGATATAATTAATATTAAATAATATTCAATAAAGTTATTTCTATTTCACAAATTTTCATTGTTATTATAATACAACAATTATTTTTCTTCAGGTAGGTGGTATCTCACATATTTGAATAAGTAAAATTGTTTTCGAAATAGGCTTCAATTTATATTAGGGTAGGTACAAAAATTTTTATTGCACATTCGAACCCCAAAAACGCGGGTCGCTGTTAATCCAGTTTATCTGAATATATTTAACCGGGGTGAGTTATTCAGATCTTAAAATTTCCATCTTGTTGTATTTATTTATCTGTAGTGACGGGTTGAAGGCATAGCTTTCACTTTTTATATGTAAAATTTCGAAATTATGCTTGAAAGTATGTCCTGTTTCTAACATGGTAAATGCCATAAGTTAATTTACAGATTGCCTATTTTTTGAAATGGAGTCATTTATTTTTCATGAATTTGCCTAAGGAATTATTAGTTTCATATAACATACATTTCAAACTCCTTTTAAGTGGTTAGCAATTATTTTCCTTCCTTAATTATAGAAATATATTTTGTTTCATTCAAATTTTTAAGTATAGGCTGTAATTATGTTATTGTGAACAATTTTCCACCACTTTATACCCAGTTTAAATACTCACCTGATGAAATCATTGTTGTGTAAACATTGAAATTTAGCGGAAATAAAAATTGTTCTTCATTTATAAATTTCAAGGTGAATTTCGTCAAGTAAAAACCGAAACAATTAAGAAATTCCAATAACTCGAATATCCAGATTGTTAGATACACAATTTTGATACCGCGTTCCAATCCAGGCGTGATTTTAAAATTTTTACCTATCTGATTTCCGAAAAAAGTATTTGAAGTTTTGTTTGATATAATTTTTTAAAATTTTTGTGTACGAATATGTATCGACATAGATTTTCTTCATGAGATCAGTTCTTAAACTGCAATAAATGGCATTCCTTTGTACTTTGGATGACAACACCCAATTCGATGATTATATTCATCTTATGTAGCTTGATCATAGTTATTCACAGATTTGAAATTTATAGGATAATGAGCAGTTGAACTTTACGTCGGTACTATTCGCCATTTTTGAATGATAGATCTTAGGAAGGCAGCAGTAGGTATATTTGATAATTTATGACAATTTAGAAACATCTTGGCAAATGTATACTGAACATTTAAATGGTGTCACATGTAACCTCCAAAAAATAGTTCTGTGGTTTACCACAGATCTTAAAGATTGACCGGCAATTGTCATTTGCCAAAATATTTCTAGATTGTTGAGGTGGGTAAATATTTTTTGTTGATTGATGTTATATTTTTTGAATGTGATTGGGTACTGACGAGCAACATCTCTCTTAAAACGTGCTTTTTAATAATGTTTTTACATATCTTGAAATTTTCTAGGAAGTAACTTAGTTAGATATTCAACAATATTGAATATTCCAAGTAAGATTTATGATCAAAATTCTTAGGATTATGTCAAACATTTTTGAATGATATCTGTTTTCATAAGAGGAATGAGCAGAAACAAAATTTTGTCTACTTAAAATATTTAACTTATAGACTTTTTGTTAACAATTTATATTTATTGGATTTAGTTATGTCAGTTGGATGTCTTATAATGAATGTTTATTTTATATGTCGTTTGATATAAGCGGTGCTTATACGACAATAATTTTATTCCTGAAGTTATAATATTTAATATAATTTTCTGAAATTAAATATGTAGAAGGCTAACAGAACATATCTGTTAAAATTAAAATATTTAGGAAAATAATTATACCTTCTATCAAGTATTAAATCTCCACTTATAATATAATCACCTAAAATTTTTGAAATTGGCACTCAATTCAAGTATTCTATGAGCAGTATGTTTTGCAGCTTTTGTAATAATATGATGAAATGAAATTATTTATGGGAAATATATATTATTATTATAAAAAAAATATATATTATTATTATGTTAGTAACCGTTTATGTGAATGACTGCCGAGGAATTCTTTCAACCGGTTAATCCTCGAAAATTTATCCTATTCAAGTGTCGAAAATTTTCTTGGTCCTGAATCAAAATTTCAAATTAAATTCATAGTACGACTGGAAAACATGAATCAGAGTAGAATCATCTGTCACTGGATATTATGGTATCCATTTTAAATTCTTTATTACGCGTCTGATTGATCGCTTACTGTCAGCATGTAGAACCATTATCTATGAAATATTTTACATAGCTCACAATGAAGGATCATTCGGAAAGATGAAGAAGTTGTGTATAGTTTTTATTTAGTCAAATTAGTTCCACTCCATGATTCGTTTAATTCTTCTAGAGAGAAAGGACTCAATTTAACGAAGGTTCTGAATAAATAATCTCATTCAATTTCATGGTACTAGAAACAATAAAGAGATTTAGTGTGTGAATTCACGAATGTGGGACGATGTGAATGACTGAACATTTACGAAATATACTGTACGAGTATTCTTGAGAGTTTTCATTACTATAAAATTTACGCCTACAGAAGACGATGATTCATGAAATTCTGGTAAAAATGGTGATTGTTATTGCTACAACAAGCTGACAAGAGTTCAGGAGTTCTATGAAGTAAACAAGTGTTAGAATTCGTAAAAAGGAGAATATTTCAAATTTCCCTTGGTACGCAATCTTTGATGATTGCGTCTTGTGGGAATCTGCATTTACCAGTTATCATTATTTATAATGAGTATTATAGTCGACAATCTGTGGTCGTTTGTGGGATTTATGAAAATATTGTATAAGTAACTGTGAATTTTCACATCTGAGTTTTGTATGTTCTGTACTCGTAGTTATCAATTGAAACATATCAGGGAAATACTGATTATTTCATGATGACAATCTCTACGAACAAGATAACGACTTAATATAAAAACTAGTTGCAAATGAAGAAATTTACTTTGAATGCCTTAATGTTATAAAGCAAAAACTCATTTGAGACAAGAAACGAACCTCCACAATATATGAAAGATCACGTTGAATGTCGTTGTCATCTTTTAATTTGGATTATTTCTAAAATCCTACAGAACGAATAATTTTCATTCGAGTTATAATATTTTGAATCGATCAAATTAATTGACTCAGTAGGGTTTTGTATCGAGTCCTCTAGGTGTTCAATTAAATTCAGAACCTCCCACATCGTTGTTGGTACAGGTAAGAATAGAAATTAAGAGTTACGCTCTTTCGTGCGAATTCAGATCGGTCTTTCCCAACAGTCGGCCCAGCTATCTAAGCAATACACGTGGTTGCAACATATCGTTCATGACTATGTACTTCAGAAGGCTGTAATAAAACCCTGCAGCAATACGCCTTTCTTAGATCGAAGATCAATATCTCCTCAAAGTGTTTCAGTAGTTTAAGTGGGTGTTCTACTGCACACAATCTTCCAGAAACATTCCCCAATTATATTCTTTCTTTAATAAAACCTACATAACAATTCTGTCATATAAATATTCCATATTTAAGATAAAACTTCACAAGAGTGTGATAAGTTTTTAATCTAAGTTAATCCGATGAATCTTTTGCGAAACTTGAAATTCAATAACAATAATTTCAGTTGCTTCTCCGCGCAACTGGTCCATAGCATGTGGTTTTTCAATTCCACGATATTTCGTAGATTTTGCCTATTTCAAATTATTATCATCCGACATTATATGAATAATCCGGAGGGACTAAAATATACTTCGTTAATTTTCTCTCTTATTCTCAGGTTTTGAAATTTCAAATATCATACAGATTTGTTCTGTTAAACTTCTACAAATTTAAATAAACAAAAAATTATAAATAATTTTGAATTTTTATTTATTTATTTTATTTCTTATTGGTACTGAGTTATGAGTCTACTAAATTGAAATTGTGTTTTTTGGACATTTATTCAATTTACTTCTGAAAGTTTTTGAGTAAATTTTTTTAATTGAAATTTGTAGGAGGTTAACAGAAAAAACCTCTTTTTATTATCACAGGATTTTACTTTAGCTTCTATATTTTGGAGTTATTCCATAACCTTATAATGATTAGAATTAGTAAATGTATCCATGTCAACAAAGAAATTGAATAATGTACTTATTTTGTTGTAACAAATTCATCAAAAATAGTGATGATTTAGTTTGGTTTTCAAATCATTGGCCAAGTAGTATTTTCGAGTATTCTCTTGTTGGTCAAAACTCTCAAAAATGCAAGAAGTTTATTCCATGGTTAGATGCTGAGGCTTTAAAACTGAAAAGTCGGTGCCAAATTCGTTGATTATGTAATTGATACAAAGACGAAATGTAAAAACTTTTACTCGAAAACATTTCAACTGTCACGACCAAAAAATAATTAACAATCTACGAAGAAAGAAGATGAATCTTCACATATAATTTCCCGTATTTTTTCTATCTGGTAATAAGAGCCGTTGTTCGTTTCTGCTTTTTCATATTTTCGAAACGTAAAATTTCTGATGGGTATATTTCAGGAGCTCAAGGGTAAAATACTGTCAGTCTTGAGATGCATCATCGTCTTAGCTAAGTTGAAAGTCCGCAAAATGTCAAGATTATATACGGAGCAGTTACTTTGTGATATTATGATGCTTCCAAACCATACAACAGACAGGTGTAATTTCAATTAGAACACAGAACATCTAGAAAGTATTTCCTTTCAGGGTATGATAAGTCATGACCGGTTCACAGAATTTCATATAGTTATTCTATTGGCAAAATCGAAATGTTTTAAAGCATACATTGCATATACTCCTCCTATAATAATATCCTTTATAAATTCGATGGGATTTGAATCTGTCGATAGGCAAAAAATTTCTGCTGTTTTCCTGAAAAAAGTCCATATTAAGAGGAGCAACATGAGAACGGTCATATTTTTGTTGCAAATGATGTCTATTTAGACGAGCTACTAGAAGTAAAAATAAGTTCGTGCGGTTTTGAAACAGATGTCGATAATAGTTTATTATTCTATTGTTTCATCTGGCAACACCTTTATTTTGAAGTGTATTCCACAGGCTTTTTTTCAGTTTAATAATAATAATAATTTATTGCCATATATTTTACATGGTTCGTCAATAATAAATCTTTCAATGTGAAAAACTCAAAAATTCTTCTACTGAATAAAATGCATTTTAAACCAAGATATCATGAATCCCCTTTTTGAAAACACGTTCTGGTAAATCTTTCACGTCTGTAGGTAATTTATTGAACATTTCGATACCCCAGTAGTGCGAGAAATTCTGCGTATTTTTCTTCCTGTGCAATGGTGTAATAAAATCATTCTTATATCTGGTGTTAAATAAGTGATGTGTCCCAATTTTTGGTATGTTGGATCTGTTGTAGTGAACGTATTTGAGACATTCCTTTATATAAGGGGATGGAAAGGTAGGCATCCCACTATTCATGAAAGTCGGCTTGCAAGATTCTCGGTGACTCATTCCATAAATAATTCGGAGAGCTTTTTCTGTAGAAGAAAAATCCTGGTAGCATCAGACGCGTTTCCCCACAGAAGTATTCCATATAATAGCAAACTTTGAAAGTTCCCAAAATATGCAGTTCTGCTGATTTCGAGAGTACCATACTTTTTCAATCTCCTAAGAAGATATAGCACACTGGACAATTTGTTGCAAGTGTAATCAATATGAGCGGCCCAACTCAATTTATTATCTAGGATTACACCCAAAAATCTGGCGTTAGCTGGGTTCCTTCTACTTCCAAATGCTAACTCAACTGTTTTCTCTGCATTCAATTTGAGCCCATTCAAGGAGAACCAATTTTCCACTTCAATCAGTGCGAGCTTTAACCTGACTGTGAAATCTTTTCCATCCTTCGATTTTACTATTATGGAGGCGTCATCGCAGTACAAGCATAGACAATTACAATTTTCGATAATGATATCATTCAAATACACCAAGAACAATACAGGTCCCAGTACCGAATCCTGAGGTACTCTATACCTTAATTCTTTTTATGTTGACATAACGTCATTCCAGTGTACTTTCTGAAACCCTTTTTCCATGTATGTTTCCAGTTTTAGGATGTTTCCTCTGAAACCGCAGGCGTTCAGTTTCTTAAGCAGGGTCACATGTGAGACTGCATCGAAAGCTTTACTTAAGTCAAAATTTAGCATCTCGACAAAATCTCCTTCATCCATAGCTTCTATCAAATTATTCAACAATTCCATTAGTGCAGTAGCTGTACTTCGATTTTTTCTCTATCCATGCTGGTTTTTGTTTGAAATATTTTTCTTCTCCATCCATTGAAGAATTGCGATGGGTCGATAATTATTACAGTCGTTTTTGTCTCCTTTTCCTTTGTAGATTGGAATAACTTTTGCAATTTTAAGTTCTTCTGGAAAATAATCTTCTCGGAAACATTTATTTATTATGATTGAAATAGTATTGGCAATTTCTTCACTAATATTCTTCAGAATGTCTACGGTAATGTAAATATCAACTGTTTTTTTGGGGTTTAAAAGATGTTATTATTTTTTTTACTTCATTTACAGTGCAATCAAAGAAAAAGCACGATTTTTCATTTTTCAAAAATTTATTTTTTGGTATCTTACCAGATTCATAACTTTTAGTTCCTAACTCACGATTTTTCATTTTTCAAAAATTTATTTTTTGGTATCTTACTAGATTCATAACTTTTAGTTCCTAACTCTTCACAGATTTTTTGGCCAACACTGGCAAAATGGTTGTATAGTGAATCAGCATGAAGTTATGTGCTTGCATTTTCCTTTGTTATTTTCGAGTTGTTGCTTCTTATAATTTCCCATAGTGCTTTCTGCTTATTTTCTGCCTTGTTCAAGTATTCTTCATTTTTTTCTTTTATTGTTTTTTCTATTTCAATAAAATATTGTTTCTTCCTTACTATTTATGTTGAAATTGATTTTAAAATCTCCGAATATCAATATTATCTTTTCATCATAGTTTTCTGTCAAGTACCGCAAAACTTTTGATAAACCATCTACAAATACGTCCACTGAGCCCAATGGTGTATATTGTATACCCCCACTACAACAGTATTAATGTTTCCTAAGAATATACCTGTAAATTCAGCTTCTCTTTCAATTAGTAGCTCTTTTACCGTTTCCAATGAAATTGCCTTCCAGTTTTCTCTTACTGCTATTAATATGCCTCCGTGTTTATTTTTGCCTCTGCAATAATGTGATACTATATAATTATTGTAATTATTCAAATTAATATACTGTAACTGTTCGCCATGTAGCCAAGTTTTTGTTAAGCGAAGTTGAGCAAATTATATCTATTTTATGGTCGTACACCTGCAAATTTAACTGTTGAACTTTATTTTGTACAGATTGTATATTATAGTTTAATATGGAGAACAATTTGTTGTTATCAAAATTGTTGTTATCAAAATTGTGGTTTGCACCTGTTTTTGTGCGATGAAAGAATCAAAAAGGCCGCACGATTATATTTTCAGGCCAAATCAAGACAACATTCGTTGTCTTTCAGTACCATTTTACCATTTTGAGTTTTCTCATCTCTTTTCATCTTCGCCACTGGTTTTAGCCATGACTGAGTGACTTGTGTTTGTTCCAGCGTTTGATGTGGACTTGGACCTACTACGAACTCCCTTTGTGTATCTGCTGTCACTTTTGTCGACGTCAATGATGTTACCTGATGTTTGCGCGCCATTTTCTGCTTCTGTTTTGTTTATGATAACCTCTCTTTTCGACATTATTGGTTTGTAGACTGTTTCATTTTTAAGAATAATAATCAACAATTCCTGTTCTCCTGTTCTCTTTTCCATCTGATGTTGTAGTTTTTCCATCAATTCAATAGACCTCACCAGGTTCAATTTCTCCACCTGTTATTTTCGACATTGTTTATTCATGCAATCACCTTCTGCCACTAGTTCTTCACATACCTCCGACTTTTCTAAATCGAGTGCTGCACTTAAAGCGCTATTTGTTTTTAACCCCTTTTGGCAACTTTTTATTGACTATGTACTCAATGAGTTCATTCTTTTTCCACTTATTCAGCTCACTCGCTAACTGTGCTTTCGACATCGTCGCCATCTTGGAATCAGTGTCATATGTCATTCCGCTGTTGTAATCAACATAGTTTCTTCGGAAATGTGAACTTTTTCACCGAATAATGAGTTTTGGGAATGTGAACAAAAAGGTAGCCGAAAGTCACCGTATTCCAATACATGTTTCCAATTAAGAATTCTGGTAATCAGCTTTTATAGGAAATACCTTCAATACCTCCGTTATCTGGACCAGTTTAAACATTGACTACAACGGGCTGCAATTAGAGGAATCACTAATCGTGAACGGTATGAAAAAAGTAAATACAAAGGGGTGACAATATAGTGTATATATAGTTATAGACTTTTTCTGAACCAATGATCAGCGATTTCACTTGTAGTATCAAAATGATTTCGTAGAGTGAAGCGCCTTTATCTTAATGTTCTGTAGTACTCCTCGTTTGACCAGTTTGTTTTATTCCTGATCCTCTACCACGATAGACACGCCTAACCATCACTGCAGTATAATTAATACAGCGGCCAATTTCACGATAGGAAAAACAATTATCTTGTTAGTGTCTCATCGTTATTATATTGATGTGTTCAAAGTCGAAGCTCAACAGTTGAAGGCGCAGGCGTAAACACTGAAAATATCTTGTAACCTCTAGTTTATTAGTCTAAGTTAAATGAATGGAGTATGCGGTTGGCATTAGGTGAAACATTAAAACAATTCTATTAAAAAAAAATTATGCAGTTTTTATATTTCACAATTTATTCAGAATCCTGACACGTGTTTCGGTCCTTCTACCATCTTCAAAGGAGTACAAAAAGTAACTAAATTTAAAATTGAAGAAGTTCCTTCATTACACTTAGGACATCTGTGTATTTTTATGGCGCATGGAAATAAAAGCATCCAATATAGGCGTATTCCCAAAGAGTATTTGGAAATTTGTTGAATTATCTTTTTTCTCAATGCCTTTTTTATTGGAAGAATCTCCAAATAGTCCATCAATTTACCCTTTTTAACATTATATAGAAAGTGACATCTTTCCCAGTAAAAAAATGATTATTTTTTATACAATGTTCTGCAAAACCGGTTGATTTCGGTTTTCCAAAATAGACATCCTATGTTCTATGATTTTATGTTGTGAAGATCGGCCTGTCTGTCCTATACATGTAGCATTATAATCATCACATTTAATTTGGTAAATCCCTGATTCGAAAAAGTTGGGGTTGCTTTCCTTATTGTTCACCAACATCTTAGCTGAATTATTTCTATTTAGTGCTAAAGAGATAATTCCCATTTTATGAAGGCCATTAGAGATCCTACTGCTGAAACCTTTTATAATGTAATAATATAATGTATAAGCCATTGACATCCATATTTACTTTTCTTCATAAGGATCATTTATATTGATATAAAGTTTTGTTTTATATTTTGATAAGATTTCTTTTTGATCATTTCGTCAATGATTTCAGTTCTATAACCATTGTTCACCGCTGTAGTTTTAATTATATTGACTTCTTTTCCGAAATTAAGTAAATATAAATAAAACTATAGCGGTCAACAATGGCTATAGAACTGAAATCGTTGACCAAATGATCAAAATGAAAACTCACCACAATATTCAAAGAAAAATTTATATCAATATAAATGATCCTTATGAAGAAGAGAAAATATTGTTTTCAATGGCTTATATGAAAGGTTTCCGCAGAAGGATCTCTAATGATCTTCATAAAATGGAAATTAATTCTTAAGCGGTAAATAGAAATAATTTAGCTAAGCTTTTGCTGAACAATAAAGAAAGAAACACCAACTTTTCGGAATCGGGGAATTATCAAATTAAATGTGATGACTGTAATGCTATAAATATATATATATATATATATATATATATATATATATATATATTGCGGGTGCGGGTGATGATTTCAGATGTTGATTGGCCACTTACTCCTAGGGTCTACAACTCGCCTTCCGTTGACGCAATTCGTGATTCTAACCTCCTTCAGTTGGTGGAGGGGCCTACACGTTTTTGAAACCTTCAGAAACCATCTTTGTTGGATCTTATATTAGTGAACGATGCTGACTTAGTTTCCAAAGTTGAGCATCATCCTCCTCTGGGAAAATCAGACCATGTCCTTCTCCTCTCAAAACTACAGCTCCAGTTCTACAGCCCGAGTATAAAGTCCAAAAAATGCATAAAAGTTATTAATTATGAACAGTTGAAGCTCAGGGTCGGTGGTATTGATTGGGATCCTATGTTCGAGTCCACCTTTGATATTGAGACTATGTGGAATAGTTTCGTGGAAGTGTTGAGGAACCTAATTAATGAATGCTCGTCAGTAAGAAATATCATCACGGTGGCTTCGAAACCTTGGATCGACCATGGCATCCTCAAGATGATCGGACACAAAAAGTCGATATGGCTGCGCTATATTCGGCGAAGACAACAACGAGACTACGACGCCCATCGCAAATACTCGAATATTCTCGCTACTTCTGCTGCCAAGAGGGAGTTTGAGTCGAGATTGCTTCAGTTCAAAGATCGCAAACGTTTTTTCAAGTACGTTAGATCGTCGCTAAATTCTAAAGTCGATACGCCACTGGTTTCTCACTCTACCAACCAACCTTGCGGAAACCCTGAAGCGTCTGCTAAAGTTTTGGCAGACACTTTCGCTGTAGATTTCACCACCGAGACTGGTTTACCTCCCCAAATGCGCATAAATCGTGTCAACTCTGACTTAAGAAGTATAACTTTTCCCCCTGCCATTGTGGAAAAGCATCTCTCAGCTCTCGACGCACGTTCTGCCCCTGGCGGTGATGGTCTTCCATCGAAAGTACTTGAGTGTGCTCAGTCCCTAGCCTCTCCTCAATCTAGAATTTTCACAAGATCTTTCGAAACATCATCGCTACCTACATCCTGGCGGAATGCTCTTGTAACTCCAATATTTAAAAAAGGTGACAAGCTTGATGCGTCAAACTGTCGTCCCATCAGTCTAGTTCCTATTGCAGCCAAAATTTGTGAGAGGATGATCCCTAGATTGCGTCCTCAAATTTGCTTCAGACAGCAAGATCATTCCCGATTGCTAACATGGTATTCTTCCTGGTCGTTCAGTGATAACAAATCTTCTGGAGTGTGTCAATATTGGTCAAGAGCACTCGATAAGAAAGATCCAGTGGACGTGATATACTTGGACCTTTCCCGTGCTTTTGATCGTGTACCCCACAAACGACTTTTACACGTGCTTGATCATCTAGGCTTTCGAGGTGACCTTCTTGCGTGGATTGCAGCATTTCTTCATAATCGTTCATTTCAGGTTAGAGTTGGCAGCTCTCTCTCTCGTCTCCCAAACCAGTGACCAGTGGCGTACCGCAGGGGAGATCAACTCAGCTTACCTTGGAAAAACCTGATTATATGACTATTATGAGTGTTCATCATAGGGCTCATGACCGGTAGGTCCGGGTTCTAATCCTGTTCAGAAATTTTCTAGTTGTGCGGCCACCATTTTACTATTGGGTCGAAAATTAACAGTGCTGTGACCCAAAGTGGCGCAAGATCACAGTAACAAAGCCTACCCAGAACACAACTGAACTCCCAACTCGCACAAACTGAAAAAAAACTTCTGACGGATTTTCACAGAAAATCGTTGTTTTCATACCAACATTGATAATAAAAGTTTATTTGCTCGTGCTGGGTTCCAATCAAGCCGCATTTTAAGTACCATGAACACTAACTCTGGAGCAACCCAAGCAGATGGGCGATAACACAATAAGAAAGATCAAAAATACATTATTTTTATAATATGTAGCAAAAAGTGAACTGCATAAAATCTTAAATGCTAAAATCTTCATATTTTTTATAATTTTTTATATCCCTCAAATTAATTGAATATTAATAATCAAAGGCCATGCTCTTACGGAAATTTGTAGGTGAATTGGGGAAGCGGGGTCGTGAAACTGAACCGTTATTTGATGAAACAACCCGTTCGCATTCTCGTCAAGTGAGCACATCTGAAAATATTTCTGCTGTAGACAAGAATATGGCTGAACGTCCATCAACATCAACTCGTCATCGTTCTGAAGAACTGACCATTGTTCGCACTTCTCTGAGGAGAAGCCTCACAAAGTTCAACTACTGCAAGAAGTGAAGCCTCGTGACCATCAGATGCGCCTCACTGAAGGGACTAATGATCGCAAGGCCGAAGATGAGTATTTTCCCAAAAAAATCATCTTTAGCGATGAAGATAATTCTCACCTTGGAGGATATGTGAAAAACAGAATCGTATAGGACAAAGTGTTACGCTAACCATCCAGAAACGATTGGTACCTTGAAACACGAAATCAAAGTTGCCATTCATGAAATTGAGCCCCAAACAAACGACAATTTACTGAAAAATTGGGTTGATAGGATGGGGTACTGTATGGCCAATCGTGGCGGTCATTTGAATGATATTGTTTTTCATTTGTTGATGTCAAGGTTCAGCCTCTCAAACGAACTCATAATTTTGAAAAATTATTCATCAGTTTTTTTATTTCTAGTCAATCAGAAGTACAAATTCAAAATAGCTCCCCTTATATAAAATATAGATGATTTATGATGACAAAAACATTATCCATGTTATTTCGGATTTGTTTTTATATTCTTACTAGCTTTTTACCCGCGGCTTCGCCCGCAGTGGAGTCATTAAATAAGTATGAAAGATAAAGGGTAAGGGTATAATAATAGTAAAACTTCATTACTGAAGTAGCTAAATTTGACGATTTTTTGACAAACAATTGTTTTATCTTTCGTAAAAAAAATTTTTTTTTTAAATATAAAGTACCCTATGTTACTTCTAATACCTTCAAGAGTATATGTACAAAGTTTCATGATGATCGGTTCAGTAGTTTTTGCGTGAAAGCGTAATAAACAAACTTACATTCGCATTTATAATATTAAGTAGGGATAGCTTTTTACCCGCGGCTTCGCCCGCAGTGGAGTCATTAAAAAAGTATGAAAGATAAATGGTAAGGGTATAATAATAGTAATGAGTCAATATGATAACTAAATTTTATTGTTTGGCTGAGATCAACAATTTTTAAAATCTACTACAGACAGAAGTTTCAACACTTTAATATATGCTTATTGAAATGCATCAACAAATGTTAAAATATATTTCACCGTAACACAAATAAATAATTCTGAATTCTAACAATTTAAAAAAATAAAATACAAAGTATTAATTTAAGATATTTTTGTAGACAATGTTATAAGTTTTCCTGTCGCGTGCAAATATGTGTAAATTCCTGGCATTAGATACACGTGAACAGGCTACATAATTTCGTAAAAAAATTTTTTTTTTTTAAATATAAAGTACCCTATGTTACTTCTAATACCTTCAAGAGTATATGTACAAAGTTTCATGATGATCGGTTCAGTAGTTTTTGCGTGAAAGCGTAACAAACAAACTTACATTCGCATTTATAATATTAGTAGGGATAGCTTTTTACCCGCGGCTTCGCCCGCAGTGGAGTCATTAAATAAGTATGAAAGATAAAGGGTAAGGGTATAATAATAGTAATGAGTCAATATGATAACTAAATTTTATTGTTTGGCTGAGATCAACAATTTTTAAAATCTACTACAGACAGAAGTTTCAACACTTTAATATATGCTTATTGAAATGCATCAACAAATGTTAAAATATATTTCACCGTAACACAAATAAATAATTCTGAATTCTAACAATTTAAAAAAATAAAATACAAAGTATTAATTTAAGATATTTTTGTAGACAATGTTATAAGTTTTCCTGTCGCGTGCAAATATGTGTAAATTCCTGGCATTAGATACACGTGAACAGGCTACATAATTTCGTAAAAAAATTTTTTTTTTTTAAATATAAAGTACCCTATGTTACTTCTAATACCTTCAAGAGTATATGTACAAAGTTTCATGATGATCGGTTCAGTAGTTTTTGCGTGAAAGCGTAACAAACAAACTTACATTCGCATTTATAATATTATAGTAGGGATAGCTTTTTACCCGCGGCTTCGCCCGCAGTGGAGTCATTAAATAAGTATGAAAGATAAAGGGTAAGGGTATAATAATAGTAATGAGTCAATATGATAACTAAATTTTATTGTTTGGCTGAGATCAACAATTTTTAAAATCTACTACAGACAGAAGTTTCAACACTTTAATATATGCTTATTGAAATGCATCAACAAATGTTAAAATATATTTCACCGTAACACAAATAAATAATTCTGAATTCTAACAATTTAAAAAAATAAAATACAAAGTATTAATTTAAGATATTTTTGTAGACAATGTTATAAGTTTTTCTGTCGCGTGCAAATATGTGTAAATTCCTGGCATTAGATACACGTGAACAGGCTACATAATTTCGTAAAAAAATTTTTTTTTTTTAAATATAAAGTACCCTATGTTACTTCTAATACCTTCAAGAGTATATGTACAAAGTTTCATGATGATCGGTTCAGTAGTTTTTGCGTGAAAGCGTAACAAACAAACTTACATTCGCATTTATAATATTAGTAGGGATAGGGATAGCTTTTTACCCGCGGCTTCGCCCTCAGTGGAGTCATTAAATAAGTATGAAAGATAAAGGGTAAGGGTATAATAATAGTAAAACTTCATTACTGAAGTAGCTAAATTTGACGATTTTTTTACAAACAATTGTTTTATCTTTCGTAAAAAAATTTTTTTTTTAAATATAAAGTACCCTATGTTACTTCTAATACCTTCAAGAGTATATGTACAAAGTTTCATGATGATCGGTTCAGTAGTTTTTGCGTGAAAGCGTAACAAACAAACTTACATTCGCATTTATAATATTATTAGTAGGGAAGTAGGGATGATAACTGTCATTACATGCAATGTTACCCATTTCCATATTGCAGTTGATTTCTGGGATATTCCTTATAATGGGAGCAGTAAAATGAAAACTCAAACAAAACGAGTTACCTACAGTTTTCTCTGGAAAATTTCTGTGAAATATTTGGTGAAAACTGAGCAGATTGCATGAATCTGATGGCCAATGCTTCATTTTTTATAATAACTCGTAACCTACGAATTTGCTCGTACCTGCCATAATAAATTGGACAAGTTTGCTGTTAGAAACTAGGGTCGATGGGATTGTTCCCGAGATATTACCCGATAATGCGCCTAGAGAGAGGCTGCGCCTCCTCTAGTGGGCCAAAAACATGAACGCGCTGCCCGGAGGCATGATTAATAACTATTAATTAGGCTGGATATCGGCTCAATCGCTTTGAGCCGCAGGTCTAGAGTTGACCCGTTTCAAGTCACTGGATATTAATCACAATTTCTTTGTGCTTCATATCTTTAGCATGGTCCTGGAGCTGCAAGGACGACAGTGTAACAATGCGTATTAAATTTACGATTAAGCAGAATATATTTGTCCACTATGAAGAGAGTGTTTGAAGAAGTGAGAAATAATATCAGTATATTTGATTTTTGTGGCGGTAGATGTGAAGAGGTCACATTTCTTCACATCTAAAACTCATAATTTATAGAGCATTTACCAAACATTTCTCAACTAACGATTTATATATATATATATATATATATATATATATATATATATATATATATATATATATCGGTTTTAAAACGTCTTTCGTCGTTGTCCGATGCCCAATTTCCATGATCTCCTGTCACTCCACTGGTTTTCTGCCAGGTTCCTTGAGCTCATCGCTTTAGAAACCCCCTCCATCCAAGTTTTTCTCAGTCTTCCTCGTTTTCTACGATGTGATGGTATCCACTCCATCATCTGCTTTGGTAGTCTAGCATCATCCATCCTCTGTACATGTCCGTACCAAACAAGTGGCCTGCGTTCAACGTCTGTCATGAGCGATTCTTCTATTCCCATTCTCATTCGAACATCTTCATTCCGTATTCGGTCCCTTCTAGATATCCCTAATGTTCGTTTAAACACATCCATTTCTGTGGCCTCCAGTTTCCTTTTGTAATTCTCTGTGATTCGCCACGTTTCCGATCCATACAATAATGAGCTCTTAATCATTGTTTCGTAGATGTTGTATTTTCGCTTTTTTCCTATCTCATTACTCCAAAAGACTCCGTTTAAACATGAGATAAGACCCCTGGCTTGGTTTATCCGTTTCTGAATTTCCCGATCGTCCTTGCCTGTAATATCAAATTCAACCCCCGAGTATGTGTACCTAGTGCAGGAAGCGATTTCTTCTGTATCTAGTTGAATGTTTGCTAATTCTCCTCCGATGGGAAGATATTTGGTCTTTTCGGTGTTAAGTTCTAGGCCCCATTGTTTATACTCTTCCTGCAACTTTCGGGTCATATATTCCAAGTCATCCTTTTCACTAGCAATTATGACTTAGTCATCAGCGAACTGGTGCGTAAAAAGACAAGTGTTGCCCCGGTCTATTCCCATTCCCCTACATTTTCTCTTCCAAAGAGCAAGAGCTCTGGCAACATAGATTTTGAAGAGCGTGGTTGATACACAGCAGCCTTGACGCAATCCTTTGCTGACCGGAAAACTTCTTGATATTCTACTACCTACTTTTATTCTTGATTCTGAATTCTCATAAAGATGTTGTAGGGCCTTAATTGGAGTGTGATTAATATTCGACTCCTGTAATACATTCCATAGTTTTTTAACGGGTACTGTATCATACGCTTTGTGAAGGTCTGTGAACATAAGATGCGTTTCTTGGTTTGTGCTCAGTCGTTTCTCTACCAGTTGTTTCAAGCAGAAAACGTTATCCGTGCATGTTCTACCAGCTCTGAACCCAGACTGTTCCTCTTCCTCTTGACAGCTGTATTCGGATTCCATAAGATCTCTGAGAATCCTTCTATAGAGGCGACTCATCGTGCTTGTCACTGAAATGCCCCTATAATTAGCACAATTTTGTTTAGTCCATTTTTTATGAAATAAGAAATACATATAAGACATATTGCGAAAAATAATGCAATAAAGATTTAATAGTCCTAATTATTGAATAGAAAAATCTCGAACAAACTGCTCTTTCTTTATATTCCATCCCTGAAAAAAACAAATAGACGATACGCCAGTTTCAATTACGTTATTATAAGAAAAAGAAATGTTAACTTCCGCTATTTTATTGATTTACACGATTTACACGTAAATCAATAAAATAGTGGAAGTTAAAATTTGTTTTTCTTATACTGAAGATGAATTTCCGTCAAGTAAAGACCGAGACAATCAAAAATTCAATTACGTTAGTCTTCTCTCAAACTAAATCAAGAATAATTTAACAAAACTGGATATCCTAGTATTCTTTTTGAGTTACATAAACATAAGCAAATCCTTTTTTCTGAATATGAATTTTCATATCACTAGATGTGATAAAATTATCCAACTATAATATATATCTTGACCATAAACCATTTCAGTCATAATGTTCATTTCAGTGAGGAGTACTTTATTTAATCTACTTATTGATGCAAAAAGCATAATGAGAAATGGAAGACTTATCTTGGTTTCACCTTCTATCGAATTCACCACCTCCTAAAAATACATTCCTTGGCAGTGAGATTTTCTCATCTATATATGCAAATATTTTCGTCGCGTCTACAAAAATAAGATGGTGTTGCTCCGGGCGATTCGGAAATCTTCAGTTATTTTCGTTCTTATCAAGAAGTTCCCGACATTTCTCTCAAGTTGATTTGATGCTTTTATGCCGGTAGCTCCAACATCATGCCTACCCATTGTTCCAGTCGCCTCTGGCTGCGAAAATAATTCCACGGCTCCCTGAGATAATACGATGGTTTTCAGGCTCTCAGTGATGTATTGTATATATCCTTTATAACTGATATATTGTTAAAGCAGAAAAGGATATATTCCGTGGTCCTGATAACAACAACAAATGTTGTTCAGTGACCCAAATTCTTATTGGAAAGTTATGATATTTATTGAGTGGAATAAATATATATCGTCTGTTGCAAAACTCTTTGCTGGGTGATACTGAAGCTACCCTCTGTGGAGGATGAGGTTTTGAGAGTTCAATAGGAGCGGAGAAAGAACAAGAACTCATTAAAAACCGATTTAATTTTAACGTGATATAATAAAATTAATAAAAAAACTGAACATTATGATGTAACTTCTATAGAATCAGAAAAAAATCAGATTTCTTGAATTTTGAATTGTATCAGTCCTTACTTGGTGAAAATCCATATTAAATAATATTTAAATAAGGTTATTCTGATTTTCACAAATTTTTATTGTTATGTTCACAACAATTGTTTCGCTATCACAGTAGCATCATCAGGCAAGATCACATTTTGATTAACTGAGCTTGTTTCCGAAATCCGTTGCTATTTATATTACAGTAAGTACAATAAATTTTTATTGAGCACTAAAACCCAAAAAAGGGTCTCTGTAAATTCCAGCTTATCTGAATATATTTAACAGAGGTGAGTTATTTAAATCTATTTGTTCGTTAAGTAATATTCCAATTTTATTATGTTTATTTATCTCTAGCGATTCTAACAGATTTGAGGCAAAACTTGAGGCTTTCTAAATGTATAATAGAATTTCAAAGTTATGGTTGAAAGTATGTCCTGTTTCTAACAAATGGTTGGAATATGTAGAATTACTTTTATTATTGAGGAAACTCTTCAAATGTTCACAAATTCTATGACGGAAAGTTCTTCCAGTCTGTCCTATGTACACTTTAGGGCAATCACCGCAAGTTAACCCGATTTATCATCTTTATGTGTACAGTCTTTATTATTTTCAATAAATTTACCCAAGTTTGAATTCGTTTTAAATGAAGTCCTCAAATTATATTTATTTTTGAGGTATGTAGAAATTTTCTCAGAAATATCCTTAGTGTATTTCAAGGAAATGTATTTAGAATTTTCTTTTTTATTAGGAAACACATTTAAATACATTTCCTTAAAATATACTACAGGTATTTCTGAGAAAATTACTACATACCTCAAAAATAAATATAATTTGAGGACTTCATTTAAAACGAATTCAAACTTGGGTAAATTTATTGAAAATAATAAAGACTGTACACATAAAGATGATAAATCGGGTTAACTTGCGGTGATTGCCCTAAAGTGTACATAGGACAGACTGGAAGAACTTTCCGTCATAGAATTTGTGAACATTTGAAGAGTTTCCTCAATAATAAAAGTAATTCTACATATTCCAACCATTTGTTAGAAACAGGACATACTTTCAATCATAACTTTGAAATTCTATTATACATATAGAAAGCAAAAGTTATGCCTTAAATCTGTTAGAATCCCTAGAGATAAATAAACATAATTAAATTGGAATATTACTTAACGAACAAATAGATTTAAATAACTCACCTCTGTTAAATATATTCAGATAAGCTGGAATTTGCAGAGACCCTTTTTTGGGTTTTAGGCACAATAAAAATTCATTGTATTTACTGTAATATAAATAGCAACGGATTTCGGAAACAAGCTCAGTTAATCAAAATGTGATCTTGCCTGATGATGCTACTGTGATAGCGAAACAATTGTTGTGAACATAACAATAAAAATTTGTGAAAATCAGAATAACCTTATTTAAATATTATTTAATCAGATTTCTGATGTACTTTCGATAATTATATTAGATTAATATTAAATTCATACTTTCCTGGAAAAAATATTTGATACAGACTCACGAAGTTGAAGTTTTCTGAGAAGTGGTATAAGCAGACATCATAAATCATCTCATTTTGTTGATGCTAATACCAGTTCAGGACTGTACTCAACTAAAGGGTAGTCAAACATATATATGTATGTATAGTATATATATTTTTTTTTTTTTTTTTTTTTTCACACTTCTTGTGGTATTCGTGTTACCCGGGCGCGTGCGCCAAGAGCAACTCCGGTGCTAGTGGGGATATATAATTTTCCGTATAATGCTGACCGTTCCCAACAAGACTGCTTTCTGCATCCATGTGCTGGTATTATTTGGCAAATCCAGTTCCTTTAGGTGCTGTGTCGTCCTTCGATGTACGAGACCGTTAACACTTATTATTAGGGGCATTATAGACACCACCTTCAGTTTCCATATTTCTTTCATTTGGTGTGCCAGTGCCTCATATTTTGATATTTTCTCGGCATAGCTTTTTGCCAAGTTGTTGTCTTGTGGCACTGCAAAATCTATGATTATGGCGGTCTTCTTTCCTTTGTCCCACACGACCATATCCGGTCGATTATGCTCCACCCCTCTATCCGTTAATATTGTAAGGTGCCAGTAGATTTTGTATTGGTCGTTTTCAACTATGGTTTGTGGTGAGTATGTGTGGTGGGGTGTGAAACGCTGCACAAGTTGTTTCTGGAGGCACATAAGTTGATGCACGACCTTACCCATATTATTATGGCGGGCTAGATATTTCGTGCCGGCTATTGTGGAACATCCTGAGGACAGATGCTGGATCGTTTCCTCGGCTGCGTGGCACATCCTGCATTTAGTAGTTTCCACCTGTTGGCCTAGGATGTGCTTCAAATATGTCCTGGTTGGAATAACCTGGTCTTGGATGGCCAAGAGTGTTCCTTCCGTTTGGGGGAAAAGGTAGCCCTGTATCAGGTAAGTATTGGAATTTGGTAAGTCTACGTCTGGTTGGTGAAGGCTAGCGTAGAACCGTCCGTGTAAGGCTTTGGTCTTCCATTTTTCTTTCCATTTTTCAGGTTGGTCTTCTGCTGTTTCCTGAACGTGATTCCTTCTCTCCCATTGGGCAGTAATCCATTGATGCACAGGTAAGTTATTATTATTAAAGTATTCTTTCATTTTGCATTCTTCTTTCAGACATATTTGCTCCAGGTTGCCGAGTCCACGTCCTCCCTCCTTGCGAGGTAAGTAGAGTCTTTCTATTGCGGAATTTGGATGTAGCATGCCGTTTTGTGTGAATGTTGTTCGTATCCTTCTGTCCAGCCTTTCTAAGTGCGTATTGGACCAACTGACGATCCCAGCCGTATACGTAAAGGTAGGTATTGCCCAGATGTTCATTGCTGTGATTTTGTTTTTAGCAGATAATTGGGAGCTGATTATTTTTTTGATTCTCCTAATAAGTTCGTTCTCAGCAGCGGTCTTATTTTCTTTTTGCTTCATTTCGTATGTTTGCTGTATCCCCAAATATTTGTATGTGTCCTCGGTCCTTAGGTTTGCTATCTCTCGTCCATCTGCCAGTTCAATGTTTGTTGTTTCTATCAGCTTTCCCCTCCTTACTTCCACCGTGGCACACTTTTCTAGGCCAAAAGACATCCCAATATCCGAACTGAACCCTCTTACTAGTTCTAGTTCTCCTTCTAGTTGTTTTCTTCCTCTAGCATATAACTTAAGATCATCCATGTAAAAGAGATGGGTAATTTGGGTATTTTGGTTAATTGTGTAGCCATATGCTGTATATATATATATATATATATATATATATATATATATATATATATATATATATATATATATATATTAGGCTTTTGAATAATGAAATTTATTATACTCGAGTGGTTTAATGAAGGTCATAAAATGCCTTACAAACTTTGTGTGATTTCTATGTTTAGCATAAAACATAGATTACCTTGGATATTAGATGTACCTACCTAGTTTATTTGCGTTCACAGATTTTGCAGAAATTGTTTGGTGAGATTACAAGTTTATTTATTTTTAATTGAATTCATATCATAAATATAAAGTTTCACTGACCCTATCTGAATTTTCAATTGTTTTTGAGGATGTGCTACATGATTTTGAGAGTTTTTGAAGTAACTTATTTAAATATTTTAACATATTAAATATTTCAAATAAATTAGTTTTGGAGAGTTCTTAAAATTATGTTGTGTGTTTTTGAAAAAGATTTAGTTTTCATGAATATAAGACCAGAAACTGAACATGTTTTCAAATGTTTGTCGAGGGCCTTTCTGACGTGTTCAGGTGTGTATGCTTGAAACGAAACATTCGATATTACTTATTTTTAATTTTAATTAATAATTTATTTTTGGTTTGTTTTTATTCCATTTGATATTATATAGTGAATGTTGATTTTTATACATCTATTAAATATAAGCAGTGCCTATTTAAGATATTAATTCAAGTATAAAAGTTTTTTCAAAAACTCTTTTTGAAATTAAAATTGTAGACATACTAGTTTATTCTTATATTCTTATTCAGATTACAAAATAATTCTTTGCAAATATTTTCATTTCATTCTTGATTTGATTCTATGAGATTGCCAAAAAATTAAGCTGAGGGAACTCTGAGAAAGAAGTCGAAAGGATTTAATTAGAGACAGTGTAATGATTATTTCGAAATCTCATTTTTGGGTTATCCGAAACCAATAGAATTTATAAAAAAATAATTACTCAGATTCGTCCATCCCTTTTTCTAACCAGAAAATATTCTGCGATTTACGCTAATTCTCAATCCAAACAATTCAAAAATAACTCATAAATCGCTTATTTATTAGTTATTCTTCACAATTTGTCGCACCTGCCGACTGGCGCCTTCGCCATTTTGCACACACTAATGTTACTTGAGTGACATGGTCGATCAAAGGGAAAGAGAACGGGAAGGACAAAATTCCCGGCACTAATACAGATCTATTACTAAAATTCGGATGAAGCATTACCAATTCTTTTTTAAATTCGACGAAAAAAGTACGGAAAGTATCTTTGTATAGACAACAATTTATTCACGATTCATAATATGGATTGAAAACATCTGGTAGACTATCATAATGAATTGTTCTCTCTTATCTGGAATGAGGATTGAATCGTCTGTTGGTTTATTATTTTCTTGGTTTGTTACTATTTCGGAAAGTGTGTTCAAGAAAATATTTCGTTAATTTCAACTGTGTTTACATTGAATTATCAATTTAATAGGAAGGTGACAACCATCATTGTGTTTATGATATAATCATTTCAATTCTATTCATTCATGGTAATTTCCAATTCGAAAAAATGATCACACCCTGTATATAAAAAAGCAGCCACATTTTTAAAAGGTAACTTTGGCTTAATCATCATAAAATTTCGTTTTTAGTTCATTTTCACTAAGAATGAACATATCTGCAAGGAGTTAGCTCGGCTTAACGGTGAACCTATAGCTAGGTCCGTAAGTTAAAGCAGAATATTATAATTTTCTTGTAAATTCTATAATTTCTGTGCAATCTTTTCTGAGATTTTCTCTATTCGAAAAAGGAAGTAAGTGGTCGAGAGTGCATTAACAAAAGTATAATACCTTAATTCACATTGAAATTGGAACATTCCAATTTGTTTTATCAGTATAAAAATATCGAAATACCGGCTGAAATAGTTCAGTATTAATTTTTCTGAGAATAAAAGAATATCAGAAACAGCAGGTACGCATGTAACTAATCATTTCTAGTAGCAAGCTACAGAAAATCCAAATAAATTTCTACCAAGTAGTAAAAAAGGCTCATTATTCTAAAACATTCCCTGTTTTTGTTCCATTCAGACTGTAAGAAATCATGCCAAGCCGTAAGCCGTATGCAGTTTGTTGTCGGAAGTTCGAAATGTGAAAGAAATGAGTTCCCTCATTTGTTATAATGAGCGAGGAAAAGTGAGAAAATGCTTTATTTCCAGTTCTGGTTAACCATTTCAAACGCCGACGGGGGATGCAAGCGTCACGTGCTGTCGACGCCTCTGAGAAATGGTAGGTTGGAAGAGTAGATTGCTTTGAAGCGGATGGGAGAAGTTGCTCTCCAATGATTCTCCCGCCTCTCGAGCAGAACATCACACGTTTAATGGATTCCTGTGGATATTTCACCCTTCGGACAACATTATTTACATCTTACACTACACGATTACTTTCTATGTTTCACAAAGTACTCACTGAGAAGTAATTACTTGTTCAGTTGCAGAAAAAAGTTGAAAAAAAGTGAAAAACTTGCGTACCATTACGTTGCTAAACGTTCGAACTTTTTTGTTCAGTATATTTCGTTTGAATGATTCCATAAATTATGAATTTGAGCCTATCTGGTGAAAGCTCTTTATGGAGTTATTAATTAATATCAGAAATATGAAAATATTCAATTTTTTTTCTGCCTTAACTACACTGCGCAATTAATAGAGCTAGGTATCTTCATGTACTTCTTGAAAGCTCTCCCCTTGATGTATATATAGTTTATCAACTTAGTTGTATACCGTACTATAATACTGAGTCGATGAGCTCGTCCTCATAAAGAACACCATCAAAATTTTCTTCGATATTCGATACCAAATATTCATACCAGAATTTCCCCTAAAGCTCTACTCCATCGGCAACATCAAACGGAAACGAAGCCACTAACTACCTTCAAACAGAATTTTTTCACCAACATTCGATTTATAACTATTCGGTCAAACCTTCCCCAAATCAATTATCGTTTATCACTGCCCTATTATTAAAGCACTAGCGAAAGACTGGAGCCAAGCGAATTCGGGTCCGCAGTATTAGTGCAGACGTGGTCGGTTCAACTTCAAAGGCTTAATTCAATTACCCTACTAGTCTCCTTAATTAATTAACTAGCGTGCACGTTTTGATTAGCCTGTCACTTCATAAATATTCAAACAAACCGAATAATGTCCTGTGACGCGCGACTCACAATCAGACTAATGAAGTCGATAGCCGATGCGTTTTACATCCTGTTATTTACAGTTGATACAATAAAGGTTTGGTTACTACCCCTGCTCTGTTGATAGTTATTGCTGTATACATTTGTAGAATCGAAAAAATTCAGTGTAGATTACCGATATCTTGCAGATTCATATAATGAAATTAAGAATTATGAACTTCTGTTAAAATTGATCTCCGAATATCAGTAGGGATTCATGGAAGGTAGGTTAGCTCAGGATGCAATACGTGAAGTAACCTAACATATTTATGGTTCTCTAGATAAACATATGTATTTTGGTAGTAAGACCTTCGATACAGTTAATCACAGAATATTATTAGAACAGTTATACAGGGTAAGTATGAGAGGAAAATTCATATGACTGATCGAGAGCAAGCTGTTCTATGTGGAATTCCGCAGGGTACTATACTCGGCCCACTTTCATTCACCATTTAGATCAATGGTCTATTCAATATTGGAACGAGGGGAAAATTGTGGATGTTGCAGATGATATAGCTATATTCTATGAGTCTAACTCTTCGGCAACTTGTAAGTCTGTGGCTGTAGAGGATTTGGAGACATGGTTCAGATTCAAAGTCTTGACACTGAATCTGAGTAAAACGAAATACTATTCTTTCTCTTCCTATAAAAGTGGATTGCCAAATATGTGATCTTCCATTAACGGACCAAATTAATATATTTCCGAGGCAAATTCTATTGAATATTTGGAAATGATGACAGATCTACACCTCAGGTGGAAAATTCAGGTAGATAGCATCGTGACTAAGCTGATGGGCATGGTATACAGATTTAAATATCTCGAAAAGAATTACCTCGATATCACACACGGATATAGTACTGTGGAAGCGTACAGTTACACCTCACATATGGAATTATGAATTTTATTTAAAATAATTCGCACATTTTTTATGTTTCACAATTTATTCAGAATCCTAACACGTGTTTCGGTCTTTCCACCATCTTCAAAGGAGTACAGAAAGGAACTCAACTCAAAGTTGAAAAATGTTCTATTTATTACACTTCCGACATCTGTGTATTTTTATGGCGCATGGAAATAACAGCATCTAATATACGGAGTGTTGCCGACTATTATTTGGCAATTTGTTAAATTCACCTTTTTTTCAACGGCTTTTTTGATTGAAAGAATCTCCAAATAATTCATCAATTTACCCTTATTAACACTATATAGTAAAGTGACATCTTTCTCATTAAAAAAATGATTATTTTCTATACAATGTTCCGCAAAACTAGTTGATTTCTGCTTTTTCAAAATAGACATCCTAAGTTCTTTGATTCTATGGTTTGAACATCGGCCTGTTTGTCCTATAGCATTAAAATCCTCACAATTAATTTATTGAATTCCCGATTCGGAAAAGTCAAGGTTCCTTTCTTTATTGCTCATCAAAATCTTAGCTGAATTATTTCTATTTACTGATAAAGAATTAACTCCCATTTTATGAAGACCATCAAAAATCCTATTGCTGAAGCCTTCTATATAAGCCATTGAAAACCATATTTTTTTTCTTCATAAGAATCATTTATATTGATACAAAAATTTTTCAAATATTGTGTTAAGTTTTCTTAATGATCGTATTGTCAATGATTTCAATTCAATAGCTATTGTTCACCGCTGTAGTTTTATTATATTGACTTCTTTTCGGAAATTGACTTCATTCAACGGAATGTTCAAAAGTCTATGAATGAATATATAAACATAGTTTCATTCATAGTTTTCAATGACTTATATAAAAGGTTTCAGCAGTAGGATTTCTAATGATCTTCATAAAATGGTAACTAATTTTCCAGAAATATACTTAATTCAGATTCAAATATATCACAAAATTTATTTTTAACTAACCAAAAAAAAACGGGGAACGAACCCACTCAAAAGTAAATTTGATGTTTTCAAAACACCACGGAAATGTATTGTAAAAATAAACCGTAACTGAGGTGTACTCAGAATACAAAAAACCACGACAGATATTTTTCTGCCCAAACAATATTCCATGGTAATAAAGATAACCAAAATTTTTAGAATATATTCCAGAATTATGAGAAATCCTCAAAATAAAGGATAACCTAAAAATTGTTGAATATTGGCTTTATATATGTTTTGTTTTTCTATCTTGTATCTACTGGCTTTTTAATTTATCTGATAACCATTTGAATTCATTTTAATTCTATATCTAAATGTTTAGAATTGATATTTCAAATACATTTTCATTAATTAAATTTTCAAAACCTCATACAACGATTACTTTAAATTCTTATACCCTCTTCGCCTTAATTTCGTGAAATAAAATGGTCAGTCGTTCAACCTAGGATATAAGTTCCAGATTGTTAATATGGACAAAAGTAGTACGACCTAATACCATTAAATCAATCTTGCTCAACGTGGAATTCGTGTTGGTTAACAAATGGGATTGAATATATTCCTAATATCCGCATGCCCGTACATCACATATATATTACATATGGATTTGACTTTCACAATACTATCATGTCGAAATAGTTGAAATTATCCCAAAGTAAATCTCGGTCAATATCCAATAACTCACGAAAGGTATTCCACTGATATAACGAAATCGCCAAAAATCTTCCAGCCGTATCAAAACGAGGAAATTGTCGAGTGAGAAACTCCTCTAGTTTTCGTAATATGAGATAATTCACGGATATAAAATCGGTAATTAATCATCGTATATGGCTAATTAGCTGCGTTATCAATCTCAGTTATCCAAGACCGAGATAATCCCTAACATTTAGGTTGAAGCCGTTCTGATTTGATATGAAAACAAAAGCGTTTTAATTGCTTGCGCCAATGAATTCTCCCCCAGTTTTCCAATAATTTTGATTACGAAGTTTTCTCTTTCCGCTCTATCTGCACCAGGAGGTAGTTAAAGAGCTCAGATTGTTAGATATATACTTGTTTTTGCCCAAAACTTTGATCGAATAAAGTTTTGAATCAATCAATAATAACTCGATTCATGATTTATAAACTTGCAATTATCATGTAAAGTTGAATAACACTGAACTTTCTACAATTGTTTCTCGCGCACAAACGTTATTCAACCTTCAAGGTATGTGATGTGTTATCTTAGTGATCACTTAATTAAATAAAACACATATATGCTGATTTTTATTTGATCTTAAGAGTTCCTCACATGACGTTTTTCGATACATAGTAACTTCTTCAAATACTTATAAACTCATTATATCACAATTTTATGTTTATATTCCAACTACTCGAGAGATGCGAAACTTTTAAAAAGGTGTATTCTATATATGAAAATGGATGTGCAATATTATATACCCGTATCAGGTTTAGAATAAACATATCCCTGATCTGCTGATTGAAAAATTTAGAAAATTTCAAAAATTTTTATTGAATGGCGTTAGATGAAAAATATTCCTAAGTATTAGGAGAATATACTCAAGTCAGTATAGATGTAAGAAATCGTAAAAAACTTTTTATTTTCCTCGAAAAAAAAATAGAATATGAAAACAATAATATAGAAAAATTCTCGAAAAAATCTCCTCAATGGATTTATGGATTCCAGACTTAAATATTCGATAAAAAAGTACGCAATCCTTAATATTTCGACGTTCTAATAAACTATATGATTGTTAACGGTAATATTTTGATGAGGTTGTCAAGACTGAAATTGTGAATACGTTCATGCTAAAAATTGGACAGAATTATGATTCACGATATAGAGGTAAAAGATAACCTTCACATTGTTAGAATTGTGGATTGAGAAAATGTCAAAATGAATTCTTACTATAATATATTCAAATTTTCTGCTGAATAATTTAATTGAATGTTTTCTCACTTGATAATAAATTCATTTCAATTGAATAAATTAATAAATAATGCCTTCATAATTAATTCATTCATAATAATTGTTTGGGCAACACTGTGACCTTTTGAAGTTTATATTTTGAACTAATTCTGAAAAATAGACTTTTACATCTTATATAAAAATTAAAATTTGAAAAAAGGCGGAAGTGCGAATGACCGATAATTTTCGGAAATATAGACAAGAAAACATATGCAAAAAATAACCATTAATTTTCGAAAAAACAATAAGCAAAATATGAGAAAATGGGTATTGAAAAAATGATATATAAAAAATATATCGGACCCAAATATCGATTGAGTAAAAATATGTAAACGAATATCTGGCGACATCTGTTTGGACATTGAGATGAATTTGAAGGTTTTTGTACCTTCTGATTTCTATTGAAAAGTGTAAGTCTATTACTTTTGATTCAATTATGGATAATTCCACAATCGTCCAAATTTTTTCGAATGCCTGGCATATTGTCAGAGGAAAATGTCTGACGTTTAACTCCTCTGTTATTTATGAATTCTTTTCTTAAAGAATCTACCTGCTTGGTCACTATAGGCCATATATAAATACAATCACTGCAGGTCAATTTATAAACTTCCATTTAATTGTCTTTATTTTTTCATCTCAATTATTTTAAATATGACAAAATTTGAATATCAAAACAGATTTAAATATATTAAATATTTGCAATAAATTATATTTTCCGAGAAGTTCCTGAATTATGTTCTGTATTTTTGAAAAGGCATTAGTTTTTAAGCTCAGAAACAAAATTTTGTCTCCTTCAAATATTTATTTATTAATTTTAATTGACAATTCATATTTTTTGGTTTATTTATTTCATTTGATATTATATATTGAGTTTTGATTTTATACGTTTATTAAATATAAGCTGTCCTTATAAGACATTAAAATAATTCTAAAAGTTTCTTGAATAAAATTTTTTTTCAAATTAAAATTGTGAAAGACTGACAGATTGAATCTATTTTGATATTCATATTTTATTATATTTCTTCTCTGAAGTAAAAAGCCTTTTCCTATTATTTTATTTTATTTTTATTATGAGTTTCCGAATTAATATACGCTCCTAAAATCTACGATTGAATCAAATTTCATTAAAAAGTGCTTGGCAGTATAATCCAATATTCTATTTACTTATGAAATTGAAATATACTTGTTAGCTAAATATTTTTTAACAGGGTACACTTGATCCGGTATGTAATTTCATTCTAGTTTTTGTTCAAAATTTTTAACCATAGCCGTTATTGGATGCAATTTGCCTAATAATATTAAATTCTGTAAAAGATTTATCATGATCCATAGGTATGTTAACCAATCTATGGATAATACTGTGATATGCCGCCATTTTCTGATTAATAGGATGATATCTGTATACTTTGGCTCATAAAAATACTAAAGTGCGTATGACGAATCACTTTTCCTCAAAATTTCAAGATCAGAAGCGAATTTAATATTTGATTGGATTTTATTCATTAACTCATTATCTATCTGTTTCTTTAAAATAACTTATCAAATAATCTAAACCAAAAAAAATGCTCAATAGATTTAAGTGAATTTTTCTATCTTAATTATTCATGAAAATTTCTACTTAAATCGAACTTATTAGATATTCCATAAACGAACCCCCGTCTTAACTATGAAAAGTACTATCAAGTGAAAAATTTATGCACATCAAATGGAATTAATTAAGAATTTTCATTTGTTTGATATTTATAGTTTTGTCCCTAATTTCAAAACTATTTTTAATAGCAAGAAATTTCATTTCTGTTTCAATAATTGAAATTAAAACCTTGCATAATTTAACGCTCTTTGAAGTAATATAATAAACTACTAGTCTCAGTGGATTATTATTTTTTTGGATTTTTATTAGTAAATAAAATTTTGAGAAATACTGAAAAATGCAGAATTATTCATCAATTTTCTGGTTTATTTTTGAAAGTATTAAGATCTCAAGTAATTATTTTGAATTTACTGGAGTTCAAGAAATCAGTAGTTTTATCGATATATTGTTTTCTTGGAATTGATATATTACTATTTCCGAAAACTCTACTTCCCTTTTCTTCAAATTTTAACAACTCCATAACAAGTGTAGGTGTTATCTTCTGAATTAGTTCAAAAGATTTATCTGAAGAAGCCACAGTCTTGGTAATCAGTCTTGTTGTGAATCAATAAATTGCGGCAATAATCTTTATTATTTTTTTAATCGTTCTGAAACTTCTGGAATGCATAGAGCTCAACAAATATTAACGACGAGAAACTCTTATTTACATTATATTAATCGACAAAGCAAGCCATTTGCTAATTTTTCCATACATGTTGAATGTGATTCTAGAACGAACTGGAAATACGTGTTCATTACATTCAACCGAGAACTTTTGTCTGATGTATCGTTGCTAAATGGCGAATGAGCCGGTTTAGAAGTGTTTATTCAATATCCTGGGTAATTTAGGTATATGATTATAAAGAATGAAATATATATATTTTTGATAAATCCGATTCATCTACCAAAAGCTTGTCATTGATGAACAACAATTGATTCACCACACTGTTGCATCATCAGGCTCTCCATCTGGAAACTGATTAGATTTGAGAAGTTACCTACTCGTAGAAAAATATGCAATAGTAGGTTGCCCTTCCATGGCTGCTGAACCAGCCATATTAGAACTTTTGTTCAAAAGCAGATTTCTGGTACTTTCATTTCTGCGTCTTAGGAAATTATTTTCTAATATAGAGGTGATCCAAAAATAATATTCAAGAAAACGGGTATATTTTAATGGCCTTCAATATCTCTATTCTGACGCAAAGTATTAGAGATATTTTTCCAACGGTACAGATCTTAGTCTGCAAAAACTTGAGGAAATAGTAGTCCTCTACAGATTGCCAGAAGCAATCCTACGAATAACACGAATTTGATCAGAAAATTTTTTAACTGAAACATTTGGCTAGTCATCATTCCTATATGATATACCTGTCATATACAGGGTGTCCGTTATTGATGACCAAATATGAATAAACTCAAATTGTTACTACTAAATTTTTTAATGTCCAGCAGACACGAAAACTAACATCACGACTGCAAATTTTATTTGAATAATGAACATAATAACTAACTAATATAAAAAGTAGTTGAAACAATAAAACCTGCAGTAGAAATTATTCCGGTAATATTATTAATTATGATCGGTTGAAAGATTCCTAATTGAAATCAATTTTTAGTTAAAAACCACTACCATTTTATGTTTCATTCAGGTACAACTCAAAAGAACTATTTGAAGTCAAATTTTCATAAATAAAATATCTCGATAAGAAATCATTGAAAATAACTTTTTTTTATATGAATTTACATGAAATAATACTTAGAAAGAACAACTTGAGGAAGAAATTGTTGAAACAGGAAATGAAATGTCCAATATTTCAAAAATCTCTCTGAAAAATATATGTGAATCAGTTAATTGATCATTTCGACTTGACAATTTGATCAAGTTAAATGTAATCGATGATACTGATTATATTTCCAATTTTTAATCCGAACAAAAGTCACCAAACAGTCAATTTAGAACTAGAAACGTCAACCAACCTCAAACTCCCAAGAAGTGCACGAATAACTGTAATCAATCAAAAAACATTCAAGCAAAAATAATGATCATTTTCAACGCCACTTATTAGAATATAATATGTAAAATTGTGAAGGAAGAACATTGATGAAGTTCGATACATGAAAATTGTTATAACAGAACACAAAAGATGATTAAAATCTTGCATAGTATTCAAATGTGTTACTTATCATGTTTTAATAACATGTTAAAATCGTAGAGTTAGAAATAAATTTAAATTAAATCTATGATTGTTTCGGTCTTTACTTGACGGAAATTCATCTTGAAAATATGAACAAAAACAATATTCTCATTTCCGCTAATATAAATTTAAATTTAAATTAACTCAGAAATTTCCATCATCAGTAAGATAAGAGAAAAAACATATCAATCTTGGTAGCAATAATTCAAAGGGATCACTGATGGAACATACAAAATTTCGAAAAAGGAGTAGCAAATATGAACGGATCTCCATGAAAGAGTACTGAACTGTGAAAAAAATCCAGGGTACAAAATTTGATGGAGAAACAGCTTGGAAAACTACCTCAGAGAATTAAATTAATGAAAAACGGTTTTTTCAGAGAAATGTCAAAATCCAGTGCTTATCTCGAACTATTAAAAAAAGGAACATGTACAACAGTAGACCTGTTGAAAAGAACAGAAGAAAGTATCAAGTTGACCTCGGTATTGAATGTATCAATCCTGTTTTGAAATCTCCCATTTCGAGTAAAACCTAAAAAAAAATTTAGTGAAAATTAGTAAACGTAAGCGGAAACGAGTAAAAATCAACTTAACAAGTGACTCACAGTCTAATATGATTGACTAAATGAATGTTCAATAATGCCTTCCAAATTCCTTCAAGTTTTCAACACAGTTTTTAAGAAATATACAATAACCGCACTGAACTAGAAATAATTCGATATAGCAGAAGAAAATTGAATCAGAGAAAGCACAATAAACAAAGTGAGAAGTACCTTCATATTTACAGACGTTATTTACTTTTCCAACGACATATTCGCCGAGATCTACCCACAAAAATTCAATTATATTCGACGGGTTCAAAAGACTCCCCTTGAAATTCAATTAACCTCTACATCAAACTCAATCTCCTAGACTTTTAATGGCATTAAGAAATTTCAGGATTCAACATCCGCGAAATTCAATTTTGAATCACTACTCATTATACAGGGAACAATAGAGTTCATCCCGTCCAATCTCACCTGATGTAATTTCTGGAGTAACAAAATCTTTTATGATTCCCAACAATAGCGAGAAGAGTTTCGTCTATCTGCGATCTCTTGATAACTTCTGAATATTCCCTGAGCCATAAAAGTTGCCGAACTTTGTGCCGAATATTTATTCCAATCTAGCCTCCACAGGAACAAAAAGTTTTTCTATTAATCAAATACCTCATTCAGTCGCCGTTAGGCGATTCGATAAAGGAAGAAAGAGTTCGAACAATCATTCTTATCAATAAATCGAAAATAACTAGGATTTATAGACTCAGTCTGTGAGTCATACGTTGTAGTATTTTTATAATGAGTTAATTGAATAGGCGGATATTTATTACGAATATGAAAACGAATTTGGGAATGGTAAATGGGAAGTTTCTCGAATCGGGACAGTGCAACTTTCATCTGTGTTCGAAACTTAAATAAAGCCGAATAGGTTCTGTCGATGATCGTCCGGCATAACCAGAGGACATGCATTTTTCATAGCTTTTTGACTACTCATCAGTGCATTGCTCTAATGCCAAGGAATGCAATAGAGCCACGTAACTATATTTGCCCTGCAAAGTGAACCTACTGTTTTGCCACACAACAGCGCCATCTAATGCACGCGAGTACACATACTCAGCATACAACCCTAGGCTAAATCAAGAAGCGAACAGTATTTACATTTAATCTTGCGACACTGACGAAGAAATCATCCCCTTGCTCAAGTAATATGTAATTAAGCCGCTATGTCAAGCGTTCCTCTACGAATAAATTAACTGAATCGGCGGATATTTATTACGAAAATGATAACGAATTTGAAAATATTCTTAGAATCAGGATATTATAACTAACATCCCTCTTATAGTTCGAAACTGAACTAAAGCTGAATAGGTTGTGTTGATCGCTGGGCATAAGCCGTAGACATGCATATTTCATAGCTTTTGGCTGCTCATCAGTGCATTGCTCTAATGCCAACGAATGCAACTCGGCCTAAAGGCCATATTCGACCTATACTACCGTAGGGTCTACTAACAGTTATGTAAACTTCACAAATGAGCACCGATTTTCATAAAATCATTCAACAATTTCTAAACGTTCCTGTAGCGTGTATCTTTCCATGATTAAATCCCGTAACCTACTGAACACACATGACATGGGAAATATCAAAAATAATATACAGTGTTGTCATTCTAACCATTTTGAATTTTATCATTCATATTGGAACACCCCTTAGTTTTCATATGTTCCGTTTCTCTAGTTGGGGTAAGTATGAATAGAATGTTTTTTATTATAGTAAATCTGCAAGAAATAATTTGAATTTACTTGAACAAAGGTTTTCGTCCTAATCTGAAGAGTTTCAAGCTTAATTTAATCATCTTTAAACGAATATAACTTTCTATTGAGGAATGCCACGAACGTCAAAGCCAGACATCTCTCTTCAGTAACTTTTATTCCGAAAGGAACATCCAGTTGTATTAAAATATGAAATAGCTGCATTTGACACACTGCCCGATGGAAATTTCCTAACGAAACGAAAGTATTCTGTAACGCACTCTCAGAAATTCAACAAATCCAGTTTAACGATCGGTTTATTTAAATTCGTGAAAATTTTATGTGAAAGAGCGGATTTCTACGTAATCTAATACAAGTGTGGAAAGGATCTACATAACTACCTATGTGTTGACCACGTTTCACTATTGTTTCGGCGATTAATTATAATTGTTTTGATATGGCATGTGAACACGGATTCACCAAATAATTGTGAAATTGTTGTTTATACTCAGAGTTTATGAAATTGATCACTTATAATACCACCAGAGCTTCAAAATTATCGGGTATTTCCCGATAGGTTCGTTGCAAACAAATGAAGGAGTCAAGTTTTTCAGGTTAAAAAATCACGAGCGCGAAGCGCGAGTGATTTTTCCTGAAAAACTTGACGACTTTATTTGTTTGCAGGGAACCTTGAGGGAAATGCCAGATAATTTTGAAGCTCGTGTGGTATTCGGGGGATTATTTTATACTTTTCTTGAAGTGATTTGGCAGTCTGATTCCACATTGTTTTTATTGTACCTTCCTTATAGTCTTCTCCATCCATTTTCTTCATATTGTAAGCGTAATCTTTCATAATGTTTGCCAATTGCGCTTCACTCGTTTCAGCACTCAATGTGTATTCCCTCTCAGTACAAAAAGTAGTAAATTGGTTCCAAACTGTTTTTTTTGCCTTCTCCGTATTAATGGGAACATTTCCTTTGACTTTTTTATCGATGGTGGACAGAGAACAAACTCCAAATCGACTCATTTTCATGCAAAATCTCCAATTTTCACAATTGAATTCAACCTGTCAGTTTGACGTGTGGTTAATTTGACTGGATCATGTTTTGTTTTTTATATATAGCAACTACCAGAGAAAATAATCAAAAAATTATCAGTATAATACCATGTAGGTTGTACCACGTGACGTCGAATGGTGCAATTCTATTGGTCGATATTTGGGTCGGAAAAATAATCATTAGTATTATGCTCTTGTGGCAAGATATTCAGTGAAATAAAAAATGCTCTATTACTTAGGACGAGTAGGCAAACAGAAACTTGAAACGAACCTAAAGGATAGATTCTTATAATTACTTTCAAAGCAACTTATTTATCATTTGGTTCTATAAGAAAGTCACTAAATGATTCTATGTCGATCACTTATCCTGATATTTATTGTAGTCTCGAAAAATATCCCTACTTTGTCATCATCAATAGGAAGGATCCTAAGGAATAAACTCCTTTTCAACTTCTGTATTAAGTATTCGTTCCACACTTGAGTACAAAAAACTGTACAGTGGCATTTCCTCCAAATTCACGAAGAAGCTTCGCTAATCTTCGACTCCAAAAATCCAAAGAAAACTGTCAAAGATTTTTCCGCAAAAGAATGAGTTTTCTCTATATAATTAATAGCTCCTGAGAATATATTTTCTAAACTTCCCTGAAATTATTACTGTAAAGTAGATATGCCAATCATGTTTGTTTTGTTTGTGAAAAATTGCTTACAAAAATTTTTCTTTTGACAAAATTGATGAGATGCGGTACTGCTGTGGTGATAAAAACAGCATATTTTTCGAATTTCTGGAGTACGCTTTCATATGGTAGGTATACTTCCATGTATCGAAGGCTACGAAATTTTTCATCCTAAAAAAAAGTAATGCGTATTATATATGGAGTGGCAAGTAGAGATTCATGCAGACTATTCTTTGTGAAATTTGAATAACAAAACAGATTTAATGTGTTAGTAAACTTTAAGAATTAAATTAATGTCTTTATAAGCACTGCTCATATTTAATAGACGTATGATGAATTTCTATTTTATACGTCTATTAAATATGAGGAGTGGTTATAAAGACATTAATTTAATTCTTAAAGTTTATTCAAAAAATTTTTTGAAATTAAAATTGTAGAAGACTAACAGATTAAATCTGTTTTGATATTCAAATTTTGTAATAATTCTTCTATCAAGTAAAAAACCATTCCTTATTATTTTATATTCTTTGTGAAGCCTACTATGCTCACTTTTCTATCCATTATTAAGAGAAGGCGCCAAATACATAAATCAAAATAAAGATAATATTCCAAGAAATGGTATTTATATTTAATACTTATTGAATTGATTGATTCGGTCTTCACTTAGTGGAAACTCATTCTGATTAAAAAATATGTATGAGACAGTATTTTAATTTCCACAAAAATGTTTACAATACAACAACTGCCACGATATGGCTTCTTCAGATATCTACTTCTACTGACTGATGGTGTCCAGTGTAACAGAATTAAAATACAGTTAAGTACATGATAGAACAAAGGAAAAGCAAGTCATAAAATCTTAGGGTGTTTATTGGAGTTTACCGCTAAAAATGCCACTAGGAAAAGATATTCAGGAAGGATTTGCCAAAATCTGTTTGTTCATTCAAAAGAATTTCACGGTCATTGTACCAGTTGATTTCAAGAAATTTTAAAAGTGTTAATCTAGAAATTTTGCTTTCGACGTGGATATTTCCATAATTATTGTTGAAATTATGCTGAATTCTGATGATTAGCATATGTCGAATGTACGGAATCCGAGATGTAACTTCTTTTGTGCTCTTGGATTCTTTGCTTGAATTATCTACCTCTATGACCAATATATACTAAAGGGCAATCGTTGCAAGTCAACTTGTACACTACATAATATTCATTTTCTGTATTTGTTCGATCCTGATAATTGTTTATGTAAGTAGTAAGGTTATTGATGGTTTTAAAAACTGCGTTGTAAAGGAACGTATTTTAGAAATGTTTTGCAATATTTTCAGATAATCCATTAATATAAAATAACTAAAAGTATTTCTTATGATTGGGTACACGAGATTAATGCCAAGTTCTTTTGGTTATTGAATACCATTTTGTCTATAATAAAAGAGTTGTAACCGTTGTTTGCAGTTTAATAATAGTTAATTCTTTGGAAAAGTTATCTGAATTCAGAGGGAAATTCAATAGAATATGAATAAAAGAATTATATGCTGACATGTCTTGGTTGGTGAGGTGATTTGAAGTTTTATGTATTGCAGTATCTGTATGTGTGGGTCACCCCACCAACCAAAAAATTTCGGCATATAATAGTTTTCTTCATAGACTATTGAATGTCCCTATGAATTCAGATAACTTTTCCAAAGAATTAAATATTATTAAACAGATAGCTTCAACCAACGGTTACAAAACCTTTCATATAGACAAACTGGTATCCAATGAACAAAAGAACATGGTATTAAATCTCGTCTACCCAATCATAAAAGAAGTAATACACAGAAATACTTTTCATTATCTTATGTTAATGGATTATCTGAAAATAATACTATTCATTTCATAAATAGAGAAAATAAATCTAAAGTCTATAAGTTGACTTGCAACGATTGTCCTTAATTATATATTGGCCAGATAGGTAGATCATTCAAGAAAAGAATCAAGAACACGAAAGAAGTTACATATCGGATTCCGTACATTCGACATATACTAATCATCTTAAGGAATTCAGGCATAATTTCAACAATAACTATGAAATTATCCACGTCGAAAGTAAAAGTTTTAGATTAACACTTTTAGATTTTTTGAAATCAACAGGTACAATGCCAGTAAAATCCTTTTGAATGAACAAACAGATGTCGACAAATCCTCATTACTGAATATATATTTCTAGTGGCATTTTTTAGCGGCAAACTTCAATAAACACCCTAAGTTTTTATGACTTGTTTTTTCCATTATATTATCACCTACTTAACTGTGTTCAAATTCTGTTGGACAGCATCAGTCAGTAGAATGTAGATATCTGAAGAGGCCATATCGTGGTGAAACAATTGTTGTATTGTAACAATTTTTGTAAAAATCAAAATACTGTGTCTCAAATATTTTTTAATTTACACTTATTCAACACCAGATAAAAACGTTCTCCTTACTCCAGTGCATATAAAGTAGAATATCTCGAGCCACTAGGGAATTGAAATTTTTAATATGTTAGTGAGAGACTTACCAAAAAGATGCTTCAGAAGAAAAATAGAAGAGATTTGTTTGAAAGGCGCATTTCATTCTTTGGAAGAATTTTTTGTTGTAATTTTGTATGAGATAAATATAATTATGTGTATACATAACTATTGAAACACAGACTAAACATAGATTATTGGGACCGACATATGATATATGTTACCACATAATTTCATCGTCAGGAATGATTTCCCATATAACAAAAAGTGAAGTTAAATCGGATGTTTTTTTAGAATGATAGAACTTTCAGTTGAAATAAAACACATTCAAATTAAGATTGAAGCCAATTTTTCTTTTATTTGAAAGATAATTTTAGGATACATTTCCTCAATAACACGAGTTATGTTGACTTCCAAAGCGTCTATTGTTTCTGGTTTTTATCAGCATGAACCAATGACTTGACATAACCCCAAAAAATAATCCAGTGGAGTTATATCGCATGGTCTTGGTTATCGCCAAATCTTTCTTTCAATACATCAATTGTTACGGTAGTATCATGAGGTGTAGCATAATCTTGTTGGAAGCAAAACACTTCTGAGCAGCTGTCACTAACTGGATAGCTATCACTTTTGAAGTGATCTTTAGACATTTGACAAGTAGAACCTACGCCATTACTAAAAATGGAACAATAAACGCGTCAACAGTGCACTGAAATTGTTTAATTTCACTATAAAAATGATGAGAATTTTGCAGCCACAATTCGCAAAACTGAAGCACTTTTGGATTGCCGTAAAGCACCTACTCAGTGGAAAATTTGAGATGTGGGGACAAGTTAGTGATGTGACGGATAGAAACCGCGTGCGTCGCTCAAGAACAACTGAGAATATTTCATATGTATCCGTAGCACTGACGAAAATCTAGGTTTGTCGATTCCTCGTCGATTTTTGAATTAGGCATTTCACAGACGACATTAAACCGTATTTTGTATTGAGACCTAGGTCTCAAGGCCTTTAAAGTTCAGTTGACGCAAGAATTCAAGCCGGTCGATCACCAGCACCGTCGTATCTTCCCTTACTGGGTCCTTAAAATACAAGTGATTCGAATTTTCATCGAAAAATCATCTTCAGTGATGAGGTCCAGTTTCACCTAGGAGACTAAGTTAATAACCAGAATTGTCGCATTTGGGGCTCGGAAAATCCAAGAATGATTGTTGAAAAGGCTCAACGTGCCACTGTTTGGTGCCGTTTTGGGGCTGGCGGTGTGATTGGACTTCGAAATTCGAAAATAAGGATGGTGCAACTCTAACGATGGATGCATTGCACTACCCAGCTGTGATTAATGGCTCTTTATGGCCGAAATAGGAAGGTATCGATGTGAACGACGTTTATTTTCAACAAGACAACAAGACCTTAAAGATGGAAGTTACAGCAAATGTACGGTGCTGCAACCGTAGTCTGTGGCATCCATTCGGCTGAAGTCGTCTTCAATAGTCAATTTCATTCCTTTATCTTTACAATTGAATAAACATCCTTCGATTTCTCTTAAAATGTACTCGTTTTTTCAATATAAAAATGAAACCACTTATTGGAAAACACTTAGTAATAAGTTCTAACGATTTGATCAATTATATTGATTTTTCGCATATCATACCATTGGCTGCATTTATGGACCTCGTCCTTGCTAGTACGATGCTACATTAGCTGCCCATCTGGGCAATATATGCACTACCTAGCGCAATCTATACATAGCTGGCGACTTCAACATGCCCGATGTTGGGCCACTTTCACCAAAGATTCAGAGTTCGCTATCTGGTTTTTTTTCCTATATGCACTATCAGAGACTCCAATCTTTTTTGAATGATTGACTTTCTTACGCGATTTCGTAACTTCCAGACTCCTTTTCCTTTAGATCTAGTGTTAACTAACGATACCGACCTTGTTTCCAAAATCCAGCAATATCAACCTCTAGGCAAATCGGATCACATCATTCAACTTTTCGCTTCCATATGAAATCTTCAGCTTCATCCAAAAAGTCGAGAAGACAACTAAAGGTTGTAGACTATGGACTGCCCCATCAGAGATTTGAGGGAGTCGACTGGTGTACTCTTTTAACGCCTACCATTAATATTGAGGAGGTATGGTCTCGGTTCACGGAAACCCACTTGACCTTGACTAATAAAAGCTCATATCAGAAGACTATAGTTCAGATACCAGCGAAACCTTAGATCGATCAGAATATCCTTAGGCTTATACGACATAAGAAGTCATTATGGCAACATTATCTGTGCCATAAGCAACCAAGGGACTATGAAGACCAGCGACATTTCTCCAACTCAATCTCCTCACATATTGCTGATGCCAGGAGAAACTTCGAGTCCAGGCTTGTTCGTTCAAAGAAACACAAAGAGTTCTTTAAATACGTAAGATCAAACCTTAACTCAAAAGTTGACATGCCATTCGTACTCAACTCAAGCAGTAAACCTTGCTGTAGGCCTGAAGGAAACAGCTAACGTGCTAGCTCTTTTTTGTTGCTTCTTTCACTTGAGGAACCCATAAACTTCCTTACATAAATAATGACTGCAATTCTTCTTCATTAACCAAAACTTGTTTCAATACTGCAGTTGTTGAGGCCCATTCTTTGGCGATTAAAAGTGAAACAACTCAAGTTCTAAGAAGTATTTCATACAAGTAAAGACCGATTCAATCAAACGCCTTCTCTTGGCTCTTAAAGTTAACTCAGCTCCTAGTGCTGACAGCTTCTCTGCTAGATTACTCAAGGAATGTGCCCGAACTCTTTCGTATCCTCTTTCCTTCTTATACGCACGTTCTTTTGAAACATCTTGTCTACCCGCTGGCTGGCGCAACGCACTTGTAATGCCAATCTTCAAAAACGGAGAAAAACGCAGCACTTGCAGAGTGCCAGCACGGCTTCCTGCCAGGGCGGTGGGTGATGTCCAGTTGATGTTATCTATCTGGATTTTTCTGGGGCATTTGATCGTGTCCCACACGATCTCCTCTTATACAAGCTCATGCATCTCGGAATAACGAGGACGCCTGCTTTCTTGAATTGAAGCATTTCTTACCGATGGGACCTTCTAGGTTCGTGTCGATAGATCCTTTTCATCGGCTAGACCTGTTGCGACTGGTGTCCCCCCGGGATCTATTTTGGGCCCACTTCTCTTCCTCCTATACATCTCAGATTCACCGAGGATCCTGAAATCACGATGTTCCCAATTTGCCATCGACACCAAATTTTTCGGAAGCCCCAATGAGACCGGTCATCTAATCCAGGAAGATCTGGAGATATTGAACCATTGGTGTCAGAAGTGAAAGTTGCCTCTCAATCGCGAAAAGTGTGCTGTTCAGCACTTAGGTGCTAACAATCTGCATCGTCAGTACTTCCTGAACTGTACTCCTATAGCTACTTATAGTAGTCACGCTGACCTTGGTGTGATTGTGACCCAGAACCTGAGTTGGTTCGACCACATTTTCCACAAGGTGAACAAGGCGAAAAAATCATTATTTTTTATTCAGAAAGCTTTTGGTGGCTGTAATCCATCCATGTGTGCTAATATCTAGAAGGTTTATGTGCACCCCATATTGGATTTTTCGGCCCTGTGTGGGGTCCATTGTTGAGTAGGGATTCTGCCTTAATCGAGGGAGTTTAGCGTCGTGCAACTAGTCTCCCTAATGGCATCTTGCGTCCCAGCTACAGTGAACACATTTGCTGTCAGAAGGGAACTTGTTCGGAAATGATCTCTTCAAGTTGAAACTTGATAACCGCCTTCGAGGTAACGCCTACAAGTTGAGGAGGGAAAGCTTTAAGACGACACAGAGGAAAGACTTCATTACTAACCAGGTGTTTTCCGTGTGGAACACTCGTCAAATGTTAACTCAATGTCTGTGAACGCCTTCAAAAACGGTTTCGATGCTTGGTTTCGACGTGAGTGAGTGCCACTTGTGAATCTCTCTCTTTTGTTTTGTACTTCTCTTTCGTTTGTATGCATTTAATGTACTATTATGGGAGTTTATAGGCTCTGTCTCAACTTTAATCATTTGTATAATGATAAAATAATAATAATCACTTGGTGAAACAATTTCAAATTAATAATAAAGTAAATAAAAACACTTCGCTTAGCTCTCACTGTTTATTTGAATCAATATTAAATCTTGTTCGTTGAACATATGGAACTTGGGAAACTCGAGCCAATTGTTTTTATTCACTTTATTATTTCTGAAGATCGGTTTCAATTAAGTCCAGAAGACATTCTGATTGATCGGAATATTTGAGTTGAAAAATAGCAGAAATAGAAACCTTGGTTTCATTTATAATGTCAATTATTATTTCCACCAGCATCGACCAAATCGATCCAATCTAAGAAAAAACTTGTTCAGCTCAACGAACATACAATGAACCTATAAACGTGCATCTCAAACGAGAAAATATTCGGTTATGATATTGATCTTCATGAAATTCCTGAACCGTCCTTCAGCTCACCTATATTGTAAAAGAACGAGAATATGCCATGTATTTTACTTATCGAGTCGCAGATACACCAATATCCAGTGGAAACTGGGAGAAGATCAATTTCAATTTATTCTAGTTCCAACATCCGTAGCAATATCCACTCGGGTGGCTCCACGACTGGAACACCGGGGTCACAAATAGTTCTGAAAGATCAGAGGCCATCTAAGGGGGCTCATCCTGTTCTAATTTATAGTGAGCTTCCGACGGAATTTCTATTTTATGTCGAACGTTTCTGATTCTCCACAACTGGAATGACGTTCGACATCCGGGCTCAAAGGGTTCACACCTCGAATAATCCAACAGAAACAAGATTTGATTCCAATCTGAATGGTTTCATAGGTTTTGGAGTCAGATGATGAGGGTGAAAAAATTGGGTGGTACGTAGATATTACTTTTCGAATTCTTCGTTAGTAATAGATGGAACGTTAATCAATTAGCATTCTAGAATGAGCATACCTCAAGAAGATCTGAGGGATATATCGGGTGTTTTTTCAGAGTGATAGAACATCAAATTGAAATAAAACACATTTAAACTAAGATTGAAGCCAATTTTTTTTTTATTTGAAAGATAATATTATGACATTTATGTTTTAAAAATAATTTACGGCATATGTCCACCACGACTAGCTCTGAGGAACCGCATTCGACCAGACCAATTTTGGACCACATTTTCGAGTAATTTAGGCCTTATCTCATCAACAACACGAGTTATGTTGGCTTCCAAAGCGTCTATTGTTTCTGGTTTATCAACAGGAACCCATGACTTGACATAACCCCAAAGAAAATAATCCAGTAGAGTTACGTCGCATGATCTTGGAGACCAATTAATTGAACCATTTCTCGAAATAATGTTATCGCCAAATCTTTCTTTCAATAAATCAATTGTTACGTTAGCAGCATGAGGTGTAGCACCATCTTGTTGGAACCAAAACACTTCTGGGTCGAAACCATTCAGATTTTGAAACAAATCATTGATCATCGATCTGTAACGAGCACCATTCACTGTAACATTAGCTCCAGCATCGTTTTTAAAGAAATATGGACGGATGATGTCTCCAGCGTGTAAATCATACCATACAGTGCATTTTTCAGGATGCATTGGAAGCTGCAGAACTTCTTGAGGATTGTTTTCACTCCATATACGGCAATTTGGCTTGTTTACATAGCCGTTTAACCAGAAATGAGCTTAATCACTAAACACAATTTTACGATAAAAAAGTGGATCAAGTTCAAGCTGTTCTAGGGCCAATCAGCATATAAACGACGCTTATTATGGTCAAGTAGCTTTAGTTCTTGAACCAGTTGGATCTTGGATGGGTGTAGTCCAAGATCTTTGCGCAAAATTCTCTATGTGGTGGATGCACAGAGTCCAACTTGTTGTGAACGTCGAAGAGTAGACAAATCTGGATCATCATTAACACTATGACTTACAGTAACGATATTTTCTTCTGTACGTACACTTCTTTGTTTTCTTGTTGTTGGTGCATCGAGTAGAGAAAATGTTGTACGAAATCTGTCAATAGTTCGACGAATAAGCTGCTCTGATGGACGATTATTTAGACGATAAATTTGATGAAGTGCTCTATAAGTTTGCTGAATAGAACACTGATTTTGAAAATAAATTTCAACAATTTGTAAGCATTGTTGCGGCTTGAGTCCATGATAATTTGAAAAAAGTTTGAAATGTCAAAACAACATGGCTTCTTAATTCTGTCAAATCACAGTTATCGCTATCGAAATTTTTATATCATTAAAAAAAACACCCGACATTTAAAGATTATAATAGGTTTATTTACAGTCCAAATATTTTACAGGGTCCTGCAATAGTGCGTTCTTCTTTCATAGCTACTGAAGCAGACATCTTAGAAAATTCGTTCGAAAACAGGTTTCTTATATTTCGATTTCCGCATCTCAGGAAATTTTTTTCCAATGTACAGGTTGTTCCAAAAAAAGATTTTCAACAAACGGTTGATTTTTGAATGGATTGCCCTGTATATTTTCATGTATTTTCAGTGACCTTCACCATCTCTATTGAAAGGCAAAATATTTTTCGAACGGTACAGATCTTATTCAGAAAAAGTTGCAAAAATTTAGCGCTCAGCACTCCGCTAAAAGACCTTAAACGGTTGCAAAAACAAGACGTAACACAAATCTACATATACACAAGTATCTGTTATTGATTGCCAAATATGATGAACTTGAAATTGATAATTCTCCATTTTTTCAAATGTAATGCCCTATTTATTTTTTTACTATAATGCAGAGAATGGAACGCTTCACATCCTGCCTGTCATAAACCCTAAGTACTGCGTCAGGTATCCAAATTCAACTTCAAGTTGCCAAGATTTTCAAACGGCCATTTCGTTTCGATTTTCAATTTTTATTTCAACATAGCTCGTAAAATGAAAATTTTATTTTAAAACACCAAATGAATTCCATTGACTATCATTAAAAAAGAAAAACGTAATTAAATTATTACAGATATTCAGAATATTCTCTACATCATAACATAGGTGTGAGAATATCGTTAATACGAAATGATATTTAAAACAAATTTGTTTTTACTATGTTTTACTACCAACAATTTTCAGATATTTTACAATGTGTAAGGTTTGCATTTTTGCAACTATTATAGTTTCCTTCATCTTCAGGCAACTGACCCCTAAGCACATGGTTCAAAGTATTTTATGTAAATTCAGGTACAACATAGTGATAATAAAGAGTGAAAGTTACAGTTACCTGAATCTAGATCAAATACCCTGTACCATGTGCTTAGGAGTTAGTTGCCTGAAGATGAACGAAAGTTCGAAACTAGTTGCAAAAATGTAAAACTTACATATTGTAAAATATCTTTTTCTGATTAGGCATTACATATGGATCAAATAGTCGAAAAGTAAAAAACATAGGATTAAATCTGTATTTAGTCGATATTGATTTCAGTGTGTCATAGTTCATAGGCATTTTAAACATTGTATTTTGACTAAGAGCTGTTTTAGTACACAGAATCGCGATTTGGATAAGTCAGGATGAATTTTAATAAAAATGAGATAATTGATTAGATTTTCCTGTTAGAGCAGTGCCACATAAACTGTTTATTAGCAAGTAGAACTCATGCTGAAGAATATCGTGAGAGAAGAAATCCAAAAGGAGGCTTTTGAACAGATTTGTACAGACAAGAAACGTGGAGTACAAAATACACGAAAGGACAAAATCGGCATAAGCGAAGAGCAAAGAGATTTTGAAAACCACCGGAATTCATGAAACTGGGCAAGTTCACAATTTGGACACAATTCATTTTGTAAATAGGCATAATTGCCATTACTATTCACTAAAAAGTAATAAGAGAAGTTGATCATCAACACAAGTGGTTAATAAATGTTTTCTGAAGGAGTTATCGACAATCATATGATAGATCCTCATTTTTTCGAAGAACATCTCAACGGTGTTGCTTACTTGTATTTCCTTCAGAACATTCTGCCTGAATTATTAGCAGTGCTACCTTCGCAAGTAAGAGATAAGAAATAAGAGTTTTTCCAAAACTTATATTCTTCACCGACAGTGCCAGCTATAATGTCCAACGAATTCAACGCAACCACGCACCTATAATTGCCCCGCATAGGAACGCGAAAGTTTTACCAAACACTAGCGCCATCTAATTGACACGAATACATATACACAGCATACCCCATCAAGAGATACAAACAGCGAACTGTACTCCAAATTATAACAATTATTAACTTCAGAAAACTTTCATCATGCTCAAATCATATCAAATCCTGCAGGGATGCTAAACTTTCGGCTTTTGTACAAATAAATTGGAGTTGTGAATTATTAACAAATGTGAATTGCATTGCCCTGGTTTGAAGAACTCTCTCACCATAACTGATAAAGCTTGAATAATATTTAGATAACATATTCCGGTACTCCATTCCATTCAAAATAAAGTCCTTATTTGATTTGTTCCATCTAATCCTCTCAATTAACTTATATGAATTTTTGAACTTTCATTAAAATAGTTAAAAATTACCTCAGTTCACGTTTTTCACTAAATGAATCGAATTAAATTCTCATAAATTGTGTTTTTGTTGGAATCTTTCAAAACCCAATTTCATGAAGAGGTACAGAGACAGTATAAACAAATGGTCTGTTTGTTCCATTACTCCTTACAGATCACAAAAAAGTAGATCATACGCCTACAAAAAAATGAGTTTTTTATGTTTTTCTGTAATTAAGATATTCAGCGTCATGATAACCATATTTGGTGTTTATGTATTACGCAAACATACGCCTCTTCACATGGTTTGTACCTGAAAAATTGATTCAAGTGCAGAAAGTAGAGTTTCTCTCAAATATACACTACAATTTTTGAGCAGAGTATATAAAACTTTTGAAACATAACTTGTTATGTACCACTTTGAAAACGTAATAAAATCTACGAAATTTCAGGTCAATCTTTCCTGAATAACGAGGTAGTTTTTTAGTTGTTCCATTTTTGAAATGAACTATCGAAAAGTAAAGAACTCCATCCAATCTTCAGATCATTATTGATCACTCAATATGGAACCTACAAAATAACATGAAATACGTATTGAGGGCTCAACAAGAAGAAGGAATTTGGGTGGAGAAATAACTATTGAGTAAAGTGTGCAGCGTCATGATTTTGCTTGGCATAATGGGTTTGAGCTTCTAAGCTGCTAATATATATTATATAATATTAACAAAAAATCATGTCATTAACAGTTGTCTCCCTGGTAAACATGAACAATATTAATTAATTGATATCTATTGTAATTGTTCTCCGAACTGACAACGAGTAAACGAGGATCTTCGAACATCCATGACTATATCCGCTTCGATAATTCTGTATGGATGCTATAATAAATCATAAGCTATGAAATTAGAATAGAACGACTGACGATAATTCCGGGTATCTGATTTCATACAATAGAGCATTTCCTTATTATATTTGCTTGGAAAATTTTGTATACAACATGGATGTGTATGAATCGGTTTATTTGAGAATAAACGCCAGATAAGGATGAGAAATGATTTATTAAATCAATTTCCTGAAGGGACTTAATGTTCGAAATGGAAATGATTTGTATTCGAGTCTCTTTCATGAATAAAAAATAACTTCATTTTATATAATAAAAATTGTCAAAACTTTACTCATTCTTTACATTGTACTATTCATTTCATTAATGACAGGATTTGACATATCAACTTTATTTTTAATCTACGTTGAAACTTGAGGAATGCCGTTATATTCAGAATGAGATTTCGTTCAAATATTCTTCACGGCTTCCGTGACACTGATCAATTTGATCGCTTCAATTTTTTATCTTTTTGTGCAATAATTTCGGCTGTATTTCGCCAATAACTTGGAAAATATGTTCTTTCATGTAGTAAAAAGTTTGTAGCTTGTTGGCATAGACTTATGCTTTCATATAGATGATTATACAAAATTTACACTACTTCCTGGTACAGTCCGTTTAGAAATTATCCGGAATTTATTATTTTTCATAATTTTCATATAATTCATTTTTGTAACATTCTAAGGCAAAAAATGTTCAAAATAGGTCAGCTATGGACATAGTTGCATGGCAACACTATTTATGAAATAATGTCGCGACTAGAAAATAGAAAACAGGTAGAATAATAGTATAGAAAAGGTTTTCGAAACCTTAAAAAATTAGTGCAATTGACTGAACGGGGAAAAAGTGAGGTATATGAGACAATCAAAAGAATAAAAAAACATGGATAAGAGGCATAGACCAGTTACAGGAAGACTGCGTAAGATAAAAGGAAACAATTTAAACGCTTTATTGGCCTAGGGACGACTCAATCCGCGCCTGGGGCTCCGCAAATTGAATAACAGGACTGTCACTGAAAAGACAAGGAAGGCTACATATCAAGGAAACCAAAAAAATCCCTATAATGACACCTTTACAAAAGGAACGAAGGATAGAATATTGTCAACGTTTTCAGAGAGATAATTTTAATAATGCATTTATATCTGATGAAAGTTGTTTCCAACTTGGTGGATATTACTTAAAATTCTTATCAAAACAACCTGTTACCAAAATAATGGTTTGGGAAACAGTATCTCAGCGTAGCGCTACGCGTCTCTGTATAGTTGATAGTTCCATTAATAGTGACAAGTATTGTGGCATTCTAAACGATTTTCTCCTTGAAACGGCGCATGCTTTATATCCGCAGGGGTGGCGTTTTCAGCAAGGATATGCAAGATGTCATTCTTCGACCTATACTCATGCTTGGATGCAAGAACACCAAGTGACAACCATTTCATGGCCAGCAGCTTCGCCAGATCTTAATCACATTGAAAAGATGTGGACTATTGAAGATTGAAGTTGAATGAGCAGTGCCACGAAATAAAGATGATTTAATGCAGTCAGTTTTATTGACCTGGACTATTATCACCAAAAATTATGAAGGTGATCTAGTTTCGGGTCTACCTCAACGTTTAATAAAGTGTTAAAAGTTAAATGGGGGTTGTATAAGTAAATACGATTAATATTCTGTTATAATTTTCTAACTCAAGAATTAAAATTATATACTAAATAATTACAATTGAACTCTGTTTTTTCCGGATACTTCCTAGACGGACAATAAATATTCAAGAAAATTAGCCTATTTTTTAATCGACCTTTTTATATCTGTTTTATGTTGAGAGTCAGGAGTAGTTTATACTACTCTGTCAAGAAAGTACCCGGAATTTTCAATTAAAACAACATTTTTACATTTAATCGTCGAAATTTATTGGGTCGCCTTCAGAATAGGCTCCATTTGCTCCAATACATCTATGCCAACGGCACTTCCAATTATCGAAACATTTTTTATAGGCGCTTTCCGGGATGGACTTTAGCTCTCGCGCCGAATTTTGTTTTATGGCTTCAATCGACTCAAAACGGGTGCCACGAAGGGGCAATTTTAGTTTTAGGAAGAGGAAAAAGTCGCAGGGAGCCAAATCCGGCGAATACGGTGGTTGCTGAAGCACGTTTGTTGAGTTTTTGGCGAGAAAGTCAGTCACAATCGTAGCTCGGTGAGAAGGCGCGTTATCGTCATGCAAAATCCATGAGTTGTTCGCCCACAAATTTGGCCGCTTCTTACGGATACGCTCACGCAAACGTTTCATAACGCCTAGGTAATACTCCTTGTTTACCGTCTGAGCCTCTGGAACGAATTCGTAGTGCACCACGCCACGGATATCGAAGAAAACAATGAGCATCACCTTCATTTTCGAGCGGCTTTGGCGTGGTTTTTTCGGTTTCGGCTCATTTTTTGCCACCCATTCCGATGATTGCTGGCTTGTTTGCATATCGTGCTTGTAGACCCAGGTCTCATCACCAGTTATAATGCGTTCCATGAATGTAGAATCGGAATTACAGCGATCCAGCATGTCTGAAGCAACCTGTTCGCGATGACGTTTTTGAAGTAAATTCAGGTCTTTCGGTACGAGTCGTGCGGCCACCTTTCTCATGCCCAAAATATCTATCAAAATCGTACGTGCGGACTCGTGGGATATCTTAAGATCATGTGCTATCTCTCTCAAGCTGGTACGACGATTTTCCAGCACCCTTTCCTTAATTTTATCGACGTTATCTTCGATCGAAGCCGTCGATGGGCGACCACTTCACGACCGTCCTTGAAGGCTCTGTACCACTGATATGCACGAGTTTTCGAGCATTATCACCAAAGGCCTTTTGCAACATTTTCAATGCATCGGCACACGTAAATTCATTTGCAACACAGAACTTTAAACAAATTCTTTGCTCAACGTAATCACCCATAGTAAAAATCGGCACGCACTATGACATCGACTGACTTAATCAGCTGTTGCAAACATACTAGTTGACAGATCCCGCTTAAGCTTGGCATAGTAATTAAGGACAGTGGTACCAACCTAGGAAAAAAAAATTTACCTGCCTCATTGCCCCGCCAGATTTAAATCGATAATTCCCGGTACATTCTTGACAGAATGTATGCTACTACAGCTTTATACACGCTTAAGCATCTTCGAGGATATTTCTTACATAAATATTTTCAACATTTCTGGACGTAGACACAATTTTTCCTTGTACCAATTGAATTTCGATTAATTTTGCCCCATTAACATTACTTTGGTGTGATAGATTTGATTTATCTTGTTTGTCAACAATTTCACTGAAATTAATATGGGAATCATGATAATAACAAATCTTTTAAATGTTTTCTTCACTAATTTTCAAATGGATATCTAAATTCAAATTACTTCTATTTCTTGCAACTGTTGCTATCTTCATATTGAATAATTGTGAATTGAATTCTCCCTGTGAGTTCTATTTAAAATTTTCAAAAGATTCCTGATTTTTGACCAACGTTTAAAAGAATTTTCACTCGACGTGGTTATGTACACCAAATATGATTTTTCTTCAAAATTTTGGCTTGTGTGTTTTTCATGAATTTAATTATTATTATTTCTGTCAGAATTGATCTTATTTAATTGATTTTCATCTGATTACACTCTAAGAAGTCAACCTGTAAACAGTCCTTTTCTAGTTTTTTTTTAATTGTTTATTTTACCTGTAAATTCGTTAACAGTATATCTTGAGGTGTAAAAATATCGTAAGATAGTAAATAAAGTTAATATGAAGTATAATGTGAGTATAATTTAATGAGGAAAAATTTCAACAAATCCATGGAACTCGTTCGGAAATTTTCATAGAAATAATGTTATGTAAGGAGTTGTTGGATATGAATCATATCCCTAAAATGATTTAAGCTACATGCTGGCTGGAAAGGAGGAGATTTCATGAAATTATTAAATAGTTCTTTTCTCTTTGACATTTGCACAGTTTTGCGTTTGTAAGCGTTCTGAATTTTACAATTTTATGTAATATTCTTTTCGACCATCAAAAATTGATGTGGTTCTATAACGTTCAGCGGATTCGACAGCCAACGATAATAACCAGTTGGCGGAATGTGAAACACATCAAAACAGAATTGAACGGACAACAAATTGGACATAATTCAACCTCATTTATTTGTAATAATCTGGACACTTTAATGAATCTGTTCCGTCATGCCTGTTTTCGCCCGAAATGGTCGAAACACACTGCGAAATTCAATTCGGTTACTGGTTTTGGTGATTGACAGATTTTGTGCAAAATTGGATTATACTGATACAGTGTTCGTTAACACGATTACACGAATGTTACTTTTTTCTGTTTGAGTTGGAGAAATGTGATTACCGTATACAAAGCGACAAACGATTGCCATGCACAGAGAGATATTGTGCCGAAACAATTAATTGACTCGGCAGATGAAATTTTATTTTGTCTGCGTTCTGATTTGACCACGTATCCACCTCATTACGAAATATGATGAATGTGTGTGATAACGAACGTAATTCTAGAACACGAGTCAACAAAGGAACAGTAATGAGCGACTTGATTATGAAACATGCTAGCTTCTACCACTTATGCTCATTATACATAGTTAAGTTATTTTATTTTATTCTGAAGAAAAGGTTCATTTTTTTTAATTGGTTAACCATATTTATGGAGCTCCGATATTATGTTGGATTGATGGAGCAGTGCATTCCGGCTGGATAGATAGATCTTACATGATATGTACGAGTATATTCAACCTTTCAATTCGATTTCTTCGAAATTGAATAAGGTTTGTCGACTTTGTACCTGCAGGGACAAAGTTACCATTTCTCCGGTCATAATGTTCACCTCATCAGGCTCTCTTATCTAAACAATTCAAAAATCCTTCCTTTTTGGTAGAAATCCCTATGGGATAATAGTAACTCAAAAACGCAATTGGAGATAATGTCACTTCGACATTAGGCAGTAGAATTTTCACTTGTTCCACTATTATTTTCCGAGCAAGTTTCTTTTTTCCCTGTTACATCTTCACGGACTCTAGCTGTCTTCGACCAAACGGTCGACAGAAAATCGTTTACATCCACTCATCCCGCAATCGAGGATAACCCCGTTTCCCATGGATCACGTCTCATTTATCCTGCTACACTTAAGAATTTAGACGCATTCAAAGAAAGAACTCTATTCTCGTTCACTTATAACTTCACATTTTTGTTTCCTCTCGTGATTATTTTTTATTATTATTATCCTGATACTCCTAGATCTTCTGTGAAGATCCTTCAGTAGCTTTTTCAGCTTGTGCGAGTGAGGAATTCAGTTGTGTTCTGGGTAGGCTTTGTTACTGCGAACTTGCGCCACTTTAGGTCACAGCACTGTTAATTTTTGACCCAACAGTGAAATGGTGGCTGACAGCCATCCAATTAGAAAATTTCTTTTCCACCTCAACAGGATTCGAACCCGGACTTTCCGGTCACGATCTCAATGCTCTACCGCAGAGCTATCCGCACTCATGAAGTGATAAAATATACTGTTTTAGAGCCCCTGAGAGTGAACGTATTATCTATAATAAGTACTTGTAATTAAGTAGTATATTTATAAAGTGAACCCAAGTGAAATCAGCGAAAGTGAATAACAGTAAAAAAAGCCAAGCGATCATCCTCTCCACGAGCAAGATAATGTTTTTACAACACATCTTAACTAAACCGCGCCAATTCCTTCAATTTAAGATGAAACAACTCAAAATTGTACACTAATTCTCTCGAAGTATGCTTATACTATAATTTTCATACTCATTTATTAACGTTTAATCAATTACTAATAAAGAATTGAAAAGTATATATCAATATACAACGCAATTCTTTCACTTCCTTAGTTACCCTTATTTTCTATTTTAAATATCATACAGATTTATTCCGTTAACCTCCTTCAAAATTTGATTTCAAAAAATTTTTTATTCAAAAACTTCAAGAATTAAATTATTAGGAGTACAAATAAGTTTCCGCCGTTTTTTAACACCAATTAAATATTGATTATAGAAGAACGGTAATATAAATTTATTTAAAATATTGCCCATCACTTGCAACCTTTTTTTCCCATCTCTCAGGCTGCATTCGAATCCCAGATCTGAAGAACTCCTTGTTGCATGTGCCATGGACCGGAACAGGTGATAATCGGACGGTGCAATGTCTAGTGAATACGGCGGGTGGGGTAACACTTCCCAATCAAGTGTTTCCAAGTACTTTTTCACGGGAGCCGCAACATGTGGACGAGCATTGTCATACAGAAGAATAATTTTTTCGTGTCTAGAATAGTATCGAGGGCGTTTTTCCTTCAGAGCTCGGCTCAATCTCATCAATTGTGATCGACAGAGGGCTCCAGTAATTGTTTCGCTCGGATTAAGCAACTCATAATACACTACACCTAGCTGATCCCACCAAATACACAGCATAAGTTTTTTTTTCCGTAAATATTCGGTTTTGCTGTTGATGTTGACGCGTGGCCAGGTAATCCCCATGATTTTCTTCTTTTTGGATTATCATAATGTATCCACTTCTCATCACCAGTTACGCTACAATGTAAAAAAACCTTTTTTTAAGTCTAACTAGCAGCATTTCACTTAAGCATAATCGGCGTTCAATATCTCTCGGCTTTAATTCGTACGGAACCCAATTTACTTGTTTATGAATCATTCCTAATGATTTTAAACGATGTGAGACTGCTTGCTGAGTGACTTCTAATGTTAGAGCAAGTTCTTTTTGTGTTTGAGATTAATCTTCCTCCAATAATTCCTCCAATTCTGCATCCTCATAAATTTTTGGCCTTCCACTGCGATCTTTGTCTTCTTCGTCGAAATCACCGTTTTTAAACTTTTGGAACCACTCTCGACACGTTCTCTCACTCAAAGCACCCTCAGCATATGCTTCTACGAGCAATTGATGCGCCTCAGCAGCAGATTTCTTTAACATAAAATACAAAAATAACACTGGACTAAGTTCGCACGAATTTATTAAAATAAAACAAAACATTCAGTTTACATGCATGTTTCGGGTTTTATCCCATTCTCAAAACTGACAAGAAAACACACAATACTACATAATTATAATCAAATGACAGCTGTTAAAATTGGAGATAAGCGGAACTCCAGCTGATCGTTCACAATCGGTAATTGGCGTTTATGTGCTGAGGATATTGCTAAAAATTCTAAAAAGTCTAATCGTTTACTTTTTTTCCCCCTCGTGTAAAATTTTTGTTTTACCGAAATCTATAAAGTGATTGCAATTGATACAATGAGCAGAAAATCCAGTAGTCGCTTTGTTCTGTAATATCGACTTTCTATGTTCATCAACCCTAACCTTTAGGGAACGACCAGTCTGGCCTATGTAGAATGCAGGACATTCATCACAGTACAGTTTATAAACCCCACTCTTTTCCGAATCAGTTAATCGGTCCTTGCCGTTTAGAAACATTGATCTTAAGTTCTTCTTATTTGTGCATATTACTTCAATTTTATTCTGTCTTAATCTACTACAAATTTTATCGCTTAATTTTGAGATGTAGTTAATGTAGACAAATTTTTTCTGATCTTTAGGTTGAGGTGGATAGATACATGTTAACAGTTTAGAATATTGCTTTTTGAAAATCAACCTATCTATCATGTCAGGAGAGTAGCCGTTGTTATTGGATAGTAATTTTAACATTTCAATTTCTTTTTTGAAATTATTTTCTGACAGTGGAATTGAAATTGATCGTTGTACAAGAGATTGGAACGCTGACATTTCAATTCTATATGGGTGGGAACTGCTGTTATGAATAAGAACGTCCGAAAAAGTGGGTTTTCTGAATATATCGAATTCCACTGTCAGAAAATAATTTCAAAAAAGAAATTGAAATGTTAAAATTACTATCCAATAACAACGGCTACTCTCCTGACATGATAGATAGGTTGATTTTCAAAAAGCAATATTCTAAACTGTTAACATGTATCTATCCACCTCAACCTAAAGATCAGAAAAAATTTGTCTACATTAACTACATCCCAAAATTAAGCGATAAAATTTGTAGTAGATTAAGACAGAATAAAATTGAAGTAATATGCACAAATAAGAAGAACTTAAGATCAATGTTTCTAAACGGCAAGGACCGATTAACTGATTCGGAAAAGAGTGGGGTTTATAAACTGTACTGTGATGAATGTCCTGCATTCTACATAGGCCAGACTGGTCGTTCCCTAAAGGTTAGGGTTGATGAACATAGAAAGTCGATATTACAGATCAAAGCGACTACTGGGTTTTCTGCTCATTGTATCAATTGCAATCACTTTATAGATTTCGGTAAAACAAAAATTTTACACGAGGGGGAAAAAAAGTAAACGATTAGACTTTTTAGAATTTTTAGCAATATCCTCAGCACATAAACGCCAATTACCGATTGTGAACGATCAGCTGGAGTTCCGCTTATCTCCAATTTTAACAGCTGTCATTTGATTATAATTATGTATTATTGTGTGTTTTCTTGTCAGTTTTGAGAATGGGATAAAACCCGAAACATGCATGTAAACTGAATGTTTTGTTTTATTTTAATAAATTCGTGCGAACTTAGTCCAGTGTTATTTTTGTATTTTATGTTAATCAATATGTTCCACCAAGTGTTGAGCGAGGAATCTATTTCTAGATTTCTTTAAATTAAAGAAGTAATTTAATATTTCCCGCAAATGACGCTTACTTGGCTCAAATTTTGACATTTTCAACTCATAAAAATTATATTTTACCAATATAAAATCAATGATATTAATAGGTTATGTTGTTCTTGAATGTCCAAACTATTTTTTAAGCCGGTTATCATCTGCGAAAGCTAACCGAAACTCCGTGCCGCGCCATCTACAATAAAACGGCGGAAACTTATTTGTACTCCTAATAAATAAATGAAAACACTGTTTCAATTTAGTAGACATATAGAACTGACACTCATTACACAGTACCAAAAGGAAGTAAATTAATTCAAAGAAAAATAAATGATTAATTAAAATTACTAACTAAATGCTTGAAGATTACAAAATTTTATTTCGTACCTTGTTTCATGAAAACCAAATCCCTTTCCAAAAATGCAAAACATAACCTCAACAACTTGCTCAAAATAAGTTCCTTCAAAAAAATTCCTAAAACATGCAGAACATCTTCAAAAAGCAATTTAGAATTCCTACAATGGAAAAACTCATCAGCCCTACTTCATATTTAAAAAATATATATAATATAACAATGTAGGCCGATGAATACAGATTATTTTGTATATGTAATGCATAAATAAAAATTTGATTGTACTCTTTTTCACTTGTGGCATTTGCAGGTTTCGTTGAATGAGAGATAATTCTTCGATTTTGTAGTTCATTATGAAAATTTTGTATGAATAAAACAGTTACTGATATTTCTCTGAGTTCGACAAGTAAAATGAAGTTTGCTGCTAAATAACAATAGCATTGGCCGACTAGGAAAAATGAAGAAATATTAGAATAGAACTTAGTTTTCAGTGTGTAGTAAAAATAGTTATTTCTACAGCCAGTTGGGAAAAGCACTCTTTTTCGTAACGAACGTATTTCTGCGCAACAAGCGGAGCGAGTTACCAAAAATTTTGTTTCCTAACACACAATTTTTTTAAATTTTGAATTGAATGTGACTCTTTGAATTCAAATTGAAAGTCCCTATGGACGCCCATCGTAGATTGTCTTTAAACCATCTAGTGATTCGAGCATATTTATTATTTAGTTCATTCCTATGGAAGCTAGTGCCGTGTTTTGTGGTTTTGGTTGTCGATAGAAGTGGTATAAATTTCACCGAAATGAATGCAGAAATACGTTCTACTGAGACCATGAAATGTTAAGCACCACAGATTTTTCGTCAATTATTTGAATGGCAAATGAGAGGTGCAACCTGTATGTATTATACATATAATACATTTGGAAATTTGCCGAAAATGTTGCCAAATCCTTCTTTGTATACTGGTCACTGTTTTCGACTCTAATCGACTACTCTCTTAGCGAATTCTGAAGCTGATTTGCTGAGAATCATACAGCATGGGGGATGGAAGTCTAAGGTTATCTTTGAGAATTCCATAATTAATAAACAGAAGATTGCAATAAACATCCTTGGAGAAAATTATATAGAAAATACGCAAATTAATGCTGAACAGAAAAATTTCTTGTCAGCTGGGGTCCATATCACTAATTGCTCAAATTATCTTATGGACGTGTTGAAATTGAATAAAATTATAAATAGTTATAATATGTGGTACATCAAATTGAACAACAAGAAAAAGGTGAATCAAGAAGTACAATTTTTCTGTAACTTTTGCGAGTTCATATCCCGAAGAGAAAAGAATTTTTGTCGCTAGGATGCCAACCACCAATTCACTGTTGGGCGAAAAATTAACAGTACTGTACCTAAAGTGGCGTGGTTAAACAGTTACAAGATCTACGATTTTCATTATCAAATATTGAAAACACAGTAGCTTTTAAACTTTCTTCAACCTTCAAAATTCTGTTTGTTGAGATAATCTATTATGTCAAAATCTTCTCAAAATTGACTGGTAATTCCATAACAGCTATTCAGTATTTTTTCATGTTTATTCAAATATAACAAATATTTGCTTAGAGTTGGGCTATTAGAAATTTGCATTTTTGATCGGCTATGACTGAAAAACTAATGATCTCTTTCTCGAAGTTGTAAGTTTATTAGAAATATTGAACATTGACATTTAATAATGAAAAACAAAATCATTCAATTGACCGCCACGACTGGGTACAGTACCCCATCCGATCAACACAATTTGTCAGTAAATTCTCGATTGTTTTGGGGCTAAATTTTTAGAATGGTAACTTCGATTTGATGTTTCAGAAAAAAATTAGTCCTCCAAGGTAAAAATGAGCTTCATCGCCAGGCTTTACTTCTTGCACTAGTTGAACTTTGTAGGGGCGACGTCTTTATGCAAAATTCTCCTCCGAGAAATGCTCAGTTCTTGAGCACGATGACGACAATGACGATGTTGATGGATAATCAGCCACATTTTGGACTACAGCAGCAATGCTTTCAGGCGTACTTACTTGATAAGAACGTGAACAGGTTTTTTTTATCAAATAACGATCAAGTTTCATGAACTCGTTTCACAAATTGTGGTGAGGGCATTTCATTTATACTGAATTTTTCATGTAAATTTTTAAGTTTGGATAAAATATTCACGACTTCGGAAATAAGTGTTTAATATTTCCCAGTTTTGTTCAAGCGTAAATCCACCAATTTCACTAATGTGGAATATTAAACTAACTTCCTGTCAAAACACGGATGACAAGAAGTGTTGACAGTCTGGTAATAACCACTTCTTCAAAAAGTAAACTATAGATGGCCCATCCTTTACATAGGAGCTTGTTCAAATATTAAATTCTGAGAAACTGAATATCCGAAGAATCTATTGTGTAGAGAAATAATTGTTTAGTTGGAATAGAAATATCAAAATTTCAAATGATTTTATTCAATGCATCGAAGCAGTTTTTATTGAATGAAACTGACCCATTCCAGTCGTTCAATATATTTCACTAATCAAAATTGTTCAACATATGAGTACGAATATTTCAAATTGAAACTTTCGAATATTCTTGAGGTTGACTGTGGCATAAAACACATGAATACAATTCTTTTAGATTGAATTTTTAAGACTTCTCTAGCCTTAAAAATATTTTTTTAAAACGAGTACTAATCAGTGGTTACACGATTTTTGATGGATTCGATTTTTACTTGGTGGAAATTCATTTTTAATTAGTAATAATTGAAATTCAGATTCTATAACTTGTCGTTGTTGAACGATAATTGTTTCGTGCCACTGTGGCTTAATCATATTCTACATTTGAATTGATACTATATGAAAACATACATAGGTTCTTATATATGTATTGACAGGTATTACAGGAAGTAAAGTAGAATGACAGTTATTAGGGTTTTCTCAATAAGGTGGAGAGATGACGTCGATAGCAATAAAAGTTTTAGGGTAGTAGTTGGTTTTTTGCAAATTACATGAAGATATTCAATGAAGGTGACCTATCCGTGACCGTTTGTTCGTTTAGGAGAATTTAGGAGAATAAACCGGTTTATTTCAAGTGATTCTATGAATATTAATCTAGAACCTTTACTGTCGATATGCATAATTTCATACCCGTTATTGAAATTATGTCGAAATTATATCAGATGGTTGGCATAAGTGGGATGTATTGAATTTGAAGTAGAGCTCTTCTGGTGTTCGTGAATTCTTTTTTTGAACGATCTACCAGTCTTCCCAATATAAACCATTGATCAATACTTACAAGTCAGCATATAGACTCCTGAATTATTATCTTTGTTTCTTTTATCTTTATTATTTGTAATTATTTATCGATATCATTAATGGTTCTAAAATCTGCTCTGCAATTAAAATTTTTCTTTGAATAATTGGCAATGTCTTCGGATATTCTATTTGTATATGCAATTTGTATGAATTTTTCCGCAATGGAGTATTTTGTGATGAATATAAGCTATCTTTTTCTGTTTATTGATTATCATTTTATCTTTTAGGTTAGGGATGAAACCATTGTGAAATGCTATTTGTTTTATTATATTGAGTTCTTTAGAAAAATTTTGAAGTTTCAACGGTACTTTTAATAATCTCTTGAAAAGCTATTATAAGCTGACATTTTTTGATTGAAAGAATGATCTTTATCTATAGATTATTAAAAGTACCAATGAACCTTCAAAATTTTTCTAAAGAACTCAATATAATAAAACAAATAGCATTCAACAATGGTTTCAACCCTAATCTTATAGATTAAATAATGAACAATAAACAGAAAAATATAGCATTAACTTATGTTTATCCTACCACAAAAGATCCCATTCCAAAACAATTTATTCAAATTTCATATATAGATAGAATATTTGAAGACATTGCAAATAATTTTAAGAAAAATTTTAATTACATAGCAGCTTTCGAAAATATCAATAACATTGATGCATATCTCAAAGATAATAAAAATTAAACAAATAAAGATAATAATTCAGGAGTCTATAAGTTAACTTGTTAGGATTGCCCAATGATTTATATTGGTCAGATCACTAGATCGTTCAACAAATGAATCCACGAACACCAGAAGAGCTATACTTCAAATGCAACACATTCCACATATGCCAACCATCCAATAGAATTTGAACATAATTTCAATAACGAATGTGAAATTATGTATATCGAGAGTGGAGATTCTAGATTAACATTCATAGAATCACTTAAAATAAACCGATATAATTCTCAGAAAATTCTCCAAAACGAACAAACTGAAACGAATAGGTTACCTTTATTGAATATATTCATGTAATTTGGAAAATCCAACGACTACCCCAATAACTTTTATTGCCATCGACGTTATCTCTCCACCTAATTGGCAATACCCTAATAAATATCATTCTACTTTTAATCACACTTCCTGTGGTACCTGTCAATTCATATATAAAAACCTACGAACAATTATCATTCAACAATAAAAAATTGTGGAAATTGAATTTTATTTATTACTAGGTCACACGATATTTTTCGCAAACATTATGAATTTTGTTTTAAGCAAAGCATCCTACTTATGGGATTCAATTTGATCATAAGAAGTCACTGATGCCTCCCTGAAAAGATAAATTAATGAATTTCCGTTGAAAGATTTATTATTGAACAAGAATCAATCAATTGCGTCATTTCGTCAGTAAATTCCCATGGAGTCCAATATTGGACGTATTTATTTTTCGAGAAACGAAACAAGCTCTGTGTATTCCTATTGTAAATGTTTGAGACTATTTATCGTTTATACAGTTGAAAGACATGGCAGTTTATATAAGCTGTATTTGCGTTCGCGGTCCTTTCTATATTGTTTCTAGGAAAAGCAAATCCAAGGAAGACGATAAATTTGAAATGTAGAGGAAAGCAAATATACCAAATGGCTTTAGAAATGGACGTGGAGCATTATGGTCTAGAAGTGGAGTGTCACATTCAGGATCGTTTCATCAGAGAAAACTTGGTATACAGAACTTTTTGAATTTCTATGACAAAGTGAAGAACTTTCTCGGGTTGAACATGAAATTGTGAGTTCCAGGAATAATAAAAGCATCTCATTAAATTCATTGTACCCACAAATGCAATTTAATGTTATATGAAGCTCATAGTGAATTTTTAGTAGACTATTTGGGTATTGAAATTATGAACACAAAGTATTCCTTTATATTCTTATTTCCATAACATTATCGATCATAATTTGCGAAACATAATATATAATATTAAATTCCGTAAAATGAATCCAGATATATCCAATAACTGAACTGCCTCCTCATTTCAGCGATTGGTTAGATCAAAACCTTTAATTTAACAAATTTATTTGAGTAAATTTATTTTCATTATCTTGAGTTGCTCACATGACGCGTTTCGTTAACCTAGTAGTTTCTTCAAATGCTTACAAACAACTAGTCTGAAATGTGGTAACGTACACTATACAGGTTGTATATGAATTGTTGCGAAATAATTCAGGGGGTTATTCCTTACCAAAAAATAGAGCGGATCTCTCATATAAACTTAATTTTTTTGAGCCCCCCTTGCTTAGTTACAGCCCCCTAAGATAGCGCCCGAAAAACAGATTCTAATTTTTTTCTTGAAAACCACGAAACTGACAAGAATAAAATTGGTCAGACATTTTATGTGGGCAAGAAGGCACTAAAGATGTTTTAGTAGTGTTCCGCTATGATTTCAAGGGTTAGAAAAAGCAACCCCTAAAAGGTTTTTCGCAAGAAACTTTTTTCTATATTCCTATTGTACAATAAAATAATTAATTTTAGATAGCTTGATCCATTCTAAACAAATAAGGTCTGTTATGATTTCTTGCTAAAATTTAAGGTTTTTGAGAACAAAAATAATTTATCAACATAATATCGTGACTCGTAGAGGATGGAATTATTTCCGATCTAGAATTGATCTAGTAAGCGGATGTCATTTTGTTATGATAACTGACTATTTTCGATCAACTATGATTTAGTTACAATTATCGTCAGTTTTTGGGTTTTTTAGAAAAAAATTAAAACTGTAACTAAGCAGGGGGGCTCGAAAATATAAAGTTTATATGAAAGACCGCCCTATTTTCTGACAGGGATTCACCCCCTAAATTTTTTCGCCACCATTCGTATACATCTTATTCTTCTGAGGTCAGAGTGAAATAAAATATCCTTATTACTTTTGTGAAAACCATCGGGCCTCTGATTGAATAGAAATATCAAATTCATCTTTATTGGATCTATTCAACTAAGGACCCAGTGGTTTTAACGAAAGTAATAAAAAAACGGAAAATATTTATATACTTTTATACATTCTCACATATGTTGATAATCATATATGTCTATACTGTTTCTAAGGCATTTTATTCAATTCAATTCGGAAAAGATTTTGATCGATTTTTTGCATTAAATGTGTAGAGGTTTCGGATAATTAAGCCAGCTGTTCCGTAGCCTTCAAGGACGGTCGTCCATCGACGGCTTCGATCGAAGATAACGTCGATAAAATTAAGGAAAGGGTGCTGGAAAACCGTCGTACCAGCTTGAGAGAGATAGCACATGATCTTAAGATATCCCACGAGTCCGCACGTACGATTTTGATTGATATTTTGGGCATGAGAAAGGTGGCCGCACGACTCGTACCGAAAGACCTGAATTTTCTTCAAGAACGTCATCGCGAACAGGTTGCTTCAGACATGCTGGATCGCTGTAATGCCGATTCTACATTCATGGAACGCATTATAACTGGTGATGAGACCTGGGTCTACGAGTACGATATGCAAACAAGCCAGCAATCATCGGAATGGGTGGCAAAAAATGAGCCGAAACCGAAAAAACCACGCCAAAGCCGCTCGAAAATGAAGGTGATGCTCCTCATTGTTTTCTTCGATATCCGTGGCGTGGTGCACTACGAATTCGTTCCAGAGGGTCAGACGGTAAACAAGGAGTATTACCTAGGCGTTATGAAACGTTTGCGTGAGCGTATCCGTAAGAAGCGGCCAAATTTGTGGGCGAACCACTCATGGATTTTGCATGACGATAACGCGCCTTCTCACCGAGCTACGATTGTGACTGACTTTCTCGCCAAAAACTCAACAAACGTGCTTCAGCAACCACCGTATTCGCCGGATTTGGCTCCCTGCGACTTTTTCCTCTTCCCAAAACTAAAATTGCCCCTTCGTGGCACCCGTTTTGAGTCGATTGAAGCCATAAAACAAAATTCGGCGCGAGAGCTAAAGTCCATCCCGGAAAGCGCCTATAAAAAATGTTTCGATAATTGGAAGTGCCGTTAGCATAGATGTATTGGAGCAAATGGAGCCTATTTTGAAGGCGACCCAATAAATTTTGACGATTAAATGTAAAAATGTTGTTTTAATTGAAAATTCCCGGTACTTTCTTGACAGAGTAGTATTTCAAAAAATCCTTTCTGAGTGAATTTTCAATCTATATACTTGTTTGAACTACTTTCAATTTATATTTTCACACATGCGCAGCTACCAGATATTGAGTGTAAAATCGTATAAAGTTTTCACCATTTTTGTGAGAAATAGCCTAATTTTTTCAAATGGTGTCCAATTCGTAGTATGTATTCGTTAAAGAGTTGGTTTCGAAAAGAATATTTAGTTAAGGAATGTGTGTAGATATATTTTACTGATTGTTTTTATTGAGCATCCCAATAATTTCCATCTGACTAGAATATGGGTCGTAATTTCAGATTCCTTTTCTTGAGAATTTGCTATATATTATGTGAGGAGGGAAATGAAAAAGATCTCTGCTGCATTCAATTTGATTTTCGGAGAATTAATCGAGCTATCAACTTTGATAAGATAAATATTTTGAGTAGTATAATTTTTCATTTCAGTCTTTCGCATAGTCGATCAGGTTTGAAGGCTAGAAAATCCAGCACTGAATAGTTGCCAGATTTCTCACCTTGCCTCATAAATTATTCTTCTCTGGGTTCAAAGAAGATTGGACGAAAAGATATAATATTTGATTACATAATGCCATTATGTGAAAATATGTATAAACCACAATACCAATCTGAAGACCGCTGATATACATGTGATATTTGATTTCTTTCACGGAAAACAAATTGAACTCTGCCCTATTCCAGCCCTGATAACAAATAACCTACTTTTCCTCCTGTTCTTATTCTTTTGTAGAAAGCTCCATAAGGGCTTTTGTCGGACTTGATATTGACATTGCGAAAATCAAACCAATAACATGGAAAATAGATGGACACCGGCCGGACCTTTCTTTTTGTTGCAGTATCACGCGTAAAAGGAAATTGCCGGAATTTTAGTGTCACTAGAGCACATCTACCATAGCTTTGTAATCGTTCGCTTTTCTAGTGGCACAAATAAAAATAAATAGAAAATTTTCCTTGGGAAATTGAATATATATATTTATATAATAGTTTAAATAGGATAGAAACTGGGACGGCCATGCTGATATTTTCATGAAACTTCTGTACTCTAAGAAAAGAAAATTGTAAATTGAATTATGAAAAGAATATTGAACTCCGAACTCCAACAAATAAACGAGTTCTTATGAATTCAGATACGAAAAGAAACAAGTATTCGGAATATATGGTTTCTCAATAATAAGGAGGTGAAGAGGATTTTTCCATTCATTAGAAATTCATTATAAATGAGAAATGATATGCTTTTATTCAATTTCTACTTAACTCAAATTTTTACTAAATAGGACCGGTTTCGAATGTTGGTTATTATCAAGTTAAGAAACAGCTAGTGGTTATAAGTATTCAAATAATTGCAGCAGGAACAATTTAATATATATATACATATATATATATATATGTATATGTATATATATATATATATATATATATATATATATATATATATATATATATGTACATAATATATTATGACTATTTAGCGTTTGGTAATATGGATTTTTGAGAAGTTTATTGCTTTCTAACATTCCAAGAGATCAATTTTCCTATAATGTTACATACATAGTATATGTGGGATCTCGAGATAAACTGAGGATATTGTATGATTCGTATTGGTGATGTATTTGACACAGTTAGCAACGAATTACTCTTCCAGACTCTGGAAGATGTAGGTATCAGAAATATTTCACTAGACTTATTCAGAAGTTACATCACAAATAGACCTCAAACTGTCAAAATAAACGATGTAACTAGCGAATCCTTAACTGTTAAGTACGGTGTGCCTGAAGGTACGCTCCGTGTGCCTTTACTGTTCAATATATGTTATATATATATATATATATATATATATATATATATATATATATATATATTATAATATTATATATATTATATAAAAATTCTTCCAATACATCAATTGCTGACCATATATTATGCGCTCGTCAAAAGTCATATTCGATATGGCATACTACTTTAAAATCACATTAAAGACACCTCGAAATTCTGTAACGAAGATTTCTCAAGATTATTTTGGGAAAACCATCCAGATATTCTTCAGACCTTCTCTTCACAGAAACAAGAATATTCAACTTAAACACTGTGACCAAGTGGTGCCATATTTTCAAAAATTCGACAGATTCACCAACACATGCGTATAACACCAGACAAAGAAGTATCGTCCCCAAAATCACTCGGAATGACTGGTTTCTCATCTAACGCTCCAAAAATGTACAATTAATATCCAGAAATAATCCGAAATGTGTAGAACACATTCCATTTCAAAAACAAATGAAATCTTCCATCCGTGAAACCCAAAAAGTATGTTCCCTGTTCATGCCTGGAGTAAACTTCCTGCAACACATTTAACAACTTCATATTCATTTCAATTTCATACAGTTGTATGTACGTATGTGTAAGCGATTGCTTACTAGGAGATGGCTATGTTTTTTTATACTAATCGCTTATCGCTTATACTAATCGCTTATATATTTTTTTGTTTTGTTTATGTTGATTTTATATTACTGCCCTTTTTTATCTATTAATTAATTGATTAACATCTATTTTATTCTTGGTTGATATTTGGTAGTTATCTGCAATATTCATGTTGTCTCGAAACAAGTTCTTTGAAACGTTATTTGAAACAACTTTGAATTATATCTTCAAACTTCCACAATACAAATCAAAAATTACAAAATGTATTACTAAAATAATATCACGATATAGAATCAATATACAACATTTTTCAATGTTTAGTAAAATTGTTTCTTTTACAACATGGAACATATTGATACAGATATATTAATGACACATATAAAGGTTTTTATATATATATATATATATATATATATATATACATACATATACAGAAAAATCCACTATCCCAAAATCATATATACTTCTCGAAATAAAGGATACAATAAAAATTATTGAACCAGAACTTTAACATTTGACAAGTATGAATAATTGTATCGGCATAATATCATCATCAGAAATGTACTAAATTCACATTCAAATAAATCACAAAATCAATTTTTAACTTACCAAAAAGATAAACTTGGAACGAATTCATATTATCAGCATATTCACAAAATCTCATCACCATTTTTAACGAATAAATTTAAGGAGTTCTTTTTTGGTGATGGTTTATTATAAATTGAATCAGAATATTCTGAACATGGAGATTAGCAGAAAAATTACTTTCAGAAATGAATACAATGCCTTGAAAAAACCATCTTCATTTAATTTCACGGAAAAAAACTGAAAAACTAATGGAAGTTTGAGATATATAAATGCTTCGTTTTTTTTTGTTAAAGCTTTTGAACAAAACATATCACTGATAAAATAAATATTTGAATAAGATCTTTAGGATTCCAAACAAAATTAAAACAATCCAGAATCAAGCACATCCGCTCCAGATATTGAATAGATACCATGAAGTTGTCATTCTAAGCCCAGAAAAGCAATGAGGAAAATAAAACATTTCTTAAATAAAATGGAAGAAGTCTGCGATTGGCTCTAGATGAGCCACGATTACTATCATACATAACAGAGAAAATGTCCTGTTTACATATTTTAGAACTTATTCAGAAACCTGTCATATGTTTCGGTCTTATTTTACGACCGTCTTCAGTACAAAGTATTAGGAGTATATATAGGTTAGGGAGATTTTTCTTTTCGAGAATTGAAGCTTTATTGTGATGAAATAGTTATACATTCAAAGTTAAAGTATTATTCGTCGCTAGCCATTGACAAAACCAAGAAAATCGAAACGTGCACATCTTTACTACCTATACCCCAGCGATCAACAAAACCTAATCGGGCTTATTTGAGTTTAATATTGTTTTGTATGTTGCACTTTCTCGATTTATACAACTTTCTATTACCATAGCTCATGCTTCATATTTACGAGTTTTTTTTTTTGTTGAACGGCAAACTCCAGTTATTTCAAAAAGATATTGTTTGTCAATATAGTAATAAATTTGTGTGAAGACAATTTTTGTCCACACCTGTATTTCTAAATGAATTATGAAATATATTGACAGGGTGTTTTCTTTTTCAGATGAAATAATCAGTTTAATTTTGAACATAGATGTAGGCAAAGTTTTTTTTTAAACAAATATGTCTCTCCATAAAAAATGTCACGGAATTTTAAATTCAAAAATTACTTTACAATAACAAATTCCGAAAGAGTCCAAACGTTGCACGTATGAACAATTAATCATTTTATGTGAATAATATATTTTTACGGTAACAATAAACTTTGCTACAGAAATAAATAGTTACCAGATATTGTTGCTTTCAACTCTCAAATCTGATTGATTCATTCTTTCGATATGGATATATTGAAGCGTTTTCCTGACAAATCATAAATAACTCAATTTCTTCATGAAGTTGAGTATGAATACGTTTCCACTTGATCTGAAAACATTATTCTATTCGAATAATTAATTACACTTCCTAAGGTTTAGTGCAAGAAATGAGAAAGGAAGAGCTCTTCAAAATACAGACGGAACAAAGAACCTTACCGTTGATGCTGTTAATCTCCTCTGTTTTCCGTTTCTTCGTTGCCATCTTTTATCTGGTTGAGCAGTCAAGGAACAGGATTTGAGATCGGTCTCCTCAAGTCAGCTCAGACACAAAGCCCTTCTTATGTGGAATGAGAAGAAATTAACACTGTTCAATTATCTTGAATGAATGAATCGTTAATTTCTTTTGTATCTGATTTGATTTTCAGAAAGGTTAGTAAAATGAACTAATGGTTGACATATGAAATTTTCAATAGAATGAAAAATTCTCAATAATAATAATTCTGTCCTGTTAATTTATTGATCAGATCAATAAAGTTTGCGACTGTAAGAGGTTGGAAGAAATGAAATATATAAATAATAAAAAAATATTCATTAAGTAATGGAAATACTTAGCAAAAATGTTTCTCTTAATGATAAATGAAAAAGAGTTCTTCACTGAAATGTCATTTTCTCAATCACGAAAGACTAATGAATTAAAAATTTAATTATATCTGAACATATTTGCAATATCTTTAGCAAATAGTCTTTTTTCTAAATGAATTGTTTCACAAATCAAGCAACTTCATTCAGAATGGTGGAAACTTCAGATGAACGAAAAATCAATCAAACTTAAAAAAATTCGAACAATCAACGTTTCAACTGTACAAAAGGAACGAATGTGAATTTTTTCTTTTTCCTTTCAAATCAGAACAATCAGATGATGTTCTGTTTGAATTCAGAAGTGGGAAACTACCTTCTTTAAATGTACGTATATTACATTTATTTCTACTAGTTTAATGGAATTATTGACATTAACAAAGTATAAATTAGTATATAATTGTCACAAATGATATTGTCTCATGATAAATCATATAGTTATCTGTTAGTGAAAAATAAAACACCATATTCCATTAAACTTCCACAATTTGCTCCCCAAACATGTGAAACACAAGTAGTTTCGATTTTTACATCATGGTCAAATATGAAGAAACAAATTGAGGTAATAAAAAATCCTTTGATGGAAAGACAGAGATTTTCACATGTTAAGTAGTGATAAGGATCAGATTATTCCTAATTGCTTCTTCAGTATTTGTGGATCAGGCTTTTTATGGACCTTGTTTATTTACAAACATTCCAACGAGTTCATTCCTTAAAATTTTTGACATTTATGGGGCATTTTGAGGTTCCTAAGATCTTAATGGTGATTGACAACTTTAGTATGTTAAAAGTTTGCCGATGTTTTGTCTATAGTTATATGTTCTTCCAATCTCGTGATAAAGTTCCTACCCGCGAAAGTTGCGTCACGTTTATTACAATAAATTCCCATTATTTCCTAGATTTCCTGAGAAAGCCATATTTAGATTCAATATATTGAAGTATTTTTGGATACCAATGAATAATTATACAACCCATCTTGAGTTCGTATATTTATGAAAGAGATATTCTATAATAAAATACAGAGAGGGTAATTATATATTGGGAGTGAATTAAGTTCGTGCGAATTTTGGTCTAAAATTGAGCATTGGGTATTGTGAGAAATTTGGTTAAACATTCAAAGTGCAAAGTATTGTGCGTCGCTAGCCACTACCTTTTTCCATCTTTCTAGCACTTGGTGGATCCCATCGCGAAAAAGGCTTTGGAAATTTTTAAAAATATGACAGTTTCCTTCAGATATATGTATTGTGAAGGCCATATGAATGAGAGCTGTAAATTCATAATTACCATGACTTCAAGAATCATGCGGAATCATTGCGTCTGTGGAAGTACTTTGTCGCAGATTTTGAAATTTGATAAATTATTATTCTCTGAAATTTGTTAAGTCTAAGAAATGTAATACGTTATCTGTTCCATTTCAACTCTGAGTTTAGTTTGGAGCGAATGGAGTCCGATATTTCAGAAATCTATGATGTTTAAAACCAACGGTTGTATCATCTTCATATCGATACCAAAAATTATAATTTTTTTCTGTTGATAATTCCATAGCAATATCATTCAGTCATAAATTAACTAATTGACAGAAGCTAATGCAAAATTGTGAGAAGATCGTATAAAAAGAAGAATAAGAAACACTATTTCGTGAGTAGAGCAGCGTTAAGTACGACCGAAACAACATAGCAGCAATCCTACGATTGAGTTTAAATTCAGCATTAAGATGTAAAATAACGATAAGAAGGATGAAATTGTAAAATTTTAGAGTAAACGGCCTGTTGAAAAGGAGTTTAAAAACTTTCGACTTCTTGTCAGTACTTTTCACCATTTTCTGTTACTTCTTTTATCCTGAAGAATCTCACAGCGATCACTCCATTCATTTCTCTCAGTTTGCAATTTTCGAACTTATGCAAATTTTCACATTTTGAATACTGAAATTTTATATGCAGCATTATATGCATGGAATCAAAAAACAGGCTCCTTTTTTACCCAATATGTGCGAAATAAGATCAAGGCATTGAGAAAATTCATTCAGGAGAAAAAGTTCGTGAAATTTCAACAAATGCTTTTCAGAATTTATGAAGATTTTGTTCATTATAAACTATTCTATCATCTGTTATTGAAGTGAACTTCACAATTATATAATAACGTTTATCCAACAAACTAGAATCCATCAGTCGTTCTATTTTTCGTTGGAATCCCATTGTTGGGAAAATTCCGTCGAGAAAAATTACCCCGAACGCTGTTTCCATCCTAACGATTAGTCGAGAAAAACAGGAATATGAATATAATACAGAACTACCGAATAAATTGCGTGAAAGAATTTCCATCCGAAAGAATTCTACGAAAACGAGCTTTTTCTACAAGGTCGTTAAATTCGAATATTTTCATTTCAGAGAGTGGTCATTAGTTTCACCCTGGACTGAAACGTCATTTACATACCTACCCTTCACAAGGACGATTTCATCATTTGTCTCCAATTTTTTCATGTGAGACACCATTTTACTTCTTTCTATTCGGAATGATCACTTCACTATAAGTAAAGCTGCTGAAATAATGATATATGTTTTATGCTCTGAGAAATATGAACATGTTCTACTCAGGTGCCTTAAAATAGTCATTGCTCATCATAACAAAAGAAGTGAATCATATTCCGCTTCGTTACTAATATCTCTAAATATGCTGGTATTGTCCACAGACAGCAGCTATATTCAAGCTACAAGGTATCCAAAAAGAGTATCGGTTATTTGTTACTTCGATAAAACAAAAACTACTTAAAATCAAAAAATTAGTTAAGTGTTAATTATTACAGAGGATAAAGGAATTGAAAGTTCAACTAAAGGAAAAATGGAAAAAATGCTCAATTGAATCAAAGAAATATAAGTTTGATGAAAACCATTTCACAGTTTTTCTTTGATTTCGTTGGAAATTCTACGGAATTACTAATTACAGTAAAAAATTTCATAGAATTCACAAAGAAATTAATAAATTTTACTTCACCAACTAATTCCTATCTACTATGGCTGGATGTAGACAATATGTTTCCAAATATACCGAGAAATAATACCTTTCATTCAGCTACAGAAATTCTTGTGAAATCACATGTAAATCCCGTGATACACAGTAATTTCACCGCCCTTTCAGAACAATGCTTGCCTAAAAACTATTTTGAATTTAACAATAAAATATAGGAACAATGAAAGCTAGCTATGGGCTCACCACTGAGTCCATTCCTTGCAGATATATTTATGTCCGAAATAGAAAATAAAATCTTCAATTGAAAATTACCCTTGAATATTCATTTCTGGTACAGCTACGTAGACGATATACCCACATGTATTTCCGGAACATCCAGACAACTGAGTCAATTTTTGCATTTTTTAAATAATATTTACCGAAAAATTAAATTCCAATTAGAAAAAGAATCAAACAATAGAATAACATTTTAAGACCTCTCGATATCACAATCGAATAGTAAAATAGAAATTATTATGTTCAGAAAACCCACATCCACTGATATTCTAATATGGGTAAAATGGGCGATATTCGTTTTATTGAAGCTGAAATGTCTCCTTTACTTTCCACAGAAAAAAAATCCATTCAGATATCTTGTTATGGCATTAACAAATCAAATTTTTAATTTGCCTTATCCACTTTAGTGGAGCCAATTTGATATGGTTTAAAAATATAATTTCAGAATGAATACTAGTTAGTTCACCCTTGTATCCAGTTGCTTGTATTCTATGTTGCCACCTAGCTCTTAAGATTATAATTTTGTTGTTGAATTCTTGAAACTTAAATAGTATTAAATTTGATTTGATCTTTTAGGGAGGGTTAAATTTGAATCATTAAAGTTATTTGAAATATAATCATCAGTGATTAATAATTTAAGTGTTTAATTCTATGTTCTAACCTAACCCTATTTAAATATCGTAAGGTAATTCTAAACAAGCAATGATTTGTTTTTGAATTTTAAATTGGAAAACTTTACATAATAAACTTATTTCTACCTTTGGTAAGTTTAATTGTCCATTAACAATGTTCCTTTGATGTTGGCTTTGCTTTATTTCAGGATTTTGATTTATTTCCTATAGAATATTTCCGGAATGTTTGGATCTCCTTAGCTCACTTAGTTGATTGCTTCTTATGGATTTACATTGATGAATTCTTGATTGTTATTGGGAATTTTTTTATTCGCAACACTCATATAACTTATAATTTTTATCACATTTATATTCACAATGATAATATTAATTTATTTTAAGGTTTTGGAACTGGATTATTGAAGAGAGAAATGTTCTATTTTGAGACAGACTGATATGAATGCTGCTCTCATAAATTTAAGTCTGATTCAATTTTTCTGTGTCTCACCTATTTATAGTTTTCACGAAGAATTGAATTTCAAAGCTTACTAGCTTCTGTCAAAATTATTGAGAAATGATGCTTTCGACGATTTTACAAAATTTATTAGGAGTACAAATAAGTTTCCGCCGTTTTTTAACACAAATTAAATATTTATTATAGAAGAACGGTAATATAAATTTATTTAAAATATTGCCCATCACTTGCAACCACTTTTTCCCATCTCTCAGGCAGCATTCGAATCCCACATTTGAAGAACTCCTTGTCTGCTGAGGCTATCCACGAATCAACCCAATTTTTGGTATCCTCATAAGATGTGAACCGCTGCGCCGTCAGAGCATGTGCCATGGATCGGAACAGGTGATAATCGGACGGTGCAATGTCTGGTGAATACGGCGGGTGGGGTAACACTTCCCAATCAAGTGTTTCCAAGTACTTTTTCACGGGAGCTGCAACATGTGGACAAGCATTGTCATGCAGAAGAATAATTTTTTCGTGTCTAGAATAGTATTGAGGGCGTTTTTCCTCCAGAGCTCGGCTCAATCGCATCAATTGTGTTCGATAGAGGGCTCCAGTAATTGTTTCGCTCGGATTAAGCAACTCATAATACACTACACCTAGCTGATCCCACCAAATACACAGCATAAGTTTTTTTTCCGTGAATATTCGGTTTTGCTGTTGATGTTGACGCGTGGCCAGGTAATCCCCATGATTTTCTTCTTTTTGGATTGTCATAATGTATACACTTCTCATCACCAGTTACGATACGATGTAAAAAACCCTTTTTTTATGTCTAGCTAGCAGCATTTCACTTGAGCATAATCGGCGTTCAATATCTCTTGGCTTTAATTCGTACGGAATCCAATTTCCTTGTTTATGAATCATTCCTAATGTTTTTAAACGATGTGAGACTGCTTGCTGAGTGACTTCTAATGTTAGAGCAAGTTCTTTTTGTGTTTGAGATGAATCTTCCTCCAATAATTCCTCCAATTCTGCTTCCTCGTAAATTTTTGGCCTTCCACTGTGATCTTTGTCTTCTACGTCGAAATCACCGTTTTTAAACTTTTGAAACCACTCTCGACACGTTCTCTCACTCAAAGCACCCTCACCATATGCTTCTACGAGGAATTGATGCGCCTCAGCAGCAGATTTCTTCAAATTAAAGAAGTAAACTAATATTTCCCGCAAATGACTCTTACTTGGTTCAAATGTTGACATTTTCAACTTATAAAAATTATATTTTACCAATATAAAATCAATGATATTAATAGGTTATGTTGTTCTTGAATGTCCAAACTAATTTTTAAGCCGGTGATCATCTGCGAAAGCTAACCAAAACTCCGTGCCGCGCCATCTACAATAAAACGGCGAAAACTTATTTGTACTCCTAATACAATATTTCTTGGTTTGAAATTACTGTTGAAAATTAGCCTTTTTTTTGAACTGCATTTCGATGTATGTTTCATGTTGAACAAAATAGTGAAAGTCCTTCTTTTCATCCGTACAGTATTTCAAGTGTCAACAAAGTTTAACAAAGTTCAACTTCTAGTGCTTATAACTTATAAATTATTTAAAATTACTTATGAAATTGATTAAATTTCTTTAGCTTAGATGCTCTTACGATTTTATTGATACCTAAACATCTTGAAGGGTATCTCTTACATTAATAATTTCAGAATATCTAACGAAGATGCTATCTTTTATTGAATTTATTGAATTTTGATTAAATTGGTCCTACTTAAATAATTCTGGTGAGTTACATTTAATTTAGCTTGTTCTTTGTCAATAATTTCACTGAAGTTTATATATGATTCTTGATAGTAACAAATCTTTTCAACAAACTCTTCATCAATTTCAAATTGGATATCTAAATTCAAATTACTTCTATTTATTGCAACTTTGGCTGTCTTTATATTGAATAATTGCGAATTGAAATCTCCCTGTGAATTTTATTTATAAATTGACAACAAGGTTACTGATTTTTGATTACCGTTCAAAGAATTTTCACTCGACTAATCGTTATGTACTCTGAATATGTTTTTTTTTATAATTTTATCTTGTGAGTAATTTTATATTCGTAAAATTAATCAATTATCAATATTTTCATCATAATGGATCTCATTCAATTGAATTTGTTCTGTTTACACTCTAATGTGTTTATACAACGGAGTCTTTTCCTTAATATATTTATGTAATCATTTAATTTAACTGTAAATTTCATGACAATATAAATATATATATATATATATATATATATATATATATATATATATTTGCGAAATATGGATTAAAGAAAAAGGTCGATATTTGGGTGCCACATCAATTAACACCAAAAGACGCGATGGATCGAATTTCCATCCGCGAAGCCTTGAGCAAACGAAATTAACCAATTTCTTAAACTCATGGTGACTGGGGATGAGATATGGCTCACATACGACAATATTGTGTGAAAATGATTGTGGTCAAAATCCGGTGATCTGCTCAAACGGTGGTCAAACCAACACTCACGGCCAGGAAGGTTCTACTGTGCATTCAGTGGGTCTGGAAAGGAATAATTTATTATGAGTTGCTTCCATATGACCAAACACTAAATTCGTTTCTCTACTGTCAACAACTGGATCGTTTGAAGCTACCGATTGACCAGATACGGGCAGAATTGACCAACAAAGATGTGTTGTGTTGCATCAGGACAATGACACACGCTCGGTAAGTCCTACTCCACCCGTCGTACAGCCCAGACAGTTCCTTTCGATTACTTTCTCTTCTGATCCATGCAACATGGCTTGGCTGGTCAAAACTTGTCCAATGATGATGAAATAAAAAAATCGATGCATGGATAGCGGCCAAATGGAAGGATCAGTCAATTGTCACAAAGATGGAAAAATGTGGTGGCTAGCAACGGACAAAACTTCGAATATTTCAATATGTATTCAAAATTTTTTAAAATGACTTTTCATTTAAAAAAAACTGCTTGGTTTTATTTACACTTCCAATGCTTCCTTCGAATGCGATGCTAGATCTTCAGTAAACTTTGATGCTAGCTATTTTCATCAGCTCGGTCTAAATTGAACATCTCCAGATTATTATTGAAGGGTATAACTGAATACAAACGAGTTGGATACAGAATGTTAATGTAAAATATGAATTTTTCACTCTGGAAAAAGAGAAATACTTCAGGTGAGCTCCCCATTCGTTGCCATGCGAGAGCTTAATCTATCCCAATGATCGACAAAGAAAAAAGAAGGGTCGCGTGTTTTGATTAGCAGGGCTGTCCGCCACAAGATGAATTACCGACCAAGTTTCGTACCTACTTATCGGCAAAGCCTGAAGTAACGTGTAATTACCGGAGTGAAGTGGAATGCAAGAAAAAAGCGGGAAACGTTCGACCCTTATCTGATGTATGTAACGAAATGTTTCGTGTAATTATATATCAAATGGGTTTCTCCTTTTGAAACAGGAAATGACTTTTCCATTATAAATTGCATGCATATTGGACGACTGTATTCGCGATTAGGCTTACGGTAATGTTTAATATACATATAAATGCAGTGATGGATTATTGCGGCAAAAGCCCAGTTCCAAGAGGTGTTGAAAATTTATTAACTCAGCTATTATCATGTGGTTTCACGTGATATAAATTGAGCAATGAAATTGATTTATTACCCGTTCACTAAAATTCAAGGTGAGATTCTCAGATGAAGGAGATATCTCATTATCCAATGGACTCCTAATTCTCTATTGTGGAAGACCAAGAGCCTCAAGCTCCACAAAGCGCAGCAGGTATTAAATAATCTTGAATCTCAGGTGGTGGCTGCTTATCATAGTATCAATTTTGAGCTATATTGAATGTCTCAGCATCAACGCGGAAGTGGGCATCAAAGTTCACAGCATGAAGAATAGGAGTATAGACAATACCGCTCCTCTTCTCTTCTTCTAGCATCCAGGCAACAACTCTTAATTTTTCGTAAGATGCAAATTACTAGGGGAAGTATTGTAGTGTGTTGAGCTGAAAAAGAGCTGGCGGTACACGTGTAGATTCTTCTACTTCTCTGGAAATGCAACACAATCTCATTCGTGGGACATTTGGACATGGCCTTGGAATGTTAATAACTCCACGCAAGATTCCTCACAGTCTGTAGGTTTTAATTTCATTTTCGGCACAACATATTACTCTTTCTTTTAACTAGACGACCAAATCGATATAGCTGTGGTTTTTACATTATCTCAAGGTTCGGGGTGAGCGTTACAGCACATGGCTGTCACTCATAAAACTGACGTAGTTCTAGCCGACCACAGGCACTCTGTCCTTAAGAGGCTGATACGTCTGTAATAGATCTGTGCTAGCTTTAAGGGGACGGATAAGATGACGTGTTAGATTCCTTGAGTTCCTGGATTCTGTCATCAAGTAGAATCCAACTTGATGACCGATAGTCTTCTAGGCTCATTTTGGAAATAAGGATACTACGGGATGGGTGGATCCCACTGGATTATTCGTATCCCTGGTCACCCTTATTAGTGTTGGACTCATGAGAGCAGTAGGGTAGAAGGGTATTCTTCCGTTCAGGATCGTAGTTCTTGAGTTTGGGTAGTTCAGAAAATGCGCTCGGGGGTATAGGAGTGTCGACCGTGCTTTAGCCGGACTTTGAAGAGGATCAACTGGAGGGTCCACGGCGGGTGCGACTGGAGAGGCGATTGGACGGTGGAAATAAAAGCCCCTTTGGCATGTGAGTTGCATCCCAAAAACTTGCGCACTGATAGTGCATAACTTCCCCCCCCCCCGTCCCTGTACCTTGTCGTGGTGGGGGAGCTTGTCATAACGAGTGTCCTAGTTTCATTTATGAAATGGAGGATATGGTTATGATGCCTAAAGCAGGTGAATCTCGATACAAACTTCCTTACTCTGTTTCTTTCTTGCATACCATTCCATCATGTTGTCCTACATCCGTTTCTATCCTTCAACAAGACTTGGAATCGTACGGGGTAGTTGTGGTTCTGATTGACGACCGGAGTTACGCGACCCTGCGATCGATTAGAGTTTTGTAATCCATACATGGGTGAAGACGAAACCCTGCTGAATCTCAGCTTGAGCTTTCCAATCTTCGTTACTTATCCGCTGAGGGATCCAAGATAGTCCGGAAGAAAAAGAGCAAGCTAAGACGTTTCGACCAGGGTGGGATCTTGGAAAACTCGCCCTCTGCCCATACCTCTAAATTCAGCTACATCTTTTGATCCTCAAATTTTCGCTGCGGGGTCATAAATAGACTTCTGGAGGAAAAGGGCAGGCTAAGACGTTTCAACCAGGGTTGGATCTGGAAGACTCGCCCTCTGCCCACACTCCCAACTTCAACCCCATTCGTGGATCCTTGAGCTACTTATCCGCTGTGGGGTCGGAAATGGTCTGCTGGAGGAAAAGGGCAGGCTAAGACGTTTTGACCAGGGTTGGATCTTGGAAGACTCACCCTCTGCCCACGCCCTCAACTGCAGCTCCATTTTTAGATCCTTAAGCTACTCCTCTACGATGCTTCGGAGCCTCGTTCTTAGCACTCAAACAGTAACAGCGGTCCTTGAGGGAGGATTCACGCTAAGAAGCTATTATTTGTGTTGTTTTGATGCTTCGATCTTTCACAACCAAAGAGACACTCTGCTCAAGTGACTGAGTGTTGGGATCGACACGGCGATCCTATTTGGAGAGGAAGCTGACTTGTGGTGGTCCCACCCTAGTTGTAATGGCGCAAGTCCTCTATAATTTTCCTTCAAAATTCCTATTTTTTCTCTTTCGGCTCATCGAGGGTCTGCTGGAGTGTCAAAACTTGAACAGAAACCCGGGACAGCAATGATGACAATGGTACTTTAACGTTGGTGAAGAACTCTACTCATATGCCGACATGTACAACTCTGAGTATGACAGTGCATAACCTGCCCCCCATGGGTTATAGCTTGTCGCTCTGGGATCGCTTGTCTTGACTAGGACCCTAGTTTCATCCCGGTGAAATGGAGGATTATGTCTTGATGCTTAAAGTAATGCCATTTGCGCCAGTCACTGGATCCGTGTGGTGGAAGATCGTAAGAATGGGGTCCTAGTTTCACCGTAAAGGTGTTATGGAGGCTTAGCCCCGTTGATCAACTCATTTACAAGGAAGTCCGTCGCAGCACAAGTCCTCTCCCTTAAAACTAACGTACTCTACTCTGTTGCAGTAAATCTCCGGATTTTTCTGTCCAATAGCCGAGTGCGTTATGTAGCGTTACCTCAGGAGGGTGGAAGCCCTCGGGAAGGTTGATGCCCTCGGGAGGGTGGAGGCCCTCGGGCAGTATTCGTATGACCTGGCCAGCCAATTGGTATTGGACTCAAGGGGGTAATGGCTGAAGGTTCGCATGCTGGACTAGGAGGGTATTCCTTCTATCTGTTCTTAGACACTAATGTTCAGGATATCGCGAGAAATGATTCAGAGTTTAGCGGGACTTGATGGTTCGACCAGCCTTGTCCTGACTCTCGAGGATACGGCTAGTCCGTTGGTGCTTGAAGCCAGGATCAATTGAAAGACTTCACAAGGGTTTGTGGGTTTTGTCGTACAGGCCGGATTGGCGATGCTGGTACGAGGATCAACTGAGGCATCCTTCTTGAGTCTATCAAACTGGAAACTGCCGGGTTCAGCTCTTCGGAGTGGTTCTCGCCATACGCGATGATAAGGCGTAACTCTTATCACACTTTCTGTCTTTTGGAGTAAAATGTGGAGGCTGCTAACTAGTCACTTACTGAAAGAGCTACGCTCACATAATGGTAGAATTCACGTGATTGTGCATAACCTATCCAGAACTTAACCGAACTTCGAACTCACATAAGCTGAAAAAGTTCCGAGGGATCTTCGCAGAAAAATTAGAAGTATCAGAATATTATAATAATAATAATGATAGAGTAATAGAGGGTAGGCCATATAAAATTTACATTTTGATGTAATGAATATTTCGAGGCTTGCAACACTCCTGTTATTCGTGTTCTGACAGAATGTTAGCTCAATATTCGACATTGTGTATCACTTTGTTCGTGGAAAGTGGTCCATTATTTGAAGAAATAATATGTTCACGTTCTCGTCTAGTGAGCAGACTTGAAAATATTGCTGTCCTATGCAATGCAACGCCACTTTCTGTCCAATTTTGGATCACGTCTTTCATCACGTCGTCTTTTATTCTTACCCCTTCATTATGCATTTCCAGATAAAGCTGAACTCGTCAATGTCATTCAGTGTATTCGTCAGCAGCCACTCAATTTTGGAGTTTCCTCTATGCTTCTAAAGTGTTCAAGAAAAATGAACTTGTACAATGTAAGGTATTCACATGTATAAAAGAATAAAAGATAATCTCCTTAACAGTGAGTTCATGGCAATTAATTATCCATTAATTCTAACAACATATTATGTGAAGTTATAAACGTAATATTTCCTGAAGAGATAAATATCGATTTCGAAACGTCAGACACCAAAAATATTATTAGGTAATAATAGTGTAGTTGCTCAAAGTTTACCGTTCCAATATATATACTACATAAATACAGTAATGCGTTACTATTCATCCATTCACATCGATATATGTAGCTCTACAGCGTGACGATGAAGCAGAAATAAATTCAAATCAAAGATGGTAATCGGTAGTCTCGAATGAAAAGATTTAAAATTCACCTGTCTACGTTCGATTACACCTGCCCAACTGGTCAGAATGGAATGATCGTTCCGGATGAAAGGATTTGGCAGGTGTGCAGTTGAACCAGAATAATTGTTTATTTTGGCAGAAAGGGCAAATATAATAATACAGTTATTTTTCACGTGGCTGTTGAGTGGACACGAAACCTCGTTTTGGAAATAGTTTATTCAAATTCGGAAAGGTAGGGTTATGTACGAGGGCTATTCAATGTATTCTCAGTATCAGGGTGATTTGCTAATAATATGTGTGATCTAATTATCTCATTTACCAATAACACTATCTGAAGGTATAAATATAACATTTCGCTAATTCACGATCATAAATTTTCTAGGTATCCTCAGTGAAAGACGACCAGAATGAATGACGCCACAACGATAAAGAAAATCCAGCATCGCGCCGTTATACGTTATACGATGTCACTAAACAGGGAATAAGTCGAACAATCATTCATGAAGAGATTGTTGCTGTTTACCAAGACTGTACCCCGTCAATATCCGCCGTTCAGAAGTGGTCAAGTGAATTCAAAAGAAGCAGAGAAAGTTTTGAAAACGACACTGGCTCAGGCGAGCCCGTTAGCGGCACCAAACAAAACAAAATATGAAAATATGGGAAACGCTGGTACTTGAAGATGCCAGAATAAAAATGAAGATGTTAACAGAGATGACAAACCTATCCGTGGGTACCATTATTATTATTAATATTATTATTTATGGTGAGCGGGCGTCTGTGCACCCTACCACTGCGTCCGCACGGACTATTGTGGTTCGCCCCTAATTTATATCTCTCCGACGAGATCCAGTTTTTGGATAAAACAAATAATCTTGTTTAGGGCTAATTTTTTTCAGTTCGCAGTGGACTATAAAAGCCAGACCAAAGACCTCTAATCTAATGCGACTCACCGCTGGGCACTCTGAGACGATGTGTATGGCTGTTTCAGTGTCCTCAAGACACAGCCTGCATTCAGCGTTTTCAACCAGACCAATTTTGTGCAAATGCCCTTTCAGTCTGCAGTGACCTGTCATAATTCCGACAAGTGTTCTTAGTTTGGCCTTATCCAGACCTAGCGTTAGATCCGCCATCTTTTTGTTCGAAGCCATTCCAAGGACCACCTTCGAATGCTTCAGGCCAGAATGGCTCCGCCAGAAAGACTCTAGCCTTGAGTTCATTTTGCCTGTTATCGCACGCTTCGTCACGTCATGTGATATTTCTAGGAATGGTTCCGGTCCTACCAGAGGCAGCGCAGCTCCAGCAAACGCCAGCCGATCTGCCTCCTCGTTACCCAAATAGTTTGAGTGACTCGGTTTCCAAACAAGAGCGATTCTGTTATACATACCGAGCCTGTTTAAAGCCGAGCGGCAACTCCAGGCTTTTTTCGAGGTAGAAAAGCTGAATTCCAGAGCTTTTAGTACTGACCGACTATTAGTAAATAATTTGATTTAGCCGTGGTGGATTTGCCGTTTTATCAGCAGTTTTGCCCCGGTCTCAATGGCAAATAGTTCTGCCTGGAATAAGGTTGCGTTTCGACCGAGACTCAATGAGATGCTGATTCTTAGTTTGCTCCCATAGATTTCCGCTCTCGTTCCGTTCGTTGTTCGCGAGCCGTCTGTGAACAAGCCAAGGTCGGTTCTCGATAGAACCTCAGCTTGCTCGGTCCATTCATCCCGGCTGGGGACGATTACATTGAAATGCCATTCTTGGCCCGTGACTTTTGACATTAGATCCGAGGGCATCGTTAGGGTGCTGTTCGTTTAAAGCTCGTCCAGCAGTCCTGAGCCTCCCATAATTATTGCCTCTGGCCTGTCAATCGCCAATTGATATGGTTTGTATGTGGTCCGTTCCGCCTTCCTCTGCACAAGTAAGTGCAGGGGTGCTAGATTCAGTAGGACTTCCATGGCTGCCGTGGGTATTGTGCGAAACGCACCTGTAATTTCAAGGCAAGCCTGTTGCTGTAGTCGGGTGATCTTATATTGGCCAACCGGATGTTGACCCTTCTTCTACCACGCTATAGCGCCATCTGTGGTCTAATTACCATAATACATATACCTGCGCTTTAAACCGCAAGTTTTACTACAGATCTGCCTGCAAGTCTAGAAACCCATTTCTGGCTATGACACTCTTCATCTAGATGTGCGTTCCAACTGAGAGCTTTGTCCAGGAATATTCCCAGTTATTTTGACTCAAATGAGAATTGTATTTTTCACCATGCATAGTCAATGGTTCTAAACCATACAACTTCCGTTTTTCAGTGAATGGTACTATAACAACCTTTTTTAGATTAAGAGACATATCTTCCCGTATACACCATTTGTCAATAGTGTTCAGTATCTCTTGAAGGACGGCCGATATCGTCACCCTGATTGCCAGGTCATCAGCAAATGCTTGAACGTCGACTCCACACAGCGAAATGTTCGCCAGCAGGTCATCAACAAGAAGGGTCCACAGTAAGGGTGAGAGAATACCTCCCTGCGGACAGCCCTTCGCAGCCTCAAACTCGAAGACCTCATACTGGTATGAGGACATTATTATTCTGCAGCATTGCATCGCCTGTATCCATCTACAAATTAGCGGGTCGATTCCTCTCGCAGAGATAGCTTCAGCGAGAGAAGGCGGCAGCGTATTGTTAAAAGCAACTTCAATGTCTAGAAAAGCTGTTAGTGCTATCTCTCGATTATCGAGATATTGGTTTAATTTTCCAATCAAATGGTGTAATGCAAGTTCTGCAAATTTTCCGACCTGGTAGGCGTATTGATGAGGGCTAGGTGGATTGTCAATTAGCACCTTCCCCCTGATATGGAAATCAATCACCTTTTCCAGACTCTTCAGCAAGAACTTGTCAAACTTTTTGATCTAAACTATGAGGGTTCCGGTACTGTTCGTCCCACCGTTAGTCTATAGACCACTTATTTAGTGTCCAGCTTGTTCTAAATAATTTTAGTAGATGCAGAATCAACACATTCATGCTCTTTTGAAGTAAGGCTGGAAAGATTCCGCCTACCTCCGGTGATTTGAAAGGTTTGAAGGACCTTATTGCGTCTCTGACCTCTTTTGCCGTGACCATGCTTTTGGATATTCACCAGTTGTCCCTCCCAGGCCAGATTGATTGGTCAGGGTTGGATCTGGCGTTTGTCTCTTCCAAGATTTAACATCCAGGGAAGTGATTGTTTGCAAGGAGCCCCAATGTTTTTTTCCTGGTACCAGTGAAACCACCCTCCGGTCGTTTGAGCGTACCGGTTTTTCTCACTGGTGAGTACCATACATGCTATCCTTTACTACTATCTCAACCGCTCAAAGATCAGTGAAAGATGGGTACCGAAAATGCTTACGCACCTCAGAAGTAAGTGCCAGTCGAGTACTGTAAGGGATTTTTAGAGCCCTGTGGCTTCGCAGAAATTACTCATCCTCAGTACAATCCAGATTTGGCCCCAAATGACTACTTCCTTTTCCCAAATGTGAAAGAATATCTTCGTGGAAAGCGATTTTCCGACAATGAAGAACTGAAGGTAGCAATTAATACCTATTTTGAGGAGAAGCCGGAAGAATATTTTCTACAAGGTTTAAAGAAGTTCATTTCTCGATCTATGAAATGTATTGAAGTTCTAGAGGACTACTACATTGAAAAATAGAATATTTCCAAAATTTTCTAAACCTTCTTTCATGCCTATACCGAGAACACCTTGAACTCCCCTCGTATGTTTATTACGGTTCAAATTAGCTATGGTTTCGTGTATCAACTTATTTCACAATTACTTGATAATAACAGTTCAGTATAGTAACGATGTGAAATCGAAAAGAGCCTTCGTTGGTCCTTATACATGCAAATTATCCAAAAACTATATTTTTGTGATTTCCGAAGGTGCTATTTGAATTTTCTTGCTAGTAATTTGCATTTTAATGGGACATCAATGCACTGATGAAAACTGTTGTTTGTAAAAAAAAGTTGATTTCAATTTTCAACAGCGATGTCCTTTCAAACATTATAGGCTGTATTAAGTTTTGTGCTGCTTTGAAAACTGTTTGTGGCCTTGATGCATTTCATCTGAAAATTCTGGAATTTTTCGTGGCTTGTTAATTTTTCTGCAGAACTTCATAAAATATTAGCTGAGCATGTGAAGTAAAATTAGTCTTCGAATGCACTTCTTAAGAAATTCAGAATGATTCAGTTATTTGCATGCTTGAGATTTGTTAAGGGAGAATATTTTTTTTTGAGATGAAAACAGTTCCGTTTTTATCAACTATGGCTGATAAAACGACAGATGTTTCAGGAAAATCCCAGTTGGATGTAGTATTGCGGCATGTACAAAATTCAGAGCCAGTAGAATGTTCATAGTGTTATTTTCTTCCCGAAAAACTTGATGTCAGTACAAAAAATGAAAATATCCAAAAATTCTAGGACCTGCTGTGGAAAATGGTCCTGAGAAACTTATAGCTCAAAATTACGATGCAGCAACTCTCATGAGTATACAGCACTCGGGTGTTGAATTAAAAAAATACCATTTCGCCCATTTCGTACATTGCTACGCACAAAAATTTTAATCGTCAATAGCCGCATCAATCAATCTCCAAGTGAAAGTATTTTTTGGAAATTGGCATAACATCTCAGCCTTTTTCAGTAATTCCGTCGAATAAGCCTCGTATTGTAACAATTTACTCAGCGATAAAATATTAGTTGTTACGTTGATTAAAACCAGGTATTCTAGACGAGCATAACAAACGATTTCGTAAATTATAACCAAACATCGTAAATTCCTCAGTAATACAAACCTTCAACACATCGCCAATGTTTGAGTTATATTGATATAATTCTCCCCAAGCTGTGAAATATACCTTACTGTATAAACAGAAATCGTTCATGGTGGGATATGGGAATATATCTATCATGAAATTCATAATTCACTCTGCTCACTGACCTAAGCTTAAATACAAGGGCGTCAATTTACACAGTGATTCAGACAGAGCTTTATTTATGAATAAACCTCAGCTCTGTTTCGATTCGCATAAAAACTTTTAAAACTTTTAATGGCTCATGGCAATCAGTGCACCAAAGATTGAAGTTTTTAATACAAAGTACAATAATTTTCAGGCTTCCAGATTTTTTACTGTATCCTCATCAAAGTTCATTTAATCACACTGATGAACTTTTCCTTTCCAAAACGTTTAAATCAAAAGTCAATTTGTAAACTTCAGTTATACCAGAATAAAAAGTTTTCATTGACATCAGAATCAATAATATTTTAATCTTAATTTCTCGGTCTGTAGTATCGGGTGTTTTTTTTAGAGTGATCGAACTTTTGATAGGGATAACTGTGATTTGATAGAGGGTAGAAGCCATGTTGTTTTGACATTTCTGTTCAGTAAGCATTGACAAACTATCGTGGAAAGACTCACGCCGCAACAACGTTTACAAATTGTTGAAATTTATTTTCAAAATCAGAAGAAAATATCGCTGCTGTGAGTCATAGTGTTAATGATGATGCAGATTTGTGTATTTGTCGACGTTCACAACAAGAAGGAATCTGTGCATCCATCACATGAAAAATTTTGCGTAAAGATCTTGGTCTACACCCATACAAGATCCAATTGGTTTAAGAATTGAAGCCACTTGACCATAATAAGCGTCGTTTGGTTGCTGATTGGGCCCTAGAACAGCTTGAAGTTGACCCACTTTTTTATCGTAAAATTGTGTTTAGTGATGAAGCTCATTTCTAGTTGAACGGCTATGTAAACAAGCAAAATTGCCGTATATGGAGTGAAAACAATCCTCAAGAAGTTCTGCAGGTTCCATTGCATCCTAAAAAATGCACTGTATGGTGTGCTTTACACGCTGGAGGCACGATGTTGGAGCTAATGTTACAATGTATGGTGCTCGTTTCTGATCGATGATCAATGATTATTTGTCTCAAAATTTGAATGGTATCGACCCAGAAGTGTTTTGGTTCCAACAAGGTGGTGCTACACCTAATGCTGCTACTGTTACAATTGATTAATTGAAAGAAAGATTTGGCGATATAATTATTTCGAGAAATGGTCCAATTAATTATCCTCCAAGATCATGCGACATAACACCACTGGATTATCTTCTTTGGGGTTATGTCGAGTCATTGGTTTATGCTGATAAACTAGAAACAATAGACGCTTTGGAAGCCAACATAACTCGTATTATTGATGAAATAAGGCTTGAATTACTCGAAAACGTGATCCAAGATTAGTCTGGTCGAATGCGGTTCCTCAGAGCTAGTCGTGGTGGACATATGCCGGAAATTATTTTTAAAACATAAATGTCATAAAATTTTTTCAAATAGAAAAAAAAACTCGGCTTCAATCTCAATTTCTATCACTCTAAAAAAAACACAGGATATATGCACCTCATTGCAAGTAATTTGTACTTCTTGTATTAACTGAGTTTATGGAGGATGGTGCAAAATTTACTGCCTATTTTGTCCAACATATTATCGATGTGATTCAAATCCTGTGAGCTGGTTGGCTACACTGATGCCTAACGAAATTTTAAAGCTCCAAGAACATCATGCGGATATGCATTGTCTTGCTGCATAAGGAACGACCATCTAGATTAAGTAGTAAGATGATTTTTAAAATATCATCATCATAACGCGCAACCGTCATGTGCTTCGTGTTGATCAATTGCCACAAGAAATAAACCTCGAACCATTACTTCAACAGTTCTAAGTACGTGCCTCTCAACAGCAAATTTTATATATCTTCACTTTTCAGGTGGACGTCGTGCATATCTATACAGATTTCGTCGCTGAAGATGATATATTGCCAATGCAGATAACTTTATCATCTCTGTCCTTATATTCCGGCCGTTTTTCTCGTAATAATAATAATACATTTATTTCCAACAGGTTTACACCCAATTTCAGAGAAAATATCCAAATAAAAAATAGAAAATACAAAAAAAAAATATATATATGCATAAAAGACTCCTATGCTAACATAATGAAGAAAATCATAAGCAACCCATCAAATTCGTGCCGTAAGTAAAAAGCACATAACTATGTTTGAACATACCCATATAAACATATGCGCATATAAATCAAAATTGAATCCACGGCTCAAACACGTCTACACAATAGAAATAAATAAAGAAAAAAACTTAGAATACCCCAGTGTGCCGTTCTAAATGGCATGTTAAAATTAAAGGTAACTTATCAAAATGAAAATCACATTGACTACAATATCGACCATATATAGTACACATAAAAGTTATAGAATAACGTAACATAACATTTAATCCCCTGTAATCAACATAAAAGGTATAACTCCGCCTCAGACCAGTACGTGAAAATTTACTTTGCTAAGAAGAAATGGCGAGTCAATAGTACCATGCAAAATTCTGTAAGGAAAGTCAAGGCGAAACGTTCACGTCTTAACTTCAACACCTCAACTCCGAAATTAATGGTCAGTGGTTGAATCCTCTCACAGAATACCTTCCATAACATCTAAAATAGATATATTTCAAACACCGTCTTTGAACAGCCTCCAAGTCGACGACAGAATTATTATATAGTGGAGTCCAAATCACAGAGGCATATCTCAACTTACAGCGTATGAAAGAATAGTACAGAGTTTTCATCGTGCAAGGGTTCACAAAGCCGCTCGAGTTTCTGACAAAATAACCCAGTGTTTTAGAGGCTGACGCCGTGATATGACTTATATATTCCGAAAAGAAAAGCTTATGGTCAAAAAAACTCCTAGATCCCTGAACCCAACACATCTGTCCAGGATCTGACCATCCAACGTATATTCATAATGAATAGCATACGGTTTACGAGAGAATGATGACACTTTACATTTACCAATATTGAGTTTAAGTCCATTGTTAGAACACCATAAACTGACTGTGTCTGAGGAAGATTGTAACCTGAGACAATTACAACGATCACCAATCTCAGCATATATCTTCAAATCATCAGTAAAGAGCATCCAGTCAGCAAAGATGCATACAGTCAAGTTAAAGAGACAGATCTTTGATATAAATGAGAAACAATAATGGGCCGAAATTCCTCCCCTGCGGTACACTGGATGTGGCAGTATAGGGTGCAGATTCACATCCCCCATACTCAACATATTGAAGACGATCCGAAAAATATGACTTCATCAACAACAACAATTGGTGCGAAAATCCAATAGACCTAAGTTTCAACAACAATAATCTTTGATCAATCTGGTCGAAGGCCTTTTGGATATCTGTGTAAATAACATCCATTTGACCACAGTCATTCAATGATTCAGACAGCGACTGGGTAATACATGCCAAATTAGTAACAGTTGAGCGATTCTTCATGAATCCATGTTGAAGAGGTGAAATAAGTGGACGAACTGAACGATATATAGTGTCAGATAGAATAATTTCAAAGATTTGAGCAAATTTGCAGAAAACAGCTATGGGTCTATAGTTGGTTATAAGGGCAGTATTGCCAGATTTTAAAACCGGACAAATTTTAGAAAATTTTCAAATTTTCGAAATGGGCATATTCCTCTGAATAATATTAAAAATTATGGACAATGGTTCGGCAAAAGAGTAAATGCAGTCTTTGACCAAGGTATATGGTCGACGCCAGATGTAAATTTATCTTTGAGCTTCTTAGAAGCCCTGATTATGTCAATTTCAGAAATAGCCAGAAGAGAAATGGAAGTGTGATCGGCGTAAAGTCTATCGTAATGCTTGGGAGAAAAATCTACGTCAGAGGCAATAAAGACACTAGAGAAGAAACTGGAGAATCCGTCAACAATACTCTGAGAATCGTTAAGCTCAACATTCTGGTAGCACACATTTCCAGGAATACGGGATTTAGACTTCTTTGTCTGCACAAAAGACCAGAAGCTACTTGGGTCTTCGCCAACTCTAGCCTCTTTACACCTAATATAGTTCGAATAAGATGCATTTACATTCCGTTTGATTTTGCCACGCAGTGTTTTGAATTGATTGTAATCACAGTTCTTAACAACCACATTTATACTTCTTATATAAGCCATGATAATGATTCTTAAGTCGTATGTCATATTTTATCTCATGCGTAAACCAAGGAGGATTACAATGATCACCAGAAGTATAAAGTGGCACACAAGAGTCAAAGATATTATTGAGGTTTGCATACATAACTTCACACGCCAAGTCACTATCACTCATCTGTCGAATAACTGACCAATCTATAGAATTAAACAATTGATACATGAGAGGAAAAGTGGCCTTCTTAAAATTATAGATTTTTTTTCATGGTTATACACAAAATTAGTACTAGGATTTTCAGATGTCAAATTGAATGAATAAGTTAGAGCAGGGTGATGAGCATCCTCTTTAACCAGGGGATGAGCATCACGAGCAACATTCAAGAAAAGTTATCAAATATCAAATCCAAAAGTCTATTATTCACATTAGGAACACTTTTGTGTTGCTGAATATCCAAAAAACTACACATATTTCCCAAAACCTCACACCTTCCATCACCCACCTCCAAGCCGTAGGCTGCAACATTAAAATCACCACAATTTAAAATATTTTCGTGAGCGAAGGAACTAGCGAAAGTTTCAAGGGAATCAACAAAACGTTCAAATCCACCAAAAGTGACAGCTGGAGGTATATAAATATTAAAAACCACCACTTAAGACTTAAACAATTAATCTTACATACTACAATACGATTCAAACTATGTAATTACAGGCTGTACCGACCACCTCTAATAGAATTACGAGGTTTGAGCAGCTCATCGTACACATTGCCTGCTTGGTTCCACTAGATGCACAGCATAACTCTTGAACCAGGAATGTTTTTTCTTGGGGTTGACGCAAGAGATCCACTGTTCGTCGTCAGTGACTACCTAATTTAAAAACCCTTTTTTTTCACCTTTGAACCAGTTGCTCACAATGAATTAATCGCACTTCCAGATTTTCTAGTTATCAAAAAAATAAGATATTTTCAACAGCGTGTCGATAAACGTTTCGTATGAAACTCAAAATAATTCAAACTAAATATTATCGGCAGAAGTCCAGTCTGTCTAAAACCTCGGCAATAGCTGTTATTATTCAAAAACAGAGATCAGTTGAAATACCGAGTAGAATATCGATCTCATTAACATAATAGATCAAGTATGAAATACATTCTGTCAAGAAAGTACCGGGAATTATCGATTTAAATCTGGCGGGGCAATGAGGCAGGTAAAAATGTTTTTTCCTAGGTTGGTACCACTGTCCTTAATTATTATGCCAAGCCTGAGCGGGATCTGTCAACTAGTGTGTTTGCAACAGCTGATTAAGTCAGTCGATGTCAGAGTGCGTGCCGATTTTAACTATGGGTGATTACGTTGAGCAAAGAATTTGTTTAAAGTTTTGTGTTGCAAATAAATTTTCGTGTGCCGATGCATTGAAAATGTTGCAAAAGGCCTTTGGTGATAATGCTCTATCGAAAACTCGTGCATATCAGTGGTACAGAGCCTTCAAGGACGGTCGTGAAGTGGACGCCCATCGACGGCTTCGATCGAAGATAACGTCGATAAAATTAAGGAAAGGGTGCTGGAAAACCGTCGTACCAGCTTGAGAGAGATAGCACATGATCTTAAGATATCCCACGAGTCCGCACGTACGATTTTGATTGATATTTTGGGCATGAGAAAGGTGGCCGCACGACTCGTACCGAAAGACCTGAATTTTCATCAAAAACGTCATCGCGAACAGGTTGCTTCAGACATGCTGGATCGCTGTAATTCCGATTCTACATTTATGGAACACATTATAACTGGTGATGAGACCTGGGTCTACGAGTACGATATGCAAACAAGCCAGCAATCATCGGAATGGGTGGCAAAAAATGAGCCGAAACCGAAAAACCACGCCATAGCCGCTCGAAAATGAAGGTGATGCTCATTGTTTTCTTCGATATCCGTGGCGTGGTGCACTACGAATTCGTTCCAGAGGGTCAGACGGTAAACAAGGAGTATTACCTAGGCGTTATGAAACGTTTGCGTGAGCTTATCCGTAAGAAGCTGCCAAATTTGTGGGCGAACAACTGGCATGGATTTTGCATGACCATAACGCGCCTTCTCACCGAGCTACGATTGTGACTGACTTTCTCGCCAAAAACTCAACAAACGTACTTCAGCAACCACCGTATTCGCCGGCTTTGGCTCCCTGCGACTTTTTCCTCTTCCTTAAACTAAAACTGCCCCTTCGTGGCTCCCGTTTTGAGTCGATTGAAGCCATAAAACAAAATTCGGCGCGAGAGCTAAAGTCCATCCCGGAAAGCGCCTATAAAAAATGTTTCGATAATTGGAAGTGCCGTTGGCATAGATGTATTGGAGCAAATGGAGCCTATTTTGAAGGCGAACCAATAAATTTTGACGATTAAATGTAAAAATGTTGTTTCAATTGAAAATTACCGGTAGTTTCTTGACAGAGTAGTATGAACAAAACGATTATCACTCACAACGACATCATTTATATGAAATATTTCAAAGTAAGGAGTGAGTGTTGTTGTGTATGTGAAAAGAAAAAGTTGAACAGAGAACCCGAAAGATTTATTCTGGATCAATCACCAAACTCGTACATTTATATGCAAAACTTAAAAATATTAGAATTCATTCCTGAAAGCTAAGAGGTTCGCAGCTAAATCGTCGAAAATACAGTGTATTGAGTGCCTAAATTACTTCATCATCCCTGACCTCTATCTCCAACAGCGGCGAGCTTACCTTGCAAATTTTTAGGCCTCTAGAATATGAGAAAGTTTTAATTTTACTGAAATTGGTTACGTGAGTTATTGCCCCATACTACCGTTGAAAACCGTTTAATGGAAACTTGAAATATAGTTTCCGTTAAAACCGCAAATTGGATCCATTCAGAGCGAACGACTGAAAAATTTCCGGTTTCTCGAAGGAATAATTTAATCGGTCCATTTGAAAACCGTTCGATCATCGAATTCTGTTTTAAGTATTTTCGTCTTGCTGAAATGAAGAATTGTGAATTTTGATCGGCCGCAAGGAAATGGAATTTGATACTGAAATAGAATTTCAAATTAGAGAAAGAATTACGAAACGAAGGATCATGATTTTTCGTGTTGGCAACACAATACGTATTATAATATAGGATGCGCAATTTGAAATGAATCAGATTAATCTTCAGGAACTGGATCAACATTTTAGGAAAACGATCAGATCCATCAATTTTTTATCAGAGAGGGCCACTCTTTTCTATGGAAACACCCTGTTTCTTGCACGCTTTTCTTTTTCTAAATGTGATAAAAATGAGTTTTTTCATTATAATGACTTTTTTCTGATTGTAATGAATTTTATATTATCTGTCATTGCCTTTATTCCAAATTACGGATAGAAGCAATCTGTCCTTATATTTTCGAGGTTATATTGTTACGTTTTAGGATATAATTTATTTTGAGTTTAATCACACTACTTAGACCAATAGTAATACGTTAAATAAATCATAAGTTTCACAACTTAAGCCAAGTCATTAATTCACTCGATAGCCAAGTAATTGTACATACTTATTCTGTAATGAAATCAAAAACTTCTGGCAACGGTCTAAGATGCTTTTAAGAATAGCAAGGGTACCCTTGAAAAGAATGTCACCCTGTACAGTATCAAAACAAATCTGATCATTATTCTATATAAACCCCGATACCCATGTGATCTGCCAAGTCTGATCTGAATATCTCAGAATCTTCAAGAGTTATTAAAAAGATTTCAATGAAATGGTTAGTTACACACCTGTAGCTGGGTTAAAAAACGTTTGAGAGCCTATATTAACAGGACATTTTCGTCTTGAGACACAAAAATTAATTCGGAAGTCTACTCTCATCAGGTGGACAAACTGATTGACGCACTTCAACAGAAAAGGCCAGAATTAATCAACAAAAAATTTGTAGTATTCCTCAAAAAAGAGACCTCATACATGTTTGGTCACACGCCAAAAGCTTTTACAGCTTGAATTGGATCTACTGCCACACCCACCATATTCTCCTCATCTGGCGCCTTCGGTTTATCATTTGCGCCGGTCATTGCAGAATTTTTTGGACGGTAAAACCTTTACTTCAAATGAAGAGGTGAAAACTTACCTGGATCAGGTTTTTGCCAGCAAAGACCAAAAGTTCTATGAGCGTGGAATAATGCTACTACTAGAAAGATGGATAAAAATATACGAATATTGTGTTTCATATTCCCAGAAAAAGCGAAATTACTTTCTGAACAAGCCAGTAAATAAAAACAATCAATGAAAAATAAAACCATATACCTTCATTCACCATATATCCTGTTGAGAAGCGAACTGAAATAAACATGTTCAGTTACCTAAACAGCATTCATAAAACTAGGCAAACATTTGTACGAGACAACCTATTTTATTATTATTTTATATTTTTTTAAATTCTCTATCGGTTAACTGCCTCACACAGGTGTTGATAATTATATATGTCTATTAAAAGGAAACAATGTTTCTGAAACATTTCATTTTATTTAAGGTTTTTAAGATTTCAAGAAATTTTTTAGATTTAATTTGTAGAGGTTCCTGTGATCCAGTAAATGTCTGAAAAATCCTCCTAAATAATTTCGAATTTATATTTGAACATTCTATCGACTGCTAAAGTTATTCTACAGAAAAGTGGACCAGCCTCTAGAGATTTTGGAGCCATTCAATTGGTTCCCATCCAATTTGAGGGAAAATATTGATCTTAAATATCATAATTTCAATTTTGCCTATAGCATCCGTAGGCCATAATAATATGAATCGTTCTGAAACATCTCAGAAACTACGAAATAGTGTATAAGAAAAATTGGTTCCTAAACAAGCTTGATGAGTCTAAAATTAAAGTGAAAAATTTCAAGCACGTATTTTATGGTATCAGTAAATTACGAGTAATATTATTTTTTGCAGTCTTATTCACAGATAATTTAAACATTTCCAATCAATTTTCCACATATCAAGTGTTACAAAATGTTCGGGAAAAAGTTGATTAAAGATTTAATTTAATTACTAATACGAACTGTATTCTTTGCAATTCAGATATCTGATGAATATAATTCATAACTGATAAAAATTCGTTTGGAAACTATTACGTTTGATTTATTTCGACGATAACTTTCAATAACTTTTATTGATCTGTATCTATTTCTGTAGTTTGATTGTTACACCTTTAGGTTTCGAAGTCAGTATTTAAATTTCTATATCCAACAGTGGATTATGTTACCTTCTGAGTGCATAATGGATTGAAATTACTGATTTTAGTTTGCCATGTTTTCGACTTCTGCTGAAGAAACATAATTTATATTTTCAAGTACATATCTAGACATGTAGAGGAAAATGAAATTCTTTGTCTTAACACGAATCCTTAGACTGTTGGTATATTGGAAGATATTAGTAGTTTAAATTTATGCAACCAAGTTTGAAAGAAAACTACCATAAAGATTGAAGTTTCGATACATTGTATCGGGAATTCTTCGTTAGTAATAGACGGAACGTTAATCAACTAGCATTCTAGAAGATCTCAGAGATATATCGGGTATTAGAACTTCAAATTGAAAGAAAACACATTTAAATTAAGATTGAAGCCCATTTTTTCTTTATTTGAAAGATAATTTCATGACATTTATATTTTAAAAATAATTTCTGGCCTATGTCTACCACGACTAGCTCTGAGGAACCGCATTCGACCACACCAATTTTAGATCACTATTTCGAGTAATTCAGGTCTTATTTCATCAATAACACGAGTAATGTTAGCTTCCAAAGCTTCTATTGTTTCTGGTTTATCAGCATAAATCAATGACTTGACATAAACCAAGGAAATTGAACAATCCACTGGAGTTATGTCGCATGATCTTCGAGGCCAATTAATTGGACTATTTCTCGAAATAATGTTATCGCCAAATCTTTCTTTCAATAAATCACTTTTTATGGTAGCAGCATGAGGTGTATCATCATCTTGTTGGCACCAAAACACTTCTGAGTCAATACCATTCAAATTTTGAAACAAATAATCATTGATCATCGATCTGTAACGAGCACCATTCACTGTAACATTAGCTCATGCATCGTTTTTAAAGAAATATTGCCGAAATGATCTGAAATCTGCCTAACACATTCCATTTCAAAAACAACTGAAATCTTCCATCCGAGAAACCGAAAAAATATGCCTCACGCAATGGTAGGTTCTTACCTTGAGTGAACTTCCTGCAACACATTTAACAACTTTTCTTTTTTAATTCATAAAGGTATATGTGCGCATGTGTAAACGATTGCTTACTAGGTAATGTTTATGTTCTTTTATATTAAAAGTAACTAATCACTTTTATTATTTATTTATTGTTTTTGTTCTGTTTATGTCAATTTTTTATAAACCGCCCTTTTTTTCCTACTAATTAATCCATCAACTTTTATTTCATTCTTATTATTATTTGGTAGTTATCTGTAATATCAATGTTGTCTCAAAACAAGTATTGAGTTACTTATGGAGTATCTTGTTATTCATACATTCATTTATCATCATCATACATTCACATTTATATTTTATATTTATGTTTATATAAATAAAATTTATTTATTATTATTATTTATAGACATAAACGTATCTTTCAGAACCAATAATTCATTATGAATAATTTCAAAAAACTCTTAACCTAAAATGAACAAATCATATATCTCACGTGCTTACTTATATTGCACAGAGCGGAAGGTTCTTTGACTCTAGAATAAAGGAAAACCGACCCTTCTTCCTCAATAATAAGTTTGTTTGCATGTTTGCGAAACATCGAAAAAAAAGAGACATAATTCTGATAAGCGTTTGATTTTGCATAAAGAAAAATAAGGGTCTGGAGTTGAACCTGTTGGAAAGTTTTGAAGTATACCGATGCAGAAATCCGAGGAATTAAATGAATGACCATACTAACTTAACTCTATTGGATCTATTCTTCCGAAGATACGCTGGTCTTATCAAGACTAATGAAAAACTTGATTGTCTCCTTATCTCAAAAGACAAACCACAATTTTTGTCAACGATTTGCCTGATTTCCTAACTGCTCGTAGCATTGTAATGTTTGCTGATCACACATCATTAGGGGTGAGAGGGAGTAGTCTTCAGGAGATGACGCAGATTTGTGAGAGACTTACCCAATCTTTTACTGATTGGTGTAGGATAAACTCATTAATTGTAAAAGAAGTTTAAATGGTCTGTTTATTGAAAAATGTTATCACAGCACAGATGAATTTCTCTCTAGTTTATTGGGTTAGGTTATCATGGCAAATTAATTTTATGAGCCATCTGTTGTTATTTTGGTCTAATTTCTTGTTGTTTTTCTTTTTTTTTATTCTATTCTGTATTGTATTACTTACATTCTGTCAAGAAAGTACCGGGAATTATCGATTTAAATCTGGCGGGGCGATGAGGCAGGTAAAAAATTTTTTTCCTAGGTTGGTACCACTGTCCTTAATTACTATGCCAAGCTTGAGCGGGATCTGTCAACTAGTGTGTTTGCAATAGCTGATTAAGTCAGTCGATGTCAGAGTGCGTGCCGATTTTTACTATGGGTGATTACGTTGAGCAAAGAATTTGTTTAAAGTTTTGTGTTGCAAATGAATTTTCGTGTGCCGATGCATTGAAAATGTTGCAAAAGGCCTTTGGTGATAATGCTCTATCGAAAACTCGTGCATATCAGTGGTACAGAGCCTTCAAGGACGGTCGTGAAGTGGTCGCCCATCGACGGCTTCGATCGAAGATAACGTCGATAAAATTAAGGAAAGGGTGCTGGAAAACCGTCGTACCAGCTTGAGAGAGATAGCACATGATCTTAAGATATCCCACGAGTCCGCACGTACGATTTTGATTGATATTTTGGGCATGAGAAAGGTGGCCGCACGACTCGTACCGAAAGACCTGAATTTTCTTCAAAAACGTCATCGCGAACAGGTTGCTTCAGACATGTTGGATCGCTGTAATTCCGATTCTACATTCATGGAACGCATTATAACTGGTGATGAGACCTGGGTCTACGAGTACGATATGCAAACGAGCCAGCAATCATCGGAATGGGTGGCAAAGAATGAGCCGAAACCGAAAAAACCACACCAAAGCCGTTCGAAAATGAAGGTGATGCTCATTGTTTTCTTCGATATCCGTGGCGTAGTGCACTACGAATTCGTTCCAGAGGGTCAGACGGTAAACAAGGAGTATTACCTAGGCGTTATGAAACGTTTGCGTGAGCGTATCCGTAAGAAGGGGCCAAATTTGTGGGCGAACAACTCATGGATTTTGCATGACGATAACGCGCCTTCTCACCGAGCTACGATTGTGACTGACTTTCTCGCCAAAAACTCAACAAACGTGCTTCAGCAACCACCGCATTCGCCGGATTTGGCTCCCTGCGACTTTTTCCTCTTCCCAAAACTAAAATTGCCCCTTCGTGGCTCCCGTTTTGAGTCGATTGAAGCCATAAAACAAAATTCGGCGCGAGAGCTAAAGTCCATCCCGGAAAGCGCCTATAAAAAATGTTTCGATAATTGGAAGTGCCGTTGGCATAGATGTATTGGAGCAAATGGAGCCTATTTTGAAGGCGACCCAATAAATTTTGACGATTAAATGTAAAAATGTGGTTTTAATTGAAAATTCCCGGTACTTTCTTGACAGAGTAGTACTTTGAATTTATATTGCATTAAACATTATTTGACGTATCATATACATCACTGCTATGTCCTAAAGGAAGAATAAAGATTAATTTATTTATATTGGAATACAGCATGTTACCAAATCTTAGACTAATTTTTTGAAAGCATTAGAAGAAGTTATTATGTAAACGAACGTGTCATGTGAGCAACTCAAAACAATAAGTAGAAATCAACATATGTGTGTGTATTATTCAACTAAAGTCATCAAAGATAACAAACGATGAATACGGAGATACGCCCATAACTTAAAATAACAACGTATTCCCCAATCCTTCTCAGAATTATCCACTAACTTCATTCACAGTATGTGGAAATGTCGAATTATATATTTAAATTCAAAATAAACATAGAGAGCGTACCGCAGGTTGCATAGAAAATCCCAGAATGTATAAATTAACAATTTATCCGAATAGAATTCGGCTGGGCTCGAGCTAATGTAATTAAGAGTATCCTGTGTAACACATTCCAGGTTGTTGGGTTGAGAAAGGACGTATTCGGGTAATGAGGCAGGACCACAGAGCGGGTTTGGTCCGCAGGGGCTTCCTAGTAGGAAGTCCTGGATACGCCAATTAGCATACAATGCCCACTAAGTGGAGAAAGTTTCACTGGCCGTCATAAATGCGTTATTATATTTGATTTTTTACTCGATCCTACAGAATTTTACTACATCAGACGAAATTGAAAAATGAATAATTTGCTACCATTTTATACCACCGACGAGCTGTGTAAAGTGTGATTCAATTTGTGCTTCAGGATTTCAATGAAGAGATTGTTACGTGTCTCATCGACAAAGTAATATTTCATGTGTTCATCATAAGATTGTGAAATATTTATGATATTAATAATTATCTCTAATGATTTTGATTTATATCATAGTAAATAAAATTCAATGTTATTTTCAAGGTTTTCCCTATTTCAGATGTATATTCTGTCAAGAACGTACCGGGAATTATCGATTTAAATCTGACGGGGCAATGAGGCAGGTAAAAATTTTTTTTCCTAGGTTGGTACCACTGTCTTTAATTACTATGCCAAGCTTGAGCGGGATCTGTCAACTAGTGTGTTTGCAACAGCTGATTAAGTCAGTCGATGTCAGAGTGCGTGCCGATTATTACTATGGGTGATTACGTTGAGCAAAGAATTTGTTTAAAGTTTTGTGTTGCAAATGAATTTTCGTGTGCCGATGCATTGAAAATGTTGCAAAAGGCCTTTGGTGATAATGCTCTATCGAAAACTCGTGCATATCAGTGGTACAGAGCCTTCAAGGACGGTCGTGAAGTGGTCGCCCATCGACGGCTTCGATCGAAGATAACGTCGATAAAATTAAGGAAAGGGTGCTGGAAAACCGTCGTACCAGCTTGAGAGAGATAGCACATGATCTTAAGATATCCCACGAGTCCGCACGTACGATTTTGATTGATATTTTGGACATGAGAAAGGTGGCCGCACGACTCGTACCGAAAGACCTGAATTTTCTTCAAAAACGTCATCGCGAACAGGTTGCTTCAGACATGCTGGATCGCTGTAATTCCGATTCTACATTCATGGAACGCATTATAACTGGTGATGAGACCTGGGTCTACGAGTACAATATGCAAACAAGCCAGCAATCTTCGGAATGGGTGGCAAAAAATGAGCCGAAACCGAAAAAACCACGCCAAAGCCGCTCGAAAATGAAGGTGATGCTCATTGTTTTCTTCGATATCCTTGGCGTGGTGCACTACGAATTCGTTCCAGAGGGTTAGACGGTAAACAATGAGTATTACCTAGGCGTTATGAAACGTTTGCGTGAGCGTATCCGTAAGAAGCGGCCAAATTTGTGGGCGAACAACTCATGGATTTTGCATGACGATAACGCGCCTTCTCACCGAGCTACGATTGTGACTGACTTTCTCGCCAAAAACTCAACAAACGTGCTTCAGCAACCACCGTATTCGCCGGATTTGGCTCCCTGCGACTTTTTCCTCTTCCCAAAACTAAAATTGCCCCTTCGTGGCACCCGTTTTGAGTCGATTGAAGCCATAAAACAAAATTCGGCGCGAGAGCTAAAGTCCATCACGGAAAGCGCCTAAAAAAAATGTTTCGATAATTGGAAGTGCCGTTGGCATAGATGTATTGGAGCAAATGGAGCCTATTTTGAAGGCGACCCAATAAATTTTGACGATTAAATGTAAAAATGTTGTTTTAATTGAAAATTCCCGGTATTTTCTTGACAGAGTAGTAAGTTCCATTTACAAACTGTTCAGATATGAATAATTATGAAAATAACAAACGAATACTTCAGCATTTCTGAAAATGACTCAATGAAAACAGAAGAAGCCTCATACTATGAAATCCCACACAACACCACGAACAGTGCCCCTAGAGCAGACATACCATGGAGTATCATCGAACAATTACAACCAAACTTTCATGATCATATAATTAAGATTTTCGAATGGTGTCTGAACAATAAAACCTTTTCAGTAATGTGGACAATGGATGCTGTCATTCTTATTGCAAAACACAACAAAGACCCAAAAAAACTTGAAAGACCGATAACACTTTTACCAGTACTAGGGAAACTATTCGAGAAAATTATCAAATCGCATCGCAGCTAGAAGAACACTTACAGGATTATATTCCCAACTTTCAATTCGCGAGGATCAGAAAGAAAGCCACAGTTCACCCATTAACAATTTTAGTCCCAACTCTTCAAAATGCTAAACTGAGCAATAAAAAAACTGCAGTATGGATACCAACAAAGCATTTGACAGTAGGTGGATAAATGGGCTACTATACAGATTGTTTAAAAAAAAGACATATCACTCTATCTTATCAAAATAATTAGGGAATATTTAGAGAAGAGAAAATTGAAAATAAGAATCAACAATTCTTCATCCGAAAACTTCGAAGGCACATCATCAGAGATCGTTTCTCTAAATCTATTGTAGTGATATTCCATTCCCTTGAGCAACAATGCAAATTAATATATTCTACAGTATGCGGATAACAGAACAGTAATCTTAAGTGAAAAAACATTAAGAAACTGTGTTGACAAACTTCAAGAGTATATAAGCAACATCACTTCATGGTTTGCTAAGTTCAACCACAACATCAAAGTCCCCAACTATATATCGGGTGTTTTTCTAGAGTGGTAGAATTTTAAATTGAAGTAAAACACATTTAAATTAGGATCGAAGCCAATTTTTTTGTTATTTGAAAGATAATTTCATGACATTTATGTTTTAAAAAAATTTCCGGCATATGTTCACCACGACTAGCTCTGAGGAACCGCATTCGACCAGTTCAATTTTGTACCACTTTTTCGAGTATTTCAGGCCTCATTGCATCAATAACACGAGTTATGTTGGCTTCCAAAGCATCTATTTTTTCTGGTTTATCAGCATAAACCAATGACTTGACATAACTCCAAAGAAAATAATCCAGTGGAGTTAAGTCCTATTATCTTAGAGGCCAATTAGTTCGACCATTTCTAGAAATAGTGTAATAATATGAATAAAAACAATATTCTAATTTCCGCTAATATTAGCGGAAATTAGAATATTGTTTTTATTCATATTTTCAGGATGAATTTCCGTCAAGTAAAGACCGAAACAATCATAGAAATAATGTTATCCCCAAATCTTTCTTTCAATAAATCAATTGTAGCAGCATGAGTTATAGCACCATCTTGTTGGAACCAAAACACTTCTGGGACGATACCATTCAAATTTTGAAACAAATAATCATTGATCATCGATCTGTAATGATCACCATTCACTGTAACATTAGCACTAGCATCGTTTTTAAAGAAATATGGACCACTACATATACGGCAATTTTGCTTGTTTACATAGCCGTTCAACCAGAAATGAGCGTAATCACTAAACAGAATTTTAGGATAAAAAAGTGGATCAAGTTCAAGATGTTCTAGGGCCCAATTAGCAAACAAGTGACGCTTATTATGGTCAAGTGGCTTTAGTTCTTGAAACAGTTGGATCTTGTATGGGTGTAAACCATCTTAGCGGAAAATTTTTCATGTGGTGGATGCACAGAGTCCAACTTTTGTGAACGTTGACGAATAGACAAATCTGGATCATCATTAACACTATGACTTACAGCAGCAATATTTTTTTCTATACGAACAGTTCTTTGTCTTATTGTTGTTGCATCGAGTAGAGAAAATGTTGTCCCAAATCTATCGACAGTTCGACGATTAAGCTGATCTGATGGATGATTATGTGAACCATAAATTTCATGAAGTGCTCTTTAAGTTTGGCGAATAAAACCCTGTTTTTGAAAATGAATTTCAACAATTTGTGAACGTTGTTGCGGCGTGAGTCTTTTCATGATAATTTGTCATTGCTTACTGAACAGAAATGTCAAAAAGAACATGGCTTCTACCTTCTGTTAAATCACAGTTATCCCTATCGAAAGTTCTATCAGCCAAAAACACTCGATAGATACACAACAAAACAGTAAAACCAACTTCATCAATAACATATCTTGTAATTCAAATAGACAACAAAGCTAACCTGAAACTCCACGCTAAAAATTGCCAGTAGAGCAAAACACTTTAGATGCCTGACACATAAGACTAAGAAATCAACATGAAAACAGCAGCTATTATTCACCAATTCATATGTAGACCAATACTAGAGTATGGACATCCATTGTATGCGAATTGCAGAGAGTCAGTGATGAAAATCCTGGAGGTAGCTGAAAGAACATGCCTCAGACCAATAACAAAATAAAGGCACCCATATAACCCGCTACACAACCCTCCACATCATTTACCATAACCTAAAACAAGGATTGCAGCCAAAGAGCGATTCAAAAAATTGAACAAGAAATTTATGAGGAGGCTAAAAAAATTAGAAGACATAAGTGATCTCATGCACAACGAACGATCTGGTAGAAAACCCTCGCAGAAAATTCCCAACTTGAACTTTACTACAAAAACTAAGAGGTTTCTAAATATTGTCATCATTACATATTTGTTTTGTTAAGACTTATATTGTTAATACACTTAAAGTACTGTAAATTTTATTATTGGCTGAAGGACTTGGGTCGATGGCCATTTGATAGTATCGGGTGTTTTTTTAGAGTGATAGAACAATGAATTGAAATAAAACACATTTAAATTAAGACTGAAGCCAAATTTAAACTAGCTCTGAGGAACCGCATTCGACCAGACCAATTTTGGACCACTATTTCGAGTAATTCAGGCCTTATTTCATCAATAACACGAGTTATGTTGGTTTCCAAAGCGTCTATAGTTTCTGGTTTATCAGCAAAAACCAATGACTTGACGTAACCCCAAAGACCATTTCTCGAAATAATGTTATCGCCAAATCTTTCTTTCAATAAATCAATTGTTAAGGTAGCAGCATGAGGTGTAGCACCATCTTGTTGGAACTAAAACACTTTTGGGTCAATACAATAGCAAATAAACGACGCTAAACGACGTCAAGTGGCTTTAGTTCTTGAACCAGTTGGATCTTGTATGGGTGTAAACCAAAATTGTTACGCAAAATTTTCCATTTGATATTGAACATTATCGGAAGGGTAACTCAAACAGAAACCCAATACATTTAAATACAGCAGATCTTTAAGTAATAATAGGTGACTTTTTTTTTCTGGATATTCCCACCATTTATAACGTAGAATGAAGTTATTCTTGTGATAGACGACTGACTTGATGGCCCCTCTTGTAAATGCATGCTGAATCCTATATTGCGAAAATTATTTCCGTTACCTATATATGTCTGTGAAAGGAAGAAGTGTTTCTCAAACATTCTATTTTATTTGAAAGAATTTTCAAGAAATTTTCAGATTAAGTTTGTAGAGGTTTCATAGAATTAATGGAGAAAATAGTCTGTGATGGCACGTCTCTTTATGCCGCTCAAATCCAGAAATTACGAAAAAAGTTCACCATACACCTGCAGGTATTAATTATATTTATACTTCGTATGTAGGAATGTATTCAGATATATCATATTGACATGAGCAAGACCAAATCGAATGCCCTGGATATTGGCAAACATGAAATCCAATATACAACGGCCGGATATCAAATTTTCTTCTTATTTTCAGTTGGGAACTAACGTGATATTTATTTCTTTGGAGTCGGCGAAAGATATCGTTTCGAAATGGGAGCATGAAATTGGCATGATGACCATAAATCATATACACGTGATTGTTTCTGAGTCTTGAAAATAAAATATCTGGTAGCATTGCTCAACGTGATCCGTCTGCTGAATCCAGCACCACTTGACCATGATTGATGAATTGTTGTGACTAAGTTTTTTGTACTCGTTATATGTTTGGATATAGACGGAAATCGTGGATTTTACGATCGTTGGTTGGAAACTTTTGATTTAATGGACTCATTTGACCGACGCATGGTGGAGATTATTCATAATCGACCTAGTGATGAAACATATATTTTGGAATATTGTATAGGTACGTATTCAATTATCAAAGAACTATCAGGTGTTGTTTTAGAGTGATAGAACTTTCGATAGGAATAACTGTGATTTGACAGACAGTAGAAGCCATGTTTTGAGATTTCTGTTCAGTGAGCATTGACAAATTATCATGGAAAGACTCACGCCGCAACAACGTTTACAAATTGTTGAAACTCATTTTCAAAATCAGTGTTCTATTCGCCAAACTTATAGAGCACTTCGTGAAATTTATGGTTTACATAATCGTCCATCAGAGTAGTTTATTCGTCGAACTATCGATAGATTTCGGGTAAAATTTTCTCTACTCCATGCAAGAACAACAACAAGACAAAGAACTGTACGTACAAAAGAAAATATCGCTGCTGTAAGTCATAGTGTCAATAATGATCCATATTTGTCTCTTCGTCGACGTTCACAACAAGTTGGACTCTGTGCATCCACCACACGGAAAATTTTGCTTAAAATCTTAAAATCTTGGTCTACACCCATACAAGATCCAACTGGTTCAACAACTAAAGCCACTTGACCATAATGAGTGTCGTTTGTTTGATGTTTAAGCCGTAGAAAGCTTGAAGTTGATACACTTTCTTATCGTAAAATTGTGTTTAGTGATGAAGCTCATTTCTGGTTGAACGACTACGTAACCAAGTAAAATTGCCATATATAGGGTAAAAACAATCCTCAAGAGGTTCTGTAGGTTCCATTGCAGCCAGAAAAATGCAGTGTATGGTGTGCTTTACACGCTGGAGGCATCATCGGTCCATATTTCTTTAAAAGCGATGCTGGAGCTAATGTTACAGTGAATGGTGCTCGTTACAGATCGATGATCAATGATTATTTGTTTCAAAATTTGAATAGTATCGACCCAGAAGTGTTTTGGTACCAACAAGATGATGCTACACCTCATACACTCTAAAAAAAACACCCGATATATACTTGAATTATGATGATGTCCGTTTAAGTTTGGACAACACTTACATTATTAGCATTAAAATGAAGTATTATGATAAAATAATAAGGAGAGGCTTTTTATTTCGTAGGAAGATTATTACAAAACTTAAATATCAAAAGAGATTTATTCTGTTCTGAGAGATTTTTGAAGTAACTCATTTACATATATCAAATTAAATTAGTTTTGGAGAAGTTCTCAATATTATATTTTGCATTTTCCAAAAAGGATTTGGTTTTCATGAATATAAGATTCTAAAGGAATTTTGCCTCCTTCAAGTATTTATAGAGCAATTTTAATTCATAATTTAAATTTCGTTGGGTTTTTTATTTCATTCGATATTATATAGTGAGTGATTTTATATGCCAACTTAATTTAAGCAGTGCTTATAAGATATTAATTTAATTCTAAAAGTTTTCGAATAAAAAAATTTTAAAATTAAAATTAATAAGAGTTTTACCAAAGAAATCTGATTTTTATTTCAATATTGTAATAATCGTTCTATCCACCTGAAATATCCTCTCATTAATTCATTGTATATATAATATATAATTTTATTTTGGTTTACCTGACTCATTAACTAAGGCCATAAAATACCTCACAAGCTTTGTGTGATTTTTGTGAGGAACAAAGAATACGTAGAATTTTTAAAGTGTTCTAATTTTAGTGTTTGTTCCACAAGGGTTGCACAAGGTCTGTCTGGTAAGATATTTTTTGTCGATTGATTTTATTTTTTTATGTGAAGAAGGACTGATGACTATCTTATTTCATTTCAAAGTGTTTTTTGATGATATACTACATGTTTTCAGAGATTTCTGAAGTAACTTTTTTAAATATTTAAATATAGTAAATATTTAAAATGAAAAGTTTTGGAGAAATTCTTAAAATTATGTTTCGCATTTTTGAAAAAGATTTGGTTTTGATAAATATAAGATTAGAAACGAAATTTTATCTCCTTTAAGAATTCATTCAGTATTTCCGATTATTAATTTTTATTTCGTTGGGTTTTTTTATTCAATTCGATATTATTTAATGAGTGTTGATTTTATATGTCCACTAAATTGAAGCAGTGCTTATAAGACATAAATTTTATTCTAAAAGTTTTTCAATGAAAATTTTTGGAACTAAAATTTGTAGGAGGCTAACAAAATAAATCTGTTTTGATATTAGAATTAAAGTATAGTAAGTCTGTGCGTTTTTTTATTCGAAAAAGAGCAGGAGAAATTACAGTTCACTTTGGTCCAATAAAGCACTTAAAAGTATTATAATCCAACATACGGCTCGGTTATCCTTACTTGAATTATTTAATTCATTACACATTTTATCTAATTATATTCATTATTCATGTTTCCATTGTGGTTGATCATTTTTCTTATTTTAAGTTATTAATATGTAATTTTCTTGAGTTCTAAAATAAGTTCTTGATTACTGTTTGCATCTTCATAATTAGTTTTTCATATTGCATATCACGAATGCAACACAATTTGGACGTTCTCTTACCAAGTACTAGTTAGTAGTTCTACCGACATATCCTAATGTTGTTGACAACTGCGTAAGTAACTAAACAAACTTCTATTTGCTAGTGTTAGTAGAACACGTGAGTTTCATTCTTATTAACCGACGCAGGTTTAAAAAAAACCATCCTGCTTATCTCCACTCCGTTTCAATTAGGTTTCATTTGAGTTGATTCTGAATGAAGAAAATTGTGTCATTCCTCACACCTAAAATCATCCTTAAACAGCTCTTCCATATCAGAAATAAAGCACCAGATGATATATATATATATATATATATATATATATATATATATATATATATATATATATATAGATATATATATAGATATATAGGTTATAGATATATATAGATATATATATATATATATATATATATAGATATATAGGTTATAGATATAGATGATATAGGTTTATAGTATTGTATTATTAAGTAGCCCCATGTTGGGAATTGAATTTAATATGAAATACTTAGTGAGTGAGATCTGCCCATAAATTAAAACACCATTTGAATTGAATTCAAATGAAATAAGAATAACTGCGAAACCAAGAAACTGATTTTGCCCCTTAAAAATCCTTCTCTTTAAGGTTCAAGACTCCAACTATTTCGATTCGAAAGTTAGCATGTTTACGGCCGAACCGGCTGAACACAATTACTGTTGACCTCGGATTCTTCATCAGTGAGTCCACCTGAGTCGTTTGAAAGACTACTTTTGGCTCAAAATTCGCAAATTGCAAGCAACTAACGTGCTAAATGTTCAAGGAATAATAGGGTTTAACTTTCCCATAATGAATATATTTCGCTTTCGTACCTATTTTATTCAGTTAATGTTAATATGAAATATTTATTGAAATGCTATCTGGTATGCTGAAAATAATTTGTACAAAAATATACTGAACCCAATCTCACTCTTTTCAAATCGCCTGAGATAATGGTATTATGTTCTTTTGTTTCTGATGTTATTTGGTTTCAATTTCATGAAAATTCGCGACAGAAATCATCAAAGCATAATCAGCAGTTGGATACGTATGTGTAAAATCTTCCTTATTTCTGAACAGCCACACTCTTCATCGAAAAGGTCGAGTAATTCCCCGCTATTCCCTTGAGGATCAGTTGGGTTGGAAATTCGGAAAGAGATCGACAAATTGATGGAAAAAACGCATTTATAAGGTATAGAATCCCAAATGGAAAACATCTTCCACACGGTTTCACTTCCACTGAATGACTCCCTTCCATAAATTATGCCCCGAAATATTGCGGCATAAGAAGTTTCGTCACATCAAATTTATGATGAAAATAAAAAATTATTTCGACCCTCGTAAATTCTTATCGTTTCCAATTTCTGAAGAAAATTTTATATCTAGGAATACGATGGATTATCTGAATAGATTACAATTGATCACATAGTCTCTCTTAGTAGTAATAACAAATGCAAAAAACGAATAACAATGATACGATATTTTCTCTTCATGAAATCTGAGAAACAAGTTGATATTTATAGACTCTTATCCAGGATACAGGCTCACAAATTCTAAATTTTGTTGGTATAGAAAATTTTAACTTATTGACGCTACACTTGAAGAGTTAATTCCAAATATGAAATCAGTTTGGCGCTTTGAATTTATTGTTCAGATACATCAATTTATCTATCGATTCTTTTTCGATGAATTCATATTCAAGTATGGGTATTCTAAAATGATTGTTTACAGAATTATCAACGCTTGACGTTGACCTTGCGACTAAAATGAAACCCCTTGTTATCCATCTAGCCCTTAAAAATACCAATTAAACCTCTTTGTATAAGTGGATTAGTGGACTTATCCTGATTTAGTATATGTGAGGTGCCCGATACCCCAATCAAAGGAAGTGCCGATCCAAACTTCATCAGCTACCAGAGGTAGCCACCTTTTTGATATTAACGAAAGTAACAGTTATTATGAGGGAACAACTTTGATTCTCCAACATTTTAAACAGGATTCATTCAAAGCAGAGATTATAATATGTCAAAAGAAGCGTATGAATTACTGTCCTTCAAGATAAATGACTAACATCTATTAGAACACGAAACCAAAATTACTTTTTACCGTACAAGAAAAGGACCTGTTACCATTCTTCTTCCAAGAAGACAATATTGTACTTTGTAATGATGTAAGAGAATATCAATGATTGTCGCCTATTTACTGATGGCTTACATCAAGGTTTGAAATGCGTCCTTATACATAATGGTATCAAATATAATTCAATACCTATTGGTCACTCAACAAAAGTGAAAAGAGAATATGACACAATAGTTTCAGCCTCAGAGAAGATTAATGAGTGTGATTTTTGTGGCCTCAAAAATGGTCAACTTTCTCCTTGGATAGCAAAGTGACTACACCAAATATCCTTCTTTCTTCTGCCCCTGAAAAATAACAAATCACTGGGTTGGAAAATAGTGGCCAATTGGGGAAAACGTAGCCTTTGGAGAAAATCGTAAAGACTCGTAAAGAATGGAGCACGAATTGCACACATAGAGGAAAATATGCCTCAGTTCAGTACGGAGTGAGTAACGATTAAAGAAGGAATATTTGACGGTCCACAAATGAAACTACTCACTAAGGATCCTGACTTGGTAAGCTCACTCAATAGATCTAGGTGGAAAGTCTAGGCTTCATTTGACGCAGTCGTATACAATGTTTTTCGCAAACGTAGAGCTGAAAATTATATTGAATTGGTAAACAAGATGCTTAACACATTAAATATTTAGGGTATAACAAGAACATTTAAGTACTTTTTATACACAACCACATACAATATTTTCTTCAGAATTTAGGAGATTGAAGTGAGGAACATGATGAAATATTTCATCGAGATATACAAACTATGGAGAATCGTTATCAAGGAAGATGGGATACGCTCATGATGGTAGATTGTTGCTGGAGTTTAAAAAGAAACTGCTCCAAAATATATTCAAGAAAGTTAGCGAAAATTACTCTTCGGGAGTTTTTAATGAAAAGTGAGTTTTGTCGATGAGTTCTTCATCTTCCTTCGAACATAAATAATACATAATATAATAATATGAAATTTTGGCAATTTGATTTAATCTTTTGATTTACCTAGTGTCCCATTGTAATATATATTTCATTGGAATCTATTAAACTCGAGCTCTCAAGCAAAATATAATGCCGCATTCAAATTCAGGACCTCAAAATTTTATGAGATCGTCATCTTGTACAATAAAACGAAAAGAATTTGTAGTCGCCAAAATTCTGGCTAAACCTCTAGGATATTGGATGGAGTAGTCCGTTACTTTGTGATAGTTCATTTTAATGGAATGAAATGAGGAATTACTCAAAAGGCACGTACCAATAATAAAACTACTTAACGAACAGACGGAACTTTGGAAAACCCCTCTCTTCGAAGCTCTGCCGAAGCCTACAATCCCCATATATAATAGTTGAGATCAAATTTGTTCATTCAGTTTGAAAATGTAGTAAACACTACGAAACTCGAGTCACCGTATATCAGTTATAATAAAAAGTGATAGAAAACAAGGTAATTCCTTATTTCATTCCATTTAACCTCTAGGAGATATTGCGTTTACGGCTATGAGATTTGGGCATAAATGATTCTTTGTAATTGGTCCCAAGTATTAGGAGTACAAATAAATTTCCGCCGTTTTATTGTAGATGGCGCGGCACGGAGTTTCGGTTAGCTTTCGCAGATGATAACCGGCTTAAAAAATAGTTTGGACATTCAAGAACAACATAACCTATTAGTATCATTGATTTCATATTGGTAAAATATAATTTTTATAAGTTGAAAATGTCAAAATTTGAGCCAAGTAAGCGTCATTTGCGGGAATTATTAGTTTACTTCTTTAATTTAAAGAAATCTGCTGCTGAGGCGCATCAATTGCTCGTAGAAGCATATGGTGTGGGTGCATTGAGTGAGAGAACGTGTCGAGAGTGGTTTCAAAAATTTAAAAACGGTAATTTCGACGTAGAAGACAAAGATCGCAGTGGAAGGCCAAAAATTTACGAGAATGCAGAATTGGAGGAATTATTGGAGGAAGATTCATCTCAAACACAGAAAGAACTTGCTCTAACATTAGAAGTCACTCAGCAAGCAGTCTCACATCGTTTAAAATCATTAGGAATTATTCATAAACAAGGAAATTGGGTTCCGTACGGCGGAAACTTATTTGTACTCCTTATATGTTCGATTAGATTTAGGTCAACAGATCTTTTAGGTCATATGAAATATCCTTTTTCTTAACTAATCATATGGAGGTATTTGTATCAGTGCATTATTAAATAGAATAAAGAAATTTTCAGTAATAGCTGCATGAAATTGTGAAACTACTCCGTATATAACTTCTTGGAAGTACTAATAATATCTGGACTTGTCAGAAAAGAGTATGCCACTAATTTCGCCAGTGTACACTCTCAATTGTCCATTCTAATCTTTGACTATTTCGTTCGTGAGTGAGTTGAACTCTTCTTAGTAAGCGTCTCGATATTAGATAGACTTCATGGAAACGTATTCTGACTGTGCTCAGGCAACCTGAAGTACCTGTGGTATCTCGAAGACGTTAACTTACCATTATGCGTATGCTGAAAGGCTGTATTCTTACCCAAAGCGTTGAAAAACGGTCTTCTTCTAGCCTTATAACACGTGGTCTACCACGTCTGGATATTTGACGATCTGTTCTTATGGCAATGCACAATACCAGTATATCATTGAGGAAATTGGCCACTTGCACTTCTGTTCGAGCAGCCTGAAGCATACCAAGGGCCCTGTTGTCATCATTCTTGGATAAAAGTGTCTTGGATATTGAGAATTCAATTTTTAATTGAGTAGAATCATTTGATCTTATCGAAGACGAAATACAGAGTGGGGAGAAACTCATAAAAATATGCAGTTCTAACACACATGAACAAAATATTATTAAACGTGACTCACCTCACCTTAACCAGGAAACATTTCTATAATCATTATAACTGATAAAAATATTGAGATGATACGGAAAATATGTATCTGCAGAAAGCATCAATATTCTTAACTTAACATTTCTATAATCATTAAAAGTTTATTTAACTGATGAAAATATCAAGATGATACGGAAAATATGCATCTTCAGAAAACATCAATATTCTCAAGTTTTGAAAAGCAGCTTTTTCAACTTAGTTCAATTCATCAAGATTATTTCTAACTCGTCGAAATAGGATTTTCGTTTTTCAATCTATATTTCATCATGGAAGACTTCATACTCACTTGGGAAAAAACATGTTTTTGAGTGCAACATAAATTTTCCTTGTAAACTCATAACATTCCATCAATAAATGACGTTTTTCCAGGAAAATTCCTAACCCAGAATTCATCACCGCAAACCCTCTAATAATATAGTTTCTTTTACAACCCCATTCGTTTTGATGGCATTACGAGCCATGGACGAAAACGTCGGCTGGTCATTTAACTCTGCAGGTCCAGGAATTAGAGAAACTAAAATCGACGGACGCAGGATGAAACATCGCTACCCAGTTGCGTGTAGGACCCTGCCAGTCTTTACTTGGCCTAATCTGCTGCGAGAGAAATCGAGCAAAATAATTACGAGTAGTGGGTGAAAGGGAAACGAGATAGGGTGGCTTTCAGTTCCTCTTCTCTACATTGGAAGGTTTATATAACACTGTAACTCAGGAAGTATTAACTAGAAAGACAAATTTCGTCATTTTGATTTTTTGGCAAGGTGATGGTAGTCTCACATCATCACTGTTGGAGAATTATAGAAAACCTATAATTCCGTAACTTACATTTTTTTCCATTTAATTGTTATGACTCAAATCTTTGAGGTATTATAGCAACACATGTTGAGTGTGTCGATGGGGTAACTCAAAATAAAAATTACTCAAGTACTGTTGTTTTAGCTTTATTCAAGAGCTTCATTCAAAATCTACCCCAGTGCAGTGTCAATAAATATAAGGCCTTCTTGTCAACGTGAATCTATTTTACAACATTCAAAATGAAGAGCCACATGTATTGACCTGTATATGTTGAACCAGGTGACAAACAAATAAACATGTTAACAGTTACTTCTGTGTCATCCACCAACCAGCAACCTGTGTGATATATGCCTTTCAAACAAATTGCAGTCCACAACTAGTCCACAAGGTAGATAGATCTGCAAATGAACTGCTAAAATATTGAGGAAACATCTGAATATTTCCCCTTCAAGCACCATTTAGAACGAAACAAAATCATTCGCAAGACATTTATGAAGATGAAATGATTGAATTGGAAAATATGAAGAAAAATACATTCAAAAAAAATTTATGAAATTTTTGATGGCCCGTACCTGCGTTCACCTTTTTTACAATTCCTGGCATCGACAAAAGTAGGTCGTCGTTCCAAGAAAGTGTAACTCCATGGATAAACTGTGTCAGAATTGGTGGAAGATGAAGCAACCCTCCCATCATATATCCACATGACCGATGCAACTTCAGTCCGCTGAATAGAGTGGCTACAGAAAAGCATTGTTCAAATTCACTTTGAACAAAGAATTTTTAATTCACTTTGCAGGTACGTAACAATTACGTACCCAGAGTCCAACAATTTAGGCCTTTCAAATATGTCTCATTTAATTCCTAGAAACCTAAACGGACCTAAACACCAGGTAGGAAGAAAATATATTTGTCCCTAGATTATTCCTAGAAAGCCATTAGAACAGTGCCAGCCGTTTCAAGACGATTGTCGTATCGGAATTACCTGGGCTACCTTTTCGGGCAAAACCCACTCTCATTCGCCATTTAGCAGAAAGGCACCAGTTGAACACATCCCCTGAGCCAGACAGGTTACGCGATAGTAACCCTGTATAAAAAGTCAGTTAAGAAAATTCATTTGAAGACAAGTTCTGATCCCACGCACATTCTCTTGAAGTAAGCTCTCGTAACTTATGAAATACATTCATCTTTACGCTTGTTTATTTTATATTCGCATTTTTCAATTTAAGCTTCCAAGGAACCCTGTCTCTATGTCTCTCTCTCTCTCTCTGTCTTAGTTATCCATAACGCACTTAAGGCCTGGAAGTTCTAAAATTTGTATAATAAAATGACACATTTTTCATGAAAAAATGGTAATTTCCTGTCCAATACCTTGTGAGATTTTTTTTAACAACGACAGTCTATGCCTTTTGCATTACAATCATTATATTTCATTGATATATCGCTGATTCGGAAATAAAGGGATTTATTTTGTACTTTATTATTCAGCATCTCAACTAAACAAACTTTATTTGCAGCTGGAAAATTGATATTCATTCGATGAAACTGTTACAAAACTCAACATTGGTAACTTATACATAATTCAGCGAAAACATTTTTTTTCTTCCAGTATGATCTTTTCTGTTGATAGAGAATCATTTCAGGATACTGTGGTAAGTTTTTTTGAGATCTTGTTATTTATAATTTCAGTTCTATATTAGAATCTGTACGAGGTAGACGGCTCACAAAATATAAAAAAAAATCGGGGATGTCTATTCTGAAAAACTAAAAATTTGGAGATTTTGTAGAACATTGTGAGAGAAAAAACCTTTTTTTTTTAGAACGAGTGTCATTTTGATGTATAATAGTTAAAAGAACAAACTTGTGGAGATATTATCCATAAAGAATATCCAATAAAGAATACGTTGAGAAAATTCACAAATACTGTACTAGAAAACAAGACCAAGTTGTGATAGAACAAAAGAACGTCTATATTTATACAACTGTGCCAAACAGATCTTGTGACCGAAACTGGTATAGCGTTATGACCCAAATGAAATTGCTACCCAATTAAACGCGTAAGAATATGCTCTATATTCAAAACACCTACAACTATTGGATTTTCTGTGGAAGTGAGACAGGCCCAGAAGTACTTTAGATTTGCGAACAGAGGCCACAAAATTTTCACCATTTTTATAGTGACTTTTAATAATTTCATTGCGTTTTTGAAGGGTCTATCGTTTTATTTTTAGTAATGGCGTAGATTTACTTGTCAAATGTCAAAATATGACAGCCTCAAGACTGACAGGTGCCCAGATTATTGCAGATCATTGAAAAATCCTTCACGTTTGAGTCACAGGAACTAATTAAGTATTTTAATATCAGCGATAAGTATTTAAATTTCATTTTTGGAGATCATTCAATAGTAACCTTCATTTATCTATAGTCATATGAACTTCCCAATCTCTGTTTCAAATCAAAATTACTTGACTGTTATGTAGATTTTTCGAAGGATACGTATAGAGCGTCCTCTGGCAATTCAAATTTGAAGAATGTCAGTATTTAGTAACAGGCGTATCGCGAACCAAATTTCGTACAGGAATTATGCCATTCTGAACGCTTTCCTGTTCCCTGGGGCACATGGATGAATAAGGTCATGTGCGATATCTCTGGAACACAGTCGGGACGTAGAAGTTGATAATACCGCCAGTAGGTTTGATTAATTGTAAACATGTAACGCCACCCTCGCCTACATTATATAAGGCTAACTATAAGCCCGCCATTCATACACGCCTGATTTCGGTCTCTAAGCCACTCTTTGCCAACGAAATAGACATATCTCGGTCTAGATTGCTAATGGAATTCAGATTTTATTCCTCATAGACACAAACTCCAGCTGCCTGCGATATTCGCTTGTGATCTAGTTGGTTAATGTGAAAGGATAATGGCATGAAGATTTAATTTCTTGATATGATTTCGACGAGCTCGAGCAAAAATTCTAACAGAAATTTGAATAATATACATATTGTCTTAACCTTATCTTCGTCAATCTAGTATGACTGTCTTATGATATAATGCGAAAGGTAAAACGGTAGTTTAGTAAAACTTGTTCAAAATATATATGGTATATTCGGTACGAAATGAATGCGTGCAGAAACACATATTCCAAGGATCACAAAATTATTTGAAGATCAATATATCCATTGTTTTGTTCACATAGGTGCATTGTGTACTCATACCTAATTATATTTGGAGTAACTGTATTGATCCCTCTTCTATTGTATTCCATAATATGTTAAGCATCACCGATATTATATTCTGATTCATTCACTTTAACTATTACTCTCAGTAATTAAAATCCAGGTTTGGTTGAGTTAATAGCATTAGCCTTTCAGAATATTAAGTTGAACAATTATGATTTTCGAAGCACTATTCCAGCCATGTTGATCAGGTTTAGTAGGTCATTTTACGTTCGGATTGCTTTGTGTTCGAGAGAAGGCAGACGACACTTTACACACTTCGTGGATCATTAAAATAAAGAAATATGCTTCGAATATTACCTGAATAATTTCTACAGCAGGTTTCCCTGTTTCCACTTCTTGTAACATCTGTTAGTTATTTTGTTCATTATTCAAATAAAATTTTCAGTTGTGATGTTATTTTTCATGTCTGCTGAACACAGTAGTGAAAATAACCCTACGACGACTTTTGAGAAAATAGCAGGCATACAATTCTCTATATTATGGTGAAAAAATACCGGATGTTACATTCGAAAAAATCGATAAATAACAATTTAAAGTTCTTCATATTTGGTCATTAGCGGACACCTTGTATATGACAGTATAGGTTGATCATTTGGGAATGATGACTAGGCAAGTCTTTGAGTTAACAAAAATTCTGATTAAATTCGTAATGATGCAAATATTTTGCGTCATGATAGAGATGATAAAGGCCATAAAAATATATGAAAATATATAGGATGATCCATTAAAAAAATAAACCTTTGTTGAATAATTTTTTCAGGAACATATTGAAAAATAATTTCCTGATATGTTGAAATGAAAGTACAACGTTGAGTTGTAATTGTCATTATAAAATAAAACACTTGTTTACATTTTCTACTTTATTTTTGGTATTGACGTACGTTTCGTCTTTGCTAGAAAGACTTCATCAGAATACCCTGTATTCTGATGAAGTCTTTCTAGCAAAGACGAAACGTACGTCAATACCAAAAATAAAGTAGAAAATGTAAACAAGTGTTTTATTTTATAATGACAATTACAACTGATTTCTACCAAGCAACGGCCCAATCTATCATGAAAATAGTTGATTACAAAAAAACTACCCTTAAAACATTTCTTATGCGTTATAAAAATATTTCACATTCATCATTAAAATGAGATTATTTAAAATATTTCATGACATTTAAGTTTTAAGAATAATTTCCGGCATACGTCAACCACGACCAGCTCTGAGGAACTGGATTCGACTAGACCAATTTTGAACGACTTTTTAGAGTAGTTCAGGCCGTTCAGTAGTTCAGGTAGTTCATGAATAACACGAAATAAGTTGGCTTCCAAAGCGTCTATTGTTTCTGGTTTATCAGCGTAAATCAATGACTTGACATAACTTGATGATGTTGATACTTTACTTCAAACTCGAAAATACGAATATTGTGATGAAATAATAGGCGTTCTGGAACGAACACGTAAACCAAACAGAGGAGAAAAATTGAGAATAGGTAAGAGAAGGGCCTTCGTAGCAGTACATAAAAAGAAACTTATTTTGTGTTACATTCTTGCCGGGAATTACAGAGCTTTTTAAGAGCACATATCACAACTGAAAATTTATTATGTTTCAGGCTCGTTTTCATACGAAATGAGATAATTAAGGAATAATAACAGAATATCCGCTCAGCAAGCTTAAAAGCATTTTCACATTTCAAAAGGGGTATGAACTGATAGAAGTATCATTTAATTATTCTCATCATCCTTGTACAAGTTTTACTAGCTCGGATTCAAGCCAGACAGGGACGTTGATATTACTCATGTGTAGCTATAGATGTTATTCTTCGGGGATCATGTGAAAGGTCCTTGGATATTAGAAGCCACAATCGAAACGTACATATCTAAGATGTGTTCTTAGAATAAGAACATATTGATTGGCGTGATTGAAATTTAATAGTCATTCTTTTGAAGGGTTTAGCAGGGGTTTTTTCGAGAAGGTACATATTAGGAGTATAAATAAGTTCGTGCGGATATCGTAACTAGTATATTATCCATTGTTTGATCTGGCAACACTTTCATTTTGAAGTGTCATCATTAGGCTTTTTTGCAGTATCTGTCATTTCGCTCAAGTATAAACAACATAGGTTGTAACAATTCAGCTACAACTATATTTTAAAATGCCCGAGCCCAGTCGGTTTAACTGGGTCGTGAGCCTGATCTCACAATTCCACCAAATGAAAAGACACAACTCCCTGACAAACAAGTCACTCGTTTAATTTACCACAAGTAATTTTTCTTACAAATTACATATATACATTTAAAAGAAATATACAATTTACTATCTTACACTAGAGTAAGTTTCAATAATATTATTACCGATAAAAGTAGAAAAATATATATATAAAAATGGGAATGTTATTATTATTAATATATACAAAAATTTGAAGTTCCTTAATGTGATATGAATATATACAGAATTTCTCAATATTACTTCCCTGGTTGGTTTAGAATACAGGCTGATGTTTTGCCAATCAAAACAGGTGGTGGTTTTGTAGGTCGTCTCAAGCAGGCTGTTATGTAGTTCTTTGAACTTAATAGCTTCAACGTCTTCGGGCAACCAGTGTACGTGTAACTATTCCTCACCAAGAAAACTTCCAAACTCCAGGAACAAATAACAGGAAAATAATCCAAGAGAAATCCAGGAAAAATATTCCATAAAAAAAATCCAGAAAAAGATAATCCAAAAATATTCCAGGAAAAGATAGTCCAAAAAAAAAACCCTTCTTTGAGGGTTTTTACTTCTAATCTTCAAGAAAAATTAATTAACGAGAAAATAAATTTTATGACATTCCGATTTCAACTTTACTCTGCAATCGTGAACCGGAAAAGAAATAATTCCTTCATATCAACGCGCACGTGACGACACATTGACGGACAGATATCCCAATTTCTTCATTCACCGGTCATCTCGATAAAGGTGATATACCAGCGAATAAATTCGACGTGTAGATCGCTACAAGGTTCTGTGTGAAAATACTGAATAATGTGTGTTTGCGGAGAGTTTTACTTCATTGCGTCATTGTGAAGGAAAATTCTGCCAGTCAACGTATTTTAGTTGATGTTTATGGTGAACTTGCTCGAGCTGAACGAACATGTCAGAAGTAGCAATTTTTATTGGGAAGAAGATGAACGATCCGGAGTGCTTCCAATGTTTAAGAATCAAGGCTCTATTTATCATTTCTTATCATCTATTCTTCATCGCTTCAGAGCAATGGGAATGATCCGAAAGTTAGGAAATTGGGTGCCGTATGACCTGAAGTCATGAAACGCCGTTTTTTCACATATTGACAACTGTTACAACGTCAAAAAAGAAAGGGTTTTTGCATCAAATCGTGACTGGCGATGAAGAGTGGCTCTATTAGGATAATCGAAAACGTCGGACAACGTATCGATACCTCATCAACTGTCAAGTCCAATATTCACAATTAGAAGAACAGCTGTGTATTTGGTGGGACCAGCTGGGTGTGATGTATTTTGAGCTGATACAATAGACCAAAAGAATCCTAGCGGAGGTTTGCCGATGACAATTAAAGCATTTGAACCGAGCATTGCGAGAAAAACGGCCGCAATACGTCGGCATTCACGACAAAGTTATTTTGCAGTATGACGCAAGTCGCCTCTTGAAACGTACTAATAAACAATTTGGAAGTCCTACCACAGCCGCCGTACAGCCCAGGCATTGGCTACTTCCGATTACCATCTCTTCCGATCGATGCAACATGGCCGCGGTGACCAGCTCTTCCCCAATTAAGATGAAGTCAAAAGATTGTTCCATGCATAGATAGCGGTCAAAGAGCCAGACATTTTTCGCGAAGGTATCCATCAGTTGCCACAAAAATTGGGAAATATTAGTGGCTAGCGATCAAACTTTGAATGTATAACCAATTTATCACAATAAAGCCTCATTTTTTGACAAAAACCGCAACAACTCATTTATACTTTTGATATAAAGAACGAAACATTCATTATGTTAAATTTAAACATCAAGTCAATTCAAGATGAGATTGAAAAACTTCGAAATATCTTAGAGGAAGAGCACATCGAAATAGTTGTTATCACGGAATACTGGTTGGAGAATTTAGATATCAAACATACCATTGTGCAAAAAATTTGATCTGAAGTTCTCACCATACATAAGAAAAATTTGAAAATCGAACCACTGTGATATGTAGTGCGATACTCTGAAGAAGTTCCTATCGAATTGCATGGAGCGTATGAAAAAAACCAAAAGAAAATTTGTGATAGAATTATATACATCAACAAATAGTGCTTTCGGGAAGTTCTTACGAATCTTAGAGCCTATCTGGATTAACATGATTCTCTGGTTATTCAATGTGTAAACCTTCTACTGTAATACGATAGGATTGTTGTAATAAATAACAATAAAAATTTGTAAAAATCAGGAAAACCTTATTTAATGTGTAAGTGAAGACTGAAACCACAACCCTTTCAATCAAATATCACCAATTTCAGGCCAAAGAAATTCTATTATCATTCGATTATAGCGATGAGAATTGAAGGTTTGGGTGACACCTTCTTCATTTTCAACGAAGTACAGGCTAATCACTCCACCAGACCAAATTGCATACCATACAGTCATTTTTTGTGGATATAATGGTCTCTCGGCAGTTACATGAGGATTTTCACTGCCCTAGAAGCGAAAATTTTGCTTTTTTACACAGCCGCCGAATGAAAAATGTACTTCGTCGCTGAAGAAAATTCGATGCAAAAAATCGGCATCCAAACGTTGCTCTTCAAGCACCAAATCGGCATAGGTTCTACGCATTCTTTGTTCAGCTGGTTTTAGTACTTGTGCCAACTAAACCATATAAAAATGGAGATTCAAATCGTGATGCAAAATACGCCATAGCGTACCCTAAGAGAGGTTCGAAGGTTGTGCGCGTTGATGAATTGACAAATTTGGATCTTCTTCAACACTTTCACTTACAGTACAAATATTTTCAGTCGAGCGTACATTTCGATGATGTATGGTCCTTAAGATATCAGTAACAGATGCAGCCTCTTCGAATTTTTCCACTTTATCACCAATTGTACGCTGAGATGGACGATTATGTCGACCATAATCTGCTCGTAATACACGAAACGTACTTACTACAGAATCATTGTTTTTCTAGTAGATTTAACAATTTTCACAGCTTGAGTACTAGATAAACGATCCATATTGTTGAATGGCTAATCTACAGCAAAATATTTGAGGCTTCGGATCACAGTTCTGTTCGACATATGTCATTGAAACAAGGCTGTGAAATCCGGACCACGAAATGGATAACCGATTATTTGGGCAGAAAAAGGAATATTATGCTCACTACATTCAACCACATATCTCAGACTATTACGTCCAGATATTACAGTGTCCTGGTGGACGAGCAGAACTGAAACGAACTTCAGAAAATTAATCAGAATATTTGAAAAGAATATCATCAGAAATTTCACCCGAAATTATGAATTCACAAGAAACTCTTGTGAGTTTATCAAGGATATTGTAAAATTTCTCAAAGAAAATTTCAACGTCAGCTGCTCTACCAGAACACGGACGATATATGCAACTTTACAATTGTTAACTTATGCTTCAATTGCGCTACCCTCAATTATGAAAGGAACGAAACAGACGAGACCAGTGCGCACTCTGCAAGAGATCCATTTCTTATCATAGATCGCGCAACTTCAGTGACTACCACTCTCCCCACTGAACGATGATATTAGTTCATAATTAATAAAGTTAAAAAACTGTAGTTCCACTTCACTCTTCCAATGCTCTGTAACTGTCACAAACGAACCATCAATTCTATTACAGCTGGTTGAACGATTGCACATTCTGATGAATTAAAGTATAAACCTTTTTTATGATAGATTGGGCCGTTGCTTGGTAGAAATCAGTTGTAATTGTCATTATAAAACAAAACACTTGTTTACATTTTCTACTTTATTTTTGGTATTGACGTACGTTTCGTCTTTGCTAGAAAGACTGAATTATACTCTTTCATTAAATTGCATAGAGAAAATTATCCCATCAGACCCGTAGTTCCATACTGTACAGCACCGGCCTTCAAATTATCTAGACACCTCATTGAAATAATAAAAAAACACACCAAATTTTCATCTAAATATTCCATAAAAAAATTAAAGATATAACTTTACCTAACAATGCAAAATTGATTTCGTGGGATGTTAAAAACCTTTTTCCTAGTGTCCCCCCAATGGAAACATTAATACTGATAGAAGAACTCTTAAATTATAACAAAGTAAACCCCGTCATAAAATCAGAAATAATACACTTATTAAATATTTTCATGAACCAAAATTTCTTCAAATTTAACAATACTTTATATACTAGCGAAGAAGGTTTAATCATGGGAAATCCACTAAGCTCTTTACTCGCGGAAATCTTCATGGATTTCCTAGAAAACAAAATTCATGAACATCCGTTCAAAAAATACATCCTTTATTGGTATAGGTATGTGGATGATATAATTGCATGTTTCGTAGGTACTAACAGGCAAATATCAACATTTGAGAATTTTATAAATAACCTCCACCCAAACATAGTTTTCACCTCAGAAATAGAACATAATGAATCCATCAACTTTCTTGACCTCACGATAACTAGAGAAAACAATAAACATAACTTCGCAATTTATCATAAACCATCACAAACAGATACCATTAACACCGTAATTCTTTTCATCCATTCCAACACAAACTAGCAGCTCTCCATAGTATGATATACCGTTTATTGAACATTCCACTAAACCAAGTCAATTTCCAAAATGAAAAATGTATAATTAAACAAATAGCTTACAACAATGGATATAATTATCTCTAATAGATAATTTAATTAACCAACGTATACACAAAAACACAATAAAAGAAATTTATCCAGTAACATCTGATCTATCTGAACACAAATACGTTAGCCTCACATATCTCGGAAACATTAGTATTCAACTAAAAAACCTACTCAAAAAAGAAAATATTAAAGTCTCTTTCAAGACAAACAATCCTATTAGCAAATACATCAAAAACAATAAAAACAGTATGGATAAACTTCAATTATCAGGTGTATACAAACTCACTTGCCCAGATTGTCCAAAGATTTATATTAGTAGAACAGGTAGAAATTTCGGTACACGGCTAACAGAACATAAAAGAAGTTTCGATAAAAATAAAAAAGATTCACATTATGCTAAACACCTTCTTGAAAATAATCATTCTTTCACAAAAGAAATAGAAATTCTACATGTTGAAAATAGAGGTCTAAAATTGAACTTATGGGAAATTTACGAAATAAATAAACATAAAACAGCAATAACCTAGTAAATGAACAAATAGATTTTTATTACACCCCTCTATTCAATATTTACAAGGGATCGAGTCAACACGATTCTGAAGGGAATATTCTTTGAGAAAACCAACCCGACGAACAATTAAAAACACATGTACACCTTCTGTAAAAAATCTTATAAATTCATTGTACAACAACTGTTACTTCGTATTCTGATGAAGTCTTTCTAGCAAAGACGAAACGTACGTCAATACCAAAAATGAAGTAGAAAATGTAAACAAGTGTTTTATTTTATAATGACAATAAACCTTTTTATTTAACTGATCCGTGTATTCTTTTCCAGACGGAATAAAAAATTATTCAGTCCAAAATCCTCTGGCCAAATTTCTGGGTTCTTCAATGCTTCAAATACAGATTCAGGTACAATTAATTTAAAGGACGAATATTCTTCTGGCCTGTTCGACTTTAGTTTAATACACCTGATATCAGGTATTCCATAGTTGTGCAGATGTTCAACAATGGTTTTTTCTTCTAAGGTGAGATGAAGTTTACAGACATGTAGGTGTTTTAATTTAGGTGCCAGCTTAATACCAATTTGATCACTTTTACAAGTACCTAATATACTTTTATTGAAGCGGCTGAATTTTCTCCTATTTTGGACATCATTGTGTTCAAAGGATTGACCTCTACCAGACACCTTGCTCTTAGTTCTTGTTTCATCATTATCCGAAGTATTGACTTTTTGAGTTGATTTTTTTTTTTGTTTTCATCAGAACCATTGTCAGACATTGAACTTCTAGAGGACTTATTAGATTTTTCATTGAGGTAGAATATATATAAAGAATAGCTCTCCTTTCACAATTCTGAAATTACATTACAAAATTTGTATAAAATAAAAAATATTCTGCTCTGAATCGCTCAAGTAGAAGCTGATTTATTGATAAACTGATAATACAGCAGTACCTATAAGTTTTCAACATGCACTAATCAATTATTCCCGAATTCTATTATCAGCTGATAAATTATTGAAGTAATTCGTATTTCAACCGCTGGCAACAACTGATGTAATAATTCTGTATTATTCGTAGAATTCGATCGATCGGGATGAATAATGAAATAATTTAATTATGCCATGAATAATGGATTAATTTCAATGTGGAAATCCAAGCGGTGGCAACTTTCGCTTTGGGGGTATCTAATTTCCGGAATATTGAACCATATTTTAATTAGAAATATCAGGTGTTTTTTTAGAGTGATAGAACTTTCGATAGGGATAACTGTGGTTGACAGAAGGTAGAAGCCATGTTGTTTTGACATTTCTGTTCAGTAATCATTGACAAATTATCATGGAAAGACTCACGCCGCAACAACGTTTACAAATTGTTAAAATTTATTTTCAAAATCAGTGTTCTATTCGACAAACTTATAGAGCACTTCATGAAATTTATGATTTACATAATCGTCCATCAGAACAGCTTATTCGTCGAACTATCGATAGATTTCGGATAACATTTTCGCTACTCGATGCAACATCAACAACAAGACAAAGAACTGTACAGTCTGAAGAAAATATCACTGCTGTAAGTCATAGTATTAATGATGATCCAGATTTGCCTATTCGTCGACGTTCACAATAAGTTGGACTCTATGCATCCGCCACATGGAAAATTTTACGTAAAGATCTTGGTCTACACCCACACAAGATCCAAATAATTCAGGAACTAAAGCCACTTGACCATAATAAGCGCCGTTTGTTTGCTGATTGGGCCCTTGAAGCTTGAAGTTGATCCACTTTTTTATCGTAAAATTGTGTTTAGTGATGAAGCTCACTTCTGGTTGAACGTCTATGTAAACAAGCATTTTTGCCATGGAGTGAAAACAATCCTCAAGAAGTTCTGCAAGTTTCATTGCATCCTGAAAAATGCACTGTATGGAGTGTGCTTTACACGCTGGAGGTATAATCGGTTCATATTTCTTCAAAAACGATGCTGAAGCTAATGTAACAGTAAATGGTCCTCGTTACAGATCGATGATCAATGATTATTACAGATCGATGATCAATTATATTTATATATTCAAAATTTGAATGGTAGCGGCCCAGAAGTGTTTTGGTTCCAACAAGATGGTGCTACACCTCATGGTGCTACCGTAACAGTTGATTTATTGAAAGAAAAATTTGGCGATAACATTATTTCGAGAAATGGTCCAATTAATTGACCTCCAAGATCATGCAACATAACTCCACTGAATTATTTTCTTTGGGGTTATGTCAAGTCATTGGTTTATGTTGAGAAACGGAAAACAATAGACACTTTGGAAGCCAACATAACTCGTGTTATTGATGAAATATAGCCTGAATTACTCGAAAATGTGGTCCAAAATTGGTCTGGTGAAATGCGGTGATTTAGAGCTAATCGTTGTGGACATATGCGGGAAATTATTTTCAAAACATAAATGTCATAAAATTATCTTTCAAATAAAAAAAAATGGCTTCAATCGTAATTTAAATGTGTTTTATTTCAATTTAAAGTTATATCACTCTGAAAAAACACCCGATATAAGACTGACGAATCAAACAGTCAGATTTTTGTTCATCTTTAGACACAATATATTTTTATGATTTGATTATTTGTATTATGGATTACTTTTTAATTTGCTATGGAATTTTTAGTACAAAGAATTCTCTCGTGAACAGGATTGCCAAATTTATAAATGAATATTTTAATTCAATGAACTGAATTTCTATTCAGAAAACCTTGTAACACGACAAATAGTTTCCATCTCTACAATTTCACTCATCTTAACTTCAACATTAAAACTCGTTATTTTCTTTTTCTGAATAGAATATCCTTGTTGACTCTTATACCCAAAATATTAATCGACATGTAAATGATTTCTTCTAAATTGTTCACTTCAATTCGCTTTCTGGATATGAAAAAATTATCAAATTTTGTGTTTGCCTGATACCAACTTAGACATATAATGGAGCTCGAGCTCGGATCATTTACGATATTCTCAATTAAATAAATTTATGTGTATGAATTATCTCGAATTAATTTAATCTTCTATATCTGCAATACGCTTCACAGCCATTTCTTAAGACTGTTACTAAATTCTGAATGAAATAACTTCTGAGCATAAAATTAGGACCAACCGTTTTTTGCATTCATAATAGAAATCTTCAATTCTTTCGGATTTTATCGGTTGTATGATAATTAACTTACTTAATGCGATGATTCTGTAGCGATTGCTTGAATAAAAACAGTATTTATTGTTTCGTTCCAAGTTCATTGGAAATCAAGAAAACTAAAAATTTAATATGCTTTCAGGTTAAATGAAAAAAGCGCATGCATGCGCAACCCTAGTACCGTGTGCGAATCTGGTTGTAACTGACATCATTTCATTCAGCAGCATGGAACATCGATGGCGATAATATCTATAGAACAAGCACAAGTCTGCAACTCTACGTTTTTGTTCCAACGACTGCAAACAGGCTGTTGTCGTTGTCAATCAGTCGTATTGCTCTTTTCTAGATGGACTTCGAAAGTTGTAAAGAATACATGGGTGCTGGGTTCCAAACATGAGAGCAGTATTCGATGTCTAGTCTGTTCTGGCCTGTATACTGTAGAAGAACCTGATCTGCAGAGAAATGCTTCCTAGCCTTGAATAAATATCCCAGTTTATTTGCAGAAGACTTTGCAATGTGAGTCACATACAAATGATGGCAAAAAGATGCATGGAAGGACTTGGTTGAAGCACTTAGTTTTCCATCGTCAAGTCAGAGGTCACGGACTGAGTTTTTCTAGAGAAATTCGTTGTTTGGGTCTTCGAGACATTGAATTTCATCAGAATCCGTTGACCAGTTTCGTTTATCTTTTTGTGATCGTCAATGAGGGAATCGATTTGCTGGTATCTATGAAGGTGAGACTCAATGGTGCTCGAAGTTAGCTCAAAGATCTTAGTACCGGATGATCTTAAAACTGAACAATCTTGCTGGAGTGCCTTTTCACTTGGAATATCTTGATACCAAACAATCTTTCTTTTGCGGGATTCAGAGTATCTTATTACGGAACCATCTTAGTTCAGGACGCTCTACTGGTCATTTGGAACAATTTTATAGTGACCTACAGATTATATGAAGAGTAGTAACTATCGTTGGGGAAAGCACTCATACTCACTCATACACATTGGAAAACAATATTCCAGGAGAACCTCAAAGATAAGTAGTCCTCATGTAAATCTCCGATCTCAAGCTAACTGTAAAACCTTATTATATTGTAAATAAGAGGCACTATTTTAAATTTTAAGTTGAAATAAATGGATAGGGTGTAAGAGCTTGCATTTTCACTAGCAGGTTGACAATTTTGGATTCATTAAGGAGAGACAAGTTTTAGTTATCTTTTCATTGGCGCGCAATATGAGGTATTTTGCGAAGTAGGATGTTTCATGTGCGGACGGACAAAATCGCTAGTGCAAGCTAGAGCGTTTTAGTTTCATTTCCTTTCATTTTTTTTACAGCCTTCGCTCTGGGTCAGCGATTTTGATTCAATGTCACTGGTGAAAGAAGACATCATCGTGCTAAAAACCGCTAAGCTCACAATGTGGTTTATGAAGATCAGGAAGTGGGAGGGCGACAAAACTAAACTTCGGAGCACTCAAGCATTCACGTTGAAACCACGGAAATTAACACCATCCACGACGACATGATTGTTCCTCTTGGTGAGAAAACTCCTTAGCCAGTCGCACAGACTTGCGGTAGATGAAGATAGTTTATTCAGAAGAGTCTTATGCCAGACATCATTAAAAGCCTTGGATACGTCCAGAGCAACTGAACTTGATTCTATATGGGGCTTGATTGCCCTTGTCCACACTTGCGTTACATAACTAAGGAGGTCCTATGTTGATAGGTGTTTGCGTGTTTGTTTCTGTCACTGATGAGACCTTCGCTCTCTAAGTATCTGAACATTTCGTGACTGACTGCTTTCAGGACTTTGGACAAAATGGATATTATCGCTATTGGGCGTAATTTGATGGAAAACACTTCTTCCTCTTTTTTGGTATGGGCTGCACTTGTGTACTCTTCCATGAATCAGGAAAAATGTCTTCCCTGTATGACATAGTGAACATCCTACACAAAACAGGTGTAAGCTCTGGTGAACATTTTGAGAATATCATTTTATTATCTTGATACTCCTAGATCTTCTGTGAAGATCCCTCAGAAGCTTTTTCAGCTTGTGTGAGTTAGGAGTTCAGTTGTGTTCTGGGTAGACTTTGTTACTGCGGTCTTGCGCCACTTTAGGTCATAGCACTGTTAATTTTCGACCCAATAGTGAAATGGTGAGCGACACCCGTCCCACCTGAACAGGATTCGAACTCGCGACCTCATGGTTACGAGCCCTATGCTCTACCACTGATCTGTCGGCACTCATATATAATGATAGGAATCCCGTCAGGTCCAGTTGTTTTCTTGGAATTGAGTCCACCAAGCATTCGATGAATGATCTGTGGTCTGAAATATATATCTCTTATCCTAGATAAAAGTTGGAATTGCTGTAGATTCCCGACCAAATGTTGCGATAGTCGAGTTAGGAGAGAGTATCCATTCGAAGAGATAGTCTTTATTTTTGGTGTAGTTGCAAGTAAATCACCCCCTTCTATCAAAGAGACAACTTCAATGAGAGAAGTTGGTGCCAATTTTATTTGCCAATGACTAAAACAGACCCTATCTACTGTAACAATCTATGAGCTTATTGGTTATTCTTGGATTATACGCATCTCTGGCTTCATTTATGGCCTGACTGCATGCGTATTTTGCTGAATGTAGTTGAAACGTGTCTCGGTCACTTCCAAACCATGGCTTGTTGTTTGAAAGTCCTTTGACTATATTTGGGATAGAAATGTCCATTCCAGAAAGATTCACATCTGTAACACAATCAAGAATACTGTATATTTTCTGTATGAAGGCATGTTTCATTCTATGCATACGAGGCATAAAAATCACGCAGATCATCCCACTCTGCTGCATTATAATGCCAGATGAATTCACCGTAATTAGGACAATATACGAGTTCATCAATATCCAACTTCCTCTCAAGGATAAACCTGAAAATATGATACAGATAAGCTACATTGGCTTTTATTAGAGTTCACAAATAACCTGATCGAGTATGACGTGCCCACATCCCCTTTCCAAGATTCCGGCAAGCGTTAACAAAGTTTTCTCCTGCAGAGTGTGTATTTACATTATTCACCGAAAAGAATTTACTTCATTTATTCGACATAATGAGCACTGACGTACCAGACAGGATGGGAGGAAATTGAATTTTTCACACGTAATCTGAAATATCTATGATGACGTTTTCTCGGTGGATGTTGAATTTTGGTGTAGCGAAAAATGATGCTATAGTAATAAACACTATGGTATTATAGAATATTCAATTTCAGCTTTGTAATTTCTCCGATATGAGATATTTCTAATCGTGAACTGAAAAAATAAAATACTAAGAAAAGGTTTTTTATTTGACAGAAGGATTATTCAAAATTTCATTATCAAACAGATTAACACATTAATCTTAAAAACCCAAGATATTCTATGTTCGTCACAAAAATCACAGAAAGCTGTAAGGTATTTATATGGTTTTCTTCAAACCACTTGTTATTCCATAATGAGTTTTATTCAAACCCAGTATAATTCTATATTATATATAGAATAAAATAATAAGAAGAGGTTCTTCACTTAATAGAAGGAATATTACAAAATTTGAATATCAAAACAGATTTAATCTACTAGTCTCCTATAATTTAAAATTTTTTTGAAATGTTTAATATTTTCATATATTTAAATAAGTTACTTCAGAAATATCTCAAAACATGTAGTAAGTACATCCTCAAAAGACAATTTGAAATAAAATAAGATCTTCATCAGTCTTACCTCACAGTTGAAAATAAAATCAACTAACAAAAAATATCTTATCAGACAGACGTCGTGGTATCCTTGTTGAACAACCACTAAAATTAGAGAACTTTAAAAATTCTGCGTATTATATGTTCACCACAAAAATCACACAAAGCTTGTAAGGTATTTTATGGCCTTAGTTAAAACCAAATGATATTCATATGAGTCAGGGAAACCAAAATATAATTTCTGTCAAGAAAGTACCGGGAATTTTCAATTAAAACAACATTTTTACATTTAATCGTCAAAATTTATTGGGTCGCCTTCAAAATAGACTCCATTTGCTCCAATACATCTATGCCAACGGCACTTACAATTATCGAAACATTTTTTATAGGCGCTTTCCGGGATGAACTTTAGCTCTCGCGCCGAATTTTGTTTCATGGCTTCAATCAACTCAAAACGGGTGCCACGAAGGGGCAATTTTAGTTTTGGGAAGAGCAAAAAGTCGCAGGGAGCCAAATCCGGCGAATACGGTGGTTGCTGAAGCACGTTTGTTGAGTTTTTGGCGAGAAAGTCAGTCACAGTCGTAGCTCGGTGAGAAGGCGCGTTAACGTTATGCAAAATCCATGAGTTGTTCGCCCACAAATTTGGCCGCTTCTTACGGATACGCTCACGCAAACGTTTCATAACGCCTAGGTAATACTCCTTGTTTACCGTCTGACCCTCTGGAACGAATTCGTAGTGCACCACGCCACGGATATCGAAGAAAACAATGAGCATCACCTTCATTTTCGAGCGGCTTTGGCGTGGTTTTTTCGGTTTCGGCTCATTTTTTGCCACCCATTCCGATGATTGCTGGCTTGTTTGCATATCGTACTCGTAGACCCAGGTCTCATCACCAGTTATAATGCGTTCCATGAATGTAGAGTCGGAATTACAGCGATCCAGCATGTCTGAAGCAACCTGTTCGCGATGACGTTTTTGAAGAAAATTTAGGTCTTTCGGTACGAGTCGTGCGGCCACCTTTCTCATGCCGAAAATATCAACCAAAATCGTACGTGCGGACTCGCGGGATATCTTAAGATCATGTGCTATCTCTCTCAAGCTGGTACGACGGTTTTCCAGTACCTTTTCCTCAATTTTATCGACGCTATCTTCGATCGAAGCCGTCGATGGGCGTCCACTTTACGACCGTCCTTGAAGGCTCTGTACTACTGATATGCACGAGTTTTCGATAGAGCATTATCACCAAAGGCCTTTTGCAACATTTTCAATGCATCGGCACACGAAAATTCATTTGCAACACAAAACTTTAAACAAATTCTTTGCTCAACGTAATCACCCATAGTAAAAATCGGCACGCACTCTGACATCGACTGACTTAATCAGCTGTTGCAAACACAGATCCCGCTCAAGCTTGGCATAGTAGTTGAGGACAGTGGTGCCAACCTAGGAAAAAAAAATTTTACCTGCCCCATTGCCCCGCCAGATTTAAATCGATAATTCCCGGTACTTTCTTGACAGAATGTTTATTATATATTCGATGAAATAATAAGAAGTTTTTTATTTGATAGAAGGATTATTACAAAATTTAAATATCAACACAGATGCATTCTGTTAGCATCCTACAAATTTTAATTCGAAATATTTTATTCAAGAACTTTCACAATTATATTGATGTCTTATAATCACTGCTTAAATTAAGTAGACATATAAAATCAAAACTCGACAAAACTTATAAGCCATCAATTTAATTCTTAAAGTTTTGAATAAAATTTTTTTGAATTAAAATTTGTATGAGGCTAGCAGAATGAATCTGTTTTGATATTTAAATTTTGTAATAATTCTTCTATCAAGTAAAAAATCTCTATTTATTATTTTATTGTATATATAATCATATTTTGGTTTTCCTGACTCATTATATAAATGTCATTTGGTTTCAACTAAGGCCATAATTTACCTTATAAGCTTTGTGCGATTTTCGTGATGAACGTATAATACGTAGGATTTTTAGAGTTGGTTCAACAAGGTTACCTTAAGGTCTGTGTGGTAAGTTATTTTTTGTTAATTGATTTAATATTTCAAATGTGGAGTAGGACTGATGAAAATCTTATTTAATTTCAGATTGTTTTTTTTAGGATGTACTACATCTTCTGGGGGAATTTTGCAGTAACTTATTTAAATATATTGAATATTTGAAATAAATTACTTTTGGAGAAATTCTAAAAATTATGTTTTGCATTTTTGAAAACGAGTTGGTTTTCATCAACATAATCAAAAACAAAATTTCGTCTCCTTCAAGTATTTATTTAGTAATTTCAATTGACAATTCATATTTCGTTTTTTTATTCTTTTTGATATTATGTGATGAGTTTTGATTTTATATGTCTACTAAAATTAAGCAGTGCTTAAAAGACATTTATTTAATTCTAAAATTTTTTGAATTAAATTTTTTGAAATCAAAACTTGTAGGGGACTAACAGAATGAATCTGTTTTGATATTTAAATTTCGAAAAAACGAAGTTACACCCTTGAAATAATATTATACAGGTTATAAATGTGGAACTAATTATATATCAACCAGAGTAATTCCGTTACACCTCTCTACGAATTTTAATACTGGGACTACAAATAAGTTCGTGCGGTTTCTTCTTTCAAATATTTAAGCTTCATTGTGAAAAATTGGTAATGTATTACATTCAGGGTTAATGCTCATGTTCGCAAAATAACTTCTTGGGTCTGACTTTAGGTTAACCACAGAGAAGTAGCAGTGAGTAAATTTTTCGTTTATACTTTGTTAGTTATTTTTTAATATAATTTTGTTCGAAATAAGTTTAAATCTTATGAATAGGAAATAATCAATATAAATTCGAGTTTGTCCTGTCAAATAAATTAAACTAATGGACCAACTGAGAATACTCCCTAATCCAAAAGAGTCTAAATTTAACCGAGTATTTCAAATCCAGTTTTCTAACGAAATTTTACTTTTTCAAAATTATTTATTGATAGGAATACACTACAGCAACCTTTTTCAAGATTCAATTCACAGATTTCACATTTTCAGGAAAAATGAACTGTTGAACAAGATCGCAAGATTTGACTTCATGTCAGTGCTTTTCAACATTTTTTCGTTCATTAGTCACTTTTTATCTTTCATTAATAGGAGGACAAACTTACGTCATCTCCATTTCTTCCATTGAAAATAATGAACGGGTCAAATTTAAGTCATTTCATATTTGCAATGCGATGTAGAGAGATCCGACATCATGAATGTTAAACTTTCATTATTAATCAATTTAGTATTCCTGGATTGCCATTCTTGCTCCCTACAGATCTTCCTTGTGATGAAACAATCGACATCAAACCGATGCTTTTTGTGAGGCCTAGAATACTCATCAAGACGTGTTAATAATATATCACTTAATGCAGAGAGAATTCTCAGCAAAGCTCAACCGCGGCGACCTCAAATTATAAGCTGTTCATATTCTATAGAAACAATCCGAGGTATAATTAATGAGATTCCTCGCTACCCCAAATGATTTTCATTCAGAGGGCAAGAGCAACACCGATTCTGTGTACATCAATAGTACTCATTGAACGAAGGCATTCTGTTCCCTGCATTAGCATTCAATTGGGAATCTACAAATTGTGTTTGTTTAAGATAGTTAAAAAAAAACTTTATGTTGGTAACTGAGGAGGGCATGAAGATGCTCGACCGAAATTTTGTTGTAAAAGGTGAGCCACCTAGAGTTTGCATTCTGGAGTAGCAGTTTTTTTCGAGTCTGGCAATACTTTTTCATTCGTATTTTGACAGGAAGTAGGTTCAATATTTAACATTAATGAAATAATGAATAACCCGCTTCCTATGGCCCATATTACATCTTTAATCACTTGATTTCTTCGGATCTAATTCATCACGCATTCAAAGAAAAAACTCTTTTCGCGTTCATTTATAACTTCACAATTTAAATCTCAAGGACCATTTCCCTTTTGTGACAATACAGTGCCGTAATAAAAGGCCTGGAAGTGACTGTATTATGTAGTATTGATACTTGTAAATTTTTGTAGTGAACACAAATGATATCAGTGAAAGTGAAAACCGTTGAAGAAGCACAGCAATTCTCTACGAGCAAGACAGAGTTTTCGCCGCAACGGCAGATAAAACTACACCAATTCTCTCAATATTGGGTGAAACAAATCAAAATTTTAACTGCACTATGTGACCTTTAGATTATAAATAAACGAATTATAGTCCATTAATATATAGGGTGCCAAGTAATCACTGGTCAAATTTCATAAGGTGATTCTTCAGGCAATTTTTAACGAAAAAGTTTCTATAGAGTTTGGCTCAATTATCTTTCGTTTTATAGTTTATTCAAGATTCTACTATCCTGTAACGTTTCACATTTTTTGCACAAAGAACCTACCTTAATTTGAAAACTATCTAATTAAGCAAAATTCAGTGTACATCATTGGAAAAAGCGGAAAATTATCCTTATACTAGGGTTTAGTTTTATGGAGAATTTTATGAAATACTTTCCTACTACTAAATTTTTGTAGGATGGTTAAGGAAAACATCTTCACACTTCTTCCTTTGGGGTGTTTTAAAACATATAGTGTATACTACCCCAAATTATACTCGTGACCAGCTTATCGAAATAATAAATAACTGCTGCAATATTATAAGGCATTGACGGGGCTGTTGCGAAATGTTGTGGTTTCTATCCGCAAACGATGCAGGCTTTGTATTAGAGAAGGAAGCAGGCGTTTTTAGAATTTTTTATGAAAACTTTTGAACTTCTCTGAATAATAAAGAATGTCGTAAATAAAGATTATCCTCAGATGGTGTATATCTCACTCTTTGTACTTTTATAGCTTCACACCTATTGTTCAATGAAAATGAAGATTTAATAGAATATATTATATCGGGTGTTCTTTTAGAGTGACAGAACTACCGATAGGGATAACTGTGATTTGACAGAAGAAAGAGGCCAAGTTTTTTATCATTTCTGTTCAGTAAACATTGACAAATTATCATGGAAAGAATCACGCCGCAACAACTTTTACAAATTGTCGAAATTCATTTTCAAAAGCAGTGTTCAATTCGCCAAACTTTTGGAGCACTTCGTGAAATACTACTCTGTCAAGAAAGTACCGGGAATTTTCAATTAAAACAACATTTTTACATTTAATCGTCAAAATTTATTGGGTCGCCTTCAAAATAGGCTCCATTTGCTCCAATACATCTATGCCAACGGCAGTTCCAATTATCGAAACATTTTTTATAGGCGCTTTCCGGGATGGACTTTAGCTCTCGCGCCGAATTTTGTTTTATGGCTTCAATCGACTTAAAACGGGTGCCACGAAGGGGCAATTTTAGTTTTGGGAAGAGGAAAAAGTCGCAGGGAGCCAAATCCGGCGAATACGGTGGTTGCTGAAGCACGTTTGTTGAGTTTTTGGCGAGAAAGTCAGTCACAATCGTAGCTCGGTGAGAAGGCGCGTTATCGTCATGCAAAATCCATGAGTTGTTCGCCCACAAATTTGGCCGCTTCTTACGGATACGCTCACGCAAACGTTTCATAACGCCTAGGTAATACTCCTTGTTTACCGTCTGACCCTCTGGAATGAATTCGTAGTGCACCACGCCACGAATATCGAAGAAAACAATGAGCATCACCTTCATTTTCGAGCGGCTTTGGCGTGGTTTTTTCGACCGAAGGCTCTGTACCACTGATATGCACGAGTTTTTGATAGAGCATTATCACCAAAGGCCTTTTGCAACACTTTCAATGCATCGGCACACGAAAATTCATTTGCAACACAAAATTTTAAAAAATTCTTTGCTCAACGTAATCACCCATAGTAAAAATCAGCACGCACTCTGACATCGACTGACTTAATCAGCTTTTGCAAACATAATAGTTGACAGGTCCCGCTCAAGCTTGGCATAGTAATTAAGGACAGTGGTACCAACCTAGAAAAAAAAATTTTACCTGCCTCATTGCCCCGCCAGATTTAAATCGATAATTCCCGGTACTTTCTTGACAGAATGTATATGGTTTACATAATCATCCATCAGAGCAGCTTATTCGTCTAACTATGGATAGATTTCGATTTCTACTCTATGCAACAACAACAAGAACTGTACGTAAAGAAAAAATATTGCTGCTGTAAGTCATAGTACTGATGAAGAATGTAAACAAGCAAAATTGCCGTATATGGAGTGAAAACAATCCTCAAGAAGTTCTGCAGGTTCCATTGCATCCTGAAAAATGCACTGTATGGTGTTTTTTGCACGCTGGAGGCATCATCGGTCCAATTTTTTTTAAAACGATGCTGAAAGGCCTGAATTAACCAAAAAAGTGATTAAAAATTGTTCTGGTCGAATTCGGTTCCTCAAAGCTAGTCGTGGTGGGCATATGCTGGAAATTTTTTTTTTTTAAATAAATGTCATAAAATTATCTTTAAAATGAAAAAAAAATTGGCTTCATTCTTAATTTAAATGTGTTTTATTTCAATTTAAAGTTCTATCACTCTGAAAAAACACCCGATACATACCCTGCATTCCTCTCAATCCGCACAACAGAGAGAAATCCGTCTCCTAGAACAAAATTCAGGATTCTCCTCGCCATATCCTGAAATTCCCGCTCTTCATTCAATTACGATACCCCAAGTGTACCGGATGGACCGTGCCGCAGTCTGCGAAAGCGAAACAGTGACTTTTTAAAGTGCCCACTTATTTCGACCGAATAATTGAGTGTCTCAGTTCGAGAAGGCTATAAATCCTGCAGACCGGTGTGACTTCATTAAAGGAAAGAGTACTCGAGAAATTTCATTACCGCGGTTGTCGACAATAAAAGCCCCAATTCGAAAAGTAGTTAATGGGCTGAAAAGGGCGCACGTTTATCTTGCGATTCACCATATGCTTTCTGATGGAAATGTCTAGTTTGGACTTTCCTAGGTTTCTCTTGCGTTGCTTCGTGAGTTGGCGAAGATGAAAGACACATTTTTTCAATTATATGGATGACCAGCCATTTTTTGACCTTGACGTGAATCTTCAGAATAAATGAAATATTTTGAACATATAACAATATTAAAAGTAAGAGTATCCTGAAAACTTTCCTTCGAAATAATTAGATCTCAACAATGCAGGATCTCCATATCAATAATTTGTGAATATAAATTGAAGTGGAGAATTCACATACATATAAAAATATATAAAGGGAAATGAAAAAGCGATTTTGTATATCTACTGAATGATTAAATTAGGTGGTTACATACGGTAAACGTGAAATGGCGACAGTAAGCAAGACTAAAAAAGTTTAATTGAATGAAGAGTCTGACCTGGTGGAGTCTGCAGGGTTAAAAAAGGATCCTTCTGCTGGAAATATCTTGAAATCACGGTTTAATATCGGTGGGCCCTCCTCTAACTCTTCGTAGTGCTCTTATTCTATTCGGCATTGTGTTAATGAGGTTATCAATGAAAGCTTGAGGAATGTTTGTGCCAAATGTCTGTTAAAGCATTGGCGAGTTGTTGTAATGTCTGAGATGAGTCAGGTAAGCGGTGTAATTGCTGTGATATTGTAGACCACACATGTTCAATACAATTGTGGTCTGAAGAAAGAGCGGTTATTGCCATGCGGTGGTTGATAATTCTTGCCCGATGTGGACGACCATTATCGTCGATTAACGTAAAATTGTCGACAACGGCTTCTGCAAAGGAAAAAAAATTGGTTCTAAAATAAAATCACGATGTCATGGTTGCGTTATTGAGGATAATAAGATCTGTGCAGCCATTAGAACAAATGCTTCCCCAAACGCACAACGAAAAGATTTGTTGGCGCCATGAACTATCCGTGATATCTTTCATCATGTTCTCGCCACATCAACGATCGCTCATAAGACCGATAAAGATGAAATCTGGACTCATACGTGAACAGGAAGGATCTCTATATGTGCGCTTTCTAGCTCTCATATTCAAGAGCCTAACGATATCTTACAGCCTGGTGGTCCCTACTCAATCGCAGATACCAGGCGGATCTTCTTGCCCTCAAGTCGAAACCGTACAACCTCTTCCGGATTATTTTACCAGAAACTGTCCTTCCTGTAACTTGCCGGAATGTGTTATTGATTGAGGATGCTGTGAATAAGGGGGTAAGTTACTAGTATTAACCAATCATGTGCGAGGGTTGTAGTTCTCGCTCTTCCGCCACCATAAGTATATGCAGCACTTCCACTAATACGATAGCGATTCCACGCTCTTCTGACAATACTATGCGAAACCCGAAGACGGTTAGCATTTTCTTCTTATACCTTCGCTTAACTAACTGTTCAAGTTGGACGGCTTCTAAACTTCAAACAAACTTATGATAGTTAATCCACAACTTTACTTTATAACAATTGCAATAGTACATTATTACACAACAGAAAAAGAACATCATAAACTGATAAGAAATTAGTTTTTTGTATCCAAGCCATTCATTGTCATAAGGACCAAATTTTGTGTGTTGTAATACTCAAACACACACCTCTCCATACGGTATGTATAGCAATCCTGAAAATTTTATTCAAGTGCAAAAAGTCAGTTTTTTCTTGAATATCAACTTCAATTTTTGAGCTGTATATTTTAATAATTGTTTCCCTTTATGTCTTGGAAATGTTTTGGATTATATGAAGGTCGATATATTCATCATTTTAAATGTGATGAACTGAACTACTGTTCTGAAAACTTCTTTTTAAATATATGGATTCATTAAGGTTAGATAAAATTCTTAAAATTTGTGAATATGAACAACTTATTTTCCTTGAATATAATTGATATGATCTATCAACATTGTTCCGAATTTTTCAGTAGTTAGAAACTCAAAATTCCAAATAATCACTGCAGATCCTATTGATCATTTTCAAAAACAAACCGAAAATATATAATTGCTAATAATCCCATCGTATATTTTCGAGAATAAATCAAAAATATAGTTTGTCAAAAAAAAATTTAACTCGAAATTATTGTTGGAAACTTCTACAATATATATTGAAAATTCTACATAAAAATGCATAGTATTATATAATATACAATTGATGTAAAAGCTTAAAGGTCAAAAATGTGTTTTAAAGTCAAAAATGTACTGAACTTTAATGAAACTGTCACGAATTATATTATCTTTCAACCTGGTAGATCCGATGATAACTTATTTGATGCGAAATAGTGCCTTCAAATAAAGAAGTAAAAGAAGATGGCCAAGTAGTTTATCCGAAAATATCGACTTTATCGGCTCAATATAACCCCCGAACTAAAATCTAAGCCATCAGTAATTTTCAGTAATATATATTGAGAATCCTACATAAAAATTCATAGTATTATATAATGAATACATTTTTAATGCCTGAGAAAACACACGTTCTACTTCATGACATGAAACGTGTATATAAAAATGTATAAAAACAACATTTTTGGGTACATATCGAGTGTTTCTTTCAGAGTGATAGCACTTTAAATTGAAATAAAACACATTTAATTCAAGATTGAAGCCAAATTTTTTTTCTATTTGAAAGATAATTCTATTACATCTATGTTTTGGAAATAATTTCAGGCATATGTTTTCGAGTATTTCAGGCCTTATTTCATCAATAACACGAGTTATGTTGGCTTCCAAAGCGTCTATTGTTTCTGCTTTCTCAGCATAAACCAATGACTTGACATATCCCCAAAGAAAATAATTCAGTAGAGTTATGTCGCATGATCTTGGAGGCCAATTAATTGGACCATTTCTCGAAATAATGTTATCGCCAAATCCTCCTTTCAATAAATAAATTGTTACGGTAGCAGCATGAGGTGCTATCACCATCTTGTTGGAACCAAAACACTTCTGGGTCGATACCATTTGAATTTTGAAACAAATAATCATTGATCATCGATCTGTAACGAGCACCATTCACCGTAACATTAGCTCCAGCATCGTTTTTAAAGAAATATGGAGCGATGATGCCTTCAACGTGTAAAGCACACCATGCAGTGCATTTTTCAGGATCCAATGGCACCTACAGATTTTCTTGAGGATTGTTTTCACTCCACATAAGCCAACTTTGCTTGTTTACAAAGCCAATCAACCAGAAATGAGCTTCATCACTAAAGACAATTTCACGATAAAAAAGTAGATCAACGTTTAGCTGTTCTAGGGCCCAATCAGCAAACAAACGATGCTTATTATGGTCAAGTGGCTTTAGTTCTTGAACCAGTTGGATCTTGTATGGGTGTAGATCAAGATCTTCACGTAAAATTTTCCATGTGGGTGATGCACAGTGTCCAACTTGTTGTGAACGTTGACGAATAGACAAATCTGGAGGATCATCATTAACACTATGACTAACAGCAGCGACATTTTCTTTTGTACGTACACTTCTTTATCTTGTTGTTGTTGTTGCATCGAGTAGAGAAAACCTTGTCCGATAGATGATTATGTGAACCATAAATTTCACGAAGTGCTCTATAAGTTTGGCGAATTTTTGATTGATGAGTGAAATCTGATTTTGAAAATAAATTTCAACAATTTGTAAACGTTGTTGCGGCGTGAGTCTTTCCCTGATAATTTGTCAATGCTTACTGAACAGAAATGCCAAAACAACATGGCTTCTACCTTCTGTCAAATCACAGTTATCCATATCGAAAGTTCTATCACTCTAAAAAAAACACCCACTACATAAACAAACTTATATGGAAGAATTTACTATTGCAAAATTATATGAAAATTAGTAACAAAAGATCTTAGATTAGTTCTGATTAACGCGACTTGAATTATTCAAGCGCAGTCTAATTCAGGGTGGACCTGTATAAGACTTCTTCGTTACAATCCTAATGATGATAGGATAGCGTTCTCAGTGACCTGTATAAGACTTCTTCGTTACAATCCCAATGATGATGGTATAGCGTTCTTAAGATATTCATGATCTTTCAGCTATTCAATATGAGGGAGCAAGTAACTTGTTGATCCGGAGTTACTCCTGGATATTTGAGATGGTCAATTACATGTAAGGGTAAGTTGTTCATAGTTATCTGCCCTCCACCGAACCTTGTCCCGGTGGAGGACCTTGTCACGACTAAGGCCCAACTTTCACTGAGGCGAAATGGAGGGATAAGCCTTGGTGCCTAACAAGGTGGCACTGTGTCTGCTGCCTTAAATCTGCATTGCCTTATTGCAGTTTAATATTTCCGATTTTTCTATCCAACGGTCCAGTGCGTTATGTAATTAACTGTGTTATCTCAGGATGATGGGGGCTCATAGGAAGTATTCTTACTTTGTAGCTATCCAATTGGTATTGGACCCGAGTGGGCAGTGGTTGAAAGTATGCATCCTAGGCTAGAATGTTATTCCATTCATCTAGTCGCGCGTAATTCATGACTCAGGATTGCTCGAGAAGTTCTTCAGGAGTTTAGCGGAACTAGATGGTACGACTGATCTCCTCCTAAATCAGGATTGTTTGCAAGATATTTCTGAGGATTTTGGGTCTTGACTTTACAGTTTTAAACCTTTGGCGATTGAAAACTAGAATCGATCTTTTTATTTCTTGAGTTTGCGACTGGAGAGTGAAAATAAGAGACTGCTTCGGCATGTGAGGTATATCGTAAACACCTAGGTACTGACCTTCAGATTGCCGAGTATTTCGCTACTAAAAGTCACAGTGGAGATTTTCGAATTGAAGCAGAATCAAGAAGCCAGGTGGATTCAACTCCATTGGAGGTGTTCTCGCTTTGAGCGATGATGAGACGTATCCTTGTCACAAAATCTGCTTTCAGGCATTTGTCGAGACTGTTTACTTGTCACCTAGTGAAAGAGCCATGTTCATATGCCAGTAACAGCAGTTATGTTCATAGTTTCATGGGGCTGGCACACGGGTTATATTTTTCTGAAAATTGAAAGATATTAATTATTACTACCCTCATTTGAGCGTTTGAATTTATTCTTCCGTTTCTTTTCCCTACGAAGCAGATGAGGCATATTTCGAGATTCAAAAATTAAATTCAACAAATGCGTATATATTTTCCCAAATGATCAAAGTGAATAAAAACGATTCAGAAATAACCCGGATATCAAATGTAAATTTTGCAGACAAAGTAGGTATTCGGGAGATCTGTAATGGAGGACGAATAATGTGAAGCAATTTCCGGTTTCGAATACGTCGATGTGCTTGCGAATTTAATAACCCAGAAACAATATGGCTGGTAAAACGTTATGTCATCACCTATTAAAGCCTCGACCGACCGTCAATATACGTAGTGTATGTGTGTGAACGACCGTGCTATAATAATGTATTGCAGACCAAGAACAATAAGCAGATATGAATTTCATGTGAGCTGGTAATTCTCCTGGGGGCCAAAACCTATGGTTTGATTTGTACGATTATATTGAGAATTGATTTTCAATTGATGTGTATCACTGCACCATGGAACTGACGCAATGAAATGCTGTCATTAATAGAAACATTTCAGGATGTAAAACTAGGATCGAAAGATATAATAGTTATACATCATTTATTATATATCGGGTGTCCCAACAGTGCGTATTTGCTCAATATATCGATAAGGCTGATCCATATGAAAAAAAGTCATTTATAAAAGTTACACGGTAGCGAAAAAGGCATGTTTTGAAGGTAGTTCCAAATGTACAAGTTGTTAAATTTTTCCGTAATAGCAAAAACAGTATTTATTTGAAATGGAACAACCAGTTTATTTTTTTGTGATTGAAATGGTCCCTTCGTTCCCTATTCAGCACTGAATTTTTTTTCAGCCACAATACGCCGTTACCAAGTTATTAATTTTTTCGACAAAATGGGGGGTGATGCAGGCTCTGAATGAAATAACTGTAATTAAGCTGTTTCTTCAAAGATCGGAATTTTGTCTGGTGAAGTGATGTAGAAAATACCAAAGTTAGCGGTATTGTTCTGATCATCATGTGTGTTCATACAGAATGGCTCAAATGTAACGGTGATTTTCGTCCATTTCGATTTAATTTTATGCGATTTTCTCAAACGGAACACCCTATATATTAGTTTGTCTTTGAATTCAACATGAAATGACCTATCTGAGGATACCAACATGTTATATGTTATTCCTAACAGTTTTTTTTACATTTTCAAGAAATATGTTTAATTTCCTAAATGTAAAACAAAAGCAAAGACAATAATTACACTATAATACATGTTCAAAATGTCTTCCATCCTGTTCCATACATTTTCTCAATCCCTTCATGAAAGTTGTTCTCACGCTGCTTAAACGAAAAGGCATAATTCTTTGAAATGCGTCACGCATTCTTATTTTCATGTTCATGTTCATGCCGAGAAATAGGTCCTTCTCGTCCTATTCACTTATCAGGAAACATAAAATCCAACTCCTCTCGTATTTCTCCCAAATGATGTGCTGGTGCCCCATCTAGATGAAACCACATTTCATTTTTAATGTGATTAGGTAGGTGTTCGGTCAATATGGGAAAGTCTTCTCTGAGAAATCGAAGAAACTCTTGTCCATTCAATTTTCGTTCGAAAAAATATGGTCCGACAACATAATTATCCACAATACCGTCCCATACATTAAGGCTCCATGTATGCTGATAATCGTTAACATGGGGTTTATGCAGATTTGCGGTACTATATTAATGATAGTTGTGCCTATTAACGAATCCGTTCCTGCGTCGTTGAACCTAATGCTCTTTAAAAATCTTGCATTTTCTATAATTTTATTTTGCATCGTCCGACAAAATCGCACTCTCTTAAAAAAATCTGTTTCTAGCAACTCCTGGTGCGGTTGCACGTGGTAAGGGTGAAATTTATTAGATTTTAAACTCCTGGCAACTGAAGATTTCGATATCTCTAAATCTCTGCTTATTTCTCTAAAACTCAACTCAGGATTTTCTACCACTGCAAGACTTATAGCTAATTGGTTTTCATTCGTCAATATTGTTTTAGCACGATTATGTTTTTCGTATTCGATGTGGCCTGTTCTCTCAAATCGTTTCTTTAATATAACAAATCTTGTAAGAGTAATTTGAAAAACACAAATAATCAAAATCAAAACTGTTAGAAATAACATACATTCTGTCAAGAAAGTACCGGCAATTATCGATTTAAATCTGGCGGGGCAATGAGGCAGGTAAAATTTTTTTTTCCTAGGTTGGTACCACTGTCCTTAATTACTATGCCAAGCTTGAGCGGGATCTGTCAACTAGTGTGTTTGCAACAGCTGATTAAGTCAGTCGATGTCAGAGTGCGTGCCGATTTTTACTATGGGTGATTACGTTGAGCAAAGAATTTGTTTAAAGTTTTGTGTTGCAAATGAATTTTCGTGTGCCGATGTATTGAAAATGTTGCAAAAGGCCTTTGGTGATAATGCTCTATCGAAAACTCGTGCATATCAGTAGTACAGAGCCTTCAAGGACGGTCGTGAAGTGGACGCCCATCGACGGCTTCGATCGAAGATAACGTCGATAAAATTAAGGAAAGGGTGCTGGAAAACCGTCGTACCAGCTTGAGAGAGATAGCACATGATCTTAAGATATCCCACGAGTCCGCACGTACGATTACGTTGAGCGATAACGCGCCTTCTCACCGAGCTACGATTGTGACTGACTTTCTCGCCAAAAACTCAACAAACGTGCTTCAGCAACCACCGTATTCGCCGGATTTGGCTCCCTGCGACTTTTTTCTCTTCCCAAAACTAAAATTGCCCCTTCGTGGCACCCGTTTTGAGTCGATTGAAGCTATAAAACAAAATTCGGCGCGAGAGCTGAAGTCCATCCCGGAAAGCGCCTATAAAAAATGTTTCGATAATTGGAAGTGCCGTTGTTGGCATAGATGTATTGGAGCAAATGGAGCCTATTTGGAAGGCGACCCAATAAATTTTGACGATTAAATGTAAAAATGTTGTTTTAACGAAAATTCCCGGTACTTTCTTGACAGAGTAGTATAACATGTTGGTATTCTCAGAAAGGTCTTTTCATATAGAATGCGAAGACAGACTAATACACAGGATGTTCCATTTGAAAAAATTGCATAAACTTAAATCGAAGTGAACGAAAATGAACGTTACATTTGAGGTACCCTGTATAAACACACATAATGATCAGAACAATACCGGCTACTTTGGTATTTTCTGCGTCACTTCACCAGACAAAATTCAGATCTTTGAAGAAACAGCTTAATTACAGTTATTTCATTCAGAGCCTGCATCACTCCCCATTTTATCGAAAAAATTAATAACTTGGTACCGGCGCATTGTGACTGAAAAAAAATTCAGTGCTGAATAGGGAACGAAGGGACCCTTTCAATGACAAAAAATAAACTGGTTGTTTCAATTTAAAAATTTTTTTTTTGTTATTACGGAAAAATGCAACACCCTGTGTATCTGGAATTATTTTCAAAACATTGCCTTTTTGGTGCCGTGTAACTTTTATAAAAGACTTTTTTTCGTATGAATCAGCCTTATCGATATATCGAGCAAATGCTCACTTTTGGGACACCCATATAATAAGAGTAGACAAAATATCTTCTTACTTTGATAACAGTGGCGGAGATAATAGGGGGTCCTGCATAAAAATACTTCTAATTTTAACTGAGTGATCAAAATGAAACTTTAATCGAAGAAATCAAATCCTCCAATAATTTTAAATAAAAAAGATACTCCTCGTTCTTTTTATATGTCAATTGAGAATAGGCAGTGTTTTAAAGGCATTTATTCTATTTAATTCAAAAGAAAATTATAAGAATGTGAATTGTTGTGTGTTATAATAGAATTATTCTATTCGATATTTAAAATATAAAAAAAATCTTCTATCAAGTAAAAAATTTTTTTATCATTTCAAAATATAGATTACTAAGCAGAATTACCTAGCAGACTTTTTAGCCGATATATCTGTTTCATAACGACATTACGAGAATAAAATTCTATCCCAAAAATTTCCACCATAATCTTAAAAAATCGTTTGGAAAACCTCTCTGCAAGTATATCAAGATTCAACTGAATGGAATATGGGAATGGCTCTAGCTGAAACATTATATCAACTTTATTTAAAAAAATTCACACAGCTTTTATGTTTCACATTTTATTAAGAATCCTGAAAAGCTTTTTGGTCGTTCGGCCATCTTCAAAGGAGTACAAAAAGTAACTTAACTTAAAATTGGACATATGTGTATTTTAATGGCGCATGTGTTTCCAAAGAGTATTTGGGAATTTGTTAAATTCTTCTTTTTCTCAATGGCATTTTGGATTGAGAGAATCTCCAAATAGTTCATTAATTTACCCGTTTTAACATTATATAGTAAGGTGACATCTTTCTTATTAAAAAAATTATTATTTTCTATACAATGTTCTGCAAAACCGGTTTATTTCTGATTTTTCAAAATAGATATCCTATATTCTTTGATTCTGTGTTGTAAACATCAGCCTGTTATGTACATATGTTATCCTATATATGTAGCATTTCAATCATCACATTTAATTTGATAAATCCCCGATTCGCAAAAATTGGGGTTCGTTTATTTATTGGAAAACCAACTTTTCCAAATCGGGGATTCGTCAAATTGAAAGTGATGAATGTAATGCTACGTATATAGGACAGACAGGCCGACGTTTACAACATAGAATCAAAACAAAATATGATGTCAAGTTTGAAAAACCAGAAATCAACGGGTTTTGCAGAACATTGTGTAGAAAATTATGATGTTTCTAATGAGAAAGATCTCATTTTACTATATAATGTTAAAAAGGGTGAATTGATGGACTATTTGGAGATTCTTTCAATCAAAAAAGCCATTGAGAAAAAGGAGAATTTAGCAAATTCCTAAATACTCTTTGGGAACACCCCTATATTGGATGCTGTTATTTCTATGCGCCATAAAAATATACAGATGTCCTAAGTGTAATAAAAGAATTTTTTCAATTTTGAGTTTAGTTACTTTTTGTACTCCTTTGAAGATGGTCGAAAGACCGAAACACGAGTGAGGATTCTGAATAAACTTCAAAACATAAAAACTGTATGAATTTTTTTAAATAGAAATATCATGATTCGGAGCGATCGATTTTTGTAGTAAAGACCATAATTAAATAGAGGAAATCATTTTCCCATCAAAAATACTGATGAACAGGTTTAAGCATTAATGTGCATTCTAACAACTTTGTCGGAAATAATTTTGTTGATCGTTTTAAACATACAATTTAAAAAGAGCAACAATTTCTATGAGAGATGGGAACGCACCAATGTACCAAGTCATTCCTCCTAAACACCCCACAAATTTCCTGGTTGCTTGATCCATCTCATTTATTGACCAAGTCAATTGAATTCAATTCTCATTTTATATCAACCATAAAACAACCTTAGGGATAAGATCGATCGACATTAAGTGAATAGGATGTATCTTACGCTGCATGTGCAAGTAAATCACATTCCACTTCTTGTTATCCGTAATTTCATTAGATGGAACCTCAATTCCACTCAGAATGTCACCAATTGATTTGAGTGCCACTTGTCGCCAGTCACGAGTCGCTCTGTCCAGTTGCCACTTTGTCTAATACAATTCCGTTTGGACAGCGAATGTGTGTGTGTCCATCGAGTGACGTAAATAAGTATAAAAACATTTACTGAATTCGTTGACGAAAATCAATCAAATAGATACATCAAATAAATATTGAAAATTTATAAGGTCAAAAGCTTTAGCTTTTCTATATAAAAGAATTCGCTATACTACTCAGTCAAGAAAGTACCGGGAATTTTCAATTAAGACAACATTTTTACATTTAATCGTCAAAATTTATTGGGTCGCCTTCAAAATAGGCTCCATTTGCTCCAATACATCTATGCCAACGGCACTTCCAATTATCGAAACATTTTTTATAGGCGCTTTCCGGGATGGACTTTAGCTCTCGCGCCGAATTTTGTTTTATGGCTTCAAGTGATTCAAAACGGGTGCCACGAAGGGGCAATTTTAGTTTTGGGAAGAGGAAAAAGTCACAGGGAGCCAAATCCGGCGAATACGGTGGTTGCTGAAGCACGTTTGTTGAGTTTTTGGCGAGAAAGTCAGTCACAATCGTAGCTCGGTGAGAAGGCGCGTTATCGTCATGCAAAATCCATGAGATGTTCGCCCACAAATTTGGCCGCTTCTTACGGATACACTCACGCAAACGTTTCATAACGCCTAGATAATACTCCTTGTTTACCGTCTGACCCTCTGGAACGAATTCGTAGTGCACCACGCCACGGATATCGAAGAAAACAATGAGCATCACCTTCATTTTCGAGCGGCTTTGGCGTGGTTTTTTCGGTTTCGGCTCATTTTTTGCCACCCATTCCGCTGATTGCTGGCTTGTTTGCATATCGTACTCGTAGAACCAGGTCTCATCACCAGTTATAATGCGTTCAATGAATGTAGAATCGGAATTACAGCGATCCAGCATGTCTGAAGCAACCTGTTCGCGATGACGTTTTTGAAGAAAATTCAGGTCTTTCGGTACGAGTCGTGCGGCCACCTTTCTCATGCCCAAAATATCAATCAAAATCGTACGTGCGGACTCGTGGGATATCTTAAGATCATGTGCTATCTCTCTCAAGCTGGTACGACGGTTTTCCAGCACCCTTTCCTTAATTTTATCGACGTTATCTTCGATCGAAGCCGTCGATGGGCGACCACTTCACGACCGTCCTTGAAGGCTCTGTACCACTGATATGCACGAGTTTTCGATAGAGCATTATCACCAAAGGCCTTTTGCAACATTTTCAATGCATCGGCATACGAAAGTTCATTTGCAACACAAAACTTTAAACAAATTCTTTGCTCAACGTAATCACCCATAGTAAAAATCGGCACTCTGACATCGACTGACTTAATCAGCTGTTGCAAACACACTAGTTGACAGATCCCGCTCAAGCTTGACATAGTAATTAAGGACAGTGGTACCAACCTAGGAAAAAAAATTTTTACCTGCCTCATTGCCCCGCCAGATTTAAATCGATAATTCCCAGTACTTTCTTGACAGAATGTATATCAATTTACCTTTGTGAAGAGAACATATAAAGGGTAAAGTAAAACAACTTAATTTCTGCTAATTTATTTAATTTCACAACAATTGTTTTGTAATGACAACATGACTTCGTCAGGTGAGTATGGTACTAACTACATATTTGATATTGAGTTCTTTAAATATTCAAAATGTATAGAAAAGAAACTGCGAAAAAGGTTAAGTAAGGGGGATTTATTGAGGTCCGTCTGGTCGTTTAGGAGAATCTGTTTTTTATTGTATCTGTCAATTTCGTGGGCTTCTAGGTAGTTCAACCTAAGGTTCTTTTTTTCTAGGTGTAATATTTTGAAGTTAGTGTCAAAATCATGTCCTGTCTCTAAAAGATGGTCAGCATATGTTGAATTTCCGTTTTATCCAAGATGTGCTTTCTCGTGTTCACGTATCCTAGTGCTGAAAGATCTACCTGTCTGACCCACCTGACTATTAGTAAAAATAGAACTAATCCGGTTATAAAACAAGAGATTATCGAAATCTTAAAGGTTTGTTTAGACCAAAACTATTTTTTATTTAATGGAATATTTTACGAAGCTAATGATGGTCTCGCTATGGGAAACCCACTTAGTCCAATATTATCCGAAATATTTATGGACTTCCTGGAAACCAAAATCCAAGAGAGCCCCTTATTTAAATATTTTATTTATTGGTGTCGTTACGTGAATGATATTTTATCTTTATTCACCGGTACCAGTAGATAGCTTGCGATGTTTTTAGAATTCATAAATACATTATCTCCCACAATAAAATTCACCAATGAAATAGAACAAAACAACAGCATCAATTTTCTTGATTTAAAAATTTCAGAAATTAACAATAAACATGACTTTTCAATTTTCCGGGAACCCACTCATACAGATAATACGATCCACTTAAATTCTAATCACCCACTTTCTAAAAAACTAACAGCTTTTAATAGCATGATATTTAGATTAATCAACATACCTGTGACACAAGAGAATTTTGATAGAGAACTGAATATAATAAAATAGATTGCATTTAACAATGGTTTCAATCCGTTCACTATGAATAAATTTTTGAAACGAATGCAATTTACACAGTCAACATCGCTTGTATATCCAACAATAGCTATTGATACAGAATATATTTCTTTAACGTACATAAACAAAAAGTACGAAAAAATAGCTAGATATTCAAAGAAAAAGAGTAACTGCAACATTTCATTCAAAACAAGAAACACGTTAGGAAATTTAATAAAAAATAATAAAGATTTCATCCATAAAAACAAAAAGTCTGGAGTCTATAGGTTAAACTGCGGTACTTGCCCATCTGTATATGTGGGTCGGACAGGTAGATTTTTCGGCACTAGGATACGTGAACACGAGAAAGCATATCTTGGAAAAAACGGAAATTCAACATATACTGACCATCTTTTGGAGACAGGACATGATTTTGACAATAACGTCAAAATCTTACTCCTAGAAAAAAAGAACCTCAGGTTGAACTAACTACCTAGAAGCCCTCGAAATTAACAGAAACAATAAAAACAGATTCTCCTAAACGACCAGACGGACCTCAATGAATCCCCCTTACTTAACCTTTTCTGAAACTTTGTGTAATAATAAAAAAACAAATTACTGTAAATTCCCACTACTTTCTTTTCTGTATATTTTGAATATTGAAAGAACTCAATATCAAATATGTAGTTAGTTACCACACTCACCTGACGAAGTCATGTTGTCATGACGGAACAATTGTTGTGAAATTAAATGAATTAGCGGAAATTAAGTTGTTTTACTTTAATCATCAAGATGTATTTCCGACAAGTAGAGACCGATATAATCAAACATATAGAGGGTACATATTTTTTTGAATTTATGAGTTTATTAGGAAAGTTGAACCTTTTCACATTTACGAACGAAAAACAATTAGCCCATTGAGTGGAGTTGAAACGCATCGGATAGTCAAGAGGCTTCATTTCTTGCACCAGTTGAACTTTGTAAGCCTTCATATCGAGATTTTTATAAAAAATTCGTTTCAGAGAAGTGCGAGAAATGTTCAGTTCTTGAGTACATTAACGAGTTGATGTTGATGAATATTCAGCCACATTCAAGGACTACAGCTTCAATTTTTTCAGGTATGCTCGCTGAACGAGAACGTGAGCGAGTTTTTTTTATGAAATAACGTTCCACTTTCCACAAATAAATTGATCCACAAATTGCCGTGAAGGCATTTCGTTTCTATTTATCAATTTCTAACAGTTTGCAAAGAAGATTCACCACTTCGGAAATAAGTTTTCAATATTTCCCAGTTCTGTTCAAACGCAAATTGTCCCAACTATTGAACTAACTCTCAGTCAAAGCACGAATGATAGAAGTGTTGCCAGACTCCAAATAACCACTTCTTCATAATGCAAAGTCTAAATGGTTGACCCTTTATTATATGCTATGTAAATTCTAACTAAACTCTCACCTGAACAGTTCCGAAGTAGTGCCTAATGAAGCCACAGTCTGGTGAAACAATTTTGTGAAAATTGGATTTATTCAATATTTATTGAAAATGATTTCTGATCTAGTTAAGACCAAATCCATCGGATATTTGTATTGTATTTGCATCTTAAGTCACAACTTCATCCTTGTTGCATTCATCTTTATATTGTGCTGTGGTGAATATCTGAGCTTGAAGAAGGGAAATTAATTTTCCAACCTCAAAAACCATAATTCTTGCCCCAGTAAACTATTTCTGCTAAACTAACAGTGGCAAATCCTCTTCCTTATCAAATTTTGGTTATTTCGGGTCATACCAGATTCAATAAAATAATAAGATGTTTTTTACTTGATAGAAGGAATATTACAAAATTTTAATATCACAATAGATTTAATCTGTTAGTCTCCCATAATTTTAATTTCAAAAAAATTTATTCAAACATTTTTAAAGAAAACTATATAATACCTGTCATTTTTACAAGACAGAAAACAGTATGTGAAAATATCGCAACAAAACATAGATTTTACATCTGAAATAGTCCATATCACACAGTGAGTAGCACAGGGTAGCACTGCTGGGCCTGTACTTTTCATACTTTATGTTAATGATCTAGACAAAATTATGTTGGAAAATGTAGAGATGACACAATATGCAGATGATTTTAATCTCATTGTGAAATCTAAAAACTTATGTAGAGCAGAACTAGTAATAGTAACTATAAATGACTGGTAAACGCATCACAACTTAAAGCTTAATAATGAGAAAACAAATATAATTCTTTTCAAAACAACAAGATCTAATATGGTGAGGCAAATGACTGTAGGTGACAAAAGTATAGAATTTTTAAAAGTTGTTAAATTTTTGAGATTTTATGTGGACCAGTTTTTGTCGTGGGATGAACGCATTGAAAGTCTTTGTGGTAAATTTAATTCTGCTTGTTATTGCATTAGATATTTGCAAATTTATTGATATGGGAACAATGAGGATGCTTTATTCTGCTTATTTTGAATCTAGGATTAGATATTGTGTTATTTTATTTGGGAATATAGCAAAATTTGAAAGAGAATTTTCAATACAGAAGAGAATAATACAAAATATTTTCTCGTTAACTTATAGGCAAAGTTGCAGAAATATTTTCAGGAAAAATGGAACTAACTGATAATGGTGTATTTATTCAAGAATCTTCATTATTTTCTTTCAACAACAAACATTTATTTGAATAAGATAGAGCAGGGAAACAATATATTACAAGGAATGTAAATTATAATTTTCCCATACACAGATTTTCAGACAGAAAAAGCAGCTTATTATACCTATATGAAATTGTTTAATCATTTACCAAATCAAATAACGTTATTGAATAATTTCAAGATTTTCAAGAAAAAATTCATAGCTTATTAGTAGATAGGGAACCCTTTTCCGTCGAGGAATATCTGATGTAAGGATTGAGAATTTTATGACGATAATTTCCTCATGTTTTCCTTTCTGAAACATTTGTAAATCAATAAATTATTAAGACTATTACCTTACACTTTCTGTGATTTTTGTGAGGAACATAGAATATCTTGGATTTTAAAATTTGTTTGGTTCAAAACAAGGATATCACTAGATTTGTCCGGTGAGTTATATTTGTTGTTGATTAATTTTATTTTTTAAATGTGAAGTAGGACCGACGAATAGCTTATCTGATTTCTAATTGTTTTTTGAAGATATAATACATGTTTTGAAAGCTTTTTGAAGTAACTTATTTAAATATATTAAATATTTCAAATAAATTATTTTTTCTGAGAAGTCCTTGAAATTATGTTTTGTATTTTGAAAAGGAATTAGTTTTCATAATTCTAAGATCAGAAACAAAATTTTGTCTCCTTTAAATATTTATTTATTAATTTTAATTAACAATTTATATTCGTTGGGTTATTTATTAAACTTTCATGGTTGACAGTATCGAATGCCTTTGCTAGATTTATAACGATTGCTAAAGATGGAATGTTTTTATGGATTCTGCTGTATATTACTTCTGTGAATTTCTTTATAGCATCTTCTGCTGACATACCATTACGAGGTTTTCTGAATGTAATCATATCCAGCTGATTTTTTGATTTGAAACTATCAATAGTTCTTTCAATTTCAGTTGAATCTGTGGGAAACAGAAAAAACAATCTATCCTGTCGAACGTTCTCCTCTGTGTAATCATCGGGTGCAGATATTCTATTGGCATATTTTCCACCAAGCTCATCATAAAAGTAATTGAAACTTTTACACATATCCTGATCATTCGCTATTTTGATGTTGTCCTTGTTCACAATATATTTTATACTTGTTTCTGGTTTGGTAGTATTTGTTATATCCTTCACATACGCCCATAAAGTTGTCGATTCGCTCTGTTTCTTTTTTATGCAATTTTGTATATATGGATGTTTGGATTTTGATATTACTTTACTCAAGTAGTTTTAAAATTTTGAATAGTCACTTCTCAGTTGTGTATGGTTCGGTTCTTTCTCAATTTTTTTTACATATCTTGTTTTTCATCGATTTCCCTCAAAAAAATTGGAGTGTTTTCAAATTTTTTTATAGGTATATAAACAGTGGTTGAGCAATCTTCTGTATATTGTTTCAAAATATTGATAAATTTTTCAGTAATGTTATTTTTATCCTCCTAGTCATAATTATTTCAATTTTTCATAACTTATACATTTTTTTTATATTCTTTTTTGTTAGTGTTTCTTCCCATTTTCAGGTTAGTGTACAGCACTATAGGAAAATGATCGGAGATCATATTATGCAAGATGATGCCATTGATATCAAAATTTTAAAATTTTCCAGATGCATACCGTTCACGAAAATATGACCCAGGTATGTTTTACTCTCTGGACGCATATATTTAATAATAATCGATGCAAATCCAAAAGAACACAATATATTTTCATATTCTCCTATACCCTGTTCTTGAGATAATAAATTGATGTTGATACAACCTGTAATAATATATTTGACACAATGCTGTTCTTTCTTCAGATAACGTAACAATCCTTACCTGAACTCAGTGATGGATATTTATGGTGACTCATATATTGCTGTCAGTTTTAGTTTTTTCCTTTTAGTATGAATATTCAATTCTACCGCTCTGATTTCACCGAGTTCAACTTCAATAACTTTTTTCATGTATATAATTATTCCATAATTTTTGTTATATTTTCCATCATTGTAGAAAGATCATAGCCAGTCAAGGAGAATAAGCTTGTATCTGCTACTTGAAAAGTTTTAGTTAATATTAATATTTCGAAATTGTTTGATATAGTGTCTAGAAATAATTCAATCTCATTAGAATTTATCTTTATTTTTCGTATATTTATTTGAATAACCTTGAATTCCTTGCTAATTTGCATAGTATCAAGATCTTGGATATCCTCAATAGAGTTTAGTATTTTTTATTTTGATAGTTTTTATATAATTATCCATATTTAATCTATCTATAAATCTTTAGTTATATATTTTCAATTTGATATTTTTTCAACTATTTTTTGACTTTTTTTCAACTTTTTGTTCAATTCACTTATTCTTGTTAATCTGTTTATTTTTATTTTATAGGCTGTTGTATATTTTTATAATAATTTTTTTTCAGTCAACTTTTTATCAGTCAAGGACTTATGACGAAGACTGGCCTTCAACAAAAATAATCTAAGTCTCCTATTTTTCTGAAGCTGCTTTGGTGTTGAATCATTTGAAATCGATATCGTAGTACTTTTTAATTTATTGACTTGATTGAATGTGTTTTTTTGTTTGACACAAATTCTATCTTTATAGGACAATTCAATATTTTTCCCAGCGTGAAATATTTCCAACTTTTCAACTCGAATGCCCAATAATCCATTCAGGTCACAACAGAGAAGATCCGGTGTGAGTTTGGAGTCCATTTCCAGCCCAAAAACTATAAAATTCCTCTTCTTGCATAGACGTTTAGTGTTTCCTAGGTCTTTTTCTAGTTCTTCATTTTCTCTTTCCAATGCTTCATTCCTTTCACTCAGCTCTAGAATTTCTAATAAAAGCCTCACCTCAGATACAGATATGCAATTTTTAAGTTCGAGTTTGATGTCTCGAGCTTCTTCAAAAAGATATTTCAAATTAATCTCTTCCACCTTTTGGTTTGGTAATACATAACTGTATAAGTAAGAATAACAATATTATATTCTAGGTGGAAAAAATAAAAACGAGGGATACACGTTCATTCTACTGAGACTGACCAGGGAGATTTCAGTTAAAACTACGACAGGGAGGTCTATGCCACTTAAGGTAAAATCACAAGAAAGAGAAAACACAGGAATACAGCACCCGAAATCCTACAGCATATCGAATGCCTAACCTCAACTATATCGGCATATCAGATACCAACATATGACACCAAATATGGGATAAGCCAATTTCAACCTCAGAAATAAAACTCTAATATGTCAATCAATACTGACATCGAAATATTGCATAATTATCAATTTTAGAAATAATATTCCCTCTAATAAGTATACCGGGTGTTTCACGAAGGATTGTATAGGCTTTCAGGGCAGAGGCAGTACATTTTGGTGAGTCTGAATCAGTACTCGACATATGTCTCAACTATATTCGATTAAGAGTTACAGGATGTTTTATGTATTTATATTATTATGTATATTGTATTATATGTATTTATATTTTTATGTATATCTCTAGAACGCCTGCATGGATCTTCATGAAAACTTGAGGGAATGAGTATAGGCCAATGACAAATATTTGCACAAAATGACCTATCGATAGCATAGTCCCGGACTGAGAAAATGACATTCTTTATCCCACATCTTGTAAAACACCCTGTACCTGCAATTTTCAAAAAGCGAAATTCTCTTCAGAATCTACAATGAATACTCTTTCAAACAGGCCTATTAGGATCGATGGCATACTTTGCATAATCATTTTTTGAACCATTGAATATTAGGAATTTTCAATTTATAGTAAACACGGACCTGTGAATTTCCGAATAATGCGTCTATTCATATTGGATCGATTGAAATTCTCAGTAAAATTACTTAGGTATTGTGCTGCATCTTATTCAATCCATTACATGAAAGTAAGGGCAACATCAAATATTTTTTACAAAAGTAAATTTAACCGAAAACTCGAATTAACATTGACATTTTAATTGGACTCTTACAAAATGGACTTAAGAATAAAAATATAAAATGTATCTTATACATATGTGTGGAACTGAAATATTGACAATAAATAAGAGAAAAAAGTATAATTAAAAAAATGTATATGAGACAGTAATTTATTTCCACAAAAATGTTTGTACTACTACAACAATTGTTTCACCACGATGTGGCTTCTTCAGGTATTACATTGTACTGTCTGATGGTATTCAGTGTAACTGAGTTTAAATACATTTTTAGGTATGTAACCAAGTAATGGAAGCACAAGTCATAAAAACTCTAGGTGTTTATTGGAGTTTGCCGCTTAAATGCCATTAAGGAAAAATATTCAATAATGGAGACTTATCAACCTCTGTTTGTTCGTTCAAAAGGATTTTACGGGCATTATACCTGTTGATTTCAAGAAATTCTAAAAGTGTTAATCTGGAACTTTTGCTTTCAACAAGGATAATTTCATAATTATTGTTGAAATTATGCTTGAATTCCTTGAGATGATTAGCATATGTCGAATGTACAGAATTGGATATATAACCCCTTTGGTGTTCTTGGACACGTTTCTTGAATGATCCACCAGTCTGGCCAATGTATACTAAAGGCCAATCTTTGCAAGTCAACTTGTAGACTCCGGATTTATTTTCTTTATTTGTACGATCTTTATTGTTTTTTATGTAGGTACTAAGGTACAATGGTTTAATAATGGGAAATCCACTCAGTTCAATTTTAGCTGAAATATTCATGGACGATCTGGAATCAAAAATGCACCTGAATCCTATAAGCAAATTTTTTCTTTATTGGTACAGATATGTAGATGACATTATTTGTTGCTTCAAAGGCACCGACCGATAACTACATATCTTCACGAATTTCATTAGTAAACTCCACCCAAAAATCAAATTCACAATCGAAGAAGAAAAAAATCGAAGTATTAATTTTCTTGACCTCACTATAACAAGATTAAATAATTTACATGATTTTAGTATTTTTCACAAACCAACACATACAGACATCACAATACATAAAACTTCAAACCACCCCACCAACCAAAAGATGTCAGCATATAATAGTTTTATTCATAGATTATTGAATGTCCCTTTAAATTCAGAAAACTTCATGAAAGAATTAAATATTATTAAACAAATAGCATCAAACAACGGTTACAGTCCCTTTCTTATAGACAAAATGGTATCCAATAAACAAAAGAAAATGGCATTGAATCTCGTGTACCCAATCATAAAAGAGGACAATACACAGAAATATTTTTTGTTATCTTATGTCAATGAATTATCTGAAAATATTGCTAAATATTTCAAAAGTTGTTTCAATTATAACGCGGCTTTTAAGACAATTAATAACCTTAGTACCTACATAAAAAACAATAAAGATCGTACAAATAAAGAAAATAAATCCGGAGTCTACAAGTTGACTTGCAAAGATTGCCCTTTAGTATACATTGGACAGACTAGTAGATCATTCAAGAAACGTGTCCAAGAACACCAAAGGGGTTATATATCCAATTCTGTACATTCGACATATGCTAATTATCTTAAGGAATTCAGGCATAATTTCAACCATAATTATGAAATTATTCACGTTGAAAGCAAAAGTTCTAGATTAACACTTTTAGAATTTCTTGAAATCAACAGGTGTAATGCCCGTAAAATCCTTTTGAACGAACAAACAGATGTCGATCATTCTCCATTACTGAATATTTTTCCTTAATGGCATTTTTAGAGGCAAACTCCAATAAACACCTATAGTTTTTATGACTTGTGCTTCCATTATTAGGTCAAGTACCTAAAAATGTATTTAAACTCGGTTACACTGAATACCATCAGACAGTACAATGTAATACCTGAAAAAGCCACATCGTGGTGAAACAATTGTTGTAGTAGTACAAACATTTTTGTGGAAATAAATTACTGTCTCATATACATTTTTATAATTAAAATGAGTTTCCACCAAGTAAAGACCGAATCTATCAAATATGAGAAAAGTATAATTTGTTTTCGAAAATACCCCTCTCTTCCAAACATTTTCTAGCTCTTGTGATCAACTTTCTTCAAAATTTCCGGCCGATTTCGTATTGCCTCAAATGCAGCTTGAATATGATTAATCAGATGCTCCCTGTCTATGATTTCTTCGGAGTAACATTATTTTTTAAGTGCCCCCAGAGAAAATAATCCAAGTCATGAGTCATGAGGTCCCCCTCTACCAAACCAATGATCTGGATAAACTTCATTCACATGCGCTACAATTTCACGGGTAAAATGTGCCGGAACTCCATCATGTTGGAAGTACATTCCTCTTGGAATATTGCTTCCATCATTAAACAGCCCTGGCAAATGCTCTATTAAAAATTGTAGATATGTTACTCCATTCAGCCTGTGTGGAAGAATATATGGCCGAATTAGGCGATTATTGTAAATTCCACACCAAATATTTACTGTAAAACGATGTTGTGAATTGCGTTTCCTAGTCACTTTCGGATTTACTCTGGACCAAATATGTTCATTGCGAACATTCAAAATGTCTTCTTTTGTGAAGGTCGCTCCATCAGTAAAAAGTGTTCTGAAAATATCTCGTTGGTTCCGCAAAACCCATCTGCAAAAGCGCATCCTCGGTAGTTCATCGCCTGGCTCCAAGGTTTGGACGGATTGTAAATGAAATATAGGCCACTTCTTACGGTGCAGAACTCGCCGGACCTGACAATGTGGCAAACCTAAAACTGAACCAAGATGCCGGGTGATGCGTTGAGGGATTTTCTTGGGCAGCTTTTATTATCTCTTCATGGTTTACCATCGAACTTGCTCTTTCTTGTTTATTTACTGACGGAAAGTGTCCAGTTTCACGAAGTGAGCGATTAACATGTTCGAATGTTTGGTGGTTATGAATTCGACGATCCGGATATAGCCTTCGATATTCCCAAGTAGCTTCACGACCATTGCACCTACAAAATCCATAATCTAACAACATATCAATTAAAAAATATATATGAGACAGTATGTCATTTCCTCAAAAATGTTTGTACTACTGACAATGGTTTGAAATATCAAAATTCTTAGCATGAGCCACTTAGATTTTGAAATGGGCTGAATTCAGAGTAAAGGAATTTCTTCTGTGATCTTTCACATAGCATTGAAAATAAATGATATCTTAAACTTCAGATCGATTCAAGTACCATGTGAAAAGATAAATGTGGATCAGAAAGAAAGTCTAATGAAAGCTGTAGAACATTCAATACAAGCGCTAGCAGGTGTCAAAAAGAAATAGGGAAAAAAAGAGAACAAATCAAATACGAAAATTGATGGGTGAAGGGGAAGAATTTATTTGCGAAAGTGTAAATAAGACGTCGAAAAGTATTTCGTTTTGTATGCGTGTGTCTAGGAATCGAAAATTCCAGATATTTAATAGCTCATAAAATATTGATGCAAAGTATGCCATTATTTCAAATTAGCTTGTTTAAAAGAGTATTCATTGTAGATTCTGAGAAGGATTTCACATTTCGAAAATTCGATGTACAGGGTGTTTTACAAGATGTAGGATAAAGAATATAATTTTCTCAACCTGCGCTATCGACAAGTGATTAGATGCAAATATTAGGTATTGGCCTGCACTCATTCCCTCAAATTTTCATGTATATCCATGAAGGCGTTCAAGAATTATGCCGATTGAAAGTTTTTGATAAAATACATAAAACATCCTGTATCTCTTAAACTAATATCCTTGCTTGTCTGGTAATCCGGCTTCGCTATATGTGTATATATTCTTTGTTAAATTTTGTTTTCATTTTTGGGATGGTTAGTAAAATGTTTTAGGTTTCTTAGTGTTAGAACTAACAAGCGAACTATTCATTAGTGAGCCACTGTTCATCATCTTGTTTGTTTGCCATGTCATTTATTTATTTAGATAAAAATTTGTTTACTTTTTTTGTGAAAAAAATTTTTTCTTTTTATTCTTTATATTTGTATATTAATCATGGGCAAATAAACTATTATTATTATTATATTAATATAGTTTGGGCATATTTCGAGCACTGATTCGGACTCACCAAAATGTCCTGAAAGCCCTGAAAGCTTGTACAATCATTCGTGAAACACCCTGTATAGACTTGTAGAAAAACTCATTATTTTTTCATTGTACACAATTAAGGAAAAAATTCCAAAGTTGTTCAGTCTTAAATTGGAAATTCCTCAGAGAACACAGTTTGACACATTTTCCACCGATATATGTGAAACACACAATACCAAGTTATTTTTTCAGTTGGCATGACGAATTGAAGTTAATGTCCGTTTTACTTTGGACATGGTTCTATAAAAAGCATCATATTTCATCACGTAACATTTACACAAATCCTCCCGAATTTCCTCCGGAAAAGTGTGACCAAGACAAATTGTAACACAAAAATGGATCAACTACGTAATAACGCTCATCAATTCCAATACCTGTCGAAAACGGAATCTACAAAAACAGAGTAGTTCGCTTCGTGTAAAGTAAGAAACGATGGAAGTTAGATCGAGAAACAATAACCTGCAGATGGTGTGAAATATAATGCTATTGGGGCACGTGCGACCCCGAAAAGCGAAGCGAAATATGCCAAGTAGGGTGACGTCGAACTACCATGTCGCTTATTACGATTGGATATTTCTCACTACCTGACCAAGATTTTTCAAGCATATTGCTGAGGAGTGAGGATTGGTCATTCAAAATTTGAATTATTGATTTCTTTAAATGAAAAACTAATGGAAATATTTTGCGAACTGGTGAGTTTATTAAAACGGTTGCATCTTGTCATTCAAATGTCTGCTGCATGACTAGCTACAATACCTCATCAGATAAACCCAATTTTTCACTACATTGTCCATTGTTTGGGGCTCAATCTCATAAATTGCAACTTCCATTTCGTGTTTTAAGGCATCAATCGTAACACTGAAAATTTTCGAAATAAAATAATAAGAAGAGGTTTTTTAATTGAAGGAAGGATCATTACAAAATTTGAATATCAAAACAGATTTCATCTGTTGGCCTCCTATAGTTTTAATTTGAAAATTTTATTCAAAAACCTTTAGAATATCAATAAATCAAAACTTATATAATATCGATTGGCATAAAAAAACTCAACAAATATAAATTGTCAGTTAAAATTCATAATAATGAAATTTTTTGAAATTAAAATTGTAGGGGGCCAATCTGTTTTGATATTCAAATTTTGTAATAATTATTTTATCAAGTGAAAAACCTCTTCTAATGAATTTATTTCATATATAATTATATTTGGGTTTTAAAAATTTCATTCTATAAATATCATGTGGTTTAACTAAGACCATAGAGTACCTTACAAGCTTTGTGTGATTTTGAAGAGGAGCCATAGAACATAGAATACCTTGGATTTTAAAGGTCTCATATTTTGTCAATTATATTGTTGGTTCAAACAAGGATACCACGAGGTCTTAGGGTAAGTTATTTATTGTTAATTGATTTTATTTTTTGAATGTTAAGATGGACTGACCTTATATAAATTCTAATTGTTTTTGTTGGGTTTTTATTTTTTCATTCCATTTGATACTATATAATGAGTTTTGATTTTATACGTCTATTGAATATAAGCAGAGCTTATAACACATTAATTAGATTCTAAAAGTTTTTGAATTAAATATTTATAAATTAACATTATAGGAGGCAACAGATCTGTTTTGATATTCAAATTTTTTTGATTCTCAAATTCTAATTCTGACAATTTTCGACCCAACGGTGAAATGGTGGCCGAATAATGAAAAGGTAAAAGACACAGAAATCACATTATTCATCTTTTGTTGCATCTTATTTGCTCAGATCTCATCTTGATCGTTCTGGAGGACATTCTTACAATACTTTATTTACATATCTCCTCGAAATGTACCCCAGTTAATTTTAAGAAATCTTTGTGAAAAATAAATAGATATCATGAATTGAATATTACTTGTACTTCCATGGTTTTTTTGTAATATTTCATATATTGGAAAAACAATTGAAAGTTATATTCAGTTAATGTTCATTTTTAATGATTATAATTTGTATCTTCACACATACGTGCGGAAGTTTTCTGATATTGAACCTAATACAATGTCTTCTCTTCATGATTTCTATGAAGGAGCATAGTTAAATAAATGTCGGACTCTCCTTACAAAATTTGTTCAGTTAACTCCAGGCCGTAACTATATAGTGAACAGAAGATATGTGGATATATTTGTTATTGACAGTTTTTTTTCAATATAAGGAAAACAAATATTTACTTTAGCTATTTCATTGATTCACACGACAATTGTTTCGTCATACCATGGCTTCATCAGGTGAGTATTAAAACTGAGGTATACAATGCAAAACATGACCTTAAATACAAGCTCTGGTACAAAAAATACAGGTGTGAAACGAGGTGGTTCACAATCAATGAAAAATGTTAAGTGGGGGGGGGGGAGATCTGATGAATCTATTTGATCATTCGATAAAATTTGTTTTTTATTATATCAATTGATCTCTAAAGTTTCTAACAGATTCAGTTTCTGACTTTTGTTTTCCATATGTAATATTTCATAATTATTGAAATTATGACCAGTCTCTAACAAATGGTTGGCATAAGTTGAATTTGGTTTATATTATTTAATATAACATTTTTCATGTTTTCGTATCGTTGTCTCTCATACATATAAACATGGGCAATCACTACATGTTAACTTGTAAACTCCTGTTCTTGTTTTTCGGAATGACGTTATTTTTTATTTAACTGCCTACAGAATTAATGGTTCCAAAAGAGATGTTATTATTTTCCTTTTTCTTTGAATATCTAGCAATATTTTCAGATTTTTGGCCTATGTATGTTAATGAAAAATTTTCAAAATTAAAACGAAACAAAATTTATTTCATTAGCTTACATAGGCCATATATTTCAAAAGATTGCTAGATATTTAAAGAAAAAAGAAAATTATGACATCTCTTTTAGAACCATTAATTCTTGAGGCAGCTTAATGAAAAATAATAAAGACATTATTCCTAAAAACAAAAAATCAGGAGTTTACATGTTAAAATGTAGTGATTGCCCATATGTATATGTGGAACATATAGCCGTTAGTTTCAAACAAGGATTCGAGAACATGAAAAATGTTATATTAATAAAAAACCAAAGTCAACTTATGCCAACCATTTGTCAGAGACTGGTCAAAATATTAATAGGAACCATGAAATATTACATATCGAAAACAAAAGTCAGAAACTAAATCTATTAGAAACTTTAGAGATTAATAGATATAATTAAAGACAAATTTTATTGAAGGATCAAATAAATTTAAGTAGATTTCCCCTACTCAACATTTTTCATTGATTGTAAACCACCTGTTTCCATCCCTTCATTTTTTGTACCAGAGCTGTGTAGTTAAGGTCATGTTTTCAATTGTATACCTCAGTTTTAATACTCACCTGACGAAATCATCGTATGACGAAACAAGTGTCGTATAAATCAATAAAATAGCGGAAGTTAATATTTGTTCTTCTTATATTGCAGATGTCAAGTAAAGACCGTGAAAATAAAAAATCCTTTTTATTTTCTCATATATAGCACTTTTTCCAAGTCCAGTCAATTGCAATAATCTTTAAGGTTTCGAAAATCTTTTCTATAGAAATATTCTACCTGTTTTATTTTTTATAATTGCGACATTATTTCATAAATTGTGTACCTACTGAGTAGGGGGAATCTGTTCAAAACTATTTGATCATTCAATGAAATTTGTCTTTTATTATTATATATCTATTGATCTCTAAAGTTTCTAACAGATATAGTTTCTGAATTTTGTTTTCGATATGTAATATTTCATCGTTCATATCAAAATTATGACCAGTCTCTAACAAATGGTTGGCATAAGTTGAATTTGGTTTATTATTAATATTATTACTTACATTTTTCATCTTCTCGTAGCCTTGTTTGAAATGAACGGCTTGTCTGTCCCACATATACACATATAAACTTGTAAACTCCCCATTTTTTGTTTTTTAGGAATGACGTCTTTATTATTTTTTATTAAGCTGCCTAAAGAATTAATGATTTCAAAAGAGATGTTATAATTTCCTTTTTCCTTTGAATATCTAGCAATATTTTCAGATTTTTTGCCTATGTGAGTTAAGGAAATAAATTTTGTTTCGTTTGAATTTTGAAATTTTGGCTATACAAGTTTTGGATATACAAGTACTTGTATATCCAAAATTTCAAATTCAAACGAAACAAAATTTATTTCATTAACTTACATAAGCAAAAAATCTGAGAATATTGCTAGATATTTAAAGGAAAAAGGGAATTATAACATCTCTTTTGAAACCATTAATTCTTTAGGCAGCTTAAAAAAAATAATAAAGACGTCATTCCTAAAAACAAAAAATCAGAAGTTTACAAGTCAATATGTAGAAGGGATTGCTCCATTGCCCATGTGTATATGTGGGACAGACAGGCCTTTCATTCCAAACAAGGATACGAGAACATGAAAAATGTTAATAATAATATTAATAACAAACCAAATTCAACTTATGCCAACCATTTGTTAGAGACTGGTCATAATTTTAATATGAACTATGAAATATTACATATCGGAAACAAAAGTCAGAAACTAAATCTGTTGGAAACTTTAGAGATCAATAGATATAATTAAAGACAAATTTTATTGAATGATCAAATAGATTTAAACAGATCCCCCTACTCAACATTTTTCATTGATTGTAAACCACCTGTTTCCACTCCTTCATTTTTTGTACCAGAGCTGTGTATTCAAGGTCATGTTTTGAATTGAATACCTCAGTTTTAATACCCACCTGATGAAGTCACGGTATGACGAAACAAGTGTCGTATAAATCAATAAAATAGCGGAAGTTAATATTTGTTTTTCTCATATTGAATATGAATTTCAAGTAAAAATAATCAAAAATTTGTTTTTGTGTAACATCCAAATAAATTTCCAACGGATGAGAATGGGTGCGAATTTTAAACGCTTTTGTGTGCTTTATAGTTTTTAAAAAGAAATATAAAAACTTCTAAAGTTCACATTGAACATTTATTGGAATGGAAATTTTTATTCATGAATAACGATTCAAAATCTGTATCTTATGAAGTTTGCTAGGTAATACTGTCAATATTCTATATTTTCTTGGAATTCTTTCGTATGTTGACTACCACGCAAACGTTTGATAATTTTATATGTCTATTAAAAAAAACAGTGTTTGTGAGTCATATTATTTCATTTAATTCGAAAACAGAATTAATAGTTTTTTAGATTGATATTTGGCAGGTTTCTCAGAATTTTAGCATTTGATGTTTTAAATAGATATCGAAAATTATTGTGGTTATGGGATTTTTCTGAAAATACTAATTGAAGATGGTTTTCATTGAACTTCTAGTTTTTACTCATGAATAAAATATAATTTTCCATTTTTCCGATGTGATATCTGTAGAACTAATCTCATAGTCTAAATTAAGAATATTGAAAATATAAACTCTGAATTTGAAAGGCGGGATGGAGAATTCTAAACATTATATCAAATGCAATACTATATACATTCAATTAAAATTCATGCTGCTTCCATAATTCCTATATTTCTATGGAAAAATTTCACCCGAGTTCGTGACTGCTTCGATTATGAACACTCCGATACACAGCGATCCAATAAGATTCGCAGACAGATGGTGAAATTGAATAAAGAAAATACAGAAAGGAAATGAATTCTTCACGTGACAGCGACAAACATGGAAAAGACTTAAATTTCTCAATGTGCTACTTTTTCATGAAAAGAAGTCGAAAATATTACTCCCATTTAATATTAATGTTCGTTATTGTTACATCAATATTGCATACGAAATGACACACATAAATCAGTCATTCTGAATATTTTCGCTGAAAGAAATTTTTCTAGAAAGCATCGGTCGAGGGAGAAATCTATAATTGTATATATATATATATATATATATATATATATATATATATATATATATATATATATATATATATATATTCATTTGTAACACTTCTGTTGGATTAACAGTCGGCAGTTAAAAGGAAATGTATGATAGAAACTAATTGATGATAAACAAACAGCATTTAATAATGGATATCATAATATCTCTTATAGACTGAATAATATAGTGAGAAAACAATAAACTTTATTGTTTTACATTTTGATAACAGAGATCTGCGAGCCAATAACGCAAAACTCTGTATTCCCGAATTTTTTCTAACGTTGCAAACGCAGAAAACTTCTTGAGCCGTGATGATCATAATTAGCATTTTCATTCAAATAAAAATGAATCGGCTGATAATCTGTACCAAATATGATTAACGAGGAGTTTGACCTATGGTAACAGTAAGTTCTTCGGATCGGAAACGTGCAACATACATCTGTATGACGGTTCTACACTCAAACAATTATCTCGCTGTGATATGTCAAGTATATATATTTGCGCGCACAAGATGGCGCTATATATGATAGATACATGAGTGTTCTTATGCACAGCGAACATAACAGCGCACTGACGATTGAAGTCAATATGCATACGCATGTGTGCTGCTTAGGTTCCAGCGATCAACAAAACCCAATCATATTTGAATGATTTTCGAACTGTTCTACAGATGCATGTTGCACTGTCTTGATTCAAAGAACTTTCTGTTACCATAGCTCATACTTCTTATTAATCATAACAACATCCTTTCAAACGACAAGATATATATATAGTACATATATATATATATATATATATATATATATATATATATATATATATATATAAATTAGTATACCCTCTTTTTGATATATTCAATGGATTAGTATGAAAAGTTATTCTGAGTGGACTTACATTCTGGTATGAACCACTAACAATAACATCTGTACACTTATTCGAATACTATAAACTACTCTGTCAAGAAAGTACCGGGAATTTTCAATTAAAACAACATTTTTACATTTAATCGTCAAAATTTATTGGGTCGCCTTCAAAATAGGCTCCATTTGCTCCAATACATCTATGCCAACGGCACTTCCAATTATCGAATCATTTTTTATAGGCGCTTTCCGGGATGGACTTTAGCTTTCGCGCCGAATTTTGTTTTAAGGCTTCAATCGACTCAAAACGGGTGCCACGAAGGGGCAATTTTAGTTTTGGGAAGAGGAAAAAGTCGCAGGGAGCCAAATCCGGCGAATACGGTGGTTGCTGAAGCACGTTTGTTGAGTTTTTGGCGAGAAAGTCAGTAACAATCGTAGCTCGGTGAGAAGGCGCGTTATCGTCATGCAAAATCCATGAGTTGTTCGCCCACAAATTTGGCCGCTTCTTACGGATACGCTCACGCAAACGTTTCAAAACTCCTAGGTAATACTCCTTGTTTACCGTCTGACCCTCTGGAACGAATTCGTAGTGCACCACGCCACGGATATCGAAGAAAACAATGAGCATCACCTTCATTTTCGAGCGGCTTTGGCGTGGTTTTTTCGGTTTCGGCTCATTTTTTGCCACCCATTCCGATGATTGCTGGCTTGTTTGCATATCGTACTCGTAGACCCAGGTCTCATCACCAGTTATAATGCGTTTCATGAATGTAGAATCGGAATTACAGCGATCCAGCATGTCTGAAGCAACCTGTTCGCGATGACGTTTTTGAAGAAAATTCAGGTCTTTCGGTACGAGTCGTGCGGCCACCTTTCTCATGCCCAAAATATCAATCAAAATCGTACGTGCGGACTCGTGGGATATCTTAAGATCATGTGCTATCTCTCTCAAGCTGGTACGACGGTTTTCCAGCACCCTTTCCTTAATTTTATCGACGTTATCTTCGATCGAAGCCGTCGATGGGCGACCACTTCACGACCGTCCTTGAAGGCTCTGTAACACTGATATGCACGAGTTTTCGATAGAGCATTATCACCAAAGGCCTTTTGCAACATTTTCAATGCATCGGCACACGAAAAGTCATTTGCAACACAAAACTTTAAACAAATTCTTTGCTCAACGTAATCACCCATAGTAAAAATCGGCACGCACTCTGACATCGACTGACTTAATCAGCTGTTGCAAACACACTAGTTGACAGATCCCGCTCAAGCTTGGCATAGTAATTAAGGACAGTGGTACCAACCTAGGAAAAAAAAATTTTTTCCTGCCTCATTGCCCCGCCAGATTTAAATCGATAATTCCCGGTACTTTCTTGACAGAATGTATAAAAAAACTGTATACCTTGTACACTGATGTCCTTCAATATGGACGAAACATTTGTTAGAAGCATTGAAATAAAGTTGAATTAGTGAATTAGAGACATGTTTTTCATTAATGAATAAAAGAATCAAGTCTCACAAGTAATCGAAGTTCCCAAATTTCAAACTGAATTTTGTTTCAAAGTTATTCGTTTCCGGAATATCGATGAGAAGTCTCGAATTTCAGCCTTCCTATACCCTTCATAAAGGTACTCTCCGAAGAAAGTAAAATTCAATAATGATAAGAGATAAAGGGATAAACTACAAAATATCATATATTCAAGCGTTCATTCGATTATGAAAACAGCTATAAAGATTTTAGCAGTAAAATATCGATTAGGAATTAACTACGTGGGAAACCAATTTCGTCTGATGAGAAGAGGGTAAGTATCAAATATTCTCAAAGATATGAAGATAAGGTCGGAATAGGTGCTGGCGTAAAATGAGTTTTTGATGATATCCATGAGCAACTACGAATATCTTCACCTAATTTAGGAAAAAAGCGTTCCTATTTAAGTGATAAATAATCCTTTAATATGATGGGATTGAAAGCACAAAATGCTTGGTTATCAAGCTTTTCACAATAGTAACGTCAGAGACAAAATATTAAATCACGATTCATAATTCTATACTTCGGCGCAAATTTTTTAAGAATACTTAAAATTATAGGCTGTAAATTGATTAATCTAAAAACCTCTGAAAATTGACCTGGAAACCAAATGGAAATGATTTTTCTGGTGTTTTCCTGAAGTGAATATAGAACTCGGTATAAATAACTTTCAGAGTGGAAATATTCACAGACTGAGAGTTTATTTAAGGAGGCTAAAAATGATAAAACATTCTATTTCCATACAGATTCATATCTTCAATAGAGATGGTCGTCAAAATATCGTGAATAAACGCAAACATATCTTTTAGGTATTAACTAAAATAATTCTTTGAAATACAAATACATACATACAAATTTTAATCTAAATAATCTCTCAATTTTTTTTTTCGAAAAGAACTTATTATTATCATTCATGAATATCCAATCAAAGCAGCTATTTGCGATGATGTTTGCATGGTAATCGCCGTGAATATTCTATATTTTCTTTTGATTCTTGACCATTTGACTTTCAAACATAATTTTGAAATTTTCATATGTCTATGAAAGGAACCAATGTATCTTAAACATTTTATTGGATTTAATTTTCACAAAATTTTCAGAAATAATTATTTTAAAATTTGTAAAGGTTTCACAGAATTGTGCTAATAAATATTTGAAAATACCTTTCGAAGTAATATTCAATTTATGTAAAATAATAAAAAATTTTCTCTTCACGCATGCGCGTGGTCGTTTTTAGATATTGAGTATGTGATCTTGTCTGTCCTTCGAGATTTTTCGCTGAAGGAGCATAGGACTTTTATCATCACTCTTTGCTTTATTCTAGCGGTGTAAATTCAGTTGAAAACTTTGATGGTCCATCAGAGCGAGGAAAATCTTCCACTACACCTTGATCACTTCAATGAAATGTACGCTCACTTTGAGCTTTCCGCACCCAAAATTTCATTTGAATTCTAAAATTAAAATTAGATACTTGTTCGATAATTTTATCCAGCGTAAAAACCTCAGAGCATAATTTGGGTGATCTGACTGATAGATTATGAGTAATTTGCTCGAGTTTTGCCAACTTAACGACCGAAAGAATTTCGACAATCCCCTTATGAGGGCTTTTCAAATGATCAATGCGCTATATTTTTTTGGCTGTATTTTCCTAATCTTCTTCTTCATCTTATTTCAAGCCTAGGCTGACGTGGTCTTTCCAATATCGTCACCATTTGACAATATCCTGAATTTGGCATTCCTCTCCAATGACTGTGTTTCTCTTCCTATCCTTCAGAGTATCTGTAACGTACCATGGTTAGTTTACCGCAGTATTTTGCCTATTATTTTAATATTTTGAAATAACAAGCAGTTTCAATTTAATTAATCTCGAAGATTAATTAAGACAGATTTAGTGGACTGTAATTTAGCTTAGTTAACGAAGAGTTTTACTTTAAGGGCACTTGTATGTAGTTATCTCGATGATGAACTAACTTTGTTTATCTAATAAGACAAAACAACGAAAATTGTAAGGAATTAAAGTAAAACACTCGTAATAAACTACGATAACAACGAACTATAATTATTGGCCAATAAGTTGGACCATTTCTCGAAATAATGTTATCGCCAAATCTTTCTTTCAATAAATCAACACAAGTTATGTTGGCTTCCAAAGTGTCTATTGTTTCTGCTTTATCAGCATAAACCAATGACTTGACATAACCCCAAAGAAAATAATCCAGTGGAGTTATGTCGCGTGATCTTGGGGGCCAATTAATTGGACCATTTCTCGAAATAATGTTATCGCCAAATCTTTCTTTCAATAAATCAATTGTTACGGTAGCAGCATGAGGTGTAGCATCATCTTGTTGGAATAAAAACACTTCTGGGTCGATAACATTTAAATTTTGAAACAAATAATCATTGATTATCGAGCTGTAACGAGCATCCTTTACTGTAACATCAGCTTTAGCATCGCTTTTAGAGAAATATGGACCGATGATGCCTCCAGCGTGTAAAGCACACCATACAGTGCATTTTTCAGGATGCAATGGAACCTGCAGAACTTCTTGAGGATTGTTTTCACTCCATATAGGACAATTTTGCTTGTTTACATAACCGTTCAATCAGAAATGAGCTTCATCATTAAACATAATTTTACGTTAAAAAAGTGGATCAACTTCAAGCTGTTCTAGGGCCCAATCAGCAAACAAACGACGCTTATTATGGTCAAGTGGCTCTAGTTCTTGAACCAGTTGGATCTCGTATGGGTGTAGACCAGGATCTGCACAATTTTCCATGTGGTGGATGCACTAAGTCCAACTTGTTATGAACGTCGACCAATAGAGAAATCTAGATCATCATTAACACTATGACTAGTTCGACGAATAAGCTGCTCTGATGGACTATTATGTAAACCATAAATTTCACGAAGTGCTCTATAAGTTTGGCGAATAGAACACTGATTTCGAAAATAAATGTCAATAATTTGTAAACGTTATTGCGGCGTGAGTCTTTCCATGATAATTTGTCAATGCGTACTGAACAGAAATGTCAAAACAACATGGCTTTTACTTTCTGTCAAATCACAGTTATCCCTATCGAGAAACTACTCGGGGTTTAACGGGACTTGACGATTCGACCGGCCTGTCCTGGCCCCTGGATCTGTGCGTAACAATTTAGGGTTTGTGGATCTCGACGAAATGGCTCCGCCATTAGTGCTTGACGCCAGGATCAATCAAATGACTTCACATGGGTTCGGTGGGTCAGGACGTATAGTCCGCTAGACGGTGCTCGTTCCAGGATCAATTGTAGTCGTCAATCTTGAGTTTATCTTAGTTTATGGGACTGCGTTCGGGTGGATGGATAAGAATTCCCTCCGGCGGATGAGTTGCGTCTCAAACCAACTCGGGTACTGACCTGCTGAGCCAGTAGAGGTTGGATAGTGCTTCGCTGCTACCAGTCAGACGGTTCTGGCTTTCGAGTCGGGGCCCAAACTGGAAGCTGGTGGGTTCATCTCTTCGGAGGGGTTCTCGCCGAGCGCGATGATATGGCGTAATCCTTATCACACTTTCTACCTCTAGGGGTGGACTGTGGAGACTGCATGGTAGTCACTTGGAAAAGAGGCCTTCCTCAAATAGCCAATAACTATTCTGGTAGAATTCACCTATCCCTATCGAGAGTTCTATCACTCTGAAAAAAACACCCGATATAATGACCGTGATAGCTAGGACCGACATGTCACAAGCTACGTACAACAAATTTGACTATTCGAATGATAGTAATCATTCAATAATGTAGCAAAGGCTACATGCGACAAGTTTGACTATTACGAGAATAATAATGATTTCACAGTCATTTCAAAGACTGAATGTTACAGGTGCTCGATGCATCCCTTCTAACACAAAAAGAGGTAAATTAACTAAATTGATTGGAAGGTCCATTTGGAGGTGGACTGAATGAACGAAATTAAACTTCTTATAGATTACAGAAAAATAATGAGATTAAGTAAAGAAGGACAAAATCACTTTATAATTCCGAATACTGTGTCATTTGAAATTAAGAAGGATAAATATATCATAATCTCCAAATAATTTCTAAGGCCATATGTAAGCATTAGAAAACAAATAATCTGAAACAGTAAACAGTTCGATCGGCAATTCTAAAAACTGCTAGATTGCAATATCAACGTAAAAAACCTAAGTATCGATGACAAACTAAGGCCGAACGACAGGGCCGTCTCTAATGAGACGAAACAGTATCCACATATTGTTCCTAGTATCTTCATTTCCGTAGTTTTTAGGATCGATTTATTCTTCTGTTATCCGCTCGATTTTCTATGGCGTATGCCATGATGGGTCAGACACACGTTTTGTATATCCTATTTTTTGAATGTTTGCTCATTTATTTGTTGTTAAATATGACGTCGTGAAGTGCACCAGCCGCTCTGCATGCTTTATCTGTCTGATTACGAACTTCGTATGTTCTATTTATCTATGTATGTTCGAAGATATCTGCACACCCATACATTAGGTTGATTTGCAACGACAAGTTCACTCCGTTTAGGTTTTTTGCTTATGACAAGTGATTTTGTTTTTGTTATTGCTAGTTGCAGGTTGAATTCGCATGCTTCTAAGAAGAACGAATTAGCGGTCTCTGCAGGTAATTCTCGTCTTCAGCCACGATTATGATGATGTTTATAGCTTCTGTATTTAGTTTGTATCCCATTCCAGAATTCTTGACGCAAAAGGCGGCTTTTCCTTATTCTATTGATTTTTCGGTGATTTACCTCAATATAAAAATAGAATCTAATGTTAACCTGTTCCTTATAAACCCTTGCTGTTCTCTGAGATATTCATGTATCTGTAGATTATAGATTCCGACATTTTTGTGAAGAGTTTCTTGAACTAAGCAATGTTATTTCTCTATAATTTTCTGGAATTCTTTTTGAATAATGGAATGTTTATACTTTTCTTCCAGCTTGGTATATTTTCAATCGTTAGGATTTTATCATGCGGTTTCCTAATGAAATGAAAAAATTTGTTTGGATCCGAAAATTCATTAATCTTGATGAAAAATTATATATAACATATGGACGATCTCCCAGTCTTTTCAAACTTGTTGAAATTTTTGAATTAAAGTTAAAGTGTCTACATCTTCAACCAGGAATGTGAAAGGTAATGCAATATGAATTAATCTCACGGGGGTACTCCAAAATTTCCAACTTCATATAGAGACTTTATCATATGTATATCCCTCTGCAGGAGAAATTCTGAATGCTTAGCCACTCCAATGAAAACCACAATTTCAATAGCCAGGCTATGATGCATCTCTAGTTCTGGGTAAATATTATTCGAGACTTCGACGGAATGCACCTCTAATATCGAATGCCGCTGATCTTCATACATCCTTCGGGGCTCTATTTTACGAATATAAATATTTGATCTGTCGGAAATGAATAGGGCTCATGAACGTTCAATATTCTGAAATATCGAAGGATATCTAAAATATCAACCAGGATGATTGCAGACAGTTTTCAGTAGACGAAATGAACAAGTACACAATCATTTCATTTCGGAGTAAACTTGGAATTTTGTCTCTTATTTAAAAAAAACAAGTTCATAGAATTGGTCAGTATCTTCAAGTCATCCTGGAAAATTCACACTTTTCAATAAAATATTTACCGCTGTACGTCATCTGAAACCTTTTCCCGAAACACAGGCTGGCCCACGTAAAATTACCTAGTCGAATGTTTCCGTAAGTATGAAAAATATTTTGATTCTTTTGATCCATGGAAAAGTTCCTCTTTTTTTACGTGCAGTTGCATAAACGTTAAAATTAAATAATTACAAGAGCCCGGAAAACTGTGCATAATAACTACTGCATATATTTGCTTTGGATTATGTACATTTGTATCATATGGTCATATAATAACTAAAAAGAAAAGCAGCCTAAATTGAGGAAAATTACTTCGCTAGCTGCTGGTATCATTAAGAACAATGGACGAAATAAACGCGACATGAACAAAAAACCGGAACTGGCGGACTGGAATATAACAGAAGGTTCTCTTTCTTGTTTGTTTTTAATTTGCAATTGACTATTTTATTTTCCAACATATATCGTATCCTCCTGGGACTGTATTTGTATTGAGAGACCCGTATTTTATCCCAGATATATAGCATCGAATTTTCCGTGGCACACATTTAATTTTGCCAATAAATCTCTTGATTCGGAATTCGGTGAAGCATACATTGCGGTAGTTCGCAGCCTGGGACGCATTTGCGATAAGGAAATTACTTACTCGATTTTCCAATTTTGAAATCAGAAGATTTACAAGTAGTTAATGAGTTGTTTCATTCGAAGGATTTGACTGGTTTCGAATATTACGTGAAAGTATGGAAGAAAATATACTACTACAATATACTCTATAATTAAGACCCAAGCTAATAATTTATACTACTCAATAAAGTATTCACATAACTCATCAATAAATTTTCGCTTTTTCTGACGTTCTGATGGTGATGGAGCTTGCAGTGAGTAAAGGGTAGGTTGTCTAGAGTTTGCATTTTGAACTAGTGGTTATTTCGAATCTGTTAACACTTCTGTCGTTTGTGTTTTACCGAAAATTAGTTTTTTATCTGACATTGATGAAATACTACGCTTGAACAATATTGGAAAAATCAAAAACTCATTTCCGAAGTGGTGAATCTTCTATCCAAATTGTAAAGAAATTGTAGAAAATTCAATAGAAATGAAATGCTCTCACGGCAACTTGTGGATCAATTTGTTCGTGAAAACTGAATCATTATTCAATAAATCCCGTTCACGTTCACGTCTACTGAGCATACCTGAAAATATTGCTGCTACAGCTCAGAATGTAGCTGAACATACATCAACATCAACTCGTCATAGTGCTTAAGAACTAATTATTTCTCACACTTCTCTGAGGAGACTTTTGCATAAAAACCTCGATATGAAGGCTTGAAATACTCAACTAGTGAAAGGATTGAAGCCTCGCGATCATCCGATACGTTTCCGCTTCGTTCAGTGGGATAATAATCGCATGCCGAAAATGAGCATTTTCTCAGAAATATCATCTTTAGCAATGAAGCCCATTTTCACCTCGGAAGACTATTTATGTGGGGAGCTGTTAAGAACAAGTGTTACACTAACCATCCAGAAACGATTGATGCATTAAAACACGAAATAGAAGTTGGTATTCATGAGATTGAGCCGTGAAAAATCGACAAAATACTGAAAATATGGTCTGTTGGGGTATTGTAGTGAAATATTTTATCTGCGTTATATTAATGGCAGTATATTTTGATTGAGGAGATTATCTCTTTTTGAAATGACTGGAATCCAGTTGGCTATTTGTTATTCGATAAATTTGTGAAAGAAATCAAAGGGAAAAACAAACGATGGCCATAACCCCAGAGATTAATTATTTCATCAAGTAATAAACCAAGCTAGAACGATATTCAGTAATGATATTCCTAGCATTTTATTCTCCTGATGTAATAAATTTCACATCACATACTAAAAAGACTCATTTCCTGAAAGGAATACTTTCGAAAGAAGTGAGAAGTTATCTTCAGATCTTCCTTCAAAACACTTCTTTTAGGTTTTTTTCTAATTTCAGTTATATCAGCATTCATATCATTTATTACTTCTTATATTATTTCGTTTCATTTCATAAGTATTGAGATAAATCCTTGATCATAAGAGGTATGTGTTCAAACCTCAAATTGTCAATAAGCAAATTATGCAGTATTGGACAGCCATAAACCCATAGAAGATTAATCTAGATGATAAAATTAAAGATGATATTGATTTCTCATGCATCATTTAAAGAAACATTTTTAAATTAATAAAGTGAAAAAAACAAACTTTTTATTATTTGTGTTACTACTAAACAAATTTTAGATGTTTTACAATATGTAAGGATTACATTTTTGTAACCAGTTTCGAACTTTCGTTCATCTTCAGTCAACCCCTAAGCACATGGTACAGGGTATTTTATGTAGACTCAGGTACAACGTAGTGATTAAAAAAAGTGAGAATTACAGGAATTTTTTCCAGACTAGAAGTAAATGATAAAATTTTTTGGGTAATTATGAGGGTAGTATGTTATTTGAATGCATTAAAATTTTGAGAATTACATAAATCAGCTTGATCATTCATTATCTCAAGAATATTTTCTGCACCAATATATAACGTTCAATGGATTCCAGATAGAGCTTCATTCCTTTTGATTCCACATGTAATATTTTTAGGTTTTCGATTGTTAAGAATATGTAGTCATTCTCGATGCAATGTGTTGCCACGGTGGAGCTTCTTTTATTTTTGGATAAATCCATTCGATGTCCATTATTTCTTGTATAAAATGAACGTCCTGCCTGACCTATATATTTTTTATTGCAAGTTGAACATGTTAACTCTTAAGCTCCTGATTTTAGTAAATTTGGGCTTGGATACTTCGCATTGAATAACAGAGACGACAATTTATTTTCTGGTTTCAAAGCTATTTTGATATCAATTTTTTATATATTATTGGCTATTTTTTCATTTATGTCACCAAAGTACGAAAGAAAAATGCACTTTTTGGTTTTTTCTGTTTCAATAGAAGAGTAAATTTGGTTCATGTCTATTTGGGACATTTTGTGTTTAATTAAATATTAGAACAATCACATGCGAATCCATTGATCCACTGTGAGTTCATTATACTTTTGGAACCTTGTTTACAAAGGAACTTTTTTCAGTTCAAAAACAAAATATTTAAACAACAAATCGGCCTAGCTATGGGCTCACCCCTGAGCCCGTTTCTCGCATATATTTTCATGAATTACAAAGAAAAGAAAATATTCACTTCAAAATTACCTATAATAATACACTTTTGGCACTGATTTGTTGATGATGTATTTGCCTGCATATCTGGAACATCTAGACAACTCGGACAATTTCTAAATTTGATAAATAACATTCGCCGAAAAATAAGAAAAAGAATTGAATGACCATATAACATTTTCAGACCTATCAATAACACATTCAAACCGAAAAATTGTTCAGAAAACTCACACCAACTATAGACTCTAAACACCCATACTCACAACAAATTTCAGCCTACCGATCTATGATCCATAAAGTCTTTTTTTTTCCTCTGTCCAAGAACAACCGTGAAGTTGAAATTGATTCTATCAAAACAATAACCTCAAATAATGGTTTCAGTCATAAGATAATAGATAAGACACTTAAACAGAAAATGTCCCAAATAGCCATGAACCAAATTTACCCTTCTATTAGAAGAGAAAAACCAAAAAGTTCATTTCTCTTTCGTAGTTCAGTGACAAGTGAAAAAAAGCCAATAATATATCAAAACTTGTTATCAAAGTAGCTTTCAAACCAGAAAATAAATTATCGTCTCTTTTATTCAATGGGAAGCATCCAACCCCAAATTTACTAAAATCAGGAGCTTATGAGTTAAAATGTTCAACTTGCAATAAAAAATATATAGGTCAGACAGGACGTACATTTTATACAAGATGTTTTGAACATCGAATGGATTTCTCGAAAAATAAAAGAAGCTTCACCGTCGCAACACATTGCATCGAGAATTGCCACATATTCCCAACAATCGACAACCTAAAAATATTACATGTGGAATCAAAAGAAACAAAGCTCAACTATCTGGAATCCATTGAAGTTTATAAATTGGTGCAGAAAATATTCTTGAGATAATGAACGATCAAGCTGATCTATGTAATTCTCAAATTTTCAATGCCTTCAAATACCATGCTACCCTCATAATTACCCAAAAAATTTTATTTTTTCGAACATCTGGTGGAGAGGAAATTCCTGTTATTCTCACATTTTCATTATTTACTCTACGTTGTACCTGAATCTACATATAATATCCTATACCATGTGCTTTTAGGGGTCAGTTGCCTGAAGTTGAACGAAAGTTCGAAACTAGTTGCAAAAATGTAAACCTTACATATTGTAAAACATCTAAAAATTGTTGGTAGTAAAACATGTAATAAAAAATTTGTTTCAATTATGATCAACTACACAATAGTAACGGCTGAAAAAATTCAAAAAAAGTTGGATTAAGTTTCACTAAACAGTGAAACTTAAGCCAAGTTGTTTTTATTTACTTTATGAAATGAAATATATTCCTCTGAGACTTATATTGTTACCCATAAAGCCGTGATTTTAAGTACATTATTTTATTTTTCACTTCAACATTCTACCGAGGAAAATCTCTACGGAGCTCCAGTATCCCAGAAGATAACACACATTTAATCGTATTCCTTTCTTAGCAAAAGTTACCCGCCCCACAACTGGGTCAAAACAAGCTCGAAAAAGTGTGTTCGGATATTCTTAAATATTTCCGGTCGAGAAATGCAAAATTCTCCATTCTCCGTCGTCAGTGAATTATTGATTGCTTTTTTGTACATGTGACACAACCCGAAACCTCTTAAAGTTTCACTAATGTGAATTTATAACTGCAAAAACGACCGTTGTAGTGAGTTTCGGTGTTCGCGGCTTCTCCGAGTTAGGATAAAGGAAGGTTTTGGGTTAGCGATGTAGAATGTCCAGATCCGGCTTACGGAGGTAACTACTTCGTGACCCTCAAATTATACTAAGTGACATTAGAATTGTTACAGCCAAAAGGAATAATTTTTTCAACTTGATTGTTTGACAATTTGCTAGTTCTACAAGAATGAAACCATAATAATTGTAGGTAATGTTATGAACCAAGCATTCGTTACAACTTTTGGACTCCACCAAGAAAAGAGCAGTACGAATGATTGACTGCCCAACTATTACAGCCAGTTGGCAGTTGTTGGAATATAGAAGAAGAGTTGCCGACTTGTGCTTGTTCTCTAGAAGTTATCACGGTCTATGCTCCATGCCAGCTACCGCCAGCTTCAGACGCGGAACTAGGGCTGCGCAACAAGCACATCCCTTAGCAGTTGAAATAATAACTATGAGAACTTATGTTACGAGAAGTCCTTCTTCCACCGAATTGACCACTTGTGGAATATGCTTCTAGCTGATGTGTTTCCTTTAGTGTATAATCTTCAACAATTCAAGACGAAAGTAAACAGAACACAATTTTCCTCTTCGGATACAAGTAGGTGACATAGGTTTCCCTTTCTCCGGATGTTTAAGTATGAACAAAAATCTCAAAAAAAGTGTGAACCCCAAGTTTAAAAATGTTTACGTTGAACATTTTGAAACTCGGTTAAGAAAAGGAGTTTTTTTACAATCGAAATCCAAAGTAGGCATTTGCGCTTGTATTCGACAACGCAAAAGTCATATTTTTCGAGGAATATCACTTTGTCGGTTATAAACGACTGAATACATACACGCTTGTTCCCCCAATTATTAACTATCAATCAAATATGCATTGCTCAGAGTATCCAATGACAACGAGTAAATGACATCCTTCATTTGAGTAAAAAATTGTAGTTTTAACTTCCAAATCACATTGAAGAAATTTTTGGAAAATGCGAACTGCTCGATTGCGCCAATTCTTTGTCAATTTCAAGAGATTGCCGCTCTTTCAATCGACAATATATCATTTTGCGTGCTTAATACACAAATATCTATTACAACTTATTTGAGAAAAGAAGAAGAATGATAAATTCTGAATTAGGCTCAAAACCATGTAAGTTCACATTGTCGTACCGATATTCTTTTATTAGGCAAATCCGTTTTGATAAGGATTCCATAAATATCATCCTTGATTGTTTTTTATACCCACTCTGAGAATATATTGATTAATTCATAGAACAGAGTGAATCAATTCCGCGTGGTAATCGATTTCAGAACAAATAAGATAAATTGCAGCAATATGTAGACTCTTGAATAATATATGTCAAATCTATGTAGGTTTTCTTTATTCAAAATTCAATAATTCACGTTATCAACAAACTTTATTCAGGATGTATTAGATTCAAAGAAATAATTCAATTATTTTAGGCATCGCGATTTCTGCTTGCAAAATGGAGAATGCGCTGGTCATAAAGAATACTGGTTAGTAGAAGATATTTATTTAGAACCAAAAAAGTGAATCTCCCCGGTACGAAGACGAAAGAAACAGCTATGTATTTTATGAAATATCATAAAAAATGATTAACTAATTGTGAATACTGCTTATGTATGTGATATTTGATAACAAATCTCTCTTGAAAATTCAATACATTTCTTTCCTTGAAAGTTTCGTTATTTACACTCTGATTTGGGTTTATTTCTTTCAGATGTGGCAGATTTAAATAAGTAAACGAATAAATACTTCGTAAGGATAACATTCGCTAACGGGTGAAGGTGCTGTGAATAACGAGTAACCTTTCGAAGAAAAAAATTATTAGAGCTCAGACAAATGATACGTCTCAGTTAAAACAACTAATATAGAAATGCATGTTTTTGAAAATGTTAAAGAATAAAATTTTATGATTGTTAATCTGTAACAGTGTAGCGGATACTCGGTATCTAACAGTAAATCTACCTTTATAATTCATATATTTTGAATCTTTATGTTAATCCATTTGAAATGATATTTTATGTGAAGTAAATTCAATTTTTACATGTTGATTGTTTCCTAAATACATCGGTTTGTGTTACAGTGACGTCATCACATGATTTATTTTGAATTGCTAAACTCATTTAATGAATAATTTCATTTTACATTGTTGTGGGCAAATGAAAAGGTTTCATAGTAAGTCCAAAATGTGGTATTCACGTTGTAATCCATATTTAAAAAATACTCAAAAATGGCCAATGGTTTGTTTATTCTCGATTTTATTGCGCCAAATATTTTAAGATTTCAAAAAGGTGAGGGTATTACTTTAATTTTCAACATACAAAATCTAGAAATTGTTTAGCTTCTTGTAAGTGGTTTGACTAAGTGTAATAATTTTTTCTCGCTGAGGAAACTTTTCAAAGATTCTTGAATTCTTGAAGAAAATTCTAGCCATCTGTCCTGTTTAAGTAAAGAAAAACGGGTGGAAATTTTCCTAAAAGAAAATAGTGGAAAAATTCACTCAACGGAAAAATAATACCAACTACTCAAACCAATCTTTATGAACAGGACATCTTTTTAATCATTATGTGAATTTTCCACCTATTGAAAATAAAAGTCTCACTCTTCTGCTGAATTCTCAAGAAACAGATGAATCGGAATATTCTAGAAGAAAATTTTCTACTTTTTCTAATATTTTCCGTTAACCAGTATTTCCCAGACAACGCTAGTTTTGTAGAGCCTATTTGAATTAAGTACCTACATGAAAATAAAATGAATGCATTTTCGAAACATGTTCCATAACTCAAAATTTAAAACACCTAATGATCTCTTATAGGAAAAGAACTATACTATTTATAATGAATATGTGGAAATTAGAATAACTTCTTTCGAAATATCATGTTTTTTTAGTCGACAGCGATTGAATTATTTTCATAAGACCATACCATTTGAATCCCTCATCGTGTTCATACCTCATTCATGTAATAGGTCTAAATGAGTAATTGAATGAATATTTCGTCAGCATTGCGATTGTTGGTACTAAATGGCGAATGCGAAGGTAGTACCCACTACAGAAAAATTCGAAACGTATATGGATTTATAGCGAAAAAGATAGAGATTCATGAGAATGAAAATGATTGATATACTATTATAGAAGTGAATTATAATTTTAATGTGTATCCTTGTAGTTTATACCTAGCAAAAAATCTCAGCCTTATTTTTTTTGATTAACAGTGATTTAAATTTCTTTGATTGAATTCTCTTCATCTACACTTCTGTTTCATTCATTCCTTTTTTAATATAATATGTTTGAAAAAGAGAAGAAATTGTTCCAATACACCATCAATGTGTGCAAACTGGTGAATGCGCCGGGTACAACGTATTATAGTTTGGAAGAAACTTGTTCAGGAAGCAAAAAATTGAATAATCTAGACTCATTCATGAAAATCACCAACAGTACATTAATTGTTCTACTCATAGAAATGTTAAAATCATAGAATTAGATACAAATTAAATGAAAAATTTGCATCAATATACGATAAGATATTGGATTGAAAAAACATATTCATACTGTCAAAGAAGAAAAATCTTTGGATGAAAACATCAGGAAAAACTCTGAAGAAGAATTTTGTGAAAGTTATTCAAGGAGATCATTTTAAATTAATTCATATGGATTTAAATTCAATAATAATTATGCAACACAAATTTTTTTAATACAAATAAAACATGTACACTACTCTCAATAAGAAGCATTTAAAAATATAGCAAAAATTCAGAGAAGATAATTCGTTGAAAACGGAGCTTGTGAAATGACTGAAAAAGGATATTCTCAGAGAAAAAATATTTCAGGGACTACGTACGAATTTTTAAGAAAAACGAAAGCATCAATACGGTTCCCGGAAAAATCAGTAGTCAGTATCAAATTTATCTCGTTACTGAACGCACCACTATTTTTAAATCTCCCAACCTGAAATATTCCAAGTTTCTAAGCATCATTAGAAACAAAAAAAAATCGACTTGACAAAAAAATATTCAAGAAGCAAAAATTATTGATATTATCAGAACAGTTGATTTCAAGACTTTTATGAAACGAAAAGAATATCAAGTCGCCTGATGTATCCATCCAGTTCAAAACAGAAAAATGAGAAAAAAGGGTTGTAAAAACTACAATATCTCATAAAATATGTTAGAATTGTAATTCCATTTTTCGTTAACATTGAATCACAATCAAATTAACATAGAGTAGTAAAAATAGGTCAGTTTGTAATTTATGTCACAGTTCTCAATCAAATTTTGGTAAAAGTTATATTTGAAAATATATAATATTATAAAATCAAATTTCGGAAAATATCCAATGAAAATGGTGATTTTCTTCGTGAAAAATATTACAAATTCATTTAGTATTTGAGAATCTTTCCTTATACAAAAATAATCTTAGGACTATAAAATTTAATCAGACATTTTAAATAAAAATTGAAAAAAAGTTACATTCGCAAAATAATAATTTTGTGAAAATCATAACAACACCAAGTAACAAAGATAACTATTTTCACTGAATATTGTAAGCTCAGTTGTCCACCTTTAGACCGAATATAATGCTCGAAACTTACTTTTGTATAATGGAACCACATCATTTAATTTTGAAAGTATTTCTTCCAATGTCTTTCCTCAATTTTCAACTTATATTACTCCATTTTACACCAGAAATTTGTCATTCCAGCATTTCGAGAAATAGCACTAAAAAATTTAAAAATGAATTTTATCTATGTATACTTTGAAAGAAAAGTGAGAGTTTTTAGTGGCCTAAACCTTTTTCAGTTTCAAAACAAAATTCTATCGCGAAATTAACAGACCAAGGTGAGAGACCTCAGTAAAAATATTTGATTTTCACTGACTTAAATCGTTACGAGTATTCTCACGTTCAACAATTCCTTGACCATTTAGCTTCACGTACAATCCAATTTCAGTGTGTGCTACATGCACAACTAGACCACAAATCCAATGTCGCCATAGAAGCTTTAATCGCTGCCGCAGATCATTATCAATGGAATGTGCATCTAATTTCATTCCTTCGGTTCGGAATGGATTTATTAACGTTGAATATCCCATTACCACAGAACATAATCTTCAATTTAAGTTCAAGCTTCCATGAATACGCTGAATATTTCAATCAAACTAGTTCGCATATCCCCCACCACAGTGAAGAGATTATGTAATACCATTAGGAAACTCAGAGATCAGGAGCTTTTGAAATCGATTCACCATCGATAATTCTCATTTCCATAAGCAAGAATCTAAGCAAACGTTATCAGACCTGTAATAATAACTCTGCAAATTTAACACTTCGACATTTTTGTGTCCATTAGAAACTGAGTAATATTAGGTATCTGAAAATTATATGTCTTTACTTCTGCAGTTTCTCTGAAAGTTATAACATAAACAAGCTGCTAGTGTAAAAGGTAAGATTCATTAAAGTTTTGTTTTCTTTTCCCATCAAATTAGATAAAACATATATGACATTAGTAGATTATTACTTAGTATTGAAGTAAAAAATTCAAACAATCAAACATTTACTTAAAACACTAACTCGTACTTCAATAACAAACATTTGAGCAAACAAATTTAATGGTTTTTAGAAAGTGTGGATAAATTTGGCTCATAACTTGTTGATTTAAGTTTCAAACACGACTCGAAATTTCCATTTGTTTGTTGGCTTCTTACTTTACTTTTTATTATATTCATGCAATGCTCGCACGAATATGTCGATCCAAAGATAGTCCGTACTCCAAATGCCAACTTCTTCACTTCACAGTAGAAGTCTAGAAGAGTATTCGATGCGTGGAATATAAGTGCCTCAACTCGCGGCGTTTCTTTTAAGCTTTAAAAGAAACGCCGAATGTCCATTTCTGTTGCGTTACGTACATACATTTCTGAACCTCCAACTCTTCCAACTTGCTTTTCAACTCTGTAAATTTTCCACTAAAGAAAGCTTTACTTTTAAATCGCATTTCTAGAGATCCAGTATCAATTCCAAATGGCTCAATGTGGATTCCGCTACTATTTGTGTTGAAAGGATTTACTATGAATGCTAGAGTGGTTTTGTTGGATTTGAATGGCTCAAATCTGTCAACAAATTCATCTTTATTTTATTTATAACTGTGCTGAGGTAATTCGTATCAACAGTTGCACTGATGTATCGCGATATTACTTTAAAAATTGAAAATGAAGTGATTGACCGTTCTCAATATCTTCTGCAAAAAAAATTTATTTTTTTAGAAACAAACCAATTCGTCTACCAAATCATAGGCTGGGTTTCTCTTTCCTTGCATTTTTGGACAGCTCATTTAATTTCGCTCTATTATTAATTATTTATGTATGCATTTATTAATTTTCCACCATAAAGTGTTTTTTTGCAACCATTTGTCGTTCTCTGATTTAGGGTTACTTTGAAATATTCAGTTATATATTTCAATATTCAGTAATATACTTCAATATTATTTAGATTCATATTGCCCTCTAAAAAGAGGAAATGGATTACACCTGAACTATTATAATACAAAGTTAAGAAGATTTCATGAACTTTCATTCAAGTACTGGCTCATCAAGCACTTATATAAAACAGAAAAATGCAAAATATCCTCATAATATCCTATGAAAATCTACTTAAAATAAATATTATACTTCTGCTTTAGCAAATTCAGAAAACAGGAATAAAATGGTCTGGAATATTGTAAATGCCTACACTAGAAAACCCGATTAATTAAAAAATGTCATATGCAATGTACACATTAAAGTCCAACATGGTTTCAGATATGGTTGTTCGGTTTAGTCAGCCGCACTTAATTTTGTGAAACCAATTCACGAGTGCTTGGATAGTGACTTATATGTGGCAGGAATATGTTTCGATCTATCTTGTGTCTGACATTCTTTGCTTTCAGTTCATCATTGACAGGTGCTATAGTTTGGATGTGAGAGGTTTTTTTTTAAATGGGTAAAATAACTTTCTTCGAGAACTTAATAAAATATAATTAATAAATGCTATTCCAAAGAAAACAATATGAAACTAGGAGTTTCTCAGAGCTCCGTGTTGGGATCTCTACTAATTTTGTTTTGTATAAATAACTCGCCCACTTCTTTAACTTGTTTTGTTCATTTTCAATCAATTGCGCAGCCACTGAAGCAATTGAAAGCTTTTTCGTTTTCCTCCTATATATATATATATATATATATATATATATATATATATATATATATATTATATGAAATAAAATAGAAAAAAACTTTTTACTTGATAGAAGAAATATAGCAAAATTTAAATATCAAAACAGATTACATTCATTAGTCTTCTACAATTTTAATTTCAAAAAGTTTTTTGAATAAAAATATTTTTGAAATTAAAATTGTAGAAGACTAACAGATCAAATCTGTTTTGATATTCAAATTTTAAAAAAATGATATTATAATATATGAAGGTTTCAGATTTTATAGATTCAGAAGCTAAAACCATTCTCATTAATATTCAGGTCACAAATATATCTTGAAAGTTTCAAGACTTCAGATCTTTTCGTTCGAATTTTACCATGTTTGATTATTTTTGAGTCTTCTCATCATACAATCCTTACAAAATTATCTTCTGACATTTTTTCTCAAAACTATAAGATCACAAATATTTTTTCGAGTTTTTCTCTGTTATAACAACATCCTGAAAAATGTTTCCACTCCAGAGTATAAGTGTCGCCATTATACCTTGGGGTATCGAGGTGAACCGAAGTTATTGCTACAATACCAGTTCCCTGAAGGCTGAATATCTTAGACAAACTCAAACGTCAACTGCAAGATGTCAACCGTTCGGAAACATTTTTTTAATTTTCCGAGAAATTGCATATCGTAAAACACAAATATTTCCGTTATCCTACACGTTTCACTCCCACAATATCGCAATTTGAGAAATTCTCATTATTTCGTCGAGTTATAAAAGTAATTCTTCTGGAGCTACCAACTGGAAATTGCTTTCGTCAACCTAAGACTGTAATTTTTAATCATCGCAAAGTGTAGTACAGTCGTTCAGACAATCCAATAAATGAAATAGAACTGTTTCAAATGTGTCATACAACAATTTTGTCTCATTATATTATTGTTGTAATGGGCAAATGATATTGGGAGTACAAATTGATTCGGTATGATTTTTAACTCAAAAAATGCATTTGTTTCAAAAGATAATTAATTAGCGAATTAATTAAAACAGTGTCCATCACTGCTTATTACCTTTCCCCACCTCTCAGGCAATTTAGGAATCCCGTCTCGGAAAAACTTCTTGTCATTTGAGGCGGTCCAATTTTGAAGCCAATTTTCGATTTATGCGAAAGAAGTAAAGCAATAAACTGGCAAATCGTGTTGCATCTGTCGAACCATCTAATAGTCAGAGGGAACAATATCAGGAGAATACGGCGGTTGAAGTAAGCTATTCCATTTGATCGTTTGTAAATATTCTTTTCCAACTTTCGCGACGTAAGGTTCTTTAGGCAAAAGAATAACTTTTCCATGTCTGTTTTTATTTTCCGCCGTTCAGATATCTTGGTTTCAATTCATAAGGAATCCAATCACTTTGCTATTGGATCAATTCTATAGCTTTCAAACGTACAGACCCTGCTTATTGACTCAATCCGAACGTAAGTCCAAACTTTTGCGTCTTACGTTAGGCTTAAACTAACCGCAAGTTCTTTTTAGTTATCGAATAATCTGACATTTGTGACAGCATAACAAAAAACTCTTCTCATGAAACTCGAAACAATTCAAACTGTCAATGGCAGATATCAAATCTGTATAAAACCTTTCGAAAACGGGCCGAATTAATTTGAACTCCCAATAAAACTAGTGAGCTTATTGAAAAAAAAAATGAGGCCTGATTTAAAATATATTCGACCACTCAATTTAGATCTGTTCAATAATATGAAATCTTATTGAATGGGAATTTGGAAGATTCCCTCCAAACACAAGGTAATCTTCAATGACTAGTAAACTCCCTAATAGGTCTTGCAAATAAGAAATGCTTTTTCGTCACGGGTTTTAAGCTGACATAGGTGGTTTCTCAATTAAACTCCGCTAAATAATTACTCAATAAACACAATATTAACTGGTGTAACACAATCTTGTTATACTGCTTCTTCTGAAATGTTACCTTGAATACTCTCTACAGTTGAGGTATCTCGATTATTTCTCAAATTCACACATGCTCTGAAGTCTAACGTGTATTGCTCTTTGGTTAAACAGCTTTGCAGAATAGATTTGATTTTGAACCTTTCAGTGAGTCGAGTTGAGTCGTTTGAAAACATTTTCGGTTTAGAATTAGCAAATTACAGTTATTCGGACGAAACGATAACACACAAGCGCCTAAAAACCGATTATACCGATATGGGATACCTATTTTAGTATCTATTCCTTATTGTGTGAAGTATGTTATACAATGAGATCATAAAATATATGGGACATCCCTGATAAGATTCTAAGAATTCGAAACGTACCTAAATGCTATTGCTATTGGAATCGTGTCTGTAGTTAATCTCACTTTTAGAATATTTTCCTGAATTTATTGAAACAAATATTTCACTTTGTCGTTCAAAGAAAGCCGTCTTTTCCCGATACAAAAATTCTGGGCAATTATAAGAATCCTTTCATTGATTTGTTTCCCTTCCAGTAATTCATGTCTTCGCGAAATTTCATTATAACATCAGAATTCAATTATCAGGACCTTAATCTTGTTAACTATGAAATTCCCCAGACTACGACACCCAGGCGCAAAGGAAAATGTCATTGGATTTGGAATTGAATCATTCTAAGTGGTGTTTTTAGAGGTAAAAATACTTTCTATGTGATATTGACAAAAATGGATGAAGTAACGCAATTAATACCAGGAACTAGACAACGTTAATTTTTCAAACGCGAATTGAGGTAGTATGTATAGAACACGTTAGTTTATAAGACGTTTCTAACAAATCAGATAACTAGTCAGTATGAAAAATTTATACAATGCATGAATAGAGATATTCTGATAATTATTTAAATGTTTTAATATTAACCTTCCACATATTTAATTTCAAAAAATGATATTTAATAATTATAACTTCCGGAATTAAATTAAATTAATGTCAATACCACTTATATCAAACGACATATAGAATAAACATTCATTATACGACGTTTTAATGATATAACAAAATCCAATAAATAAAAACTGTTAACGAAATTTCTATAAATTAAATATTTTGAGTAGACAAAATTTTGTTTCTGCTCATCAATCTTATGAAAACAGATATCTTTCAAAAATGTTTAACATAATCTAAAGAATTTCATCATAAAACTAGCTTACTTAGAATATTCAATATTATTGGATATCTAACTGAGTTACTTTTTATAAAATCTCAAGATATGTAAAAACATTACCAAAAAACAAGTTTTAAGAGGGACTTTGCTTCGCCAGTACTCAATCATATTCAATAAAATATAACATCAATCAACAAAAATAAAATAAATAAATAACTGTATTTAAGGCCATTGACCTAAGTCCTTCAGCCCTCAACAAAAATATTTTCTCACTTTTTAACAATTCAGAAAGCTTCTGGTAAATGAATAACTGAAAATTTAAATGTGATTTAAAGATTGAAAGGCAATTTAACGGCTTCTGTTATAGCAAAAGGACCATCTGTATAAAGAATGTTAAGGAAACCAAATAATTATATATTAATTTATTAATATAATAATAATTAATTATTAAAATAAAATAAATTGAGGTTAATAGTTGATAATTGAAATTATTCAAATATTTTAATATTAGCCTTCTACATATTTAATTACTAAAATTATATTTAATAATTACAACTTCAGGAATTGAATTAAATTAATGTCACATAAGTACCCCTTATATCAAACCTCGTATAAAATAATCATTCAGTATAATACATCTAAATGATATTGAATTGTATCAGTCCTTACTTGGTGAAAATCCATATTGAATAATTTGAAATAAGGTTATTCTGATTTTCACAAATTTTGTGAAAATGTGTTTGGTTTGATTTCAATTTGATTGAGAGCAGTTAACAGGTAGACTCACTTTATACTATATAACTAAAAATCAAATTGAATTTGAATGTGAACATTGTTTCGCTAGATTCTTGAATCAGCTCATATAATTTCAGGATATTTATAATATATCAGGAGATATTTAGCATTTCCATTTTTGCTTTCAACTGAATATTGAAATTTATTTCTGTGGTGGTCAATTTTGTTCTAGTTACTCAGATGAATGACAGTAGTTTCAGGTTATCTTATTCTGCAATATGGCTGCTTTGTACTAGTTTTTTACAATAATTATAATATGAATTATAGCTGATGATTTCAAGTTTCATAATGATACTTATGTATTATATTGTTTTTTGTATTACATGTATTGTTTCAACTTATTCCTTAAAGTTTTTGGTTTTTTAATGTTTGATTGGTTGAGTTTTGAACAATTAACATCTCATAAAGGTTTGAGATGTATTTGCCTCCAAAATCATCCTTTCGGATGCATTCTTTCCATGATCTTCATGGAGAAAATTCAGCTCATTCAACAGAAAGTGGGCTGCGGCCTGTTTCATGCCCAAAATATACATAACAATGTGCAGCTCTCCATACAAAATTCTGTTGACTTGGCGTTTTCCAAGCATAATTTTCTTCCCAATTTCGACTATTTTTCGGTATTTGATGTCGAAAGCCGTCCACACCGAGAAAGATCTCCGCACCTACACTTCACAACACCTTTTAAACTCCTTAGAGCACCCATATGCTCTGGGTTTTGAGAGTACTGAGGATTTCTGCAGCATTTTAATCAAATCGGCATACGAAATTTTCGTTTGTAATACCAAATTTCGAACAAACTCTTTGCTCAACAGAATCATTCATCTCCAAATGCGACAAACCACAAAAACTTGTGTAATGTAAACAGCTGCCAAATAAATAGTAATGATTCAATACTGTTCAAATTCATCGTAGATATCCAAAATCTTAACGACGAATTAACCGAAGTTTTAACAACTTTATTCATTGAAATAAAATTACCCGATACTTTTTGATGATAAGTTTGTATGTTACTCATAATCATAATATTTCAAACACATTTCTATGAATATAATGTCAATAATTTTACTAAAGTTACAGAATAGTCTATTTGTGAATTCAAATATACAAACAATCTTCATCAGGCATAGGCTCACGAAAATAACCATCAGGAATTATATTGATTTGCGGTGACAACAAAATTGAGCGTTATTAATGACCTAGGTTCATTCTCATTGTCTAAAAATAATAACTAATTACTGAGTAAACTCATTTCGCTATGGGTTCATCTAAAATTTAATCGGCCAGCTCTAAAATCCACTAAACACTAGACATCGAAAAGAGACTCGGAACAACAATAATTGAAACCAAATTGCTTATCTCCAAGGGGTCATCCGAGGTTGATATATTGTCTAGCACAGCTGATTCTTTCCACATGAAGATAGAATTGAATTATTTGTTCTGAATTATTCAACACAATGTTTATAAATCACTTAATTTTCATGCTTGCAGCTGAGTCTTGGAATAAATTATAGCACGCCACAGAGATAGGCGTGTTAGGGCATGAATGAAATACGAGCAATCCAGCAGAGATCTCAATAACGTACTGGACTCTCATTCAACTAAAATAAATAATTTTAAATTCATAATGAGAAAAAATTTCAACCACCTTTCAAGCAAGAGTGAATATTAATGAAATAACAACTCAAGTTGCTATGACAACTTTGTCGAATAATACATTAATTTGAAATAAATATTAAAAGTTTTGACATCTTCAAGAGACTCCCCACCACTGAGAATAAATACATTATAAATATCTGTATATCGATTTTCACTACCATAATAGTAAGATGAAGATAAAAAATAATGTTCATTATTATATATTCCATTAAATACTTCTTAAATATCTTTGAAGAATTTGAAGCAAAAAAAATGTGTACACAAAGTTGCTATATAATTTATATAATCAATATAATATTTACAATATATATGAGGCAAAGCATACATATTGAGAAAGATCCATTATTCCAAAATTACATAGAAATTCTAAAAATAAAGGATAAAATGAAAAATAGTTGAACCAGAACTATAATGTATGACAAATTTGTTTAAACTATAAATCCCGTGATTCATAATCACTTGAACTTGTTTCCGAGTGTACTCGGTTATGAATTTTTTCAAGCTATCTTTCTAGTGACTCCAAGACATTTGAACGTTTGGATTGATTCGTTTTCCAGTTTTGTCTTTGTGATAAGTTAAAATCTTATTGATTTGTTTGAAGGTCAAAACAAATTTATCTTTTGTCAGAGTTCTGGTTCAACTATTTTTATTCTATTTTTTATTTTATAAATTTTTCTATAATTTTTAAATTGTGGATAACTTTACGTTCACATGTGTACATTTATATGTTGTATTCATACATTTTATGTCATAAAATGAAAACAGTTTCTTCCAGGACATAAAGAAATATTTTATATCAATTATATATATATATATATATATATATATATATATATATATATATATATATATATATATATATATATAATTGAATATATAATTGAAAATGTCAAAATTTGAGCCAAGTAAGCGTCATTTGCGGGAAATATTAGTTTACTTCTTTAATTTAAAGAAATCTGCTGCTGAGGCGCATCAATTGCTCGTAGAAGCATATGGTGAGGGTGCTTTGAGTGAGAGAACGTATCGAGAGTGGTTTCAAAAGTTTAAAAACGGTGATTTCGACGTAGAAGACAAAGATCGCAGTGGAAGGCCAAAAATTTACGAGGATGCAGAATTGGAGGAATTATTGAAGGAAGATTCATCTCAAACACAAAAAGAACTTGCTCTTACATTAAAAGTCACTCAGCAAGCAGTCTCCCATCGTTTAAAATCATTAGGAATGATTCATAAACTAGGAAATTGGGTTCCGTACGGCGGAAACGTATTTGTACTCCTAATAATATATTGATATCTTGACCTTATTTTCACTTTACTGTCAGAAAAAGTAGGAATCCTGTAAACTATGTATAATCTGAATATCATTATTGATTGTAAAACTAAAAAACTATCAAAACATGCTTTATTGTAATTTCTACCTTTATGGGAACACTGCAAAATGTACGAATAAAAATATTATATAATTCAATATTATGGTTTAAATGTTTTTTATTACGTCCAAAGGGATAAATCATTATTACATTGGAGAAAATCTGAATTATGCCTACCTACTAAGGATATATCATAGATCACATTTAAATCTCAAAAAGGTATATATCTTCTGAATTTTAAATTAAGAACCCTCCATATTTAGAACGGTAAATTTTAAACATAATTAATTTGAAATAAGAAAAGTTCCGAGAAAACCTTTGCAACATGATTACTATTATTTCTTTATCATTTAATGTCTGGGCATGAAAATATTCTTCCCTTCAGGGTAAATATCTGCTGTTGTATACTAACTTGAATTTAAAAATATTTGAAAGTTTCAAATAATAATAAGTTTCATTTAGCCGAAGTATACATTGCAATTTCTCTCTAGAATTAATCAAATTCATCAGCATGTTTCATTTTTTTTTCGTGTGTGTGCAATCATGATATTAGATTTTATTGTATAACATATTGAAAATATTTGTTTTCAATGAACGTCCACTTTGTTTGGTATAATTGTCAATAGGTTCTTCTATTGGAGAACAGGTGAGTTTTTAAAATTGGGATATTTAGATTTTCCACTTAACAAACTTGAGTAAAGGTTGTCTCAGTTAGATTCGAAACAATGTTGTATCTACTTTTTGTTTAGTTCATCTAGGGTGTATTGAATTTTGTTAATTTTTACCTTGTCGATTATAAACATTCTTTAATTCACTTAACGTAAAAGAGTTTTCCCAGACATAATGCTAATATTAATGAGCCTTCATTACATGAATTGAAACGGCGGATATTTTTTTTTCAAACATATTAAGACGTATGAGCTATGGTAACGGAGAGTTCTTTGAATCGGGGTGTAACAATTCAAAACAGAAATACACCTGAATAGGTTTGGTACTTCATCGGACGAGAAGTGAATGATAAGAAGCTTATTATCGTGAATTATTAGGAGTACAAATAAGTTTCCGCCGTTTTATTGTAGATGGCGCGGCACGGAGTTTCGGTTAGCTTTCGCAGATGATAACCGGCTTAAAAAATAGTTTGGACATTCAAGAACAACATAACCTATTAATATCATTGATTTTATATTGGTAAAATATGATTTTTATAAGTTGAAAATGTCAAAATTTCAGCCAAGTAAGCGTCATTTGCAAGAAATATTAGTTTACTTCTTCAATTTGAAGAAATCTGCTGCTGAGGCGCATCAATTGCTCGTAGAAGCATATGGTGAGGGTGCTTTGAGTGAGAGAACGTGTCGAGAGTAGTTTAAAAAGTTTAAAAACGGTGATTTCGACGTAGAAGACAAAGAACGCAGTGGAAGGCCAAAAATTTAAGAAGATGCAGAATTGGAGGAATTATTGGAGGAAGATTCATCTCAAACACAAAAAGAACGTGCTCTTACATTAGAAGTCACTGAGCAAGCAGTCTCACATCGTTTAAAATCATTAGGAATGATTCATAAACAATTTGTGTTAAAAAACTGCGGAAACTTATTTGTACTCCTAATATAAGTGTCAACTTCAAGCGCAAATGAATGCGATACAGCTACCCATACCCGCCTCGCAAAGGAACGCTAAAGATTTAGCACACACTAGCGCTATTAAATGCACGCTAACGCATATACAATCAAACTAATTCAAGCAATAAAGAATATTTCTAGTGTTACTAACATAGAAAGCCTAGGTCTTGCTCATGGCTTATTCTATTACGGCATTAAATTAACAGTTATTATTTATACTCAAAATAATTGCAACGCCTGATATTTTTCTATTGCTATAGCCCATATTTTTCATTATATCATTTCATGAATCTTTTTCAGAATTTTCTGGTTTTTAATTCGTTAATTCAATATTTACTGAGTAAAACTCAAGAATAGAATTAGGAATATAGAATTATGAAAAATTTCATACTTATATTAAATACAGTCAGCGAAGTATGTATTTGAAAAGCGATAGAATTATGAAAACCTGAGTTGTGAAAAAATCATACATTTTGTCAAGAAAGTAACGGGAATTATCGATTTAAATCTGGCGGGGCAATGAAGCAGGTAAAAATTTTTTTTCCTAGGTTGGTACCACTGTCCTTAATTACTATGCCAAGCTTGATCGGGATCTGTCAACTAGTGTGTTTGCAACAGCTGATTAAGTCAGTCGATGTCAGAGTGCGTGCCGATTTTTACTATGGATGATTACGTTGAGCAAAGAATTTGTTGAAAGTTTTGTGTTGCAAATGAATTTTCGTGTGCCGATGCATTGAAAATGTTGCAAAAGGCCTTTGGTGATAATGCTCTATCAAAAACTCGTGCATATCAGTGGTACAGAGCCTTCAAGGACGGTCGTGAAGTGGTCGCCCATCGACGGCTTCGATCGAAGATAAAGTCGATAAAATTAAGGAAAGGGTGCTGGAAAACCGTCGTACCAGCTTGAGAAAGATATCACATGATCTTAAGATATCCCACGAGTCCGCACGTACGATTTTGATTGATATTTTGGGCATGAGAAAGGTGGCCGCACGACTCGTACCGAAAGACCTGAATTTTCTTCAAAAACGTCATCGCGAACAGGTTGCTTCAGACATGCTGGATCGCTGTAATTCCGATTCTACATTCATGGAACGCATTATAACTGGTGATGAGACCTGGGTCTACGAGTACGATATGCAAACAAGCCAGCAATCATCGGAATGGGTGGCAAAAAATGAGCCGAAACCGAAAAAACCACGCCAAAGCCGCTCGAAAATGAAGGTGATGTTTTTTTCGATATCCGTGGCGTGGTGCACTACGAATTCGTTCCAGAGGGTCAGACGGTAAACAAGGAGTATTACCTAGGCGTTATGAAACGTTTGCGTGAGCGTATCCGTAAGAAGCGGCCAAATTTGTGGGCGAACAACTCATGGATTTTGCATGACGATAACGCGCCTTCTCATCGAGCTACGATTGTGACTGACTTTCTCGCCAAAAACTCAACAAACGTGCTTCAGCAACCACCGTATTCGTCGGATTTGGCTCCCTGCGACTTTTTCCTCTTCCCAAAACTAAAATTGCCCCTTCGTGGTACCCGTTTTGAGTCGATTGAAGCCATAAAACAAAATTCGGCGCGAGAGCTAAAGTCCATCCCGGAAAGCGCCTATAAAAAATGTTTCGATAATTGGAAGTGCCGTTGGTATAGATGTATTGGAGCAAATGGAGCCTATTTTGAAGGCGACCCAATAAATTTTGACGATTAAATGTAAAAATGTTGTTTTAATTGAAAATTCCCGGTACTTTCTTGACAGAGTAGTAGGTCATATATTTCTGAACGTGAAAAGTGCCTTGAATTCCGAGGAAATATCCCCTGGAACAGTGTCCCTTCGAGTCAGGACACGAAAATTTCAACACTTGCACGTAACGGGAACAAAATACTTTCCTTCCTCACGTACCATAAATTTGGACTACTCAGAAAGCAATTCCATATTAAAATGGTAATCCTGAAAGCGCTCAAGATAATCCTCCTGGCTTATTAGGGACCGCGAAACTGTAACGTAACTCACGAAATATTTTATCAATTTCAGAGTTTTCTTTCATAGAAGTTATCGCTAAGGAACAGCAAAAAGGATGACAGAGATTAGTGTGTTCCTGGAAATTTTGGGGACTCTTAGTGCTTTTGTTTATGTAACTCTTATATACAGGCAGATTCACTTCCCTCATTCTTACTTTATAACTTTATATTGATGAATCCTTAGGATCGCTCAGAAGAAAATGTTTGTAGTCCTATCTTAATTACATATAATCAAACTCATATGTATCTTCATTACTATAAAGAAATAGTTCATCAAAACAAATTAACAAATTAAAATAGAAAACTCCGAAAATATCTCAAATATTAAATTGAGTAATTCGGTTATACCTTGCTACAAATTTGAATTTCATAAAATTACTCAGAAAATTCTTTAAATAATTATTAGTACTAATTTGATATAATTGGGCCTTGAAAAATTCTTTATTGAACCTCTGTGCATACTCCGTGAACGAACATAGAATGGGAATGGTAGTTTGGTCATATTTTTAAATATCATACAGATTTATTCTGTTAACCTCCTACAAATTTTAATTTCAAAAAATTTTATTTGAAAATTTTTAGGATGCAATTAAATTAATGTCTAGGAGCACTTGCTGTCGATTTAGTAGACATATAGAATTAAACACTTATCACACAGTACAAAAAGGAATAAAAAAATTCAAAGAAATATAAATTATCAATTAAATCTACAGAATAAATACTTGAAGGGTAAAATATTTTGTCTCGTACCTTATTTCATTAAAACCAAATTCCTTTTCAAAAATGCAAAACATAACCACAAGAACTTCTTCAAAAAAAATTTGCTCAAAATAAGTTCCTTCAAAACATTCCTTAAGCATGCAGAATATCTTCAAAAATTCAGAATTAAGACAACACAAAGTTATCAGCCCATTTATGTGCTGTCTTTCGTTCGAAATCACACGTCGTAGTGTAAGTAGGATAGATATTTTTTATTTTTTATTGACTGTTTACTATTTTGTTGACATGAAAGTGGGCTGCTGATTATCGGTAAGTTTTTCCAATGCCTTTATATAGATGTGATACTTATTTTTGAAGAGATCTCTTGAGAGAGCTTATTAAAGAAATATTGGTTCGAAGAATTTCTTAAGTTTACGTAGGACATTTTCAGAATTGAATTTGTTTTTCATATTGCCAGTATGTATTTTTTTATAGTGAAATAAATTTAAATTGAAATAAAACACATTTAAATTAAAATTGAAGACAAATTTTTTTTATTCGAAAGATAATTTTATGACATTTATGTTTCGAAAATAATTCCCGGCATATGTCCACCACAACTAGCTCTGAGGAACCGCATTCGACCAGACCAATTTTGGAGCACTTTTTCGAGTAATTCAGGCCTTATTTCATCAATAACACAAGTTATGTTGGCCTCTAAAGCGTCTATTGTTTCTGGTTTATCAGCCTAAACCAATAACTCGACATAACCCCCAAAGAAAATAATCCAGTGGTATTATGTCGCATGATCTTGGAGGCCAGTTAATTGGACAATTTCTCGAAATAATAGTATCGCCAAATCTTTCTTTCAATAAATCAATTATTACGGTAGCAGCATGAGGTGTAGCACCATCTTGTTGGAACTAAACACTTCTGGGTCGATACCATTCAAATTTTGAAACAAATAATCATCGATCATCGATCTGTAACGAGCGCCATTCACTGTAATATTAGCTCCAGCAACGTTTTCAAATATGGACCGATGATGCCTCCAGTGTGTAAGGCATACCATACAGTGCATTTTTCAGGATGCAATGGAACCTGCAGAACTTCTTGAGGATTGTTTCCACTCTATATACGGCAATTTCGCTTGTTTACATAGCCGTTCAGCCAGAAATGAGCTTCATCACTAAACACAATTTTACGAAAAAAAAGTGGAGATCAACTTCAAGTTGTTCTAGGTCCCAATCAGGAAACAAAGGACGCTTATTATGGTCAAGTGGCTCTAGTTCTTGAATCAGTCGGATATTTTATGGCTGTAGACCAAAATCCTCACGCAAAATTTTCCATGAGGTGGATGCACAGAGTCCAGCTTTTTGAGAACGTCGACGAATAGACAAATCTGGATCATCATTAACACTGTGCCTGCCAGCAGCGATATTTTCTTCTGTACGTACAGTTCTTTGTCTTGTTGTTATTGTTACATCGAGTAAAGGAAATGTTGTCCGAAATCTTTCAATAGTTCGACGAATAAGCTGCTCTAATGGATGTAAACCATAAATTTCATGAAGTGCTCTATGAGTTCGGCGAATAGAACACTGATTTTGAAAATAAATTTCAACAATTTGTAAACGCTGTTGTGGCGTGAATCTTTCAATAATAATTTGTCAGTGCTTACTAAACAGAAATGTCAGAACAACAAGGGTTCTACCTTCTGTCAAATCACAGTTATCTATATCGAAAGTTCTATCTCTCTAAAAAAACACCCGGTACAATGAACAAGTAGAATAGAAGAAGGCTTTTTACTTGATAGAAGAAATATAACAAAATTTGAATATCAAAACAGATTTAATCTGTTAGTCTTCTACAATTTTAATTTTTGAAGTCAAAATTGTAGGAGACTAACAGATTAAATTTGTTTTGGTATTCAAATTTCAATAAACAAGTGTATAGTTAATCGATATAATGGTCTTTATTATCCTTCTATATTGCTCAAATTAAATTCGAGGGGTTCTAGAGCTTCTTCTTTTCCAGTTAATTACTACCTCTCAATGAGTGTTGTTTGATCTCTTCTAGTTATTATCAAATATTGATTTTTCTTTTAGATGTGCGATTTTGCAGTCGAGTTTCTTCGTTTTATTGAAATGTTTCAAGGTGACTGAATCTAAAAATATAGGAAAGATCTGAGTAACCTGGTTTGTTTCATCTGACGCGAACAAAGCATTATCGATCGCGCCCTTCTGTAACGAAGATAACGAGATGTCACCACCAAAAAACATCTGCCTTCAGCTTGACGAGGAGAAAGATCATCAATCCTACACACCTGCCAGCGAGGGTGTGAAGAACCGACACGGCGAAACCAGCAAATCACATCGGTTTGAGGTTATAAAGAAATCGTCTTCAGCCTATTTACGAAAGGCAGTCCGTAAACGGTTCTTTTGTTGGAATACGGTTGGAAGATATGATCGACGACTTCCGTTCCCCATTGTGATACACGTTGTCAAACAGGAATAATGGCGACAAATATGTCGGAGAACAAGGTATGGAAAGGGATAAGGGAATCAGATAGGGATGAGGACGTTGATGGAAGACTTAATGTAAACAAATCCATTGTGAGAGTTGAGCCATTGACAAGATCTGAAAGAGTTGAGGGAATGTTTGGCCACTTCCTTTCGTATACCCTTCATACTAGACACTGATGCTCAAATATGAAAAATTAGAGTTTTTTTCTAAGTTATGATTGTACCGATTTATAAGAGCGTTTGGACGCTCTTCTCACAGTCAGATATCAGTATAATATAAAAATGAAGCATTCAATTCAATCGGTCCTTATTTGATGGAAATTTATTTTGATTAAATAAAATAATGAAGAATATTCCCACAAGCTATCAACGACAATTGTTTCTCCAGCACTGATTTCTTCAGGTCTACATTTTGAACTAACTCTGAAAATAACACCTTCACTTCTCATATAGCTATTAAGACTTGACAAAAAACGGAGGTAAAAAAATTTACTATTTTCGGAAACATATGCAAAAGAGGAATGCAAGTAATCATCAATTTTCAGAAAAACTATAGAAGAAGAATATGCTCGAAAGGGATACAAACACCCATCAAATATTATGGAACCAGTTATGGGAAATACCGTAGCAATAAAAATATTCAATAAGAGAGATCTTACGATATCTGTTTGGTCATTGAGAAGAATTTTAAGTGAATCTGACACTTTTAATTTCATTACGTATAATGTCATAGTTATTACAGACAATAGCTGGAATTAATTCTCCGGAACCTCTACAGATTTAAATCTAAATGAATTTCATGAAAATATTTAGAATTAATTGTTTAAAAAACATGTCCTAGATAACACTGTACCACTTTATAGACATATATATATATATATATATATATATATATATATATATATATATATATATATATATATATATAATATTATCATCGCAGGTGGTAGAAATTAACTAATAAAGAATCGAAAATAATATAAAATAATCAGAAGATTATTTAGACATTCATGTCACATACATGTTTCTATTAGATGTTAGAGAATCACAAGTTCCATCACCAAAAAATGCCCAACATATAATTCAAAAAGGCTTTTTTTATTCTCCTTTTTAAATATTATATATCATTTCTCCAGAGAAAGAATCTGATATGTTCGGACCCAAATCTCTTCAGTAAAGAGTTACCTTGAACTTAGCATAAGCCAGGATTTTGAAGGAATTTGGATAATTTCAACAATTACTATGAATTTATATATAACAAAATTAAACTTTTGCGCTAAGAAGTAGAAATTAATAGGTACAAGAGCCTTCAAATTCTTGTGAACAAACACACGCCAGACCTGCGTTGTTGAATATTTTTACACGATTAACTATTACCGATAATTAACAGTATATTTTATTATTATTTGTATCCCTTTTCCGCATTTTCTTCTTTATTGGTATTTCTGAAAATTGATTGTTTAATTGTATGCATTTTTCATATGTTTTCTCATCTTTGTTTTCGAAAATAATTAGATATTTTTGCCTCAACTTTTTCAAATTTTAGTAGCTATATAGGAAGCATTCTTCATTATTTTATTTAACCAAAACGAAGCGGCTCGTTCCGCTAGTAATCGTATGATATGTGAGTTTCTCAAATCCTCCGCCAAAAAATCTTTATAAATGCAATAATGTTGCCGTCGTTGATTTAGTTTTCTCGTATTATTTATCAGAAACTTAAATAGAATGCAAAAAGCAAAAATTTGATGTGTATTACCATATTAATACAAGGCCTAATTTCCTACGAAGCTTAAAGTTTCACAGAAATTTCTATAAGAGAAATACAGTATGAATATTGATGATTGAAAAATCAATTCCTCTCGACTGGTTGGTATTATGTTCGCTTAATTTTTTTTCGTCACCTCATTATCTAATCGATGATTTACGGCGACAATGATTATATTCAAAAATTCAAATAGGATAATAATAGCTACCTTGAGCACATCCAGTTTTGAGAACATGTTACTTGAATTATTAAAATTTATTGAGTTTTTCAGTACAGTACACCGAATGACCCATGTCTCTAGCCGGATAATTCCTTGAATTTTTCCGGAAAACGCCAGGAAATTTTCATTTACAAGGGAAGATCTTTTCAGTCTGAATTCGTGAATGTATAATATATCATTTTGAAGGTTCTGCAATTCCTTTAATGAATATATTGAAAAAAATCTGTTTTGTGTCTGTTTCCATAAGAGAGAACTGGCTGGGGGTGATGAATGCATTGAGCGATCAAGTTCCTGAAATAATTTTAATTGTTTTTTCCACGTTTTGTGACATTTTTGGTGTGATTTCATGATAAGCGACCAATATTCTCTGGTGAACAACAGTTGTTGTGTTAAATCCAAAGTTGAAGTCTCAGGTTCAAGATATTTCATGTTAATTTCGAAGACGAAAAATATTTATAGCTATGCTGATTTCATTTAATATTTAAAGCCCCGAATAAGAATTGAATAAATTCGAGAGCTTGGCAAATAATCAGGAATTTCACCTGTATTCTCCGCTTAATACAGTCATTATATCCTTAAACTGGAAGAAGAATATTTTTCAATATATACAGGGAAAGTAGTTTTTTGATTCCTGATTTCAATTGTTATTATAAATGAGAAATTTCAACAAGTAAACTCGGAGGTCAAATGCGTTTTCACCTTTTGATTCATCATCAAAAAATTTTTCCCTACACTCAAAGCATTTCTTGCAGAGTTGCGTCTAAATTATCCTTGACTTTTGCACATTGTGTTGAAGAGTTTCTACTATAATTGTGGAGACTCTTGGAACGATAGCACATTGTTTCCTAGAACAAATGTGCAAAAGTCAAGGATTATTTAGAAGCAACTTTGCAATAAGTGCTTGGAGTTCAGAGAACAAATTTTTCGACCACTGTAAACAAAAAACAATTAAATTTTCAGGATCCTAGTCAATAAGAAAGTGACAATGTTTTGTGGTTTCCTACAGATTAATAGATTAATTGAATTGAATATCAAAATTTGTTCTGCTCCAACATTTAATATAGCCCAATTTTTCCCATTTTTTCGCGAAAAATTAAGACTTCTCAAACTATGCAAATAGGTGATATTGTATGTTTTCTTGATTTCCAAAAACTGTCCTGCCAACTTGGATGCATTTCGATCAGTCACATACGAAATATTACCTACTTCCATTAATGTTATTTATTATTCCTACATGGAAATTCATTCTCGTGAAAGGTTTTGTCGTCAAAACGAGTAAATACGTCATCAGCAAATATGAGTACAATTATGTTTATTTCCTTAATATGCTCAGATTTAGTCACGAGAAACCTACCGTAGACGTTTTTGAGGAAGTCGCATAAGAAAGATGGCCTACTTCCATCAATATTTTCATTTTCCAAACGGAAATCCATTGTCGTGACAGGTTTTGTCGCTTGAACGGGTCAATATTTTATCGGCAAATACAATTACTGTTTCACGTGTAGCGTTGATATTAGGAGTACGAATAAGTTTCCGCCGTTTTATTGTAGATGGCGCGGCACGGAGTTTCGGTTAGCTTTCGCAGATGATAACCGGCTTAAAATATAGTTTGGACATTCAAGAACAACATAACCTATTGATATCATTGATTTTATAATGGTAAAATATAATTTTTATAAGTTGAAAATGTCAAAATTTGAGCCAAGTAAGCGTCATTTGCGTGAAATATCAGTTTACTTCTTTAATTTAAAGAAATCTGCTGCTGAGGCGCATCAATTGCTCGTAGAAGCATATGGTGAGGGTGCTTTGAGTGAGAGAACGTGTCGAGAGTAGTTTCAAAAGTTTAAAAACGGTGATTTCGACGTAGAAGACAAAGATCGCAGTGGAAGGCCAAAAATTTACGAGGATGCAGAATTTGAGGAACTATTGGAGGAAGATTCATCTCAAACACAAAAAGAACTTGCTCTTACATTAGAAGTCACTCAGCAAGCAGTCTCACATTGTTTAAAATCATTAGGAATGATTCATATTTAATTTGTGTTAGAAAACGGCGGAAACTTTTTTGTACTCCTAATATAAATTTTTTTGTGATGTCTGTAGCGATCTGTTACACCTTTCTAAACTTCTAACGTTTTTATTTCAAAAATTTTAAATTGAGACTTCTGCAATACTTACAATAAATGTTCTATTACGCCAAATCGATAGTTTTATTTATTCACGAAATTGCTACTGAATACATTTGAATTTCAATAATGGATGAGGGTTTTGTGTGAAAATATTTGGAAGAACTCATTTAGTACAATAAAACTCTGGGATATTTAATTACTGATAACATCATGGAGACATCTGATAATTTTTGGTTATTAGGGTGGTTTAAAGCATTGTATAATTTTATCTGTATATGTGGGTTTGTGAAAAATTGGACATTGATGTGAATTGTTAGATTTTCCGATGGTTAAGTCTTTAAAATTTATATTCTTGTCAAATTCATTTTCTACGCTGAATAACATTAACGGTTGTGGACGTTTGAACTTACTTACTCCAAACATAACATTATTCAAGCTTCAAACTGAAGCAAAAACTATGTTGATATGTCAAACCTTTGTTGATCTATTTGAAACTCCAATCTTAACGTTCATAATGAACCTTTATTAGGAAATAGTATGTCTTTTTTTAAATCACAAAAAATATAAAGAAGTAATCTATATACCTAACTAAAAGAATAATCTCCTTAGCAATTTGAATTTGAAATGTGAAATTTTGTTTGGTAATTTCAGTGATTTTCTTAGCTGTGTTAAAAGGTTGATAGCATCACCTCTGATGACAAATAAGTCCATTTCTAATAGAAGTGTAAAAAAAAAATTAAGAATATTCAAATGGAATGAATTCTACATGGTCATTTTATATCAACCGATGAATAACAAAGAAATAAAACTATATATTTCCAGTGCTTATTATTTAATTGAGATATTTCAAAAATGAATGTCCATGGCAAGTATGGAGTCTGACGCGACTCACCGCTGGGCACTCTGAGACGATGTGCATGGCTGTTTCAGTATCCTCAAGGCACAGTCTGTTTTATTCATTAACAGACGATCTGCCTCTTCGTTACCCAAATAATTTGAGTGGCTCGGTATCCAAAAGAGAGTGATTCTGTAATGCATACCGAGCCTGTTTAAGGCCGTGAGGCAACTCCAAACAGTTTCCGATCTACAACAAGTGGATTTTAGAGCTTTTACTACTGACTGACTATCGCAAAATATTTTTATTTTGGCGTGGCGGATTTTCCGTTTTATCAGCAGATCCGCTGCGGTCTCAAAGGCAAATAGGTCTGCCTGGAATATGGTTGCGTATTGACCTAGACTCAAAGAGATGCTGATTCTCGGTTTGCTCCTATAGACTCCCGATCCTGTTCCGTTCTTCGTTCGCGAGCCGTCTGTGCGCAAGCCAAGGTCGGTACTCAATAGAACCTCAGCAAGCTGGGTCTATTCGTCACGGCTGAGGACGATTACATTGAAATGCCGTTCTTGGCTCTTGATTTTCGACATTAGATCCGAAGGAAACGTTAAAAGCTCATCCAGCAGTCTTGAGCCTCCAATCACTATTGCCTCTGGCCTGACGATCGCCAGTTGATGTAGTTTGTATGTGATCCGTTTCACCTCCCTCTGCACGAGCAGGTGCAGAGGTTGTAGATTAAGTAGGACCTCCATGGATGCCGTGGGTGTGGTGCGAAACGCACCTGTAATTGCAAGGCAAGCATGTCTCTGTAGTCGAGTGAACTTATGTCATCTAATCATTTGTTGGTCCTTCTTCTACCACGGAACACCGCCATACGTCATCTGTGGTCTAATTATCATAGTGTATAGCCAATACTGGGCTTCAAGCCTCAGGTTTCACCGCAGATTCGCCTGCAGGTCCAGAATCCTATTCTAGTTTTATGACACACTTTGTCTAGACCTACATTCCAACTGACAGTTCTGTCCAGGACTATTACCAGGTATTTTGCCTCATTAGAGAGTTGTATTGTTTCACCACGAATTGTCGGTGATTATAATCCATCCAGCTTCCATTTCTTGGTGAATGGTACTATACTATTTGTGGGTTAAGAGACTATCAATACTTTCCAGCATCTCTTGAAAGACGGCTGACATCGTCACCTCTGATTTACCTTTCACTATGATTGCCAGGTCATCAGCAAATGTTTGAATGTCGACTCCCCATAGCGAGATGATCGCTAGCAGATCATAGACAAGAAGGGTCCACAGTAAGAGTGGGCAGCCCTTCGCAGCCTTGAACTCGAATACCTCATCCTGGTATGAGGTCGTTATAATTCTGCTGCATAGCATTGGCTTTATCCACCTACAAATCAGCGGATCGATTTCTCTCGGAGAGATAGCCTCATCGAGAGAAGCCGGCAGCGTAATGTTAAAAGCACCTTCAATGTCGAGAAATGCTGCTAGTGTTATCTCCCGAGTATCGAGAGAGTGGTTTAATTTTCCGACCAAATTGTGTAACGCAAATTCTCCTGATTTTCCGGCCTGATTATTGATGAGGGCTAGGGGGACTGTCAATTAGCACATTCTCCCTGATATAGACATCCATAACCTTTTCCAAACTCTTCAGAAAGAACGATAAGGGGTATGGTTTTGTTCGTCCCACCTTTGGTATGCACACCACTTTAGTAAATATCCAGCTTGTAGGGATAACCCCCCAAACCAGACTTGCGACATAAGTTCGACTCGGTAGTAATCTATTTCTGTGGCAGTGCCCCAACATAAAATTAATATAAATTGGAAAAGATTAAAAGATTCATATGAATTTTATATTGGGAGAGTTCGGAGGCTTTTGAACTGATTTGTAGAGACAGTGGATTTCAAGCACGAAAAAGAAGAAAGCATAAAATCGGGGACAATGAAGATTTTATTGAATGTCATAGAACATTAGGCGCATCTACTAACGAAACTGATCTACTGATTTAATTTATCAAGCGATTCAGTGAGTTACCGGCAGACAGATCTACCTCTTCGCTACTTTCTTATTTATTCTTATTTCATTAAGCTTTTCTCGGTACGTTTCTGATACTGCAGTATGAAAGAATAATTGGAAACGTTTTTTCTATTTCACGCTTTAATCCGGGGCTCTGAGGCATTCATTCACAAGAAGACACAAAGAATAACTCTTGACTTTTCCTTGGAATAAACCGAAAAAAACGTAATATACTTAACAAAGCTAGAAACGCCGTATCACGGTAAGACTAGGGGATAAGTCTCAGGACGAACATGTCGGAAGAGACGGAAATGGCGTCTCGAGATCAGTCTGCTCAGCGCCGGATTTAATATATTGTTCGAACACACACAAGCGTGACTACAGTAACGTGTTTGTAGAAGGAGTGGAATAGTAAGTAATTGTGATCTTCTGCTGTAATTTCCAGGATCATTTATCAGCTGAAACATGCATGCATTATGGCAACTACATCCGTATCCGCGACGAACACTACTGAGATAACAGAGGTTTCGAATGAGCTGGATTTACAATCTACGAGGGGAAGTTTCATTCATACGAACCAAATATTTAGGCATTAAATTCAAGATCACAGTAAATGAAAGGATTCTTCTCTAACATTAGGTAAAACTAATCAATATATATTGAAAATGTACTAGGAAGAGTTTTCGAATATTGCAGATAATAGTTGGATGAAATCTCTGGAACCTCTACCTATTTTAATCTAAATAAATCTCTTGAAAACATTTAGAATTAAATTTTAAACATGCCTTGAATAACACTATCATTTCATTATGTTCGGATCGTTTGACAGGATAGTTCAATCCGATGTTGCAACTCTTGGATGTTATTCACTGACGTTGCATACACTAAGCTGTTCAAATAACCCTAAGGATTCAAACCGGGAGATCTAGCGGGTCATTGCACTGGGAGTCTTCGTTCTCTGGGAAATGTTTGATCTAAATATTCCCTAACAGCAAGTGTATAATGTGGGGGCGATCCATCTTGTGTCTTCCAAATATTCATCCATTTATTTGGAGTTACCACATCAAGAAATTCGGGCAAGGTATTTTGAAGAAAGTTAAGGTATGCAGCTCCTGTTAAATACCGTTAACGGTCCTAACAAACGATTTCCTAAAATATCTAGCCAGATATTTACACTGAAACTCTGTTGATGCATGGATTCATGAATAAAATGTGGATTTTTATTTTCCAAAATATGACTATTATGAAAATTAAAAATTCTATCTTTGGTAAACCGGGCATCGTCAGTGAAAAGGATATTAGAAGAAAAATCCGGATGTTCAGCAATCTTTGTTAAAACCCATTGACAGAATATCCTTCTGGCTTGGGAGGTTTAAGAGCTTGCACGCGTGGAATGTGGAATGTATAGAGAAGTTGTTGATGCATAGTTCTCCAGACAAGGGGGCAGCTACTTCCGCTGAAATTCTTCTTACACATGTACAGGGATCCTCAGTCACAATATTCAAAATTTGCTCTTCAACTTCTGGAGTACTTACAGATCTTGGACTTCCAATATCACGAGCGTTTTTTTAAGGAACCAGTTTCCCCCAATCGTCTAAAAACTTGATTGAACGTCACATGGGAAGGAAGTTGACGATTAAGATAAGTCTCTGCATGGAAACAACGTGCTTCAGGACCACTTCCATTGGCACGGTCATACATTAAAACCATATCACTCATTCCAATATTAGAATAAGACATTCCAATATTAGAATAAGACATTTCAAATTCGGGAATAATAACTTTTCCTCAACAACAAAGTGAATGAAAGTAAACAACTCGAATCGGATGTACAATAATCTATAAAAGTACATTATTATCATATAAAAACCAAATGCGATGCCAGCTGTGGTTTTTTTTTATGAACCGACTGAAAAACATTTTAGTTGTAAGTTCAGTAAACAATACATCTAAAAGATGAAAATGAATCGAATATCGTATTTATTTGATTGATTCGGTCTTTACTTGGTAAAAACTCATTTTAATTGAAAAATATACATAAAAAACAATAAAGATCGAACAAATAAAGAAAATAAATCCGGAGTCTACAAGTTGACTTACAAAGATTGCCCTTTAGTATACATTGGCCAGACTGGTAGATCATTCAAGAAACGTGTCCAAGAACACCAAAGGAGTTATATATCTGATTCTGTACATTCGACAATGCTAATCATCTTAAGGAATTCAGGCATAATTTCCACAATAATTATGAAATTATCCACGTTGAAAGCAAAAGTTCTAGATTAACACTTAAGATTAACATTTTAGAATTTCTTGAAATCAACAGGTATAAGGCCCGTAAAATCCTTTTGAACGAACAAACAGATGTTAATAAGTCTCCATTACTGAATATCTTTCCTTAATGGCATTTGTAGCGGCAAACTCCAATAAACACCTAGAGTCATGAATTGAAATTAAAAATAAGTAATATCGAATGTTTCGTTCCAAACATACGCACCTGAACTCGTCAGAAAGGCACGTGGTATGTATGTTTTGCCCTTGACAAACATTTAAAAACATGTTCAGTTTCTGGTCTTATATTTATGAAAACTAAATCTTTTTCAAAAATACACAACATAATTTTAAGAACTTCTCCAAAACTAAATTATTTGAAATATTTAATATGTTTGAATATTTAAATAGGTTACTTCAAAAACTCTCAAAATCATGTGGCACATGCTCAAAAACAATTAACAAAATTCAGATAAGATCAGTTCAACTTTACATTCATAATATAAATTCAATTAAAAATAAATAAACTTGTAATCTTACCAAACAATTTCTGCAAAATCTGTTAACGCAAATAAACTAGGTAGGTACATCTAATATCCAAGGTAATCTATGTTTTATGCTAAACACAGAAATCACACAAAGTTTGTAACGCATTTTATGGCCTTCATTAAACCACTGGAAACTGTATAGTAAATTTCATTATTCAAAAACCCAATATAATTAAATTTGAATATCAAAACAAATTAAAATATGTTTGTCTTCTACAATTTTAATTTCATTAAAATATTTATTCAAAAAACTTATAGAATTAAATTAATGTCTAAAATAAGCACCGCTTACGTTTAGTGGACGTATATGATCAAAACTCAATATATAATGTCAAATGGAATAAATAAACCAACAGATATACGAATGTCATTAAAATTAATAAATAAATATTTGAAGGAGACAAAATTTTGTTTCTGGTCTTACCTTTAAGAACACCAATTGTCTTTTAAAAACATGGACACACCTTAAGCACTTCTCAAAGAATATAATTTATTTGCAATATTTAATATATTTGTAGAAGACAAACATATTTCAATTTGTTTTGATATTCAAATTTTGTTATATTTCTTCTATCAAGTAAAAAGCCTTTCTATTTTATTTTATTTTCTAATATAATTATATATTATATATAAAATAAAATAATAAGGTGCGATTTTTTACTTGATAGAAGAATAATTACAAACTTTGAATATCACAACAGATTAATCTGTTAGTCTTCTACAATTTCAATTTCAAAAAAATGTTTCAAGAAAACTTTTAGAATTAAATTGATGTCTTAAATTTAATAGACTGCTTATATTTAATAGACGTATAAAAATCAAAATTCACTATACAATATCAAATGGAATAAAAAAACCCAAAATATAAATTATTAATTGAAATTAAAAATAAGTAATATCGAATGTTTCGTTCCAAACATACGCACCTGAACTCGTCAGAAAGGCATGTGGTACGTATGTTTTGCCCTTGACAAACATTTGAAAAGATGTTCAGTTTCTGGTCTTATATTCATGAAAACTAAATCTTTTTAAAAAATGCACGACATAATTTTAAGAACTTCTCCAAAACTAATTCATTTGAAATATTTAATATATTTTTTTATTCCATTTGATATTGTATAGTGAATTTTGAAATAAATAATGAAAATTAAAATTTTGAGAATTAAATTAATGTCTTATAAGCACAGCTTATATTTAATAGACTTAAAAACTCAATATAAAATATCAAATGGAATAAATAATCCAAAAAATATAAATTGTCGATTAAAATTGAAAAATAAATATTTGAAGTAAAAAAAATTCTGTTTCTCATCTTACAATTAATAAAACTAATTTGTTTTCAAAAATACAAAACATAATTTTAAGGAATTCTTAGAAAATATAATATATTTGAAATATTTAATATATTTAAATAAATTACTTAAAAAATCTCTCAAAACATGATTATATCTACAAAAGACAATTAGAATTCCGACAAGGTCTTCATCGGTCATATTTAAAAAATAAAATCAATTAACAACCAATATAACTCACCAATCAATTAACAACAAATATAACCTAACCTCAGACTTCGTGTTATCCTCGTTTTGAACAGACTGACTTTAAAATCCAAGATATTCTATGTTCGTCACACAAATCACAGAAATCCGTAAGATGGTTTTCTTCAAACCACTTGATATTTCATAATGAGATTTTTTATTGAAACCTAAATATAATTGTATATTATACATAAAATAAAATAATAAGAAGAGGTTTTCCACTTGATAGAAGGAATATTACAAAATTTTAATATCAAAACCGATTTTAATCTTTTATTATAGAACTACAATTAATAATATCAAAAATCAGAGAAACTGCGAAATGAGAGAAGAATTATTACCAAGAAATCCAAATTCGTGTCATAAACTAATAAACCAATATATCTTATTTTGATAACATAAAAAATACTGAATTTTAATTATTAACTTTTCGATTGAACATAACATCCTTCATCAACTTTTTTTCAGATATTAATAACGAACATATTTATTGATTACGTGTGAAGTTAGCTTGCCAGTCAACCTAATAAATTATTCAATATGGTGTCGTGATGCTTATTTGCCTGGACGTTGTTCCATAACAATATTCGTTTTGACCGGACGTCGTACTTTGGTCCTTGGTAAATATTGTTGAGCACAAGCTAGGGGATGAACTGATTTCATCGTATGAACTTCATTTGTCTATGTAAATTTATATTTGCTTTCAATCAAGATGAGTGTTGTTTCCCTTGTATTGTGTTCTAGCTTGCGTTATTAATCATGACTTCAGGACATTTTGATTGGAGCGATGTATTATGAAGGATGCGTAAACTGATGACCCATACTTGAGCCTGACTTTGCATAAATATCACCTGGAGAAACGGAAATTAGTCAGAAAATTTGAATTTGGTTCAGTCTTGAATATGTATAAAAAAGGATTTTGTTCGCTTTTCTGTTTCATTATCAATGGGCTACATCACTTCAATAGAAATAGTGTTCTTTCAAAATGAAAAGTGAAATTTACAGGTATTGAAAAATCCTCAATGCAATTACTGTATCATTGTATTTTATTTGGGTGTATACTGTGTAGAAACGGTACATTAAATGAAATCATTGCATTTCACATATACGAAAGAGATGATAAAACGGGTTCATTCTAATTGAAATGACTTTCTTGCTGTTTCTGAGAATATTTTGTAATATTTTTTTATTTAGAGAATTTAAGTGAATTTTGGAATAGTAAATTTTCTTGTATTTGTATATTAATATACAAAATTATATGATTTTGTTAATATATTCTCAAGTAAAAAAGTTTTTTCCGAGACATTGAAAAATATTTCATATTGATTATATATCGGGTGTTTTTTTAGAGTGATAGAACTTTCTTTAGGGATAACTGTGATTTGACAGAAGGTAGATACCATGTTGTTTTGATATTTCTGTTCAGTAAGCATTGACAAATTATCATGAAAAGACTCACGCCGCAACAACATTCACAAATTGTTGAAATTCATTTTCAAAATCAGGGTTCTATTCACCAAACTTATAGAGCACTTCATGAAATTTATGGTTAACATAATCATCCATCAGAGCAGCTTAATCGTCGAACTGTCGATAGATTTGGGACAACATTTTCTCTTCTCGATGCAACAACAATAAGACAAAGAACTGTACGTATAAAAGAAAATATTGCTGCTGTAAGTCATAGTGTTAATGATGATCCAGATTTGTCTATTCGTCAACGTTCACAATAAGTTGGACTCTGTGCATCCACCACATGAAAATTTTGCGTAAAGATCTTAGTCTACACGCATACAAGATCCAACTTGTTCAAGAACTAAAGCCACTTGACCATAATATGCGTCATTTGTTTGCTGATTGGGACCTAGAACAGCTTGAAGTTGATCCACTTTTTTATCGTACAATTGTGTTTTAGTGATGAAGCTCATTTCTGGTTGAACGGATATGCAAACAAGCAAAATTGCCGTATATGGAGTGAAAACAATCCTCAAGAGGTTCTGTAGGTTCCATTGCATCCTGGTGTAATTTACCCGCTGGAGGCATCATCGGTCCATATTTCTTTAAAAACGATGCTGGAGCTAATGTTACAGTGAATGATGCTCGTTACAGATCGATGATCAAAGATTATTTGTTTCAAAATTTGAATGGTATCGACCCAGAAGTGTTTTGGTTCCACCAAGATGGTGCTACACCTCATGCTGCTACCGTAATAATTGATTTATTGAAAGAAAGATTTGGCGATAACCTTATTTCGAGAAATGATCCAATTAATTAGCCTCAAGATCATGCGATATAACTCCACTGGATCACGTTCTTTCAGGTTATGTCAAGTCATTGGTTTATGCTGATAAACCAGAAATAATAGACGCTTTGGAAGCCAACATAACTCGTGTTATTGATGAAATAATGCCCGAATTACTAGAAAAAGTGGTCACAAATTGGTCTTGTTGGATGCGGTTCCTCAGAGCTAGTTGTGGTGGACATATGCCGGAAACTATTTTAAAACATAAATGTCATAAAATTATCTTTCAAATGAAAAAAATTGGCTCCAATCTTATTTTAAATATGTTTTATTTCAATTTAAAATTCTATCACTCTAAGAAAACATCCGATATAAGGATATCATTTTGATAGTTGTATAAAATTTCAATCTATTTTGTAGAAGTTGGAATATACAATTCTGAATTTAAAGTTATTTAAATTACCTCTATCAAGTATTAACTCACATTTTAATTTGTTTTTTAAATTATGAATTACATCCATAAAGTCTTAAGATTCATAATGTATTCCTTAATTATTTATTATTTTTGAAATTCTAATTATTTTTCTTATCATCGGACATTATTTGGGGTGAATAATATTTGTTGTGTTTTTCCGTTAAATGTACGAGTGTTTAATGGTTTACAGTACGTTTCTCATTTATCTTGTACTTTGGATACTTTAAAATTTACTTTGAGTTTCTTCGTTCCAAGTTTTAATTTTTGTGGTAAGCTAAATTTTGTTTTTTTTTAAGTTTATTGATATATTTTAATCTGAATTCAATACATCTCTGATGAAGTATAGAGACTGAAATAGATCGAACTATAAAATGTTAAAGTACTCGTTAAATTATTTTATTTGATCCTTCATCTTGAGAATTTCAGATGATGTGGGAATAGTGGATTTTCTTGTATTTGTATGTCGACATATATAGTTATATAGTTTTGTTAATAAATTTTTGTATTCTTTCGTTTCATGGCGTGAAGTAAATAAGTTTTTTCCGAGGCATTGAAAAATATTTTATATGGATTATATGTAAGGATGTCATTTTGATAGTTTTTGTATACGATTTCAATATATATTGTAGAGGATATAATTCTGAATTTAATGTTATGATCATCTATTTGAGGAAGAAAAATTGTAACCTGCACTATCAGTTTAATAATTAAACCCCTCATACATTGTCAAATTTTTATAAGTTATTATAATCAGCTCTTTTGGGAATAATAAACAGCATCGACATATTCAGGATATTTAATTCAATAATAAACCATTTCTGAAGGCACTGCGCTTACATAGAATTCCCCATATGTTTCAAAATATTTTTCAGCATTTCTGTGGATATATGAAATAATGCCAGAAATATAATAATTATTGTATTCCTTGAGTGTGTTTCAAACTGTGCATCCACTTGCAAAGCTCGTAGGGTATTGCGGTGAAAACATTCGACAATATTTATATATAATCATCATATTAATCACTTCTCGAAGAAATTATTAGGGGGGAGTGGTAGGTTGATTAAATGTTTTTGAACAAATTTTCAGAAAAAAATTCAATTGAATCCTACTTGATGAAAACTCATTTCATTTAAATGATATAATATAGATGATTTCCACAATTTATTAACTTAACGACAATTAATTCACCAAGTTTATATTTCGAAGTAACTCTTTGAATTACACTTTCATTTCTTATATAGCTTAAAACTTGAAAAAACAAGCGGAAAAATGTTAAGGTTTTTATACCTTCTAATCTCCACCACTTTCAAAAGTGAGTTTGGCAATTTTAATCTGATAATTTCATAGTTATTGTTGAAATTATATCCAAATTCTTTCATATGACTGGTATAAGTTGAATGCGAGATGTGTAATGTGTAACGCGACTGGTGTTAAAGGATCTACCTGTTTGACCAATATACATTCTGTCAAGAAAGTACCGGGAATTATCGATTTAAATCTGGCGGGGCAATGAGGCAGGTAAAATTTTCTTTTCTAGATTGGTACCACTGTTCTTAATTACTGTGCCAAGCTTGAGCGGGATCTGTCAACTAGTGTGTTTGCAACAGCTGATTAAGTCAGTCGATGTCAGAGTGCGTGCCGATTTTTACTATGGGTGATTACGTTGAGCAAAGAATTTGTTTAAAGTTTTGTGTTGCAAATGAATTTTCGTGTGCAAAAGGCCTTTGGTCATAATGCTCTATCGAAAACTCGTGCATATCAGTGGTACAGAGCCTTCAAGGACGGTCGTGAAGTGGTCGCCCATCGACGGCTTCGATCGAAGATAACGTCGACAAAATTAAGGAAAGGGTGCTGGAAAACCGTCGTACCAGCTTGAGAGAGATAGCACATGAACTTAAGATATCCCACGGGTCCGCACGTACGATTTTGATTGATATTTTGGGCATGAGAAAGGTGGCCGCACGACTCGTACCGAAAGACCTGAATTTTCTTCAAAAACGTCATCGCGAACAGGTTGCTTCAGACATGCTGGATCGCTGTAATTCCGATTCTACATTCATGGAACGCATTATAACTGGTGATGAGACCTAGGTCTACGAGTACGATATGCAAACAAGCCAGCAATCATCGGAATGGGTGGCAAAAAATGAGCCGAAACCGAAAAAACCACGCCAAAGCCGCTCGAAAATGAAGGTGATGCTCATTGTTTTCTTCGATATCCGTGGCGTGGTGCACTACGAATTCGTTCCAAAGGGTCAGACGGTACAAGGAGTATTACCTAGGCGTTATGAAACGTTTGCGTGAGCGTATCCGTAAGAAGCGGCCAAATTTGTGGGCGAACAACTCATGGATTTTGCATGACGATAACGCGCCTTCTCACCGAGCTACGATTGTGACTCACTTTCTCGCCAAAAACTCAACAAACGTGCTTCAGCAACCACCGTATTCGCCGGATTAAGCTCCCTGCGACTTTTTCCTCTTCCCAAAACTAAAATTGCCCCTTCGTGGCACCCGTTTTGAGTCGATTGAAGCCATAAAACAAAATTCGGCGCGAGAGCTAAAGTCCATCCCGGAAAGCGCCTATAAAAAATGTTTCGATAATTGGAAGTGCCGTTAGCATAGATGTATTGGAGCAAATGGAGCATATTTTGAAGGCGACCCAATAAATTTTGACGATTAAATGTAAAAATGTTGTTTTAATTGAAAATTCCCGGTACTTTCTTGACAGAGTAGTATAACATAGAGCAATCACTAAAAGTCAACTTATAGGCTCAAAATTGATTGTCTTTATTTATTTGATCTTTGATATTTCCCATACGAATTCCCAAAGCTACATTTGAGTCAAATTTTATTTTACTATACTTGTCTAAATTATCTGATAATTTATTCGCGTAAAGAATAAAAATGTATCTTTTAGTCAAATCTTTTTTACCCTGTTATAAAAGTTTTCGAATGCAAAAAAATTATTCGTGGGCTCAGGGAAAAACTTTCCTTAAGAAAAATCAGACAGTGAAGAATACAGAAATGTGAACCTACTGATTTCACTTCAATCATTCCTCGGAGCAGTAAGGAATAATTGGCACAAAAAGTTATATTTTTTATACAAAATAGAGAATGAAGCCTTATACATAACTTTCTGAGAACGACTGAATGTTTCTGTTGCCTTCTCAACTCAATTAAAATCAAAAGTAATTCAAAACCTAGCTGAATCCGCGTTGAAAATATGGATTCTCTAACAGACATCACGAAATTCACCTAGAATAAAGCTTAGAACATTGGTAATCTAAAGGTGATAAAGGAGTTTTACTTAATGAAAAAAAGAGAAGAGAAAAGAAATAAAAGCTATTTCCGAAGAGCGTCCAAATTAACTTTTACGACAAAGACGTTCCCAGGTAATGAAACACAATTACCCAACCGAGGCGGAAAAAATGAAAAGTGTTACTACAGGAAGAAGAGATCCGGCTGAAAGCCGGTGTAAAAAATGGGAGAAGACGCGAATATCTTGGGATGATCAAAATATTTCTGCAGTGGCTGAGGCCAACTGGGCACAGGTATATAAACGGGTCAACAGGGTTAAAGTGTGGAAATGCCAGTCAGAATTTTTCAATCTAGCTGCTGTCTTTATTGACTACAATTCCGAAGACTTATTTTAAAGAATTTATTTAATTTTTCAAAAACATAGAAAGTAGTTCAAACTGAATACATTCAAGTTCTTCGCAAACATCAAGATATTGATATAAGTAAGTAGTAGCTCATTTAAAATTTTCATTTTCGTTGGGCCGCAAAAAAGAAACTAATGAATATTTTTTCGAAGTTATGAGTTTATTAGAAAGGTTGAACATTGACATTTACGAATTGAAATCAATATCATTGAAATGATACTATTACAGTTAATCTTTCGATCAACCCAGTTTTTCAGCACATTGCCGATTTTTTGGGGCTCAGTTTCATGATTGGCAACTTCGATTTCGTGTTTGAGGCATCAGTCGTTTCTGAAAGGTTCTTCGAGGTGAAAATGAGTTTCATCACTGAAGATGGTTTTTCTGGAAAAATCCCCATCTTCGGCCATGCGATTGTTAGCCCTTTGAGCGAAGTAGAAACGAATCGGATGGTCACGAGGCTTCACTTTTTGCAGTAGTTGAACTTTGTCTTCATACCGAGGTCTTTATGCAAAATTATTCTCAGCAAAGTCAGAGAAATGTTCGGTTTATGACCACAATGACGAGTTGATGTTGATGGATATGCAGCCACATTTTCGGCTACGGTAGCAATGTTTTTAGGTACGCTCACTGAAAGAGAACATTGTTTTATCAAGCAACGATCCACTTTGACGAACTCTCTCCAAAAATTGCTGTTCCATTTCTATGGAATTTTCCACGTGAATTTCTAACAGTTTGGATAGAAGATTCACCACTGCGAAAATAAGTTTTAAATATTTCCCAGCTTTTTCAGCGTGAATCGACCCATTTCATTACCTTCCACTATTTCATTACTGACCACTACTTCAAAATGCAAACCGCAGATGGCCCACCCTTTACTCATTTATTTAAATTAACATGTCTCAGCATTTTAAGGCATTTAACGCATAAACAAGGATGAACTATTGTCAAATGAACAGAATATATACATCGCAATTAAGATAATGTTGTAACTGAAATATTGACAAGATTGATAAGGATATAAAATTGTACAAGGAAGATCATAAGAGAAAAGGGAAATTGGAGAATCGTAATAGAAGGCGGCATAATCAGGTAATTAAAATTACTCAATTAAAAAATTATGCCTCCCTCATATAACGAAAATTGAGTTTCTTGTAAAGAAAATACTCAATTTAATTAAAATCCTGCTTACAGGAATGATTCTATACTGACAGTCATATATCCAAATAAAGTATTGAAGAGCCCTAACGTGAAGTCAGGAGCTTTTGCACGCTTGTTTAGCAGTTTCAAATCTGTGAATTGATTCTTAAAGAAGCTACATCTGATGAGAATAATCAAGCTTCATATGAATTCTGACGCCGGAAATCAACTAAATATTTTGAAATTGCAGACTATTATCCTAAGAAGATGGAAAATCTCATGAAAAAAAAAACAAGCATCTCTACATATTGACAAGAAAGAGTTTTCTAAACAGAATCGAACACAAAACAATTTTCTTAATTCGCAAAATCTTCCGAATAACGTCCCATTCGAACCCTATAGCCATTTAAGATTCTTAAGAGAGTTGCCTCCCTGCTTAACGTGATGATCGTATACTCACGAATCTGCAAAGGAAAGATGCTCCCTGTTCAAACAAAAATTGAACTATCTCGGTGTTTTTCGGAAAACCTAGAACTTCGGAAATATGCGGCTAGACTCTTTTATGTAGGTAATCCTATATACGGGAAAGTGAGAAATACCTATAAGGTAAAAGTCGCTTCAGACATTTCTGTCGATTGCAAATTAAACTCTGTCGAACTATTGACAGAATCTAAAAATGATGTCAATAAGGTCAATTAATCTGAATTGGTTGACATCACATGTTGAAAATAGGAAGCAAAAATTGAATTTCAATGGTTTCACATCATCAAACTGAAATAACGAATATGGTGTTTCATGAAGAAGAAACTTGGGAAAAATATTATTTATTGAATACATGCATGTCATTCTGAGTAACAAAATATTCTGTAAATTGATTTCAATGGATGATATCCGATGATACACGTGAATTCTACCAGGTTTTCATATTGGCATGTGAGCATGGGTCTTCACCAAGCGACTACTCAGCAGTATCCACAGTCCATCCCTAGATGTAGAAAGTGTGATAAGGATCACGCTATATCATCGCGCGAAGCGAGAAACCCTCCGAAGAGATGAACCCACCAGCTTCCAGTTTGGGCCCCGACTTGAAAGCCAGAACCGTCTGACTTCACAGCAGCGAAGCACTATTCAACCTCTACCGGCTCTGCAGGTCAGTACCCGAGTTGGCTTGTGACACAACTCACTCGCCGAAAGGAATTCTTATCCAAGCACCCGAACGCAGTCCCATGAACTAAGATAATCCCAAGATTGATGACTTCTATTGGTCCTGGTACGTGCACCGTCAACACGGCCTATACGTCTTGACCCACTGAACCCATGCGAGGTCTTTTGATTGATCTTGGCGTCAAGCACTAACGGCTAAGCCATTTCGTCGAGATCCACAAACCCTAAAAAGTTACGCATTGGTCCGGGGCCAGGACAAGACCGGTCGAACCGTCAAGTCCCGCTAAACCCCGAGTCATTAGATGAAAATATCCCAAACATGGGGGTCTGCGTACAAGTAAATGAAATATCTTCCTAGTCCAGCATGCGGACTTTCAACCACTGCCCCCTCGAGTCAAACACTAATGGGGTGGCCAGGTGGTACAAGTAACACCTGAGGGCAAACCACCCTCCCGAGGTAACGCAGTATGCTACATAACGCACTCGGCCATTACAGAGAATCCGGAGATTTATACTGCGATAGGGTAGAGTACGCCTGTTTTAAGGGAGGAGCCATGTGCTGCGACAGACTCTCTGTCACTGAGTTAATCAACCGGCTCAGCCCTCCATTTCATCAGAACGGTAAAACTAGGGTCCCATTCGGAGATCTTCCACCATACAGGTCCAGTGACTGGTGCGATATGGCATTACGTTAGACACCAAGACTTAATCCCCCATTTCGCTTGGACGAAACTGGGGTCCTAATCAAGGCAAGCACCCCCATCACGACAAGATCTAATGCCTAGGGGGCGATCCGATGATACAATGATATGATATCAGAATATTTTTTTTAACTTGTGATGGAATATAATGTAAATGAATGAATATTGAAGAAACCAAGGCTACCGCCTGATAAGGCCTCCTGGTGGTATCCTGGGCTTCAAAAGTATAAGATCCAAGTGAGAACCAAGATTAAGTTATCGGAGAGCAAGGAAGCTGAGAAAGGTGTGATTGAGTTGAAAGACATAATGAAGGCATAGTGGCAGAAAAGATTGGATGAGAATGAAGCTGGGCATGTTACTCATAGGTTCATCCCGAGAATAAATTTTTCCAGCGAGAATAAATGGTTGTCCCCTGGACTATATGTTGTATTGAAGGGGCCTCTCGGAGCATGACAGATACTTATGTGGAGGGATTGAGAGTTAGAGCCATATCTTGTATGAATGTATAGAGTACTTGTAAGAAAGAATGGTAATATTCGAGGGAATATTGAAATGAGCAAATGAAGTGTGTATGACACAAGTTGGATGATGGAGACGCATGAAATATTTGAATGAATAGAAAGCTTCTCCAAGGCAGTCTTCTTGAAAAAAGACATAGACAAGGCTAAGTTTCTCGTTACTTTGGAACGATATTGGATTGACGTTGATGCGTGGTAGTGGTCGCATGCAGGACGGTTACTGTGGGTTGAAAGGTTTATGTCTGGGGCTCTGGTGGTGATATTATCGGAGCGCTACCCTGGTTTCCTGGTGCGACTTGGATCTTACGGTACTGAGTTAGGAGTTCAGTTGTATTCTGGTAAGGCTTTGTTGCTTTATTACGCCACTTTAGGTCACACCGCTGTTTATTTTCGACCCTACAGTGAAATGTAGGCTGAAACCCGTCTAACCAGAAAATTTCTTTCGACTTAAACGGGACTTGAATACGGTTCCCAGCCCAAAGCTCTAGCAACCACTGAGCAATGGGCATTCATGATCTATATAATTGCGAAGGATATGGAAATTATAAATTTTCTAGAATAAACTAAGGATAAAAATGAAAATTAACCTCAAAACCTACCATGTTTTTTATCGTGGTTTAGGGCTAAATAGATGGTCGGTCTCTTTGTAACTTTGGTAGAGTTCATCCTTGTATTTGACAGAGGCTTCTATGAAAAATTTAGTTTTTCACTATTTCGAGCTAATTCAATGTTTTCATTCAATTAAATTCGAATGTCAACTGAATATAGAAGAAATAATGGAGAGATCTAGTTGGAGCGCTGAGTTCTTGAAAAATGCTATGCAGTTGGTTAAAAATGGAACAATGGTAACTAATTCTTCAATATCTTAATCTAAAGGCTACAACTCACTATGGCAGGGATAATGCAATACTTCGAGCCGAAGCTACTCTATCAAGTTTATTCAAGAAATGGATTTGCTTGATGTATGTATTCCTTATTACAGGGTTAGACACGGAATTTGTTCCCAAGAAACCCCATCTGGTATTCATTAATTAAAACAGTCTTCCATCCATTATCTGTATGATATTTTATTACTCATACCTTGCTCCCCAAATAACCATAAATTCAGATAGCCTGGGGGTTTGAATCTGGCAAAAAGAGAGGCGTTTGTCTTGGTGAAATGAAGACTGGAATATTGTTTTGAAGACATTGGACGGTGTGGTGCTCTCTGTGAACTGGTGTAGAGTCCTGGTGGAACATCAAGGATTCACATTTGGATTGCTTACTTGCACAAGGCTCTAAGGAACATTCTAACACTAACTGTCTATGGATTGAACTCTTTTTGGTATGAATACTAGCGAAAAACGTTCATTTCGTGGTACTGCCCAAACCAATACCTAAGCCGGCCTTTTCACTTGAAATTTGTATTACCTCAATATGCGTAGAATGAATCGTTGTGATATTCCAGTGTCTTTCGCCAATAGATTGCTATTTAAACGTGGATTTCTTTCCAATCGTTTCTTCACATCACGAAAGGGGTAGAAGAAGTCGTTAGTCCACCATTTCCACACTTACGTTCGATAAAGCCAATATCATTTCAATGGTACGATAAACAAATTTTCTATTAACATTTGAACGTGTCAGTTCCTTCGCTATCTCACTTGTCAAGTGTGAAATTTGGGACAAATTCTAAGCCTAGCCTGTATATTCCGAATAAATAGCCACCGCATTAATTCCTTCATTTAAAAGGAATATAAAATAAGAATAGAATAAAACGAGAAATTACTTCGTTATCTATCACTTTTTTTACTGAAGTTAAAGTCACTAGGTTTTCGTAGTGTTTAGTATATTTTCAAACAGAACTATAACAAATCAACAAACTACTTAGTTCAATAAAAAGAATGTAATTGAATATGTCCTCAGTTAATGGAAATTTTTTTTAATTGAATGAAATAATTAATAGCTAGTTCTTACACAAATTAGATTCGAATTGTGGAAATATTATTTATTATTTCATTTAATTAGAGAGAATGTTTTCATTGATACCTAATGTGTTCAGAATTATCATGAAGCTCTTAAAAGTGAGCCCGCCACAATCATATTTAATTTATGGTCTACTTTTTATCCATAGCTGTCCACTGCGAATTCATATTTTCAGTGACAATTTTCAGCAATCCCATAGGAGTTATTCTATATAACGATGTGTGGCTCAGAAGAACCCGAAAAAATAAAGGGAGAGCTATCCACATTGCCCAATTGATATGCGACCATCAGTGTCTTCACCCCGGATAGGTGGACTTTCCAGGGAATGCCAAGGTTACTCATCCCTGTTTCGCTCGTGACATACCGTTGGGAAACATTCACTCCTATCCTACCTGGCCTTCCTTGCCATCCCAATTATTTCCAATGTTATGGAAGTTATGTTGCCGGATGGTCACGGAACTCCAATAGAATTCACTTTGAGTTCCTGAAGAATTCGCTTTGAGCTGAGAGAGTGATTATCATGCAACTATTTTGATACTTTCTGCAGACTAAAGACCGTATCAAAGTTGGCTGTGTACTTGTCTGAAGCCATATTTAATGTGCTCTCGAGTCATGAAATAGTCACAGTTCTCATAAATTTCTTCTTTGACTTCGGCGTTCCCACAAAATGCTTTCACAGCCTATTTTGAATATTTCACATTCTTTGAATACATACATAATACATTGATTTAGTTATTATACTAAAATGAAATAGGCGTTTTTCGGCATTCCTTCTCAACTTTTTGAAGAACGCTGGAGAGTGACTTGGAAAATGTTTTTACTTGTTGTAACTTTTTCATCGACACATGCTCTAAAATCGTGAAAAAATACAGTGAGTCCCAAGAGGATCTTTTAATACATGTTGGAGAATTAAACACAATATTTCATCTAATTTACAATCTGTTCACTAATAATATGATACACGACGCATTTTGAACTTGACATCATCTTCAGGTGTATAGGATTACAGATTGCATTGCAATATATGGTGTCATATTATGGAGTGCATGATTTATAGGTAAAAGTTTATAAATAAACTCCATCCAAAAATCAAATTCACAATCGAAGTAGAAAAGAACCACAGTATTAATTTTGTTGACTTCACAATAACAAGACTAGGTAATTTACATGATTTCAGTATTTTATACAAACCCACACATACAAATATTACAATACATAAGACTTCAAATCACCCCACCAACTAAAAGATGTCAGCATATAAAAGTTTTATTCATAAACTATTGAATTTTCCCCTGAATTCTGATAACTTCATGAAAGAATTAAACGGTTACAACCCCTTTCTTATAGACACAATCAATAAAAGAGGACAATACACAGAAATATTATACTTTTCGTTATCTTATGTTAATGGATGATCTAACAATATTGCTAAATATTTCAAAGATAATTTCAATTACAACACAGATTTTAACACCGTTAATGACCTTAATAACCTTCCATAAAAAACAATAAGGATCAAACAAATAAAGAAAATAAATCTGAAGTCTACAAGTTGACTTGCAACGATTAGTATATCATTCAGAAAAAGTTAAATATCAGATTCCGTAGATTCGACATATGCTAATCATCTTAAGGTGTTTAGGCATAATTTCAACAATAACTATAAAATTATACACGTCGAGAACAAAAGTTTTAGAGTAACACTTTCAGAATTTCTTGAAATCAACAGGAACAATGCCCGTGAAATCCTTTTGAATGAACAAACAGATGTTTAAAAATCTCCATTACTGAATATCTTCTCCCATTATTCTGTCATGTGCTTAACACTGTATTTACACTAGGTTACAATGGACACCACCAGGCAGTAGAATGTAGATACCTGAAGAAGCCACATCGTGATGAAATAATTGTTTTATTATAAACATTGTTCAGAAATTAAAATAGGTCTCCTATATATATTTTAATTAAAATGAGTTCCCATCAAGTGAACACCGAATCAATCAAACATTACATTGTACTGACAGAGACAGTACAATGTAATACCTGAAGAAGCCACATCGTGGTGAAACAATTGTTGTAGTGGTACAAACATTTTTGTGGAAATAAATTACTGTCTCATATACATTTTTTTAACTGTACTTAGTGAATGAAATGTCAAAATTTGACAAATTATAGTTATATAAATCATGAATATAAGGCTACCTGGTGATACAAAACTGATTACTAATTTCAGAAATTCGAAACTCACTATATTCATTGCAAGTATATATTAGATTATTATAAAATTATATCAAAAAAATATAAAATATCGCAATAGCATATGCTGTAATAAGCCTTCGATCAAGTAAAAAACTCCCTTTTCATTATTTTTTTTCTTTGAAGAAATAAAGTAGAAAAACACGTAGTATATACAAATTTAACAACAGCATTCAAAGAAATCTCTTCTCTAATTGGAACGAAAACTACACATTGTTCGCGCTAACAACATCCCTCTAGGAATTTCCACCTAGTTTCAGCTCCCTTAAGACAGCTTCCAGGTGTGGTTGAACGCAAATAACACACGGAGATGCGGTATTTGCTCACTAGTCCCTTGGCGCCATTGTTTTCTTTCTTTGCAGGTAACTCCATGGGTGAATTGAACCGTTCTAATAGGAATCTAATACGATCTGACGTAATTCTGTTCCAGCTGCCATATGTTCCATTTTTCTACCGTCAATATTTGGATATCCAAGTGTGGTCGTTTCAGGAATTAAACAACCGTGAGATATTGCATATTGGAGTGTAGTTAAAATTCACTTCTACAGGGATAGTTGGCTCTCAAGTATATCTTTTTATGACCCTTCAAAGAATGCCGAATTTTATTATTATATGAATCTCACGGATGAGAAAATTCTTTGAAAACAATATTCGAGCTTCCTTGAACCACGAGAGAGACTGTTTATTGGAAGAGATATGAACATGTCATAACAATTATGATATCGCATGGGTTGTTAAAAACATTTAAACAGATTTTCAGTAACCTTCACAGAAATGTTAATACCAAATTATGAAAATATATCTCCTTTCTGAGACATAATACAATCTCAAATATTATACAATATTTTGTATTTAGAACATTGACAAAAAAGATATTACACTAATATGCCCAAGATGCGTTTGATCTATATTATTTTAACCAATTTGTACATGAATATTTGATGGATTCGGTAATTACTTGACAGAAATTTATTTTTCAATGATTAGTAAATAAAATTCAATTTCCACTGACTCTTTAATGATGAACGACAATAGTTTCGCCACAATTTCCCTTAATCATGTTCTATATTTGAACTGATGTTCACAAGAATATTTCAGTAAAAACTTAACACAAAATTTCACAGTCGAATGAAACATTTCTCAAATATTTTATAGTGAATTCAATTTTGTGTCTTTTTTTGGTCAGCAGATTTACTGGTGTGTAAATTCCGAAAAATGTTACCAAGACACTTCGGATTTGAAAGAAGTATATGAAGTTCTTGAATGTGCGAAATATATCCGTGTGATTCTTAAATAAAAGGGTTTTCCAAAAGGAGAATTCATTTTGATTTATAAAAAATTAATATATTTTGAAGGAAATCAAGATAACATTAATTAAGGTTATTCTGATTTTCACAAATTATATTGTTATTCAATACAGCAATTGTTTCGCCATTACAGTAGCGTCTTCAGGTAGGTTTACGTTTTGAATATTATTGTTATTCAAAATGTGAACCAACCTGAAGAAGCTACAGTGATAGAGAAACAAATGTTGTAATAATAACAATAAAAAATCGTGAGAATCAGAAAGACATTATTTAATATGGATTTTCATGAGGTAAAGAATGATTCAATTAAATATTTGAAATCAATGTATCGGATGTTTTTGGGAATGATACAACATTAAATTGAAATAAAACACATTTAGATTAAGATTAAGGGCAATTTTTTTTATTTGAAAGATAATTTTATGACATTTATGTTTTAAAAATAATTTCCGGCATATGTCCACTACGACTAGCTCTGAGGAACCGCATTCGACCAGACCAATTCTGGACCACCTTTTCGAGTAATTCAGCCCTCATTTCATCAATAACACGAGTTATGTTGGCTTCTAAAGCGTCTATTTTTTCTGGTTTATCAGCATAAACCAATGACTTGACATAACCCCAAAGAAAATAATCCAATGGAGTTATGCCGCATGATCTTGGAGCCAATTAATTGGATCATTTCTCGAAATAATGTTATCGCCAAATCTTTCTTTCAATAAATCAATTGTTAGCATCAGGTCTAGCACCATCTTTTTGGAATCAAAACACTTTGATACCATTCAAATTTTGAAACAAATAATCATTGATCATCGATCTGTAACGAGCACCATTCACTATCACATCAACTCCAGCATCGTTTTTAAAGAAAAATGGATCGATGATGCCTCCAGCTTATAAAGAACACCATACAGTTAATTTTTCAGGATGCAATGGAACCTGCAGAACCTCTTTAGGATTGTTTTCACTCCGTATATGGTAATTTTGCTTGTTTACATAGCCGTTCAACCAGAAATGAGCCTTATCACTAAACACAATGTTACGATAAAAAAGTGGATCAACTTCGAGCTTTTCTAGGGCCCAATCAGCAAACAAACGACGCTTATTATGGTCAAGTAGCTTCAGTTCTTGAACCAGTTGGATCTTGTACCAAGATCTTTACGCAAAATTTTCCATGTGGTGGATACACAGACTCTTCCTTGTTGTGAACGTAGACGAATAGACAAATGTGGATCATCATTAACACTATGACTTTCAGAAGCGATATTTTCTTTTGTACGTACAGTTCTTTATCTTGTTTTTGTTGCATCGAGTAGAGAAAATGTTGTCCGATATCTATCGATAGTTCGACTGCTCTGATGGACGATTATGTAAACCATCTTCACAGATCTTCACAGATCTTCACAGAAGATCTAGGAGTATCAGGATAAATAATTAAAAAAAAAAAATAAATTTCACGAGGTGCTCTTCTATAAGTTTGGCGAATAGAACACTTATTTTGAAAATAAGTTTCAACAATTTGTAAACGTTGTTGCGGCGTGAGTCTCTCCATGATAATTTGTTGATGCTTACTGAACAGAAATGTCAAAATAACATGGCTTCTACCTTCTGTTAAATCACAGTTATCCTTATCGAAAGAACTATCACTCTAAAAAAAACACCCTATATGTTCATTTCATTGTAGAGAGGATGGTATAGCATTAACAATGGAGATCGATATCAACCAAATGGCTGCCACGGCCATGGTTGTAGCACCATATCTATTTTAAGAAATTTTCCTGGACTAATTTGCAGATTTGCAGCAGTATGCCCTCGATAACTTCACGAATTACATCTTTAAAGTCTTGAATCAATTGTGGAACATTGGCATAGTCTGAATCCTCCACGTAACCCCAAAGGAGAAAGTCTAAAAGTGTTAAATCACAAGATCTTGGTGGCCAATCGTCAACAAGCTTCAGCAGCAATATTATCATTTGTTCTTGAGCGACGCATACGGTTTCCATTCTTCACATTAGTAACTTGTCCCAACAGCTCAAATTTTTCTATCTGTTTCACTATTCTCGGCCAAGAAGGTGCTTCACGACGACCCAAAAGTGTTTTAGTTTTGCGGACTACGAATGCTAAATTTTCATAATTTTTGTAGTGATTTTTAAAAACTACAATGCGTTGCTGAAGCCTGTATCTTTCCATTTTTAATAATGACGTAGTTTCTACTTGTCAAATATTACAGCTTCAAATGTGCTATTCAAAATGAAATCTCTTATTGGCATACCTTTTAAAAGATTTCAGCAATATTACCCACTAACCAAGTTGGTTAAATCTCTTGATGTTGTGTGAACTTATTTTCTATTGAATTGAAAAAGTGTAAGAATTGAATTGTGCAAAATTAATCTGGAGTACCTACTTTTAGTCGAATTTTAAATGTATTTTTATACGCGATTTCAGTAAAAACAGAAGATTTAATTATATTATCCTACAATTCAGTTAAAAATGGCCATGACATTGTACTTATCAACTATCAACCTTATTTCTACAATCCTGGAGAAGTCTAAAAAAATGAGATTCAAATTCAGCCAATCAACCTACAGTCCCCTTATATTAAAAAAAATTTGACACACAAATGCATTCTTATAAACATGTATTGAGGAGAAGGGCAAAATATATTTCTTCATACTCTTTTATATTCCGATTACAAATTCATTGTTTCATGAATGCCGCCTTTCATAGGAAGAAGCACAAGGCATGTCTATTCATCGAATTAGTAGACTAGTCCAGTTACATCCGGTACATTGTGCAACTATCCGGATTTCGAATGGTCATTTCTCATCTCTTACAAGTCGATGCACACAGAACCCCACCGAATTTGTTAGGAAGCGAGGGAACTTTGAAGCCTTTTTGTAGTACGAATCGATGGATGAATTATAGTTGAGCTTACTTTGAGACCGACAGCTGAAATTCCCTCCAGAAATTGATCTCGATGTGCTGTGCAATTTATCAATGAAGACTTCAAGGAGAAAAAGATCGAGAAGTGTTAAGAGAAAAAGGAGCTGCTAATTAGTGCCAAGGAATGAATCATTATTCTGAACTCATTTTGGTAATAGTGTAACGAAAGACGTGAAAGAATTATTCCTAGTAATTTATAATTTTTAAAGTCGAAAAATTCTTCAGAAATGATTTGTGATAAATATTTTTAAAATATTGGATATTTGGCCTTAATAAATAGCTTTTAAACAATATTATATATGTATATTTAAAATAACTGAGCATTTCACTATAAACTTTCTATGCACTTTGTCCAGGGTAAAAACAGCAATTACAGCAAAGAATAAAAACAAAGTGCTTGTGCTTAGGTAACTTTCTAAAGGCACATTCAATGGGAATGCCCCATTTTTGAATTGATATCACTTATGCATGGCAAACATTGTTCATTTTTGACATTGACAGTTGTTTTCGTCAAAGTCAATTGAATCATGGAAAAGTACACATTCCAAAAACGTTTCTAAATAATCCAAATTTATTTTGAAAAATCGCGATCTGTTACCCTAACCTTAAGTGCTTTAACTCGAATTTTTGGTAGTTATAATCGTCCGGATAAAAAATTAATCGAATGTTCAGTGAAGAAGTTTGGAGCAAATTTTACACTTCATGATGTTACAGTGCCAGTGAGACAAAGAAATGCAAGAAGTGAAAAGACGTCTTTGTGGCGAATTTTACAGAAATATTTTGGTTTACATCCATACAAAATTGTTTTAACTGAAGCACTCAAACAGATCATTTAAAGAGTCGTATACTCAGTAATGGATGCTCAGAAAATTTCTGAAATGATGCAGATTTTCATGAAAAAATCATTATCCGAGATGAGGCTCATTTTTCATTAAACAAGTAGAATTGCCGTATCTGGATTGGTGATGAACCTGAAGAATATCAAGAACTGCCATTACATTCTGACAAAATTACTATTTGGTGCGGATTTTATGCTTGAGGAGTCATTGGACCTTATTTTTTTCAACGAAGCTCATAAGGCGATAACAGCAATAATCCAGCAATTTTAGATGATTTAAGGGTCAATATTCAACCAGTAATTGTTAACGTACGACCTGATTTGTGTCAGAGAGGAAAATTGGGTTCAAAGACTTCATTCCTGCTAGCGTTTCCATAGTGGACATTTAAATGATATTTCATTTCATAACTTATGGTATCCATTGTACTTTATAATGGAATAAAAATTTCAAGAACTTCGAAATAAATACTGTGTTTCATTTAGAAAACAAAATGAGGCGCTGTTAATGAAAGGCCATGTATAATTTTCACAAATTTAAATGATAATATGTAGATATTTTGCAAATATAGGATATTGCCTTTCTCAGGGCCAAAAGTTTATTTGAATTATTTTCATTTCATAAAGGATTATTGAATTATTCTCTTGATGAAAATTAAGGAGCATTCAAATATTTTTATTTCCAATGCCCCAGATGGAACTAAATTCAATTTGGTTAATCTTACTATTGCTAATAAAATGTTACTACAATTTGTCCTCTTACTGAAGATATCTGAGACATGTTACATTGATGAAATTGAATATATGGAATCTTTATTAATCAAAATTCCTTAAACAAAATACAGACGAATGAGACTTAATGAGATGTTTCCTTCATTTCATGTCACCACCTTAAACTTTCATATCAAACTGTGTACTTGTAACTTCTTCAAATGAGCAGGTCATATTTCAACATTAATTTCGAAAGGTTTAATTCACCCACATCAGTCAGCTGCTGACAAAGTGTAAACTAATGAAAAAAATTATCTTCAGTATCTTGTTTCCGCTCTCGGTTTACTTTTCGGTCTACCTTTGGTAACTTAACTATCACACATCTTGTGTTTTCATCAATTAACATACCACAATTTCTTAATTGGTAGGTGGGCCATCATATTTCAGAGCATCTAATTTGAGGACACCATAATTAACTGGGGACTCATTCAGAAAGAGCTCAACTATCTCTCCATTAGGGGTGACGATATATTTACTACCTCTTGAAGCACATGCAGCTTCGAATTGTCTCATACAGGAAGGTACAGGAAATCTTCACTATACTAAGGTATCAGGCATCAACTCACTTACAAGCTTCGGAGCGAAAATATTTAAGGTGTAAATATATGGTATAGAAAAAAATTTCTTTTAGGATTATAAACATTTCGTCAGTTTTTATGACAATTTCTAATATCAGTTTAACTACACTGAAAGTTTAATTTGTAATTTTCACTCTTCCATTATTATTGATTCATAATTCCCAACGAAAATAATATATAATAAAATGAGCTTTTTTCACTTGATAAAATGTTTTTTCAGTACCTCAAATATCAAACAGAATAATTTTGTCATACCCAACTACACATTTTAATTTTATAAAATTTTTTACAAAAACTTGAAAAACAAATTCTAACATAAAATTGAGAAATTCTTCGAAACTTTCCCTAAAAAATATCTTTCAAAAAACTCTTAAAACTGTGTACTATATCTTCAAAATGGTATTTGAAAAAACTCACCGACAATCGTCAGTCCACTTTCATGCCAGCAAAATAAAAACAATCCATAAAAATATCTCATACCGATCCGACCACGTGGATGTCGAACTAATGTAATTTAATTCTAAAAAGTTCTGAAGAAATTTAGTAAAATTAAAGCTTGCAATATATTTAAAGGTCGTCTAGTATTCTCAAACATTTCAACAATATTGTTCAGTTTATTCGAATGAAACAAGGGGTAAATACAAAGAGATGGTGAAATTTGCAGAAGGGATGTCGGCAATAAAGCTTTCGTTGCAACGGTGATGGTAAAACGGGGATTATTCAAAGACCACGGCGTTTAAATCATCGACGGGGTTTAAAGTATCAAATATCAGAGAACGAATTAAACTAGCGCATTGGGTATTAGGTATGATTTAAAGCGAGAGGAGGAATTAAGAACAAGCTGGAAAGGTCCGCAAAATAAGAAACTAAAGAGGGGGCCGAATTTCTCAGGAAATTAAGCTTGCAACGAGCGAAGAAACATTCCCAAATATTCGTACCCTATTTTCTGAGAATATTATCGTTGAATGTTGTACAGCAACTGTTCATTTTATACCTTAGAAGGCATATTGAGTAACCGTTCTGTGACAAACATTGAGTTCTAAAATAAAGGGCTGCATTTCGATATTGCCATCTAAAACACCCAATAAGAAAACAATACTATGCAAGAGTAAGAGTCCATCACAAATCTATATAATCTTCAACACAAAAAAATATTCTATAACCTTGACAAAATTAAAAGTTTTAAATCAAAATTGTGTCTTAGAAACAACGATGTTGCTGATATCGATATGCTAAATGTCCAATGATATTTAGTATTAAAGTGAATCAATAAATTCAACGGATATTTATTCCGAAACATGATAGAGTATGAGCTATGGTGAACATCATGAATTCTACCAGTTAGTGTATTGTCATGTCATTCACCAAATGACTATTAACAGTCTCCACAATCTGCCCCAAGAAGCAGAAAGGTTACGCCTTATACGAAGAGCTTAACCCACCAGCTTCCAGTTTCGGCTTGAATTCGAAAACCTACATCGTCTGAATGGTAGCAGCAAAGCACTATCCAACCTTTACTGGTCTGCATGGTCAGTACCCGAGTTGTTTGGGACGTAACTCATACGTCGAAGGGGCTTCTTATCCATCCATCCAAACGCATTCCCATGAACCAAGAAAGGCTCAAGATTTAATGCCTCAATTGATCCTGGTACGAGCACCGTCAATCCGGCCTTACGTCAAAACCCACGAACCCTTGTGTATAGGTTTTGTTGATCACCAGGCATAAGCAGCAGACATGCATGTTTCAATACTTTTTGTTATATCTTCAGTGCAATGCTGTAATTTTGACGACTGCAACATAGCCACTCACCTATATTCGCCCCGCATAGGAACACTTATATTTTATCAAACGAAAGCCCCATTTAATGCACGGGAATATACATACCGCATCAAGGTAATTCAAGAACGGAGCTCCATTATTTCAAGCGTCCCAGACGAAATCTTTCTTGAGTTATATCCTATTAAGCTGCTATGCCAATAAATAGCATTTCTTCCCTAATGAATCGATAAGTTCGGCGGATATTTATTCCGAAACATGAGGAAGAACAATGGTAAGCAGAAAGGTTTTTGAAACGGGACAGTGCAACTTCCCTTTATGTTCCAGTTCAAAACTCGAACACAGCCGAATTGGTGAAGTTGATCGCCGGTTATAAGGAGCAGATATGCATGTTTCAATGCTTTTTGGCATATCTGCAGTATTTAAATTGGATACAATAATAAACTAGTATAATGAAAAATTTATTCAACACGGAAATAAAGGATCATAAATTCCAAAATAAGAACGAAAACCTTCTGATAATCCTTCGGCGTTATTAGAAGAAACATTCAAACCATATTTTTTAAACAATCGTTGGAAAGTTAACTGGACACCATTCCACATATGAAGTGAGGAACTGTTAAAAATCAAAGAAGGTGAAATTTCACGCTTCTTTTTTTGACCCCAACGACACCGGAGAAAATTATACAGGTTATATCGGAAATGAAAAATAAATCTTCACAAGATATATGTGGCTTCTTAGTGCTGAAAAATGTTATCGATTACTTAGCGGATATTACCTCATGAAAGCTTACTTGCAGCAAGACTTCTTTCCCGATAAATTGAGAGTCGGGGTGATACCTCTTTACAAGAAAGCAGGCCAAGAGCTATACGGAAACTTTAGCCAATACCGCCCTGCCAGTTGTTTAAAAAATCTTTGAGTACCTCTTCAAAATAAGGTTGAACTCGTTTTTATAGAGCAATTCTTGCTTGGAAAATATCGGGTATTTTTTTAGAGTGAGAGAACTTTAAATTGAAATAAAACACATTAAAATCAAGATTGAAGCCTAATTTTCTTTTATTTGGAAGGTAATTTTATGACATTTATGTTTTGAAAAGAATTTCATGTCCACCACGAATAGCTCTAAGGAACCGCATTCGACCAGTCCAATTTTGGACCACTTTTTCGAGTAATTCAGGCTTTATTTCTTCAATAACACGAGTTAGGTTGGCTTCCAAAGCGTCTATTGCTTCTGGTTTATCAGCATAAACCAATGACTTGACATAACCCAAAGAAAATAATCCAGTAGAAGTTATGTCGCATGATCTTGGAGGCTAATTAATTGTACCATTTCTCAAAATGATGTTATCGCCAAAGCTTTCTTTCAATAAATCAATTGTTAGGGTAGCAGCATGAGGTGTAGCACCATTTTGTTGGAACCAAAACACTTATGGGTCGATACCATTCAAATTTTGAAACAAATAATCATTGATCATCGATCTGTTACGAGCACTATTCACTGTAACATTAACTTCAGCATCGTTTTTTAAAAAATATGGACCGATGATGCCTCCAGCGTCTAAAGCACACCATACAGTGCATTTTTCAGGATGCAATGGAACCTACAGAAACTCTTGAGGATTGTTTTCACTCCGGCAATTTTGCTTGTTTACATATCCGTTCAACCAGAAATGAGCTTCATCACTAAAACAAATTTAACGATAAAAAAGTGGATCAACTTCAAGCTGTTCTAGGGCCCAATCAGCAAACAAACGACGCTTATTATGGTCAAGTGGCTTCAGTTCTTGAACCAGTTGGATCTTGTATGGGTGTAGACCAAGATCTTTACGCAAAATTTTCCATGTGGTGGGTGCACAGAGTCAATCTTGTTGTGAACGTCGACGAATAGACAAATCTGGATCATCATTAACACTATGACTTACAGCAGCGATATTTTATTCTGTACTTACAGTTGTCTGTCTTGTTGTTGCTGTTGCATTGACAAGAGAAAATGTTGTCCGAAATCTATCGATAGTTCGACGAATAAGCTGCTCTGTTGGATGATTATGTAAACCATAAATTTCACGTGCTCTATAAGTTTGGAAGGAATACTAATTTTAAAAGTAAATTTCAACAATTTGTAAACGCTGTTGCGGTGTGAGTCTTTCCATGAAAATTTGTCAATGCTTACTGAACAGAAATGTCAAAACAATATGTACCTTCTGTCAAATCACAGTTATCCCTATCGAAATTTCTATCACTCTAAAAAAATAACCGATACAAGCATGGCGTTAGAGAGGGGAAGCCTGTTTGGTCCACATTATCGAATTCATCATGGAGGCATTGGACGGTGCAGATGACGTGATGCTAACGTTCATGGATTTGAATAAAGCATTCGATAATGTCAACCAGGAAAATGTATAAGGGGCTCACCTTTGAATCTATTGAAGATCTCTCTTAAATGTCGTTATCAAATAGTAGATTTGGAACCCAAAAGTCTCCAAGAATGAAAATTAACACAACTTTGAAATACCTGAACGGAATCGACGAAACGAAAACTGTACGAAATTTGTTATTAGAGTAAGGGGACGATAAAAACCATTCACAAGTTTAACCGCCTGGCATGCATTTTCGGCCTTAATCAAAGAAAAACTGTAAAAGGCACAGAATTTTGCTCCTTATTAACTTCCATTTTTAACACCCTGCAACTGACAACAAAATTGAGCAAGCAAAAAACAGTAAAAGAATTTTTTTAGTGTGAAATGTCATCTTATAAAGAGCATAAATTTGAAATCGACACTTTACGTGATATCGATAACTACAGCCATCTACCACAGTATGATGGATTTCTTTTGAACCAAGCTTTTATATAAAATATAAATGGATTATAAGGAATTTAGTTTTCATGAAACAAGGACCGAAACAAAATTATGTACTCTTTAAATATTTATTTAATAATTTTAATTTAAGTAAATTAACTCGCCTGATCTGTACCAAAAATCATTAATAAGGAGTATGAGCTATGGTTATAGAAGGTTCTAGAAAGCAAGACTGTGTAACAATTCTACACTCTAAACTATACTCCCCATTAATAATAATTTTTACTTAACAATTTATATTTATTTGAATTTCTCTCATTCCCTTTGTTACAGTATAATAAGTATTGATTCTATAAGTCTACTAAATTGGGTGTGCTCTAAAGACCTTTATTTAATTCACTTCTAAAAGTTTTTTAATGAAAATTTTTTCGAAATAAAAATTTGTAGGAAATTTACAGAACTAATCTGTCTGGTATTTAAAATTTTGTAATAATCCTTCTATCAATAAAAACCCCTTTTTTATTATTTTATTGTGTATATTATAATTATTTATTTTGGTTTACACTTATAACATATTATGATTTGGTTTTAAAGGAGTTCATGAAATACCTTTCAAACTTTATGTTATTTCTATAGGATCTTTATGAGATCACTTCATTCTAGTATTTGAGCAGTAAAAAGCATTCAGTTGGTTTGGTAAGATATTTTTTGTTAATTATTTTTATTTTTTAAATATGAAGTTGGGCTGATGAGTTACGTTGTGATAATTCTAAATTGTTCTTTAAACATGTTCTGCATTTTTTAGGAATTTTTTTGTAGGAACCTATTTTGAGCAATTGGTTTTGAAGATATTCTTGAGGTTACCTTTTGCATTTTTCGGAAGTGATTTAGTTTTCCTAAAACATGGAACGAAACAAAGTTTTGTAATCTTCAAGTTTTCATTTAATAATTTTAGTTGACAATTTATATTTCTTTGAATTTCTTTCATTCCCTTTGGAACTGTGTAGTAAGTATAAACTCTATATGTCTATTAAATGTACAGTGTGTTGTGGAGACATTTATTTCATTTAATTCTAAAAGTTTCTGAATAATATTTTTTTTTTAATTAAAATTTGTATGTAGGAGATTAACAGAATAAATCTGTATGATATTAAAAATTTTATTTCTTCATCATTATTTTCTTGTAATTTCAGTATTGCTTATACATTATAATGAAGGAATGCGCCTTTGTAAACGAGTTTTCTTCTGAAATCTTATATTAAATCCTCTAAATTCAAGGCGAAAGCATCCCCTTGCTAGCCGACGCCGACGTTTGATTTCATTTATTTTCCCGGGGTAAGAAAATATCTTCGTAATCGTGACATGAGGGGGACGAACGTAAACGAGCACTAGACAGCCACCCTTCAAGTTGGGGAAGTGGAAATTAAGAAATATCTCTGAAATATGACACCCGCTGTCGACGAGGTTGTGCTATTTTTCATATCAGGGGGTGTAATGCGGGCCGTTTAAGGCCGAATGCGGTGTGTGAAACATGTGTTAGCGCTCCGTATCAATATCTGAGGCAGTAATTCATCTCAACTGCTAAGCTCTTGAGCGCCGTTGAAATATGAATTGGTGGAATTCATTCATTCTGGGAATTCATAATAGGCACCCAGTAGGAAATATTGCGGGGAAGAAATTCCGCGCGCATTGTCTAAGTCCTCGAAATTTCATTGTCCACAAGGATGAGTGCTTACCGGGCTTTATGAGAATATCAGCTTTGGAGGCAACGAATATAGATAGAAGAATGAACAGTTCGCAGAAAATGTTGGTTTTTCGGACAAATGGCTCAAGAATAGGCCGAAACGTTCTGAGAGTAGGAATCAGGCAATAATGCCAATTTATGAGTTTGCCGAGCTCCTGCAAATTAAACTAGAAGGTTTATTAATTCGGAGAATATTCCTTACCAGGAACACTTCTCGAATCCGATTATCTAGGACACGGTGTGTTCTCCTTCTAACTGGAATAGTGTGTTGCTGAAGAATTTCGTTCAAGATCTTCTGAAGTCAAGTCTTTGTAAACTCGCTGTGAACTAAATTATGTTTAAACTTCGAATCATGATGGCCTTGATAAAAATCCATTGCACACTTTAGTTAAATGAAACATATACAAGGTGTTTATGGAAAGTTGCGAAAAAATTTAGGGTGTGATTCCTTGTTATAAAATAGGATGGGTCTTTCATATAAACTTTATTTTCTTGAGTTTGAGGTTTTAATTTTTTTCCTGAAAAACAAAAAACTGACAAGAATAAAAGTACCTAGACATTCTATGAAGGTGAGCAGGCACTCAAAAAAATCTTGGTGGTGTTCCTCTATGATTGATAGGGGTTGAAAAAGTCAACCTTCTTTCGCAAGAAACTTTTTTCAATATTCCTATTTTACAAAATAAAATTGAGAGCTGTCAAGGAACACCCGGATGGAACGAAGGTCCTTTCGATTAATCAGTGAAGGAATTGTAATAAAATTTAATTTTTTTAAATTTAAATGTCTGGAAAAAACTGCATCGATGGTAGTATTATATTTTGTTGTTGATTCTCCTGGATTAATGTTTATTCTTAAATCAATTTCTTCCTCTAGAAACTGTAGCAATGGTTTTGATTTTTCATTACTGAAGTTGATGTTAAAATCATTGGCCAAAATGAGTGGAGGTTTATCTGAATTTCTGTTGTATCTGCTAAGCGTTTGAGATACATCTTTAGAACACTCTAGCAGTGCTCGATGAATGAATTTGTTATTTGGTGAGACATATATGACTGCCATGATTAAAGTAACGCCGTTTTCCATTACACACGCAGCTGCACATAAATCTGCAACACTTGTACGTCTTACGTGCAAGTCCTGAATATTGTTGACCGACATATTTTGTGTTACAAGATTGGTCGTATCATTTGTGTTGTGATAAATCGCAACTCCACCTGATCGAACAAAATCACGTTTAAAGTGAGCTATTCAATTAAAATTCGATATATCACATTCTTTTTGATTGTCCAACCATGTCTCTGATAATAACAAAATGTTCGTTTTTTCTGTAACAGGGTCGATTAAATCAACTGAATGTTTACAAAGGCTTTGGACGTTGAACGTATACAATAAAATGCCTGTATCTCTAGTAATGAAATCAATGACTGATTTTGCCTTCGTTTCAAGCTTATTTAATGACAATCTCTGAAACTCTTGTACTAGAGATATTGTTGATGAAGCTTGTACTCGATTATGATGAAATCGAAATTTAGTTTCATCATTATCAAATGTAACGATAAATAAACCTAATACACTCAACAAAAATAATCGTCGCGACACCACACTGTCACACTGTTTAGAGAGAGAGAGAGAGAGAGAGAGAGAGAGAGAGAGAGAGAGAGAGAGAAACACGTGCACGCCACACGGCTTGAGAGTATAGCAAAAAGTGTCGGTACACTAAAATTCATTTTAGATAGCTTGATTCATTCTTCAAATAAGGTCTCTTGTAAGTTCTTGCTAAAATTCAAGGTTTTAAAAAAAAAATTTATCAACATGATAGCGAGAGTCGTAGAGGCTGGAATTATTTCCGAACTAGACTTAATCTAGTAAGTGGATGTCATTTTGTTATGACAACTGACAAGTTTTGATTAAAATAAAATAGAAAGGCCTTTTACTTGATAGAAGAAATATAACAAAATTTGAATATCAAAACAAATTAAAATATGTTTATCTTCTACAATTTTAATTTCAAAAAATTTTTATTAAAAAAAAAAATTTTTAGAATTGAATTAATGTCTAAAACAAGCACCGCTTACATTTAATAGACGTATATAATCAAAACTCAATATATAATGTCAAATGGAATAAATAAACCAAAAGATATACGAAAGTCATTAAAATTAAAAAATAAATATTTAAAGGAGACAAAATTTGTTTCTGGTCTTACCTTCAAGAACGCCATTTAAAAGGCAAATGGCGTTCTTGAAGGTAAGACCAGAAACAAATTTTGTCTCCTTTAAATATTTATTTATTAATTTTAATGACTTTCGTATATCTTTTGGTTTATTTATTCCATTTGACATTATATATTGAGTTTTGATTATATAAGTATATTAAATGTAAGCGGTGCTTCTCTTAGACATTAATTTAATTCTTAAAGTTTTTTTTTTTTGAATAAAAATTTTCTGAAATTAAAATTGTAGAAGATAAACATATTTTAATTTGTTTTGATATTCAAATTTTTTTTTTTTTTTTTTAAGTTTTGATTAACTTTGATTCAGTTACAATTATTTTTCGGCTTATTATTTTGAGATTTTTGTTACATACTTATTAAGATGGCAGTGTACACAAATACAGAAATGAACGCATTTTGTTTACGGTCTTTCTGGTGGTAATTCTCTGAAAGCTCTATTTACACGAATTCACCTACGACTACGAGAAAGTGGTATATTTAAAATAAATAAAAATGATTGTGATCGCCAGCGCGAAATTAGAATTCCATCAATAGAAGAAGCAGTACTCAATCTTGTCGACAAGCAACCTGACATCAGTACTAGGAAAATGGCTCAGCAGTTACATTTCAACATATGACCTGGTTTGCGATATTAAAGGAACAATTTTTAGATCCATATCAAAGGCACTATTACCAAGGTATTTTCCGAATCGTCTCCAATTCTCCACATGGATGTTGGGAACGATTGAACAATGACTTCTTTTTTTGAAAAAGGTCCTATTCACAGAGGAGGCTAATTTTCCTAGAGATCCAATAACTCATTTTCATAACAACCATATATGGGCCGAAGAGAACTCTTACGCTATTACTGTAGCTCACCACCAAGAACAATTTTCTCTGAATGTCTGACTTGGATATGATGGGATCACTTAATTGGTCTAAACTTTCTAACACCTAAATTCAATGGAAATACATGCGTTCAATTTCGAGAAGAAGAACTTCCTGCACTTCTTCAAAATATTCCTTTACTTGTCCGAAGGACGATGTGGTTTTATGCATGATGGGGCTCCCGCACATTTCAGCATTGGAGCACGGATAAGGTGAGGTGGACCTCAGTTCTGGCCTACCCGATCACCAGGTTCAAATCCTCTGGATTGAACTCTTTGGGGCCATTTAAAAACATTGGTTCACAAGACTCCTGTCCAAAATATGGAAGACTTCAGGAACCGCATTGTTCTTTCATGTAGGGTTATTCAAAACACTCCCGGATTTTTTGCCCGGGTAACACAATCTATAAACCAACGTCTAGACTCTTATTTAACGGCTGAAGGTGGTCACTTTGAACATTCAGTATGATTACAAATAGCAAGAAAGAAATTGTCATCGATAGAAATCAACAAATTTGTTGGTTAAAATCCATGAATATTTCTTTCTTGCTATATGTGATGTATTGCAATAGGCCTTTTGGTATGTACCTTTTACCCATTTAATATGATATTCAATTTGTGAAAAGTTGAAAATTGTTTGTTTTGTTACATTTATTTAATAATTGTATCAGTTCTCAATAAAAATGTCAACTTGACATCCTCCTTATGGATAAATTTAAGGTCGAAAATAATTCCAGCCTGTACTACTCAAACGTATTATTTGTTGATAAATAATTTTTTCCTTGAAAAATGTGAATTTTAGTGTGAAATCATAGACCTTATTTGTTAAGGTTTAGGGTTGACTTTTTCTACCCCTGGCAATCATAGAGTTTGACTACTCCTTAGTCTCTGGTGTGTTAATTTGTATCCATTTTTCGTTGTACAAGGTACACGGTTGAATTGATTGAGAAATTATAAAAGACGTTTTGACATTTCAGTTGGACCATTCCATCCAGTTTCTGCAAAATTTGTTACATGAACAAAGAGCATATGGATGTTTGTCAGTAACTCTTTGCACAGTTTACGATAACGACATTGAGATGAGAGTTCTAAGTATTGAATGCAGCAGAAACAAGCAATGAGATTCAACTGGCCCATTTTCATATCGAATCAATTAAGATTCATATCCAATTCGCCGTAACTGCAGATATATCCCTGTAAGCAAAATCCCATCTCTTTCCCGAAACACATTTCCCTTCAGAATTCACGTAAATATATAAGGATGGAATTTCAAGAGGTAACTACTACTGCATTAGCCTTCTATTCCGCTATATACACCAAGTACATATAGGTCAGGAATTCCATCCTAATGGTTTCACACTCTAATTACCCAAATTTTGCAGTAACTAGCGCTATTTCCTTCTCATAAAAGGATCTGGACTCTACTGCGTATATTTCACGATTAACGTCAAATGAAATGACTTGTTAATTGCAGAATCGGTTTAAACTAATTTTCTGGTATGAAGCGGTTGGGATTAGATATAATTTAGGATAATATTCAACTGAAATAATGGATTTTGAATACTCTATCTGGACTTAATACAGTCTTCTTTCTTATACTTACCTCGAAAAACACAATTACTCTATTGAAGAGCTACCTAACTGCTAAAAGTAATTATGCTAATTATGAATGAGCAACACGGCGTAACTGGATCTGACTTGAGCATGAGGAAAGTTTTCTGCGTTTGTAACGTTAGAAAAAAACCAGAAATACAGTTCTTTGCTTGAATTAGTTCAAATGGATATGTCGTGTATGTATATTTGCATGCACTGATGGCGCTAGTGTATTATAAACACATGAGTGTTCCTTTGCAGACCGAATATGATGTATGTTTATATTTAGTACAGATTATCAGCTAAATTAATTCATTTGGATAAAAAGATGTTGATTCAAATGTGAATGCCAAAGTCATTTGATAATTTCGATTTCTGACTTCAATTGCCTAAATTTTTGTACACAATATTTCTTAAGGTGGACTAAATTGAAATAAAAATCTGAAAATTGGAATACAAAATTGTAAAAGATTGAAAACAAAAGTTAAAATTTATGGCCGAATAAAGTTATTATTATTATTATATCCTGAGGCAGAAACAATTAAAGGGTGGCAAACTAGCGTTTGCATTTTGAGGTTGTGATTATTTCGACTCTGGCAACACTTCGGTCATTTGTGTTTTGACAGAAAATTAGTTCAATATTTGACATAAAGGTAGTGGGTAGATTTACGCTTGAGCAAAACTGAGAAATATTAAAAACTCATTTCCAAGATGATGAATCTTCTATCCAAACGGTTAGAAATTTACGTGAAAAATTGAATAGATATAAAATGGCCTCACGGCAATTTGTGGATCAATTTGTTAGGCATTCACGCTCTCGTTCAGTAAGCACCTGAAATCATCCTTAAAAAACTGGATGTAGTCATTGGCATTGAGTCTGCCAAAGAAGTAAATGGAGTAGAAAGAGAATTTCATTAGAGAATACTTGTAAGGGATTATTACAGAATCAAAAATATTATCACCATGTGTTTCTATCCAAATTTTCATCGAAAACAACACAAATAGTCCTCGTATCACAACATCTTCCAAGTACGTTGGCCACGTAAATGGTAAACTTTAGGATGAGAATATCAGATTTTACATATTCACTTCAGTGTTGCCATATATCAAAACTTAAGCAGCAATCCTCGTGAAATAAGAAAAGTAATAACAGAGCACTAAGAACGAATGTAAAATCTAAGTATGCATGTTTACTATATTGTTCTAACTGTAGTGTGAATGATCTTCTTTTTTTCACCAGTAGAAGATATTTTCGATATTGAAAATTGTTGCAATGGCAAAGATAACATAGATATTTATTGATTAATAAAAAAAGAGGTCTTTTCTTGATAGGAACATTAATACAAAATTTTAAATATCATATAGATTTATTCTGTCAGCCCCCTAATTTGAACAAATTTGCATTCAAAAATTTTTTGAATTAAATTCAATAAATGTCTCAGAAAAACAATCTTTGAATTTAGTTGACATATAGAATTAATTCTTATTTCACAATATCACAAGAGAATAGAAGAATTAACAGGAAAATAAATTATTAATAATTATTAATTGAAATTACTGAATAAATACTTGAAGGGTACAAAATTTTGTTTCGTACCTTGTTTTATGAAATCCAAATTCCTTTCCAAAAATGCAAAATATTGGGTGTTTATTAGAGTGTGATAGAACTTTTGATAGGGATAACTGTTAAAGATAATATCAAAATAATAATTTTATAATGTACTAGTAGCGACATCTGATGGTAAATATTTGTTACAGGTGATTGTACATCTGATTGTCTATTCGAACAATAAAATAAACTTAGTCTTTGAACAACCTACATTCGAGCGTGTTTCTTTTAGGTTATCGGCACAGTCACATTATTTTTTTTTAACAAAATTATTAGAATAAAAAGTTATTCAGAGTTAAAGGTGAATTATGTCGACATCAGGTTATCTAATAAATGTGCCGAAACTCAAAGGTCGTGAAAACTACGATGATTGGGCGTTTGCAACAAGTAATTATTTGCTGCTCGAAGGCATTGACTTAGAAAACCTTCCCACGGAAATAAGTGAAACTGAGATGAAGAAAGCCAAAGCCAAACTCGTTATGACTATTGACTCTTCATTATACGCGCACATAAAGAGTGAGATTACAGTAATTGGTGTTTGGAATAAATTAAAACAATTGTTCGATGACACCGGGTATCAACGAAAAATCAGCTTGCTTCGAACGTTAATTTCAATTCGCCTCGATAACAGTGACTCGATGACAAGCTACGTATCTCAAATAGTTGAAACTGCGCAGAAATTGAAGGGGACAGGATTTGAAATCACAGATGAGTGGATTGGATCATTACTTTTGGCTGGACTCTCAGATAAGTTTTCACCTATGATAATGGCAATCGAACATTCGGGAATCGCCATTAGCGCTGACGTCATTAAGACAAAATTGCTCGATATGTGTGATGAGGTTGGTACTACTGAAAAAGATTCTGCATTTTGGTCAAAACGACAGCGGTGGAAAAGTGGCAACACTAACCGTGGTGCGAAATCGCAAACGTCAACGTCAAATAGTGACAGAAATGATAGTGCGAGTTCAAATGGCAGCAAACAAATAAAATGTTTTAATTGCAAGAAAATAGGGCATTTTAAAAATAAATGTCCCGAACTAAAAACAAAGAAAACCTTAAATGCTTTTAGTGCTGCATTTTTTAACGGAAATTTTAATACACAAGACTGGTACGTTGATTCGGGTGCAAGTGCACACATGACGGCAAGTCGAGATTGCTTACAGCAAAATAGACCAGTGCATAAAAACAAAGAAATAGTAGTTGCAAATCAAATGACTGTGCCTGTTGTGAGTGTTGGGGAAACACAGATAACAACGTATGTAAATGGTTCTCAGTATGATGTCATTGTAAAGAATGTTTTATACATACCGAAACTCACGACTAACTTATTATCAGTAAGTCAACTAATAGCAAATGGCAATAAGGTGTCATTTAAGAAGGATGTTTGTTTGATATATAATCAAGTAAATTAGCTTATAGGAATTGCAAACTTAACAAATGGTGTGTACAAACTACAAATACAAAGACCAGAGAGTGCATTATTGGGTATTACAATGTGGCATAGAAGATTAGGACATGTAAACAGTAAATCTTTAGAAATGATGAAAGAAGGTGCTGTGGAAGGGGTTACTTTTGATAAGAAAGCTGATATTCAGATCAAGAACTGTGAAGTGTGCTGTGAGGGCAAACAAGCTCGTTTCCCTTTTCCATCTGCTAATCATAGAAGTGATATACTACTAGAGGTAATACACTCAGATTTATGTGGGCCGATGGAGACCAAATCAATTGGTCATGCAAGGTACTTTCTTCTGTTCATAGACGATGCCAGCAGAATGACTTATGTCTATTTCTTGAAGGAAAAGAACCATGTATTACAGCATTTCAAAGAATTTCGTGTTTTGGTGGAGAATCAAACAGCAAACAAGATAAAAATATTGAGAACTGATAATGGAGGTGAGTTTTGTTCACAAGAGATGGAAAACTTCTTGAAACAAGCTGGAATCATCCATCAGAAGACTAATCCTCACACTCCACAACAGAATGGACTCTCAGAAAGGTTCAACAGAACTGTAGTTGAACGGGCCAGATGTTTACTGTTTGAATCAGATCTTGACAAGAGTTGTTGGGGTGAAGCAGTAAACACTGCAGTATACCTAATGAATAGAACGCCAGCTACCAGTTTAGGCATGATGACACCATTTGAGAAGTGGACAGGCAAGAAACCAGATTTGAGCTATGTCAGGATATTTGGAAGTAAAGTAATGTTGCATGTTCCGAAAGTGCACAGACAAAAATGGGATAAGAAGGCTGCAAAATTAATTCTAGTTGGTTATCCGGATAACGTGAAAGGTTACAGATTATACAACCCAAAAACCAGGAAGATTACTACGAGCAGGGATGTCATTATAATAGAAAAAGAATACTCAGACACAGCTCAGGTAGTAGTTAATAATGAAAAACTAGTGAAGAAAGTTGAAAATTCAGAGAAAGAGAATAGCATATCAGAGAATTCAACTATAGACGGTAACGATCCTACATATATTGATGACTCGTCAAGTTCCCATGAAGATTCATATCAATTTGTGTATGAAAGTGATAATGAGTCAATCTTAGAATCCATTTTAAAATAAAATTTTCAAAACTTACAGCAGCCTGAAAAACGCAAGAGAAAGCCAGTAGATAGATTTGGCTATTCCAATCTCTGCATTGTAGATGAGCTGGAGTCCTGTGGTGAAGAACTGAGTTATGAAATAGCAATAAATGGACCAGAGAAAGAAATGTGGGAACAGGCGATGGCAGAAGAGCTGAAGGCATTTGAGGATAACCAAGCATGGGAATTTGTTGACAGAAAAGAAGCTGATAGGGTGGTTCAGTGTAGATGGGTTTTTAAGAAAAAGTTTGAAAGTGATAATAAAGTGCGTTATAGGGCTAGACTGGTAGCAAAAGGTTTTACGCAAAAAGAAGGTTTGGACTATACCGAGACATACTCACCAGTGCTTCGATACTCTACTTTAAGACTTTTGTTCGCTTTAAGTGTGAAACTTAACTTGAAGATTACTCATTTGGATGTCACTACAGCTTTCCTAAATGGATACCTAAAAGAAAATGTATACATGCATGTTCCTCCTAATTTAGATTGTAAGGAAAATTGTATACTTAAATTAAAACGTGCAATCTATGGTTTGAAACAGTCGGCCAGAGCTTGGAATGAAAGAATAAATGATTGTTTATTAAACTCTAATTTTGTTAGGTCAAAATTAGAACCATGTTTATATATTAAAAGAAGTAAAAAAGAACTGATAATAATAGCAGTATTTGTAGATGATTTTTTTGTGTTTTCTAATTGTCAAGATATGGTAAATGATATTAGGAATGTACTAATAAAAAAATTTAAGATTAAAGACTTAGGACAGTTAAAACAATGTTTAGGCATTAGAATTCAAATGTATAAAGGCGGTTCCATTTCACTAGATCAAAAACATTTTGTGGATTATTTATTAAATAAATTTAATATGTCAAATTGTAATGGTGTTGATACACCTATTGAGAATAATTTAAAGTTAGAGAAAAGTGTTGATGTTTGTAAACAATACCCATTTCAAAAATTGATTGGAAGCTTAATGTACTTAATTGTTTTAACTCGCCCAGATATATCTTATAGTGTAAGTTTTTTGAGCCAATTTAATAATTGTTATTCACTTATACATTGGAAACATGCAAAACGAATTTTAAGATATTTAAGCAAAACTTAGTCTTATGGGCTTATGTTTACTAAAGATGATTGTAACTTAGAGGGTTTTGTTGATGCAGACTGGGCCTCAAATACTGTAGATAGTAAATCTTATACAGGTTTTTACTTCAAGTATTCAGGATCTGTTATCTCATATGAATGTAGAAAACAGCAGACTACAGCCCTATCTAGTACAGAGGCTGAATACATGGCGATAATTGAAGCTTGTAAAGAGGCTATATATTTAAAGAATTTATTAAACGAGATTGTAGACTTTTGTAATTATACAATAACCTTGTACAATGATAATCAAGGAGCTCAGAGGTTGACAGAGAATCCATTGTTCCATGAAAGAACTAAGCACATTGATGTGCGTCACCATTTTGTTAGAGAAGCAGTTGCTAACGAACATGTAAAAATGGTTTATCTGCCAACATCTGAAATGCCTGCAGACCTGTTAACGAAGGGCTTGAGTAGTGTCAAACATAGCTATTTTGTTAAGAAACTAGGCATGCATATTGTTGTGTAATTTTAAGAAAAAATTTTTTTTTTGGGCTGAGTATGCATTTGCTGAATTGTTTGTGACAGTATAATTTTTTTTTATAGTTATTTAGGGTTAAGATTATTTTGATAAGTTGAGGTGTTAAAGATAATATCAAAATAATAATTTTATAATGTACTAGTAGCGACATCTGATGGTAAATATTTGTTACACGTGATTGTACATCTGATTGTCTATTCGAACAATGAAATAAACTTAGTCTTTGAACAACCTACATTCGAGCGTGTTTCTTTTAATAACTGTGATTTCACAGAAGGTAGAATCCATGTTGTTTTGACGTTACTGTTCAGTAAGCATTGACAAATTATCATGGAAAGACTCACGCCTCAACAACGTTCACAAATTGTTGAAATTTATTTTCAAAATCAGTGTTCCTTCCAAATTCATAGAACTCTTCGTAAAATTTATGGTTTACATAGTCGTCCATGAGAGCAGCTTATTCGTCGAACTCTCTATAGATTTTGGACAACATTTTCTCTACTCGATGCAACAACAACAAGACAAAGAACTGCACGTACAGAAGAAAATATCGCTGCTGTAAGTCATAGTGTTAATGATGATCCAGATTTGTCTATTCGTCGTCGTTCACAACAAGTAAAATTGTGTTTAGTGATTAAGCTCCTTTCTGGTTGAACGGCTATGTAAACAAGCAATAAGTTCCTCGAGAAGTTCTGCAGGTTCCATTGCATCCTGAAAAATGCACTGTATGGTGAGCTTTACACGCTGGAGGCATCATCGGTCTATATTTCTTTAAAAACGATGCTGGAGGTAATGTTACAGTTCATGGTGCTCGTTACAGATCGATGACCAATGATTATTTGTTTCAAAATTTGAACGGTATCGACCCAGAAGTGCTTTGGTTCCAACAAGATGGTGGTACACCTCATGTTGCTACCGTAACAATTGATTTATTGAAAGAAAGATTTGGCGATAACATTATTTCCAGAAATGGTCCGATTAATTGGCCTCTAATATCATGCGACATAACTCCACTGGATTATTTTCTTTGGGTTATGTCAAGTCATTGGTTTATGCTGCTAAACCAGGAACAATAGATGCTTTGGAAGCCACCATAACTCTTGTTATTGATGAAATAAGGCCTGAGTTACTAGAAAAAGTGGTCCAACATTGGTTTGATTGTATCGGTCTCTACTTGTCGGAAATACATCTTCATGATTAAAGTGAAACAACTTAATTTCCGTTAATTTATTTAATTTCACAACATTGTCATGGTGAATATGGTACTAACTACATATTTGAGATTGAGTTATTCAAATATTCACAATATACAGAAAAGAAGGTAGTGGGAATTTACAGTAATTTGTTTTCTTATTATTACACAAAGTTTCAGAAAAGGTTAAGTAAGGGGGTTTTATTGAGGTTCGTCTGGTCGTTTAGGAGAATCTGTTTTTTATTGTATCTGTTAATTTCGAGGGCTTCTAGGTAGTTCAATCTGAGGTTCTTGTTTTCGAGGTGTAAGATTTTGTAGTTATTGTCAAAATCATTTCCTGTCTCCAAAAGATGGTCTGGTCGAATGCGGTTCTTCAGAGCTACTCGTGGTGGACATAGCCGGAAATTATTTTTAAAACACAAATGTCATATAACTATCTTTCAAATAAAAAAAAATTGGCTTCAATCTTAATTTAAAACTGTTTTATTTCAATTTAAAGTTCTATTCCTCTAAAAAAAACCGATACAAGTGCGTTTTTTCCGACTAGTGCGTAGGGCAATCCACCTCCAAAGACACATTTGCTAGTTATGAGGTACTGCTATCTATGATAAATTGTGAGAAATACTGAATTCTTCATCTTATCCCATTCGTCATCTTACCCCATTCGTCATCCTACCCTACTTTACCTACTTAATTGAAACAGTGTTTTTCTAAGACATTCATTTAATTTAACTCTGAAAGTTTTCGAATAAATATTTTTTCAAATCAGAATTTGTAGGAGGCTAACACAATAAATCTGTATGATATTTAAAATATTTATTGACATTCGAGCTTTCCAATACTGACCTAATCTTCGATTCTTATTATTCGCCGAGGAATGAAATCGACACAAGATGCCGATTAAATTTCATTATTCGAAATGAATGATAATTTGCCTGATCGTACACCATGCATTAGCCAATACAGATTGGATGTGTATCATGATTAAATTTTGGTTCTATGGGCACCGGAATAGATATGAGCCAATTACCGGTTTTGGTTAATTGCTGTCAGTATAATACCATATCAATTAACGTAGACATTCCGCTGTTGCCATAAATCGGCCTTATGAAAACAGAATTCTGGAATAATAATAATAAAACTCACTCTATTTGACAACACTCGGGTCGTTCAAGATTTCATAGTGTACTCGATTTTCTCAGTACCCTTTTCGCTTATTATAAAGGTGCAAATGGGGAAAACTCCGCCATTCCTGGCCATTGGAACATGATTAAGTTTTTAAATACATTGAACATCAGAAAATTCATAAGGGTCAATTAACCAGGTGAGAAATGAATAAATTGTTGTAAGATTTTTTCTACCTATGCCTACTCGGATTTTTCAATTAACCCTTAATGCTATCTTCACAAAGCGAGTTGAGCAAATCCATTGACTGAAGATGGCTCACTTTGGTTGAATATCGGAATATATCACAAAGTGAAGAGTTTACCAATAAAAGGTTTAATTTCAGATAAATCATTTTTATCCAAAAAATGAGTATATCTTAAGAGGAATTAATGAATGTTTATTTCATTGTAATGAGGAAATTTCATTAACAACGGAAAACGATATCAGCCAAATGGCCGCCACAGCTACTCTTTCAGAATCATATCCTTTTCATGAAATGTTCCATGACCAATTCACGTCAATATCTTCCAATTCTGGCCATGAAAAACTATGACCATAGCAATCCATTCACAGTAACAGTTGCACCAACCTCGAATAAGTAAGGTACAATCACACCACCAGACCAAAAACTGCACCAAACAGTGACACGTTAAAGATCGGGAGGCTTTCCAACAATCATTCTCGAATTTTTCGAGCCCCAAATGCGACAATTCTGATTATTAACGCAGCCTCCAAGATGAAAATGGGCCTCATCACTGGAGATGATTGTTCGGTGAAAATCTGGATCATTTGGATCCAATCAACGACGTAGATACGACGTTGGTGGTGATCGGTCGGCTTGAGTTATTGTGTAAACTGAACTTAAAAAGCCTTAAAGATTCAAGTCTTTATGCAAAATACGGTGCAATGTCATTTGCGAAATGCCTAATTCCAAAGATCGAAGAGTTATCGACAAACCTAGGTTTTCGTCAACACTACTGGATACAGCAGCAATATTCTCAATTGTTTTTGAGCGACGCGAATGGTCTCGATTCTTCACATCAATAACTTGTTCCAGCCGCACAAGTTTCTACACCAGTTTCACTCTTACCGGCCGAGAAAGTGCTTCCTGACTTTTCACCATTTTTGTAGTGAATTCTAACAGTTTCATTGCGTTGTTGAGGCGTGTATCGTTCCATTTTTAGTAAAAGCGTTGTTTTTCCTTGTCAGAATACAAAAAAAGACAGCTTCAAGTGTGAAAGCTATTCAGAATGAAAGCTCTTATTGGAAAACCCTTTAATTTCAGAGAAGTTTCAAAGAAAAGTGTCTCTAAGAATCATTTTCTCATTGCACGCTTGTTCTGAGGAAGTATCCGAGGTCGGAAGTAATTCTGTCCGACCGATCCTTCTTTAAACATTCTGACTTTTGAAAGCAAAAAACTTCAGACTCGAAACTTTAAGTCAAGTTTTTGCAGCTCAATAACAAGGTTTATTAATCCCCCTATGATACATTATGACTGACAATATATAATATTATACAAATAGAAAAAAAATATTGTAAAATAGAAAAAGAGTTTTTACTCGATAGAAGAAATATAACACAATTTGAATATCAAACCAGATTTAATATGTTAGTCTTCTACAATTTTAATTTAAAAAAAATTTTTTTTTATTAAAAAAACTTTTAGAATTAAATTAATGTCTAAAATAGGCACCGCTTATATTTAATAGACGTATATAATCAAAACTCAATATATAATATCAAATGGAATAAATAAACCAACAGATATAAGAAAGTCATTAAAATTAATAAATAAATATTTAAAGGAGACAAAATTTTGTTTCTGATCTTACCTTTAAGAACACCTTTTAGCCTTTTAAAAACATGAACACAACTTAAGGACTTCTCAAAGAATATAATTTATTTGAAATATTTAATATATTTAAATATTCGAATAAGTTCATTCAGAAATCTCTCGAGACATGCACTATATCTTCAAAAAACAAATATAATTCTAGGTAATCTCTTCTTCGGTCCAAAATAATATTCCAAACATCAAAATCAAATAACTATTCCATTTGACATTATATATTGAGTTTTGATTATATACGTCTATTAAATATAAGCGGTGCTTATTTCAGACATTAATTTAATTCTAAAAGTTTCTTGAATAAAAATTTTCTTTTTGAAATTAAAATTGTAGAAGACAAATTTTGTTATATTTCTTCTATCAAGTAGAAAGCCTTTTTCTATTTTATTTTATATATAATATATAATTATATTTAGGTTTCAATAAATCTCATTATGGAATGTCAATGATTTTAAATATAACTTTAAAAATAACTTACACTGTTCTGTGATTTTGTTAGAACATAGACAATCTTGAATTTTAAAGTTAGTCTGTTTGAAGCATCCATCCTTAACACGTGTAAGTTGTGATATAGTGATAGTTATTTGATTTTGATATTTGGAATATTATTTTGGACCGAAGCAGAGATTACCTAGAATTATATTTGTTTTTTGAAGATATAGTGTATGTTTTGAGAGATTTCTGAATCAACTTATTCGAATATTTAAATAGATCAAATATTTCAAATAAATTATATTCTTTGAGAAGTCCTTAAGTTGTGTTCATGTTTTTAAAAGGCAATTGGTGTTCTTCAAGGTAAGATCGGAAACAAAATTTTGTCTCCTTTAAATATTTATTTATTAATTTTAACGACTTTCTTATATCTGTTGGTTTATTTATTCCGTTTGACATTATATATTGAGTTTTGATTATATACGTCTATTAAATATAAGCGGTGCTTATTTTAGACATTTATTTAATTCTAAAAGTTTTTTGAATAATTTTTTTTTAATCTAAAATTGTAGAAGACTAACAGATTAAATCTGTTTTGATATTAAAAAAAAATATGGTATTAAATGGCCACAACATTCAGCTTCCCAAGTTAGACTCAGGTGCTGTTGGGTCATGATTCACATACTTACAGCAACAGCAAAAAAATACAAGCGATAAAGAAGAAGAAACAAACAATACTGAAATCGCAAAGTTTAAGGACAATAAATCGACAGGATTAAGAATGCAGGTTGTACGCATATTGGATTCATGTTAACACCGGAAACGAACAGACACGAGGAATTGAACATCAGAAATGCAGCACAAGCCTCTCTTTGTGTTTTCTTTTAAAATAAGCGCATGAAGGAGCAAAATCAAAAATCCTGCCCTCATTGATGACACAAGCGATTCTGTAGGTGAAGTATTTCTTGAACAGTAGTTTTCGTTGCTTAGGAACGGTCAGCAAACTTCGCAGTCGTAATATTCTGATATGAACACTTTTCCTGAAAGTTTTGCCAGGCTGCATCAGATAGTCAGGAGTTTTTGTTTTCAAAAATTTATAGAAAAAAAAAGGTCTCATGGTAGAGCCGACGCCCCTGCATATTCAGCCGCTTATGGGAAAATCCCTGTCCACGTGGAATGCCATATATGAATCTCAGACATGAGTTTTGGAGTCTTTGAATGCGTCCAGAATTATACGAGTTCAAAACGGGAGCGTAGACGGTATCACAAAAACTCAGATGTGACAAACATAAGGACTCATGGAGCTCTTTGTGCTCCGGTTGAGGCAATGTCTATCTGCATAAATCTGCTTCAAGGACGAGTAAGCCAATCGAAGCTTTCAGTTAATATGCTCGGTGAACTGTAGCTTGTTATCAGGAACTAGACCTAAGTTCTTTGCAGAGTCCTTTAATTCTATCCTACCATTGACAATCCTCAATTTCAAACTCTATTGAAGCTTCAGTCTCGCATTATCAAAGCAAAATAGTAGAGCCACTGATTTATCGGCGTTAATCTGCAAATTATGCCTTTTTAACTCAAAAAGTATGTTGTTGAGATCAACATTTACGTTCTGATTGGCTTGGTCTACGTCAGAGGGATCGAAATATCTCTGTATTTGAGTATCATCTGCACACAAATGATAATTTGATGGAAATTCATTTCAATTACATGAGATCATATTTCCTCAATGGTTTAATTAACAACAATTGTTTCATCAACACCGCAGCTTCTCCAAGTTTACATTTTGAAGAAATACTCAACATACTAGCTTCACTTTTTATATAGCTATTAAACCTAGAATAAATAGGGGAGGTACAAATAATTAACATTTTTTGGAAATATAGATATGAAAAGATATGCAAAAAAAAATACGAATAACCATAAATTTTCGGAAGTGTGGATAAAGAAGAATTTGGGAAAAAGGAGACAAGAAACCATAGAATATATTGGCGCCAATTGTTGAAAATATCTCTCCAAGTAAAAATGAACCTATTTATTTCTACTGCTTCCGAAAGTATAAGTCTGGTACTTTCAAATTTATTATAAATAATTTCTAAGTTATTGTTGAAACTATGTTAAATGTTATTGGATCATTCAAAATTGACCGTTCTACCTTATTGTGATGGAATTCTATAGAAACAGGCCACCCTTGATTTCGATTTGTTGTTTGTACACTAACAAATTTTGTTGGATTTGGCTCCCAGTCGATCTTTGTTTATTTTCGGGAGCATAAGCATAAAATTATGAAAGAATAAGAAGAGGTTTTTTACTTGATAGAAGGACTATCACAAATTTAAATATCAAAACAGATATTTCTGTTTGCCTCCTATAAATTTTAATTTCAAAAAATTTTATCGAAATGAATTAAATTGATGTCTCTAAGCACTGCTTAAATTTAGTAGACATATAAAATCAAAACCTATTATATAATATCAAACGGAATAAAAAACACAAGAGATACTGCCAATTAAAATTAATAAATAAATTTTTGAAGGAGACAAAATTTTGTTTCTGATCTTATAATTATGAAAACCAAATCTTTTTCTAAAATGCAAAACATAATTTCAAGAACATCTCCAAAACTAATTTATTCGAAATATTTAATATATTTAAATAAGTTACTTCAAAATTTAGAGATGTGCATGTAGCACATCTCTGAAACACAATGTGAAATCAAATAAGGATTTCGTCAGTCGAACTTCACATTCAAAAAATAAAATCAATCAACAATAAATAACTTACTAGAAAGACCTCGTGGTATCCTTGTTGAACAAACACTAAAATTAGATTAATGACTTATAAGCATTGCTTGAATTTGGTAGACATATTAAATTAAATCTCATTATATAAAATCAAATGGAATAAAAAAAGCCAATAAATAAAAATTATCAATTAAAATGCGACCACGATTGAATTCGAGAAACCAGTGGTGGCTCGAGATGTTATTTCAACACAAAATATCGAAGCGAGTTGATTGCGCATTTGGATAGGTTCAATCCAAAGTCGTCGAAATTCAAAGAAATGTTTGATTGAATTGATCTTTACTTGGTGGAAACTCATTTTAATAAAAAATTATGAGACACAGTATTTTAACCTCACAATAACAAGTTCCCACAATAACAAGACTATGTTATTCACATGATTTTAGTATTTTTCACAAACCAACACATACATTACAATACATAAAACTTTAAACCACCCCACTAACTAAACGATATCAAGTTATAATAGTTTTCTTTGTAGACTATTGAATGTCTCTCTGAATTCAGATAACTTTTTCAAAGAATTAAATATTATTAAACAGATAGCTTCAAAAAACGGTTACAACCCCTTTCTTTTAAACAGAATGGTATCCAATAAACAAAAGAACATAGCATTGAATCTCGTGTATCGAATCAGAATGGTATCCAATAAACAAAAGAACATAGCATTGAATCTCGTGTATCGAATCCTAAAAGAGGACAATACACAGAAATACTTTTCGTTATCTTATGTTAATAGATTTTCTGAAAATATTTCTAAATATTTCAAAATTAGTTTCAATTACAACGCAACTTTCAAAACCATTAATAACCTTTGTACTTACATAAAAAACAGTAGGGATCGAACAAATAAAAAAAAATAAATCTGGAGTCTATAATTTGACTTGCAACGACAGCCTTTTAGTACATATTGTCCAGACAGGTAGATCATTCAAGAAAAAAATCCAAGAACACAGAATTCGACACATGCTAATTATCTTAAGGAATTCAGGCATAATTTCAACAATATCTATGAAATTATCCACGTCGAAAGCAAAAGTTCAAAATTAACACTTTTAGAATTTCTTGACTTCAACAGATACAATGCCCATAAAATGCTTTTGAATGAACAAACAGATGTTGACAAAACCGTATTACTGAACATCTTTCCCTAATGACAATTTTTAGCGGCAAACACCTTTTATAACTTGTTTTCCCATTATTCGTCCCGTAGTTAACACTGTATTTAAACTCTGTTATACTGGACACCATCAACCAGTAGAATGTAGATACCTTAAGAAGCCACATCGTGGTGAAACAATTGTTGTATTATAAACATTTTTATGGAAATTACTATACTGTCTCTTATGTTTTTTCAGGGTCATGGAAACTCATCGTACGATTTACGATTTAATTTCATTTTTTGACCCAGATGAATGTCTCAAGTATATGTAAACAACAGGAATAGCACTCCTTGTACAACTGAGTTCATTAACAATTAAAAATGTTCACGATGACAAATTCAAATTTGACATATTTACATCAGTGTTGCCACATCTCAAAACTTAGGTAGCAATCCTCATACAATGTGTAATATTCCCATATCGAAAGTCTTATCAACCCTTGCAGGTGTGAGCTCATTGAATTCAAACAAAAAATGTAACTAACTTTCTTCTTATCCTTCTAGAGATGCATCCTCAGTTGTTCACCTGTCCACCCTATCTCAATAAAAAAACTAAAATTCCTACAATCATCTTCAATTAGATTCAAGAGATCCGAAAAAAGCCAGCGGTCCACTCCGGTGGTGGGCAGTGAACACCTGCTTCATGATAATATTCCACCTGCTCCCTTTTGTCTAAAGGAACAGGTCAGTAAATACTCTCAAGGTTATTTAGGATAGTTTGGCAAGCTCTCTGTTGCCTTTGATGATAGAAGGTGAAGTGGAATGATCAAATTAGACAATGAATACCTTCATAGAGGACGGGAACTTTCGTGTTAATCTTCTATAAATAATTAGTATCACATTTGAAAATTCTTCCCTTTGATTTACTCAACGGTATCAACAATATTTATCTCCAATAAAATTTTTAATAAGGCTTTTTTTGATGCCAAGAAGTTCAGGAATGAATTCATTCAGATATTTCAAAAAAGGATTTTTTAAATATTTCAAATATCATACAGAATTATTCTGTCAACTTCCTACAAATTTTAATTAAAAAAAAAATTTATTCAAACACTTTTAGAATTAAATTACATAAATGTCCTTAGAACACATTGTGTTAATTCAGTAGACATATATATTCCATCTAGAAAGTATCAGGAATTTATTATTTTTCATAATTTTAATATTCTTCTTTTTCGTAACATTCTATGACAAAAGTATTGTATAAAATTGGATGTGCAGATAGTCGGCTGTGGCCAAAGTTGCATGGCAACACTATTTATCAAATAGTGTTAATTGTGAACAGGTATACATACAATTTATGAAATGATGTCGCAACTAGAAAAAAAACAGGTAGAATATTTGTATAGAAAACTATTTCGAAACGATCAAAAATAAGGCAATTGACTGAACTGGGAAAAAGTGCTGTATAGGAGACAATAGAGGATAAAAATGGCATGGATATGAGGAATAGATCTCAACTAATCAACTAAATATAAAAGTATGTCCAGAAACCGTCCGTATGTCACTGAAAAGACAAGGCTACGTATCAAGGAAATCTATAATGACATGTCTATTATGACACCTTCACAAAAGGAAAAAAGGATAGAATTTTGTCGTTATCAAGAAGATAATTTTAAAAATGTCTTTATATCTGATGAAAGTTATGAAAGTCCAACTTGGTGGAAATCACTTAAAAATCCTATCAAAACAACCTGTTACCGTTCAAATTTCACACCTAAATAATGATTTGAGAAGCAATATCTCAGTGTGGTGCTACGCCTCTCTATATAGTTGATGGTACCGTTAATAATGAAAAGTATTGTGGCATTCTAAATGATTTTCTCCCTGAAACGGCGCATGCCTTATATTCAGAGGGGTGGCGTTTTCAGCAGGATAATGCAAGATGCCATACTTCAGCCTATACTCAAGCTTGGATGCAAGACAACCATTTCATGGCCAGCAGCTTCACCAGATCTTAGTCCAATTGAAAACATATGGGGACTACTGAAGACAGCGTGGCAGCGCGACGAAATAAAGATGATTTAATTCAGTCGGCTTTACAATCCTCGACCACCATCACCGAAAATTATGAAGGTGATCTAGTTTCGGGTGTATCTCGACGTTTAGTCAAGTATTTACAATTGAATGGAGGTTGTATAAGTAAATAAGATTAAATCTTTTTTTATAATTTTCTAATTCAATCATTCAAAATATATTCTAAATAATTACAATTGAGCTTTGTTTTTCCGGATACTTTCTAGACGGATTATAGAATTAATACTTATTACACAGTTCCAGAGGGAATGAATGAAATTCAAAGAAATATAAATTGTCAACTAAAAATTATTAAATAAATACTTGAAGAGTACAAAATTTTGTTTAGTTCTTTGTTTAATGAAAACTAAATTCCTCTCCAAAAAAGCAAAATATAAGCTCAAAAACTTCTTCAAGAGATTTTTTATATGTATTATTATTGATTCGACAGAAATTGTGGTTAACGAATCATTTAGATATTGCTATAAGAAAACATTCATTGTGTATGTAAATCATTGATAGAGGAGATTCAAAACCTTGTGCGCGTTCTGCTGGTCTGAACCTGTTAGATTTATCGATTGACGCTGGTATCATGTAAAGTTATAGTGAGTAATACATTTGTCAACATTAGTTTCACCTATAATTTCAGTTTCGTTTTGGTTTCAGGTACGATGTACGAAAGTTTATGGGATTTTTGATACATGCCTGAAAAAATTGAATGTCTCTGTTAGAAATGTTGAATCTTTTACTGCACCAGATTGTCAATTTTAAAGTACAAAAAATGTTTATTCATCCGCTCACTTTTAGGTTTTGTAATCCCAAGTTGGTTAAGTGTTTTTTCTTGTTCGGACGTGAACAGCACTTTTGAGTTCCAAAATCAAATAAAGATTTATTACAATTATTATTATTTAGGTGCACTAGATGGAGCTAGTGTATGATAAATACATTGGTGTTCCCCCGCAGAGCAAATAAAGGTTCCTCGCAGATTTGTAGTTGTTGAACGGAACAAGGCATTGACGAGAAACCAACAAGTTTAGAAACGTGCGCTTGTCTGTTACTTAAGTCTCAGCGATCAACAAAACCTAATTAGGTTTTATTGAGTTGTTATTATTATACAGATATATGTTGCACTGTCTCTATTTGAAGAACTTTCTATTATTATAGGTTGTACTCCTTATAATGATATTTAGTACAGATCAGCCAATTCAATCTATTTGAATATAAATATGCTTATAATAAGAACTTGCTTATACTAAGAACTGCTTATAATAGATACTGCGTAACAGTATCTAACTTGAGTATCAGGCAATTTTTTGCGTTTGTAACGTTAGAAAAAATTGGGAATATAGTTCTTTGCTTGAACTGGCTATGTATATTTACGTGCACTCCATGGGGCTAGTATATGATGAATAAATTGGTGCTCCAGTGCAGAGCGAATATAGATGCATGCCTGTGTATTTGGTGGAAGTGATGTATAATGAGCTACTACAATCGAACTAAAGGACCACAGGGAAGGTCTTCAGATAATAATTGAAGCGTTTGAGCCGAAAATTGTGCGAAAAACGGTCACAATACACCGACAGACTTGATAAAGTTATTTTGGAGTATTACGCATATTGCGTCGCATGTTACGTACTTGGAAAGAATCAAATGAGGTCTTACCCCATACGTCGTAGAGCCCAGATATTGCTCCTTCCGATTACCATCTCTTCCGATCGATGCAATATGGTCTGGTTGACCATGTTACAATGAAGTCAAAAAATGGATCATTGCATGGATATCAGCCAAAAAGTCGGTCTTTTTTTGCGATGGATCCATCATTTGGTAGAAAGATGGGAAAATAGTTGCTAGTGACGGACAATACTTTGACCGTTGAATGTTTAACCAATTGTTCACAATAAAGCGTCAATTGCCGGGAAAACACCGCACTAGATTATTTATACTGCTAATATGAAGAAAGAAAATTTTCCTTCCAATTACTGACTGCATTTGAATACATTGCAATTTTTCCATTTAACGACAGATTTTCAGACAGTTACCCTGAATTACCGAGAGTTTCGAATAATGGAAGGTTTAAATTATCAAGAGCCGACTGAATTACCACAGAATCCTACGTCAAATTGAGCGAACAAACCAATTCTGTGCGCTTCTAGATGAAATTGGATTAGTCTTCGTTCTAGAAATTTCTTCGATTCCGTAATGTCACTCTTAATGTTTAACAATGTTTAAAGTGCGATTTGCATAATCTGCCGAATGGTGGCATATAATGAAACCGCTTCATTTCGGATTACCTTCGGCTGAACGTGCAGAATCTCAAAATTACTGCATTTATCACATCAGAGATGATTATAAAAATTCATGAAGCGAATTCAGGACTGGACCGTTTCATTTTTATGATTTTACAATTCTCTGAAGACCGTTGTTGTTAATATGTATCGAAACTTGAGGAAACTTCATTGTTAACGATACTGGGAGAACTGATCTGATGAATTTACATTTGTTTCTTAAATATCAGAGTGATTCTGTTTTACCCTGATATAAAATTTAATTTTAGGAAATTTCTTGGAATGTTTTGAAAATTAAAGTGAATTGTCTTAAAAAACACTGCCTCGAAATTAGTAATCATATAGAATTAACACTCATTACACAGTATCTAAAGGAGATAAAAGAATATGACGAAAATATAGAATATTGATCGAACTTATACAATAAACATTTAATGAAAACAACAGTGTTTCACAACAGTATTATGAAAACTTAATTAGACTCTAAATATTCCAAACCTAAACATAAAAATGTTTTCGAAACAATCTCTCTTCAAATGGCCCCTTCAAAAATCTTCTCAAACTTATGTATGTAGCACATCTTCAAAAAGGCGATTTGAGATTCTCACCGATCATCTTCAATCCACTTTCATACCAGCAAAAGAAAAAACAATCCATAAAAATATCTATCATACTCAACGAACTCGTGGCTTTCACAAAAACTTTTCAAAAAGATAGAACTCAAATGGTTTCTTAAGGGTTAGTTGGTTTATGAAAAGCCATGAGGTCTTTGAGTATGAAAGACATTTTTAGTGACTGTTTTTATTTTTCTGGCATGTAAGTGGACTAAAGATTATCAGTAAGAGTCTCAAATCGCTTTTTCGAAAATGTGCTGCATATTTCTGGAGAGGTTATTGAAGGAGCTTATTGAAGAGAGGTTGTTTCGAAGGAATTCTTAAGTTTATATTGGGCATATTTAGAGTGGAATTTTTTTTCACAATACCGTTGCTGTTTCCAGTGAATGTTTGTTGAGTAATTTCGATCAGTATTCTTTAATACCAAAACAGATTTATTCTGTTAGCCTCCTACAAATTTTAATTTCAAAAAATTTTTCAAAAAATTTTAGAACTAAATTAATATCTTATTAGCAGTGATTCAATTTAGAAGACATATAAAATCAACACACATAATATAATATCCAATGGAATAAAATAACCGAACGAAATATGAATTATCAAATAAAATTGATTAATAAATATCGGGTGGTTTTTTAGAAAAATAGAACTTTAAATTAAAATAAAACACATATAAATTAAGAATAAAGCAAATTTTTTTTTATTTGAATGATAATTTAATGACATTTATGTTTTAAAAATAATTTCCAGCATATGTCTACCACGACTAGCTCTGAGGAACCGCATTCGACCAGACCAATTTTGAACCACTTTTTAGGCCTTATTTAATTAATAAAACGAGTTATGTTGACTTCCAAAGCGTCTATTGTTTCTGGTTTATCAGCATAAACCAATGACTTGACCTAACCCCAAAGAAAATAATCCAGTGGAGTTATGTCGCATGATCTTGGAGGCCAATTAATTGAACCATTTCTCGAAATAATGTTATCTACAAATCTTTCTTTCAATAAATCAATTGTTACGGTAGCAGCATGAGGTGCAGCACCATCTTGTTGGAATCAAAACACTTCTGGGTCGATAACATTCAAATTTTCAAACAAATAATCACTTATTATCGATCTGTAACGAGCACCATTTACTGTAGCATTAGCTCCAGCATCGTTTTTAAAGAAATATGGACCGATGATGCCTCCAGTCTGTGGAGCACACCATACAGTGCATTTTTTAGGATGGAATGGAACCTGCTGAACTTCTTGAGGATTGTTTTCACTCCATATACGGCAATTTTGCTTATATACATAGCATTCAACCAGAAATGAGCTTCATCATTAAACATAATTTTAAGATAAAAATCGATAGTTCGACGAATAAGCTGCTCTGATGGACAATTATGTAAACCATAAATTTCACGAAGTGCTCTATAAGTTTGGTGAATAGAACACTGATTTTGAAAATAAATTTCAAAAATTTGTAAACGTTGTTGCGGCGTGAGTCTTTCCATGATAATTTGTCAATGCGCACTGAACAGAAATGTCAAAACAACATGGCTTCTTCCTTCTGTCAAATCACAGTTATCCCTATCGAAAGTTCTATCATTCTAAAAAAACACCCGATACTTTAAGGAGACAAAATTTTGTTTCTGATATTATATTTATGAAACCCAAATCTCATTCAAAAATGCAAACATTACCTTAGGAACTTCTCCAAAACTAACATATTGTAAATATTTAATATATTTCAACATTTAAATGAGGTACTTCAAAAAATCTCTCGTGGTATGCTTGTTCAACAAATACTAAATTTAGAGAAATTTAAATATTCTATGTATTCTATTATATGTACAAAAATCCCACAAAACTTGTAAGGTATTTTATGGCCTTAAGTTAAAACCAAATGACATTTGTCTGATATTTGTGACGAACATAGAATACGTAGGATATTTAAATTTCTATAATTTTAGTATTTGTTGAACAAGGATACCACGAGGTCTGTCTGGTAAGTTTGGTTTTACTAATTGGTTTTAATTTTTAAATGTGAAGTAGGACTGAACATGTACTACATGTTTTGCGAAATTTTTTGAAGTTATTTATTCAAATATATTGAATATTTAAAATAAAATAGTTTTGGAGAAGTTCTTAAGATTATGTTCTGCATTTCTGAAAAGGATATGGTTTTCATAAATATAAGATTAGAAACAAAATTTTGTCTCCTTCAAGTATTTATTCAGTGATTTTAATTGATAATTTATATTTCGTTGAGCTTATTTTTATTCAATTTGATATTACATAATGAGTGTTGATTTTATATGCCTATTAAATTGAAGCAGTGCTTATAAGACGGTGGAAGTTAGATGGAGCCAGATCTGGTGATCTGGTGCTTTGGAAGGAATTCGAAACGTAAATACTTCAGTTTCACCATCGTTTCCATCGACTTGCCTATTGGAGCATGATCTTGGTGAAACAGCGGTTATTCTTGTCATGTGGGACCTTTTCTGCTTGATTGCCCCATCCAATTGATCCAAAAACTCAATGAAGTCGTCACTTTTCGTTTGATTAACACACGTTTCATTAAAATACGAAACAAGTTTTATTCCATCGTTCAAATGAGAAAAAATGTAGCGTTACTTAACCATCAATATCTCGGCAACGTCAAGAGCAACTGTCATGAAATTGTTATGAAGTGTCTTTCATTAACAGCGTCCCATATTCTTTTGTAAATAAAAAAACACATTATTTTTTTGAAAATTATTGAAATTTTTTATTCATCATAAAGTACAATGAATAACGGCAATTCTGCTTGTTAACATAACCGTTTAAACAGAAATCAGTCTCAACGCATTTCCGATGTTTTCTAAGCACCAATTACTAAATGAATACACGACTCTTTAAATGATCTGTTGGTTTGAGTTCTTCGATTAAAATAATCTTGTTCCGATGTAAACCAAGGTCTTTTCGTAAAATTCGCCACAAAGACGTCTGGGAGATCCCTATTTCTTGTGAACGTGAAGAAATCGATAAATTTTGTTATTCACGAACACTTTAACGTACGGCAGCAATATTCTCTTCACTTCAGGCATTTATTTGTCTCACTGGCACTGTTACATCATGAAGTGTAAAATTCGTTCCAAACTTCTTCACTAAACGTTGAACTGTTCTTTTATCCGGACGATTATAACTACCAAAAATTGGAGTTAAAGCACATACAGTTAGAGTAAGAGATCGCGAGTTTTCATAATTAATTTTGATTATTTGTAAATGTTGTTGGAGTGTGTACCTTAATATGATTAAATGGTAGACATTGACAAATACAACTGTTAATGTCACAAATAAACAATGGCTGTATGCGTGAGTAACAATTTAAAAATGGGGCGCCTCCATTGAAAGACCCTGTAAGTATCTTTTGAAGACTGGCTCTGCTGAAAAACAAAAGAGGCATGCTATGGCCAAAGCTAACTCCGTGTCCGTCTTAATAACCCTGATGATGCATAGTCTTAAAGAATCACCTTGTGTAAAGCGTTGCAAAGTCTGGATAGAAATATCAAGTGGTTTTAGAAAAGGTTAGTGACGTTTCAGTGCTTCGTTGTTTCTCTCTAGTGGATTTGTATAAAATAATAACGGCTAGATCATTGTTTAAATCATAAAGGAGTTGTTCCACGATATCAACAATTTCCTGCCGGAATAGGACAAATCAGGAATGTGGTAAATTGAATCTGGCATCAAACATGATTATTCAGGTCGGAATATGTGGTGGACAGTCTATTATTTCTGTGTATCAGTTTTCCCGATCAGATTTTCCATCGAATCCAACGTGAATTGAATAAACTTCATGATTTATTCGTGCCAATTTCAACGCTCCAGTCGACGTAGATATTCGAGTGATTGATGAATTAGGTTTGTTAAAGCTGGACATTAATGCGTTTCAAGCATTCGGTTACCATCATGCTGAAGCATTTCCGGGCAGTTTGAATCTATGAATACGTAAATGAAAATTTCAGGAGGAGAAAGCTTGAAATATTCGGCAATAACCAACCCCTAGTGCAAAAAGAGGATCCTGAATTTCAGGGATTTCTGGAAAACATTTATTAAGGATAATACAGGAAAGAATTGCAGTCTTGCTTTAACATTTGGAAAGAAGTGAAAAATGGTCAAAATCATTATTTTTATTCTTTTTAGTCAATGATGATAACGATTATATGTTTTAATCATTTTAGGAAATTAATTGAATTGGTCCTATTATTATGGAGATTAATTTCAATTAAAAATAAAATTAAAAAAATTATTCTTGGGAAAAAATCGCAATCATAGAGGAACACCACCAAAAATTTTCTTATTTACAAGAAAAAAATTATAAACTGTTTTTCGGGCGCCATCTTACGGAGGCTGTAACTAAGCAAGGGGGCTCAAAAACTTATATGAAAGACCCACCCTATTTTGTGACAAGGAATCACCCACTAATTTTTTCGCAAATATTCATATACATATATGTTCGTACTTTTCATTATGGTTCATATTGTATAGTTTTTTAGTTTTACCTATATTATAGTATTTATTTAATTTTGAGTGGTTTGAATATATGTCATATACAAATATATTTTGTCTGAAATGATGAATAAAATTAGTGTTCCTATTATCATTATTATATGTTTAATCACACCGTTCACTGAGAGCAAAACCTTCATGATGAATCAAAATTCAGCGCTAAAGATTATATTTTGCCAATGAATGAACATGGAAATATTAGCGGCAAAGAAAACACGAATGCATTAACTTCGTTCCGAGTTATGCGACGAAATCTATTGCTCCGGGGCTTATGTGGAAAAAGCAGATTCACCGAAGTGTACGCGTACGTACCTATCTGTATGGCCTTAGGAGCCAACTAGATGGCAAGCCCGTTCGGTTCGAAATATAGGGAAAAAAGATAAACCTGGGCTTTGCTCTGAATGTTCATCTCATATGCAGCTGGTCGAATCGAATTTCCGATTGCATTTTCGAAACCAATTTGGATGTTTTTTCCTGATATCCAGTTGAGTGCTTATTCTGGTTAATTTTAAATGAGCTTAAGTAGCCCTATTTTCGTGTAAGGTCGAATATATGACAAAAAGGAAAATATTACGGATTTTGTCGAGTATTCCTATGAAATGAAATCACAGGAAATTTATTATTACATGCAACATTGAATCTGAAATGTATTTTCCATAAAATGATTTGAAATATTCGAATGATTGAATATACCAACATATATCGATCAATCGTGATGTCGAAAATATGAAAATATCACAAAATTACTGATTTTATAATTGAAACTTTGTCTACCAAAAACTTTTTTCATCAAATAGAATAAGTAATATTTCTTTCATTTAATTTCATAAGAATTCGAAAAAAACAAGAAATTAAAAATGTTAAAAGGCAACGACGTGAAGTCGGGAGCTTTGCGCGCTTATACAAAATGTTCATATCTTCTGAAACTTTCAATCTTGTGAATTAGTTCATAAAGAACCTACGTATGATAAGTGAAAACACTGCATTCTGTGTTTTGTCATACCAAGTTTTATCGGGTGTTTTTTTTATAGTGATAGAACTTAAAATTGAAATAAAACACATTTAAACTACGATTGAAGCAATGTTGGGCCACTTTTTCGGGTAATTTATGCCGTATTTGATTAATACCACGAGTTATATTGGCTTCCAAAGCGTCTATTGTTTCTGGTTTATCAGCATAAACCAATGACTAAACTTAACCCCAAATAAAATAATCCAGTGGAGTTACGTCGCATGATCTTAGAGTCCAATTAATTGGATCATTTCTCGAAATCATGTTATAGCCAAATTTTTATTTCAATAAATCAATTGTTACGGTAGCAGCATGAGGTTCAGCATCATCTTGTCGGAATCAGAACATTTCTGGGTCGATACCATTCAAAATTTTGAAACAAATAATTATTGATCATCGATCTGTAAGGAGCGCCATTCACTGTAACATTAGCTTCAGCATCGTTTTTAAATAAATATGGACCGATGATGCCTCCAGCGTGTAAAGCACACCATACAGTGCATTGTTCAGGATGCAATGGCACCTGTATAACTTCTTGAGGATTGTTTTCACTCCATATATGGCAATTTTGCTTGTTCACATAGCCGTTCAACCAGAAATGAGCTTAATCGCTTAAAAAAATTTGAATATCAAAACAAATTGAAATATGTTTATCTTCTACAATTTTAATTTCCAAAAGAATTTTTTATTCAAAAAACTTTTAGAATTAAATTAATGTCTAAAACAAGCACCGCTCACATTTAATAGACGTTTATAATCAAAACTCAATATACAACGTCAAATGAAATAAATAACCCAACAGATATACGAAAGTAATTAAAATTAATAAATAAATTTTCAAAGGAGACAAAATTTTGTTTCTGGTTTTATCTTTAAAAAATACTACTTGCCTTATAAAAACATGAACACACTTAAAGGACTTCCCAAAGAATATAATTCATTCGAAATATTTAATATATTTAAATATTCGAACAAATTATTTCAAAAATCTCTAAAACATGTGCACTATATCTTCAAAAAACAAATATAATTCTAGATAATCCCGTCTTCAGCCCTTTTTCAATATTACAAATATCAAAATCAAAAACATAACCTACATCACTCACGTGTTAAAAGACTTAAGCTTCGAACTACAGATCAACTATATATTCAAGATTGATCTATGTTCTAACAAAATCAAAGAACAAAGTGAGTTATTTTAAGGTTTACTTAAATTCATTGATATCCTATAATGAGATTTATTGAAGCCAAAATATAATTATATATTATATTTAAAATAAAATAGAAAGGCTTTTTACTTGATAGAAGAAATATAACAAAATTTGAATATCAAAACAAATTGAAATATGTTTATCTTCTACAATTTTAATTTCCAAAAGAATTTTTTATTCAAAAAACTTTTAGAATTAAATTAATGTCTAAAACAAGCACCGCTCACATTTAATAGACGTTTATAATCAAAACTCAATTACGTCTATTAAATGTGAGCGGTGCTTGTTTTAGACATTAATTTAATTCTAAAAGTTTTTTGAATAAAAAATTCTTTTGGAAATTAAAATTGTAGAAGATAAACATATTTCAATTTGTTTTGATATTCAAATTTTGTTATATTTCTTCTATCAAGTAAAAAGCCTTTCTATTTTATTTTATATATAATATCTAATTATATTTTGGCTTCAATAAATCTCATTATAGGATGTCAATGAATTTAAGTAAACCTTAAAATAACTCACTTTGTTCTTTGATTTTGTTAGAACATAGATCAATCTTGAATATATAGTTGATCTGTAGTTCGAAGCTTAAGTCTTTTAACACGTGAGTGATGTAGGTTATGTTTTTGATTTTGATATTTGTAATATTGAAAAAGGGCTGAAGACGGGATTATCTAGAATTATATTTGTTTTTTGAAGATATAGTGCACATTTTTTAGAGATTTTTGAAATAATTTGTTCGAATATTTAAATATATTAAATATTTCGAATAAATTATATTCTTTGGGAAGTCCTTTAAGTGTGTTCATGTTTTTATAAGGCAAGTAGTATTTTTTAAAGATAAAACCAGAAACAAAATTTTGTCTCCTTTGAATATTTATTTATTAATTTTAATTACTTTCGTATATCTGTTGGGTTATTTATTTCATTTGACGTTGTATATTGAGTTTTGATTATAAACGTCTATTAAATGTGAGCGGTGCTTGTTTTAGACATTAATTTAATTCTAAAAGTTTTTTGAATAAAAAATTCTTTTGGAAATTAAAATTGTAGAAGATAAACATATTTCAATTTGTTTTGGTATTCAAATTTTGTTATATTTCTTCTATCAAGTAAAAAGCCTTTCTATTTTATTTTAATCGCTTAACACAATTTTACGATAAAAAAGTGGAATTTCAAACTGTTCTAGGGCCCAATTAGCGAACAAACGACTCTTATTATGGTCAATTGGCTTTAGTTCTTGAACCAGTTGGATCTTGTATGGGTGCAGACCAAGATCTTTACGCAAAATTTTCCCTGTGGTGTAGGATGCACAGAGTCAAACTTGTTGTGAACGTCAACGAATAGACAAATCTGGATCATCATTAAGACTATGACGTACAGCAGCGATATTTTCTTCTGTACGTACAGTTCTCTGTCTTGTTGTTGTTGTTGCATCGAGTAGAGAAAATGTTGTCCGAAATCTATCGATAGTTCGACGAATGAGCTGCTCTGATGGACGATTATGTAAACCATAAATTAAAGTGCTCTATAAGTTTGGCGAATAGAACACTGATTTTGAAAATGAATTTCAACAATTTGTAAACGTTGTTGCAGCGTGAGTCTTTCCATGATAATTTGTCAATGCTTACTGAACAGAAATGTCAAAACAACATGGCTTCTACCTTTTGTCAAATCACAGTTATCCCTATCGAAAGTTCTATCACTCAAAAAAAAAAACACTCGATACTAGAAGTATATTGGTATAGTCCAAGCCTGTTGGAAGTTGACGTGGTTCCTGAAAGCTTCGCGGGTAAAGATTTTTCCAATAAGAGGTTTAATTTTGAATAGCTCGCTATTTGGACAGCTGTCACTTTTGAAGCTGCCTTTTTATTGCATTTCACAAGTGAAAATGGAACGACTCATGCTTCAAATTGTTGAAATTGTTAAATTTCACTACAAAAATGGTGAAACTTTTGCAGTCACAGTTCGTTAAACTAAAGCACTTTTGGGTTGTCGTGAAGCACCTTCTCGGCCAGCAATAATAAACCTGGTGGAAAAATTCGAACTGTTGCTGTAGCCAGTAGTGTTGACGAAAACCCAGGTTTGTCGATTTCTCGTCGATTTTTGGAGTTAGGCATTCCACAAACGACATTTCACCGTATTTTGTATGAAGACTTAGGTCTTAAGGTTTCTTCAGTACAGAATACAAGATCTCAAGCAGGTCAATCACCATTAATGTCGTACCTTCACTGAATGGGTCCTTCAGATGCTTTAAAATGATCCAGATTTTCATCGAAATATTATCTTCAATGATGTGGCCTATTTTCACCTCGGAGGCTAAATTCGCAAGCAGAATTGTTGCATTTTGGGCTCAGAAAATCCAAGAATTATTGTTGAAAAGCCTCAGCGTTTCACTGTTTGACGCTGTTTTTGGGTTGGGCGGTGTGACTGGACTTTTCTTATTCGAAAATAAGTCTGACGCCACTGTTAGTGTGATTAGACAGCGCTACCGAGCTATGATTAATGATTTTTCATGTCCTGAATTGAAGGATATTGATGTGGACGACGTTTATTTTCAATAAGACGACGCAAGGTGCCACACAAGGAACGAAACAATCAGAATTTTGCAAGAAGTTTCATTGGCCACGGATCATGTGGTTTAATACCTTTAAACTTTTTTCTTTGGGCCATGTGGCAGATAAGGTCTACGCCAATGCTCCACAATCGATTCAAGATCTTAAAGATGGAATACGTGAAGTTATCGAGGACATACAGCCGCAAATATGCGAATTGGTGCTGGAAAATTTCATGAAAAGGATATGTTGCTGTAACCATATCCGTGGCGGTCATTTGGCTGATTCTTCATTGTTAATGGCAAACCTTTCTCTTTACTATGAAATAAATATCCGTTGATTCATCTTAAAATATACTCGTTTTTATATCAAAAGGAAAACTCTTATTGGAAAATCCTTCAGATCATTCAAGAAAAGATTTCATGAACAGTTGAAGAGTCCTCATTTAATAATACTCAATTATTCCATGGTCTTCATCAGTTATTTGGAATGATCGATTCTGAAAGATGTCTTTTCAAATCAAAGGTACCGACTGTGCATAATATGAACGTACGATTATGAAGAATTTCAATAAGTTTGATATGTACATTAAAGTTTATCATACCGGTTGTGTAAATAAAGCACATAAACGTGCAGTGATGAAGAATTTGTGACTTCTAAGTATTTGTTATTCATAAAGATTTAGATTTTCTTGCATTGTTACGTAATTAATGACATGAAGTTCAATATTTTAATAAATATGCAGCATCTTACAAAAAATTCAAAAAACTAACAACAACGGACAAGTCGTAGCGCTGATTATTATCGTTCAACAGAATAGTGAACTCTTAATACTCGAATAGGTTTCTGAATTATGGCCTTCGCTCTAATGTACAGTGCCCGAAGTGTTTGAAGAAACAGAGTCGGACTTGAAATTTCACGGCATCGAAATCAACTTTAAAGGATTATATCTTTGTCCTCTTGCCATCTTGTCATCTTACCAAGCGATTGTCTTCATCCCATCCACATCTTTTATGATTTCAAGAATGCCGATTATGAAAATCTATTATTATATCTGAAGGAGGTTCACTGCTCAATCTTGTAGGAATATTAAGGTATCGAAGGTACTACCGGTAGGTTTTATGAAATTATTTTGAACGCTATCATGTTGTATGTTCCTGAAAAGGTTAAAAAAAAATTTTACTTTTCCATGATGGTTTTCCAGTGAGCTGAAAAAATTGATTTAGATGCATAAAAGATACAAAAAAACCGGTAGTGTGAATGATTGCTTATAGAAATGGTATGATAAAACGATTTTAGTGAAATAAAATTTTAGCAGAAATGGAATATTGTTTTTTATCCATAATTTCAAGATGAATTTCCGTCAAGTAAAGAACGAAGCAATAATAGATTTGATTACTTATTGTTCAAAAATCTGAGGGAAGAATGTAAGGCTGAAACTGATAGATAGTATAAAAAATATGTTGAATCCATTTAACTTGAAATTTCCAGAAACTTCAAATATTTCTAAAAATTTGTAAATAATAAAAAACACAGACAGGATTTGCCAAATATATTTTTCTGAAATATATAGAAAAACAAAATCCGATGAATCGCGAATAATTTATTACCTTGACACGGTCAATATTCAAGATTGTCATTTCTATCAGACGGAAGTTCTAAATATTCTCAGCACACTGCCAGAAAAGAATGTTAGTGGACCGGATCGGATTTCCGCACTGTTTCTAAAAAAGTGTAAAAGTTTTATCGGGACCTTTAGGTTTTTAATTTAACTTATCGATGAATTCAGGTAAATATCCAACTCACTGGAAGTTATGTATACGGACTTTGCTAAACCTTTTCATAGATTGCTTCATTGTCTGCTCATTGCCAAGCTCAAAGCATTAGGCTTTTATCACCCCTACTCTAGTGGATTTCGGATCGTTTGGTTGAGTTTATCAAGATTTCCGATACTTTTTCCGAGGATACTGAAGTAAGTTGAGGACTCCCTCAAGGATCACCTTTATTACCAGTTTTATTTTTGTGCTTCATTAATGACATAAAAAATGTTATAAAATACTGTTATTTTCTTCTAATTGCGGATGATCTGAAATTGTTTCGGCTTATAAGATCCCTGATTGATTGCTTGTTACTTCAGAGAGATATCGATAACGTTGTTGAATAGTGATGTGTACAGAAAGGGTTGGAAATTAATGTGAATAAATTCCATACTATGCGATTTTTCAGAGCCAATTCGTTGATATTGTTCAATTATTCAGTAGACGCATGTCTATTGGAATCGGTCAACACCGTGAGGGATCTTGTAGTATTGGTAGATATTAGTTTGAGTTTAACAGAGTATATGTAACATCGAGAGCTTTCAGAATGCTAGGCTCCTTCAAAAGACATATGCCAGACTTTAGTGTCTCTTTTATAAAGACAATGTATTTAGCGCATGTGAGAAGCATTGTTGAATACTCATGTGTTATATGGTCACCTCAGGATGTAGTACATATACAAGCCATTGAAAGGGTCAAGAACAATTTTTTGAGTGGATATGATACAAATGGGAAATAATCTCAGATTCTATCCGATACGAGGACATTCGAGACAAATTATCCCTTACATCCCTTGAAACGAGACGCTTGTATATAAGATTTTGCACAATTACATCGACTGTCTTCATCTCCTACAGAAGATAACTTTAAATGTTCCTCGGAGGAACCTCCGAACTTGGGAACAATTTAACATAAAATTTAGCAGAATCAATTAGTCGATGAACATTCTTCTCATTAGAGCATTGCGTGCTGCTGGTTCGATGGAGATAAATCATTTTCATGTTAATGAATCTTTCGATTGAAAAATGATTTCAGGGTGCTTTAGAATTTTCACTCATTTTTGTTTTCTCATTTTTATTGTATTGTTGATTTATTTTTTAATATGTTAAATGGCTTGTTCGCAAATAACTAAATGAATAAATATTCTTTAAATCAAATTTTTGGTGAGATGATTCATTTTGTCGAGTTCCACCCTGATACGAAACTTTTTGGTTTTACTCAACCATAAAAAAATTATCCGTCATCTATAGCGGTCTAGATTCAATGAATCCAGTATAACTTTTCGAACTCAACGTCCAGTGTAATTCAGTATCAACATGACAATGCACTAAAGAGTGTTAACTGAAAAAATTAGTTGTATTGCAAATAAGAGAAACTGATTCCAAAAACTATTACGAGTACATACCTTCTGCATATCAATGCATCACCTGCCTTTTACCACAACACTCACATATATATACCGCTAATTTTAACTAAGTTTAAAGAACGGAGATGAAATCTAAATAATCAGAGCGATATACTTTGCAACCTAATGAAAATTTACCTCTACTTCATTATCTACGTTCCACATAAATTTGATAACTTTGTTACTCTGATTACACAAAGCGTATTATGTTGGCGAGAAAGCATAGGAGTGAAGCCCTAATATGGAAGTATAGGATTTTAAATTGTTATTCTCCATCTTTCTCTCTTTCGTCCATGAAATGAAATTCGACGAAATGACATAACACTTTACATTCTATATAATATTTGAAATAACTTCTTCAAATAGGAGACATTTTTTACCTAATGTTAAGAAATCTCCCAGAATTAATGATTTAAAAAGACCAAATCAAAGAAATACATTATGTTGCTGAATCATCTGTACTTATGCGGAGTTTGGGCGTCATTCAGTTTATTTACTTACACTTATCAATCAGCTTAATTGGAGTTTGTGAGTTTTATATGGGATGAAATTATCTAAAGCAGAATCTTCTCAAATTTTGTATTGAAAATGGAATTTCTCATGCAGAAGTATCTAAGATATTACATAAAGATGATGGCGAATCTGCTCTAACAAAAACACTTATATATGTGTGATACAGTGTATTCGGAGGCGGTTGAGATATGGTGGAAAATTTGCCCCGCTCTCGCCGGACTTCGATATCTTCAATTGAAGATAGCTACTATAAATTAAGAGAAATAGTGAATGAAAATCTTCGTCTAACTCTTAGAGATAGCAGCTGAATTTTTTCTGTATAACGAATCAATTCGTATCATTTTAAATAATTTGGATATAAATACGATAGCCAGAAGAGCCGGGTAACAATGATTTATTTGTCAAGGCTACCAAAATTTACAAAAACATAATAACTATTTCCATTTTCGTGTTTCGATTGCTTCTGATAACAATCGGTAGAGGACTTCTTGCGAACTATTGTTCCCTCATTTTTTTGCAGTTTTCTCTGAATAAAATCTGTACCGTTGAAAAAATATCTGTTATATTCTGCGTCATGACAGAGATACTGAAGGCCATAGAAAATATATGAATATATATAGGGGGCGGTTCACTTAAAAAATCAAACATTTGTTTTTTTTTTGGAGCATCCTGCAATTAGAAACTTATTTCCTAAGATTCAGGAATGAGAGTACAAGAAGCCTGCTTTCGAATAAAATTTCTAAAATGTCTGATTCAGCAGCTTTGGATAGGCAATCTTAGCTTCTTTAGCAAACCGGTAAACCAATACGTTATTGATGAGGTAAATAGACTTATATCGGGTGTTTTTTTAGAGTGATTGAACTTTAAATTGAAATAAAACAGATTTAAATCAAGATTGAAGCTAATTGTTTTCTATTTGAAAGATAATTTTATGACATTTATGTTTTGAAAGTAATTTCCGGCATATGTCCACCACGACTAGCTCTGAGGAACCGCATTCGACCAGACCAATTTTGGACCACTTTTTCGGGTAATTCAGGCCTTATTTCATCAATAACAGGAGTTATGTTGGCTTTCAAAGCGTCTATTGTTTCTGATTTATCAGCATAAACAAATAATTTGACATAGCCCCAAAGAAAATTATCCGAGGGATTTATGTCGCATGATCTTGGAGGCCAATTAATTGGACCATTTCTCGAAATAATGTTATCGGCAAATCTGTCTTTAATCATTGATCATCGATCTGTAACGAGCACCATTCACTGTAACATTACCTCCAGCATCGTTTTTGAAGAAATATGGGCCGATGATGCCTACAGCGTGTAAAACACACCATAGTGTGCATTTTTCAGGAAGCAATTGAACCTGCAGAACTTCCTGAGGATTGTTTTCACTCCATATATGTCAATTTTGCTTATTTACATAGCCGTTCAACCATAAATGAGCTTCATCACTTGTTCTTTAAATTGTCATCACTAAACACAATTTTACGATAAAAAAGTGGATCAACTTCAAGCTGTTCTAGGGCCCAATCAGCAAACAAACGACCCTTATTTTGGTCAAGTGGCTTTAGTTCTTGAACCAGTTGGATCTTGTATGGGTGCAGACAGCGTTCTTCTGTACGTACAGTTCTTTATCTTGTTGTTGTTGCATCGAGTAGAGAAAATGTTGTCCGAAATCTATCGATAGTTTGATGAATAAGCTGCTCTGGTGAACGATTATGTAAACCATAAATTTCACGAAGTTCTCTTTAAGTTTGGCGAATAAAACACTGATTTTGAAAATAAATTTCAACAATTTGTGAACGTTGTTGCGGCGTGAGTCTTTCCGTGCTAATTTGTCAATGCTTACTGAACAGAAATGTCAATACAACATGGCTTTTACCTTCTGTCAAATCACAGTCCAAAGTTCTATTATTCAAAAGAAAACACCCGATATAACGAAGATCCTGAACCACCATTACCAAAAGTCAAATCGTATTAATGCGTGATGTTATTGTTAATACTGCACGTAATAGGTTAAATTTCAGTTGTTATTTTCAAACTAGTTCTTCATTATTTTCAGAGAATTTTTTCAAATATCCAAATTCAGATATAAAGATGACATCATTGTGTGCTTTATTCAACTAGGAACCCAGTAGTTTTACCTAAAATTAATTTTTGTTTTCTCAAAATAGAAAATATTTATATATAATACATTATGTAACCAAATTTCAGACTAGTTGTTTATAAGAATTTGAAGAAGTTACTTTGTTAGCGAAACGCATTATGAGAGCAACTCAGGATTATAAATAGAAATCAACATATCGGCTGTTTTTTTACAGTGATATAACTTTCAATAGGGATAACTGTAATTTGACAGAAGGTAGAAGGCATGTTGTTTTGACATTTCTGTTCACAGAGCAATAACAAATTATCATGGAAGGACTCACACCGCAACAACGTTTACAAATTGTTGAAATTTATTTTCAAAATCAGTGTTCTATTCGCCAAACTTATAGAGCACTTCATGAAATTTATGGTTTACATAATCGTCCACCAGAGCAGCTTATTCGTCGAACTATCGATATATTTCGGACAACATTTTCTCTACTCAATACCACCACAACAACAAGACAATGAATTGTACGTTCAGACGAAAATATCGCCGTTGTAAGTCATAGTGTTAATGATGATCCATATTTGTCTATTCGTCGACGTTCACAACAAATTGCACTCTGTGCATCCCCCACATGAAAAATTCTGCATAAAGATCTTGGTCTTCACCTATACAAGATACAACTGGTTGAAGAACTAAAGCCGTTTGGCCCTTATAAGCGTCGTTTGTTTGCTGATTGGGCCCTAGAACAGCTTGAAGTTCATCCACTTTTTTATCGTGAAATTGTGTTTTGTGATGAAGCTCCTTTCTGGTTGAACGGCTATGTAAACAAGGAAAATTGCCGTATATGGAGTGAAAACAATCCTCCAGAAGTTCTGCATTGCATCCTGAAAATGCACTGTGTGGTGTGCTTTAAACGCTGGAGGCATCATCGGTCCATATTTCTTTGAAAACGATGCTGGAGCTAATGTTACAGTGAATGGTGCTCGCAACAGATCGATGATCAATGATTATTCGTTTCAAAATTTGAGTGGTATCGACCCAGAAGTGTTTTGGTTCCAACAAGATGGTGCTACACCTCATGCTGCTACCGTAACAATTGATTTATTGAAAGAAAGATTTGGCGATAACATTATTTCGAGAAATTGTCCTATTGATTGGCCCCCAAGATCAAGCGATTTAACTCCAATGGATTATTTTCTTTGGGTTTATGTCAAGTCATTGGTTTATGCTGATAAACCAGAAGCAATAGACGTTTTGGAAGTCAACATAACTCATGTTTTTTATTAAATAAGGCCTGAATTACTCGAAAAAGTGGTCAAAAATTGGTCTGGTCGAATGCGGTTCCTCAGAGCTAGTCGTGATGGACATATGCTCGAAATTATTTCTAAAACATAAAAGTCATGGAATTATCTTTCAAATAGAAAAAAAATTTGCTTCAATCGTAAGTTAAATGTGTTTTATTTCAATCTAAAGTTCTATCACTCTAAAATAAACACCTGTATATATGAGCATCATTTAACTAAAGTTATACGAAAGACTTTGATGAATGATACATATTCTGTATTTTATTGACCGATTCCCGGTAATTTTTGGCACTGCAGTACGTCTTATATCTTAACGAACATAAAGGTTTGACGGAAGAAATCAACAACGACATAGGACAACATACGTATATTTATATTTCTTACTGTTGTTTCAAGTGCACCCACCTCTTATTATGATAGAGTGAACAAACAGTGATGAAGGAATATTAAATTTAACACATCAGACATTATTTCTGTACAAAGAGTACTGAATTTTTCTGCAACAGTTTGTAAACAAAACTCTTGGAAGTGCTGCCAGATTTTTTATTTAATTCATCAAATAACTGAAAATTTTAGGGGGTAGGTATTATAAGAGTTTGTTACGTGGGGATTCCTTAGTCTTTCTAATCTTTAAAAATGAATCAGAGTAGATAAATATGTAGTACGAAATAGACCCAGCAAAGTCGTCATATCTTCCGAATTTCTGTCGGTATTATTCAATACACAAAAATGCCCTCATCCGGAAAGACGAATGAATGCGATCGACTGGGTTATGCGCCCCCTGGCTCCTGAGTTTATGTTTGTGTGCACTCTTCGGTGAACTTTGAAAACTCGATATACTTATATAGATCGGCACCGAAGCGGTCTACTTTGAAGATTCCCAAGGCGTGTCCCCGAAAACAACCTTTTAGCAAATTTGCGATCCCCAAACGAGAACCAAACTTTGAACGGCTATCAATTAGGAAAAATTCCTTGTTTTCAACTACCCTACTGGCGACAATGACGTCTGGTTCACTTGATAAATCATTGTGGTTGTGTCGTTTAAATGCTCTTGACAGTAAGTCATTCACGTTTAAATGTGGGTTATTAGGCTTTGATGGGGGTCTTTGAAATGAATATGGAAAAAATTATATGGTTTTCTGGACCTCCAACGTAAATGTGGTCGTTTCGTAGAAAATTTCCGAAATTCATCAATTACATACATCAATTATTGTTATTAACTCGGTTGGGTACAACAAAATGATGCAATCGTCCAATTCGGTGCGAATTAGACAAAAAGTGCTTCTTTCAAACCATTATTCCATCTATTCTTTATGATCTTAAACGGACTATTGTCAAATATTGTACTGAAATATGTACAATAGATCATACATATGTTCAGGAATGTTTAATCAATTATAATATTTGGTTGCTCCGGCTTTGCTTGGCTTGAAATAATTTTTGTTAGTTCAATGAAAAACAGCGGAAATTACTTAAAATAATAAGAAATTTCTTGATAGAAAGATTATAACACAATTTTAAATATCATACAAATCTATTCTGTGAACCCCCCTATAAATTTCAATAAAAAAAAAATTTTTAATTCAAAAACTTGTAGAATTAAATTAGTAAAAAATTTATAATTATAATTTTTTTTCAATTAAAATTTGTAGGAGATTAATAGAACAAATCTGTATGATACTTAGAATTTTGTAATAATCCTTCTATCAAGAAAAAACCTCATTTCATTATTTTATTGTATATATAATAATTAATATTTTGGTTAATACTTATACTTATTATCATTTGGCTTTAGCTGAGTCCTTAAAATAACTTAAACGCTTTATGTAATATCTTTGACGAACATAGAATACGTAGCATTTTCGAAAGCTCTCTTCATTCTAGTGTTTTCTTTAGATGAATACACACAGCTGGTCTGGTAAGATTTTTTTTGTGAATTTTTTTTTTGTGTAAAATTATAATATTACCGGACCTATGTAAGAAACTGACATTCGGAACTTTTTAACCTGATCAATTGCTTTTTTAATTATTGTTCTAGAAGATAAAATAGAAGAGAATTAACTTTGTCAACAGTTTTAGCGCGTTTGTAGTTATTCATTTGATATGTAACTATTCTCATTGACATTTTAAAAGTGTATGAAAATGTTATGCTCAATTAAGTAAACAATTAATATCTTCTTCATATTCAATTTCCATGGTGAATAAAATCGATGAATGTAAATTATTGATGAGCGGAAGAAACTGGATTCAGTGTCTATCTGAACTTCATAATAACATGAAAGAACGTATCATATTGTCAACACATACGTGGTCCTGCAATAGTGCGTTCTTCTTCCATATCTGCCAAACCAGACATCTTAGACATTTCGTTCGAAAACAATCCATTTTTCGAGAATTTATATAATAATAAGAACTTCAGGATGCTACATCAGAGAATATCGAGAAATATTCGAGCGAAATGCTATCTATTTATCAATTAACTTCGGACAGCCTGTATATTGAAGATGCCCATGTTCGAGTAATTCCGTAGCGAATATAACCAGAATAATTTTTACAGCAGTTTCCATGGCACCGATTATTTTTTTTTAAGTCCTTCAGTTATCTGTTCATATTCAAATCGTATTGTCTGTTGCGATGGCATAATTCTATTTGCCAAACGCAGAAATGAAAATAACCCCAAGATTGTTCCTGAGAAAATGTGTTTGATATAAGCGGAGCTTACATGACATTAATTTAATTCCTGAAGTTATAATATTGAATATAATTTCTTCAAATTAAATATGTAGAAAGCTAACAGAATATATCTGTTGAATATTAAAATATTTAAAAAAATTTTATATGATTTCCATCAAGAATAAACCTCCATTTATTTTATTTTATCCATAATATATAATTACTTGGGTTTCTTAACATTCTTTATACAGATATCGTTGTGCTATAACAGAGGCCTTTAAATTGCCGGTCAATCTTTAAGATCTATGGTAAACCACGGAACTATTTGTTTGAGGTCACATGAGACACCATTTAAATGTTCAGTATTCATTTGCCCAGATGATTCTGGATTGTCAAGGTGAGTAAATATTTTTTGTTGATTGATGTTATATTTTTTAAATGTGATTGGGTACTGACGAGCAAAGTCTCTCTTAAAACTTGTTTTTCAGTAATATTGAGATTTTCTGAAAAGAAACTTAGTTAGATATTCCATAATATTGAATATTTTAAGTAAGATAGTTTTATGATGAAATTCTTAGGATTATGTTGAAAATTTTTGAAAGATATCTGTTTTCATAGGAGGGATGAGCAGAAACAAAATTTTGTCTAATCAAAATATTTAATTTATAGGATTTTTGTTAACAATTTATATTTATTGGATTTTGATGTGTCATTTGCATGTCTTCTAATGAATGTTTATTTATATGTGGTTTGATATAAGCGGTGCTCATAAGACATAATTCAATTCCTGAAGTTATAATATTAAATTTAATTTTTTGGAATTAATATGTATAAGACCAACAGAATATAACTGTTAATATTGAAATATTTAAAAAATTTTATATACCTTCTATCAAGTATAAACCTCTATTTATTTTATTAGAAAAATGAAGTATTAAGTCCTCTGTAAACTAAAAACAGAAAACTAAATGGGATGTTACACTTGAAAAAATCGAGAAATATTAATTTAAATTCATCATATCGGGCAATCAATAACGGACATCCCGTGTATGGCAGATTAAATTTGTTGTTATGATGACTCTATGAATCTTTCAGTAACCAAGAATTCGTATCACATTCGTGTTACGTCGTGTTTTTCCAACCGTTTTAGGTCTTTTAGCGGAGTCATATGCGCTCAACATTTTCCAGTTTTCTTTGAATGAAATCTGTACCGTTAGAAAAGTATTTCTAAGTATTTTTGCGCTTTAATATAGATGGTGAAGGTCATTGAAAATACATGAAAATACACCTTGTATCTTGGAATATAATTTCTTGAGATGCAGAAATAGAAATACAAGAAACCTTTTTTCGAACGAAATTTCTAAGATGTCTGGCTCTGCAGCTATGGATGAAGAACGCACTATTGCAGGACCTGTATATACCAATGTAAAAATTGTTGCATTGAGCAAATGAATTGTAATATTTATATTATGGACAACGATTGTGATTGAGTAAATTAGAATAATTTATGATAGATTGGGCCGTTGCTTGGTAGAAATCAGTTGTAATTGTCATTATAAATTTTATAATGACAAATTAGAATAACCTTATTTATTATTTCATTTGTTCGATATGATTTGCCGAGCCTTCGGCCAAAGATCGTTAACAGCGGAAGCATCGTGACTGAGAAAAATCCATTTGTCATTATAAAATAAAACACTTGTTTACATTTTCTACTTTATTTTTGGTATTGACGTACGTTTCGTCTTTGCTAGAAAGACTTCACCAGAATACGAAGTAACAGTTGTTGTACAATGAATTTATAAGATTTGTTACAGAAGGTGTACATGTGTTTTTAATTGTTCGTCGGGTTGGTTTTCTCAAAGAATATTCCCTTCAGAATCGTGTTCACTCGATCCCTTGTAAATATTGAATAGAGGGGTGTAATAAAAATCTATTTGTTCATTTACTAGGTTATTGCTGTTTTTATGTTTATTTATTTCGTAAATTTCCCATAAGTTCAATTTTAGACCTCTATTTTCAACATGTAGAATTTCTATTTCTTTTGTGAAAGAATGGTTATTTTCAAGAAGGTGTTTAGCGTAATGTGAATCTTTTTTATTTTTATCGAAACTTCTTTTATGTTCTGTTAGGCGTGTACCGAAATTTCTACCTATTCTACCAATATAAATCTTTGGGCAATCTGGGCAAGTGAGTTTGTATACAGCTGATAATTGAAGTTTATCCATACTGTTTTTATTGTTTTTGATGTATTTGCTAACAGGATTGTTTGTCTTGAAAGAGACTTTAATATTTTCTCTTTTGAGAAGGTTTTTTAGTTGAATACTAATGTTTCCGAGATATGTGAGGCTAACGTATTTGTGTTCAGATAGATCAGATGTTACTGGATAAATTTCTTTTATTGTGTTTTTGTGTATACGTTGGTTAATTAAATTATCTATTAGAGATGTATTATATCCATTGTTGTAAGCTATTTCTTTAATTATACATTTTTCTTTTTGGAAATTGACTTGGTTTAGTGGAATGTTCAATAAACGGTATATCATACTATGGAGAACTGCTAGTTTGTGTTGGAATGGATGAAAACATTCCACTAAACCAAGTCAATTTCCAAAAAGAAAAATGTATAATTAAACAAATAGCTTACAACAATGGATATAATACATCTCTAATAGATAATTTAATTAACCAACGTATACACAAAAACACAATAAAAGAAATTTATCCAGTAACATCTGATCTATCTGAACACAAATACGTTAGCCTCACATATCTCGGAAACATTAGTATTCAACTAAAAAACCTACTCAAAAAAGAAAATATTAAAGTCTCTTTCAAGACAAACAATCCTATTAGCAAATACATCAAAAACAATAAAAACAGTATGGATAAACTTCAATTATCAGGTGTATACAAACTCATTTACCCAGATTGCCCAAAGATTTATATTGGTAGAACAGGTAGAAATTTCGGTACACGCCTAACAGAATATAAAAGAAGTTCCTATAAAAATAAAAAAGATTCACATTACGCTAAACACCTTCTTGAAAATAACCATTCTTTCACAAAAGAAATAGAAATTCTACATGTTGAAAATAGAGGTCTAAAATTGAACTTATGGGAAATTTACGTAATAAATAAACATAAAAACAGCAATAACCTAGTAAATGAACAAATAGATTTTTATTACACCCCTCTATTCAATATTTACGAGGGATCGAGTGAACACGATTCTGAAGGGAATATTCTTTGAGAAAACCAACCCGACGAACAATTAAAAACACATGTACACCTTCTGTAACAAATCTTATAAATTCATTGTACAACAACTGTTACTTCGTATTCTGATGAAGTCTTTCTAGCAAAGACGAAACGTACGTCAATACCAAAAATAAAGTAGAAAATGTAAACAAGTGTTTTATTTTATAATGACAATTACAACTGATTTCTACCAAGCAACGGCCCAATCTATCATAAATTTGAAAAATCCATTTGCAATGCATGATTTGGGACATTACTTTTTCGATATCTTTGTCCATTGTAATAATCGAAGAAAATACTTGAGATGTACTGACGGGATGGAACACTGGAAACAGACTAAATAACAGTTGACGATCAAACTTCGTGCGAGTATAAAGGATAGTCGTGCTAATTTAATCACAAAAAGCATTTGACAATCATTTTAGGCCGGCTTTTTAAATGATCATTTCCTAATTATTTATTCATTTAATGCTGCTGTCATTTTTGCAGATGTCATCTTTTGACAGTCGACGAGTGAAAACAAGGGCCCTATTAAAAATGGACCGATACAGGCTTCAACAACGCAATAAAATTTTTAAAATTTACTAAAAAATGGTGAAAATTTGCAGTCACAGTTCGCAAAATTTAAGCACTTTTGGGTCGTCGTGAAGCACCTTCTCAATCAGAAATAATAAAACTGGTGGAAAAATTTGAACTGTTGGGGCAAGTTAGTGATGTGAAGGATTGAAACTGTGTGCGTCGCTCAAGAACAGCTGAGAATATTGCTGCTGCAGCTCGTAGTGTTGACGAAAACCCAAGTTTGTCGATTCTTCATCGATCTTTGGAACTAGATATTCTACAAACGACATTACACCGTATTTTGCACCAAGACTCAAGGCTTTTAAAGTTCACTTTACAAGAGCACTCAAGTCAGTCGATCACCAGCAACGTCGTATCTTCGCTGATTGGGTCCTTGAAATGCATGATCCGAATTCAAATCGAAAAATCATATTTAGTGATGAGGCCCTTTTTCACCTCGAAGGCTACGTTAATAAACAGAATTGTCGCATTTGGGGCTAGAAAAATACAAGAATGATTGTTGAAAAGCCTCTCCATTCTCAGTTTGTTACTGTTTGGTGCGGTTTTTTGGCTGATTGGACTTTATTTATTCGAAAATGAGACTGGTACAACTGTCATGGCAAATGGATTGTGCTTCAGAACTATAATTAATGATTTTTATGGCTGGAATGGGAAGATATTGATGTGGACGACTTTTATTTTCAATAAGACGTGCAACGAAACAATCGCAATTTTGTGGGAAAAATTTCCTGGCTGTGCTATTTCTCGAAGAGGTGATCGCAATTGGCCACCGAGATCTTGTGATTTAATACCTTTAGTTTTTTTTGTGAACCAGATAAGATGTATGCCAATGCTCTACAATCGATTTAGGACCTCGAAGATGGAATTTGTGAAGTTATCGAGGACAAACAGCCGTCAAATGTGCGAATTTATCATGGCAAATTTCATGAAACTTATATAGCGCTGCTAATAGCCGTAACAGCCATTTGGCTAATATCGTTTCCCATAGCATACTTTCCTCTTCAAAATGAAATGAACGTTCATTGATTCCTCTTGGAATAAATTCGTTTTTTTTTAATATCAAAATGAAACCTCTTGTTGGAAAGCCCTTTGTGAAAAAAATTGCTTATTTCTTCATATTCCTCAATCACTTACGATTTCTGTCGAAGGAGACTACTACCATTATATACATTAAATTGATGTTCATCTCAGTTTACGAATACAAACCATCAGAATGTAAAGGTAGGTGAATGGAAGTGAATGGTCTGGGTTTCAGGATACTTTAGAGCGCTACAGTGAAACGCTTTCAACTAAATTGAAAACCCCAATGAAAAGTGTCCAAATTATTTGTTCATCTTTTGTACAATATAGGACTCTTTCCCGGATAAATGGAACTTATTAAAAATATTGAGATTAATTGCTCCCTATTGTCATGCTTCATTTCTGGCTTCATAATACGTTGGCTGAACAATAGAGGCGACCATACGACAACGGTGGTTTTTTATCATATTACCAAATATTCATTCATTTCATTATTTTTTTTTGTGCGCACATTAGGAATTAGATGAATACATTTATTGTCTGAAATAATCTATTGGGAATTAATTCGATTCGTGTTTTTTACCTCAAAGAAAACAATGAATTAACAAATCAATCAAAATATCGTCCATCATGCTTAGTACCTTCCTCTACCTTTCGGGTAATTTCAGAATCCCCTCGCGAAAAAAATGTCTAGTTTTTGGAGGCGATCTAATTTTGAAGCCAATTTTTTTATTTCTTCGAAAGAAGTTGGGCGGTGACCTGCCAAGTCCTTTTTGCATCCGTCAAAACAGACAATAGTCAGAAGGTGCAGTTCTGGAGAATACCGCGAGTGCGGTAGGATTCCATTTGATTTTTTGCTATGTGAAAGTTGTCATGCAGAATTCCTTTATATTTAAAAAATATATAAGAGACAGCATTTTAATTTCACAAAAATGTTTACAATCCAACAATTGTTTTTTGTGGCTGCCTCAGGTATCTACACTCTTCTGACTGATGGTTTCTAGTGAAACAGAGTTCAAATACAGTTAAGTTCCTTAAGATGATTAGCATATGTCGTGATCTTGGGTTCTTTTCTTGAATGATCTACCTGTCTGGCCAATATATACTAAAAGGAAATCGTTGCAAGTCAACTTGTAGATTCCAGATTTATTTTCCTTATTTGTTCGATCATTATGGTTCTTTATGTAAGTTGTGTAAGGTAATTGATGATTTTAAAAGCTGCGTTTAAACTATTTTTGAAATATTAGCAATATTTTCAGGTAATCCATTAACAAAAGATAAAGAAAAGATTTTCTTTGTATTGTTTCCTTTTATGGTTGGGTACACGAGATTTAATGCCATGTTCTTCTGTTTATTGAATACCATTTTGTCTATAACCTTTGTTTGAAGCTTTCTGTTTACTAATATTCAATCCTCTTTGAAAAAGTTTTCTGAATTCAAAGGGCCATTCAATAGTCTATGAACAGAACTATTTTATGATGACATCTTTTGGTTGGTGGGGTGATTTGAAGTTTTATATATTATAATGCCTGTATGTGTGGATTCGTGAAAAATACTGAATTCACAAATCATAAACCCACACATACAGATATTTAAATACATAAATCTTCAAATCACCCCACCAAACAAAGATGTTAGCATATATTAGTTTCGTTCATAGACTATTGAATATCTCTCTGAATCCAGATAACTTTTTCAAAGAAATAAATATTATTAAATTGATAGCTTCAAACAACGGTTACAATTTTATCTAAGGTCGATCAGAAGGGCAAATTTTAAATGGCCCACCCCTCAATTTGTTTTCAGTTAACCTTCTACATTCTTTCTTATATTTTCACATTCAGCCTCGTGATCTCATAAAAGTAAGGTATGTTATGAAATGCGCCTCAAATGTTGAGGATGAAGAATTAATTTGTGTTTTCTCCTCCGAAAGGCACGATTTTCTTTTGAAAAATTTATTCATGAAGTGTTTCATGGTTTCAGGTTAGAATACTTAATTGTCATAGAAAAAATGTACTCCAAATAACAAAGATAAAAAGTTTGAAAAAGTATAAAATTTTAAGAAAAACCGAAATTCTGCAAATTTCAAAAATTCATACCTCTATTTACCCCCAATACAAAAAATGACTAACACGTGCGTCCATTTTTGCTCTGCATGTTCTTCACCAAGTTATTGAGAATATCCTGCGCAATTTGTTGCCGAAGATATGGCAAAAGATTTCGAAGCGTTTCCGGGTGTTATATGTGGGCATCAAGGATTCTTTGTAACTTACGCCAAGCATGCTAGATCGGATTTAGGTCAGGAGATCTTGAGGTGATGCTAGATGAGAAATAACTTGGTTTTCTCTATCAGTAATCACCTGGTGGTATATGTATCACAGAGCATTATCATCCACAAAAACGAAAATGTCACCAATAGCTGCATGAAATTGTGGAACTACTGCGTTGATAACTTCATCACCATATGTTTGAGCTGTCATGGTTCTTCGAAGTACTAAGGAGTCAGCGATGCCATCAAAAAACGACCTCCACCCAAAACCATAATTGCGCCTCCTCAAAAAAAAACATTAACTTACGATTCTCCAAGTATTCAGAGGCTGTCTTCTCAACGAAAGATTTAAAAAATTATCTTCTACCGACGTTGTTGCACGTGGTTCACCACTTTTGGGTCTTTGACGAACAGTTCCAGTAGCAAAGTACTTTGCCAGTAAGAATTTCAAAACAATGTTTGATTTTCTCTGGAACAATTTTGGCGACTTTACTAGGATTTTTCTCATATTTTTTTTTTTTTATTATTAATTGTAGTGAAATGAGTTTTTGATCCTCTTTCAGTTTCATCACCTTGAAGTTATTCTTCTAGGAAGGAAACAAAGATAATGAAACTCCCTTCAAATCACCCATTTATTAATAATCATTTGAGAATAGATACATATCTGTCAGATCATAATCAGAAAAAATGAAATGAAAACTGTAGAATTATGGCAACAAAATTTTATACAATATCACACATTTTCAATTAATCATGAAATCGATAAATGAATTGAATCATTAATGTTTTTTCAATAATTCAGAAATTTTAGCATTCATTATTTTATTTGACCCAAATAAATATTCATAAAGTAAGGACCGATTGAATTAAATTTTCATAATGCTATTCCGCCAAAAGGAAATTGATACTGTTGGATCCTGATGCATTCGAGGAAATTATTCGAAGCTGCCCAGCTCATTTCAAATATGGATCCTGCTCATGTGTCATAATTTAATGAAAACTTCTGCAGGAAAATATCCCAACTTCCTGCATATTCACGGAAACTCTGCGCCCTAAGTTGAGATTAATGTTTGAAAAAGAAGAGAATTATTTTACGAAATATACCATTATTTTGGATGCCACGTCAAAAGTAGACGATTTGTATACAGTGAAAAATTCAGGCTGCACTAATTTTCTAATAACTACCAGATGAATTCTTGCACGAGTATTATATGAAGTTAGTAACATTTTTTGGGTTCAATTTGCTGTTTTCAGGTTTATAATAAATAAATTTCAAACCTGAAATTGGGCTTCAATATATTTGTGGATGCAGATATTGAAACACGAGCATCAAAATTAATTCTAGTAGGAAAACTCTACTAGTAAACTACTGTGAAAAAGTGTAATCTTTTTTTTTCGGCTCAACTCGTATATTAACACACTGGCAATTGACACGAAAAGACCGCGCAAAGAGACAATATTTAATTTCAACACTTAAAATTGTGAAAGGAATGATACGTAGAAATTAAAAAAATGTATATGAGACAGTAATTTATTTCAACAATAATGTTTGTACTACTATAACAATTGTTTCACCACGATGTGGCTTCTTCAGCTATTACATTGTACTGTCTGATGGTATTCAGCCACATCGTGGTGAAACAATTGTTGTAGTAGTACAAACATTATTGTGGAAATAAATTACTGTCTCATATACATTTTTTTAATTAAAATGAGTTTTCACCAAGTAAAGACCGAATCTATCAAATACGTAGAAATTGTTCATTATCAACACACATATTTCTACTTTCACTATAATTTTTTTGTAGTGAATGACGTTTCGTCCAAAGTGGTGCTTGATCAAATTACGAGATATAAAGTTTAAATAAATGAATTTACAGATTTCCATAGAGAAATATACGAAGATCCCTCTAAAAGTTTCTAGAATTAAAAGAAGTCGAATAAGATAGTGGAGATAAATATATATAGTTTAAATTTTGATGTCAATTTCAATCATTAAAAAAATAAATTAATTCAGCTTATCTGTACCAAAACTCATTAATAAGGAGTATGAGCTATGGTAATAGAATATTTTAATAATATTTATATTATATTATTTTAATATGCTAATTATGAGCATAAAGGCAAATTATGCTCTGATTTGAGCATGAGGAAAGTTTTTTTCTGCAGTAGTAACGTGGACATATCGAGAATACATTTCTTTACTTGAATTAACTCGCGAAAGTATGTATTGTATGTGATTTGCATACTCTAAATGGCGCTAGTGTATTATTAATACCTTAGTGACTCTGTAGATAGCGAATATAGTTACTTGACACATTGATCTCAAGGCACTCGAACTGAAACTACTATCTCGTAAGACGTCAAACAAGAAACCAGAGACGAATGAAGGAACAAGCAAGGGTAAAGATGAAAGAAAAAAAATTCTTAAGAATAATAAAAAAACGATACAAATTTGATGAGGATTATACACAAGTGCAAGTTATATGCCCATGCAAATATTAAAAGTTCAAATGACAATCTATTGTTCTATTGATGCAAAAATTGTATATTTGATTTGAAAGATTGGTTGGATAATCCGATCCAAATAATTACATTTTCTTTTGAATACTTGATAACTATATCAGTTATATTAGTTGAGACTGTTCATTGCTGCGTGATTGATAAGATGTCGTCTAGTTGTTTCAGATAATTGATGTTTTCTCAGTGAATTTTTTCTTGATTCAGGGTATTCTTATATTAAGTATACTGTGCAGTTTCATGACGCAGCGTTTGATTCCTCTTGATCTATTGGAAATAATAAAAAATATCACAAATGCGTTAGCTCAGCTTATGCACTCGATAATTAGGTCACCGTCATCGATACTTTGTTTGAAGGTAACTTAACTTTACAAGACAAAAAAACACAAACAAAAATAACTGAACGTACGAAGTGAGGAGACCATTGAAGCTGCAGCGCTCAATGTTGTGGATGAGCCAAATGTGTAGATTTCATGACGATCCCAACAACTGCAGCTTTCTCAGACGTCAACTTGGATAATATTGCTGATTATTTAATGCTGCAACCTCAGTCAATACGACTCATTAATGTAAAAAGTCGTATTGGTTCAAGAAATGAAGACAAATCATCACAGATTGCAACGAGAGTTTGACCAAAAAGTCATCGTCTTATAAAAGGAACATTTTGGTCGAATTGCGAGGCAATTCAGAAGTGTTACAGTAAATTCCTTTTCATTCCAAAAAAACACAATGTGTGATGCGGTTAGTGGCATGGTGGTGTCATCGGACCTTACTTCTTCGTTAATGAGGATGGAACAGCCTTAACCTTAAATGGCTACCGCTCTAGTACCATTCTACTCGCATTTTTATGGCCAGAAAATCTATACTAAAGAAATGTGATTCCAAGGTGACGCTACAGCTGATGCTTCGCTCGCTTTTCTAGAGTAAAAGATTGACGATAGGATCATCTTACAACGAGGATTTATCAATTGGACACTAAGGTCATGTGATTTGACACCTTTGGATTATTTTCATTGGGGCCATGCTAAATAACAAGTCTATGCCAACAAGCGACAGAGTTTGGAAGACAATATTCGTCAAGTCATTGGCGACATAGAGCTGGAATTATTGAACAGTGATCAAAGTTATTCCGAAAAAAACTGCATTGTTCAAACTTATTTTGATCTAATTGCTCGTTGAGTACTATTCCGATTTTCTTGTATTTATTTATGTCTAGTGACTCTAAATGGTATAAGGCATAACTCTTATTGTCTATATGTAAAATTCCAAAGTTAAGATTGTCCCGTTTTTAACAAATGATTCGAATATGTGGAATAACTAACTCCCGATCAATAAAGATGTTTTTTACTTGATAAATTTATTATTCAAAAATTTTGAATTTCATACAGATTTATTTTGTTAACCTCCTACAAATTATAATTACAAAATATTTTTTATTCAAAAACCTTTAGAATTATATTAAATAAATGTCTAAGAATGCACAGTGCCACTTCAGTAGACATTTAGAATTGTACAATTTTCACACCGTATCACAGGGAATAAAATAATTCAAAGAAAGATAAATAAAATATAAATTATCTGAATAAATACTTGTTTCTTTCCTTGTTTTATTAAAATCAAATTTCTTTTCAAAAATGCAAAACATAAACTCAAGAACTTCTTGAAAAACAACTTGCTCAAAATGAATTCCTTCATAAAAATTTCTAAAACATGCAGAATATCTTCAAACCTTTGAAAATCCTAGGTATTCTATGTTCGCCAAAAAAACTACACAAAGTTAGTAAGGTATTTTATGGATTCCCTTAAAACCATAAGATAATATGTTATAAGTGTAAACCAATATATATATATATATATATATATATATATATATATATATATATATATATATATATATATATATATATATATATATATATATATATATATATATATATATATATACATTGGTTTACACTTAAAACATATTATCTTTTGGTTTTAAGGGAGTCCATAAAATACCCTACTAACTTTGTGTTAGATACGTAGGTTTTTTTAAAACTTCACTTTATTTTAGTGTTTTTTTAGATATCTGCATTCAGTTCGTATGGTAAGATTTATTTTGTTAATTGCTAATAAGTTATAGTCGTAATAATTCTGAATTGCTTTTTGAAGATTTTCTGCATGTTTTAGGATTTTTTTTGAAGGAACTTATTTTGAGCAAGTTGTTTTCGAAGAATTTCTTGAGGTTATGTTTGCATTTTTTGAAATGAATTTGGTTTCAATAAAACAAGGAACGAAACAAAATTTTGTCCCGTTCAAGTATTTATTCAGTAGATTTAATTAATAATTTATATTTCTTTGAATTCTTTTATTCTCTGTGGTACTGTGTGATAAGTGTTTAATTCTATATATCTACTACAGTGGCACAGTGTGTCCTTAGGCATTTATTTAATTTAATTCTAAAAGTAAAATAATGGGAAAAGGCTTTTTACTTGATAGAAGGAATATAACAAAATTTGAATATCAAAACAGAATTAATCTGTCAGTCTTCTACAATTTTAATTTCAAAATAATTTTTATTCAAAAAAACTTTTGAAATTAAATTAATCTCTTATAAGCACAGCTTATATTTCATAGACGTATAAAATCAAAACGCAATATACAATATTAAATGGAATCAATAAACCAACAAATATAAATTGTCTATTAAAATTAATAAATAAATGTTTGAAGGAGAGAAAATAAAATAATAGGAAAAGGCTTTTTACTTGATAGAAGGAATATAACAAAATTTGAATACCAAAACAGATTTAATCCATCAGTCTCCTACAATTTTAATTTCAAAAAAATTTTCATTGAAAATATTTTTAAAATTAAATTAGTATCTTATAATAACAACTTATATTTAATAGACGTATAAAATCATAACTTAATATCAAGTGAAATTCCGTTTCCTATTATTTTATTTTATACATAATATATAATTATATAAGGCTTGAATAAAAAGCTCATTATCGAATATCAAGTGGTTTAAAGAAAACCTCATAATACCTTACAGCTTTTGGTTTTTGTGACGAACATAGAATATCTTGGATTTTCAAGTTAGTTGTTCAAAGCGATGATACCAGGAGAACTTAGGTGAGTTATATTTGTTGTTGGTTGATTATATTTTTTAAATATGAAATAGGACCGATGAAGTCAGAATTTTAATTGTTTTTTAAAGTTATAATGTGTGTTTTTGAATTAACTTATTTGAACATATCAAATATTTCGAATAAATTATATTTTCTGAGAAGTCCCCAAATTACGTTTTGTATTTTTGAAAAGGAATTAGTTTTCACAATTGTAAGATCAGAAACAAAATTTTGTCTCCTTCAAATATTTATCTATTAATTTTAATTGACAATTTATGTTTGTTGGTATATTTATTCCATTTGATATTGTATATTGAGTTTCGATTTTAAACGTCTATTGAATATAAGCTGTGCTTATAAGACATTAATTTAATTCTAAAAGTTTTTTGAATAAAAATGTTTTTGAAATTAAGACTAATTAATTCTAAAAGTGCTTGAATAAATTTTTTTTTTAATTTACATTTGTAGGAGGTTAACAGAATGAATCTGTATTATATTTTCAAACTCCCAATTAATCATCTTTATGTGTAAAGTCTTCGTTATTTTTAATAAATTTACTAAGTGAATAAGTTTTGCATGAAGATCATATTTTTTTGTAGGTGTGTAACAATTTTCTCAGAAATACCTTCAGTTAATTTTAAGGAAATGTATTTGAAAGTTTTTTCTGTATTCGAATATAACATATGAAAAGCCATTTTATTATTTTTAGTCATCAAGAACTTGTCCATCAATGTAGCATCGTAGTCATTATTAATAGCTATTTGTTCAATGATCTTGAGCTCAATATCTAAACCAATATAAAAAATATTTCATGAGGGGATTTTTGTGAATTTTAGCTTCAATATTTTCCATGCATATTTCGGCTAATGAAGGACTTGAAGGATTTCCCATAATGAAACCTTCTTCAGATTTATATAATATAATTTTTCATTTTATATATATTTTTTATTATTTATTAATTTTTATATATTTTATGGAAAATTCTTCAAGTCCTTTATATTGAAATATGTTATTGTTGCTACTTTTTTTGTTGTAGTCCGCAACAGAATTTTGTACTTTCTCTAATATAAATAGAAGCCTATTTCGGAAACTAATTTATTTATTCAAAAATGTAAGATATAGCACCTAACTGACGAGGCTACTGTGTACGAATCGATCGATGTATCATAATAATGATGAAGTTTGTGAAAATTAAAATAACTTTATTTGAAATTATTCAATACCAAGATGATTAAAAGTGAAAAAACATAATTTCCGCTAATTTTTAATTGTTTTAGTTTTAATCATCAAAATGTATTTCCGACAAGTAGAGACCGATACAATCAAACATTTTATTCAATATCATTCAGTCGAACTCTACATGTTAAATTATCTTATACGTATATCATAAAATGAAAATACCTTGGAAATTTTGTTTTATTTCATTTTGTGGAAAATTTTGATAGATTTTCTATCATTAATCCAAGTACGTTGCACATTTTCCTCACACAAAATATTGATTTGTATGGCATACAATGATTTCCAAATGGCGGAAATCAAATTTCAATTAATACCTGCTATAGATCGAAACGCAATGTAAATATTTACATAAGGGGATAGCATTTCCGAGAAAAACGCATGAAAACTTTATAATCTATTAGGAGAGTACACAGCCTCTATGACTCAGTGGACAATTTCATTATGCTGCAACAATGGCATCGATGGCCGCACCGATCCATTTCATGCAAAAATTAGTGAATTTCTAGCTAATAATTTTCCACATGGAAATTCAATTATCTGAAAATACAACGTTTTGCGAGCGTAGTGTTCTGCTATCGAATATAAATATTCCTATTCAAAATAATATTAATAATTACGCTCATTTGAACTTGCGTCCTTATGTCCAAGTTCAAATATACAGGGTGTCCTGTCATAACGTGACTCTTTCTCGGTTCAATTTTCGGCTTATAGATGAAGAAACAGTTTCTAATTATCTAAAAAAAGCCAAAAATAGTGCGCCAGGTTGTGATAAGATTTCAATCTCCTTCATGAAGATTTGTTGTCCATATATCCTTCCGTACATTGTTAACATTTTCAACACCATCCCGATGAACTCCACATTCCCCACAGCTTGGAAGTGTGCTCTTGTTACACCTATCCCAAAGAACAAAAAACCTATGAAATTATCTGATCTTAGGCCAATAAGTATTCTGCCAGGATTGTCCAAATTAAGGAGAACATAATGTCGGATCAGTTTCAGGATTATCTTGAAACCAATAATATAGATCCCGATGTTCAGTCCGGCTTTCGACCAGGCTATAGCACCACTGGTCCTCTTCTTGATGTTACCGATGACATTCTGCAGGCATCCGATGACTCCAAATGTGCTGCTTTACTTTTGCTCGATTTTAGTAGAGCTTTTGATACGGTGAGGCATGACATTTTTCTGGCCTTGTTGGAGTCTTGTGGAGTGGTAGGGCCAGCTCTGGCTCTCTTTGAGTCTTATCTCGTTGGGCGCTCGCAATTTGTGAAACTGGGATTGTAGATTTTCTAGGTCCAAACTCGTAGCCAGTGGAGTCCCTCAGGGTTCAATTCTTGGGCATTTACTGTTCATTGTTTATACCAGCCAATTCATAAAGTTTATTCATCGCTGCAAAGTGCACATGTATGCCGATGATTTCCAACATTTCTTGGATTTATCTATTGATGAGTTGACCGATGCGGAAATTAGACTAAACGAGGACTTGAGTAGTTTATGTGATAAAGCGAGGAAGCATGGTTTGATTTTGTAGGCGCGGAAATAATTTTCTCTTGCTTTCGGCTCCAGAAGCGATAAACAACTTGTCAAGAATAATCTCAAACCTTCTGTTTCTGGTTGTGTTATCGATTTCGTTGAAAGTGCGCGTGATTTAGGCTTGATTTTTGACGATTCACTGCGGTTCCGGGAACATATTGAAAGGGTAATTTGTGGTGCTTATGGGGCTCTTAGAGTGATGTTCCCTCTTAGATCCTACTTACCGGTCGATACAAAGAGACTGCTTTGTGAGTCTTTGGTCCTGTCGAAGTTTAATTACTGCTCTTCTGTTTATGCGTTTTGCCTGGACCAGGAGTCACTCAGCAGAATTCAACGTGTTCAGAACAGTTGCGTTAGGTTCATCTTTGGGATCCGAAAGTTTGATCACGTGTCTTACAAGCTGAAAGAGTTGGGTTGGCTGCCGATGAAGTTTCGATTCGAATGTAATGCTGTCTGTACCTATCAAAGAATAATAGTCAAAAGATGTCCACCTTATCTCTTTAGTAAGTTAAGGTATAGAGCTGATGTTCATAGTATCAACATAAGATATAGGAATTTACTGTCGTATCCCCATCACAGAACATTTACTTTTCAAAGAAATTTTAGATATAACATTTATAGACTATACAACAATATACCTGAAACAGCTCACTCAAAATCGATTCAGGATAGACATAAAAAATTACTTCCTTAGCCGTCTCTAATTGTTTTTCAAAATCATATTATTTAGTATGCTCAGAAATGTATTTTCAATTTTGTTTGTTATTTTATCTTTATTAGTGGGTCATGTCCAATTTGTTTACTTTTTACAAGGGATAAGTGGTAGAACACCTCTGGGTGAACTTCCCCTTGGGATTTCTATTTCATTGAAATAAAGGCCTTAATTATTATTATTATTATTAAGTATAAAAAGACGAGTCAGAAATGCTTACATTATTTTTCCTGCGAAGATGGTACTTCCATAATTCAGGTTTTAGTAATAGTTTCCGAACGAATCTGGTTATTTTCTAAATTTGATTCAATACAAATATCGTTATATATAATAGTTTATTTCCAACACCTTCCTCATAAGTCTTCTGAAGACCGCCAGAGATTGAACCTTAAATGGTTTTTGATTGAAGATATCGCCAGAATCCCTCCAAAATACATAAATATGTATTTTATCTTTAATTCTGCAAAAAAAGGGTATACTGGTGCAACATCGAAAAAATGGACCGCTTTCGAGTTCAACGCATGTTTATGATTGAATATAAAAATAAATTCTCTTGAATATTGCAATATTTATTGTTGCTTTCGTTCATAAAACTACTTATATTTGTGAAACTTCCATTGACGAAAATAAAACAAAGAATATGTGAATATGCATTAAATGTACAGGTTTGCATTTCGTATTGCTGTAGGGCCAACGGAGTGTTACGCGGAGCACCTCTCAAACAGAAATTTTTCTAGTAAAAATATTGTGAATTCAACTGGTTAGGTTAATAGCATGTGAGCATGGCTCTTTCACCAAGTGACTACTCAGCAGTCTCCACAATCTGCCCAGGAAGCAGGTAGTGTAATGAGGATACACCTTATCATCGCGCATTAGCGAGAACCACTCAGCAGAGTTAAACCCACCAAGCTTCCAGTTTCGGCTTCAATCCTGAAACGTACATCGTGATTGGTTGCAGCGAAGCACTATTCAAATTCTACTGGCTCTGCAGTGTTAGTACCCGAGTTGTTTGGGATGCAACTCACACGCCGAAGGGTCTTCTTTTCCACCCATCCGAACGCAATCCCATGAACCAAGATAGTCTCATGAATGATGCCTCAATTGGATCCTGGTACGAGCACTGTCAATCTGGCCTGTACGTCAAGACCCATGAACCCTTGTGAAGTATTTCAATTGATCCTGGCTTCAAGCACTAAAGATCTAGCTGTATCGTCGAGATCCACAAACCCCAGAAACGTCTCGCAATCGATCCTGGTTCAGGACGAGGCCGGTCGAACCGTCAAGTCCCGCTAAACCCTGAAGCATTTTTCGAAATATCTTGAACATAAATTGCTGCGAACCGATAGATGGAATACTCTCCTAGTCTAGCATGCGCACTTTCAACGAATGCCCCCTCGAGTCCCAACTTGGGTGGCCAGGTCGTACGAATACTTCCCGAGGGCCTCCACCGCCCCGAGGTAATGCAGTATACTACATAACGCACTCGGTCAGTGGACGGAATAGTTCGGAGATTTACTGTTATAAGGTAGAGTACGTTAGTTTTAAGGGTGAAGCCCTGTACTGCGATTGACACCCTTCTCACTGAATTGGACAACGTGCCTCAGCCCTCCATCTCACCTTTACGGTAAAACTAGGGCCCATTCGGTTAAACTTTCACCAAGACTTAATCCTCTATTTCACCGGGATGAAACTAGGAACTTACTCAAGACAAGCGCCCCTAGCGCGTCAAGCGACAATGTCATGGGGGGTGTTCATAGTGGATATTTGAAAGAAAAACCAAAAACATGGAGAACAGTCTATGTTCAATATGTGCACCGCCAATCTCAACATATTATATCAGGCGCCGCAGGCATTATCTTTACAAGTGAAATATAACTTATGTTGAAGTAGGTGCTACAAAATAATGCTAAGGTTAGAAGTTGAAGTTGAAGTTGAATCATAAGCTCCGGAATCTTCCCTCTCAAAAATTTGTACTTTGAATGCCTCATTATAAGAAAATAATAAAAAACAAAAATATTGGATATACTTCGTGGTATTTTGGTATTTTCAAGTTACTCCTGTACATATGTCTGCACCTACAGATGAAGAATTATTTGGAGTACGGTGCATATGTTATCAAAATCAATTCGTCAACGGTATTATCGATTATCAGGACACAAAAAGCACAGTCATGTATGTTTCGATGCTGGTTGACATCTCATCAATGCATTGCTCTAATGCAAAACGAATGCTATTTCCAGAGTAGTGAATATTCTAAGCAAATTATTAGAAACTTACGTAGATAATACAATAGAAATGAAACAGCAATTTATGGATCAATTTGTGAAGCGAGTTCAAGAAAATGTTATCGTCCATTGAGCACACTTCAAAACTTTGCTGTTGTAGCGCAGAATATCGCTGAACATTAATCAATATCAACTCGCCATCGTGCTCAAAACCTGAACATTTTTGGCAGTTCTCTAAGAAGAATTTTGTTTAATGACCGCGGTATGATGGCTCACGAAGTTCAATTATTGCAAAAAGTGAAGCCTCCTGGCAATCAGATGCGTTTCCACTTCGCTAAATGGGCTACTGATCGCTTGGCCGAAGATAAACATTTTCCCAGAAAAATCATCTTTAGAAATGAAGCTCATTTTCATCTCGGAGGACTACTTTGATGAGAATCTGTTGAAAACAAGTGTTAAGTGACCATCCAGAAATGAGATTGAGCCTTAAACAATCGACAATTTACTGAAAAATTGAGTTGATCGGATGGGATACTGTAGCCTGTTTTTGCAGTCATTTGAACGATGATATTTATCATTCATAAATGATGAGGTTCGGCCTTTCGAATAATCTCACAACTTTGAAAAAATATTCATTAGTTTTTCATTTATAGGCGATCAAAATTACAAATTATTATTATATTATTATGGCCCACTCCTCACTTAAATGCCGGGGATGATCAATATTTGGCATAGGTACAAAAAAATAAGTGTAATACTGGAGTAAATGTTATGCAGATATGTGAAATCTACCAGTTAATTGAATTGGCATATGAGCGTGGCTCTTCCATCAAGTGACTACTAAGCAGTCTCCACAGTCTGCTTCCAGAGGCAGAAAGTGTGATAAGGATCACGTCATATTATTGCGCGAGGCGCGAACCCCTCCGAAGAGATGAACCCAACAGCTTCCACTTTGGGCTTCAGCTCGAAAACTTACAACCGTCTGACTGGTAGCAGCGAAGCACTATCTAACCTCTACTAGCTCTGCAAAGTCAGTACCTGAGTTGATTGGAATGCAACTCACTCGCCGGAAGGGCTTCTTATCCAAGCACCCGGATGCAGTCCCATGAACTAAGATAATCCCAAGATTGATGACCCAATTGATCTTGGTACGAGCACCGTCAACATGACCTGTAATTCATGACCCACGAAACCATCTCTTTCGATTGATCCTAGCGTCAAGTACCAACGGACTGGCCGTTTCGTCGAGACCCACAAACTCTGAAACGTTACGCATTAGATGCAGGTTCAGGACAAGTCTGGTCGAACGGTCAAGTCCCGCTAAACCCTTAGTCATTTCATGAGAAAATCCCGAATATTGGGGTCTGCGTACAGATAAATGAAATACCTCCCTAGTCCAGCATGCGGACTTTCAACCACTGGTGATACAAGTATCACCTGTGGGCATCCGCCCTCCCGAGGTAACGCAGTATGCTACATAAAGCACTCGGCCATTGGATAGAAAATTCTAGAGATTTACTGCAATAGGGTAGAGTACGTTAGTTTTAAGGGCAAAGCCTTGTGCTGCGACGGACTCCCTGTCACTGAGTTAATCAATCGGCTCAGCCCTCCATTCCACCATAACGGCAAAACTAGGGCCCCATTCGGTAGATTTTCCACCACACAGGTCCAGTGACTGGCGCGAAGAGCATTACTTTAGGCACCGAGATTTATCCTTACATTTCGTCGGGGCGAAACTAGGTTCTGGTCAAGACAAGCGCTCTCAGCGCAACAAGCTATAATGCCATGGAGGGCGTGTTATGCAGATACCTAGGAAGTTTGAGTTTTCCGATAGAAAGTTCTTCGAATCGGAGCAACTGGAAAAATTTTCCGATCTCTAATTTCAATCGCCTCAAAAATCACTTAAAAAAAATCTCAAAATCTAAAGAGTAGGAGGTTGTTTGTTGCTTTTCTCAATGAAAAATGCATTGCCCCATATCGAAAAGAATTGCACAGTATTTGAATCCGGGTCACCCCCAAGATTCTACTGGACATACTTTACGCCGATCCTCAACAACCATATTGGTTGAAAATGAAGTAGATTTGCTCACCCTCAAGGGACATCGATGATGGCAGTCTTCAACTGTATCGGGAGGGTACGTTGAAGAATCGATTAACAGAAAAATAGAGGTCTTCCATAAGCTATTACCAGTGTCGCTGAAGAATAGTTGTTCCGATTCGATGATTCTATACATGAATTATTGAAAAGTATAAACATATATAACAATACCAACTTTTCGATTAATATTAATGTTGTAAAGTTAGTTAAATGATTGATTGTTATTGATTTTCCTTGTTAAATAAATTTTCAATATAAAAGTATTCTAATTTTTGTGAGATATAATGAAAATCATGGATCGTTACACATCCAGAAAGGCTTTTTCCATGCTTGTTCCACTTCCCGTATGAGTCGAAGCCAATTGGTCGTGCGCGCACAGGAATAGCTCACTTCTAGGACTGGTAATGAAACATACTATTATATTTATCATGCTTGAAAAAAAATGACCAATAACCGCAAAGTTTCAAAACTAATCTCAAAAACTGAGTAATTTTCAAGTTTTGTTGGGCAGTATATTAATAGATTTATTCTTGTTATTTTTGTAGCAACAGTAATTTTCTTTGTTTGGCTAAAACATATTAACCAATACTATGAATTTCAAGTGGGGTGAACAAGCATATCATTATAATCCTCTTGTTCGCGTAATTCCAGCAAACTATTCGAGATTTTATGGAAAATTAAGAGCTGTGTAACGTCCATATCATCATTTGGTTAACAGTTCAGTTCTTACAAATAACTCTCCTGGTTTTCAACGACCTTTCAAGCAGAAGAGAGGAGTATTTATGAGTAATTGTGTACAAATGAGAAACCATACATTAATACACTCATAATGGCATCTGTTCGAGAGCGAACGGCCGAGACTCCTCTAATGGGTATTGCAAACGTGGTTTTATTCTAGCCCCACTTATCTCCTTGTTTATGCATGAGTTCTCGCCAGAACAGGCCGTATGTAAGGTCTGCAATTAGATCCGGGACAGTAGAAACTGCAAAGCCAAGTTTTGTGTGGACTTCCTCTGCCAGGGTGAATGATTCTTGTTCACTTCAAGAACCGATAGTTCTCTGTTCTCTCCCGGTTTGAAGCCGATTATGAAGTTACTGCGACGCTTAAATTTATATTGGGTGAATTACAGTTTTATGATGAATGAAGACAGAAGTTCTACAAAAGTAAAAATTCAAAAATGGTAAAAAGTATCGACGTGAAATGCGCACTTGTTTATAGTGCATCTTCCCTGAAAATTTCAAATCAGCAAAAAATTCTTGAAGAAGCTATATAGGACGAATAAAAATTCTAGAAAAGAACTAAAACTCCAGTCTGAATGGACAAAAAATTATTATTCAGTATGTACAAAGACATTTTAGTGATAACATTACGATTGTATTTGATGAATATACTGATCGGAAGAAAAATATTAAAGCTGCAGGACCACGTCGTCGGACTACAGATACATATTCATCTGTTGATATCGATTTTGATCGATCTATAAATGAAGTTCCAAACAACCAAAAACATTTTCTTGCAAATAGTCACATTAAGTCTCGCTTCATTTCAATAATATGTGAAAAATTTACAGATGTTAGTTTTCCAATAAAACAAGCTGATAATGATGCTTATGTCCTTCTAATTATAATATAACAATTCAAACAATTCAACAACTTTTTAAAATATTGAATTGTTTCAGTCCTTACTTGGTGAAAATCCATATTAAATGATATTTAAATAAGGTTATTCTGATTTTCACAATTTTTTATTAATTCAACAACTGTCGTTGTTGGTGAAGATGTTGTTTTATTAATACTACTGACTGTATGGACTCCATTTGATAAAATTCGATTATTCAATCAATAACATGAATGGAATATGCGGTTTGCACTAGATGAAACATTATGACAATTTTATTTAAAATAATTGACACAGTTTTTAAAACTGTGAAACATGAAAACTGTGTGAATTATTTTAAATAAAATTATTCAATCAATGCTGGCAGAAGAATAAATTGCCTGGAGAATGGAAATTATCTCACATAGTGTCCATCTTTAAGAAAAAAGGAAAACGTAATGACTCAAGCTGTTACTGGGAATTGAGTAGAAATAGCTCGATTGTCTCGACTGTTTGGGAAAATTCTCCAGAAAAAATTGAGAGATAACATTAAATATTAGAACGGCCTTACACCTGAAAAATCCTGCATGAACAACCCCTTCATTCTGCAGCAGATAATAGAAAAAAAGATTTTAATAAACCAAGAAATCTATTTGGCGTTTATAGATCTTGAGAAAGCCTACGACCGAATACCTCGAAACAAAATCTGGAAAGCTCTTGAAACCCTAGAAGTAGAAGTAGATTGAGCACTTCTCAAACTAATCGAAGAACTCTACAGACAAAATAAATCTTATGTGAAAACAGGACTTAAGCTCTCGAACCCTATAAAGACCACAATGGGTTTAAGATAGGGATTCAGCTTATCTCTCCTGCTTTTTAATACCTATGCTGAAAGATTGGAAGAGGAGATACGAGGGGATGGGAGTACCTATTGGGAATGGAAAACTCTTCTCACTTAGCTCCACTAATGACCAGGTTGTGATTGACAAGGCTCCTATGATCTGGAGTCTATGATGAAGAGGCTTTATGATGAATATAAAAAATGGGGACTACAAGTTGGTTCGAATAAAACGGAGTACCTGATTATTAACTCCGACACTCGCTTCGAAGTACTCATTAACGATGATGTGCACATCCAACATGTTGACAAATTCAAGTACCTGGGAGTAACAATTGACAAGGATGGCATTGGCAAGGGGGATATAAGAACCAGAATTCAGAATAGCAATAAGCTAATTGGATATCACAATGGTCTTTGGTGGAATCGAAACATCCTACAAAATCAAAAAAGACTGTGCCGAAAACTGGTTGAATCGGTACTGTACTATGGCTCAGAGCTGTGGAGACTTACTGCAGACTCTAAGAGAAAAATGCAGGCAGTGAAGATGGACTACCTTAGAAGAAGCGCTGGTATATCAAGAATAGAAAGAAGAACAAACGGCGAAATAAGACACATTATGAAGGCAGAGGGGACAATACTACAACGGATAGAAAACAGGAGTCTAAAATGGTTTGGACAAGTGCTCCGAATGCAGGAGGATAGGTTGCTGAAACAGGTTCTTCAGTGGACTTCTGTCAGTAGAAGAAAACGAGGTCGATCAAGGAAATCCTGGAACGTTACAATAAAGGAAGCAATGGAGGCCCGTGATATAGAAGCTGATGACGCTTTATATAGAGAGATAATTTTATCCCATATATATATAATGTGAATTTTGGCTAATTTAAATGTCTACTGTAACTGGACTAATTTCACAACATACAAAAAGTAATTTTGTTGCTTAAAAATTGAAGTGACTCCTAGTATCACCGAGAATCAATTTCTTTTAACAACACCGATTTCCAAGGGAAAGTAGGGCAGCTTATTCAGTGAGTAGCCGCCAAGTTATATATTCTTTCATTATAGGGTTAATTTTCACGCCCACGAACAAGTAAAATACACGTCTTAATTACACAACGTTTATTCGTGTAGGAACAGCGTGCATAATTCATAGACCAGTGCCGAGTTGGCATGACACATTATGTAAATCTCACCCGTTCTCGCCAGATGTTGTCCAACCTGACAACCAAAATACAGAACAAAAACTCAAATGACCGACTATTAGAATTATATTTACCAGAGAATATGTTAATGGTAGGTTAGATGGAAGGGAATAAAATCGACAATAGAAAAAACCTGTTATTTCTGTCCGTTCTTGTATTGTGGCCGTAAGAGAAGGTGTTGATTCCCTAGATGATTGCTATAATTTCGTTCCATCTGTTGTACCTACTTGTGGTGCATAAGAGTGGTCTTGGCAGAATGAAAAGTTGAAGTAATGACTATATTTCGATTTTGAGGACAATGGTTTCTTGTATATTCCGCAATATAATTATGAAGGGAATTTTCAGAAAGATACAGCTGGACTTTACCTGCAAACCATGATATCACTGAATGAATTATAGTTTGTTATTGTTCTCTGGTACTCAATAATTTTACAAGTACAATACTTTTTTATATTATGAGTTATCTGTTTTTTAAAGGGGAAAATAAAGGGACCTTCCTCAATTCTATGCGGAGCATTTTTGGGTGATGGATTTTGTTATTTCTGAATATCCAGTCGAAACAAGCTTATCTTGAAAGATTGTTGTAGATTATTACGGTTCATGTTCCCTTTTAATTCTTCTGTGGTTAACTGCCGCTCATATTTGTTGATAATTCTATAAGTCAGAGGTGAAACAGTGTGTGAAAGCATATAATTCTATTTAATTTGAAAAAGTTTTCAATAGATTTATCAGATTAAATTTGTAGATGTTCCGTAGAATTAATCCAGCTATTTGCTTTCATAAATAGACACATTAAATTGTTTCAGCCGTTACTATTTTGCAGTTGATCCTAATTGACACGAGTTTTCAGAAATTGCTATGTTTACTACCAAAACAATAAAGATGTTTACACATTTTGTGATTGAAATTTTGAAATATATATTTCATTTTAAAATGGCAGAAAAAATACTCTACCGCATTATTTTTAAACGGTGGTCCATCTAGAGTTTGCATTTTGAAAAAGTCGTTATTTCGAGTCTGTCATTCTATTCGATAGAAATAAGGTTTAATATTCGAGATTAACAGAATGGGTCGATTTACCCTTGAACAAAAATGGGAACTATTAAAAACTCAATTCCAAAGTCGTGAATCTTCTATACAAACTGTTAGAAATTCACGTGACAAATTCAGCTACTTCCTAATTCAATAATGGAATAAAAAATCGCCCGACCCACATATAGAATCATAACTAAGTCGCTTCCTTGCAGATATTCTCTTTTCTGAGAGAGAATATATATTTTGAATTCTAAATTACCGACGAAAGTACACTTTCGACACAGATAAGTAGACAAAGTCCTCATTTGCATTTCTGAAAGATCCAGAAAACTTCTAAATTACTTAAACATTAAACAAATTAAATTCACATGAGAAATGAAATCACACAACAAAATAACATTGGTAGACCCCTCATTATCATATTTAAATGATAGAACCGAACGTAGCTGATCACATTAACTCATCAATTTGAATGTGAGTCAATACTTGATGAAAATTAAAAAAATAAATGATATATATTAACATACAAATACAAGAAAATTCACTATTACAAAATTATTTAAAATTCTCATAATAAAGGATCAAATAAAACTGATTCTCGTCCAACTATTTTTGTTTGATTCTTTATTTTGAGAATTTTAGATAATTTGAGAATAGATCTTCTTGTATTCGTATGTTAATATACATACTTATATAGTTTTTGTTAATACATTTGTATTAATACGTTTCATTTTGGGATGTAAAAAGAATTTTTCCGAGACATTGAAAAATATTTTATATTGATTTTATACAAGGATATCAATTTCAAAGTTTTTGTATATAGTTTCAATATATATTGTAGGAGAAAGAATATTTAATTCTGAATTTAAAGACATTTACTGATATATCTATTTCTATGGACTCCATTTACCCATTTTCACCAAAAATTTCACCATATCAATCGATGGTACCTAAAGCCTTTTCGAAAAATAATCGAGAATCTGAATTAAATACAATAGCAACGAATTCAAACATAATATAATAGATGATTGAAATAGAAACAATTTGAGATTAGTGAAATAGAAACAATTTCAAATGGCTATAAACCAAATAGTTCATAACTTTATCGTAATCCGCTCACGTAAGTGAGAGTTACCAATGGTCTTTCGGAATAAAATATCAATATTCCTTCTCAACTACAAAATGAAACCATATTTATTATTCAGTAGAAGAAGTTGAAGCCCTTGGATTTCTCAGTGAAACTCATATAAGCAGTTTTCTTTAAATCGATGCGTCTTTTAAATTTCCTGTTTATCTATGATAATTTTTGTACAACTTTAATATCCGAATTAATCTTGCCACTATTTCCGTTTTAACAGTATTACAATAATCATAATATACCATTCTCTGCATTCAATGATAGTTGTTCGTTATTATAAACTGTTCAACATATGAAATGGTCTGAGATACCGAGACATGTTAATTAAAATGAATGAATAACATTTGTTAACCACTTTTTTCTACCAACACTTTAGACACTTTCTATATTCTTCTTAACATACTTTGTACCTAAAACTGCATACATTTTCTGTATATTTTGTGAAATTTTAACTCGTCTGAAGGTGAAGTAATACTTCAAAAGCGCGGTAATAAAATTGTACAAACATCTCAATTTTTGGTAGTAAACATCTGCATAAATTTAGCAAAACCATTTTTGATGGATCTCCTCAAGAATAAAGAAGAGAGCATGCATTTTCTGCTGAATAATCCAGTTGGTGAAACACAAGAGCATAATAAAATGATCTTGAAATCGAATACCCTAAAAGGGGTGTTATTGATACAAATATATACCTCTTTCTACCCAGCAGCGAAAGGGATTGTATATTTTATTGATTCTCCTCATAGCGAATTTGAATGTGGAATAATCTGCGTTATACCGAAGTGAGTGTCTGTAAATTATATCTTTCTATTTCAATGCAAATCTGATAATAAAGGCGACATCTAACTTCTAGTCATACACTAGGCATGGACGGTATTGCTGGTTGCCAAACCATAATTTAACAGATTGAAATAATTTGGAGTTTATTTCAACTTTTCCAAGAATTCGCTTAATTTGAATTGTTGAGCATTAGGTGTTGATTTTCATATACATGTCTTTCATCATGATGTGTGGGATTATTAGGATATGATTCTATATAGAAATGGCTTTATTTTTATGGAGAGAAAAGCTTTTTAAATGTAAAAAAACCATTCCTAAAAATACTTCGGGACTTGTAGAGTACAGTTGACTCATACTGAACCCGATCATCTGGAGTTGTCGCTAGGTTTTCAGTTCAGCAGTCCCAAAAGTCGATAAAAGAAAAAATTAAATCTGGAAATTTGAAGCTGAGACCTTAGATTTCAAAATCAAGAACTTTTACGATATGACCACCGACCCATACATAATATAGAACAAAACAAATTTGGATGTTAAAGAATCATCACCAAAAAATGTTCAACATATAATTCAAAATGGCCTTTTCCAATTCGGACCCAAATTTCCTCAGTAAGAAGTTATTTCTAATGCTATGGGTCGTATTTTCTTTCATTGTAAATTTCTGTGATAAAACCTTATTTTCGTATATGTCATGCTTATCCAAAAATTGGTTAGGTGTTGCAGAATTGTCTGGCGACAAAAAAGGTATTTTCTATATTTTTTAATGATTATTTCGTTTATTCAAATAACTCCGTAATGAAGAGATTTGGGTTCGAATTTATCAGATTCTTTCAGTGGAGAATGTACTATATATTCTTTAAAAAGGGAAATAAGAAAAGGCCTTTTCGAATAATATATTGAACATTTTTTGGTGATGGAACTTGTGATTCTTTAACATCATATCGAAATAATTTGGTCATTATTTTATATTTCTTTTTATTCTGTATAAGTTAGTTTCCACACCACATGTGATGATAATGTATATATATATATATATATATATATATATATATATATATATATACATATATATATATATATATTTATAATAATTTTCTGAATTTAATTCTAAATGTTTTCATGAGATTTATTCAGATTCCAATCTGTAGAGGTTCTGGAGAGTTAATTCCAGCTATTATATGTAATATGCAAATAGTTTTTCATAGTAATTTTCAATATTTTTTGTTTTTATTTGGCGGACAAGTAGTTGGAGTGAAGATCATCGTTAATGATTCCAAATAGCCTTTAAAGATGTGCTATATATTTTTGAAGAGTTTTTTGAAGGAGCTTCTTAAAGGGAGTGATTTTTGGACAAATTCTAGGGGTAATGTTAGGCAGTTTTGGAAAGAAATTTGGTTTTCATAATATTGTTATGAAACAACTGCTGAATACATCAAGTTTTTTATTAAATAAAATACTTATATTTTCTTTGGATTCTTTAATTCTTTCTGATGCTGTGTAATGAGTTTCACTCGTAATTCTATAATTCTACTAAATTGAAACTATGTTTTCCAAGTTATTCATTCAATTTAATTTTTTTCAAAATTTTTTTTTTAAATTCAAATTTGTAGTGAGGTTTGCTTCCGTCTGTAGTCGACTGCCCATGTTGTGTTACAATGATAACAATTGAACCTTTGAATAATTTTGTTTTTAAAAAATTTTAAAAAGAACAAGAGATCAGGAGTATATAGGTTAAATTGTGGTACATGTCCATATGTATATATTGGCCAAACGGGTAGATCTTGTGAGAGTAGGATCCAGGAATATCAGAATTCATTCGTTAAGAATAAATCAAACTCCACTTATGAAAGGCATCTACAAGAATCCGTACATGATTTTGACCAAAACTTTGAAGTTCTCCATTTCGAGAACAAATGCAATAGACTGGACCTTTTAGAAGCAATGGAAATAAACCGGCATCATAAAATGAATATTTTGTTGAACGACCAAACAGATGTGAACCGTTATCCGTTGTTGAACCTTTTTTAACAAATTCCTTGAAAACTTCATTTCATTACGTATTTTTAGTGAAACTTGTATTTAAGGAGAAACATTTTGTAAAAGTAGTTAGTTACCATACTCACCTGACGAAGTCAATATGTAATTGACGAAACAATTGTCTTCGAGAAATTAAAATAAGCGGAAATAAAGTGTTTTACTTCAAATCATTTACGATGAATTTCCGTCAAGAATAGACCGAAAGAATCAATAATTTTATTTTTGTTTTACGTTGAATAGAATATTTGAATATTTTCTATATCACATCATAGGAAGGCTTTCTTTGAGTTGAATCTATTGAAATAATTTCAGATTATGGTGAATAAACGTCCAAAGTAGCGTAAAGTTTTGTATTTTTGATCTGAATTTCATTGAATTCATTTTTCTCTGTGATATTTCATTAGGAGTACTTTGGTCTGTTTTCAAAGAATGGCGTTAAAACCAATAAATTATTAGATAGTAACAGTTAATTGCCGCGGTTTTAGTCAGATTGGACGTCTACCAATAGCATTCAGTTTAAATTGTTTTGAGTTTAATCACTTATAATACCACAAGAGCTTCAAAATTATCGGGTATTTCCCGATAGGTTCGTTGCAAACAAATGAAGGAGTCAAGTTTTTCAGGTTAAAAAATTTTTCCTGAAAAACTTGACGACTTTATTTGTTTGCAGGGAACCTTGAGGGAAATGCCAGATAATTTTGAAGCTCGTGTGGTATTCGGGGGATTATTTTTCCGTCCCAATTGGCATCACGAGCTCCTCGAGCGGTCTTGAATGCAGCATCCGAAAATGGGTTGATTTTGATGTCGAAATCGTTCAAATACTTTTCTTGAAGTGATTTGGCAGTCTGATTCCACATTGTTTTTATTGTACCTTCCTTATAGTCTTCTCCATCCATTTTCTTCATATTGTAAGCGTAATCTTTCATAATGTTTGCCAATTGCGCTTCACTCGTTTCAGCACTCAATGTGTATTCCCTCTCAGTACAAAAAGTAGTAAATTGGTTCCAAACTGTTTTTTTTGCCTTCTCCGTATTAATGGGAACATTTCCTTTGACTTTTTTATCGATGGTGGACAGAGAACAAACTCCAAATCGACTCATTTTCATGCAAAATCTCCAATTTTCACAATTGAATTCAACCTGTCAGTTTGACGTGTGGTTAATTTGACTGGATCATGTTTTGTTTTTTATATATAGCAACTACCAGAGAAAATAATCAAAAAATTATCAGTATAATACCATGTAGGTTGTACCACGTGACGTCGAATGGTGCAATTCTATTGGTCGATATTTGGGTCGGAAAAATAATCAGTATAATACCATGTAGGTTGTACCACGTGACGTCGAATGGTGGAATTCTATTGGTCGATATTTGGGTCGGAAAAATAATCCAGAAAATTCAATCACTTGGCGCCTGAATGTCATTAAAAATTAATTTCCCCCATTTACATCTGCTATTTTTTCCTAAAATTTGGGGAAATGGCAGTGACGAGCAGGATGAAAAATTCCACCAATATATTATTTAGGACAACGGAAATTCACTATCAAGGAAGATGGGATCCAGCCATGATGGTTGATACTGCTGGTTTTTGAAGAGAGATAATTTAATAAGTATCTTTTTAAGTCAATATTTTCAATCTTTGTGTTTTCCCTATATGTAAGGTACGTTTAGAAGGTGTAAAACTAAATAAGTCGATATATACAGTTAAAGAATTCTGAAATAATTTTTTTCAATACCCATCAGATATTGTAACATTAAAAGTGGTTCTATCAATGTAACAAAAAAACCTTACGTGTTAGAACTTTTTTCTCATTTTCGTATTTCGATACGTCCATTCTACCATAGTATGTTATTCAGCCTTATGTTTCAACAAAAAAAAAATTTTTTTGTCCGCCAGTGTATTCGAAAATTGCCCGAGAGGTGTGGAAAATTAGTGAACAGTGATGGACAATATTTTGACGAATTTGTTCGATTCATTATCTTTTGGAATAATTGCATTTTTTAGCTGAAAATAACGGACCGAAGAAATTGGTACTCCCAATATAACTGCTTCAAATTGATATTAAGGAGAATTCAGTAGACATTATTCAACAAATAGAATATCCTCAATTCTGTAAACATAATACTGAAAGATAACAAATTTACAAAATTCGAAGGCAACAATACTAGTTGTTTTCATGAATGAATACAATATGCTAACTAAGTTCATATCGCAGCACTCCATTATGAAGTAGTTAGAAATTTCGTTTAACACGCTTTTCATGTTGAGAATTTCCTCAAGCATCCCTAGCGTCGGAACCTAAATGGCGCAGTCGAAATTTACAATATAACTCGAAGTCAAACCGAAGTAAGTTTGAAACTTCGTTAACGAGTCAGCGTTAATCATAGTTTAAATTGCGGACAAACCCTTCAGTTACATCCAAACGACATCCACTCGGCTAATCGCATGAAAATACCCAAGGGTATGATGTGAAGAATCATCTCTCCGAAATATCGGAGATGTTTCGCTCGTCAAGAAGATTCAAGATTCTGCTCTGTATCTGTACCAAGAGAATAATCAAACTAGGAAAGGAGAATTTTTTTTTCTTTACGACTATTATAGAATATGATTCTAAATTCGATATCGATTAAATAAGATCCACTTCCTATATTTTGGTATTAACTTAACTAATGGGATCTGTTGGTTATCGATTTCGAATCAAGATAACAACTTGAAAGGATCTACTGTTATATTTGAAAAATTCTTCTTCTCAATTCCTCAAGTTCCTTCCCCTCCTCTCTCTTACTACACTTGGTTTTCGAACTCTTAAGAAGAACGTGATCTGAAAAGCTACGGTCATGGCATTTCAAGAACGTCATCTGAAAAGCTACGGTCATCGCATTTCACATGAAAAACTCCAAAATCATTTTATCGGAAGAAGACAATATACTCTAAAATTCTGTAGAAGAAATTTTAGTTAGATTTTAGTTTCAATAATAAAATTAAATGATAATGATGGTGATAATAATAATAATACTACACCTTCTCGAAAGACATTCTCATGGAATTAGTTATGGAAAAATGTAAAGTCTTGAACATCGTAAAGGGCAAAATTGTCAATGAAGAGATTATTCTGGCGATGAATCAAGAAGAAACCTACAAATTTCTAGGATTTCAACAAGCCAGATTGCTTCAGGATAAACAAGGAAAACCACAGCTTAAGAAACAGTACGTGCATCCTATGGGAGCTCTTCTTACGACAGAGCTCAACACAGGAAACCTTAATAGAGCAATTATCACCTATGCTATACCCTGTCTGACCTACAGATTTGGAATCTTGAACCGGACAAAAACCGAGTTGGAAGGAATGCAACGATCTACTCACACTATGATGACAAATTATAGAAGCGCATCACCCAAGATCTTCAAATCTCCGAATGACCCTACAACAAAGAGAAGGATGACGATCACTGATTGATCTGGTTAATTTGCATTCTCGACAAGTCCAGAGTTTGAGAGAGTTCTTCGCAAATAAGACACAAACATCTAGTCTTCACTGGGTTGTGAGACTGTGACCATTCATATACTCCACTGGATCTCGCAAGTGAAAACATCATCCATAGATCACTTACAGATGGGAATGAATAGGAATATGGTACTACGACATCATTACGAACTCAACCAGCCCTGTATAGACAAAAAGGCATCAAACTGGTCAAAGAGTGGACCACTTTTTCCGAAACAGAAGGATTTGTGATGGGCATATAGGACTAAGTAATTAACATTCGAAATTTCACCAAATTCATTATGAAGGACCGGTCCCTTGAATCTAACAAGTGCCGAGAATACAACGAGAAATCAGAAACCATACAGCAAATAACATCAGGCTGTACTTATATAGCCAATACTGACTACTTGCAGCCACATAATCAGGTTTGCAACATCATACATCAGAAGCTTGCTAACAAATACCGGCTACTCAACACAAATGTGCCCTTCAAACTGTTTTATGATCGGACAATTATCACTGATAGGCGGGTGACGAATAATAGGCCTGATGTGGTGACGGTTAATAAGGAAACCAACTTACTTGATAGATGTCGATGTACCCAAGAACAACAACCTGTTGAATAAATACCAAGAGGAGAAGGCCAAATACGCCGAGTTGGTCATTGAGATGCAGCAGATGTGGCACCTAGATAAGGTTTATGTGAAACCGATCATCGTATCATCTACAGGAATTATATCAAAAATATTGGAACAGAACCTTAAAATAATTGGACTGTATATAAACACCTTCATTTACTTTCAGAAGGCAGTCCTTTAGAGTACCTGCCACATAGTGAGAAAATTTCTACAAGACATTACATAACAACGACAAACATCAATGCACTCCTTTTGATGCGTGCACCCGAGATGGAATCAGACACCAACATCTGTTGAGAAATTGCTTGTCAATAATAATAAAAGAAGCTTCATGTTGCAACTAAAAACTAGCTGGACTTGTTTATGAAACTTATTCATGAAATGAGTAACGTCAAACAGTAACGGTTAGAAAAGGAAAACTTGAAAAAGAACGACAATTAGAATTAGACGATGGAACAATTATACCTGCTATGACTAATGATCCCTTCAAGTATTTGGGATACCTTCAGACCAATAGAATCGAACATAAATTGTTCAAACAAAATCTTATGACAAAATTTGTGAGATACTAGTTTCAATACTCAAGTCGAGCCTGAACTCTGCGAGAATTTCCAAAGCAATTAACATCTATGCAATCTTATTCATTTGGAGTTGTAGACTGGAGCCATACTGAACTTGAAGAAGTAAAAAGACACATCAGAACCAAAATGACGGCTCACCGAATGCACCACTCACAGAGTTCTTAATATCATATCAATTTACCCAGAGAAGAAGTTGGTAGAGGAATCCTGATTTGGAACAGTTATGCAATTCACAAATTTGAACGCTCAGAACATATTTTCATAGGAAAACAATACATTGCATCAATCCATAATATATGACAACCCAAAATTAACACCATTAAATCTGAACGACAAATATTACATATCTTTTCTAAATATGATGAACAACGATCAAAACAGAGAGAATTGTCCAAGAAGTTTCACAGGCAATTTCAGGCTGATCTTTGTCGGAAATGCATCTATGCATTGTCTGAAATCGGGAGTCATATATCCTGTTTTATGTTGAGTATTCAGGACAATGTTATGAACACTAGAAAGCATAGAAAATACATATTCAAGGAGGAAATGGAGTCGGACCTATGCAGGAAATGTAAAAACCAAAGAAAAACTGTCGAATATATAATATAAGTATGCCAATGCTTAGCAAGAACAAATTATACGAAAGGCACAATAAAGTGGCTGCTAAAATTTATATAGACTTGTTGAAATGACACAAATTCGAATATAGTAAAAGACCATACTACAAACTACAACCTCCTCCATTTGTAGAAAACCTCAATACAAACATTCATTGGGATAAAACTTTACTTACCGATACAATTATAGTACACAACAGACTAGACATGACTAAAGTGAAGGGGGTACAGAAGAAGGCTTATTTTGTCGAGGTGGCATTTCCCAACAATAATAATATCAATTTCAAAATAAAAGAAAAGATTGAGAAATATGCACCTTTTCTCAGGGAAATAAAAGGCATGTGAAACTTGAAAGTGTGGAGACCTTGCCTCTTATTGTAACAGCCTTGGGTTTGAAAAAGAATTTAGAAAAGTCAAAGATTCCAGATATGACGTACCAAGTAATGCAAAATTCGGTCTTCTTGGATACAACACCTGTTCCGTCTCATTAGAGACGGCCCTGTTGTTCGAAATTATTTTGTCATAGATACTTAGGTCTTTCACGATCTAGCAGTTTTGAGAACTGTCGTTCGAACTGTTTACACTTTAGATTATTTGTTTTCTAATGATTATATATGGCCTTCGAAAACATGGAAAGTCAATTAGAGATTTGGATATATTTATGCCTGTTAGTTTCACATGACACAGCATTTGGAATTATAAACTGACTCTATCGTAATTTATTTGCAGTATTCTCATAATTTTTCTGTAACCAATAAGAAGGTTTATTTCTCTCATTCAGTCCACCTCCAAATGGACCTTCCAATCGATTACGTTAATTCCCTCTTTTTGTTACAAGGGATACATCGAGCACCTCTAACGTTCAGTCTTTGAAGATACTGTAAAATCATTATTATTCGAGTAATAGTCGATCAAAGTGGTCGCATGTAGCCTTAGCTTGATTATGCACTATCATTCGATAGTCAAATTTGTCGTAAGAAGCTTGTGACATTTCGGTCCAAGCTATCGCGGTTATTATTGTCAATATAGTAATCTAGTTGATTGCCAAATTATTGGCAAATTCATTATATTTGTTTTAGTGTAATAATCATACTTTTGACTTTGTTTATATACAGTAAAGCAATAATTATAGTTCGTTGTTATCATAGTGTATTACGAGTGTTTTACTTCAAATCGTTATCATTTGGTTTATCTTATTGGATAAACAAAGCTAGTTCATCATAGAGATAACTACATACAAGTGGCCTTGAAGAAAAACTAGTCGCTGACTACATCAAAAATACAGTCCACTAAACCCATCGAAATTAAGCACTGAGATTAATTAATTTGCAGTTGTCTGTTATTTCAAAATACTGAAATAATAGACAAAATACTGCGGTAAGCTAACCGTGGTACGAAACAACACCCATCGTCCGGTCGTTTTTACTGATGTAACGCAACATATTCATATTCATCCTGTTGAAAGCCAATGAATACCTCCAAGTTAATCGAGATGACTGAAAAAAAATTATAATAATAATACTGCCAAACACAAAAGTTATTATACTTCCCTCCAGAGAGCTGAAGATTCACTTCGTAGAGCACTAAATTTGGCTGATGTTAATCTCTCACTTCTCAACTTGGATGGTCGAGTCATTATTGAAAAACATAAAAATATCAATTCAATGCAGGACTTCGTAACTCCACACAAGAAACAACATAACATCTTACCTCGGTTTTACTTACCTGGCTCCTAAAGATTATATGAATACAGACAGGTACAACAAAATAACAGGAATTTTACACCAAGAAATCTGCAGAAACCTAGAACTGCCGAAAAAAATTCAACCCTTTCATAAGTATAATGCAGTTGATTTTGTGGATAATGACTCAGTGAAGATATTGGGATATGGAGGTTACTACAGATTGAGAAATAAGTCATAACAAACCTGATATTCTGATCAGGAAAAAGAAGAATATTACTGCCTTCATCGATGAAAATAAGAGAAATGCTAGACTGAAAAAGATCAGCACATAGACAGATTTGGCCACTGAACTGAAAAATATTGACAAACTGGAAAGGATTGATAATGTGCCAATAATCATATCCGCTAATGGCCTTACCGATATAGAGCTGCCTGGAACCTTGAAGCTAGTCCTCGAAGGATACTGGCTAGGAATTTAATATTTGGTGGTCGACATCCTGGTTCTATCTGCCATACCATGAATTGTGATAATCAAAAAATAATAATAATAAAAATAATAACACACCATTGAATTTACAACAAAGGTAAATGACATTTTAGATCACTAGCAGAAGCGAAGACCGAAATATATGGAGAGAACTAGTTTTACAACAATTAGAAGGAGAAAATAACGATAAAAATGCTTCCTTATCGTGGCTCAATGCAGTTCAGCTTTATCCGGAAACTGGATCTTTTTTAGCGGCTATCAAGAATCGACTTATAAGAACACACAAGAATTGTTAGAAACATATTCTGAAATAAGACATAGATGATAAATGCATAAACTGGCACTGTTGGTGAACCTATTGAACATATCGCCAGTTGCCCAAGTCTCGTTGATAATGCATACTTGGGACGACACAGCCAAGCAGCAAAGATTGTTCAGCAACAAATAGCGCTTAGGAAAGGACTAATAATACCTTGCTCATCATATTACAAGTATCAACCTGTGCCTAGACGAAACTAATGCTCTTACTGCGACAGATCAATAACAACTTATCGAACACTAGATTATAGTAGAACGGACACGGTACTCATTGATAAAGCTCAGAAATATGGAATAATTATAGACATAGCAATACCGCTCACACAGAGCATCAGACAAACAGATTCCGAAAGATAATAACGTATGAAAATTTGGCAATAGAACCAAAAACTATATGGCATATTTCAAAAGACATAATTATACCATCAGTTATGTCGGGTGAAGGAGTAATGTCTGAATCGTCCCAATAGGTGACACCCCACCACCTCAACATAATATGATATCTTATACATCTGCATTATGTATTCCTTTACGCTTGATTTAACATATTTGTTAAGCATTGTGATGTGAACTAATTTGTGAAAATTTGATGAAATAAAATGTTTAATTTTTCCAACATACAATGGATATCCATAAAATGAAATTGCTTTCTAAATATCTTTCTATATCCTGGTCATAATATTTCCAGAAGTACAAAATGCATGTAAAACAAAACAGTATTGGCTATCGATACGAGATCCTTTTTTCCCTTCATCATGATGAACTAAACAATATGAAAGATTATATCATCACTTCAGAGTCTAGTGTATTTCATCCCAATCCCCCTATTCAATTTATATTATATTATATTAGTTGCTGTGGGTGACTTCACTTTTTAATTAAAATGAATAATAAGGACCTTCAAGTTGTAGGGGTAATGGCGTATCTTCGTCGCGGCCTCTTAAGCAAGCATCTTGTTAAGCGATGTGAACCATTAATGATGCCATATGGGGTGTTTCGCGAGGGGAAATTTTACAAGGGGATAAAAATATGCACTTAATCGTTAGACCACATTGAATTTCGATCTGAGTAAGATGCGAGGGTCGGTAATCCGATAAGTTTTAATTGAAGAACCCTGAATATAAATAGGAAATGATTGAGAGCTGTGGTTTGAGAAAATGTTGTATCTGAGGGGTAGTTACAGACTCACTTCGTATTCTGCTCATGTTTTTCTGAAAATTCGATTCAAAGTTAGAGAATAATTAGGAAAGGCTAGCCTTTGCGAAGGACTCTTGAGCTCAGATGAATCATCCGCTTAGAATGTCTATTCAAGACTTCTAAATGAAGGGTATAACAATAAGACGGATGTTAAACGTCATATAAAAATCAGTAATATATCGAAATGAAGATTCTTTTAATTGAACGTGTTATTTGATCACAACAACTAAATGTGAAAGATATCAGGTTCCTTCCCCAACAAGTTCGTGACTGTTGTCAAACTAGTCGTCTGAAATATGTCAATTTCAAACTGTCTGTACGAACAGTAAATTTTTTTGTTATTATTATTCACGTGGATTGAGTTATGGAAATTAATCTAACATCCAATGATGAACTTCTCAGTCTGCAGACATCTGCAATGTGTTTATAGATGACCGTTTACAATTTTTGTGTTTGAAGCCCAATATTTTCGATAAAATAGGAAATATGAGAATCTGCAGAGTTGAAAATTTCTATTTCAATTATATTCATATAAAATAAAATCACAGCATTTTCATTTTCTGAAATTATTGGATCCAAACTTGTATTGCTACCTATAATATCTACATATAAAGTAATCTATCTTTCATTAACAACCCCATTTTGTTTTATGAATGAAACACATTAATTATTTAAAAATTATTGAAATTTTTATTTAATTATAAAGTAAAATGGATAGCATTAGTTATGGAACAGAACATCATTCAAATATCCACCACGGAAACGCTGGGAGGAATGAATTCGTTGAACCCAATTTTCCGTGACTCTCTCACAAAAATCAGATCGTAGGTTAGCAATTATTCGTTCAATATTGATATGTGAATCGTCTCAATTTGCTGGACGATTGGTGCGCCGAAGAAATAAGTCCAATGGAGTTAAATCGCTGAAAATGATTTTTTTATGCAAATCTGCATCATTTCCGTTTTTATTCTAAGCACCAATTACTGATTACACGACGCTTTGAATGATGTGTTGGTTTGAGTTTTTGGATTAAATCAATTTTATACGGATTTAAACCAAGGTCTCTTCGTAAAATTCGCCACAAAGACGTCTAGGAGATGACTAGTTCCTGTGAACGTCTAGAAATCCATAAATTTTGGCCTTTCACGTACGGCAGCAATATTCTCTTCACTTCTTGCATTTCTTTTGTCTCACTGGCACAGTAATATCTTGAAGTGTAATTTGTTTCAAACTTCTTCACTAAATGTTCTTTTATCCGGAAGATTATAACGACAAAAAAATGGAGTTAAAGCACGTAAAGTCAGAGTAAGAGATCCCGATTTTTCATAATCAGTTGGGATTATTTGTGAACGTTGGTGGAGTGTATGCCTTTCCATGATTAAATGGTAGACACTGACAAATACAACTGTCACTGTCACAAATAAACATTGGCTGCCACGCGTAAGTAATGTCAATTTAAAAATGGAGCGATCCCCTTTATATTATGACTTTTTTAGGGTTTACGGAATTACTAGTATGAGCATTTATATACCTTCTATTCCAATTAGTTGGTTTAAAAATTAAACACAAATATAGACTTAAGGTTAGTATTATGAAAACTTTGACAAATCTATGGGAAATTATGGAGCACGAGATGAATAGTTTGCTTCAAACTAATCTAAATGTGAGTCATATGAAAATATCGATGGTGAGTTTTACAATGAGCATACAATAATTATGTTGATGATCAGAATAAAACAGGCCATAAATAAGTATTTTGAATATATGAAAGAAATGAATCCAATATTGAAAGGAATCAACCACACATGTAAAACCCGTTGTTATACTTTCTAATGAATCTATTGAGAAAATGTCTGATTGTCGATTTGTCCGAAAATGAACTAGATATTGTTGACTTTTTCTTAGCAGATAGAAGAATATCCCTTGCGGCTCAATTTTCTCTGGCCTTTAATCAGTTACAATGACGTCACTTTTCGTACAATGTCCCACCGACTCTCTTAACTCAATGTCCAGAAAATCCATAATTTTTTGTAGAATTCTATGACTTTGGTCACCCAAAAAGCAGTTGTGTCTAATATCGCTCCGAACGTATTATCTATGATATATACATTTGTAATTAAGGTAAATGAATATGTGAATTGAACTCAGTAAACACAAGTGAATACCAGTGAAAAAGCTTATCGATCTACTCTTTTACGAGCAAGACCGTGTTTTCACCATAACTGCAGATAAAAACTCCATGGAATCAATTTCTCTTGATTCTAGGTGGAACTAAGCAAAATTTTGCAATGTACTGTGTAATAATAGAGTGTAAATTAACAAATTTTAGTTCATTATTATATTTTAATATTTTCTTTGAATTTACACAGTGAATTTTTGTTGTAAATTACGGATCATTCTGTGCTTCTTCAGTGTCAAATTGAGCTTGAGATAAATCTTAAGAACCACAACCTCAAGTATACACAAAGACATTAACCTAGATGCAGAAATATGAATATACCACATTTCATCCTTATTTCCACATTACATTAATGAAAGCTTCTTAAGAGTCTGTAGACCTGACTCTAAATACTGGATTATAGTTCGATGAAGATAACAGTTGTCTTGAACATTTATTATATACAGAAACAACCTCGGTATATCAGTCTACGAATAATAGAATCTTCAGACCTATATACTAACATATAAGCAAGGCTTGTACTGTAGTTTGTAATTTTATCTGTATAACTCACTGAACCCACTAATTTGTGAAAATGTTCTATAGAATTATTTTTGATAGGAATCGAATGCTGCAATTATTTTCGATATTGAGTAAGAAGCGTTCACTGCTATGTAGTTCAGTATTCCCTATACATATTTCAACCCTCTAATATGGGTTGCATGAAAGGTGTTATTAGTTACATGGAGGCAATGAATTATTTATTTCTGGTGATACGGGGTATGTAGTAGTATACCAGATCCCATTGATTCGATAAATAATGCAGGATGCCACAAATATCAATAAATTATAGTGACATTAAATGGATACAAGAAGAAGTCTCGTGACAAAGAAAGTCTGCTTTTATGAAGAATGTCTAAGGTAGGAAAATAATCAGAGAAATGTATTACAAAATGCCCTTTCGCAGGTGAATTCCAATGATAATTGATCGAATAGCTTCTTCGAAATACTGAATATTCAACCCAAAAGTGTATTAGTTTGTATATAGTGTATGTATCTGAAATGTTCATAAACTTTCATAGAAAAGAATTATGCAGCCTTTGAAAAATAATTCATTTCTTGCTATTTTGTACTCAATAAACTAGTTGTATTCAAATAATAACATCACATTCCAGTTTATTGTTCATGTATTTCTTGTCATAGAATTTCAAATTTATCTAATTTGTGGAAACTGTTACTGCACAGTGGAACTATTTCGTGCGGGTAAGTTTTTTCGAAATTTCATTTTGAGTTAAACAAAAGTTGAATTCAAGACTCGTATTTAATTTATATGTTTGTCAATTTGACCTTTAGGATTTTTCTGATTCGAAATGTTGCATAATGGTCGAATGAGTAAATGTTATTTTCTAAAATACTCATATGATCAAGTTTTATAAAAAGAATTGTTTTAATGTTTGAGAATTATTTTCGAAAAATCTGTATATCGAAAAGAAGAGTACAGAAACAATTTTTCCAACATAAACTGAATATTTGCAATAGCTCTCAAAAAAATAAACATTCCTCTGCTACTCATTTTATTATATTTTATATAAAAGATTTTACAGAATGAATATTTTTTCATTTGTTTCTATCTTCGGTGTCTCAATTCATACACTCAGTGACATTAGAAGTGTGACACTAGTTAGGAATAATTTTTTCCACTTGTCAGTTTTATACCAAGAATGAAATTATAGTATTTACAAAAAAGTTAATTGAAGGCAAACGTTAAAAATTTTTATCATAATTCATTTAAAATTTCACTATATATGTTGGAAAATATATATTAGATTAATATAAAATGGGAACTAAAAAAATATTTTTTATTTTGTCATTGTATACAAACTTGTATACCTTTGTATACCATTGGTGTGAAAGACGAAAAAACTGAAGAAATAATAAAAAAATTATTTTATTCAATAATTTTCCATATTATAGTTACTATACGTATCTGGTGTTTTTTCAGAGTGATAGAACTTTAAATTGGAAAAAATCACATTCAAATTAAAATTGAAGCCAATTTTTTTTATTTTAATGATAATTTTATGACATTTATGTTTTAAAAATAATTTCCGGCATATGTACACCACGACTAGCTCTGAGGAATCGCATTTGACCAGACCAATTTTGGACCACTTTTTCGAGTAATTTCATCAATAACACGAGTTATGTTGGCTTCCAAAGCGACTTACAGCAGCGATATTTTCTTCTGTACGTACAGTTCTTTGTCTTGTTGTTTTTGTAGCACCAAGTAGAGAAAATGTTGTCCGAAATCTATCGATAGTTCGACGAATAAGTTGCTCTGATGGACGATTATGTGAACCATAAATTTCACGAAGTACTCTATAAGTTAGGTGAATATAACATGGATTTTGAAAATAAATTTCAACAATATGTAAACTTTGTTGCGGCGTGAGTCTTTCCATGATAATTTTTCAATGGCTTCTACTTTCTGTCAAATCACAGTTGTCCCCATCGAAACGCCCCCCAGGCATTAGATATTGACGTGATGGGGGCGCTCTCTTGACTAGGACCCTAGTTTCATCCCGGCGAAATGGAGGGTTAAGTCTTGGTGTCTAACGTAATGCCATTTCGCGCCAGTCACTGGACCTGTATGGTGGAAGATCTCCGAATGGGGCCTTAGTTTTACTCAGGTGAAATGGAGGGCTGAGCCGGTTGATTAACTCAGTGACAAGGGAGTCTGTCGCAGCACAGGGCTTTTCCCTTAAAACTAGCGTACTCTACCCTATCGCAGTATGAATCTCCGGATTCTGTGTAATGGCCGAGTGCGTTATGTAGCATACTGCGTTACCTCGGGGGGGGGGGGGTGGTTTGCCCACAGGTTTTACTTGTACAACCTGGCCACCCTATTGGTGTTGGACTCGAGGGGGCAGTGGTTGAAAGTCCGCATGCTGGACTAGGGGGGTATTTCATTTATCTGTTCGCAGACCCCCATTTTCGGGATATTTTTATGAAACGACTCGGGGTTTAACGGGACTTGACGGTTGGACCGGCCTGTCCTGGCCCCTGGATCTGTGCGTAACTATTTAGGGTTTGTGGATCTCGACGAAATGGCTTCGCCATTAGTGCTTGACGCCAGGATCAATCAAATGACCTCACATGGGTTCGGTGGGTCAGGACGTACAGTCCGCTAGACGGTAATCGTACCAGGATCAATTGTAGTCGTCAATCTTGAGTTCATCTTAGTTCATGGGACTGCGTTCGGGTGGATGTATAAGAATTCCGTCCGGCGGGTGAGTTGCATCTCAAACTAACTCGGGTACTGACCTGCTGAATCAGTAGGGGTTGGATAGTGCTTCGCTGCTACCAGTCAGACGGTTCTGGCCTTCGACTCGGGGCCCAAACTGGAAGCTGGTGGGTTCATCTCTTCGGAGGGGTTCTCGCCACGCGCGATGATATGGCGTAATCCTTATCACACTTTCTACCTCTAGGGGTGGACTGTGGAGACTGCTTAGTAGTCACTTGGAAAAGAGGTCTCCCTCAAATAGCCAATAACTATTCTGGTAGAATTCACCTGTCCCCATCGAAACGCCCCCCAGGCATTAGATCTTGACTTGATGGGGGCGCTTGTCATGACTAGGGCCCTAGTTTCGTCCCGGCGAAATGGAGGGTTAAGTCTTGGTGTCTTACGTGATGCCATTTCGCGCCAGTCACTGGACCTGTATGGTGGAAGATCTCCGAATGGGGCCCTAGTTTTGGAGGGCTGAGCCGGTTGATTAACTCAGTGACAAGGGAGTCTGTCGCAGCACAGGGCTTCTCCCCTAAAACTGGCGTACTCTACCCTATCGCAGTATGAATCTCCGGATTCTGTGTAATGGCCGAGTGCGTTATGTAGCATACTGCGTTACCTCGGGGGGGTGGTTTGCCCACAGGTGTTACTTGTACCACCTGGCCACCCCATGGTGTTGGACTCGAGGGGGCAGTGGTTGAAAGTCCGCATGCTGGACTAGGGGGGAATTTCATTTATCTGTTCGCAGACCCCCATGTTCGGGATATTCTCATGAAACGACTCGGGGTTTAGCGGGACTTGGCGGTTGTACCGGCCTGTCCTGGCCCCTGGATCAATGCGTAACGATTGTGTAACGATTGTGGGTCTCGACGAAATGGCTCCGCCATTAGTGCTTGACGCCAGGATCAATCAAATGACCTCACATGGGTTCGGTGAGTCAGGACGTACAGGCCGCTGGACGGTGTTCGTATCAGGATCAATTGTAGTCGTCAATCTTGAGTTTATCTTAGTTCATGGGACTGCGTTCGGGTGGATGGATAAGAATTCCCTCCGGCGGGTGAGTTGCGTCTCAAACCAACTCGGGTACTGACCTGCTGAGCCAGTAGGGATTGGATAGTGCTTCGCTGCTACCAGTCAGACGGTTCTGGCTTTCGAGTCGGGGCCCAAACTGGAAGCTGGTGGGTTCATCTCTTCGGAGGAGTTCTCGCCATGCGCGATGATATGGCGTAATCCTTATCACACTTTCTACCTCTAGGGGTGGACTGTGGAGACTGCTGTGTAGTCACTTGGAAAAGAGGTATCCTCAAAATAGCCAATAACTATTCTGGTAGAATTCACGTGTCCCTATCGAAAGTTCTATCACTCTAAAAAAAACACCCGATATTTCATGATTATTTTCAATCTCAGACAACTCTTGCATTCAGGATTGAACATAATAATGAGATTAAAAACTAAGCAATTCAAGAAAATTGGACACAAAAACCCAAACACAGACACCTTTGATCACGTTTTTCTAACACGATAATAATTATGAAATTTAAACAGAAAAATTGTTTTTATACTTTGAGGTTGTCAACAGATATTTCACATGTCACAGAAACATCTGACTTCTTCGTCTAAACAATCTCTAAGTTAATTCGATTTTTTTTTATAATTCTGTAAAGATCTCAATGGATAAAAATTGACCCAGATGGCGATTACACACTCATTCAAATAAAAATTCGAATAATGAGTTTTTCGCCCATTTGATTGAAGTACTAATATAAAATCAAAAATTTATATCAGAATGCTAATAAAAATTTATTACATACATATATTAAATAATATTTAAATAAGGTTATTCTGATTTTCACAAATTTTTATTGTTATGTTTACAACAATCGTTTCGCTATCACAGTAGCATCATCAGGCAAGATTACATTTTGAATAATAATATTAAATAATATTGAAGAATATATATTTGGAGTATATGTAAATAAGTTCGTGCTGTTTTTTGTCAAAAATTGGAGCTTTATTACCATCGCGAAAAAAAGGGCGGCTCTTTGACCGCTATCCATGCATCGATATATTTTTTTATTTCATCATAATTGGACAAGTGCTGGTCAGCCAGTTCATGTTGCATCGATCGGAAGAGACAATAATCGGAAGAAGCAATGTATGGGCTGTTCGGCGGGAGGGTTGTATTTCCCATTGGAGCGTTTCTATGTGCGTTTTAACGTTTCAACAGGCAACGCAACATGTTTCACGCTGCAAAATAACTTTTTCGTGTCTGTCGGCGTACTGCGGCCGCTTTCCTCACAACGCTCGGCTCAAACGCATCAGTTGTCTACGGTAGACATCTCATGTGATCATTTTGTTCGATTGTAGCACCTAGCTGGTCCCACCACAAACAGCATAATCTTCTCGCCTTGAATATTCGGCTGGACAGTTGATGATGACGAATCCATACGTTACTCGACGTTTTGCATTATCGTAATGAACCCATTTTCATCGCCAGTCACAATTGGATTAAAAAACCTTTTTTTTGTCGCTGGAGCAGTTTTTCATACGTTAAAAAACAGTGTTCGACGTCTCTTGACTTCAGTTCATAGGGCACCTAATCTCCTAACTTTCGTATCATTTCCATTGCTTTTGAACGATTGCAAATAGCTGGTTGAATGACTCCAAGTGTTTTTGCGAGTTCTTTTTGCGTTTTTGATAGACCATGATCGAGCTTTGCCTCTAATTTTTTATCCATTACCTTTGATTGTATTCAAAGAAAGTTGTCATTTTGAGAGCACACAGAAACTATGTCGGTTACGCTTCAGCGAAATGACAGATACTGAAAAGAAAGCCTGAAGATGACATTTCAGAATGAAGGTGTTGTCAGATGAAACAATGGAATAATCTACTGCAGCGACGTGCCTCGTCCTGAACCGGAATTCTGCTATGCTCTGCTGCAACTACACGGCGCAGCACAGGGTAGACGCGACCGCTTTCCGAATACAGAGCTCACCGTCTCCTCCAGGTTCACGTGAATTCTACCAGGTTTTCATATTGGCATATGAGCATAAACCCTCAGTCATTTCATGAGAATATCCCGAACATGGGGGTCTGCGAATAGATAAATGAAATACCTCCCTAGTCCAGCATGCGGACTTTCAACCACTGCCCCCTCGAGTCCAACACCAATGGGGTGACCAGGTGGTACAAGGAACACCTGAGGGTAATCCACCCCCCCGAGGTAACGCAGTATGCTACATAACGAACTGGGTCATTGGACAGAAAAATCCGGAGATTTACTGCAATAGGGTAGAGTACGCTAGTTTTAAGGGAGAAGCCCAGTGCTACGACAGACTCCCTGTTGGAGTTAATCAACCAACTCAGCCCTCCATTCCACCAGAACGGCAAAACTAGGGCCCCATTCGGAGATCTTCCACCACACACGTCCAGTGACTGACGCGAATGACATTACGTTAGGCATGGAGACTTAACCCTCCATTTCGCCGGAACGAAACTAGAGTCCTAGTCAAGACAAGCGCCCCCATCACGTCCAGATCCAATGCCTGGGGGGCGCTTCTCCGGGTTCAGGTAGAGCGGAGCACAAGCGTTCGACAATCGAAGTTCCGACATGGGACAAGGTGACTGGCGTCATAGGTAGACTTGCACAACACTCCCATCTGAAGAGTTCAAATGCGCAAGTTCGAACGAAACACCGCCTCCGAATTAAAAGGTATAAGCTCCCTCATAACAACACACTCACTTAGTAGCTTCAATACTAATAGCGACATATGTTATCAAAACTGCACGATTTTATTTCCACTCCCAATATTAATCTGATGATACCCCACTTTGAAAAAGATGCTCGTAATTTTCAATTAATAGTCGCTTTTCTTGGGAATCATTGGAATTTTTTTGTAAGTTCCAATGAAATATCAGAACAAACACGATGTCAAGCCAATATTTCATTTGGAAAGTTAAAGTCATTCGACTGTTAAATTTTTTAATTCAATTTCTGTTTCAGCAGCTTACACACCTCTCGTAAAACTGCCTCTTTCAGTGAAATATTTGGCATGAATGAGGTTCAACACCGTCATTGGGAACATATTGTGAAGAGAATTTTCCCTGAAACTTAAACGGTGCGAAGGAACGATAAAAGGACCATCGATCGGAAGTTTAATCAAAGTTGTTGCAAAGTTGGAGTGTTGCTCCGTAAGTTGGGCTCCAGACGATTGAAAAAGAGTAATAGTAAATTAGTTAGGGTGCTTGACGCATACCGACAAGGGGAGGGAATAGCTGGAAAAGACGCTCAGTGTAACTGAAACTGTGGAATATTAAAAATTTGGGAAATCCCCAGTGAACCTCCGTGAATACAAGTTCGATACACAACTACTATACACAACTACTATACCAACTACTATAACGCTTCTAAATGGTATATGAAATATCTTTCTTGGAAATAACGCTTGGGATTCAATTCTAAACTAAAAAATTTTTCAATTATTTCATAGTTTTCAATTAGAAATATAACCATGAAAAGGGAAAGTTCGTTTTGATATAATTTCATGAGATAATTTTATAATATTATATTATTGATATTACAGATAATAGTTGGAATTAATTCTCCAGAAACTCTACAGATTTGAATCTAAATAAATCTCATGAAAACATTTAGAATTATATTTTAAAAACATGTCCTAGATACACTGTATCACTTTATATATATATATATAATGTTATCATCACATGTGGTTCAAATCAACTAATGAAGAATCCAAAGAAATATGGAATGAAGACCAAATTATTTAGACATCACCTTATATCGGGTGTTTTTTTTAGAGTGATAGAACTTTCGATAGGGATAACTGTGATTTGACAGAAGGTAGAAGTTATGTTGTTTTGACATTTTTGTTCAGTAAGCATTGACAATCATGGAAATACTCACACCGCAACAACGTTCCCAAATTGTTGAAATTTATTTTTAAAATCAGTGTTCTTTTCACCAAACTTATAGAGCACTTCGTAAAGTTTATGGTTTACATAATCGTCCATCAGAGCAGCTTATCCGACGAACTGACGATAGATTTCGGACATTTTCTCTACTCGATGCAACAACAACAAGACAAAGAAATCTACGTACAGAAGAAAATATCGCTGCTGTAAGTCATATGTCTTCATTGTTGATGATGATTCAGATTTGTCTATTCGTCGAAGTTCACAACAAGTTGGACTCTGTTCATCGACTACATGGAACATTTTGCGTAAAGATCTTCTTCTACACCCAAACAAGATCCAACTGGCTCAAGAACTAAAGCCACTTGACGATGTCGTTTGTTTGCTGATTGGGCTATAGAACACCCTGAATTTGATCCACTTTTTTATCGTAAAATTGTGTTTAGTGATGAATCTCATTTCTGGTTGAACGGCTAAGAAAAGAAGCAAAATTGCCGTAAAATGTCCTTCTTTAAAGAATATATAGCACATTCTCCAGAGAAAAAACCTAATAAATTCGGACCCAAATCTCTTCAGCAAAGAGTTATTTGAATAAACAAAATAATCATTAAAAATATTGAGGAATACCGTTTCAACACGACATTTTTGCAACAACTAACTAATTTTCGGATAAGCAGAGCCTATACGAAAATTTACATTACACCACAAAAATATACAATGAAAGATACGACTTAGACTCAGCATTAAATAACCGCACGTGCATGTGATACAATACAAAGAAATGTCTCAATTATTAATATATATATATATATATATATATATATATATATATATATATATATATATATATATATATATATATTAGATTTAAGAAAAATATAATGATAATTTTATGAGACTTTTGCGAGAATCTGTTGAGTTCTGTTCAGATAAGATTTCTGATTTTGAAATGAAGTTGGAAAAACTAAGTATTATTGTGGGCAGACGGAGAAGCTTATGAAGGAGAATGAAATTTTAAGAAAGGAGCTTAAGGATGTTTCCAGTGGAGTGCTGGGCCTGGAGAATGGTGCTCGTGAAAGAAATATTGAGGTAAACGACATTCCAGAGAAAATGAACGAGAATCTCGTTAAGGTGGCCCTGTCTATCGGTAAGTGCATCAAATTTGATTTGGAGGATTCCATGCTTGATACAATATTTAGAGTGCCAACGATGGCAGGAAAAAAGGCAAACAACATTATTATTAGGTTCACAACTAAGACCAACAGGGACAGATTTTTGGCGGTTGCTAAAGTTGCCAAGAGGAGTCTGGGTAACGGCCGTGGTTTCAAAATGGAGGGACTATCCAACAGTTTCTTCATTAACGAGCACTTGCCAAAGCATACCAAACTGTTGTTGAGAACATGCCAAAGCGAAGAGCATAAGGTTTGTATGGGTCCAAAACGGCAATATATTGGCTAGAAGAAGTGAAACTTCAAGGATTCTCCAGATTAGGGGAACCATCGATATGGATGAATTGTAGGACCCTTTCCTCAGATTTTTTTTTCTCTCTATACTCATCTTTTGTATTCAGTGATGTTTCTGTCAGTATTTTACCAGAACGTCCGTGGTCTACGTACTAAACTACATGATTTAAGACAAAATGTAATCAATTGTGAATATGACGTTATTTGTGTAACCGAATCGTGGTTGAACGATGGTGTGCGTGACCTAGAGGTGGTCGATCTATCTGGATATTCACTTTTTAGTAGAGACCGCGAATCTAGCATAAGTAGTATAGTGGATGGTGGGGGTTCATTTATTGCAGTAAGAAATAGTCTGAGTGCTTCTCTTCTTCTGCTTTTCCAGTCTGCTGCCGAGGATGTATGGGTTTCCATCCCTCTGAATAATAGACAGAATTTGTTGATCTGTTGTGTTTACTTACCGGGTGATGATGCCGCTGCTTGTGCGAGTTTTGTTTCAGAATTGGGGAATCTAGATATACCGCAGAGTGCTTTAGTTTTGGTGTGTGGGGACTTTAACTATGGTTCAGTGCAGTGGGTTTGTACTGGTGATGGTAACTTTTATGAGCCTCTCAGGTTATTGATGCTCTTTATGTCTCTTTCTGGTCTTAGCCAATTTAATAATATTACTAATGTTAACAACAGAATATTAGACCTTATATTATGCAATGATCTATTTGTGATTGAAAATTTGGGTCATTCTTCCGAGCCTCTTGTTCCTGAGGATTTCAGTCACCCTTCCCTGGAGTTTCTGATTAATATTCCCTCATTTCATAGATCTATTAAACCTCGTAATGGTGAATTTTACTCCAACTATCATAAAGCTGACTATCCTTTTTGTTAGTGCAGCATTCAAGTTTCCCTAATTTATTTCTGAAATTGCGCATATATGCACCACTCATCTTTCAGATGACACTGTGCGCATGCGAGAGACTTCTTCTTCGACCAGAATCTTAATGATCACGGATCGACATTACGTTCGATATTTTTCCGGCTTATGAGTTTTTTAATTCTTTCAAAGCAAAAGGTGTTCAGAATTTCTTATTACAAGAACGATAGTTCAACAAGGTGTTGGTGTCAGAGTTCCAGACAAGGGGATCCCCAACTAACCAGGAATTCAGTGGATGAGGGTGAGTGTCCATCTGAGATTTGTGGTGTATTTCTAATCATTATCAAATTTACACATACAGTCTGCTAATTTTCTACCGAAGTGCTAACATTTTGGTCCATTCGAACCGGTTGACTAGTGATTTCTTATTTTCTTTCTTTCATTTCGAGATTTCCACGTGGGTCACCATCAAATTATTATTAATTTTCATTCATATCGATTGTAGGAAATCGATAAATCCGTACAAGCAGTATACGCTTATCGCTTCATACAAAAAAACCATATGTTCAACTTAGGTTCACTTCAATCGATATAAACATATTCTTTCATTCCGCATATTTCTTCTTTCAATTCATATTGGAAAATAATTAAAACTCAAATACGATTACAACTTCCAAGGTTTTCGTTGACACCCTTTCTGTTCTAATAAACTTTCTTTATATTATCTTTTCTTCGCATAATTTGGTTCTTTACATATATCACTTTATATTTACATTCATTCAATAAAATATTTCACAAAAAATGAGTAACATCAAAAGATTTGAAAGCAAACGTAAAATATACGTTAGTCGGAATTTTACATTATTGCAAAGCAAAGCTTAACTGATACGTCGAAAAGAGGGCAATTAAAGGCTAGGTATGATGATATTAAAAAATTATTTGAGCGGTTTTCAGAATGTCATAATGAGATTATAATGCTGATTGAGGATGAGGCGGAATTTGATACACATGAGAAAATAAGAAGGGAGACTGAAAACTTTTATTATGAAGGTTTGTCTATTTATCATAACATGAGTAAAAATGATACTTCTAATTCGTCGTCGGTTAGTGTTGAAGCTTCTGCAAAACTCCCACCTCTTAATATACCCACTTTTGACGGTGATCCAAAAATTTGGTCAACTTTTCATGATCTGTTCGAGAAATTAATTCATGATAATTCCAATCTTTCAAATGTTGAAAAGTTCAGATATTTATTTTCCTTCCTAAAAGACGAGCCTTTGAAATTACTAAATGGTATCGCCATAAATAACGACAATTATAACACCGCTTTCAAAAAACTTATTGACAGATATCAAAATAAAAGACTTATAGCTTCGAATGCATTAGATTCAATTTTTTTCATTTCACTAAAAGGCAATAGTGCAAAAGATTTTCGTATTCTACTCAATACCTTTTCCGAATCATTGGCAGTTCTTAATGCTTTAAATTTCAATACAGATCAGTGGGATTTTTTACTTTTCTATATACTTCTAGGGAAACTAGATATTGAGACTCGAACTAATTTTGAAATTCAAACTGATTCTAGCAAAATTCCAGAATATAAGGAACTTTATAATTTTGTTGAAATTAAATGCAAGGCCCTAGAATCCGTTCAACATTTGACTACTTCTAAAAATAAAGTATTTGCAGTAAGCAAAGAGAAGTGTAATAATAAATATAATTCCAAGACCAGCAATAGTTTTTCATTACAAACAAAAAATACTCATTATAATTCCAATGTTAAGTGTTACCTTTGCAAAGGTTCACATGGATTGTCGAAATGCTCTGATTTCTTGTCAAAATCTCCGAATGATCGTTTTTCTTTCGTCAAACAAAATAAACTGTGTTTGAATTGCTTACATCATTCGCATAATCTAAATAATTGTCTTTCGTCGTACAAATGTCGCACTTGTAATAACCGTCATCACTCTCTGATCCATATTAATAGTTCAACTATCATAGAAAATATTCCACATTCTTCAACTGTATCAGGTAACACCTTTTCCGAACAAAATACAGTATTATTGGCTACTGCGGCGGTAGATATCCGTGATAGATATGGCACATTTCAACGTGTTCGCATTCTTATTGATTCAGGAAGTCAATCAAATTTCATAAGCGAAAAATGTTTTCGTAATCTTGGGTTACAGAGACATCAATTTTCTACAACTATTTTTGGTTTGAACGAAATGACTTCATTTTCTTCAAAAGGTACTACTGCATGCGATATCAAACCTACAAATTCCGACAGCCCTGTACTTTCTTTCGATGCTATTGTTGTTCCAAAATTATGTTCTAATATACCTGCTTTTTCTATTAAAAAGGGACAATGGGACCATTTACAGGGTTTACCTCTCGCAGATGAAAATTATTTTCTCTCAAGTCCAATAGACATTCTGATTGGTGCTGAGCTTTTCACTCATATTTTACTCAATGGACGTATCGTTGGAAAATTAGGCCAGCCTACCGCCCTTGAAACTATTTTCGGTTGGGTTCTTTTGGGTAAAGTTAACAATCCGTCTACAAGTTCAGAAACAAAAACTTTTCTTCTTCAATCCGATGTTCGTGTCGACATCTGTATTCCTAAGTTCTGGGAATTAGAGCAAATTCCTGATAAGCATTTTTACTCCGTCGAAGATGAAAAGTGTGAGACCTTTTTCAAAGAAACGACCACTCGTGATTCCACCGGTCGATTCATAGTTTCGCTTCCTTTCAGAAATTCGAAACCATTTCTAGGAGATACTTATACTCAAGCTTATCGTAGATTTTTCTTACTTGAAAAACGTTTATTAAAAAATCCATCTTTGTATTCTTCTTATTCCGATTTCATGAAAGAATATCTTGACAGTGGACATATGTCTTTAGCCACATCGGAAGCTATACCCAATGATAATTTTTGTTACTTACCCCATCATTGTGTTCTGAAGCCTGAGAGCGTAAGCACAAAACTTCGTGTAGTTTGGGATGGATCGGCAAAAGGCTCGAGAGGTGTGAGCTTAAATGACACTTTACTTCCTGGTCCAAAATTACAAAAGGATATAGTTTCTTTACTTTTACTTTTCCGTTTAGACGCAGTGGTATTCATAGCTGATATAAAGCAAATGTTCAGACAAATTTTAATATCTCCTTCTGATAGAAATTTCCAAAGAATTCTATGGCGTTTTAATCCAAACGATTCACTTTCAGAGTATACCTTAAATACAGTTACTTTCGGACTCAATTGTAGCCCGTATTTGGCAATGCGTACCGTTCGTGAGCTAGCTCTCCTAGAGAGAGAAAACTTTCCAATGGCTAGTAAGATACTAGAGGATCAAACTTATATTGATGATGTGCTGGGTAGTGCATCATCTGATTCTGAAGCTTTGTCTCTTCAAAAGGATTTAATCGATCTGCTTAGTCGCGGAGGTTTTATGTTGAGGAAGTGGGCTAGTAATTCTCCAGCATTGCTTTCTTCCTTAGACCATTCTGACTGTCAGATTCCTTTGTCCTTTGATAAGGATGAACCACCATTTCTGAAGGTTCTAGGTCTTCAGTGGTACCCTTCTCTCGATATATTTTCTTACAAGTGCCAAAATATATCAAAAGACCTCACAAAACGAGGCATCTTGTCCGATATAGGTCGGATTTTCGATCCATTGGGTTTTCTATGTCCCATTCTTTTAAAAGCAAAATACATTATGCAATGTATTTGGTCCTTGAAAAAGGATTGGGACGAAGAACTTCCCGAGTCCATTAAAAATTCATGGACACAATTGAAGTGTGAACTTTCAGAACTCTCTGGATTACGTCTCCCTAGGCGAATCACCTTTGATCAATATGAGAGATGTGAGTTACATGGATTTTGTGACGCTTCAAGCATAGGTTACGCAGCGGTAATTTACCTCAGATTACAGAGAGGCGATTCTATTCACGTATTTCTAATCTGTTCTAAAGGGAGAGTTGCCCCCTTAAAAACAATTACTCTTCCTAAACTTGAGCTGACTGCTGCAAAGCTTTTGGCTGATTTGGTCAAATTTGTGACTGACACATTTTCTAGTCGACTCTTATTCGATCAAATCACTTGCTGGACTGATTCACAGGTAGTTCTTTCTTGGCTCAATGCTTCACCGAGCCGTTGGAAAACTTTTGTTGCCAATCGAGTACACCATATTCAGGAACTGGTATCTCCCGATTCATGGATGTATATTCCTTCATCTCTAAATGCTGCCGATTGTGCATCTAGAGGAATGAACCCATTGCAATTGATTCGTTTCGAAATGTGGTGGAATGGACCGGAATTCCTATCCAGCCCAAAAACCGAGTGGCCAAATTTTTCTGCTCAGGCTTCAGAACTTAATAATGATGTAGTCTCTGCCGAAGAAAAAAGTATATCTTTATATGTAGATATTCCAATGGACGATTTAGATAACCTTTTGAATAAATTTTCCTCTCTTGAAAAAATAAAAAGAATTTTAAGTTACTGTTTACGATTTTCGAAAATTTCAAAACCCGGTTCCCTTAAACAAACAGGCATTTTAACAATTCATGAGTTGAATGAATCGTTGATGTGTTTAATAAAACATACGCAATATTCGGTATTTTCTGATATCATAGAAATTATTAACAAAAACAAAATTTTACCTAAACCCTTTCGGAAACTTTCACTCTTTCTAGATTCTCTAGGTTTTCTCAGGGTGGGCGGCCGCTTAAAGAAATCCAGTTATATTGAATATGCCGCAAAACACCCTCTTTTGATGCCTAGCTCACATAAATTAACGATTTTGATTGTAGAGTCGGTTCACAAGCAATATTTACATCCCGGTTCAAAAACGTTACATAATTTACTTCTTCAAAAATATTGGATACTATCAGCTCGTCGAACAATAAGAAAAGTTATTTCTAATTGTTTTCAATGTTTTCGTGCCCGTCCAAATACTTACAAACCACCTGAAATGGCTGATCTTCCAAGTTTCAGAATTTCTAAATTAAAGCCATTTTCTCACGTTGCTATTGATTTCTGCGGACCTTTCTTCGTAACTATGCATCGCATAAAGGGTGCAAAATATTTAAAATCTTATATATGCGTTTTTGTGTGCACTACAACCAAAGCTATTCACTTAGAATTAACGCAGGAGCTTTCTACGTGTAGTTTTATCGCGGCATTCCGTCGATTCATTTCTCGACGTGGCATGATTCATGCGTGCTACTCCGATAACGGTCGGAATTTCATTGGAGCTCAAAATGAATTTTTGAAGTTAGCTCAAGAAACTTCTGGAACTCTAAGTTTCCAGTGGCATTTCAATCCCCCTACGGGTGCACATTTTAATGGCCTTGCCGAAGCGGGTGTAAAAATGGTTAAATCTCATTTACTACGAGTGGTAGGAGATCAGCGACTATCCTATGAAGAATTTACAACTTTGATTTGTCAAATCGAAGCTGTTCTGAATTCGAGGCCATTATGTTCTCAGAGCTCAGATCCTAATGATTTAATTCCGCTCACACCAGGGCATTTTCTCACTTTAGAACCCTTGAATTCAACAATTCCTGATGTTGATGTTTCTCATTTGAAATTAAACAGACTGTCTAGATGGCAGCTTATACAGAAAATGCAGCGAGATTTTTGGAAAAGGTACTTCGCGGAATATGTTAATACACTTCAGCAGCGTTTCAAGTGGGCTGAGCCGGCCAAAGAAATTGAGCTCGACGATCTTGTTTTGATCAAAAGCGATGTCGTTTCGCCTTTTAAATGGCCGGTTGGTCGCATTGTGGAATTATTTCCGGGAGAGGATGGACACAATAGGGTAGCTGCGGTGAAAACAGCTAATGGTATTTTCCGTAGACCCGTTGTGAAGCTTTGTCCACTTCCGAGAAATTGATTTTCAAATTATTTTCCTTTATAAAAATAATGTATTTCTATATTTGTTATTATTTTTCTTTTCTATTATTTAAATTTAATTTTCTGGTGACTTACGTGGTGTTCTCTTTAAAAGGAGGAATCTTTTTTTTTCTGTTTTCTTTAGAAAAACCCATAGGGGTTTTTGTGGGCGGCTATGTTAGTGCAGCATTCAAGTTTCCCTAATTTATTTCTGAAATTGCGCATATATGCACCACTCATCTTTCAGATGACACTGTGCGCATGCGAGAGACTTCTTCTTCGACCAGAATCTTAATGATCACGGATCGACATTACGTTTGATATTTTTCCGGCTTATGAGTTTTTTAATTCTTTCAAAGCAAAAGGTGTTCAGAATTTCTTATTACAAGAACGATAGTTCAACAAGGTGTTGGTGTCAGAGTTCCAGACAAGGGGATCCCCAACTAACCAGGAATTCAGTGGATGAGGGTGAGTGTCCATCTGAGATTTGTGGTGTATTTCTAATCATTATCAAATTTACACATACAGTCTGCTAATTTTCTACCGAAGTGCTAACACTTTTATTGTAGCAAGAATTTCTGATATCAACTGGGAAATTTTATTCGGAAATAATAATGTTGATCACTCTATTGAACTTTTTTATGAAAATATTTATGAAATAATAAATCAATTCGTCCCAAAATTTAAAAAACGAAAAAATTTTCCCCGATACTTTACTCCCAGAACTATACAACTTGTGAAACAAAAAAATAAATTATTCAAAAGGTGGAAAACTTATAAGAATGCAGGCAACTATTCTCTATACAAAATTTTTCGGAGTCATTCTAAGCTTTTAATAAAAAGGGACTTTAAAATTTATATCGATTCATTAGAGGCAAACATAACTATGCACCCTAAACGTTTTTGGGATTATACATCTATAAAAAAGCAAATGTCTAGTACTAGTCCCTTCGAAATGAAACTTGATCAAAAAATAACCAGAGGTGGAGAAAATATTTGTGATATTTTTGCATCGTATTTTGAGAGTGTGTTTGAAATGGAGCGTTCTGACTTTAATATTGACTTAGATAAGCTATACAATTCAAGCGTTAGTGATATTCTATTTTCCTTTGAAGAGGTTAAGATTGGTCTTGAACAGATTATTTCTAAGACGGGTGCTGGTCCGGACAACTTACCCTCAATTTTCATCAAAACGTGTGCCGATGCTCTCAGTACTCCTGTAACACTTTTATTTAACAAATCTCTCCACTCTGGTGTTTTTCCTCGAAGGTGGAAGGGGACTGCTGTGTTGCCAATTTTGAAGTCTGGCCTTTCTGATCAGATCAGTAATTATAGACCTATAAGCAAATTACCAATAATTCCTAAAGTTCTTGAAAAATTCATTTACCATCATATTTTTCCAATAGTCACAAGTCAAATTATAATGGAACAATATGGTTTTTTTCCGGGTAGATCACTAGAGACAAATCTTTTCCACTTCATAGAATATGTCCATAGCTGTTTGGACGACCGGGTTCAGCAAGGCCTTTAACAAAATTAGCCATAATATTCTTCTTTCTCGTCTTGCTGGACTTGGGGTGACCGGAAGTCTCCTGAGATGGGTTAGGTCCTATATTGGAAATAGGTCTCAGTTTGTGACTATTCATGGCTTTAAATCATGTGAGTATATCGCAATCTCCGGAGTTCCCCAGGGATCTCATCTGGGACCCCTATTCTTTTTGATTTATATAAATTCTATTTCTTCTTGTTTTCAATATTGTAAGTTCCTTTTGTATGCTGATAACATAAAATTGTTTACTTGAGTATTGTCACTGACTGATTGCTATAACTTACAATCAGATGTTGATCGAATGATGAATTATTGTAGTGAAAATAGTTTATTTCTGAATTTGTCAAAATGTACCTTTATGATATTTACCAGGAATATTAATAGATTTGATTTTTGTTATCGCATTGACGATTCAGAGAAGTTACCATATTAAAGACCTTGGAGTAATATTTGATTCTAAATTGATTTTTGACGCCCATATTGAATCAACAGTTAATTCCTGCTCTAGAATGTTGGGCTTTATTTTCAGGCGGTCTAAAATATTCCGTAGTATTGAACCTGTAAGATACTTATTCAATGCTTGCATATTGAGTCGCCTCTGTTTTGCAAGCGTGATTTGGTGCCCGCAGTACAAGGTCTACATAAACCGACTGGAGAATATCCAAAATAAATTTCTCAAATACTTACATTCTGTCAAGAAAGTACCGGGAATTATCGATTTAAATCTGGCGGGGCAATGAGGCAGGTAAAAATTTTTTTCCTAGGTTGGTACCACTGTCCTTAATTACTATGCCAAGCTTGAGCGGGATCTGTCAACTAGTGTGTTTGCAACAGCTGATTAAGTCAGTCGATGTCAGAGTGCGTGCCGATTTTTACTATGGGTGATTACGTTGAGCAAAGAATTTGTTTAAAGTTTTGTGTTGCAAACGAATTTTCGTGTGCCGATGCATTGAAAATGTTGCAAAAGGCCTTTGGTGATAATGCTCTATCGAAAACTCGTGCATATCAGTGGTACAGAGCCTTCAAGGACGGTCGTGAAGTGGCCGCCCATCGACGGCTTCGATCGAAGATAACGTCGATAAAATTAAGGAAAGGGTGCTGGAAAACCGTCGTACCAGCTTGAGAGAGATAGCACATGATCTTAAGGTATCCCACGAGTCCGCACGTACGATTTTGATTGATATTTTGTGCATGAGAAAGGTGGCCGCACGACTCGTACCGAAAGACCTGAATTTTCTTCAAAAACGTCATCGTGAACAGGTTGCTTGAGACATGCTGGATCGCTGTAATTCCGATTCTACATTCATGGAACGCATTATAACTGGTGATGAGACCTGGGTCTACGAGTACGATATTCAAACAAGCCAGCAATCATCGGAATGGGTGGCAAAAAATGAGCCGAAACCGAAAAAACCACGCCAAAGCCGCTCGAAAATAAAGGTGATGCTCATTGTTTTCTTCGATATCCGTGGCGTGGTGCACTACGAATTTGTTCCAGAGGGTCAGACGGTAAACAAGGAGTATTACCTAGGCGTTATGAAACGTTTGCGTGAGCGTATCCGTAAGAAACGGCCAAATTTGTGGGCGAACAACTCATAGATTTTGCATGACGATAACGCGCCTTCTCACCGAGCTACGATTGTGACTGACTTTCACGCCAAAAACTCAACAAACGTGCTTCAACAACCACCGTATTCGCCGGATTTGGCTCCCTGCGACTTTTTCCTCTTCCCAAAACTAAAATTGCCCCTTCGTGGCACCCGTTTTGAGTCGATTGAAGCCATAAAACAAAACTCGGCGCGAGAGCTAAAGTCCATCCCGGAAAGCGCCTATAAAAAATGTTTCGATAATTGGAAGTGCCGTTGGCATAGATGTATTGGAGCAACTGGAGCCTATTTTGAAGGCGACCCAATGAATTTTGACGATTAAATGTAAAAATGTTGTTTTAATTGAAAATTCCCGGTACTTTCTTGACAGAGTAGTATGTATGAAGTCGAATTATCAGTATAACGGTGGTAGTATTGCGGATGTCACGTCGCGCTTTCGAGTTGTATCTCTTCAAGATAGGAGGACTGTGTCAGATCTACTTTTTGTTCATAAAGTCTTCAACAATAAAATTTGTCATCATATAATACTTGGAATGTTCTCCCTCAATGTCCCTAATGTTAACGTTAGGAATGTTCAATTGTTTCGTCAACAATTTAGAAATACACGTTGCCCACAAAATCCGCCATTGGTGAGGATGATCAAAACTACAAATAAATTTCATGATCTCGACATATTTCTCTTATCTTTCACTCAGTTGAAAAACCGGCTCAAAACCTACTTTCTTTAGTCTGGTTCATTCACTATTATTTTTTTATACAGAATTACTTCTTATTTCTCATGTTTTTATGCCAATTATTTGTTAATTTACTTTAACTCATAGTTGATTTTGATATATTGCATTGCGCTTAATTGCTGTACATGCTATCCTGTGGATACTATGTTGCACGCAAGTCTGTATCTCAAATTGATGAAATAAATAAATAAATAAATATATATGTATCCAGCGTACACAGCACAGCGTACAGCATCCCCCTTGTAAAATTACCCGTATAGATGGCATAATATATAAATATATTATTGATAATATATCGTTATATTACGGTCTTATCTTTTCAAATTTATAAATATATTATTCACAGATGCAACATAAAATGAATCATAAGTATTAAAATGGTGGAAAGCACTGGCGTAAAGTAAGAAACTTGCATGCTTTTTCTCTAGAATGAACTCTAGTCCATTTACCCTGAAGAATTGAAGTCTGTACCTAAAATATTGGCTGTTCGGAAAGTGATTGTTTTTTTTTGGTATAATGAAAGACAATTTTCATATAATGAATATTTCCTCAAATTATATAATGGCGATTCTGGTCCCACACCTTTCGCAGTAGCGTGATTCCACGCTTTGGTCATTGCTGGCAAAAAACTGATCCAGGTGATTTTTGACCTCTTCATTTGAAATAAAGGTTTCATTGTCCATTCTACAATGACCATAACAAATGATAATCCGAAAGCGCAAGATCAGTAGAATAGGGTGGGTGTGGCAGTGTATCCCATTCAAGCTGTAACAGCTTTTGGCGAGTGACCAAACATGCATGAAGTCTCGCATTATCTTGGTGGAACACTACACCTTTTCTGTTGATTAATTCTGGACATTTCTGTGGAAGTGGATCATTCAGTTTATCCAGCTAATTACAAAAGGCTTGCAAATCAATTGTTGTGTTATCCGAAAAAAGTTGAAAAATTTTTTTTTTTTAAATCTCACCAAACAGGCAGCATCACCTTTTCTTGATGAACATTGGCTTTCGAAATGCTTTGCACCGTTTCATCTTTTCTGCGCCATGATCTCTTGCATTTAACATTGTTATATACAACCTATTTTTCCTCCCCAGTAAAGATGCGCTTCAAAAATACATAATTTTTGTGACGTTTGAGAAGCAAATCGCAGACATTAATGCGACGACACAAATTTCTCTATATATGGGAAACCCATATATCGAGCTTCGAGGTTGAACCTAGGCCTTCAAAGTGGTCATAAACAGTTGAATTCGATAAATTCAACCTCTCACCGAAATCACGTGATATTATTCACCGATTTACATCAACTTATACTTTTATCGTGTCTTTATCAGCTTTAACCAGTATTCCAGAACGTAGTGCATCTTCGACATCAAAATTGTCAGATCCAAATTTTGCAATCCAGTTCTGGTACGAGCGTACTGTCAACACATCTTCTCCATACACATCGGTTAATTTTTTTCTGGCTTGAACAGCATTTTTAGCTTTTCTATACTAAAGAAGAAAAATATGAAGAAATGCTGCTTATTACTCTCCATATTTAAAAGAGCACCAACCAAAAACTACTGCGTAGAATTGACTGAACTTTGTCACACACAAGCCTTGCTATATCAGCTTTCGTAACCTTTGATGATTATGCGACTTTATTGTCAAGTTGGGTTCGAAATAATACAATTAAATGCTCCGTCGAAAAAGACTGAATTACTTTCCGAACAACCTTATAACTTTCTGTTGATGCACGAATGGCAGAAGTTGAGACACTGAATAACCACTATTTCAAAATACAAACGCTAAATGGTCCATCCTTTAGAAGAAATCAGGACATTATAAGAAAATAATAAAATGCTGGATAAAATTTTGCTGTTTTTATGAACACATGCTATTCATTACAGCAATTCATCCCCAAATCTTTTGTCTCCACTTTCTAAAGATATTATTCTCTTCCTAAAAAAGCCAATATTTCTTTGTCCCATTCAATAGGTGTACGTATAAGGAACTTTTCCTGCCCTAATTTATGTCCATTGTATGACGTATTAATCGACCGGAACAGGAAGACCATGAACTGGGCCCGTCGACAAAAAAGACCGACTTATAAAAGCTAAACTTTCAGACGTATGAAACTCCACCGAACTTCCAACGTCGAACTGTTTAATGAACTCAGGAAATAATTTAGGCTCCCTGTTTGATTTTGCCAACTGCATGGGGAGGTTGAATTATAACCACCGTGGCCTTACGGTTCCACAGAAGAAATAATGAATGGCTGGTAATGACAGCTGTATGATGCCCGAATTTTGTGATTTATGTTTCTTTCAGAGAAATCCAGCGAAGTGTTCATTTGAGTTTCTTATTTCTAAATTCTGAAAGTTAGTACTCAAACGACGAAAACATTTTTGTAATAATAATCTCTAGTAGTTATGAATCGATTTCAAAAACCCAGTAGAAAAACCCGTCCTAATTCCCATGCAAATCTTTCAGAAACAGTTATCGCCACTGGCTACGGCAAGGGAAAAATAATTGGTCACAAATCACGATATCTTACCGCTGTCATGGTAACGTTAATAGATATAATAAGATCAGTGCGCTCATGTAAACAAATGCCTCCCAAAACGCATACTGAGCCACCACCGAAAAAAATTGTTGACATCATGAAATATTCATTAAAGCGTTGACTCCGATCTCGTCACACCAACATTCTTCCATCAGACTGAATAGGAAGGAACTCCATCTGGGCGCATTTCTATTCTCATGTTAAAGAGCCCAACAATATCTTACAGGTCGGTGCGCCCCACTCAATAGCGGGTGCTTGGTGGATCTTCTTACCCTCAAATTGAATCTGTGCAACCTATTCCGTATTGTTTGACCAGGAACTATGCTACCGGTGGCTTGCCGGTATGATTTATTAATTCCTGTATTATCGCACATGCGGACCACAAAAAATGAAGGCACCCACAAGTTAAGTTTTTTTCAATTAAACCATCCAGATTCATGAGAACCAAATTTTTTCCATGTTTATTTTACGCTTATATACAGACATATTTTCCACATGATATGTACAGTAATCATGAAAATTTGATTCAAGTGAAAAAAGTCAGTAGTTATAAAAATAAGAACGAATTCGATGCAAGTATAAGGTTGTTCGGAAATAGTCCGGTCAAATTAGACCAAAAATAAGAGTAAAAGTTACATGAATTCCCACCAAGCTCAAAATCGGTAAGGTTGTTTAAAATATCATTAAAAACAAAATTTGAAAGTTCCCCATCTTTCCCCTGTAGGGAAAAAATTTTATCAAAGTTCAAAGGTCAAAAAAATGAGTTTTTCGCGATTTTCAGCAAAACGGTAAGCTTTATCAGTAAAATACCTCAGACAAAAATTGTAGATCATAAAATTATCTACAAAAAATTCATCAATACTTTTTTTATACGAGCCATCGTTTTTGAGATATACCGATTCAAAAAGTTTTAAAAGTTGTAATCGTGATAATATGCATGAGTACGCCACGTATATATACATTTCTATAGTTGTAATATATAATAAAATATTTTTCTATCGGTCATTGTAACTTACACTACTAATATAAAATATACATAAGTTATAACTATTTGAGAAACAAAATTTAATTGAATGTGCTGAAGTTTTTAAAACTAGTAATTCTATTCGACAATAAATTATTACCAACAGCATTCGCTTTCTCCTTTCTATGTACGGAGCTCCTAAAAAAACTACCTGCTTAGATAAGTATAGATATGCATGTTTCGTTAAAAACACCAAAAGTAAATAACAAGTACAATTAGCTTGTCTTCCTGCAACCTCAGTTGCTGCTCATCAATATCTTTTTAGGGTATATTACCAAGTTCAAGTGTGGCTTGAACTTGGCTAGACCCTACAGACTGGGGTTGGAAGTTGGTCAACAATTCATTAGAACCAATGCACACTTTACTTCCACCTGCGCCGGAAAAACTGCTGAACTCGGTTTTTTGCAACTGCAAAAAGGGATGCAGTGCACTCGGGATGAAGATGAAGAAGAACAAGAAGAACAAGACGAACAAGAACAAGAAGATCAAGAGGAAGAACAAGAAGAAGATTTTGAAAGTTACGACTCGGACGATTAAATTTCAGTACTTTTTTTTAACTTAAATTGCTTTTATCTTTTCAATCTCTGCTAATATCCATTATTTTTCAATAGTTTCAAATTAAACAGGATCAAAACTGACCCGTGTAATAGGCCTACTGGGGAAACCACGTTAAAAAAACGCGCTAAGTACACTACCTCATAGGTGGCGAGGAAACGTGTGCATATTATGACGATTACAACTTTTACAACTTTTTGAATCGTCATATCTCAAAAACGATGGCTCGTAAAAAAAAAGTGTTGATAAATTTTTTATAGATAATTCTACGATCTACAATTTTTGTCTGAGGTATTTTAATGATAAAACTTACCGTTTTGCTGAAAATCGCGAAAAACTCATTTTTTTGACCTTTGACCTTGAATAAATTTTTTTCGTTACAGGGGAAAGAAGGGGAACTTTCAAATTTTGTTTTCAATAATATTTTAAACAATCTTACCGATTTTAAGCTTGGTGGGAATTTATGTAACTTCGAATGTCCAAATTGACCGGACTAAAAGTAATTAACTTTTTTCCCGACAGTGGATTCAATTGTATTTTTTAGAACATGGAGAGCAGTGATCAGCATTTTCGTCATATTTTACTTTTTCACTATAGAAAAGGTAAAAATGCTGTTCAAGCCAGAAGGAAATTAACCAATGTGTATGGAGAAGATGTGTTGACAGTACGCCAGTGCCAAAACTGGTTTACAAAATTTCGATCCAACAATTTGGACGTCAAAGATATACCACATTTCGGAAAGCCGGTTGAAGCTGATAAAGACACGATTAAGGCATTAATTGATGCAAGTCAGTCAATAACAACATGTGAGATCGGTGAGAGGTTGAATGTAACGAATCAACCATTTAGGACCACTTGAAAAGCATCGGTTTAAACTCAAAGCTCCATATATAGGTACCCATGTTCCCACGGAGAAAAATTTGTGTCATCACGTTGACGTCTGCGATTTGCTATCGAAATATCACGAAAATGGTCCATTTCTGAAGCGCATCATTCTGGAGATGAAAAATGGGTTGTATATAACAATGTCAAACACAAGAGTTCATGGAGCAAAAAAGATGAACCGCTTCAAAGCATTTCGAAAGCCAATATTCATCAAAAAGAGGTGATGCTGTCTGTTTGGTAAGATTTTAAAGGAATCGTTTTTTTTTTAACTTTTATCGGATAAAACAATAATTATTTCGGAAGTTTACTGTCATCAACTGGACAAACTGAATGAACTTGAGCAGAAAAGGAACAGTGTTCCACCATGATAATGCGAGACCTCATACAAGTTTGGCCACTCGCCAAAAGCTTTTACAGCTTCTTATACTTTATACTTTCACACCCACTATATTCTCTAGATCTGCCGCCTTCAGATTATCATTTGTTCTGTTCATTGCAAAATTTTTTGGACATTAAAACCTTCACTTTAAATGAAGAGGTCGATAAACACCTGACTCATTTTTTGCCAGAAAAACAAAAAAATTTTATGAGTGTGGAATCATGCTACTCACAGAAAGATGGCACAAGGTTTTGGGCCAGAGTGACCACTATCTAATTTCATAAAATATCTATTTATTATACGAAAATTGCCTTTCATTTTCTCAAAAACAACGAAATATATGTACTAAATATTCTCACTTCCGAGACAATTTGTAAACGTTGAAGAAAATAACTCGTTTTTCTGCAGTAATTCCAGAAGTGCTGAAGGTATTTCGATACAACTCAAAATAGCCATACTGCTTGTTGAATGTTAGCTTTAAATGTCTCTTGCATGTTAGAAACATTTTCGTGGCATAGATAAAACAGTTATATGATATTCCAACTTCCCCAACTTCAATGCCACTGACATTTTTGCAATTTTTCGACGAAATTGAAATTTTTGGAGATTATTCTTCATTAATTGTACGGTCGAGAGCTCTCACTGTGTGAAAGAAAATCGGTCTTAAATATTTTAAGATTTGATGTTCTCCTCAATATATGAAAATTTTTTTTAATTAAATGAAATGATGACGAATATTCTTAATTTTAATTGATTAATTAATCAATTATTTATTCAAATAATTATAACTGAATAATAGTTAACATTGTGTGAATCATCTTTATTATTCTATTCAATTTTAACGACTTTTCGTCAAGTGAAGGCCGAACAAAATATATTATATATATTTCTTATAAAAACAAACTCAGAATTTTCTTTTCCTAAAAACTTTTTCTACCCATATTTTATTTCAAATTGTGCCTTTTCATATTATCCTTCCAAGTTGCTCATCATTCATTTGTAGAAGTTTTTCTTATCTTTAAAATTTTTGTATATTGATTGAAGTTAAATGTCTAAGGAGTATTTGTATAAGGTTATCCTAGGAAAAGAAACCCAAAAAAAAAAACAAATACATATATTCATATTTTCACTTGGCATATCACCTGAATGACTTTGATGAAGAGATCGAATTAATAACATCTCGTCTTAGACATTTTCCGCGTGACCAAACTACAGAGTAGAAAATAATTGAAGAGAGCGAATTAAGGAGTCATGTGGCACCCGCCATATTAAATTAATTCCGCCTGTACTTTTGAGCTAAGCACCTCTCGTCTGTTCAATATCCTACACAACAGATGCGAAAATGACTGATGGAATTGTTGTGAAAATTAAACTGAGAAATTTCCGTCATATATCTCAAGAAATTATATTTTATAAGGCTAAACACCATACAACATCATTTGTCTAAGTCGAGATGCCTAAAGGTGACACACATATAAGATTAATTACGCAGAGGAATCATTACAAGGGCCTAAAAGAAAAATGAACCGAGACACTCTCGAAGTTATCAGGAGCATTTCCTAAATAGATTGACGATGGCCTTTGTTCGTGGTTGTTAGCCTCTTCGTTTTCTTCTCACCGTAAACTACGGCGGCAAAAATAGTTGATTGAGCAACAACACTTCGGAAAGATACAATGCTTATTATCTTGGTGTGGCATCATTGTACTGCTTTGGAACGGATCATGAATTTGATGAATGAACTATATCTGATGGAGATGAATTATGTGGAAAAGACTCACGGTTCAGAAAATGATAGTGTAAGAACGGATTGTTTTATCCAGATGAAATCTATGACACCTGCAATTACGCACATTTCGATGAGGTGGTTGCTCCTTTCATAGATTGAAAGAACGAAGATATGCTGTCGGAAAAAAATAAAATCATTCGCTTATCTAAATATAAACGGTTAAAGTTCAATGAGAAAATACCTGTATCAAAATCTGAATGCATGTGAATGATAAATTTTATTTTATTACGAGTTGACATAAATTCGTGTGGTTTTGATGACAGATGTCGATACTATTTCATTATTTCATTGTTTCATCTGGAAACACTCTCATTTTCTTCATTTGGCTTTCCTTTCAGTAACTGTCATTTCGTTGAAGTGTTAACAACATGGTTTCTGTGTGCTAATCGTTTTACCGAATAATGTGTTTTCGCGGTGAGTTTTACTTCAATATGAAGAACAAGACTGCCGAAGTTCATCGTATTTTAGTGAATGTTTACGGTGACCATGTTCTAGCTGAACTAACGTGTCAGAAGTGGTTTGCCGATTTAAATTGGTAATTATGATTTGGAAGGCAAATAACGACCCGAGGCGCTACCAAAGTTTGAGGATGAAAAATTAGAGATAAGGCTCAATAAGGATCCATCACAAATGCAAGGGAAACTCGTGAAAACGCTAGGAGCCATCGTTTAAATGCACTGGGAATGATCTGAAAGGTAGAAAATGGGATACCGTACGTACCAAAGCCAAGAGATGTCGAACGCCGTGTTTTCACGTGTGGACAACTGCTCCATTGGCTAGAAAAAGAAAGGGGTTTTTGCATCGAAATGTGACTGGCGATGAAAAGTGGATCCATAACGTAAGTCCAAAATGTCGGGCAATGTATAGATGCCCCATCATCAAGTGTCAAGTCGAATATCCATAGCGAGAAGATCGTAAATTCTACGAGATTAAGTACCCGGCATATGAGTGTGGCTCAGTCACCAGGTTATAAGGGAACGCTGTATCACCGCGCAAAACGAGAACCACTCCGAAGATTAGAACCCATCCCGCTTCTCATTTCAGCTTCAGTTCCAAAACCTACACCGTGACTGGTAGCAGCTAAGCAATATCCAACTATCCAACTTCTGGCTCTACACTGTCAATACCCGAGTTTTTTGGAACGTAAGTCACATGCCGAAGGGACTTCCCATTTCCACCCACCCGAACGCAGACCCAAGAAACAGGAAAAGCCTAAGAATCGATGCTGCAATTGATCCTGTTACAAGCACCGTCAATCCGGCCTCTACGCCAAGACCCACGAACCCTGGAGAAGTCTTTCAATTGATCCTGGCTTCAAGCACCAACGGTCTAAGCCGTATCGTCGAGATCCAAAAACCCCGGAAACGTCTAGCAAATGATCCTGGTTCAGGACGAGGCTGGACGAACCGTCAAGTCCCGCTAAACCCTGAAGAACTTCTCGAGAAATCCTGAAGCGCTAATTTTAATGATGTAAGTCATGTGCTGCCTTGTGACTGTATTGGACAGCACAACTCAGCCTTTCATTTCACTTTTGCGGGTCCAGTGCACGGTGACACGATCTCTGCTTTAGGCATCGAGACTTAATCCTCCATTTCATTGATATGAAACTAGGATCTTAGTCAAGACAAGCACCCACACTACGTCAAGGTACAGAGACAAATGATCATGCTGTACATTCTGTCAGGAAAGTACCGGGAATTATCGATTTAAATCTGGCGGGGCAATGAGGTAGGTAAAATTTTTTTTTCCTAGGTTGGTACCACTGTCCTTAATTACTATGCCAAGCTTGAGCGGGATCTGTCAACTAGTGTGTTTGCATCAGCTGATTAAGTCAGTCGATGTCAGAGTGCTGGAAAACCGTCGTACCAGCTTGAGAGAGATAGCACATGATCTTAAGATATCCCACGAGTCCGCACGTACGATTTTGATTGATATTTTGGGCATGAGAAAGGTGGCCGCACGACTCGTACCGAAAGACATGAATTTTCTTCAAAAACGTCATCGCGAACAGGTTGCTTCAGACATGCTGGATGGCTGTAATTCCGATTCTACATTCATGGAACTCATTATAACTGGTGATGAGACCTGGGTCTACGAGTACGCTATGCAAACAAGCCAGCAATCATCGGAATGGGTGGCAAAAAATGAGCCGAAACCGAAAAAACCACGCCAAAGCCGCTCGAAAATGAAGGTGATGCTCATTGTTTTCTTCGATATCCGTGGCGTGGTGCACTACGAATTCGTTCCAGAAGGTCAGACGGTAAACAAGGAGTATTACCTAGGCGTTATGAAACGTTTGCGTGAGCGTATCCGTAAGAAGCGGCCAAATTTGTGGGCGAACAACTCATGGATTTTGCATGACGATAACGCGCCTTCTCACCCAGCTGCGATTGTGACTTTCTCGCCAAAAACTCAACAAACGTGCTTCAGCAACCACCGTATTCGCCGGATTTGGCTCCCTGCGACTTTTTCCTCTTCCCAAAACTAAAATTGCCCCTCCGTGGCACCCGTTTTGAGTCAACAAAATTCGGCGCGAGAGCTAAAGTCCATCCCGGAAAGCGCCTATAAAAAATGTTTCGATAATTGGAAGTGCCGTTGGCATAGATATATTGGAGCAAATGGAGCCTATTTTGAAGGCGACCCAATAAATTTTGACGATTAAATGTAAAAATGTTGTTTTAATTGAAAATTCCCGGTACTTTCTTGACAGAGTAGTATATTTGGTGGGAAGAGCTGGGTGTGGCATATTCTAAGCTACTACAATCAAACAAAAGAATCACAGAGGAGATTTACGACGACAATCGATGCGTTTGAGCCGAGAATTGCAAGAAAAACAGCCGCAATCGCCAACAGACAAGACAGAGTTATTGACATTGCACGGCCACATATTGCGTCACCCGTTAAAAGGTACTCAGAAACGCTCAAACGAGGAAGTCCTTCCCCACCCGCCGTAAAGCCCATGCATTGCTCCTTCCGATTACCATCTCTTCCGATTGATGCAACATGACCTGACTGATAAGCACTTCTCCAATTACGATGAAGTCAAAAAATGGATCGATGCATGGATAGCAGGCAGCTAAAGAGCCGGCCTTATTCGCGATGAGATCCTTCAATTGCCATAAAGAAGGCAAAAAGTGGTGAATAGCGACCGACAAATCTTTGAACTTTGAATATACAACCAACTTTTCACAATGAAGCTTCAATTTTTGACAAAAAACCGCATGAACTTAATCATACCCCTCATATTAAATATCAAATACAAAAATAAATTGAATATATAAGTTCATAAAAGTTCCTACAAAAATATTTCAACATTAATAATCATTATATTTATCCTACATGCGTGAGTACAGTATAGCACCGTGTGTTTGCATTAAATATAATCCGTGGAGGATGCTTGTCTGGAAATATTAATTTTAATTTGATTTGTTGGTTTCTCTAAATAGCTTGGTTATAAACATACACAACAGTTTCTTTGGAATATTTGTTTAGATCACCAAAAGTTGAGATCTATGTTAAGGAAAAATCCTTGGGAGGATATTCATACGGCTATCGATGTAAACAAGGCGGTAACTGATTTCGTGCAGATTCTCTCAGATAAAATTATGAAATATTCTTGAAATAAAAAAAATAAAACGCATATTAAGCTTACTCCATGGATCACCGACGATCTTCTGATATCTGTGAATATAAAATACGCTATGTATAGAGTATTGCCAAAAAATCCAATCGATTTGATCCTAATGTCTGAATACAAAAAATATAGAAATAATATGAACTTTTTAACACAAAAGGCAAAATTGGGTTATCATAAAAACAAATTTGATAGCAGTGTTAATAGCAAAACAGAGCTGTGGAAGATAGTGAATGATATAAGTAAATCAAAATTAAAAATTTCAAACACTGATTCAATATAATAATATAATATCTTGACCGACTCTTTCAAAGTGGCCAATGAATTTAAAAAGGTATTTTCGAATCTAGGAACGAAAAAGCGATTATGGTAAAACAAAATCCTACATACTCAACCAAAAAAAAAAACAAAATCTCAATTCATTTGCTTTGTTTCCTACTAATTGTGAAGAATTTAACTGTGTAGTAGAAAAACTAAAAAGCAGAAAATCACCAGGTGCAACTACGGAAAAACTCACGCGAAATTGTGGCTCCTCTATAATATTGGTTTAACAGGTGTATGTATGGAAAAGGGGATATGGCCGAACGAATTCCAAAAATCTATTTTCATTCCTATTTTTTAGGGGAGGGGGACAACCTTCTAGTTGAGAATTATCGACCGACAGACCTCAAAGGTCTGTTTGTGTATCTTTCTGGATACATAAAGGCGTTTGATACGGTGACTCATTCGCTCTTGCTGGACTCTTTGGAAGACAGGGGGCAAGAGGTACACCACTGGATCTATTCAGCAGTTACTTGACAGATAGGGTTCAGCATGTGAGATTGAACGGAGTAACAAGCGGTTCTGAAATAGTGGAATACGGTATTCCCCAAGGTACGGTATTAGGACCTGTAATCTTCAACATATAAGTTGATATGCTGTTTAACTTGGATATTGTAGGACACATTGTTGGATTCGCTGACGATACCGCGATATTTTACCAGGCAACAGATTGGTATGAATTAAAAAAATTTATTTATCAATGCTTACTGAACAGAAATGCCAAAGCAACATGGCTTATTCCCTATGTCAAATCACAGTTATCCCTATCAAAATTTCTATGACTCTTAAAAATACCCATTAACTCAAAACAAATGTGTATTTACTTCCAGAGTTTTTGCTGCTTTATTCCTGGCTCTATAAGAAACTTCATATCTATATAAAATAGATAATAATGTTGAAATTTCTTAGGATATTGGATTCCACAAACAAAACAGAAAAGTACTATTTATATTAAAAAGTTGTTTAGTCTTCGGTTGAGTACATTCTCAATTTAATTGGCATACAAATTAAAACTTTCCAGTCATCTAACGAGTCTGTAAAAAGATATTACAATAACAAATATATAAAATAGAATAAACCTGAGCAGAAAAGTATTATTATTCCGAAGTCAAATAGTACAATAATAAGTAACACATAGAATATACTGCGTACCATTGAAAATACATCATTATTTCACCATTTGACTTCGGCATAATAATAATTTTCTGCTCAGGTACATCACCTCTTTATTCTATTTTATATATTTTTTATTTTGATATCTTTTTACAGACTTGTCAGATGACTGGAAAGTTTTAATTTGTGTGCTAATGAAATTCAGATTGTCCTCAACCGTGGACGAAATGTCTTTTTAATATAAATAGTACTATTCTGTTTTGTTTGTGGAATCCAATATCCTAAGAAATTCCAATTAATTCGAGTCCTGTTTAAAGATGTTAGGCATCATGTTCAGAATATCAGAAAATGTTATTCCAACACTGTATCCTCCATTTGCTTGACGACTAGGGCGACACCATAGGCATTTATGACAACGACCACGACAAGGACCGCTAAATGTACGCTACCCTCAATTCGCCATCTATTTCATCGAATAAACCTTGGAATCCACTAAGAAAGGATCAGATGTAATCAAACGGAAAACCTCAAATGCATTTTTCTTGTTGGAAACATTATATTGCCATCGTATTGCCCTGGTGCATATTGATTATGAGTTTAATCCCGCAGGATGAAAAGAGGGTAGACGCCTGCACTTTCCTGAAACAATATTTATATACGTCCTTTTTGAAATGGCTAATAAAGAATGCACCCCTGTTCGATGCAGCGCATGAATTCGCTCCCCAAGGCCAGTACCGAGACCGCTGCCTGAAAGTCAAACTTTCATTCTGAAGATGAGGCAAGACTCGAATACTGATTCGTTATAGACAGACAGCTCGGAAGCTCCCTGTAGGATTTGGCGGTATGAAACAGGAGTAGAGGGCTCCTGCTATCTGGTACAAGAGAAATGTGTCATCGATGATAAAATCCTATTTTTCCTCGTGGAAAATATTTTCAGGTCATGTCTGACGGAATTACCAGGGTCAATTGATGGACGGGTTCTAAGGGTCACGCATCGACCTCCTTTTTTAAGTAACATAATTAAAATCTAAGACACAAGACGGTACAGAGAATAAATTTATTTTTAAAAAGAAAAAAGACTGACTATCGCTCTCATTACAAAGAGTTATATAAAAAAAATTGATAATGAATAATCGAATTTGGATTGAATCTTTTGTCGAACTAGGAATACTAAAACCAAGCAGAGACTTTGTTTTCAAAGAGGCTACGTCCCATTTTTGAAATTTTTTCAAGTTTATGTTAGGCATTTTTAAATTGGAATTGCCTTTCCATAATACTGTTATGAAACAGTGCTGTTTCCACTAAATGTTTAATGTTGTTATAGCAAGTTCGATCAATATTCTATATTTTCTTTGGATTATTTCATCTCCTTTTGATACTGTATAATGAGTGTTAATTCGATATGCCTACGAAAGATAAACAATGTTTTCTAAGGCAAGTATACAACATAATTTCAAACATTTTCAAGAAATTTTATAAAATTGAAATTTGTAGCGAGGTATAACAGAGTTACTCTGTCTGATATTTAATTCTTCTATCAAGTAAAAAATCACCCTTTTTATTATTGGATTATTTCGTGTCTGAATCACGCGCATATTTTTTCTTAAATGTTAGCCTTGTGATGAACAATTACAAGGAAATGAAATATCAATAAACAATTATGCTATAATTAATATAACCCAATGTATTTTCAATTCATTGAACAATATTATATGATTCTTAATAATTTGGAAACGATAGAAACCGTTCATCTCGACTAAATTCATAATTGCTAAAATTGTTTTTTATAAATTATGCCAAAAAATCGGAGAATATCACAAATTATATTTTCCACAATTATTGCAATGATACTCTCAACAGAAATTAATAATTTTTGACATAATTATTATTTATATTTCATGAAAAAATGATGTTATTCATTACTCGATTTAAAAGCATTCTTGCAATTATCATTCGACATATTCTACGTTTTTTACTGTTTATTGAGAAATTTTCCTCTGAGTTTTGTATTGAAAGTCACCTGAAATTATGGATTCAAACAACCAATTAATTGCCAGCAATGATTGCAATCATGAAATAAGAAACAGTAAAAAAACAACGACATAAGCTCAATATACCACATGATAAAACCTACAAAAACCTAATAAATAATTTCTCTATTCTTCTTGATTTAGGACTTCGCAATTTCACAATTTATTCACTAGGAATGTGGCACATGACGCGTTGCGATCATAACACATCTTCTTTAAGTGGTTATATGTGGATCGAGAACAGTTGAGGAGTGGGAAATGATTCTTTCCTAATTGGCTATTCAGTCTCCGAAATTCAGAATCTCCATCAAATTTGTTCATTTCCAAGCACTCTAATGGATTGATTTTCAGTTCTTTCCGACGTCTAAGAGTGATCTTGAAGTGGTTCTTATTTGAATGATGATCGACAATTTCAAAATGTTCGAAACGACCGAACTTTTGTATGTATTCAGATGCTCATTTGGTCTTTTTTCAAAGTTCTTACCTGTTTGACCCATGTAAGTTGCGTTACAATCATTATATTTGATTCTGTGGACTCCTGAATCTTTCAAATCATTTTACTTTTGTTGCGCTTTGAATAAAACGTTTCCAAGATTAGAAAAACCTTAAAAGCCCGTTTTTAAGTTGAATTGACTGAAACAATTATGACTTTGGTGGATAAATATCCAAACTAACTTATGATTAAATTTTTATAATCGAGATTGGATACAGAATGTCATTTATCCTTCAGCTTATTTTCTTTGTTATTCTATTGACTGAACATGAAGGACATAAATCCTATAAGATATAAAACTTTTTCATTATTAAGTTGATGTAGGGTATAAGAATTGGTTAGGTAGTTGAATCACTCAAATGTTGATCTTATTTATAAAATAAAAAAATAAGAAAGCGGTTTTTTACTTGATAGAAGGAATATTACAACATTTGAATATCAAAACAGATTTAATCTGTTAGTCTTCTAAAATTTCAATTTCAAAAAATGTTCATTCAAGAAACTTTAAAAATTAAATTGATGTTTAATGAGCAATGCTTATATTTAATAGACGTATAAAATCGTTATACAATATCAAATGGAATTAAAAAAAAACCAACGAATATAAATTGTCAATTGAAATAATGAAATGAATAAATGTTTTTTGTTTCGTTCCAAGCGTGAGCACTGAACTCATCAAACAAGCGTACGCAGCTCTGCTTGTTACAAAATGTTTAGTTTTCTGATCTTATATTTATGAAAACTAAATCTTACTCAAAAATATAAAACAAAATTTTAAGAACTTCTCAAAAACTATAATACTTTATATGAAATATTTGATATATTTAAATAAATTACTTCAAAAACTTTCAAAACCTGTAGCAAATCCTCAAAAAATAATTAGAATTCAGATAAGACCATTTCAACTTCACATTCATACAAAATGTTTAGTTTTCTGATCTTATATTTATGATAAACTGAATCTTTCTCAAAAATATACAACATAATTTTAAGATAATTAATTTGAAATATTAAATATTTCAAATAAATTAGTTTTTGAGAAGTCCCTTCAAAGTTATGTTGTATAATATATTTTTGGGAAAGATTTAGTTTATCATAAATATTAGATCAGAAGACTAAAAATTTTGTATGAATGTGAAGTTGAAATGGTCTTATCTGAATTCTACTTATTTTTTGAGGATTTGCTACAGGTTTTGAGAGTTTTTGAAGTAATTTACTCAAATATATTAAATATTTCAAATAAATTAGTTTTTGAGAAGTTCTTAAAATTTTGTTCTATATTTTTGAGTAAGATTTAGTTTTTTAAATATAAGATCAGAAAACTAAACATTTTGTAACAAGCAGAGCTGCGTACGCTTGTCTGATGAGTTCAGTGCGCATGCTTGGAACGAAACAAAAAACATTTATTCGTTTATTAATTTTAATTGACAATTTATATTCGTTGGTTTTTTCTCAATTCTATTTGATATTGTATAATGAGTTTAGATTTTATTCGTCTATTAAATATAAGCATTGCTTATTAGAGATCAATTTAATTCTTAAAGTTTGTTGAATAAAAATTTTTTGAAATTGAAATTGTAAAAGACTAACAGATTAAATCTGTTTTGATAGCCAAATTTTATAAATCTTATTATCCAACAATAAAACTAACTGGTCTCCCTATATTATAGCGCCAATCAGTTTGTGTGGACTGCTTTTCTATGCTCCTGAAGATGGAGGAAATTTTCAGTGTTTGTTAAACACATATTATCAAAAATTATCCTATTCCGGTCCTAACTTTGAATTTAAAAAATGGTTTGATCGATCTGAGGTTTATTGTGTTTTTGATCGATCCGAGGTTTATTGTGTTTTGAAACTTCATTCAATACCCAAAAATCTTCCTATTTATTCAAAACTAAGGCAATGAAAGTTGAGATATTGAAAAAACCTTCTATCAAGTGTACAGAGTAAGTTTTTTATACCTCGCTAGAAATTCTAATTTCAAATAATTTCTTGAAGAGTTTTTGAAATTAGATTGAATAAATGCCTTAGGAATACTGTTTTTTTTTTATTTGATATACAGAATTAACACTCGTTACAGAGCATCAAAAAAAGATAAAAGAATCTTTAGAAAATGAAAAATATTCATCGAATTTATTATTTATTTATTTAGTGGAGTCAGCACTCTTTCATACCGGCATTATGAAAAACAAATTGCACTCTAGAAATAGCCAACAGAAGCCTTTTTCTTCGAAACAACCTCTCTCCAACAAGTTCTTTCAAAAAACTCTTCAAAAATATGTAGCACACATCCAAAAAAGCGATTCGACATTCTCACCGATTATCCTCAGTTCACTTTTATGCCAGCAAAATAAAAACGATTAATAAAAATATCTATCATTCTCACTTGACCACGTGTCATTTCAAACTAAGAACACAAATAGTTTCTTAATGGTTGCCATTCATAATCTATGTTCGTCCAGAAAATAGACAGAGGTTATATAAAGTAGTTTTCAAGACCCAGTTATATCCAAAAACTACTGTTTGTATGAGTGAAGAAACAAATTGTAATTATTATATATATTATATGAAATAAAAAATTTTTCCACTTGATAGTAAGTTTTCTAAAAATCTTAAATTTAAAATAGAGAAATTTTGTTATACCCCGCTACAAATTTTAATTTTATTGAAGTTCTTGAAAACTTTCAACAATTAAATTTAATAAATGAAGAAACCATAGAATATTGATCCAACTTACTCAACCTTTTAAGAAATTTCATAAATTAATATTTGTAACGAGGTATAACGGAATTACTCTGTTGGATAAAAAATATACTATATTTTTTCAAAAGTAAAAATTAAGCTTGGCATAATTTTTTCATTACCTTCATCAAGAAACGGGCTGCAATTTTGACTTCTTCATACATTCTGCTTAGTCAAATTCTCAGTTAAAAATAAGTGAACTAGTGGGTCAAAAACTCATATCATTTAAACATACCACGAAATTTTTCACATTCTTTTTCTGGCATGCAGTATTATTTTTATCGCATAATTGTAGATATCTATATTTCACTGAAGGGAATAATTAAATGGAACAAAGTCTATCCGGAAAAGCTGGAAATCGAGCACTCCGAAAATGATACGATTCTGGGAAGTAACATCTGTCGACGTGAACCCAGTAACTAACTATAATTTGCGACGGCAGGTTCCGTACTGAAACCTTTTTCTAGACCTTTTAGAGTTGCCGCCAACACTATAATTTCAAGAACCATATTTCAGCCAGATACGGTGGAAAAGCCCTGGAGCACGATATGACTAATCTTTGAAATTAAAAGAAATAATTCGTGATCTTGTGCTGGCTGACTACCAAGGGACTTTTTCGTGATAATGAAAAGTGTTGTATTAACAATAGACAATTTAACAACTCTTTCTTTAATCATTGATATTGAAAGACTAGAAGGAATCCTTTCTCCAACTTGCAGTTTTATATATGCAATTTTTGATATCTCAAATATCAAACAGCGTAAATCTTTTATAACTCGCTACAAATTTTAATTTGATAAAATTTCTTGAAAAATTTTCGGAATTGAATTGAATAAATGCCCTAGGAACACTTTCTTTCACTAGACATATAGAATAAACACTTATAGTATTATAAGGAGATGAAGGAATTCAAAGAAATATAGATTATTGATCGAACTTACTGAAAGAATATTTAGTGGAGACAGCGATAAAAAACAAATTCCACTCTAAAAGTTCCCAATATAAACCCAAGAAATTCTTTGAAACAACTCCTCTTCAGAAAGCTTTTTCAAAAGATTCTTCAAAAATGTGTAGCACATCTTCAGAAAAGTGACTTGAGATTCTAACCGATAATATTCGGTCTAGTTTCATGCCAGTAAAATAAGAGCAATCAATAAAAAATATACTTACACAAGGTCGTGTAAAAAATGATAAAAATGTCTAAAAAATATCCGGAATTTATTATTTTTCACAATTTCAATATACTATTTTGTAATATTCTAAGACAAAACGAATGTATTAAATAGATTGTGCAGATAGTCAGCTATGGCCAAAGGTGTATGGAAACACTTTTTGTCAAATATTGTTGAATTTCAGCAATATATACAATTTATGGAATGATGTCACAACTAGAAAAAATAAAACAGGTAGAATATTTGTATAGAAAAGATTTTCGAAACGTTAAAAAATTAGTGCAAATGACTGGACTCGGAAAAAGTGCTAATATGAGACAATAAAAAGGATTTTGACGGAAATTCATCTTCAATATAAGAAAACCAAATGTCTACTTCCGCTATTTTATTGTTGGGTGGAAAGAGGTGGTTTACAAACAATGAAAAATGTTAAGTAGGGGGGATCTGTTGAAATCTATTTGATCATTCAATAAAATTTGTCTTTTATTATATATATTGATCTCGAAAGATTCTTACAGATTTAGTTTCTGACTTTTGTTTTCGATATGTAATATTTCATAGTTTCCATTAAAATTATGATGTATCTAAAAAATGGTTGGCATAAGTTAAATTTGGTTTATTATTAATATAGCATTTCTCGTGTTCTCGTATACTTGCCTGTAATGAAAAAGAAAATTATAACATTTCTTTTAGATCCATTAATTCTTAAGGTAGCTTAATAAAAATAATAAAGACGTCATTCCTAAAAACAAAAATCAGGAGTTTACAAGTTAACATGTTGTGATTGCCCATGTGATTATGTGGGACAGGCCGTTCATTCCAGACAAGAATACGAGAACATGAGAAATGCTATATTAATAATAAACCAAATTCAACTCATTCCAACCATTTGTTAAAGACTGGTCATAATTTTAATAGAAACTATGAAATATTACATATCGAAAACAAAAGTCAGAAACTAAATCTGTTAGAAACTTTAGACATCAATAGATATAATAAAAGACAAATTTTATTGAGTGATTTAACAGATGTAGAAAGATCCCCCTACTTAACATTTTTCAATGATTGTAAAGCACCTCCTTCCACCGCTCTATTTATTTTTTGTACCAGAGCTATGTATCTAAGGTCCTGTTTTGCATTGTATACCTCAGTTTTAATACTCACTTGATGAAGTCATGGTATGACGAGACAATTGTCGTGTAAATCAATAAAATAGTTAGTAATAAATTAACATTTGCCTTTTTTATAATAAAAAGGATAAAAATTGCATTGCTTTGAGTCATAGTCCAGTTTAAGACATACCGCGTTAGATTAAAGGATACACAATTCGCGCCTGGGGTTTCGCAAATTGGCTAACAGATTTGGAAATCAACGAAATATAAAAGTATGTCCAGAAACCGTCCGTATGTCACTGAAAAGATAAGGCTACATATCAAGGAAACCAAAATAAATCCCTATAATGACACCCTTACAAAAGGAATGAAGGATAGAATTTTGTCAACGTTTTCAAGAAGATAATTTTGATAATGTCTTTGTATTTGTAGAAAGTTGTTTTCAACTGAGTGGAAATCACTAAAAAATTCTATAAAACAACTTGTTACCATTCAATTTTCCCACCAAAATAATGGTTTGGGCAGCAATATGTCAGCGTGGTGATAAGCCTCTCTGTATAGTTGATGGTACCATTAATAGTGTAGCATTCTAATCGATTCTCTTCTTGAAACGATGCATGCTTTATGTCCAGAGGTGTGGCTTTATGTCCAGAGGTGTGGCTTTATGTCCAGAGGATAATGCAAGATGCCATACTTCGTCCGATACTCTAGCTTGGATGCAAGAACACCAAGAGACAATCATTTCATGGCCAGCAGCTTCATCAGCTCTTAGTGATCTGGTCTTATTGAAAACATATGGGGACTAATGAAGATTGAAGTTGAATGAGCAGACAGACTATATAATAGGTTATTGATTGTTTTTATTAAAGACATTAAAAAACCTTCTATCAAGTGAAAAACTCCTCTCTTTATTATGAAATTTTTGGTGAAAATCTTCATTTGGAAGAGTTCAATCACCATAAGTCGTCGTAGGTTTGTGAAGGATGATCCTTTGTATAGCCCCAAGAAATAAATCTGGTGAAAAACACTGAGTGAAATCAGGAGCTTTTGCGCATTTGTTCATAGCACCGACGATCTTCAAGAAATGTTGTATCACCCTTCTTGTCGTTATTTTCCAGTTGAGTGCAAATTTAAAATCGATCGTAGGACTGTTGCTAAGATTCCGCTCAAAGCTGCTCTGTTAACAAAGTTTTTTCTTTAATCTGCTCTCAGGATATTCACGAAATTTAGCAAGAACATGCGTGTTATAATTCTTCTTCTAAATGCCAAATTTTGAATCCATAGGATCAATATGCTCGAAATTATTCTGAAAAAATAAGTAGTAATTTCAAATGCCAATAATTGCGCAAATGTCAAGCCAATTTTGCACATTGAAGAACACAGTAAATCAAATTTAGGCCTCAAATCTACCCCATTAATTTCGAGTCTCTGGCTATTTCCCTTCGAAATAGCGTGCTCACGGGCAGAACAAGTTTTGATCTCGTATTCTTCACCAATGAGTGCATCCCAGTTTTTGAGTAATTTTCGGCACAAAATTTGAGAATAACAGGCACATGGCCAAAACCAAAGCACGCTGTTACCTGAAACAAGCTTACAAAACACAGAATTCTATATTTTGCCATCCGAAAGTCAAATAAATATAATGTTTCGAACGGCTGTCTTGAAGAAACAGAAAATCTCATTTGAATGAAAAATAGAGGGCTGAAAGCTTCATCCTTCTACCTCCGATCTGCGTCGTTAAATATTGACAAGAAAGGGTGGAAGAAGAATATATATTCAACAGAACTTCATTTACTCTTTATACAAGAAAAATTTCCGTTGTTTACCTTAACGGAAATAGGCACCAGCCTTCGTGTGGCTACTTCATATCTAAAAACTAAATTTGAACTGGATCGGGTTTATACGTTCGAGAATATTCTAAAAACAAAATTACAAATGAGAATAACTCAGGAACCATAGAGTCCATTTTGTCAACTTTACTGTTATATTTAGTCTCCAAATCCACCCTAAACATTTCAAGGCCCAAACCAACTCTGAAGTCTTTTAATCTTTCCGTTCGAAAGAGTGTTTACTAACAAACATCGGTGAGTCCTACCTGGTCGTTTGTGACCAAAATTCTAAAATTACAGACATTTAGGTAAAACAGTTTTACTCTTTTTCCTAGAATAAGCTCGCAAAAAGAATTTAAACAGCCACATATCAGATCTTGAGGTTTATTGCATCTCACAAAAACGCAGAATATCTTATCAAGGATTGCAGAATTGGTATAGAGCAAAAGGAGGTCCTTTTTAGAGACGTTGAAATCACGATTCGAATAGTAGAAGGAGATTTTAATCTTTCTGGGTAGTTTTAGAGCCTGAATGTCTCAGTTGAATTCGTAATAGGACAGTCCTGGTTAAGACCGTTTGGTAATTTAATAAAATTTGTTTTTTAAGATACCTATTAATTTCTAACGTTTCGAATAGATTTAGATAAAGTCTGAGACTTTTGTTTTCAATGTGTGAAATTTCAAAATGGCTATCAAAAATATGTCTTGTGTCCAATATGTATTCTGCATAAAGTAAATTCCTTTTTTGTTGCAATAACATTTTTCATGTTCCCTTAGTCTTGCCTGGAAAGATCTTCCTGTTTGACCAACACATACAAAATGTCAAGTTCCGCAAGTGAGCTTATAAACACCTGATTTCTTGTTCTTAGATATTTAATCTTTATTATTCTTTACGTATTTTCCTTATTAATTAGTAGTTTTGCAAGAGATGTTGAAGTTATGATTAATCTTGAAATATCTATCTACCTACTTTTATTGATTATTTTGCATCCGATTCGAGTTGTTTACTTTCTTTCACTTTGTTGTTGAGAAAAAGTTATTATTCCTGAATTTGAAATGCCTTATTTTAATATTGAATTTCATGTTTTTATGTATGGCCGAGCCAACAGGAGTGGTCCTGAAGCACGTCGCCTTTAAGCAGAGGCTTATCCCGATTGAAGGAAACTGGTTCCTTTAAAAAACGCTCGTGATACTGGACGTTCAAGATCTGTAAGTACTCCAGAAGTAGCAAATTTTAAATATTTTGACCTTAACTTTCTTCAAAATACCTTGCCCGATTTTTTAGACGTGGTACTTTTAAATCAGTGGATGAATATGTGGTTTATGCAAGATGGAGCGCCCCCACATTATACACTTGCTGTTAGGGAACATTTAGATCGAACATTATCCAGAAAATGGATAGGATTTGAATCCTTTGGACTTTTGTATTTAGGGTCATTTGAAAAGTTTAGTGTATGCAACGTTAGTGAATACCATCGAAGAGTTGCAACACCGGATTGAACCATCCTGTCAAACGATCAGAACACTACCCTGCATTGAAATGGACGGTGGTCATATGGAACATCTTCTGTAAAACACTTGAAGTAAAAAATAAATCGAATATCTTCTGTAATGTACCGTATCTTGTTGTGCTAGTGGTAAATATTCTGAAAACTGAAAACCGCTCATATCTCCAAAACAGCTCATTTGCGGACCCATGTTTATGTGAAACTTTTTACTTAATCAGAGGTCTATAATTAGCTTCCAAAATATTCAAACGTTGTTTCTTTACACCTGGTATATAGACATTTTCGAGCACTGTATAATGAGTATTATTATTATTATTATTATCTTGACAGACCCAGATCTTGTGTGAAGATGCCACAGAACCTTTTTCAGCTTGAGCGAGTTAGGAGTTCAGTTGTGTTCTGGAGAGGCTTTGTTACTGCAATCTTGCGGCACTTTAGGTCACAGCACTGTTAGTTTTTGACCCAAAAGTGAAATGGTGGCCGTCCAACTAGAAAGTTTCTTTTCCATCTAATATCTAGTAATATTCACCTGATGAAGACGAAACAATTGTGATATAAAATATTAGCGGAAAAAAAATATCGTTTTTATTCATAATTTAAAATATTAAGTTTTGGAGAAAATTGAAATCCCGATTTATAATTATCAGCTACCGGTAAAAAATAAGAGAAGATGATTTCTTGCTTCTGTAAGGAATTCACTTCAGCAAATTTTCTGATGGATATAAACAGCTTTCCCGGTAGACTGATGAAACGAATGAAGTCGACAATTGTTAACTCTTGTACGAAATTATTTTCCATCTGGAACGACCTAAATGATGGTTGCAAGTTACGAGGGGAAGCGACAATTTGTCTCCATATCCTTAATTGCAACCAGATGAGGATTACATTTCTTGGGCTCGTTCAGCTACCAAAACGAGAAAAGAGTGACGGATGAGGACGTCAAATATCTAATTTTCGTCTAATTTCACTATCAAAAGGGCCTGATGCTTCACTTCTGACGCAAAATTACGAGTCATCCGACTAATGTCCAAAAAAAGTCCGAGGGGAGAAATGAAAATAATCAATAATTTAGTGAATGCCTTGAGGTTTGCTCCACCCTTGAGTCCCAGAGGGCTACAAAACGTTTGAATTGGAATACTGCATGAACTTTTTCACTTCTCCCCATTCTGATGTATTCGGGACTGCAGCAACGTGATACCGAGTGAAGAGAAATTGGAAATTACGAGCAATAGACAGAATACCTCCAGGCAGTTGACTCGCAAGTAGCAGAGGCAAGGGGCCCCAAAATGTATTCACTTTCTGCGACTGCTTACTGTTTCCTCAAACGAACGTTCAATATTTCCACAAGACATGAAATATGTATTCGTTATTCTTAGAAAATTGTGGAAAGTACGAAAGTTGTAATACACTTAGTTGTGAGCAGCTTATGTTAATATTATATTTCGTTCTCCTTTGTTATCGAATGAATTTTTTCATGGCTCCTATTAATTTGGTGGCCACATTGTTTCTACTGTTAATAACATTAATTAGAATATAGTGTTATGCAATTTGCATGTAAAATAAACAATTTTACAAAAATATTAGAGAAAAGACTCATCATGAATATAAAATGACTCTTTAAAGAACAAATAGATCAAAATCAATTAAATGATATCAATTCTGACGGAAATATTAATAATTCAACTCATAAAAATACTCACAAGCCAAAACTTTGAAGAAAAAGCATATTTGTAGTATATAACAACTAGTGGAGTCAAAATACTTTAAATATGACCCAAATATCAGAAATACTTTTGAAAAATTTAAATAAAACTCATAGGGAGTATTCAATTCACAATTACCAAATGTTTTGACAGCCCAACTTGAAAGAAATAGAAGTTATTTGAATTTAGATAATGAGCCTTCTTGTATTATACGGAGTTCTCTAAAGAACGCCCACTTCTTTATCGTGATCATCTAGTGGGGAAAGAATAGGACGGTACGTTGTGTAGACGACCCAAATTATACCTAACGAGAGCAAGGAAATAGTGACTGGAGGATCAAATATTCAAAACACAGTAACGTCAGAATAATATACTTATATTAGTAATATTGAAAAGCAACAACGCCTCAATGAATCGAAAAAAACATTTATCTGCCTGCTTTTAAAACTACTCTACTCAGTGGTTCGTAAAGCTACACTATAGCGCCTCGGGTCTAAATGACTTTTTTCTACATATCGTTAAGTCGGTAACTTGCTCGAATCGGATATAATTCTTATACAGTGGAAAGGGTTAGAGAGGAGAGGACAGTATGTACCTACAACTGTACTTCCGGTAACCAGTGCAGAACCTGCAGTTACAAGGGGTAAGAATTTGGATGAACAGTAGGATGGGTAACGTGGTATACCAAGGAGATCTACTTGAAGAGGGGATCTAAAACAATTCGAGTCGACCGGAAAAGTTACTATCAAATGAACTGTATCTGGCCTCATTGGTGTGACCAAGGCCCAGGAAGGCTCAGATATTACTAAAAAACAAACCGAACACTGCCTGAAGGGTCACGCAAACTAAGCGTGGGGATATCACAATACCTCGGAACAATGATCTAACAATCATTCACAGATTCCCACAGTACCGTTGGATATCCGGAGCTATTTACTGTTTCTATACGATACGTCGTCTTCTACCAGGACTATTCAGTGATTTACCCTAAAGAACGCCACCGGTTCACAAGGATTACAATTTCTCAAAGTAAGCGAGCGCAAGCATATGGCAAAAATATAACACAAACTGCCTAGGAAATTATGAAATAGACATCACCTAGACGTGTTAATGAACGTTACAATAAAAGAAACAAAGAAATAGGTAACCGGAAGATCACACAAGAGTACATGCAATTGAGTTACATATCAGACACTGCGAGTACCATTAACGGTACGAATGAAGAACCACTATTGATAAATATAACAGACAACAACCAGGCATCGAGAGAAAGTATACAATATAAATAACATAATAATAACACTAAAGCAAAAATGCAAGAATGAAAAGCGATGAGTGGAAATACAATGAACGAGCGTGCAACCGCTAATTTTACATTTAAATTAAGGTGGTACTCAAAGCGTAAAGCATGCAATTAACCATAAGCATTTATAATAAGTTTACGTACTAAGAGTTATCAAGAGGGACTATTGTATCTCGAGTATGTTTTTAAGTCGCTCAGAAAGTTTATTTTCAAGATGCTACCTCTCTACCACAAATCAAATTGAACGATTAGAGAAAATCAAAATTAATAAAATTTAAATTATAGAATTATAGAAGTCTTGGTTCTTATTGGCGAAAAATTTTAGTAATTGATTCTGACAATTTTCTCTTGATGCCAATTTCTTATCACTCAGGAAATTTTGCAATGGAAGAAAAAGATGGTAATCGCTTCGTGCCAGGTCCGGAATATATGGTGGATGCATTAAAACTTCCCAACCAAGCTCCTGAAGTTTCTAATTGAAAAACAACACCACTTACTAGAGGTACGAAATTAGTGTTTCGAGAAACAGACTGACGAACAAGTGCCCAAAAGCTGCTGACCTCAAGTCAGTGCGTTCCACACTATTTTTAGTATTCATTTGTTCATTCGGTGTACAGCGAAATTGTTATTATATTTTAATAGGCCATTCAGAGTGTGCATTTTTTTACGTTCGAACAAAACTGGGAAATATTAAGGACTCATTTCAAAAGCGGTGGATCTTTTATAGAAACTGTTACAAATTTACGTGAAAAATTCAATAGAAATGAAACGGGTTGATAAATTTGTAAAGTGAGTTCGTGAAACTATATTTATTTGCTGAAACAACTCATTCGCGTTCTCGTTCACACATATAAACATTGCTGCTGTAGCCCGGAATGTGACTGAACATCCATCGACATCAACTCATCTTCTTGCTCAAGCACTGAACACTTCTCGCACTTCTCTGAGGAAAAATTTGCATAAGGACCTCAGTTTGAAGGCCTACAAAATTCAACTATTAAATAAATGAAGGTTTATACTTGATAGGGGGCATACAAAATCATTCAAATATTTTAATATTTACAGATATATTCTGTTAGCCTTCTACATATTTAATTTCAAAAAACTATATTTAATATTATAACTTCAGGAATTAAATTAAAGTCATATAAGCACCGGTTATATCAAACGACATATAAATCAAACATTCATTGTAAGACATGCAAATGAGACAACAAAATCCAATAAATATAAATTGTTAAAAAAAATTTTATAAATAAATATTTTAAGTAGACAAAATTTTGTTGCTGCTCATTCCCTCTTATGAAAATAGTTATCTTTCAAAAATGTTTAACATAATCCTAAGAATTTCATCATAAAACTATCTTATTTAGAATATTCAATATAATTGGATATCTAAGTTACTTTTTAGAAAATCTCAAGATATGTAAAAACATTATTGAAAAACAAGTTTTAAGAGAGACTTTGCTTCGTCAGTACTCGATCATATTCATACTCAATAAAATATAACATCAATCAACAAAAAATATTTTCTCACCTTCTAACAATTCAGAAAGCTTCTGGTAAATGAATACTGAAAATTTAAATAGAGTGTAATGTTAACTCAAAAAAATAATTCTGTAGTTTACCATTGATCTAATAGATTGAAGGGCAATTTAACGGCTTCAGTTATAGCACAAGAACCATCAGTATAATGAATGTTGAGGAGACCAAATAATTATATATCATGAATAAATTAAAATAAATGGAGGTTTATACTTGATAGAAGGTATATAAAATTATTTAAATATTTTAATATTTACAGATACAATATGTTAGCCTTCTACATATTCAATTTTAAAAAATTATATATAATATTATAACTTCAGGAATTAAATAAATGTGATATAAGTACTACTTATGTCAAACGACATCTAAAATAAACATTCATTATAAGACATCTAAATGATATAACAAAATCCAATAAATATAAATCGTTAACAGAAATCCTATAAATTAAATATTTTGAATAGACAAAATTTTGTTTCTGCTCATCCCTCTTATGAAAACAGATATCTTTCAAAAATTTTTAACATAATCTTAAGAATTTCATCATAAAACTATCTTACTTAGAATATTCAATATTATTGGATATCTAATTAAGTAACTTTTTAGGAAATCTCAAAATATGTAAAAACATTACTGAAAAACAAGTAATATTAAATATAATTTTTTGAAATTGAATATGTAGAAGGCTAACAGAATATATCTGTAAATATTAAAATATTTTAATAAATTCAATTAATGCAAGAAGTGACGTCTCGTGACCATCCGATGCGTTTCCACTTCGCTCAATGGGCTAATGATTACGTAGCCGAAGATGAGCATTTTCCCAGAAAAATCATCTTTAGCGATGAAGCTCATTTTCACCTCGGAGGATATGTGAATAAGCAAAACTTTCTCATTTAGGGTTCAAAGAGTCCACATGTATATTGTGGAAAAACCGATGCACCCACAACGAATAACTGTTCGGAGCAGTATTGGGTCTGGTCAAATCATTGGGCAATTTTTCTTCGAAAATGAGCGAGGAGTCGCCAGCACACTTAATAGGGAACGTTAACATGCCATGTTCATCTAAGTTTTGTTTCCCAAAATTCAAAGGGAAGGCTTGGACTACATTTGAACGGAGCCAATTGTCATACAGCCAACATAAGTTTTTATCTCCTGAACATCCAAAAATAAGTCGAAATGCTAATGTCGAACGGCCGCCTCGAAGCTGCGATTTGAATGCGTTGGACTATTTTTTGTGGGGATCCGTTGAGAATAAAAGTTACGCCAGCCATGCAGAAACAATTGATGCTTGAAACAGGAAATAGAGGTTGCCACTGGGCTGATCGGATGCGGTACTGTAGCAAGTCGAAGCGATCATTTCTATGATATTGTTTCTCATTCGTAAATGTAAAAGTTCAGCCTCTCTAATGAACTCATAACTTTGAAAAAATTTGAATTAGTTTTTCATTTATAGCCGATGAAAAATGCAAATTTCAAATGGCCCATCCCTTATTTGAATATTATATAAATATTTAAAAAAAATTTTTTTTTTTTTAATTTTAAAAAATTAGCCTTCTACATATTTAATTCCAAAAGATAATATTTAATGATTATAACTTCTGAAAATAAATTAAAATAATGTCGTATAAGTACCACTTATATCATGACATAAAATAAACATTCATTATAAGACATCCCAATGGTATAACAAAATCCAATAAATAAAAATTATTAACCAAAATCCTATAAATTAAACATTTTGAATAGACAAAATTTTGTTTCTGCTTATCAATCCTATGAAAACCAATATCTTTCAAGAATATCCAACGTAATCTTAAGAATTTCATCACAAAACTATCTTACTTAGACTATTCAATATTATTGGATATCTAACCAAGGTACTTTATATAAAAACTCAAGATATGCGAAACATTACTGAAAAACAAGTTTTAAGATCGACTTTGCTCATCAGTATTCAAATATTCATATTCAATAAATATAACATCAATCAATAATAAATATTCAACTCACCCTTCATCCTCTAGAAAAAGTTCTACTAAAATGAGACCTTTAAATAATAAATATATGCAATAGATCAAGGGTAAACCACAGATATATTTCTGTGTAGTGAATACCATATTTAAAGGTCTCATTTTAGTAGAACTTTTTCTAGAGGATGAAGGGTGAGTTGAATATTTATTATTGATTGATGTTATATTTATTGAATATGAATATTTGAATACTGATGAGCAAAGTCGATCTTAAAACTTGTTTTTCAGTAATGTTTTGCATATCTTGAGTTTTTATATAAAGTACCTTGGTTAGATATCCAATAATATTGAATAGTCTAAGTAAGATAGTTTTGTGATGAAATTCTTAAGATTACGTTGGATATTCTTGAAAGATATTGGTTTTCATAGGATTGATAAGCAGAAACAAAATTTTGTCTATTCAAAATGTTTAATTTATAGGATTTTGGTTAATAATTTTTATTTATTGGATTTTGTTATACCATTCGGATGTCTTATAATGAATGTTTATTTTATGTCATGATATAAGTGGTACTTATACGACATTATTTTAATTTATTTTCAGAAGTTATAATTATTAAATATAATCTTTTAGAATTAAATATGTAGAAGGCTAATTTTTTAAAATTTTTTAAAATATCAAGAATTAACCTCTATTTATGTTATCTTATTTGAATAAATATATGAAAATTGAAAATTATATTGTTATGGCGTTTAAACTGAGTGTCTGTCAAATGAAGTACAACTCAAATCAACATCCATCATTGTGTTTTTTATTAATTTTCGAAAAAAAAATCATCCTTATTGACAACCCTTCAAAACCTGAGATCATTGGGCAGCCAAAAACAAACACTTTGGCATGAGAGTCAAGTTATCCTTTTGAAATAACAGAGCTGACGTCTGCACATAGACGAGCAAAAAATCCTTCATCCCATCAATTACCAATTCCGCAATCCGCAATGTAAACAAACGGTAACACGGCCAATCACTCAATAATAATAGAAATGTCATTTCTTGATTGCGACAGCGTTCTCCCCAATCGGTTACATAAAGGGTTACAATTGATCACAGTTGACACCCGACATTCAATCAATCAGCTACAACACATTCGTTCCCATTTACCCACCTGAATGAGGTAGAAAATGACTTCGTTTCAAACTAGGGTCATAGGCCTTCCGTTCTATGCGGCCGTATATAATTAACTACATCCGATCTAACTCCCCAGTTCGGAATGGCACAAGCACGCAGACAGAACAGATGCATAAAATATTGTCACTTCCTACCCTTCTCCGGGGTTGACACCCCTGGCTCCACGGTGACACTCGAGCACATCCCGCATATGCATATCTCATTGCTACATCTCGCATTAACCGTGAATTATGGCCTTGCAGCAATTATTCAATTGCGGACAGGTACGAAACCCGCCGCGATGCACGCATATGCAGATATGGACCGCTTTTTAAGCAGGGACAATTGGGTCAAAGGAATAATTATGACCCTGGATTGGCTGTATCGCCTATGGCGGACAATTGGCACGTTATTATAACCGTATGCTAAGTGGCCATTCGAGAGTGTTGTTACACTTTCAGAGCTTGTTCTGGATATTTTCAACTATGACAGGTGATAAGTATATACAAGTAGTACAAGTATACCATCGATGAATTGCATAATATGAAGCTTGTACTACATCAAAAGAAGAGCAAATATATTGCCTCTGTACCAGTGGTCTAACTTTGTTGCTTGTCGATATAAAAAATATGTTCTCACTGTTGACATATTAAGTGGTCTGTTGTAATAATTATTTGAGGAAACAATTCACTGAAAATTTTGTTTTATGCAGACAATAGGAAATACCTGAAAAAAATTATATAATTTTACATAAACTCTATAAAATTTGGGAGGGTATTGTTAACGTATTACGGTGTGAGGGGTATGGCCCTTTCCATACTCGAGTCCTTTCTGACAGATAGATTCCAGGTAATTGACTGGAAGGGAATAACTTCGGACGTATCCAGAATCTCGCGAGGTGTACCATAGGGCTTCATCCTGGGACCTCTTCTGTTTGTGATTTACAACAACGATCTACCAGCGAATGTACTAAATGGCAGAGGATTGGTTCGCTACTAATGGACTAAAGCTTAACAAAGAAAAAACGCAGAAGGTCTGTTTTGGATGTGGTGGAGATACTGAAAGGATAAAGTTGCTCGGTGTAGTTTTTGAGAACTCTCTCTCTCTTGGAACCCATATACGGGGTGTTTCACGAATGATTGTACAGGCTTTCAAGGCAGTTGCAGGACATTTTGATGAGCCTGACTCAGTGTTCGAAATATGTCCTAACTATATTAGTTTAAGAGATACAGAATGTATTTTATCACAAACTTTCAATCGGCATAACTCTTGGACGCCTACATAGATCTTCATGAAAATTTGAGTATAGGACAACGCCTAATATTTGTACTTAATCACTTGTCGATAGCGCAGGTCCGGACTGAGAAAATTATATTCTTTATCCCACATCTTGTAAAACACCCTGTACATCGAATTTTCGAAAAGTGAAAATCTCCTCAGAATCTACAAGCATACAAAACGAAATACTTTTTGACATCTCATTTACACTTTCGCAAATAAATTCTTTTATACCCCTTCCCCCATCAATTTTCGTATGTGATTTATTCTCAAAAATTTCCCCATTTCTTTTTGACACTTACTAGCTTTTGTATTGAATGTTCTGCAGCTTTCATAAGCCTTTCTTTCAGGTCCACTATTTATCTTATCATATGCTGCTTGAATCGACCTGAAGCTTAAGATAGCATTTATTTTCAATGCTATGTGAAAGATCACATAAGAAATTCGTTTATTCTGAATTCAAACCATTTCAAAATCTAAGTGGTCTATGCTAAGAATTTTGACATTTCAAACCATTGTCGGGTAATTATTGAAATAGAAATACGAAATACGAAAATGGTAGATTGTTGTGTTTTCATAAAATTTTCATTGAGAGAATTATCGAAATGCCGTCATTTACGAATACAGAGTATACCGATATATTGTCAGTTTATGGATTTTGTAAGTGCAATGATCATGAAGCTGCTAGGGAATATCGAATTTCTAACCATCAAACATTCGAACATGTTAATCGCTCACTTCGTGAAACTGGACACTTTCCGTCGGTGAGTAAACGAGAAAGAGCAAGTTCGATGGTAAACCATGAAGAGATAATATAAGCTTTCCAAGAAAATCCCTCAACCAGCACTCGGCGTCTTCATTCAGTTTTAGGGTTGCCACATTGTCAGGTCCGGCGTGTTCTGAAACGTGAAAAGTGGCATCCATTTCATTTACAATCCGTCTAAACCTTGGAGCCAGGTGATGAACTACCGAGTATGCAATTTTGCAGATGAGTTTTGCGGAACCAGGGAGCTATCTACAGAACGCTTTTTACTGATGAAGCGACCTTCACAAAAGATGGCATTTTGAATGTTCACAATGCACATATTTGGTCCAGAGTAAATCCGAAAGTGACTAGGAAAAGTAATTCACAACATCGTTTCTCAGTCAATATTTGGTGTGGAATTTACAATAATCGCCTAATTGGACCATATATTCTTCCACACAGGCTGAATGAGGTGAATATCTACAATTCTTAATCCAGCATTTGCCAGGGCTCTTGAATGATGGAAGGAATATTCCAAGAGGATGTACTTCCAACATGATGGAGATCCGGCACATTTTACCCGTGAAATTGTAGCGCATTTGAATGAAGTTTATCCAGCTCATTGGTTTGGTAGAGGGGGACCTCATGACTGCCTTGCAAGATCCCCAGATCTGACATTGGATTATTTTCTCTGGGAGCATTTTAAAAATGAAGTTTACTCTGAAGAAATCATAGACAGGGAGCATATGATTAATCTTATTCAAGCTGCATATGAAGCAATACGAAACCGACCGGAAGTTTTGAAAAAAGCTGTAGCTCATTTGATCACAACAGCTTGAAAATGTTCAGAAAAGTGGAGGATTATTTTCGAGAACAAGTTATAATTTTTTCTCTCATTTATTGTCAATTTTTTTCAGTTCCACATATGTTTATAAGATACATTTTATATTTTTATTATTAAGTCCATTTTATAATAGTCCAATTAAATGTTCAATGTTAATGCGAGTTTTCGGTTAAATTGAGTTTTGCAGAAAATATTTGATGTTGCCCCTACATTCATGTATTGGATAAAATAAGATGCAGCACAATACCTGAGTCATGTTACTGAGAATTTCAATCGCTTCAATATGAATAGGCGCATTATTCGGAGATTCACAGGTCCCCGTTTACTATAAAATGAAAATTCCTGATATTCAATGCTTCATAAAATGATGATACGAAGTATGCCATTGATCCTAATAGGCTTGTTTGAAAGAGTATTTACTGTGGATTCTGAAGAGAATTTCGCTTTTCGAAAATTGGATGTACGGGGTGTTTTACAAGATGTGGGAAAAAGAATGTTATTTTCTCAGCCCACACCTGTGCTATCGATAAGTCATAATTGACAAATATTTGGCATTAGCCTATACTCATTCCCTCAAGTTTTCATGAAGATCCATGCAGTTGTTCAAGAGGTATGCCGATTGAAAATTTTTGATAATATACATAAAACATCCTGTAACTCTTAAACGAATACAGTTAGGACATATATCGAGCACTGATTCAGACTCACCAAAATGTCCTGCATCAGCCCTGAAAGACTGTACAATCATTCGTGAAGCACCCTGTATAGATGAGATGCCATGCAAATTATCTACGGCTATTTTTACTATAAGACGAATGAGGAACATATCTTCTCCGGACGCTTGCAGACTAACATACTACGGTAATTTCTATTCCAAAGTAACCTACATTATTTTACTGTGAGGATACAGCTCTGCAGCGAACAGAGTATTTCTCAAGCAAAAGGAGGCAATAAGAGCCTTATGTGGGATCTCAACAACAACAATTTGCAGGGACCTTTCCAAAAAAGAGAGAATACCTACTCTACCATCTCTGTATATACTGAGAAACCTGTTATATACATTATACATTTGAAAATGGCATAAAATTTTCTGCTCTAGGGGACTTCCATCATTATAACACGAGAAGAAGAGGTGACTTGCTTATTCCACATCACTGTATTGAAAGAACCCAGGTAGTGACAAATCATATGTGCATTAAGTTATTCAATAAAATTCCGAACTATCTGAAGATATTATCTAAAAGATAAAACGATTTGTGAAAGTGATGAAAGATATTCTAATTGAAAAAAGCTATTATTCTGTTGATGAGTTTATGGCATTTCAGTTTCAAAAATTTTAATGTGTTTTTGTGATTGTTGACTTTTCCATATTTTAAGAGGCTCTGTGAATTCCTCTTATGTACATATGTTTATTTTGACCCACCATGTAACATTTTCTTGATGGTTAAATAAAAAATAAATTGGACGCCTATATTGGAGTTAGTACGCAATCGCATTTTTGCTGGTTAATAGTAAAATATTGCGTTGATGCCATCATTCAGGAAGGGTCCATTACTCTCTAGAATACTATGGATTCAAACGATTTTTCTATGTTCCGAGACTAGGTGGCTACCTAGTCTGGCCCGCGACACCAGAACTCTGGAATCTTAAGAGTCTGCTGACTGCTCTCTCAAGTAAGATTCCTGTTACTATATTTAGTCATATTTACGTTTTTTCTTCTTGTATCAGGCTGACCTAAAGCTTTTTTTGTTGTGAATGAAAGTTGAGATGTTTTTCTGTACTCAATATTTGCATATTGCAACCATTAGATAACAACGGGTGAAAAGCACTAATACATATAATTGGTACACGAGGTTATTTTCCAAGTACGTAGAAGTTGTTAAGAAATGTTCACATATTGTTCAACTAAGGAACCTGAAGTATAAGTTTCAGATTCCTCATTTTCCAGGGAAATAACTACAAGCGGTTAGATCCCCACTCTGATCCACATTCTGACGCAATCAGATTGATAAAATCCTTACATGCATATTATTTGGAAGGGTATTCTTTTAATAATTCTTTGAAATTTCTACACATTGCCTAAATTTTTTTTTAAATTATATTGAATCCTAATATCGTAGACACTCTGTTTCTTTTCAAGTAGACATATGGAATTATCAGATATCGCACAACACCCACAAAAGAAAAAACAATCTGAAGAAAATAAAGAGTATTCACCGAAATTACTTAGTAAACTTTAGCCGATAGTACTGTTTCAAATAAACTTCCTTCCATCAATGAGAATTTACTTAAAGGGTGGACCATCTACCGTTTGCATTTTTAAGTAGTGATTTTTTCGAGTCTGGCAACACTTCTGTCCTTTGAGTTTCGACAGAAAGTTTCTTTAATATTTGCCATTAATGAAATGGATCAATATAAACTTGAACTAAGCTGGGATATATTAAATCTTTTCTTCCAAATTGGTGAATCTTCTATCCAAACTGCTAGAAGTTTGCGCGGATAATTCAATAAAAATAAAATGCAGTCACGACAATTTGTGGATCATTCTGTAGAGCGGGTTCGTTATACTGGATCGTTATTACATAAAACAACCCGCTCACGTTCTCGTTCAGTGAGCGTACCTAAAAACATTACTTTGTAGCCCAGAATGTGGCTCAACATCAACTAATCATTGTATTTAGAAACTGAATATTTCTCACACTTCTCTGAGGAGAATTTCGCATAAGGAACTCGGTATGAAGGCTCACAAAATTCAACTAGTGCAAGAATTTAAGCCTCGTGACCATCCGATGCGTCTCCACTTCGCTCATTGGGCTAATGATTGTATGGTCGAAGAAGAGCATTTTCCCCAGAAACATAATCTTGAATAATGAAGCTCATTTTCACCTCAAAGGATTATTTTTGGGAGGATCCGTTAATAATAAGTGTTATGCTAACCGTCCAGAAGCGATTGATGCCTTGAAATACGAAACCGAAGTTAAAATAAAATAGAAAGGCCTTTTACTTGATAGAAGAAATATAACAAAATTTGAATATTAAAACAAATAGATATATGTTTATCTTCTACAATTTTAATTTAAAAAATTTTTATTCAAGAAACTTTTAGAATTAAATTAATGTCTAAAACAAGCACCGCTTATATTTAATAGACGTATATAATCTAGACTCAATATACAATGTCAAATGGAATAAATAAACCAAAAGATATACGAAAGTCATTAAAATTAATAAATAAATATTTAAAGGAGACAAAATTTGTTTCTGGTCTTGCCTTCAGACGCCATTTGCATTTTAAAAACATGAACACACTTGAAGGAACTCTCAAAGATTATAATTTATTTGAAATATTTGATATATTTAAATATTCGAATAAGTAAATTCAGAAATCTCTCAAAGCATGCCCTATATCTTCAAAAAACAAATATAGTTCTAAGCAATTCCGTCTTCAGTCCTGAAATATATTCAAAATATCAAAATCAAAAAACTAACCTACATCAAACAACTCACTACGTGTAAATGAATAATGTTTCGAAACATAGATCATCTTTATAATTCAAGATTGATCTATGCTCTAACAGAATCAAAGAACAGTGTGAGTTATTTTCAAGGCTTACTTAAGTTCATTGACATTGCATAATGAGATTTATTGAAGCCAAAATATAATTATATATTATATATAAAATAAAATAGAAAGGCCCTTTACTTGATAGAAGAAATATAACAAAATTTGAATATTAAAACAAACTGATATATGTTTATCTTCTACAATTGTAATTTAAAAAATTTTTATTCAAAAAACTTTTAGAATTAAATTAATGTCTAGAACAAGCACCGCTTATATTTAATAGACGTATATAATCTAGACTCAATATTCAATGTCAAATGGAATAAATAAACCAAAAGATATACGAAAGTCATTAAAATTAATAAATTAATATTTAAAGGAGACAAAATTTGTTTCTGGTCTTGCCTTCAGACGCCATTTGCATTTTAAAAACATGAACACACTTGAAGGAACTCTCAAAGAATATAATTTATTTGAAATATTTAATATATTTAAATATTCGAATAAGTAAATTCAGAAATCTCTCAAAGCATGCACTATATCTTCAAAAAACAAATATAGTTCTAAGCAATTCCGTCTTCAGTCCTGAAATATATTCAAAATATCAAAATCAAAAAACTAACCTACATCAAACTGATTTTGATATTTTGAATATATTTCAGGACTGAAGACGGAATTGCTTAGAACTATATTTGTTTTTTGAAGATGTAGTGCATGCTTTGAGAGATTTCTGAATTTACTTATTCGAATATTTAAATATATTAAATATTTCAAATAAATTATATTCTTTGAGAGTTCCTTCAAGTGTGTTCATGTTTTTAAAATGCAAATGGCGTCTGAAGGCAAGACCAGAAACAAATTTTGTCTCCTTTAAATATTTATTTATTAATTTTAATGACTTTCGTATATCTTTTGGTTTATTTATTCCATTTGACATTGTATATTGAGTCTAGATTATATACGTCTATTAAATATAAGCGGTGCTTGTTTTAGACATTAATTTAATTCTTAAAGTTTTTTGAATAAAAATTTTTTAAATTAAAATTGTAGAAGATAAACATATATCAATTTGTTTTAAGGAACCGAAGTTGCCATTCAAGAGATTGAGCTCCAAACAATCGACAATGTACTGAAAACTTGGGTTGTTTGGATGAGATACTGTATGGCTAGTCGTGGCGGTTATTGGAATGATATTATTTCTTAATCGTAAATGTCAAGATTCAACCTTTCTAATAAACTCACAACTTCGAAGAAATATTAATTAGTTTTTCATTTATTGCCGATCAAAAATGCAAATTTCAAATGGCCCACCACTTATGATATGAATACCCCTCGATATAGGGTATATAAATGTTAACTTTCACATTCTTTCACTATTTCCACTAATCAGTGGAAATTGTCCTTCCTGAGAATAAAGGAAGGTTAACAGGTACCCCCACTGCTACAAAGCTGAACTTTTTTTTTGCGCACTTCCAGGAACACGAGTAACATTTCAATCTGCAACTTTTCAAGGAACATTCTTTCATTCCGAAACTCAATTTTAAATGTTTCATTAAAATGGAAACGCGCAGAGGTCCCTAAGGAGACAAATCTAATACGTCGTCAAATTGCAAACAATTATTACGGGAATGCTGCGCTCGGGAAGTTGTGCGATCAAAACTTTACAAACATTTAATTTAATGCGAGAAATATGTAGATGGGGCACGTATGAGCAATTCAAAGTTTACGCCGTTCGCCGGAATTTTTACGATCAGGCAAATCGAGGTGAGCTATGATATTTTTCATCGGATTCGAGGAAGGGGGACGGAAAAATTGGATTATCTCCGGTCGGGAGTTTTATCGGAGGTTATCGATGGCGATAATTAATCACGGGATTCTGAACTACGTTTTCGGGGAGGTAAATCGCAAATTTCATCAAATTTTAAATAACTATAATTTAGGGATGAGTGTATAAATAACATGATTTGTCTTTGGTGTAGCTTGTCAGCAGACGAGAACGAATGCATTATTTTCGATCTGGAGCATCAGAATAATAGATTCGTTGAGCTTTGGAGAAAGTTAAAGGTTTTCAACAAGAGATTAAACTTTTGATTGAGAAAAACGCACTCTTTTTGTGAAAGGCTAAAATATCTTCACTTCAATGCACAGAACTGATTTGGATCATTTTGGTCCAATCAGCAGTACCCTGAATAACTGAATCGAAGAGAGAAAAACCATGATAGTGAGAGGTTTCATTTTGAATTGCCAGCTATTCGGGCAGCTGTCACTTTTGAAGTTGTCATATTTTGACGTTTGACAAGAAAAACTACCCTGGTCCTCTAATTAATTGAATTTTGATCAAATTTGTCCTATTTACATAATTCTGGTAAGTAAGATTTAATTAAGCTTGTTAATTGTTAATCATTTCAATAGTTTATAGAGAAATTATGAAAATAACAATTTTTTTACGTTTTTCTGCATCAGTTCAATTTAGATATAAAAATTCCAATTACTTCTATTCCTTGCAACTGTGGCTGTCTTTACATTTTTTATAAATTGAATGCTCCCTGTGAATTCCATTTAAGATTTTCAAAAGGATTTTTGATTTTTGACTACCGTTTAAAGAATTGTCACTTGACTAGTGGTTATGTATTCTAAATATGCTTTTTCTTCAATATATTGGCTTGTGGGTGTAATAAATTGAATCATCAATATTTTCTGTTCAAATTAATCTAATTTAATTAACTTTTATTTGATTACACTCTTACGAGTCAACATATATAGACAAGTGAATCTTTTCCTTTAATTTTAATGATTTTCATTATCTGAGTTTTTAACTAATGATTATTTATCACTCGTTTACAAGGTATAATTCACAAAATCCATGACAATACATACCTTCAGTCACCAAATATCTTGTTTCAGAAGCGAAGTTAAATAAACGTGTTCAGCTAACTGCGCAGCATTCATAAAACTAGGTGATTCCACAGAAAATTCTTGTGGAAAGTTAATCACAGAGTCGATATTTGAAACTACCACTCGCATGTGTGAAAATATATTACAAAATAATATTTTTTATCGACGAATATATATTGAAAACTATTTTTCAGAGTTTTTTTCGAATTCAGACATTAACTGGACCAATTATCCGTCATCCTATCCGCTGGAAAAATAATGGCTACGGTCTTTTGGGATTCTGAAGGTATTTTATTGATAGAATACACTAAAAAGAGTGAAATCATAACAGCAGCATCATACTCGACTACTTTGGGTAATTAAAGAGATGCAATTAAAAAAAAGGCGAGGAAAACTCATGGCGGGAGTGTCGCTGCTTCATGATAACGCGCCGGTTCACAAGGCCTGCGTGGCGAAGGCTGCTGTGCGCGAATATGGCTTCGAAGAAATTACTGATCCTCCGTACAGTCCAAACTTGGCCCTCATTGACTACTACCCTTTCCTAAATGAGAAAATATACCTTCGTGAAAGTCATTTTCTGACGATGAAGAATTGAAGGTATTAATTAATACCTATTCTGAGGAGAAGCCGGAAGAATTTTACAAGGTTCAAAGAAGCTTATTTCTTGATCTAACAAATGTATTGAAGTTCCAGTGGATTACGTTGAAAAATAGAAATTTTCAAAATATATTTGAGTTTTATCTTATGCCTATACCGATAATAATACATTGAACGCCACTCGTATATATTTTTTAAGAAAGGGCAAATTGCAATTGTGAAGTTTTACAAAATGAAAACAGAAACTATATGTGTATATGCCCATTTTATCAGCTCAGCAGACTCGATAGAAGACAAATTTTTTGAACTAACAAACAAACCTGCTTCCCTCCGCTCAATATGTTTCAGAAATTCCCATACTATCGTTATACTATATCCAATTTCCCTAGTTTTCTACACAAAGTTAGAATTTCTTTGGAAATATCTTCTTACGTTGCATAATGAGAGTTGTAGTGACTCCATGCAGAACAACTGTTGTGAAATTGAACAAATAGAGAAAATTAAAAATGGTTTTTTAAATTACAACTCAAGGTAAATTTTCATACAATAGGTAAAGACCGAGGAAACAAATACTTTCCTTGAATGAAATGAAAACAATAATTATTCAATATACACTTTTATTGAGTAACTGATGAGGCGTTTCCTTACATTGTAACTTTTTCAGATCATACAGACTACTGATTTCTAGATAAACTGTCTTGTTAATACATTCATTAACTTATTATCAAGTACTGAATTGTTTCAGCCGTTACTATTTGGTAGTTGATCATGATTAAAACAAATTGTAGAAATTAATATGTTTTACTACCAATAAAAATATATATTACAAATTTTCTTGTGACTCGAGTTTCGGGAAATGAACTATCCCATCATCAGACAACTGAAGACCTAAGAGTGGTACAGAGGTATTTAAACAAAAGTGATAAATATTTTGAATATTTCGATAGATTCTAGGTAACACCTAATAGTGGTACAGAGGTTTACAAGCGAAACGTGATAAAAAACCGGGTTAAAAAAGAGGGGCCTTCTAACAGATATCGGAATGTCAGCAATCGACAAAGAAGGTTGTTAAACAGATGGTACTCATTTAAATATCTCAAATAATTTTTGTGGTTACATAGCTCCGTACAGTCATTCATTATTTTTACATTATTTTGTTGTATATCTCAAATATTTTGATTTACATTGCTCCGTACAGTCATTCATTATTTTTTACATTATTTTTATTGTGAACGAATTTGACAATTTCAATAATCAAGTTTCTTTTCTTTTGAATCAATATGTAAAATTTTCTTAAGATTTTCTTTTGTCGGACGGAATTACTGTTTTCTAAAGAATGAGTGGCAAAAATTGAATTTTTGTTTTCTTTTCATTAAATTCATTTTATGTTTGTTGAAAAAGGTTTTAAATAGATGTTACTTTTTAAATATCTCAAATATTCTCGAATTACATAGCTCTGTACAGTCATTCATTATGTTTACATTATTGTTATTGTGAACTGATTTGAAAATTTAAACAGATTCTAGATAAACGAGTTTCTTCCTTTTGATTCTACATGTAAAATTTTAAGATTATCTATTGTGGGAAAGGAATGGCCGTTTTCTAGACAATGAGTGGCAAAAGTAGAATTTTGTTTATTTTTCATGAAACTCATTTTATGTACGTCTTGAAGGAACGTCCTGTTTGTCCTATATATTTATTACTTCACGTAGAACAAGATAACTCATAAACTACTGATTTGTGTATGTTTGGAGTAGGGTTGCGTTAAATAATACCGATGATAATTTGTTTGGCATTTTGAAGGCAATATTGACATCTGATTTTGAAAAATTATTGGCCACTTTTTGACTTATGCTACCAAATTACGATAGAGAAATTAATTTTTTATTTTCTTCAGTTTTTATGATGGGATGAATTTGCCTCATAGCTATTTTAGATAGTTTCTGTCGAATTGGATTATCTATTATATTGGGGTCGAAACCGTTGTTCGCGACTATTGATTTTATAGTTTGGCGAAGCTGAAGTCCAAACTATAAAATCAATCCAACTTACTATAAGATGTTTCTTATCTCATTCATTACCAACTAAGGTAATGAAGATACCATCATACCCCACTTCAGATATGAGCAAAATCCCGACCGTTGAAATTCCAAGTTTTATACAAATGCCGGATAAAATAATTAACATAAAATTACCAAGAAATCGGTTACTTAAACAGATTGAGTAAAGGCGAATTATTCAGATCTAATTGATCATTTAATAAAAGCCCTTTATGCTTCTCTATATTTATTTCTACTGTTTCCCAATAATTTAATTGTAAACTTTCATCTACTTCATGTATTATCTTAAAGTCCTAATCAAACATATGATTTTCGGATAATAAATAATTAGCATAGTTTGAATTATTCTTATTGTGCAAGAAACTATTATATTTAAATGTTCTTTAATTCTTGTACTGAAACATCTACTAGTTATATTATATAAACCTTATCACAACTACCGCAATTCAATTGATAAACACCCGATTTATTTTCTCTTTTTATTTTTGTTCTATTGTTTTTGATGAATTTTGCTCAATTATTTTGTGTCCTCCATGAAATATTGAATTGTTGCTACTATAGTAAATTTTTCATATTTTGGCTTATTTTACCAAACTATGTTAGGCTAATGTATTTTATATTATTTTCTTTTGTTTTTGGAAAAATTAAATCAGTTGCTTTATCTTATTATTTATAGTTAATAGCGATTTGTTCAATTATATTAAGTTCTCTCTCAAAGATTTCATTTGATAATGGTATACTAATGAGTCTATGTATCATACTATGGAACGCGGCTAATTTATGATTATATGGGTGGTGAGAAGAATTATGAATAATTTTATATCTGTATATGTGAGTTTAAGGTAAATAGCAAATTCATGTTAACCATTTGTTCTTTTAATTGTGAGATCAAGAATATTTGTTAGTCTCCATTTCGATAGAAAATTTAATTTATGGATAAATACCATTACCAAAATCAATGAATTTTGTTAGTTGACGGTTAGTCAATAGTTACTCAATAAAAGTGTAAATTAAACAATTATTGTTTTCATTTCATTTGATATGGATTTACACCAAGTAAAAACCACTAACATTCACGACTTCCCTTGATTTAATGAGATTTATCATTAAAATAATAGTTCTAATCCAGCATATAAAAACAGTAGTTCTTCTTTTCGATATCACTGAACTCTGAAACACCTTATTTCCAAACATTCTATCGAAATCAAGAACACTCCCGAGTTCAATCCAGAATTATGAATGAAAACGCACCCAGTTCGTGTCTGGTGCGGAAATGAATTTGTCAAGCGAAATTTTTCATTTTTATGGTAAGTACGTGATCGCGTGTCTGAATAATAAATATGACTGCATAAAAAGAAGGCGATTCGCCAGAATGCCGTGCGATTAATAACTTAAAACTGGTTCGTTTCTCGTTTAACAGTGTTTCTTTCATTTCTTATTATTCAAATTGATTCAGTTAATACGAATGGAACAACTTATTTAATTGATAAGATACCGATGATAATAATTGAAGATGTAATGGATAGAAGGTTTTATGAAGTTCATTATCCATAAAAATCATTTCATTAATGGTTGAAAGGCTGTCTGGAAAAAAAACATTTAATGTTCAATTCTAAACAGTTTAGGAATTTGAAATATGGTGATTATAGTTTGAATTGAATATGGAATAATAAAAGGAACATACAGGGAGACAAGAAAAACCTCGGATAAACTTTATTGAACAAAAGAAATTCAACAAAACAACAACGAATAATAATAACATAAATATTTGGTAATAATATATTTGAGTAGTTTCAAAGTGGCTTTCTTTGGCGGCGATACAGAGCTTTAGACGCTGCTTGAAATTTTCTGCAATCGGCCGCAGCTCTTCGGGCGTTGATCGGTCCCATTCCCGGCACAGGGATTGCTTCATCGACTCCAAACTTTTGTGGTGTTTAGCTCACAAGTTGGACTCTGTGCATCCACCACATCGAAAATTTTGCGTAAAGATCTTGCTCTACACTCATACAAGATCCGTTTGTTTGCTGATTGGGTCCTAGAATAGCTTGAAGTTTATCCACTTTTTTATCGTAAAATGTGTTTAGAGATAAAGCTCATTTCTGGTTGAGCGGCTATGTAAACAAGCAAAATTGCTGTATATGGAGTGAAAACAATCCTCAAGAAGTTCTGCAGGTTCCATTGCATCCTGAAGGTGGAGGCATCATCGGTCCATATTTCTTTAAAAACGATGCTGGAGCTAATGTTACAGCTCATTTCTGGTTGAACGGCTATGTAAACAAGCAAAATTGAATGTTTCTCATTACAGATCGATGATCAATGATTTTTTGTTTCAAAATTTAAATGGTATCGACCCAGAAGTGTTTTCGTTCCAACAAGATGTTGCTACACCGCATGCTGCTACCGAAACAATTGATTTATTGAAAGAAATGGTCCAATTAATTGGAGTCCAAGATCATGCGACATAACTACACTGGTATATTTTCTTTGGAGTTATGTCAAGTCATTGGTTTATGCTGATTAACCAGAAACACTAGACGTTTTGGAATCTAACATAACTCGTGTTTTTGATTAAATAAGGCGTGAATTACTCGAAAAAGTGGTCCAAAATTGGTCTGGTCGAATGCGGTTCCTCAGAGCTAGTCGTGGTGGACATATGCCAAAAAGTATTTTTGAAACATAAATGTCATAAAATTATCTTTTAAATAAAAATATTCGCTTCAATCCTTTTTTGAATGTGTTTCATTTCAGTTTAAAGTTCTATCACTCTAAAAAACACCCGATACTTTTAGAGATTTATATTTTTTCTCATAAATTTCTCTATTAGCGTTTGAAATTCCAATCAAACGATAATATTGGTAATTTTTATTTCACATTTTTTACACAAAGGGTAACCAGACGAGTGAATGATTTATACATGAGCAAAAATTGAAACTACCATGTCTGAATAATTTGGTCATTATTTTATATTTCATTTGATTCTTTATTAGTTCATTTCTACCATATCTAATACAGTATTATTTAGGACATGTTTTTTTAAGAATTTAATTCTAAATGTTTTTATGAGATTTATTTAGATTTAAATCTGTAGAGGTTCCGGAGAATAAATTCCACCTATTATCTGTAACACAAAAAAGCATTTTGCAATTCTTAGAAAGTAGAAGTATTAATATATCAGAGCAGCGAAATGAACTTTTGTATCTTTCCTTTGCGAAAGGGCCAAATAGCATCATGGAAGACTGTTACTGTGATAATAATGCTTCAGTAGCACTAATCTTGGTCTTGCGGAACGAATTATTAGTGACTCATTTATACGAAGAAGGGAAACGGTCGAAATTCTCCAATTTCACCCTCGCATTTTGGATAGGCTACACATATACAGTCCTAACACGCAGTCGTTGCAATTAAATAGGTATTTTGTTTCTAATAGAGCAGTCGGACACAATACGGCAATAATTCCCTCAATGATGTAGTCATTTCTCTTCCAATTGAACGCGGAAAGTGAGGAAACAGAATGCGGGACTGACTTGCAACTGCTGCAGCTGCCTGTTGTCACATTTCATCATAATTAAATTAGAAGACTCGCTTTTAATTTCTGAAACTTGACAGCGCCCATTGGGGTTGCATGCTGTATTTCAAACTGTCGGCGGTCCTGATATCACGTTGAATATGTATCCAGATAATCCTGTATAATTTGATTGAGACGATAATGCCCGAGATACATGTAGCTTCAATAATGGTGGTTTGGCGAACAATATTAATATACTCGAGAAACAGTAATCTTCTGTTAATTCGGCTTAACGAACCGTGAAATAAAACTGACACACTCATCACAGCATATGTTAACATCTTCATCTTTGACTGTGTTCCTAGACAGCAGGGTGTAAGTGACTGTTTGAGTATTTTTTCATATTTTTTAAAGGAGACTATAGTGGTAAATCTTACAGTGCAATTCTGATAGAAATTCATTTTATTCAGTTATTGTTTTATTTATTCATTTTTCTATTCAATTAAAAAGTAACATATACAGGTAATTTAATACCCAGATGAGTGCTCATAGCTTTATTATAACAATTTAAACAAAAGGAAGAGATATACACTTAAAGAAAAATATTTTAACATTCAAACCAGAGGAATAAAATACGAATTCAAAAATAAGTCATCCAAAGAGAGATAGAGATACGGGAATCAAAACAAGGGCGAAACATCTACCTATGTCGATTTACAAAGATATTCTTCATGGTATTTTCACTTTTACAGAATGCAGGGATTTGATCTTTGAACTGAATATACTGATAGTGCATTCTGTGGATCGGGGAGATTTTAGTGCTGTTAGTCTATTTAAGAGGCAAATAGAAAGTATCCGTCTATCTGAATCTCCTTATTGGAGTTCATTTGTGACATGTGGTTGTTGAATAATTTTCGAATAATAAGGATATCACCAATTTCTGTACGATTCTGGAGACTGGTTATGTTGAAATATGTGAATCTGCCATTATGATTATTGGGATCTCCTCGATTTAGATATAAATAGAATCGTAGACTCAAGGAGCGAAACGATCTTTGCTGATCTTTTTCTGATCGATGTTGTGTATATCATATCGAGGGTTCCATACCACAGATGCAAAATTCTCTTCATTGAATATATAACTATAAAAGAATATTTTAATATTAGAAAAATATCGTCTCTGTCCCAGTATGAATCCCAGCATGGCAATACAAAATGTTCCAAAATGATCAATGTGCACATTAAATTGCAGTTTGGGATCCAGTATTATTTCAAGATCTCTAGCATGGGTTAAACGATTGGGGACCTTATTATGTAGCGAGTATGGAAAATGGATCGTATTCTTATTTCTTGTGAAGGATGTTACATAACATTTAGTCAAATTCAAGGTGAAACCTTTTGTTTCACAAATTATATGAAAATATTGAGTTCTTACTGAAAAATTAGAAGCTCATTGAAGTCTCTAATTCTTAGATAAGTTTTATAATCATCTGTGAAAAGGAGAAATTCACAAATCTTCAACTACTCAGTGATTTTGTTTATATATAGTTCGTCTAGAAAGTATCCGGAATTTATTATTTTTCATACTTTTGATATATTTTCTTTTTGTAATATTCTGAGACAAATTTAATGTATAAAATAGGTTGTGCAGATAGTCGGCTATGACCAAAGTTGCATGACAACACTATTTGTCAAATATTGTTGATTGTCCACAGGTAGACAATTAATGAAATAATGTCGCAACTAGGAATAAGAAAACAGGTAGAATATTTGTATAGAAAAGGTTTTCGAAACGTTTAAAATCTAGTGCAATTGATTGAACCGTTTCAGGTAGACCGCGTAAGATTGAAGGAAACAATTTGAAGGCTTTATTGGCCTAAAGACGACACAATTCGCACCTGGTGTTTCGCAAATTGGTTAACAAATTTGGAAATCAACGAAATATAAAAGTATGTCCAGAAACCATCAGTATGTCATTGAAAAGACAAGGCTACATATCAACGAAACAAAAAAAAATCACTATAATGACACCTTAACCAAAGGAACGAAGGATAAAAATTTGTCAACGTTTTCGAGAAGATAAGTTTAATCGTGTCTTTATATCTGATGAAAGCTGTTTCGAACTTGAGGGAAATCACTTAAAAATCCTATCAAAACAATCTGTTACCGTTCAAATTTCCAAATTTCCCACCAAAATAATGGTTTGGGGAGCAATATCTCCGCGTGATGCTACGCCTCTCTGTTTAGTTGACGGTTTCATTAATAGTGAAAAGTATTGTGGCATTCTAAACGATTTTCTCCTTGAAATGGCGCATTCTTCATATGCAGAGGGGTTGCGTTTTCAGCAGGATAATGCATACTTCGGCCTATACTCAAGATTGGACTCAAGAACACCAAGTGACAACCATATCATGGCCAGCAGCTTCACCAGATCTTATTCCCATTGAAAACATATGGACATATGGGGACTAATGAAGATTGATGTTGAACTAGCAGTGCCACGAAATAAAGATTATTTGATTCAGTCAGTTTTACTGTCCTGCACTACCATCACCGAAAATTATGGAGGTGATCTAGTTTCGGGTGTACCTCGACGTTTAGTCAAGCGTCTAAACTTAAATAGAGGTTGAATGAGTATATAAGATGAATATTTTGTTATAATTTTCTACTTCAAAAATAAAAAAATTACTAAATGACTACAACTGAGCTTTGTTTTTTCCGGATACTTTCATATATTATAAAATTATATATTATAAACTATAAGGGACCCAAATGAGATTTACACCAGAAGTTGCTGAAAGGTTTCGTGATTTTAATCCCTTCACTGATACATATTGGGACTTTTTTTCAAGTATAAATCTTGTGAATGCTCGCTTTATCAAAGGCCTTGCTGAAGTCATTGTGTATAACCTCGATAGGAGTATCTTTATCGAAACCTTCAAGAAAAAATTCCGTGAAAGTTATCAATTTGGTTTTAATTGAATGTTCCTTGAAAAATCCGTACTGTTCAGAAATTATTCACAATTTAATAAGTTAAAATAACATAAATAGAGGTCAATTCTTGATAGAAGGTATATAAAATAATATAAATATTTTAAAAAATTTTTTGAAAATTTTAAAAAATTAGCCTTCTACATATTTAATTCCAAAAGATTATATTCAATGATTATAACTTCTGAAAATAAATTAAAATAATGTCGTATAAGTACCACTTATATCATGACATAAAATAAACATTCATTATAAGACATCCGAATGGTATAACAAAATCCAATAAATAAAAATTTTTAACCAAAATCCTATAAATTAAACATTTTGAATAGACAAAATTTTGTTTCTGCTTATCAATCTTATGAAAACCAATATTTTTCAAGAATATCCAACATAATCTTAAGAATTTCATCACAAAACTATCTTACTTAGGCTATTCAATATTATTGGATATCTAACCAAGGTACTTTATATAAAAACTCAAGATATGCAAAACATTACCGAAAAACAAGTTTTAAAATCGACTTTGCTCATCAGTATTCAAATATTCATATTCAATAAATATAACATCAATTAATAATATATATTCGACTCACCCTTCACTCTCCAGAAAAAGTTCTACTTAAATGAATGAATAAATAAAAATTATTAACCAAAATCCTATAAATTAAACATTTTGAATAGACAAAATTTTGTTTCTGCTTATCAATCTTATGAAAACCAATATTTTTCAAGAATATCCAACATAATCTTAAGAATTTCATTTGTAGTGAATACCTATTTAAAGGTCTCATTTAAGTAGAACTTTTTCTGGAGAGTGAAGGGTGAGTCGAATATATATTATTAATTGATGTTATATTTATTGAATATGAATATTTGAATACTGATGAGCAAAGTCGATTTTAAAACTTGTTTTTCGGTAATGTTTTGCATATCTTGAGTTTTTATATAAAGTACCTTAGTTAGATATCCAATAATATTGAATAGTCTAAGTAAGATAGTTTTGTGATGAAATTCTTAAGATTATGTTGGATATTCTTGAAAAATATTGGTTTTCATAAGATTGATAATCAGAAACAAAATTTTATCTATTCAAAATGTTTAATTTATAGGATTTTGGTTAATAATTTTTATTTATTGGATTTTGTTATACCATTCGGATGTCTTATAATGAATGTTTATTTTATGTCATGATATAAGTGGTACTTATACGATATTATTTTAATTTATTTTCAGAAGTTATAATCATTGAATATAATCTTTTGGAATTAAATATGTAGAAGGCTAATTTTTTAAAATTTTTTAAAATATTTATATTATTTAATAAGATAAAACAAGTGAGTATAACAATGATTCAAATAATTTACTGAATACTCACTAATTGATAAGAAACGGGGTCTTTAGTTGAAGGTTTTTTCAATATCTTGAATATCAAAGAGAGCAATTTTGTAATATCTTTTTACAAATTTCAATTTTATAAAATTTCTTAAAACCTTTCAAAATTAAATTAAATAAACGCCTTAGAAAACTCTGTTCGTTTTTTAATAGACATCTAGAATTAACTTCAATCCCACAGTAGCAAAAGGAGATAAAATAATCCACAGAAAATATAAAATATTAATCGATCTTACTCAACAAACATTTAGTGGAGACAGATATCTGATGGATTCGGTCTCTTCTTGATAGAAATTCATATTCAACTAGTAATAAATAATATTCAATTTTCACAAGTTTTCTGTTGTTGAATGAAAATTGTTTCGCCACACTGTGGCTTAACCATATTCTACATTTGAACTCATACTGTATGAAAACTTACATAGGTTCTTATTGACAGGTATTACAGCAATAAGGACTAAAAGTAGGATGACACTTTTTTGGATATTCCCAATTAGGTAAAGAGATAACCTCGATGGCAATAAAAGTTATTAGTGTTGTCGTTGGATATTCAATGGAGGTGACCTATTCGTGTCCGTTTGTTTGTTTCGGAGAATCATCTGAGAATTATATCAGTTCATTTCAAGTGATTCTAAGAATGTTGATCTAGACCCTTTACTCTATATGTGAATAATTTCATATTCGTTACTGGAATTATGTTAAAATTCTATTAGATGGTTGGCATATGTGGAATGTGTTGAATTTGAAGTATAGCTCTTTTGATGTTTGTGGATTCTTTTCTTGAACGATCTGACGGTCTGACCAATATAAAACATTGAGCAATCCTTACAAGTTCACTTATAAACTCCTGATTCATTATTTTTGTTTGATTTATTTATTTATAATTTTCAATATATTTATCAATGTTGTTATTATTATTTTTATTATTATTATTATTATTATCATTATCCTGATACTCCTAGATCTTCTGTGAAGATCCCTCAGAAGCTTTTTCAGCTTGTGCTAGTTAGGAGTTCAGTTGTGTTCTGGATAGGCTTTGTGACTGGGATCTTGCGCCACTTTAGGTCACAACACTGTTAATTCTTGACCCAACAGTAAAATGGTAGTCGGCACCCGTCCAACTAGAAATGCTCTTCCACTGAGCTGTCCGCGCTCATAATGGTTCTGAAAGCTGCTGTCTTTTTCTGTTTATTGTTTATCATTTCATTTATAAGGGTTGGGTTTGAAACCATTGTTAAATGCTATTTGTTTGATTATATTGAGTTCTTTGGAAAATTTTTGAGGGTTCATTGGTATTTTTAATAATCTATGGATAAAACTATTATAGTCTGACATTTTTTCATTGAAGGGGTGATTAGAAGTTTTACGTATAGTGATATCTGTGTGTAGGTTCATGAAATATGCTAAATTCATGTACGTTATTTAATATTGTGATATTTAAGTCTAGGAAATTGATACTTCATAGGTGAATTTGATAGAGGGGTATAGATTATTAATGAAATTTGAAAACGTGTTTAGTTGCCTATTTGTTCCTTTGAGGTAACATAGAATGTCATATACAAATCTGAACCAATAAAGTTCAAATATTTGTTCATTGAGTTTGAATGAATTTTTGATTCTAAATCATCCATCAAAATTCCTGCTGAAATAGAGCCAAGCGGATTTCCCACGATAAGTCCTTCATTGGAAATATAAGCAATATCATTAAATTGCAAGTAATTCTGTGCAAGACCTATTTGAAGAAAATTCAGTATATCACTAATTCTGTAAGTATTATTTTCTATCAATAATTTTTTTATAATTTGTATTGTTTCAGTTGGGATGCTAGGGAGTAAATTTTGGATGATGGGTGATTTCGCAATCATACAATCCTCACAACACTTTGCGAAAAGTTGCTAATCATTATTCTACTTCCCAGTGCTAAATTTCAGATCTATCGAATCAACATAAATAACTGCTATAAAACCGACTCAGCCCATTATCGAACTTAGCTGAGCCATTCAGACCTTTATTTTCTCATGAAGTTTCAATGTTTTAGCTCTTTCCGTTCGAAAATAACCGTCAGAATTTTTTTTGACCTCGAATTCTTCATCAGTAGTTCAAAAATAACAGACACATCTGCAAAACGAAAACAGGCTGCTCCCAGTAACTAGCACGCAGAAATGAAATATTATAGGCTTTAAAAGTTTCAATATTCGAAAATATATAAGGTGACAGACCTTATCATGTCAAGAGGAAGGCGTTTCCCTAAAGTTTTCGACTAACCCTTGTATTGCTAGCTTGTATCAATCAAAAGTCAATTAGCAGGCTTACAGTCAGTTTTAACGTGCAAACTTGGGAAATCTATTAGTGGAAGGATTATGGGGATTGTTTTGCCAAATTAGCAGTTGAATAGTAATAACCCTAACAAATGTTGACTAATAGCGTAATGATGAGATTATAACGCTCCAAAACTTTACCCCATACTTATCTGATCCTTTTGGGACTGCGAACGATATTCGATGTTTCATAATCCCGGAGATATTCTCCGGATTAGCGAAGATTATAATTGGAAACTAAGTCTTTCTTTCTCCTTTTGACTGAAATTAACTTTCGTAATTTCGTGAGAAATACACTCACTGTCAGTCTTGTACCCCGCTAATATTCTTAGCATACAGAACATTTGTGACAGTGATATTCTGCTCCTAAATGAAAAAAGATATGAAATAGTTCAAGTTACTACTGCATTACTAATAATGATTGAAATGAAATTGGAAATAAAAATTTGTGAAAATTCTAGAGAAGTGAAATTAATTTGTGTGTGTGTCTGAATATTGCGTGACTGACTGGTCGAAGCACAAAGAGTGAGAGGACTGGGTGTGTATTTCTAGGGCTTAGTGCCAACGATATACTGTTAGATGTGTCTTCACCGAGTGCTAAAAGGATTCGGTTTGTGTGTTTAGCGCGGGCCTAAGAAGAGGCCGAACTCGAGGCAGATAGAATTTCGAAGCGACATCTCATTTCTAACGTTCCATTCAGATTTCTAGAAAAAAACCGATAGATTTTTAGAAGGCTTAGATTACTGGACCCTCGGAACGTCATTATAATGTACCGGGTTTTTCACTATAATTTGACCCCGCTTTAACTTTGTTACAAAGGGAGATACAAAAACTGTTATTCACTTGTACGAAATCAACTGAGTTTTTTCAAAATAATTTTATAAAATGAAATATATATAGAGTGAACAAGATATTGAATGCAACAGCAAATGGATCAATCTGTATATTTTCTCATTTTTAGGTAGCTCTTTTTCTCGTGATTACGAATATATATGCATGTGTCGGTCTATCTCACCTGGAAGGCTCAATTATCGGTTGTCAAGTGGAAGGCTGTGATAAATCGACAAACGCCATTAGCAACAATATGACACACGTTCATATTCAATGAAATTATTTCTGAAACATGCATTAACAGAAGTGGAAAAATTTTAAATATTCTCACTTCTTGTGAAGAGCAATAAAAGCAAGAAAGCTGCAAAGAGAGAATATATGGCATTACATTCAGGTGATCCAATTCCAAGTGAAAATATATTTCTTAATATTTACAATCGTGTAAGAGATTCTAAAAGTTTTAAGGGAAAGAGACGTAGAATCTTACAGAATGGGAATCACACATTGCTTCATTTTAAAGATAATTTTGTTTTAATTAATTGTTGATAAATGATGAAATTTTAATATTTTTTAATTTGACAGTAAAAGATCGTAATAAATGTTCTAAAAAATCCAGAAATAGGATGAAAGGAAGCATCACGTGAGCTTGAAATAAGGTGTTCAAACCTTCCTAGAGTGTTTAAAAAGAACAATTATAGACCATACAAGTTACTACCAGTACAATTCTTCACAGAAGACCAACAGCTTAGAATACTGTCAATATGTGCTGCATAAACTGGATCAAGATCCTAATTTATTAAATTTTATAATGTGGACAAATGAATCAACATTTTCCACAGCAGGCGTGTTCAATAAAAAAAAGACATTCTTGGGAAAACCAAAATCGAAGACAACGCAAAGTTTTCAGATTAGAAAATCTAGAAGCAAGTCTGTTAACGTTTATATTATAATAGATTTATAGCATCTAAATTTTTTGACTACAGATTAATACATGAAACATATTCAGAAAAGATGCTGCTAGAGGTAGCTCAGCTTTTGGAGCTACAATTTTCTGCTGAAGAATTGGAGCAAATAATTTGACAACAGGAAGGAGCATCCCTACATAGAGTTTTTTGGAAGTTCGAGAATATTTGAGTGGTCAGTTTGATGCACCCATTTCATGGCCATCGAATAGTTAGGATTTTACACCATTGGAAACCGTTTCTGGAGAAAAAAATTTACGTTGATAATAATGAAAGTGTTAAGATTTTCGAAAACAAAATTAAAGCATTAATTCATTAACTCAATCAGAAACACTCAATCCCAAATAGTCTAAATCGAGAAAAGGATATGAACTGTGTACATTGAATAATGGTTGTCATTTCCAGCAATTTTTCAGTTCTTACAATTCACTTCATACCACCATAAATACTCAACAATGTCGGGTTCCTCATTGCCATTACGTAAGACGCTACGCCTCTATCTCTTGGAACTTTTAGAATGTCTTGTTGTAAGTATAAAAAAAACGTATTTTCACTTGGAATTAGATAATCTGGATGTAACCCCATATATTCTCCCCTTTTTGCTTTCTTGTTTGTGTTGTTCTTCACATAAAATATAGGATAGATTAATTGTATAAGTAAAGTGATATAACTGTATGTATTAATTTGTTGAAATATACTTGATGTGATTTAGATTTTTTCCGCTTCTGTGTAATGCATGTTTCAGAAGTAATTTTATTGAATAACAACATGTGTCATATTGTTACCAATCTCGTTTGTTGATTTATCACAGCCTATCACTTGACAACCGATTACTGAGACTGCCAGGTGGTTCTTCGAAAGATAGACCAGTATATGCTATATATTCGTAATCAGGAGTAAAGAAGCTGACCAAATATAAGAAAATATACAGGATGATCCATTTGAAAAAATAAAAGTGAACACAATATCTTGTCCACTCTCTATATATTCCATTTTGTGAAATCATAATGGAAAAATTCAGATAAAATTATACAACTTTTTTTAATAACTTTTTTTTGTATCTCCATTCGTTAAAGTTAAAAGGGATATAAAATTATAGTGAAAAACCCTAGTTAAGATCAAAAATATCGGGTGTATTTTTAGAGTGATAAAACTTTCAATAAGGATAACTGTGATTTGACAGAAGGTAGAAGCCGTGTAGTTCTGACATTTCTGTTCAGTAAGCATTGACAAATTATCATGGAAGGATTCACGCTGCAACAACGTTTACAAATTGTTGAAATTTGAATTCAAATTCAGTGTTCTATTCACCAAACATATAGAGTACTTAGTGAAATATATGGTTTACATAATCGTCCAGCAGAGTAGCTTTTTCGTCGAACTATCGATAGATTTCGAACAACATTTTCTCTACTCGATGCAATAACAACAACAAGATGAAGAACTGTACGTATAGAAGAAAATATCACTGCTGTAAGTCATAGTGTTAATGATGATCCAGGTTTGTCTATTCCTCGACGTTCACAACAAGTTCGACTCTGTGCATCCACCACATGGAAAATTTTGCGTAAAGATCTTGGTCTACACCCATACAAGATCCAAATGGTTCAAGCGCTAAAGCCACTTTACCATAATAAGCGTCCTTTGTTTGCTGATTGGGCCCTAGAACAGCTTGAACTTGATCCACTTTTTTATCGTTAAATTGTGATTAGTGATGAAGCTCATTTCTATTTGAACGGCTATGTAAACAAGCAAAATTGCCATATATGGAGTGAAAACAATCCTCAAGAAGTTCTGCAGGTTCCATTGCATCCTGAAAAATGCACTGTATGGTGTGCTCTACACACTGGAGGCATCATCGGTCCATATTTCGTTAACAACGATGTTGGAGCTAATGTTACAGCTCATTTCTGGTTGAACGGCTATGTAAACAAGCAAAATTTCCGTATATGGAGTGAAAACAATCCTCAAGAAGTTCTGCAGGTTCCATTGCATCCTGAAAAATGCACTGTATGGTGTGCTCTACACACTGGAGGCATCATCGTTCCATATTTCGTTAAAAACGATGCTGGAGCTAATGTTACAGTCAATGGTGCTCGTTACAGATCGATGATCAATGATTATTTGTTTCAAAATTTGAATGGTATCGACCCAGAAGTGTTTTGGTTTCAACAATATGGTGCTACACCTCATGCCGCTACCGTAAGAATTCATTTATTGAAAGGAATATTTGACGATTATTTCGAGAAATGGTCCAGTTAATTGGCCTCCAAGAGAATGGATAATTTTTTTGGGGTTATGTCAAGTCATTGGTTTATGGTGATAAATCAGAAACAGTAGACGCTTTGGAAGGCAACAGAACTCGTGTTATCGATGAAAAAAGACCTGAATTACTCGAAAAAGTGGTCCAAATTTGGTCTGGTCGATTGCGGTTCTTCAGAGCTAGTCATAGTGGATATATTCCGGAAAATATTTTTAAAACATAAATGTCATAAAATTATCTTTCAAATAAAAAAAATTTAGCTTCAATTTTAATTTAAATGTGTTTTATTTCTATTTAAAGGTCTGTCACTCTAAAAAAAACACCCGATTTCTAGGAAATCAAACAACTGCTAATGTAATTTTTGTAGTAATCATTGAATATGCAATAATAATTTAGCTTTCAATATCCCATTTTCTCAAATGCTGTTAGTTGGTATACAATTTCGCGACACTCTGAAAGATTGGAAATAAGAGATAGAAGACGAAAGGGATAAGAAAAAGTTAATCAACTCCCGGAGCTGGAGAGCCAAGTATAAATAAGCATCAATATTTTGTCGATCGAAAAGCTTCAGCCGTCTCTTCAGTTCTCTCAGGTACTCTATTAACGTCCTAAATAGGTAAATTACTCCCACTCTGAAGGAAATCATTCGAGAGTTTAGGATGTTAATTCGGCGGCTCCTGCTTATTAATTTGTCGCCAAGAGAAATAAATTCCTGATTCAATTGAATTCATCGATTTCCAAACGTCAGGGTTTTCCTTTTGCTCTTCCACAGCCATCTATAATTAAATTGTAACTGAAATTTCTCGTCGACACATTCTCGTAAACGAATTTCGTGGAAAATAACTCGATAAATTTAAAAGCTTCTTAATTATTTGCGTTATGCTCCGCTATCTTTGCTCCATCGGATGATGTTGGTGAAAATTATTCCATTATTTGGTACTTATTCATTCCTCAGGCGGAAACTGTCACAGAGTTTAGAAAGAGGGCTGAATTCGGGTTTATCAAGCAATTTCCTCAGAATATGAAATTCGCGTTTTTTAATATGAGTAAATTATACGAACATTATAATTTTTTCAGTAGTTGCTTTTACCGGTTCTACATGAAGTACGTGCTGAATGAATTTAAATAAAATAGAGAAAGGCTTTTTATTTAATTGAAAAAATATAACTGAATTTGAATATCAAAATAGATCCAATCTGTCAGTCTTCTACAATTTTAATTTCAAAAAAACTTTTGTTCAAAAAACTTTTCGAATTAAATTAATGTCTACATAAGCACCGCTTATATTTAATAGACGTATACAATCAAAACTCACTATACTATATCAAATGGAATAAATAAACCAACAAATATAAATTGTCAAATTACATTAATAAATAAATATTTGAAGGAGACAAAATTTTGTTCAAGATCTCCCCATTATGAACACCAATTCCTTTTCAAAAACATAAAACACAACTTAAGGACTTTTCATAAAATATAATTTAATTTAATTATATTAAATATTCAAATAAGTTAATTTGAGAATCTCTCAAAACATGCACTATATCTTCGAAAAACAATTATACTTCCGATATTCTCTTCATCGGCCCTAAATCATATTTAAAATACCAAAATCAACTAACAATCAATAGTATATCTTACCTCAGTGTGGTAACCGGATAATTGCTCAAACAGACTAACTTTAAAAATCAAGATATTCTATGTTCGTCACAAAATCACAGAAAACTGTAAGGTATTACAAAGTTTTCTTTAAACAAGTGACATTCCATAATGAGGTTTATTCAAGCCTGAATATAATTATATATTATGTATAAAATAAAATAGAAAAAGGCTTTTTACTTGATAATAGAAATATAAGAAAATTTGAATATCAAAACAGATTTACTCTGTCAGTCTTCTACAATTTTAATTTCGAAAAAAATTTTTGTTCAAAAAACTTTTCGAATTAAATTAATGTCTACATAAGCACCGCTTATATTTAATAGATGTATACAATCAAAACTCAATATACAATATCAAATGGAATAAATAAACCAAGAAATATAAATTGTCAATTTACATTACTGAATAAATATTTGAAGAAGACAAAATTTTGTTTCTGATCTTACTGTTAGAAACACCAATTCCTTTTCAAAAACATAAAACACAACTTAAGGACTTCTCATAAAATAGAATTTATTTGAAATATTTAATATATTTAAATATTCGAATAAGTTTATTCAAAAATCTCTTAAAACATGCCCTATATCTTGAAAAAACAATTAGACTTCCGATAATCGCTTCATCGGACCTAAATCATATTTTAAATATCAGAATCAACTAACAGTCAGTATATATTGAATATTTCAAATAAATTATATTCTTTGAGAAGTCCTCAAATTGTCCTTTATGTTTTTGAAAAGGAATTGGTTTTCATAATGGTAAGATCAGAAACAAAATTTTGTCTCCTTTAAATATTTATTCATTAATTTTAATTGATAATTTATATTTGTTGGTTTATTTATTCCATTTGATATTGTATATCGAGTTTGATTGTATACTTCTATCAAATATAAGCTGTGCTTATGTAGAAATTAATTAAATTCTAAAAGGTGTTTGAGTGAAAACTTTTTTGAAATTAAAATTGTAGAAGACTGACAGATTAAATCTGTTTTTATATTAAAATTTTGAATGAATATATATATACTACATAAAAAAATTTATTATCTTAATTTTTTCTCTAATCCAGAAGCTTCAAGTAATAACTGAAAAAGAGGTTTCAAATCAAGTAAATAATGAATGTAAAGAGAATTTAATAATAATTGTTAATGAGGTGTCACAGAAGTCGACGTCATGCCGGAATCGGGTAACAACCTGAATGATAGTAGTCATCAGAAAAATATTTGAAAAAATCCAAGTTGTGTACTTTTCAAATTATGTAACCTGTGATCTTCAATTCTAAGCCAATAACTCCAGCTTGGAAAATAATGTCACTTTTTGCCGAATCAACTGACTGTACTGAAAAAAAAACTTTAATACATTAGTTTGGCAAATTACTTCAAAAGTTAGCGCATTTATTAGGGATTCTTAAATGGTAAAACACTTACTATATTATTTCTCAGATCGGTAAAAAAACGGTCTTTCTTAAAGAAACCCACTTCCAAACAATTTCTTCGAATCTTCTAAAAATGATTCTAGTGCTTCCAAAACTTTAGGAATCTGGTTTGAATGAGATGGGGTGAGTCCTTCCATAAACTGTGAGTGAGACAGATAGTGACGCCACTATTTGGTATTGGCACACGTAAACGCAATACAGATCAGTACGCTACACCCCTTGGTCTACTGCGCATCTGCGTATTTGATCGTATTATTTATGTACTTACGACTTTTGGCTTCGTTTATTAGATTTCTTTGCTTGTGATTTGGATAGTTTTGATCTCTTAACGACGAACTTGCATTTTACCTGGACTAACCTGTGATTGTGTATTGGCATCATGTCTATGTATACCATACAGGAATATGCCAACATGCACCTCATTTACGGGGAATGCGTATGTGAAGCTAGTGCAGTTTCGAGAATGTATTGCGAGAGATACCCTAATGCTGGCCGTCTACTCTTCACAGCCGACTTCCAAACGAAGTGCATGGTGAAAGAAGAATTTCCTTACCTTACGACGATATTGTGCTTCAAGCAGTTGAGGAAGATCCAAGTACTTCGCTACGTGATATTCAGCGAAGCAGTGCTCAAATGTACAGCTCACCAACTATTAAAAAAACATAAGCTCCACCCATATCACGTACAGCGAGTACAAGCTCTGTTACCTCAGTATTATGAACCTCGGGTTGCGTTTTGCCAAACCATGCTACAAAAGAACCAGAAAGACCCACAATTCTCAGAAAAAAATTTGTGTTCGGATTAGTCAACATTTACAAAAGATGGCTACATAAACCTACACAATTTACACGAGTCGCACGTAAAAAATCCAAATTTAATGAGACAATAGATCTCAATATCGTTTTAAAGTGAACATGTGGACTGGAATTTTGAACGGAAGAGTCATAGGACCTTTTGAGTTGCCAGAGGTTTTAAATGCTGAAATTTATTCAGATTTTTTACGAAGACGTGCGACTGTCCAGCGAACGTCTGCCTGAAGAATATCCAGGCAGATGGATAGGAAGATCTGTTATTAACAATCTCGTGGCCAGCCCGTTCACCTGATTTGAATCCCTTAGATTTTTGACTGGGAAGCAGTGAAGTAACAATATTTATTCAAAACAAATTGAAAATGTAACTGAGCTTCGGGAGAGAATTATGGAAGCAATTTAATTCATCAATAACGGAATATTCGCCCGTCTGATAGACGGGCTGTAGAGATTCTGGAAATTAATTCCAGCTATGATCTGTAATTTAGATATTTGAACTTATACACCTTTCAAATTCGTCATGTTTCAAGTATCTTTCGTAATATTTTCTATCCAGTGTCTTTGTTAAACTTTAGAAACATGAACTCTCTTGCTTATTCAATATACGTAGATACTTCCAGTATTAGGAAGTGATAATGTACATTTACACTCAAATGTTGTAAAAAAAAATTTGAATATCAAAACAGATTTATATTTGATAGATTCGGACTTTACTAGGTGGAAACTCATTTTAATTGAAAAAATGTATATGAGACAGCAATTTATTTCCACAAAAATGTTTGTACTACTACAACAAATGTTTCACCACGCACACAGTACAATGTAATACCTGAAGAAGCCACATCGTGGTGAAACAATTGTTGTAGTAGTACAAACATTTTTGGGGAAATAAATTACTGTCTCATATACATTTTTTTAATTAAAACAGATTTAATCTGTTAGTCTTCTACAATTTTAATTCCAAAAAAATTTTCATTCAAAAAACTTTTAGAATTAAATTAATATCTACAATAAGCACCGCTCATATTTAATAGACGTATATAATCAAAACTCAATATATAATGTCAAATGGAATAAATAAACCAACAGATATAAAAAATGTCATTGAAATTAATAAATAAATATTTAAAGGAGACAAAATTTTGTTTCTGATCTTACCATTAAGTGCACCAATTGCCTTTTAAAAACATGAACACAACTCAAAAATTATAATTTATTTGAAATATTTAATATATTTAAATAAGTTAATTCAGAAATCTCTCAGAACATGCACTATATCTTCAAAAAACAATTACAATTCTGGTAATCTCTTCGTCGGCCCTAAATAATGTTCCAAATATCAAAATCAAATAACTATCACTATATTTCACCTCACACGTGTTTAACAGGATGATTGCTTCAAACAGACTAACTTTAAAATTCAAGATGGTCTATGTTCTTAACAAAATCACAGAAAAGTGTAAAGTATTTTTAAGGTTATATTTAAATCATTGACATTCCATAATGAGATTTATTAAAGCCTAAATATAATTATATATTATAGATAAAACAAAATAGAAAAAGGCTTTTTACTTGATAGAAGAAATATAACAAAATTTGAATATCAAAAGAGATTTAATCTGTTAGTCTTCTACAATTTTAATTTCGAAAAATTTTCATTAAAAAACTTTTAGAATTAAATTAATGTCTACAATAAGCACCGCTTATATTTAATGGACGTATATAATCAAAACTCAATATATAACGTCAAATGGAATAAACACTTTTCTGTGATTTTGCTAAGAACATAGACCATCTTGAATTTTAAAGTTAGTGAGTTTGAAGAAATTATCCTGTCAAACACGTGTGAGGTGAGATATAGTGATAGTTATTTGATTTTGATATTTGGAATATTATTTAGGGCCGACGAGGAGATTACCAGAATTATAATTGTTTTTTGAAGATATAGTGCATGTTTTGAGAGATTTCTGAATTAACTTATTTGAATATTTAAATATATTAAATATTTCAAATGAATTATACTTTTTGAGAAGTCCTCAAGTTGTGTTCATGTTTTTAAAAGGCAATCGGTGTTCTTAATGGTAAGATCAGAAACAAAATTTTGTCTCCTTTAAATATTTATTTATTAATTTTAATGACTTTTTTTTATATCTGTTGGTTTATTTATTCCATTTGACATTATATATTGAGTTTTGATTATATACGTCTATTAAATATAAGCGGTGCTTATTGTAGACATTAATTTGAATCTTAAAGTTTTTTGAATGAAAATTTTTTTGAAATTAAAATTGTAGAAGACTAACAGATTAAATCTGTTTTGATATTCAAATTTTGTTATATTTCTTCTATCAAGTAAAAAGCCTTTTTCTATTTTATCAAATATTGTATTATAATTAAAATATGAATTTTGTATGGATCTTCTTAATTATATTCCTTCTGAATTTTTCTCCTTCATTTGAAGAAGAAGTAAATCAGTCAATCGATATCCCCGTCTGAATAAATCAGTTCCAGCATTCTTAAAATTAAATCTGTGTACTATCTGTATTCAGATTATAATCTAAGGTGACTATATGCCCTTGCAGGTGCTTCTTCAATTCATTAACATAAGGTGATCAATTATGTTGGTCCCTTTTTCCAAACCCATTTGTCTGCCTCCGAACTGATTATAAATTCTATGAGTATAAATTAAATTTTTTCATCTCGTGTCAGATTTATTTAGATTTTCAAACAAACAACATCATTCCAGGGGTGGAGACTCGAAGCACCTTAATGAATATAAGGAACACCTTAGTATTCCACAGTATGTAAATGAGGACAGAGATACCGACGAAACTTCTGAGCAACACTAAATAATTAGAACTTTTTAGGATAGGAAATTCGAGTAATTGTTTTCCAGAATTAATTTGTATTTTTCTGCTTTGATTAAAAAATCTTCTATCAGTGAATTAATGAAAAATTTATGAAAGCACTGACGTGCGCAGAATGTTACGGTTGCCTGATTGTTCCAGTCTCTTGAAGGTGAATCTCAAACTAAGAGAGAAATCCATATAACCTAATCAAATTGGATTATTTCAAGATTGGAAGATTTCAATTTGATTTCTTACAAGGTTCTCCAGTTTGGTGAACCACAGTTTTTCAATCAATTTTAGTAATTCAAAAAATGAAATTTATGTAAGATCATAAAACAAAATCAATTAAACTGCAATATTTTCACGCTTACAAAAACAATTAGAATTCCGATAATCTCTTCGTCGGCCCAAGATAATATTTAAAATATCAAAATCAACTAACAATCAGTATATATTACCTCAAAGTGTAAACCGAAACTTGTTTGAACAGACTAACTTTAAAAATCCAGATAGTCTATGTTCATCACAAAATCACAGAAAACTGTAAAGGCTTTCTTTAAAGCATTGACATTATATAATGAGATTTATTCAAGCTCGAATATAATTATATATTATGTGTGAAATAAAATAGAAAAAGGCTTTTTACTTGATAGAAGAAATATAACAAAATTTGAATATCAAAACAGATTTAATCTGTCAGTCTTCTACAATTTTAATTTGAAAAAAAGTTCGTTTTCAAAATCTTTTAGAATTAAATTAATGTCTAAATAAGCATCGCTTATATTCAATAGACGTATATAATCAAAACTCAATATACAATGTCAAATGGAATAAATAGACCAACGAATATAAAAAAGGTTATTCAAAATTAATAAATAATTATTTGAAGGAGACAAAATTTTTTTTCTGATCTTATTATTATGAACAACCAATTCTTTTTCGAAAACATAAAACACAATTTAAGGACTTCTCAAAAAATATAATTTATTCGTAATATTCAATATATTTAAATATTCAAATAAGTTAATTCAAGAATCTCTCAAAACATGCACTATATCTTCAAAAAACAATTAGAATTCCGATAATCTCTTCGTCGGCTCTAGATAATATTTAAAATATCAAAATCAGTATATCTTACCTTAAAGTGTAAACCGGAACTTGTTCAAACAGACTAACTTTAAAAATCCAGATAGTCTATGTTCGTCACAAAATCACAGAAAACTTTCCAAAATGTTGGTCCAGTTTTTTGCGCGCTTGTTTAAGGAAACAGCGTGTTACCGTTTCGATCAAATGTCTGTAATTTTAGAATTTTGAGCCGAAAATGGTCTTAATCGACTAACTGAAGAAGAATCCCAGGCCAAAGATAAAACTGTCCAGCCAGCTGGCCGTCCGTAAAAGAGCTGATTTTGTAAAGGATTGAAACTTTCAAGAAAGTCTTGGGGTCTGAATATCTCGGACAAGTCCGTTAATGAGCAAAATCGGTCCAATGATTTCGCAAATATTCGCATTTGAAAATTACAATGTTTTTTCGCAATATTTTCTGAACTACGAAATTTGATATAATCGAATGATTAAAAATTTGAGAAAAATGTGAACGAATGAGAGAGATGAGCGCTGCCTTAAAAACTATTACTAAATGAATGAAGTATGCAGTTGGCTCTAGGTGAAACATTTTAACAATTTTATTCAAAAAAATTCACGCAGTTTTTATATTTTACAATTTATTCATAATCCTGACACGTGTTTCGGTCTTTCGACCATCTTCAAAGGAGTTCAAAAAGAAACTAAACTCAAAATTGAAAAGGTTTCTTTATTACACTTGGGACATCTGCAGATTTTTTAAGCGTGTTGCGTGAGAGTATTTGGGAAGTGACATCTTTCTCATTAAAAAAATGATTATTTTCTATACAACGTTCTGCAAAATCGGTTGATTTCTCGTTTTTCAAAATAGACATCCTATATTCTTTGATTCTATGTTGCAAACATCGGCCTGTTTGTTCTTTATATGTAGCATTACAATCATCACACTCAATTCGATAAATCCCCGATTCGGAAAAGTTGGAGTTACTTTCTTTATTGTTCACCAAAATCTTAGCTAAATAATTTCAATTTACTGCTAAAGAAATAATTCCCATTTCATGAAGGCCATTAGAGATCTTTTTATAATAATAATAATAATTTATTGATTTACAAATGTTTCACAAAGAAAACCATAGAGAAATTATCGTAATAAAATTCTCAATCCCTACACCAGATAATCCTCCACGGAATAGGGTTCCATATACTTATAAGCTATGAATTTTTTTCTAGAAAATCTTGAAATTACTCAATAACTTTATTTGATTTGGTAGATGATTAAACAATTTCATAGAGGTATAATAAGCTCCTTTTTCCGTCTTAGAAAATCTGTGTATTGGGATAATTATAATTTACATTCCTTGTATTATATTGTTTCCCTGCTCTATCTTTTTCAAATAAATGTTTGTTGTTGAAAAAAAATAATAAAGATTCTTGAATAAATACACCGTAAACAGTAAGTATTCCATTCTTCCTGAAAATATTTCTGCAACTTTGCCTATAAGGTAACGAGAAAATATTTCGTATTATTCTCTTTTGTATTAAAAATACTCTTCCAAATTTTGTTGTATTCCCAACTAAAATAACACAATATCTAACCCTAGATTCAAAATAAGCAAAATAAAGCAACCTCATTATTCGCGTTTCAATAAATTTCTTCAAATATCTAATGCAATAACAAGCAGAATTAAGTTTACCACAAAGACTTTTAATGTGTTCATCCCACGACAAAAACTGGTCCACATAAACCCCGAAAAATTTAACAACTTTTGAAAGTTCTATACTTTTGCCACCTACAATCAATTCATTTGGCCTCACCATATTAGATCTTATTGTTTTGAAAAGAATTATTATTAAATTGTCTTTCAATCTTTCAGATCAAGGGTAAACCATAGAATTATTTATTTATAGTTAACCTTACACTACATTTAAATTTTTCAGTATTCATTTACCAGAAGTTTTCTAAATTGTTGAAGGGTGAGTTAATATTTGTTGTTGATTGATGTTATATTTTATTGAATATAAATTATTTGAATACTGACGAACTAAAGTCTCTCTTAAAACTTGTTTTTCAGTAATGTTTTTAAACATCTTGAGTTTTTATAAAAAGTAACTGAGCTAGATATCCAATAATATTGAATATTCTAAGCAAGATAGTTTTATGATGAAATTCTTAAGATTATGTTAAACATTTTTGAAAGATATCTGTTTTCATAAAATTGATCAGCAGAAACAAAATTTTGTCTATTCAAAATATTTAATTAATAGAATTTTGGTTAGTAACTTTTATTTATTGGTTTTTGTTATATCATTTGGATGTCTTATAATGAATGTTTATTTTATATGTCATTTGATATTAGTGGTACTTATATGACATTATTTTAATTCAATTCCTGAAGTTATAATTATTGAATATAATTTTTTCAAATTAAATATGTAGAAGGCTAATATTAAAATATTTAAATGATCGAAAAAATATTATCAATACTTGTTTAACTTTCATGTGTCACCCTAGTAAATTCTTGTATATGTTGTTTTAGGTTAAATGAATCTAAAAGACACAATAAATTTACCTTTTCCTTATTATTGGTATGGAAATAAACACTAAAATCTCCTGTTAACACCACTGATGTATTTTCACCAGTAATTTTATTTAAAATCTTATCCATTATTTCTAAGAAAAAAAAAAATCACCCTGACATGGGCGGTAAACAGAAAATACCAATTTTTTTTTCCTTTTCCAACGGTGATTTCTACTGCACTACACTCACAAACACCAGAAACTGACAAGTTGGTGAGTTTCGACCTTTTTCTTGTTATGCATCTTTCCCTAACATAAATGGCACATCCTCCTTTCTTTCTTCAGAGAAAAAAACGAAAGTAATCAATCTTATATAAGCCATTGAAACAATTTTTTTTCTGCATAAGGATCACTTATGCTGATATAATTTTTTTTAATATTGTGGTAAGTTTTCTTATAATCATTTTGTCAAAGATTTCAGATCTATAGCCATTGTTTACCGCTATAGTTTTAATTATATTCACTTCTTTTCGGAAATTGACTGCGTTGAACGAGACGCTCAAAAGTCTATGAATGGAACTATGGAAAATTAAAATGTCAACATTCCATAATTTCATTCATAAACCCTATTTCTCTTGAAATTTGTATGATTTTCAACTCGGAAGTGAAGATTATTATTCTTAAATGGATGTTCACCTATTTTATCAGTTTGTATATCGTTTAATTCCAATACACTAATGAACGAATAAAATTATTTTAATTTGATCTTTTCTCTGATGTGTAGTATATTTGCAATGAAGAATCTCAAGAAGCTATTGACACTGCGCTGTGTATTGAACATTTGACACGAGCAGCACGATGAATCCTTTTCCAAAACAACACAAATCAATTATTCGTTACGAATTCAGCGCATATTTCGTTAATAATTCAATTCTTTTACATCTTACCGCGGTTGTAAATTTCTAGATCGTTGAATTTCCACATTCCCATCGCTGCTTATTGAACCACAAATTCTGCAACGACGTCACCGAAAGAATTCTTGATGAGTTCAAAATTGAATTTGCGATATCGGTCGAGGCAATTCTTTTCTCGAACAGATTGAGGAAAATGAGGGCTAGGACAGGGAAACAAACGATAATAAATAAAACACTCATTTGCTATATTGTTTGCCGTATTTGATTAATTGCCAAGAACTACTGTGATCTATCACTGGTTAACAGTAAATAATGTCCTATATATTTTACCCAAACCGGCTAGATACGATCGGTCCCTCTGACCATAATCCTCCTTATTCATTGTGACTTGCCACGTTTAGCTGAGCCATTATCTTTTGTGAGCATTTAGTTTCCCGTTTGAGGACATAAACTGTTATAAATGCCGTCATGGAAACTTCGACATATCCAATATATTCCGACCAAGATAGAAATAAAGCTTCCACTTTTCACGAATCACGAATTACGACTTGAAAATATGTTTTTCTAAAAAGGAAGTGGATATTTTTCTGAAGAATTATGACCCTATTTCCTACAGATATAAAATTTCGGTGAAAAATTCACGTCGTGACAGTTAAAATCATTGTATTAATTAATAATAGTCAAGAAAATCATTAATATGAAGATGGGTAATAATAAAAACGAATATGATGTTATTATTGTTAGAAGTAGTAAGAAAATCGTGTGATTTTGATAACAGCTGTCTCTACTTGTTTATTGTTTCATTGTTTCATCTAACAACATCTTAATTTTGAAGTACAATATTTATACTATAAAGATAGGTAATAATAAAACGAATATAAGGGTTACTATGAATAACCAGTTTTATAGTGCTATTAGCACACGAGTATAAAGAGCCGTTAAATGAACCACATCGTTTAAATGAATTATCAATTTTAAATTCGGATGTGAGTTAATTCGATTTATGATTTATCCTAGCTATCATTGACGCCTATTTGGGGCTGGCTAATACAAGGATATTTCTGGTAGATTTTAAAAACAAAATCTAGAAAAGCACTGACGTGAAGTTGGAAGTTTTTACGTTTTTTAGCATTTCCCTCAAAAAATTTTCAAATAGGTAAATTTCTTCTAGAAGAAGTATTCTATCTATTCATACGATGAATGGAAACGTAGAATTTCATGTTCTGTCATTCGAAATTCAAATTTACGCAATTGTTTGGAATTTTTAAACTATTCTCCCGAAGAAACGGAAAATCTCATTAAAATGAACAATCTTTTCCCTTAGATCTGCATCGTTACATATTGGCAAGGAAGACTGGAAAAAGAATATATTCAAATTCAAATTCAAATATAACATATATTATATGTAGCACATCTTTAGAAACACGTTTGAGACTACCATCATGATCATGTGTGGATATTTCTGAAAGCTAAATAAAAACAATCCATAAAAAATATATTGTAACTTGTCAACCACATATATACAAACTCAAACAAACACAGAACACATATGAATGCCTAAAGGTTGGACACTAAACTATCATTCACATTCTGTGTTCGTCCACAAAATATATACAGAGGTTGAAGAAAGCATGTTCAGGATTTAGTTCTTGATATTCAGTAACATTGACAGAGGTTGAAGTTTAAGGTTGCGTGAGCCCGGTATGTCGATAAGAGATATGATATGCATACAGAATATTACAACATAACACAATATACTCGTATACAACCGTCTGCTGTGGTATAGGTAAAGAAATCAGATGGGGTCAATCTATCAATAGTCATTTGGGCCGCTTCTCCCTGGAGATGCATGTTATTAGGGAAAGAATAGGAAAGAGAAGTGGTGAAAGACGTGATCCAGAATGTAACAAAGTTCATTGCACTGTGAGACTTATGGTATGGGTTTCTACCATTCTGGTAGCAGATCACCATTAGCCTCCATTCTTATAACTACATTCGGCTTTAAATTCAGGAAGTAATTGAACCATGCGTGACTTCATACGTTCACATCATCGAAAACTCAGCGTTTCATTAAGATAATGGCAGACCACAGGTCACCAGAAAAACAATAGCTTTTATGGATATACGTCACATGATTCATTTACCTTGGACCTCAAGCTCACCTAATCTGCCTCTTGCATATGTATGTCATTTGATTTGTGACAGGCTATTTATGTACTTTGCAGCAGACTCCCCAAACTTAAGGAGTATTTTCTCTTGTAGTTGTGGTAGATCTGAATGAAATACCTAAATTATATATATATATATATATATATATATATATATATATATATATATATATAAAAGATATATATAGTATATATATACTTCCAATGATTCAAAACGGCGGATATGATCTTTCACTATTCCGAACGTTGTTATGAGATCACCATGGAGTTAACGGTTCTCAAATGTACAGAGATTTGTCATGGGAAGCCGATGATTATAAAAAGGGCCTCACTCGACAGAAGGATATACGCGAATCATATCGTTCAACAGACACCAGCAACTCACGATCACGCATGAAAGTTTGGCTAACGATCTCCGTAGAAGATATATTGATGACCTAGATTTCCTTCAGGTCCTAGATATATGCTCCGACCAGTTTGAGTTGTCCATCACTAACACACTCAAGTTAATATGTTGTGTATTGAAGTCGTGGGTTTGACCTGTCAATATGAAGAACAACACATTTAGATATATTCAAGCTCAGTAACCATTCGCGATACCACTGATGAAGTCTTTTGAGGTATTGTTGAAGCTGCTGATACAATGAGAAGGGGTCCACGTAAACCTTGGGGTCATCTGCACAGAAAGAGTAGAGACATCAATTAAAGAAGAATGTCGGTAACGTTAACCAGAAAAAGTAGCGGTCCAAAACAGTGATTCAAAACAGATTCCACCGGTTACTGAGTAACAGGTTGAATGGAAGCTCCCAACAAGTACACGCAATAAACGTCCATTCAGAAAGTGGATAACCCAACGAAGCAGATGCTCCCGGACAACAGTATGCTTAAGTTTCTCGGAATATGATTGAATGCCTTAGAGAAATCCAGGTACTCAACATTCACGCATCCCCCATCATCAACAGAAGATTCACACACTGTAGGAGATTGGTTATAAGTGATCTACCAGGAGAGATCCCATGCTGTTGCTCACATTATGTTACAGAAGGAATTCAGACACGGAATGGCACATCTTTGACTCTATCAGCTTCGATGCCACGGAAAGTAGGCTAAGGGTCTAAGTTGTCACCTTTTCTGTAAATTTGAGTTACGCTTGGTGTTAATCAAGGCTTGAGCAATATACCCATCTGCATGGATATAGTTATTATTCTACTTAGAGGTATGGCCACTGAAGAGCAGCGGTTCTAGAGAAACGAGCAAGTAAATCCATCTAAACCCGGTGAAGTTGAGGTGTTGAGGCGGTTGATACATTATTCCACATTAGACATCGGAATTTATACACGGAAATGTTTCGGATACTTGTCAAGTAGAGATAGAAGGTAAAGTGTCGTCTACTCTGGTGAAAATAGTAGGGCAATATTGTCTCAGTATAGCGAAATATTGTCTCAGTAGCTCACTCATCTCCTCGTTATTTTTACAAAGTGTACCACAAGGCCGATAAAAAAGTGGAGTAGCCACCTTAGAATTGAGAGCTCTTCTGACTCCCTTGTAAAGACGCTTGTTGCTACTCATAATAACTCTATGCGAGTGAAATATCTGGTTAGAACATTTTTTGTATGTTTGGAAGTCTTCGGATGTGACTGCGACGGAAGCATGAATTTTCTTATTTTCAATTAGATGCGTTTAATCCAAGGTTTGCATTTGTTATGAAAATAATAATAAAGTTTATTCCATAAATAATCAGTTTAAATCACGGAGGTATATAGGTTTATAACCTGTATGTGATATTGACATAATTAAAGATTCTGAAAAAATGATGGAGTACTGTGTGTCTAGATATATGATCCAATGATAGGCATGTGCTTTGATACAGTAGATAAACCGTAAGTTTTATGTAATATTTTAGGTCTTCCAAACACACAAACACAAAATTCCATTGATAGCGCAAAATTCGAAATAGCTTCCTTTTTCGACGTTATCATCCATCGTTAAAACTGCAAAACTTATCGGGATGAACAGACCAAATAGAACGAAATAAACACATCAAATGTGTTTCAAATTCCGATTGAGTACACAGGAAAGTTGTGCCAACTTACCGAGAAAAACCATTTAGACAATCCTTCTGAGCGAGCTTTTCAAATGATCAAATCCCGGATTGTTCTTGACTGAATATAAAACATAATTTAATCTTCATTACCAATTAAGAATTTCATTAGAGAGAAACCTAACTGATTTCATAGAGCATTCCAGTCACTGGCAATCTCAGATATATTACTAAGATTAACGTAAATCATAAACTGAACGAAATTTTGTGAAGGTACCTATTCATCCGAATTTAGGATTCTTCCTGAAATCTCGTCCTAATCTGCGACTTGGCCAAGTATCCAATTACCACAAATTCTGAGTGACGTAAAGTTTTAGCATAATGTGATTAAATAAATAAAATTCAAAGGACATAATATGGGGACACGCAAACGAGCTTTAATGCCCTCTCGCGGTATACGGTTAGGGCAGTAATACCGTATTATTACGTCTAATGCCATATTGAAACTTTTCTACGGGTCGGAAGGAAAATCAGCGTGGTTGAATTCAGCACGAGCTTGAACTTCACTGGCGTAAAAGTTAATTTCCGTTGGTTTACGGCTATGAGAAGTGGAAATTCGATGTACGTGTTACTGGTATTTCATACCCAACTGATCTTGGAAAACATGTTGGGACACTGGAAATAATATATTGAAAACCATAATATTATGGAAAGCCTTACAAATTGATCAATATAATACTACGAATAACCCTTTCATGTGATGAACTAATCGACCACTTCTCAGTGAGATTTTTAGCAATCAAAGAAAATAAGAATTGAAACATATAAAATCTTAATTAAATCATACATATTTTCCTGCTTCTTGGTTAGCGCCAGTAAGTTGTATTTCTTAAGTCATTACATTTCGGTAACAACATATGGGATTCTTAAAGCATCAAGGATGGTGAGGTTGGAAACTTACCAAGCTGCATAAAAAATGAACGTAATAACTCCGGAATTGGATGTCATATGCCCATGATTTGTTCCTTGTCTATGAGTAATTATGTGAAAGTTACTTGTATTGATTTGGTCTCATTAGTTTTTCGATTCCATTGTCCAAGGTCATTCAAATATTGTTACAGATTTTCAGAAGCTGTTGTGCTATTCTCGTGAGATGCAAGTAACGCTATATCGTCTTCCAAAGAGGCTATTATGGTGTCCAATTTTTATGGTATGCCTGAAGAACAAGGAATATACAGAAGTGATCCTTATATACTTTCTTATGGGACTGCCGATTTGATTTTAGAGGTGGAGATTTGCTAAAGTGTGAACAACATGATTTCTGTGTGCTCTGAAAGTTGCAACTTTTGTACCGAATAATGTATTTTTGCGGGCATTTTACTTCATATGAAGTCATGTTATTTGAGTGAATTTTTGCGGTGGCAATGCCACTAGCTGAGCGAACGTGTCAGAAATGGTTTGCCTGATTTGAAAGTGGCGATTTTGATTTGGAAGACGAAAAATGACCCGGAGCGCCATCAAAATTCAAGGATTAAGAATAAGAAGCAAGGCTCAATAAAGATCCATTACAAATGGAAGAGAAACTCGCAAAAATACTTCGAGTCGTTCAACCTGAAACCAAATCGCTAACACACCATAGCGAAGGCTATGATAAAAAGATAAAAGGAAGTGAAACTGAAACGCTCTAACTTGCGCTAGCAATTTTGTCCGTCGGCACATGAAACATCCTACTTCATAAAATGCCTTATAGGGCGCCAAAGAAAAGATAAATAAAACTTGTCTTTCTCGAATGAATCCCAAATTCAATCTGATAGTGACAATGCAAACTCTTACTCCCTCTCCATTTATTTCAACTTTACAATTAAAATAGTGACTCTTATTTACAATATATCACAGATTTACACTAAGCTTGAGATCCGAGATTCACATAAGGATTTCTCTTTGAGAATCCCTTGGAATATTGTTCTCCAAGGAGTCGGAGTGATAGTGCTTTTTCAAACGATAGTTACTATTCTGCATATAATCAGTAGGTCTTCAGTTTAATATTGTTCCAAATGACCAGTCGAGCATTCGGAACTAAGATAGTTCGGTAATAATATACTACAAATCCGGCACATGGAAAATTGTCTGGTATTGAGATAATGCAACCAAAAAAGCACTCCAGCAAAAAAAAGTACCGAACCAAGATAGTCCAGTTCTAAGGCCATCCGGTACTAGGATGCCTTCTGATTAGACGTCTTATAAAAAACAATAAAAATACAATATTCCATGATTGTCATGGATTAGGTACGTTAATTCGATAAAGATACCACAAGTTGTGCCTTCATGCAACCTCACAGTACAAAAAGAAAGAAATCTGGGAAATTCTACACTTCTTGCATACAGCGCATGTGATAACAAAGTCGACTTTCATTGCGGAAACTTCAAACTTCTTGATGTTCTTAGTTTAATCCCATTAATGGAGCATTTTTTAGCCATTGAAATTCAAATCAACAATGAAGCGTTTTTTAACGTTACAAACCAGCCATTTGCCATCGTATAAAAGCAATGGAAATGATTCGAAAAGTATGAAATTGGATGCCGTATGAACTGAAGACAAGAGACATCAAACTCGTTTTAAATCAATTCCTACTGTAATAGCATGAGGTGTACCACCATCTGGGACGATACCATTCAAATTTTTAAACAAATAATCATTGATCATCGATCTGTAACGAGAACTATTCACTGTAACATTAGCTCCAGCATCGTTTTTGAAGAAACATGGGCGGATGATGCCTCCAGCGCACCATACAGTGCATTTTTCAAGATGCGATGGAACCTGCAGAACTTCTTGAGCATTGTTTTCACTCCATTTACGGCAATTTTGCTTGTTCATATAGCCGTTTAACCAGAAATGAGAGTCATCACTAAACCCAATTTTACGATAAAAACGTGAATCAACTTCAAGCTGTTCTAGGGCCCAATCAGCAAACAAACGACGCTTATTATGGTCAATTCGCTTTAGTTCTTGAACCTGTAGGATCTTGTATGAATGTAGACCAAGATCTTTATGCAAAATTTTCCACGTGTTCCAACTTGTTGTGAACGTCGACGAATAGACAAATCTGGATCATCATTGACACTATGACTTACAGCAGCGATATTTTCTTCTGTACGCACAGTTCTTTGTCTTGTTGTTGTTGTTGCATCGATTTGAGAAAATGTTGTCCGAAATCTATCAATAGTTCGACAAATAAGCTGCTCTGATGGACGATTATGTAAACCATAAATTTCACGAAGTGCTCTATAAGTTTGGGGAAAAAACACTGATTTTGCATATAAATTACAACAATTTGTGAACGCTGTTGTATCGTGAGTCTTTCCATGATAATTTCTCAATGCTTACTGAACAGAAATGTCAAAACAACATGGATTCTACCTTCTGTCAAATCACAGTTATCCCTATCGAAAGTTCTATCATTCTAAAAAAGCACCCGATACTTTTGTATTAATACGTTTCATGTCGGGGTGTAAAAAGGTTTTTTCCGAGATATTGATTTGATTCATGTCGCGTCGTTCGTTAAAACATACTTATAAATGCTCAAAAGGGAAATCCTACGCCATCGGCTACGCCCAGACATTGTTCCTTCCGATTACCATATCTTCCGATCGATGGAACATGGCCTAGCTGACCAGCACTTCTTCAATTAGCGTTGGGAAAAGTATTGGCTAGCGACGAACAATATTCTGAACTTTGTGTGGATTACCAATTTTTCACAGTAAAGCTTTAATTTTGACAAAATACCGTACGAATTTTGTATACTCCTGATAAGTTACTTTTTTGATTCACTTGAATTTTTTCATCAAATATTTCCATACCTCTCTAAGTTTCCATTTAAAACGGAATTAAATATCCCTTTTTGAAGTTAACTCGTTAATTAATGAAGTCAAGTTCGAATCAACAATGAATAAAGGTTGAGGTATAAATAAGGTATGTATTGCAGTGCTCACCGGACTTGAAATTTAATTAGTTTTCTCAAACAGTTTTCCGAATAGAAAACGAGTTGATATGAAAAATACTCCATCCAAAAAATTATGAAACGACTATGATGGAAGCGAATTAAAATCTTTCTTTTTTTACAACTGAGCAGTTGCGGTATAACAGTAATATTGTGTTGGCGAGGGAGTGTCTTGAACTCCTTCAAACTAAACTAATCCGGGCAACTTCCTAAACCAGCAAATTTCTATACTGATACATCCAACCCCGCAACGAATGCGTTCTTTTTAAATGAAATTTTAAATAGATTATCAGGAACTGACTTCATTATGCGGCCGGATGTTTATTAAAAACTTTTAACAAGTGAAAATGTGCACAACATGGCGGATTTAATTCGAAATAGCGGGGAAAAGCGGACAGGGTTTAATCAACCAAGGGGAGCACGGCTCCATATTTGAATCTGAAAATGAGTTTGAATGGAGGCTAAACGAATTATTCACTTTAATTCAGATGCGGAAAATATTAATTTATTATGTCGATAGATGGAAATTTTGCTCGATGACCATAATGCCCATAATTCTGTGCTCATTTACACTTGAAAGTCCTCGACTGTCAGTGTTGAACAGGCATTGTGTATAAACAACATACATATATTATTCCGCATACTCTTATTAATCTCATTCATAATATTCCATTATACCGAAACGTTTTTCATCTCGATCATTAATTTTGAATGCGGAATAAAGTTTGTGAATTGCCTAGAATCTCACTCATTATCTAATTGTTTTTGCACGCTAATTCCGGGAAACAATGTGCTATCCTTTTGCTCAAATATCAGTAATTTTCCAATTTTGATATGTAAACTATCGTTCTATCATCATTCTGCCATATCTTGCTACAAATTCTAATATATTTTTTTACAAAATTTTAAATATCTTTCAGATTATTCTGTTAACATTCTATAAATTTCAATTTCAAAGAAAAAAAATTTATTCCAAAACTTTTTGGAATTAAATTAAATAAATGTCTTAGCAGTTTTGAAATTATATTTCATAGAAGGGTAAACAGAAAATCTGTATGATTTTCAAAATTTTGTTAATAATTTTTCTATCAGGTAAAAACCTTTTTACTATTTAGTTTAAATTTTCTTGAAAACTTCTGAAGATTAAATTAAACAAATGTCTTAAAAACACTGTTTCTATTTAGTAGACTTATAGAGTTAACTTTACAAAAAAAAGCAGTATTTCTAAGGCATTTATTCAATTTAATATTAAAAATATTTTAGGAAGTTTGAAGCGCGGTATAATAAAGTTACTCTGTTTGATATTTAAAATATTGAAAAAAACCTTTAAACAAGTAAAAAATACCTTTTTTATTATTTTATTCTATAAATTCAAATTTTGAGCCGAAAATGGTCTGAAAGGACCACGGATGAAAAATCCGTGATTAATACTAATTTTATCCGGCCAGTATATCCGTAAATATCATTAATAATAAGTATGAGCTATGGTAATAGAAAGTTCTAGAAATCGAGACAGTGTAACACACATCTGTATAACAATTATATACTCAAACAAACTCGACAACACAGAGGCAAATTGCAGACATGCGCACGTTTCAAAGTGATTGGTTTTCGTCAGTGCAAAAAGTATGCTAGTGACTTCAAATCTGTCAAGTATCTAATATTCGCTATACACAGAGACACTAAGATATTATTAATACACTAGCGCCATCTAGAGTATGCGAAATACATACAAGACATACTTTTGCGAGTTAATTCAAGTAAAGAAATGTATTCTCGATATTTTCACGTTACTAAGGCAGAATATTCTGCGTTAGTAACGTAGAATTTTCATACAGATGTATGCTACACTGTCTGGATTTCTAGAACTTTCTATTACCATAGCTCATACTTCTTATTAATGATTTTTGGTACAGATCGACATTCAAGCGGAAAGAGCCTTGAAACTTTCGAAAGGAGTTTTGTGGTCTGAATATCTCGTTAATAGGTAAAATCGGATCCATAGTTTTACAGTTATTCACGTTTGAAATATTTTGCTATATTTTTGTAAGCTGGTCAGCGTTGGGCGCTTTCTTATACAGTATAACTTTCGAACGGAAGAAGATAGAGACTTGAAACATTCATGGAAGGTTTGAGGCCTCAATATCTCGGTCAAGTTGGTTATTATGATTAAATCAGTCTTATTGTTTCGCAGTTATTCACATTTGAATTTTCTTTCCTTTTCATTAATGTTATCCAAACAATTAGCGCGATTGATCTGGAATTTGGCGTTTTGTAGGAAAATATTAAGAGTGCGATTTTTCTTTTCGAAAATTGAAGATTTATTGTAAAAATAGGTTATGCCATGTATATGTTCTAAGTATTGTCCTTCGCAAGCCTCTAATTTTCTCCATCTTTCTGTCAAATGACGAATCACAGAAAAAAAGACCGGCCTTTTGGCCGCTATCCATGCACCGATCCAGTTCTTGACTTTATCGTAATTGGACAAGTGCTGGTCAGCCAGGCCATGTTGCATGCGTAGGGATGGTAATCGGAACGAGCAATGTCTGTGCTGTACTGTAGGATTTCCCATTCGAGCGTTTTTAATCCACCCTTTGACATATTATTTCAATGATTAATAATATTTTATGTACAAAACGGATCAATATAAACTGTCGTTTAGTTTTCAAGACTATACAGATTTGTGAAGGTGCTTGTTTTGCCACAAGTGCTACAAGATGACTCTGTGTTTGTTTTCAGCTCTATTTCTTGGACTGCTTTCAAAATCGGAACATGTGAGTATAAAAAATTCAATATGAAAGGCATACGTTAGATTGGATATTACTGACAGGTTTCAAAAAACCAAATATGTTCATAGAGGGTATCCCAACGAAAATTTGACCCCTCCCAGAACTCAGAAACGAAGATTAAAAAAAAAACAGGTCAACTTCTGTTTTGAGGCGGACGAGTTTCTATCATGTGTTTGTTCCGAAAGAAACACCCCCATTAAGATGGCATCAACCCCTAACATTTTTTGAATAGGAAATAGATATCGAATATTGCTTAGTTTGAAAGTTATCTATGTTCTGTGCAAAAAACTGTTGAAATTTTCAAAATCTGTTCACCTGTCACGAAATAATGTAATATTTAATTTACCGTAAAAAAGTGATATTGAACAGACATTTGAAACACTCAAACTCAAGATCCTAAGAGTTTTGATGAATCCACAAATAATTTTCAAGTTCTGCATTAGGAAGAAACAATTCCTACGATGATATTGTTCCGAAAAAATCACCTGAGGGTGGCAACAACCACCATGTTTTTTTAATAGAAAAGAGATGGCGGATATGTTTCAATTAGAAAACTTTTTTGTTCTCTAAATATCCTACTTGAAATTTTCAAATTCGGTCATTTTATTAAGCAATTTGATATTGAACATTATCAGAAGGGTAAATCAAACAAAAACCCAATACATTCAAATACATCAGATCTGTAAGTATTGATAGAAAACATCCAGAAAAAAATGTAAATTATTTAACGAACTAACGTATGTATTGTTCCAAATGACCACAAGTAACCTCCATACAATGATATAGTCTACTTTCAAATGCTTCTCTAACAATTCAAAAAATGTCTGGAGTCAGTAATTGGTATTCCGTGATGATTCTATGTCGCACTTCTGCAAGAACCAGACCCACTTGACCATAATAAGCGTCGTTTGTTTGTTGATTGGGCCCTAGAGCAGCTTGAAGTTGGTCCACTTTTTTATCGTAAAATTGTGTTTAGTGATGAAACTCATTTCTGGTTGAATGGCTATGTAAACAAGCAAAATTGTCGTATGTTGAATGAAAACAATCCTCAAGAAGTTCTGCAGGTTCCACTGCATCCTGAAAAATGCACTGTATGGTGTGCTTCACACGCTTGAGGCATCATCGATCCATATTTCTTTGAAAACGATGCTGAAGCTAATGTTGCAGTGAATGATGCTCATAACAGATCGATGATCAATGATTATTCGTTTCAAAATTTGAATGGTATCGACGCAGAAGTGTTTTAGTTCCAACAAAATGCTGCTACAACTAGTGCTGCTACCATAGCAATTGATTTATTGAAAGAAAGATTTGGCGATTACATTATTTCGAGAAATAGTCCATTTAATTGGCCTTCAAGATCATGTGACATTACTCCACTGGATTATTTTCTTTGGGATTATGTCAAGTCATTGGTTTATGCTGATATACCAGAAATAATAGACGCTTTGGAAGCCAACACAACTCGTGTTATTGATGAAATAAGGCCGGAATTACTCGAAAAGTGGTCCAAAATTGGTCTGGTCGAATGCGGTGGGCATATGCCGGAAAATATTTTTAAAACATAAATGTCATAAAATTATGGAATGAAATAAGGAATTACTTTGTTTTCTATCACTTTTTAAAAAGTGATAGAAAAAATGAACTATCACAAAGTAACGGACTACTCCATTGTAGCGATCTACACGTCGAATTTATTCGCTGGTATATCACCTTTATCGAGAAGACCGGTGAATGAAGAAATTGGGATATCTGTCCGTCAATGTGTCGTCACGTGCGCGTTGATATGAAGGAATTATTTCTTTTCCGGTTCACGATTGCAGAGTAAAGTTGAAATCGGAATGTCATAAAATTTATTTTCTCGTTAATTAATTTTTCTTGAAGATCAGAAGTAAAAACCCTCAAAGAAGGGTTTTTTTTTGGACTATCTTTTCCTGGAATTATTTTTGGATTATCTTTTTCTGGATTTGTTTTATGGAATATTTTTCCTGGATTTCTCTTGGATTATTTTCCTGTTATTTGTTCCTGTAGTTTGGAAGTTTTCTTGGTGAGGAATAGTTACACGTACACTGGTTGCCCGAAGACGTTGAAGCTATTAAGTTCAAAGAACTACATAACAGCCTGCTTGAGACGACCTACAAAACCACCACCTGTTTTGATTGGCAAAACATTAGCCTGTATTCTAAACCAACCAGGGAAGTAATATTGAGAAATTTTGTATATATTCATATCACATTAAGGAACTTCAAATTTTTGTATATATTAATAATAACATTCCCATTTTTATATATATATATATATTTTTCTACTTTTATCGGTAATAATATTATTGAAACTTACTCTAGTGTAAGATAGTAAATTGTATATTTCTTTTAAATGTATATATGTAATTTGTAAGAAAAATTACTTGTGGTAAATTAAACGAGTGACTTGTTTGTCAGGGAGTTGTGTCTTTTCATTTGGTGGAATTGTGAGATCAGGCTCACGACCCAGTTAAACCGACTGGGCTCGGGCATTTTAAAATATAGTTGTAGCTGAATTGTTACACAAATTTTGGCGCCCAACGTGGGGCCATTGAATTCCTTTTTCGGATTTCAAATAAACTTGATCTCACTCTTTCCGGGTGGAAGTGACTTTGGGTTCCTGGTCAACCAAGGTGCTCGTTTCGGGTAGTTGTAAGTTTCTTTGGGTCATTGTGTGCAAGATTTTTCAATCGGGTTTCATTTTTTATTTTTTCTTTTCGGTAATATATAGAGTCATTAAATTTTCTCTTCATTTTCGGCATAATGGCGATTAATCCACAGTTTCTAAAGCAAAATGAACTTGCTTATGAGATTGCGATGAGAGGAATTGAAGTTCCGTCATCAGTAGATGACAAACGTAAAATTTTGAGGGGTTTGCTATCCCAAGAATCCTCTGATCGTAGTTTCATCATCTTATCTGATCCTTTCTCTTTTGAAGAAAATGTCGGTGGCATTAAAGAAAGTTTGACAGATTTGAGGGAGATTTGTGCCAAGTTCAACTCGGGTTCCTCTCAAGTTGATCACAGGCGTATACTCACTCGCCTAACTCATGTGACTGGTAGAATCCAACGGTTATCTGCTGACAAAGATGGTGAGTCTGCTATCAGACAGAGTCTTTATAAGGAGGTCCTCATGTTGGAATCTGATATTGCGGAAAAGATGTCCTCTCCTGAGGCTCTTTCTCCTTGTACCTCAACTCCTGTGAAATCTACAGGTTTGCACAATCCTCTATCTCCTGTCAATATGGGAACTAATTCTAAATGTATACCTGTGTACAAGTGGGGTTTAAAGAAATTTTCCGGAAGGGAACCATTAATCCCATTTATGGAGTTAGTTGAGTCCCTAAAAGTTTCGAGGGGTTGTAAAGATTCAGACCTATTTGAATCTGCTGGGGATTTATTCGAGAATGATGCATGGACTTGGTGGCATAACAACTACATCAAAAATCGTTTCCTGAATTGGAACGAACTCGTTAAAGCTTTGAAGTCCACATTTTTGCATAGTAATTATGACTCAGTTTTACTTCATGAGATCAAATCTCGTAAACAGAATCCTCGAGAGTCTGTTACCTTGTATATCAATTCTATGGAGGCACAATTTTATAGGTTAAATAATTGTCCTTCAGAGCTTGAAATGGTCAATATTATAAGAAATAATTTACTTCCTGACTATGTAAAAGCCCTCGTTTTACAGGATATTTTGTCAATATCTCAGTTGATAGCTCTTTGTAAGAGAGTGGAGGATGCTCTCTGTCTGAGCATTTCCAATCAGTTGGGAGAACTGCGGGTATCTGATACTCGTTCTAGTGCCAGATGTTGGAACTGTGGAGAAGGAAACCACCACTATAACGAGTGTCGTAAGCTACGCACACGTTTCTGTTTTGGTTGCGGTCAGAAGAACGTGATCAAGTCCAATTGTCCTCTGTGCTCAAAAAACGAGAAGAGGGTCCACAATCCCGCAGGTATTGGAGGTCCTTCAGGTCAAAATCCTGCTCAAAAACGAAAAGGGAAATCAAGCCAGATGAAAAATTGACCACTTCGTCGCCCACAACCGCGAAGAACTTCGATTTATCTGATGGTCATCACAGTTTATCTTCTGGTAATGCTCGAAAAATAGTCAAAAGGAAAGAATGTCTCTTGAGGGAAACCAATCCTCTATTGGAACTTCGGCAAAAGGACAATCGTCCTTATCTAACAGTTCATGTTGGAGGTCAGCCTATATCCTCCTTAATAGATAGTGGGAGCAATGTTACAATTTTGGGTTCCTCTTCTATTCATCTTCTGCGAAAGTTGAATCTCTGCCTACACTATGACGTATCGGTTAATCTCACTACGGCTGATGGAAGGCCTCAAGATACTCTAGGCTATGTCAACCTTCCCATAAGTTTGAACGATATGATCAAGGTTCTCAAGGTTCTTGTTGTACCATCGATAAATCACGATCTTATTTTTGGTATGGATTTCATTCATGCATTTAACTTAACTCTTGATTTTAAGGATTTTACTTATGGTTCTTCTTACCTATCTTTAGATAACTCCGTAGCTGTAGTTCGCGCCTTAGTTGGATCTGAGTCATTGACAGATTCACAAAAGTGCGAACTGGATTTTGTTGTCGACCTATTCAATCAAATTGCGCCGTCTGATAAGTTGGGTAAGACGCATTTATATGAGCATCATATTGATACAGGAGATGCCAAGCCGATTAGGCAAAGACAATATCCGCTTTCTCCAGCAATGCAGAGAGTTTTGAACGAGGAGATTGATAAGATGTTGGGGCTCAACATTATCAAACCTGTCTCCGGGTGTAGCCCATGGTTGTCTCCACTTTGGTTGGTCCCCAAGAAAGATGGTACCTATAGGGTTGTCTTCGATGCCAGGAAGTTGAATTCCATTACTCTTCCTGATAGTTATCCAATGCCTCCCATTGATTCTATTTTGAGCAAAGTACGGGATGCAAGTTATCTTAGTTCAATAGATTTGAAACAGGCATTCTTCCAGATTCCTTTGGACGAGGAATCTAAGATAAAAACAACCTTCGCTATTCCAGGCAGAGGATTGTTCTGTTTCAATGTATTACCGTTTGGTTTGAATTGTGCTTGTCAGGCAATGGTAAGACTTATGGATATGGTCATTGGTCCATCGTTAGAGCCTTATGTGTTCTATTAAATCGATGACATAATCGTTTGCACCCCTACCTTTGAAATGCATCTTGCTGTTCTCAGAAAGCTGTTTCATTGTCTGAAGGAGGCGAATCTGACAGTTAACTTCGAAAAATGTAAGTTTTGTAGACCTTCATTGAACTTTTTGGGATTTGTAGTAGATGCAAATGGTTTAAGAACGGATCCATCCAAAGTTCAAGATATTTTGGATTACCCGATTCCCAAAAATACCACACAGATCCGTCGGTTGATCGGTTTAATTGGTTATTACCGTAGGTTTTTGAGAGATTTTGCTTCAGTATGTAGTCCAATTACTGATTTGTTGAAGGGAAGAAAGAAAGGACAACCCATTGCATGGACGGATGATGCAAATGAAGCATTCCTCAGGATAAAATCGTTGTTGACAACAGCTCCCATTTTGGCAAGTCCGGATTTTTCTAAACCATTTTGTCTTGCATGCGATGCTAGTGATAATGGTATTGGAGCGGTTTTGTTTCAGGAGGAGGATGGTTTGGAACATCCGGTTGCCTATTACAGTAGGATTTTGAATAAAAGCCAACGCAAATATTCTACTACAGAAAAAGAACTTCTGGCTATAGTGATATCTATTGAAAAATTCAGACCATATATCGAAGGTACTGAGTTTACCGTCATAACGGATCACTCTTCTCTAGTATGGCTCAACTCGATGAAGAATCCCAATCAACGGATATCTAGATGGATTATGAGATTATCTTCATATCGTTTCAAAATTGTTCATCGAAGCGGATCCCTCAACACTGTGGCTGATTCACTCTCTCGTTTGTCAACTGACACTTTACAAGTTTCAGTTTTGAATCTCTCTCAGTTAAGAGTCGATAAATGGTATAGCAATTTGCGAACTAAAGTAAGCGACCGTCCAGATCTATATCCAGAATTTAGAGTAAGCAATGGTGTTTTATATAAACATATTTTGCCCAGGTACCGAATAATAAATGACTCTCCGGAATGGAAAATGGTTGTGCCCACTCCTCACAGGCTGGAAGTTATGAAGGAGTTCCATGATGAGCCAGTTGCTGGACATTTTGGTGTTTACAAGACCTTGCACCGTATCTCCTCTTTATATTACTGGCCTAGGATGAAGAACTCAATTATTAAGTATGTAAGATGCTGTAAGGTATGTGCTTCTTGTAAACCAGGAAACCTACCCCAGGCTGGTTTAATGGGCAAGTATCGAAATATTAACTTCCCATTTCAATTCTTGAGTGCTGATTTGCTGGGACCTTATACACGGTCCAAAACAGGTAACCAGTATCTTTTAGTGGTGACTGACTGGTTCACCAAATTTGTTTTCGTGCAGCCACTTTCTAAGGCTACTAGTAGGGCCATTGTGAAATTTATCGAGAATCAGATTTTCTTGATTTTCGGAGTTCCTCAAATTTTTGCCGTGGATAATGGATCACAATTTGTTTCTGCTGAATTCAAGAATCTGATGAAAAAATATGGTGTCCAAAAAATCTTTTATAACGCTCGATTCCATCCCCAAATAAATCCAACGGAGCGTGTAAACAAGACAATCGTCACTGCCATCAGATCATACATCGATGGTGATCACAAACTTTGGGACCAGCACATTCACTAAATAGTTCAGGCTATAAGACTAGCTAGGAGTGAGGGCTTGAAATATAGTCCTTCCTTTTTAGTTTTTCTTAGGAATGTCGCTACTGATGGATCATTCTATGGTCTTATTTCGGAAAATGCTAATAACGCCGTCACTATAGGGAATAGAGTTTTGGATTCCAATTTGGTTCAACAGCTGCCAGAGCTTTATGAAGACGTTCGAAAACGTTTGAAGCATTCTTATGAGATCAACGCTCGTAGATACAATCTTAGAAGACGTGATGTTCGTTTGAACATCGGTGATAGGGTTTGGAAAAAAAACTTTGTTCTGTCCGATGCTTCGAAAAATTTCACCTCAAAGCTTGCTCCAAAATTCGTCCCTTGCATAGTAAATAAGATAATATCTTCACTTGTCTACAATTTAGTCGACTTATCTGGTAGGAATTTGGGAAATTTTCATATCAAAGATATAAAACCTGATTTAACTGAAGATGACCCCGATGATGATTTAAATGTCGAATCTCAGTGACTCAAAATACTGTTCTTTCATGTGTCCTTGTTAATAGTCTTATATCCCCACTATTCATTGCACCGTCCTCATTCCTCATATATATATTTTACGAATTCATTGACTTGTTTTTTGACATAATTTTTATTTGAAGTATTTAGGGGTATTTATCTTCCTTTTCCTTTCCTTTTCTCTTCTTAGCTGAGAGCATTTACCTTCCCGTAGTGGAGAGACAGTCTGTATGTCTCTTGTCTTGCCATTACGGTTATCTTTATCTTCTGCTCTGGCTAAATTTTTCCCTTAACCCCTAATGTAGACTTCTACCTCTTTTCGGATCAACATACAGTTATACGGTATCTGTATGATGTGCTGACATGTCTCTTTCGTGTGGCTGTTTAGTTGGTCTAGAATTCATAAATCTTTTGTGTCTTTCAGATGCAGTTTTATGTCTATTTGAAGTCATTCACCTTTATTTACCTTGTGATTCATAAATCACTGGCGCCCAACTTTTCCTGTGTAACTTCAACTTTTTGCAAAGAAAAAAAATCTCTTTGTGACAAGATTTTTTTTGGGGGGAATGGAGGGTAGTGTAGCGATCTACACGTCGAATTTATTCGCTGGTATATCACCTTTATCGAGAAGGCCGGTGAATGAAGAAATTGGGATATCTGTCCGTCAATGTGTCGTCACGTGCGCGTTGATATGAAGGAGTTATTTCTTTTCCGGTTCACGATTGCAGAGTAAAGTTGAAATCTGAATGTCATAAAATTTATTTTCTCGTTAATTAATTTTTCTTGAAGATCAGAAGTAAAAACCCTCAAAGAAGGGTTTTTTTTTTGGACTATCTTTTCCTGGAATTATTTTTGGATTATCTTTTTCTGGATTTGTTTTATGGAATATTTTTCCTGGATTTCTCTTGGATTATTTTCCTGTTATTTGTTCCTGTAGTTTGGAAGTTTTCTTGGTGAGGAATAGTTACACGTACACTGGTTGCCCGAAGACGTTGAAGCTATTAAGTTCAAAGAACTACATAACAGCCTGCTTGAGACGACCTACAAAACCACCACCTGTTTTGATTGGCAAAACATTAGCCTGTATTCTAAACCAACCAGGGAAGTAATATTGAGAAATTTTGTATATATTCATATCACATTAAGGAACTTCGAATTTTTGTATATATTAATAATAACATTCCCATTTTTATATATATATATATATTTTTCTACTTTTATCGGTAATAATATTATTGAAACTTACTCTAGTGTAAGATAGTAAATTGTATATTTCTTTTAAATGTATATATGTAATTTGTAAGAAAAATTACTTGTGGTAAATTAAACGAGTGACTTGTTTGTCAGGGAGTTGTGTCTTTTCATTTGGTGAAATTGTGAGATCAGGCTCACGACCCAGTTAAACCGACTGGGCTCGGGCATTTTAAAATATAGTTGTAGCTGAATTGTTACACCATCCAATAAAATTATGTTTCAAATAAAAAAAATTTGGCTTCAATCTTAATTTAAATGTGTTTTATTTCAATTTAAAGTTCCATCACTCTAAAAAAAAACACCCGATATATGTTAGTTGACTAAATTCAAATTTGTCATTTATGGAACAGTACTTCTGAGACAATAATATGTATCGATATTATATCGTAAATTGTGTATTAAAAGTATTACATTATAATTCATATTATTTCTATGTTTTAAAAAAGCCCTTATTAGTAAGATGAAATTCCCTTCAAGATTATTAATAAATCTGAAAGTTTGTATAGCAAATATTCTCAATTTGAAAGATTCATTGTTTTCCCCAATTTAGTTGTTTCTTTCAGAACTGCAATATCCATCGTCATTCAAGAACCAAGTTCATACAATAAGAAATTCAAAACTTAATATTCCATCATTATTGAAAGGTGCAGAAGGAGAACGAAGAAATAAACTGGTCCCAAGACCGATCCGAAAATCCCTACCAGGTAGACAGGTGCTCTGTGTAACTACAACTGAATCGTATTATACGCTGACAGACTAATAAACTGGCCTCCTGGCTACAAATATCTAACAATGCGCTCAAATACTCCGAAACCGATTGGCAAAAGGGCCGATTTCTCACCGAAACGTAATTAAATCGTTGAGAGAAATATTTCCGAACCGAATCAGCTGCAATCTTGCAGAAGGAAAATTGTGTTCGTTTATTTGGATGTTCGGATTAACTCAGACAGCAAATTAATATAAAGCAATGAGAAAATAAAACAGTATTAACCTTTACTTTTTATAGCGTTATTATTGAAATCGATAAAAAAGGTTATATAATATATTATATAGTTACTTTGGATACTTTAAAGCTTGCTTCGAATTTATTAGTTCCAAGTTTTATCTCATTTGGTGAGTTAAATTTTGATCTTGTGATATATTTGAATTGGAATTCAATACATTTCTGAGACCGAAATAGCGATCAAATGTTGGAATTCTCGTCCAATTATTTTTATTTGATCAATTATTTTGAGAATTTTAGATAATTTTGGAATAGTGGATTTTCTTGTATTTGTATATTAATATATATATATATACTTATATAGTTTTGTTGATACATACAAAACGTTTTTTCTGAGACATTGGAAAATATTATGTTGATTATATATAAGAATATTAATTTGATAGTTTTTGTATACAGTTTCAAAATATATATTGTAGAAGTTAAAATATATAATTCTGCATTTAAAATCGTTCAAATTTTAATTTTATCAAGTATTGATTCACGTTCAAATTGATTTTTAATATAAGATAATGAGAAAATAAGATGGCATTAATTTAAACCTTACATTTTATAGCGTTATTATTGAAATCGATAAAAAGGTAATATTTTTATACAGTTTATTTAAATTTTCTACTTGATCTAAACTTAACATTCATGCAAATATTATACAGGGTGTTTCCAAATTAGACGTGAACCTTGTAGAAGGTGTTAGTATAACTCATTTTCTGTCGTTTGAGCCATAATCATAGCTAACCGAAAAGTTTCCGACATATTTGCGTTCTTGTGTTATTTGAAAAATTTCTCACCTTACTACATTTTTCGTCAATTTTCTCTACCTTAACCAAGTTTGGTTATAATTTTGGATTATTTTCATCAGAAGTAGAAGTATTGATATGTATGAAAAAATCAAAACTATGCTGTATTAGATGTTGAAAAAGATAATGAGATGATTTTAAAGTTGTTATATGGAGAAAAGTCAATTTCTAATATCAATTTACTTGCAACTTTCGAATTTCACAATTTATGTATGACAAAATTATTTTAAAACTTGCCAAATTCTTTCTTCATTTCCTAAGAAATTTTTCGTTAGAATGCAGGCACTTTTTTCGTTTCAGCAGATTTTGATTTGAAAGGGGATAGAAGCAAAGAAGGAAAAGTAACTAATTAAATATTTTTTCATTTCAATTAAACTCAAAATTTAATTAGAATATATATTCATAAATTATGTTCAAAATGATCTCCACCAATCCTTATAGAATCACATGCCCTCTTGTTAATTTCATCAGTTGTTACTTTCCGCTTGAAATTTACTCTCAATCTTCTAGCTGCTTCGTCTATTCTCTCCACAAGTTGTAAACCTATATATCCCTTTCAAATAATATTTCTTTTAAACTGCCCCAAAGATGAAAATCTAACGGTGTTAGATTCGGACTGCTCGCTGGCCACGAAATAGGTCCTTCCCTACCTATCCACCGATAAGAAAACAATTCGTTCGAAAACATACGAACGTTTAGCCCTATAGTGTGCGGGATATCCATCCTGTTGAAAAATGTATGCATGCCTATCAATCAAGGAAACGTCGTCCAGAAAACTGTCCATATTTGTTCCCAAAAATTCTTCATAATTTTCTCCGTTTAAGATATCGGGTAGATAGTAAGGACCTATCGAAAGATTAGCTATAGCTCCCATCGAAACATTAACGCTGAATTTCCTTTAAAATTATGTTTCCTTTTTCAAATGGGAATTTACATTCGACCAATAATGTAGGTTGTGAAATTTACTCACCCCTTGCCTAGTAAGTCTAGCTTCCAAGATCACTAGCAGTCTCACGTGTATTCTTTCTGTGCCTCGGAAGCATTACCATAGTTGTATCCATAATCAAAAAGAATATATGCATATTCAGCATTAGTAAACTAGACATAATATTGTAGATAATATTAAAATACTTTATAAGTAATACGATATTCTTGCCAACAATTCGATTACACAGTCACTATTTTTTATGCTGGACATTCAAAAGGTTGTTTATAAAATAATCTACTGAAACGAAACTAGTTACTGTTTTCTAACAAAAACTGTTTGACGAATTAAAGAAGGAATTTGGCAAGGTTTGAAAATAGTTTTGTCATACATAAATTGTGGAATTCGAAAGTTGCAGGCAAATTGATATTAGAAATAGACTTTTCTTTTCATCATGAAATACCAACTTTCAAATCATATCAATTCTTTTTCAACATCTAATACAGACGGGTTTTGCTTTTTTCATATATATCATATACTTTTCTGATGAAAATAATCCAAAATTATAATCAAATTTGGTCAACGTAAAAAAAATTGACGAAAACTGAGGTGAAGTGAGAAATCTTTTAAAAATCACAAGAACTCAAATATCTCGTAAACTGTTGGTTTTTGATTATCAATAAATATGGCTCAAACGACAGCAAACGTTCATACTAACACGTCGTCCAAGGTTGACGTCTAATTTGGAAACAGCTTATAAGATGTAATGGATTATACAAGGAAAAGTTACTTGGTGAATTACATATTGTCTGTACATTTCTGGTGAGTATCAATTTCACTGAATTAATTTTCTTCTCAATTGTCTCCGTATTCTGTTCCAGGGGAGTTTCTGCTTATTCTGCATTTTCCATTTTGACACTAGTTCAACTGTTCAAAGTTCCGGATGCTCTGTTGTCAACTATGTCACATTATCGTGCTGACTTTCTCGGTTGAATTTTTTCATCATCATGGTCTCTATTCATTCAAATATTTTCTGCTTTTTATGTTATGGAAAAATTTTCTTTGGAGGAGTATTTTTAAATTGATCGAAGTGATCTGGGCTCTAGTGATTTTGATACCAAATGACCACTTCAATTAAAAGCTTCGCGAAAAAATCGAACTTTCCAGAGCTCCAAAATGATGCTTATATTATTTACATAATGATTACCGTATTTCCTACTACTCAAATGGTTAGCCTGAATTTTATCTGTATTTTGTCACTAGTTTTACTTCATTTAAAAAACCAATTTGAATGTGAGTCAATACCTGATAGAAGTAAAATTTGAATGACTTTAAATTCAGAATTATATATTCTAACTTCTACAATATATATTGAAACTATATACAAAAACTATCAAATTGATATCCTTATATATAATAATATTTTTCAATGTCTCGAAAAAAACCTTCTTACATCCCGACTGAAATGTATTAATACAAATGTATTAACAAAAACTATATAACTATGTATATTAACATACAAATACAAGAAAATCCACTATTCCAAAATTATCTAAAATTATCAAAATAAAGGATCAAATAAAAATAATTGAACGAGAACTCGAACATTTGATAGCTATTTCGGTCTATCTGACCTCATCAGAAATGTATTGAATTCAGATTCAAATATATAACATGATCAAAATCCAACTTACCAAAATAAGATAAAACATGGATCGAAAAAACTTGAAGTAAGATTTAAAGTATCCAAAATAAAACAGAAATGATCAACGTATTGTTACGTATAACCTATAACTATTTGTACTCGGAACACAGAAAAACAATAACAAAACTTATTCACCCCAAATAATGTCCCATGATAAGAAAAATAACCAGAATTTCAAAAATAATAAATAATTGAGGAATATATTGTGGATATAAAGACTCTATATGAAATTATTGATTATATATAAGGATATCAATTTGATAGTTTTTGTATATAGTTTCAATATATATTGTAGAAGTTAGAATATATATTTCTGAATTTAAAGTCATTTACTTCATTTAATTCAGTTTTAGTACCAATATTGATCAAAATTCATCAAAGTATCACATGTTTCGAAATTTTGGAACCTGATTACACATTTTCTTAGAACTATCAATTAATAATGGTATTTAATCTTGTACTCTCATGAAGTTTGTCAATATAGTTCGACAACATTAAAGAAATAGAAAAACGACATTGAATGAACTCTTGAAAATCTTACATTCGTCAAAGAGAAAAAAACTATCGATTTAAAATTCCTTGAATGAAAATTAATTGAAAAATATATTATATATTTTTACATTGGGCGCGATAGGTGACAGCTTTGTTGTGGGCTTTTATAAACAACATCCGCGAAGACAGGTTTTCCATTTAAATGTGTCTACCTACTATTTCTCCACGTACACTAGAGCAAATGGAATTCTCTGTTAGTACACGTTAATCATTGTCTACCTAATTGATTCTCATTACCATACCCATTAGTTTAATTCATTTACCATTTCCTGGGGCCATACAAGTTGGATAGAGAAATAATTTGTGTAGATAAAAACACAAACAGATAAAGGGTTGAATATAATATGCACATGAAGGGAATTACTAATTGAGTGGAGACTTCGTCTATCTCTCATCTGTTGTTTAATACGAGTATCATAAAGCCACATATTTGTAATGTAAATTAAACGATAAAGCTCATATTTTACCTTAAATTTATATTTCCTCTGTTCAGACATCAATTATAATCATTATTTTTTATATTTCTGTTTGCATTCTTATAATTAAAACATTCGTGACCAGCATACACTCACAGATTATAGATGATTGAATTTCATAAGTAGTATCAAGTCTTTTTTTAGAGTGATAGAAATCTGAATTGAAATAAAACATATTTAAATTAAGATTGAAGCCAAATTTTTTTTATTTGAAAGATAATTTTATGGCATTTATGTTTTAAAAATAATTTCAGGCATATGTCCACCACGAGTAGCTCTGAGCAACCGCATTCGACCAGACCAATTTTGGACCACTTTTTCGAGTAATTCAGGCCTTATTTCATCAATAATACGAGTTATGTTGGCTTCCAAAGCGTCTATTGTTTCTGGTTTATCAGCATAAACCCATTACTTGACATAACCTCACAGAAAATAACCCAGTGGAGTAATGTCGCATGATCTTGAAGGCCAATTAAATGGACCATTTCTCGAAATAATGTAATCGCCAAATCTTTCTTTCAATAAATCAATTGCTATGGTAGCAGCATTAGTTGTAGCAGCATCTTGTTGGAACTAAAACACTTCTGCGTCGATACCATTCAAATTTTAAAACAAATAATCATTGACCATCGATCTGTAACGAGCACCATGCACTGTAACTTTAGCTACAGCATTGTTTTTAAAGAAATATGGACCGATGATACCTCCAGGGTATAAAGCACACCATACAGTGCATTTTTTAAGATGCAATGGAATCGGAAGAGCTTCTTGAGGATTGTTTTCACTTCAAATACGGCAATTTTGCTTGTTTACATAGCCGTTCAACCAGAAATGAGCTTCATCACTAAACACAATTTTACGATAAAAAAGTGGATCAAGTTCAAGCTGCTCTAGGTTCCAATCAGCAAACAAACGACGCTCATTATGGTCAAGTGGCTTTAGTTCTTGAACCATTTGGATCTTGTATGGGTATAGACCAAGATCTTCACGCAAAATTTTCCATGTGGTGGATACACAGAGTTCAACTTGTTGTGAACGTCGACGAATAGACAGACCTGGATGATCATTAATACTATGACTTACATCAGCGATAATTTCTTCTGTAAGTACAGTTCTTCGTCTTGTTGTTGTTGTTGTTGCATCGAGTAGAGAAAATGTTGTCCGAAATCTATCGATATTTCGGCGAATAAGCTGCTCTGATGGACGGTTATGCAAATCATAAATTTCACGAAATGCTCTATAAGTTTAGCGAATAAAACATTGATTTTGAAAATAAATTTCAACAATTTGTGAACGTTGTTGCGGCGTGAGTCTTTCCATGATAATTTGTCAATGCTTACTGAACAGAAATATCAAAACGATCTGCTTCTACCTTCTGTCAATTCACAGTTATTCATATCGAAAGTTCTATCACTTAAAAAAAACACCCGATATGTGCATACAATACAATACTATCGGCAAACTATAGCCGATACAGCTGTTTTATATGAAACTTAGGAATAACAAATTATTTTCCAAGAAATACTACACATAATCTTGAAAAATTTTTTCAAATTTTTTTTGAACTTCCAAAAATATGTATCACATTTGTTTAATTGAATCAGTCTTTACTTGATGAAAATACGTGTCTAATAATATTAAACAAAGCTATTATTGAAATTACGAATAAAAAACAATATTCTATTTCCACTAATATTTTATTTCATTACAATCGTTTCCTCACACCATGACTTCTTCAGGTGAGTACTACTGGATACTGCATCCAAAAGTATTCTCCTGAAGAAGTCATGGTATGACGAAACGATTGTAGTGAAATAAAATATTAGCATAAATAGGATATTATTATCTATTCATAATTTCAAGATTAATTTCCGTCAAGTAAAGACCGAAACAATAATAAAGTTATTCTGATTTTCACAAATTTTTATTGTTATTTAATACAACAGTTGTTTCATTATCATAGTAGCGTCTTCAGGTAGGGTTTCATTTTGAATACCTAAATTTGTTTTCGAAATAGGTTATATTAGAGAAGGTACAAAAATTTTTATTGATGACCAAAACAAAAAAAAAGGTCTTTGCAAATTCCAGCTTATCTGAATATGTTAAATTTATTTAAATCTAATTGTTTTTATTAATTCCAAAGTATCCGGAATTTATTATTTTTCCTTATTTTTCATTTACTTCTTTTGTAACATTTTAAGACAAAGGTAATGTATGAAATAGGTTGTGCAAATAGTCGGCTATGGCCAAAGTTGCATACATAACATTACTATTTATGAAATATTGTTGATTATCAGCAGGTATACAATTTATTGAATAATGTCGCAGCTAGAAAAAAGAAAACAGGTAGAATATTTGTATAGAAAAGGTTTTCGAAACGTTAAACAATTGGCTGAACTGAAAAACAGTGCTGTATATGAGCCAATAAGGAGGATAAAAATGGCAAGTGTATGAGGCATAGATCAGTTTCTGTCAGCGTGGATTAAAGGAAACAATTTAAACGCTGTGGACAGCTCAGTGGGAGAGTATCGGGCTCCTCACCGGAAGGTCCGGGTTCGAATCCTGTTTAGGTGAAAAAGAAATTATCTAGTTGGACGGGTGTCTGGCACGATTTCACTGTTGGGTCAAAAATTAACAGTACTGTGACCTAAAGTGGCGAAAGATGGCAATAACAAAGCCTACCCAGAACACAACTGAACTCCTTGCTCACACAAGCGGAAAAAGCTTCTGAGGGATCTTCAAAGAAGATTTAGGAGTATCAGGAAAATAAAAAAATATATTTATTGGTCTGAGGAAATATAAACGTATATCCAGAAATCGTCCGTATGTCACTAAAAAGACAAGGCTGTATATCAAGGAAACAAAAAAAGATCCCTAGAATAACACCTTCTCATAAGGAACGAGGATAGAACTTTGTCGAAGTTTTCGAGAAGATAATTTTAGTATGTCTTTATATCTGATGAAAGTTGTTTCCAACAATTGTAGAAATTACTTAAGAATTCTATGAAAACAACCTGTTAATTTTCAAATTTCCTAATTTTTCACTAAAATAATGGTTTGGAAAGCAATATCTCAGCGTGGTGCTACGCTTCTTTGTATAGTTTATGGTACCATATTAATAGTGCAAAGTATTGTGGCATTCTTAACGATTTTCTCCTTGAAACGGCGCATGCTTTATATCCAGAGATATGGCGTTTTCAGCAGGATAATGTAAGATGCCATCCTTCGACCTATACCCAACCTTAGATGCAAGAACACCAAGTGACAACCATTTCATGGCCATCAGCTTCACCATATCTCAGTCCCATTGAAAACGTATGGGGACTAATGAAGATTGAAGTTGAACGAGCAGCGCCACGAAATAAATATGATTTAATTCAGTCAGTTTTACAGTCCTAGACTACCATCATCTAAAATTATGGAGGTGATCAAGTTTCGGGTGTATCTCTACGTTTATTCAAGTGTTTACAGTTAAATAGAGGTTGAAAATGTAAATTAGATGAATAATTCGTTATAATTTTCTGATTCAAGAATTGAAAATATATATTATACTAAATAATTACAATTCTGCTTTATTTTTTCCGGATAATTTCCAGGCAGACTATAATATTCCAGTTTTTTTGCGTTTATTTATCACAAAGGACTCTAACAAGTGCAAGGCATAACTTTTATTTTCTATGTGGAAAATTTCAATATTATGGTTGAAAGTATGTCCTGTTTATTCCAAATATTCGAACCATTTGTTAGAAACAAGACATATTTTCAACCATAATTTTGAAATTTTACATTTAAAAACCTTAAACCTGTGAGAGTCCCTTGAGTTAAATAAATACAACCAAATGGGAATTTTACTCAAAACAATTAGATTTAAATAACTCACCCCTGTTGAACATATTCAGATAAGCTGGAATTTACAGAGACCTCTTTTGGGTTTTAATGCTCAATAAAAATGTTTGTACCTACTCTAATATAAATAGCAACCGATTTCGAAAACAAATTTAGTTAATCAAAATTTAAACCTACCTGAAGATGATACTGTGATAGCGAAACAATTGTTGTATTGAATAACAATTAAAATTTCAGAATAACCTTATTTAATATTATATATCACATTCTCCAGAATAACGTTTTAAACTCCCGTCCATACTTGTCAGTCAATTTTTTGAATGATAAAAGAACAATCGATAAAAATATATGACATACCTTCCTTCTCAAGGTTAGAGTAGAAATGAAGACAGAAGATTTCATGGTAAACCTTAAACATTTTTTCACAGATCTCACATAATGATTCTGTTTAATCAAGAAAAATTCATTTACATATATACAAGTCCTCTGAGAACATGAAAAAACGTCATTGCTATTTTAATACTAAGAATATTATATCTACAAATTTCGAAAAAAAATCTTTGACAATGCCAGAAATAATTGCGTTGGTCTAATCGCTTCACTTAAGTTGTAACTTAAAAACATTTTAAGATCATAAATATAATATGTAGCAGCCAAAATTTGGCATCTTATTTTTTTTTAACATATATAAAAAAATTCTGGTTAAATAGTTGGGTAACTGAATGGAAAGCAATTCATTTCGAATTTAAATTAGTCCTGAATTTTTTCCTTTAATATTCCATTCCTCCGAAACAACCCAAGTTAGTTCAAACATTTCTGAAATGGAAAATTATACAATTGTAAGGGTAGATTAAACATTAAATAACTTCAAGGAGAGCTCCTCTATCAGCAAATATGTAAATGAGCTAAACTTATATTTGAAGTTGCAAGTTGTAAATTCGCAATTCTCAACATCTTTGATGAGGAGAATAACATTTCGTCTTTCACATAGTGAGTCTCCAACATTTCCCTAAGCGAGCATTGTTTGAAAAGTTTGATTTGCTCCCTTTCGTGAACGGATCTAGAACAAAAGGTCTCCCTTCTTGCTGAAGAGTGAAGTTTGAACCGAGACTGAAGTAATCAGCACAGGAATAAAAAAGGGTTGTAAGGAGAGCGATGAATTAAACATTCAGGATAATTCCTTCTGATAAAATGAAATGCATCATCCATTAATCAGATGCCAAAGTTATCGCCCGGCTCCTTTCTTTGTCGGGGTAATAGATAAATGGAAAATGGAGTGCTTATACGTACGCACTCCCAACGAAGTGGTTGCAGTTCATTAATATTTAGATTCCTGATTCGAATACGGTGGAGTTGTGCTGAATTTGTTATTTTGAATTAACGCACGTGTACATACGAATATTTTTATCAAAAACGGTGATTTTCTAGTGGAAATATGGCACAATGTCCGACGCATTTCATTCTCAATTACTAGATCATTCTTGATAGAAGGTTATCTTAAATATCAAACAGAACAATTTTGTACTACCTTATTACAAATTTTAATTTCATAATTTCATCGAAACAACCTTTCCTCAAAGAAGTTCTTTCAAAATACTATTTGAAACTATGTGACACATCATTAAAAAGGCATTTTAAAAACTCACCGGTAATCATCAGTCCATTTTCTTATCCGCAAGAGAAAAGTAATCAATAATAATACCTTCCATACTTACATACCACGTGTATCTAGAACAGAAAGAACGCAGATAGTCGACTTAGTGGCTAAACTAAACAACAATTAATATTCCATCGGGTGTTTTTTTCGATTGAAATAAAACACATTTAAATTAAGATTAAAGACAATTTTTTTTAATTGAAAGATATTTATGTTTTAAAAATAATTTCCGGCATATGTCCACCACGACTTGCTCTGAGGAACCGCATTCGAGCAGACCAATTTTCGAACACTTTTTCGAGTAATTCAGGCCTAATTTCATCAATAACACGAGTTATGTTGGCTTCCAAAGCGTCTATTGTTTCTGGTTTATCAGCATAGACCAATGACTTGACATAACTCCAAAGAAAATAATCCAGTGGAGTTATATCGCATGATCTTGGAGGCCAATTAATTGGATTATTTCTCGAAATAATGTCTCTTTCCTTCAATAAATCAATTGTTACGGTAGCAGCATGAGGTGTAGCACCATCTTGTTGGATTCAAAACACTTCTGGGTCGATACCACTTAAAATTTGAAACAAATAATCATTGATCATCGATCTGTAACGAGCACCATTCACTGTAATATTAACTCCAGCATTGTTTTTAAAGAAATATGGTCCGATGATGCCTCCAGCGTGTAAAGCACACCATGCGGTGCATTTTTCAGGTTGGAATGAAACCTGCAGAACTTCTTGACGATTATTTTCACTCCATATATGGAAATTTTGCTTGTTTACAAAAACCGTTCAACCAGAAACCAGAACTAGCATTTCCGTGAACTAAATGAGCTAAAAATTGCAGGAACCCCAGTAATGATCAAACGTACGAATTGAAATAAAAGGGGCCATATAAACGTAGAGAAAACTTCCGCACAATGACAAGAATTTCAAATTACCACCTGCATAAACTGTTCACATATTATTTGTCATCTGTATATGTGCCAGCAGGAAACCGTAGTAAAATACACGTCCTAGATGACGGCTCTATGGAGACGTTAATCAGGAAGTTCATTGATGTAAAAGTCATATAGCTCCAGTAAACAATCTGTTGAATTTATATTTCTAATTACTTATAATTCCAGGATATTCCTATATTTCGCGACTGAATTTATAGCCTCATTTAATATGTTTTTTCAAGAACATATGCCGCGAAATATTAAACTGAAGTTCATCTCGCCAAAAGAAAAGTTAATTTGAAAATTGGCTTTGCCTACTGATTTGAATTGATCATAAGAGAATAAATATATCAGTAATAAAAAATGAGATGAATTAAGAATTCCTTCCAGCTCTAGATTTTCGTTCTTTCTTGAGTATATATATATATATATATATATATATATATATATATATATATATATATATTATTGCATCAATTTTAATTTTCAATATTTCAATTTATGAAGGGTAAAAAAATGGAAACGACTGACCTAAAGCCAGGAGCTTTTGTGCGCTTGTTCACATAAGCCACAATCCTCACAAAATTTCGCATTAGCCTTCTTGTCGTTATTTTACATCTGAATGATAAATTTGAACAAAATTTTAGGACAACTATGATTTCGTTAGCACTTAACGTTTGCTCTGCTTACAAATAATTTTTTTTGGTCTTCGAATGATACGATCTGTACGAAACTTTACATTAGCCTTTAGCTCTTGATTTATATCTAAATGAATAATTGAAATCGATTGTGGGACTGCTGCTATGGTTTCTCAAGCGCTCAACACTTCTCCACTCAGAAATTTTTTTTCTTTGTTTTAATTCTTCTAATCACACGATCCTCATGAATGTTTTCAGGAACGTGTAAATTATAATTCTAAACCAAACCCGAGTTTGAGATCTATCGGATTTTTAAATATTGAATTGTATCAGTCCTTACTTGGTGAAAATCCATATTAAATAATTTGAAATAAGGTTATTCTGATTTTCACAAATTTTTATTGTTAAACTCACAACAATTGTTTCGCTATCACAGTAACATCATCAGGTAAGATCACATTTTGAATAACTAAGCTTGTTTCCGAAATCCGTGGCTATTTATATTACAGTAACTACAATAAATTTTTATTAGGCACTAAAACCCAAAAAAGGGTCCCTGCAAATTCCAGCTTATCTGAATATATTTAACAGAGGTGAGCTATTTAAATCTATTTGTTCGTTAAGTAATATTCCAATTTTATTATGTTTATTTATCTCTAGGGATTCTAACAGATTTAAGGCATAACTTTTGCTTTCTATATGTAGAATTTCAAAGTTATGGTTGAAATTATGTCCTGTTTCTAACAAATGGTTGGAATATGTAGAATTGCTTTTATTGTTGAGGAAACTCTTCAAATGTTCACACATCCTATGACGGAACGTTCTTCCAGTTTGACCTATGTAAATTTTAGGGCAATCACCGCAGGTTAACTCATAAACCCCAGATTTATCATCCTTATGTGTGTAGTCTTTATTATTTTTGATAAATTTACTCAAGTTTAAATTAGTTTTGAATGAAGTTCTCAAATTATATTTATTTTTGAGGTATTTAGCAATTATCTCAGAAATACCTTTAGTGTAATTTAAGGAAATGTATTTAAAATTTTCTTTATATTAGGAAACACCATATTTAAAGCTATTTTATTATTTTTATTCATCAATAATTTGTCTATCAACTTTGGATCATATTCATTATTAAAAGCTATTTGTTTAATTAGGTTAAGTTCTGAAATATAATTTTCTCGATTCATGGGAATATTAACTAATCTATGGATCATACAATTAAATGCTGATAATTTTTGATTTAGAGGATGATTTGATTTATTGTGTATAATAGAATCCGTATAGGTTGGTTTGTGGAATATTGAAAAATCATGTGAACTATTTATTCGAGTAACAGTTAAATCAAGAAAATTAATAGAGTTATTAAGTTCGGTTTCCATAGTTACTGTAATATAAATAGCCACGGATTTCGGAAACAAGCTTAGTTATTCAAAATGTGATCTTACCTGATGATGCTACTGTGATAGCGAAACAATTGTTGTGAGTTTAACAATAAAAATTTGTGAAAATCAGAATAACCTTATTTCAAATTATTTCGGATTTTCAGTTTGGAAAATATTGATAAAAGTAGAGGACAATTTCAAATGTGAATAAATGGGAAACCATAGCACTAATTTTCAGTAATAACAAACTCAATCGAGATCTCAAAGCTTCAAACTCACACCGAAATTTTCCGATATCTGTCTGTTTCTATTCGAAAGTTGTAGTGCTTAACCGCCAAACCGCTCACAATTTTTTTTGAACTTCTTATCATACGATCGTTACGAAATTTTATGCCCATACGCATTATAATTCTTTTTTTAAATACCGACTTTCAGATCGATCAGATCTGTAGTTTCGAAAATATTGGGAAAAATATGAAACATTTTTCAATGTTAATAACTCCAAAACTATTAAACCGTTTTTACGCATTAACGAACCTAGCCGAAATATTTAGACTCTAAACTTTTTATGAAGTTTTGAGGCTCTAGCTCTGTGCGTTCAAAAGATAGCGTTTTTACATAGACATAATTAATTTTGACTTCGGATTCTTCAACAGTGAGTCCAACTTAGTCGTTTTAGACGGTTTTCAGGCGAAACGCTAGCATGGTTTTTTCTGGGACAAGAGCACAAAAATTACATTTATATTCAATTGAACAAATGGTATATAACATAAAAATGGGTAATGAACATATTAAATTTTATCCAAATTTTCACCAAATTCAAAATATAACATTTGTCTCTGAAATAAGTAGGTACCTCAGGAATTTTTCATTTAACAATTCAATATATGTATGTCATTATTATAACTTTTTGAAGACCAACTAATTTTTATTAACATTGATCTACATCATATGTATCGTGAAAATTACTGTTGGTTGACTGTTGCTTTTTTGATTAACCTTTATGCTTATGACAGCTTACATTTTTAGATATACATGGTACGGAAATATACAGAAGATTTTAGTTTTTGGTTGAACTTAAAAAATTGAATTTTCTGTATATTATTCTCATTTATTGAGTTTAAACTACCACATCAGATGAGCACAGTTCACTAAAGCATTAATGAATGAGTTCTTTCAAATAAATAAAAACCAGTTCTATGAATTAAAATAACAATAACTGAGGAGCTATCAGGAAATTGGATTTAACTGGATATGGATATATATTTTCTTTCATGGTTTCTTATGTAACGAAGTTTTATCAGAAGTCGAATTGTTGCCTAATACAACCTAAAAGACTCTACATATTTCATACTAAAAATCAATTCGTAAAAATGTGTGTTTTTCATGAATTTTGATAAATGTTATCACACTTTAATATCGACCGATAGATTAAATGTAAATGTTCAAATTTCATTCTGCAAACGGGAAAATTTTCGAAATGAATAATCTAAAATCTTGATGTTTGCACGATTCATTTTGACCCTTGTGTAACGGTCGAAATAATATAGTATGTTGACTAAAATAAAATAATAAAAAAGGGGATTTTTATTTGGCAAAAGAATTTTTCAGTACCTCAAATATCAAACAGAATAATTCTGTTATATCTCACTACAAATGTTCATTTTATAATATTTAATTTCTTGAAATCTTTTTGAAATTAAAATAAATAAATCCCTTAGAAAACACCGTTTTTTTTTCTTTAGACATGTAGAATCAACATCCATTAAACAGTTTTAAAAGTTGATAAAAGAATCCAGAGAAAATGTAGCATTTTTCGAGTGAAATTTGGTTTTCATATACCGTTATGATACAGAGCTGTCTTCACTAAATGTTTATTGAGTAAGTTCAATGAATATTCTATATTTTCTTTGGATTCTTCGAGTGTTAATTCTTTACGTCTATATAAAAATAAACATTCTTTTTTAAGGCATTTATTCAATTTTCAGAAAGTTTTTAGCAAATTTTATAAAATTAAAATTTGTAGCGAAGTATAATGGAATTACTCTAGTTGAAAATAAAAAAATATGTTGACATTTATATGAAAAATTAATTATAATTAAGATGAACAAATCTTTATATTTGAATGAACTCGTAAGATGTGAAATTTATCAGCACATAGCATATTTTTAAGAAAGTATACTCGTTTTATATTATACACAGTTTCTTGAATATCTTTCAGATAATATTGAATTTTCTGAAAAGAAATTAAAACGAAATACTTTTTTCCGTAGATTTATGATGAGACTACACGATATATAAATTTATAATTTTTCAATGTTGCTCAACTTCCTTCAGCTGCTAAAAAGTGGCAACTGCTGAAAACGACAAGAAATGACACAGCTCATATTTTTCATCTGGCTCCATATATTTTCGTCTTCACCCTTCCGTACGCTATTCAGAATTGAGCTGTCAAAGTCGACTTGACTTCCCACACCCCTAGATAATCGGAAATGTTTTTGTTTGACGCTGTTGTCGCTAGTTGTGACACTGCAGAATTGAGGTTGGCAGGATATGATAAGTTGGTTGTAAAAATGACAATGAGCTACTTGAAGAACAGAATTTTGAAAGTATTTTTACGACTTGGAGCTCAGAATATTGTATTGAGATATTTATGTTTAGAATTTGCGAACATAATCTTTAGCTACCGTGCCTTGTCTTCCTTTGTTGTACAAATGAAATATTTCGAAACTTTCTCCTCAACTTGCTGGATCCAGGGGAACTGTTCGAAAAAACTTTAACAAAGTAAATCGTCGATTTAATAACTGGTCACGAAAGTTTATAAATCCTGATGAAAGCATATTTCAGAGCGGATTTTTTGTTGTTGTTGAATTATCTACAAAAGGTTCTTTTATTTCAATATTCTTCACAAATCAAACTGCTAATTCAGCACGTGGAAATGAATGAATTCCTTTTTCAAGTATAGATAAATTTATAAAACAAATAGTATATCAATGTAAATTTTTACCCTATTTTAAATAAACACAAATTTAAAATCACTTCGAAGGGATTTTTTAACCAATATTTCAAATAATTCTAAAAAAAAAATTTTTGTGAAAACCTCTACAAATTCTGAGAACTTTTGAAACAATTTTTAAATTGAATTGAGTGTTTTAAAAACACTGTTTCCTTTTATAGATATATAGAGTTATTAACACATATGTGCGGCAGTCAACCGATACAGAATCAAGAGAAAATATAATATACAGACCGTGATTAATTGGAAATCCTATCCGAGAGCTATTTCTATTGGATTTTCATAAACAACTTACTATATCATCAAAAAATGACACATGGTTTCAAACAAATCTTTTGAGAAATATACAGCACATTTCGTTTGAAATCAGCGATTGACCAGAAACGGACAAAACTACAGAAAAGGTGTTGTGTTCCAACAGAATAAGGCCAGACCACACAGGTCTGTAGTGACTCCCAAAAACTCTAGAAGCTTAGTTTCAATACATCCACCATATAGTCCGGACCTGGCACGAAGCGATTACCATCTTCTTCTCGCATTGTAAAACTTCTTGAATAATAAAAAATTGGCGTCAACAAGATTTTAAAAACTGATTGCTAGAGTTTTTCGCCAATGAGGACCAAGACTTCTATGAGAGTGGTATTATGAAGCTACCTTTAAAATGGCAACAAATTATAGAAAAAACGATGCATGTTTGACTCAAATCGGACAATCCGAAGCATGTTAAAGAAAGTCCCGAAATTCACTCAAAAATAATGGAGTTTACCCCTATTATATCCCAAAGGAAAGACATAGAGCCTTAACCTGAAGGTTACTCCGACTTTTCTATATGCCCTCTAACCTCATACCAAGTGACTCGTCGTGAAACACCCTGTATTTGCTATTGTATATTGTACATATTAACTCATAAGCTGGGGTCATATGTCGAAACTACAGTGACGAAAAAAGTGTAAACTTTAAAGTTTATGGTGGTAAAACGTAGTTATTTTGAAAAACTTGTTTTAATTATTATCAACTATCAAATACTGTGTGCCCGAAAAGTGTATTGGGTATTTGTTTTGACGCTATATTTGAAACTGAGGAGAGTGGGAAGGGAATCGTTGTGTCCGCCATTTCGTGGAGTTTTAGTCACGATGGAGCAGAACCCGCATTTTTTCCGTACGAGCGTATTATCGCAACGGTGATTCTATAGTGCACGCCATGCACAAAGTGACGACAGCTTTAAAAATTGGATGCGGATGTTCGAGTATGCAGATGCGACGGTAAAAATTCAACACTCTGGCCGCCCCCGTTCATTCCGCGACGAAAAAACGGTTCGAGAAGTGGAAGCGTCAGTTCGTCAAAATCCGTCTTTATCCAGCGGCGTAACGGTCACCTTTTAGATAACATCATCTTTTCCAAATAATTTTCCACTTTATATTGCAATTATCAACAAAAAACTTTTTTGTAATTTTAAGTAGTTTTTGTTTTATCGAAGTAATAAATACCCGATACTCTTTTTGGACACCTTGTAGTAAAGGTGAAAACAGCTCAGTACTTTATTTCTGTATGGCTTGCTGAGATTATTCAAAAACACAGATTTTTCAATGAAAAATATAACGTAAAACTATATGTTCTGTCATATCAATATCGCAGAATATCGTAAAGTGTTAACAGGCATGGATTTTTATAATTTCAGTTACTCTGCTATAGTACGCTATGTAATTGGATGTTATTGTTGTCTATTTGGTTTTATTTGTATTGAAATAGTTTTTTTCTTAGTTCCTATATTGTAAATTTTTGTAGAATTGGGTTTATTCCGTTTATAAATAAATGAATATGAAGATATTAGAAGTACAAATAAGTTTCAGCCGTTTTATTGTAGATGGCGCGGCACGGAGTTTCGGTTAGCTTTCGCAGATGATAACCGGCTTAAAAAATAGTTTGGACATTCAAGAACAACATAACCTATTAATATCATTGATTTTGTATTGGTGAAATAAAATTGTTATAAGTTGAAAATGTCAAAATTTGAGCCAAGTAAAAGTCATTTGCGGGAAATATTAGTTTACTTCTTTAATTTAAAGAAATCTGCTGCTGAGGCGCATCAATTGCTCGTAGAAGCATATGGTGAGGGTGCTTTGAGTGAGAGAACGTGTCGATAGTGGTTTCAAAAGTTTAAAAACGGTGATTTCGACGTAGAAGACAAAGATCGCAGTGGAAGGCCAAAAATTTACGAGGATGCAGAATTGGAGGAATTATTGGAGGAAGATTCACCTCAAACACAAAAAGAACTTGCTCTAACATTAGAAGTCACTCAGCAAGCAGTCTCACATCGTTTAAATTTAATTTGTGTTAAAAAATGGCGGAAAATTATTTGTACTCCTAATAATATCAGAAGAATTTTTTTAAATCTAAACTGTCCCTGGAAATCGGAGAATCGCAAGTATGTACTTCTTGATTTCATGTTAGTTCGATGATTTTTTACACTTGTGGGATATTACAAGTTATTGAGAACTTTCAGTTTTCGAACTTTGATTCATCCGCGTTATACCTTTCATTATTTTAAACTTCTTATTTTCAATTTACGGGTCAGAAGAAGCAGTAATGAGTAATTCTTGATATACAATCATATTATAATCGAACTTTACACTTTATCCAATAATGAAACTACTTTATTACACTAGTGGAATAATATAAAAATATCTCCTTGTTTCTATACCAGTTAGGAAGACCGGTATTTCACGAAAATTCACAATCATGGAAGCAGAATTCTCTATCAAGCCAGCGACAGATTTTTTTTACGATACGCTAATCACGTACTTCACAATCTGTTGGAATGAACACTTTGTCGAAGGTTCCTTCAAGAGTTGCTTAACTTTTCAGTTAGGCAGTGAGCTTACTGTACTTCCCATTATCTATTTTTTTGTAGACCTTTATAGCCGCTTGCAGCATCGACTACTACGACCACATGGATGAAATTGCATACTTCTTCTTCAAATTTAGGACTTCTCATTTATTGCCATTACTCTGCGTTTTTCCTTCCATTCATTAAACTCGGGAAATACTTTTTCATAATGTTCCCTATACTTGGAAGGCAAGAACTGGCGTGTTGATCTTCAGCTTTCTCAAAGATTATATCAGAAATGAAATTATTTTCTTCCATTCTTCACCAACTTCACAAATGTTCACTAATGAAGTCGATAAACAATCGAAAATATATCGCATCATAGCAACCATCCAACACCTCCCGAAATTTTTGTCATTTTCAACAATTTTTCAGTAGTTGACCGTTGTCAATGCAAAATGTCCCATAATTTTTTGATGAAAAATTTCTGCGATTCTGATTCTGAATTAGTGTTGTTATGGATAAAATCTTGTATTACATGCGTGTTTTAGATACATTTAATTCACTGAAGAAAATAAATCGCTCAAGCTTCGCGTTTAATTAAACATTCTTGCGTGGATAAAATGCTATCTAAAACAACACTTACACAATAAATAACTATTACTCATCTCAAATTATCTAGTTGTTTCAAAAGATAGTTGGATTCTTCTAGTTTGCTCCTTCAAAATCAGAAAGTGGTAAATTTTTTATTTCAAAAATTTAAATAAACTTGGTGCCAAATGTTTACATTTTCAAAATTGAAAATATCATACAGATTTCTTCCGTAAACCTTTTACAAATTTTAATTTCAAAAAAATGTTTTTATTCAAAAATGTTTACAATTAAATTAAATAAATGTTATTAGAACACACCGTGTCAATTTAGTAGACGTATAGAATTAATACTTATTACACAGCACAAAAGAGAATGGAAGAAATTCAAAGAAATATAAATTGTCAACTAAAGATTATTAAATAAATAGTTGAAGAGTACAAAATTTTGTTTCATTCCTTGTTTTATGAAAACTAAATTCCCTTTCAAAAATGCAAACAAACCTCAAGAAATTCCTCAAAAACAATTCGCTCTAAATAAATTCCTTTAAAAAAACTACCAAAACATGTAAAACATCCCTAAAAAACAATTTAGAATTATAACAACGGTAAATTATCAGCTCGACTTCATATTTAAAAAATAATTAACAAAGATATCTTACCAAACCAACTGCATGCTGTTTACTGCACAAACATTAGAATACAGTTAACTTATAAACGACCTAAATATTCTATGTTCGTCACAGAAATAACATAGTTCGCAAGGAATTTTATGGACTCGTTTAAAACCAAATGATAATATATAATAAGCGTAAACCAAAATATATAATTATTATATATATACAATAAATTAAATAAAAAAGAGTTTTATTCTTCATAGAATCATTATTACAAAATTTAAAATATCATACAGATTTCTTCTCTAAACATTCTACTAATTATAATTTTTACAGAAGAACTCTGTATGAAATTTTAAATTTTGTAATAATCCTTCTATCAAGAAAAGACCTCTTTTTTATTTTGTTAACATTTTCGTCTATTCAAGGTGATTTCGGTTATAAGAATAGACGATTAATTCTTTTTAGAAATTTGGGGGTGAAGCAAATACTTACAATTTGTCCGTTGGGTAATTTTACTTAAATACGATTTCACATGAGTATTTAACATGAATTTTAAAAATTCTCTGACTGTACCTGCATAGTCCATAAGTTTCAATATCCACGCCCAAAATATTCCTAAATCGAAAACCAAATATAACGTTTAACTTCAACATTATTCAGTAGTCCATAATATGTCCGAATCCAGGGAATCGTAACAAATTCCTTCTTTGTATGATTGTTGAAAGTCTTTTAAGACCACAATATGGTCATCTGGGTATCTGAATAGCCATTGTCGATACAATTTGATAGATGAAGCTTGAAATACATAGTACGCCAGAACAAGCGCGCAATGTTCATCTTATACCGTCCAACTGATTTCAATGGTATATTGTTTGGCTCCTCATTCTTTTTATTTGCATCGTAAGGAAACACAAAGACTTCAAGACCCTACGTTGCCGTCGTGCGACGGGCATCGGATGGTTGGATGGGACACCTGCCCCATAGGTATTTTGCGCCAAGGGGGCCTAGTCCTTTATTTCTAGATGCAGAGGGTAAAAACCTGATGGATATTTAATGTGGAACGTGTTCCGTTCCTTATCACTCATACTTAATAACGTACGATTATGAATTTGTCTAAACACATTCACCCGAGCTTATTTCGTGATTAATGACCTGTAATTACGGTATTATTCGGCATTTTTCATCTGACTGGAATGCAGTCATACGCAGTGAATCATAATTCAGAGGTAGATACAAAAAGAAGTAAGGAAATCGAATGGTATGCCTTCGAATTTGAGTTAAGGAGAAATTAGAGGTTTTGTTGAGAGGAAAAAGTATAATTTACTGGCTATAAACCATGTTTCTACTTTACCTTTTCATATTTCTTAGTATTAAATTAGGATTATGATACTACATCTACTGTTCGAAGCATAAGCACGATTTCCATTAAATCTCAGGAACCTTATTGAAGTAAGGAATCTGGTATTAATTTTAGGAGAATATTTGAATAATAAATAGTGCTGTTATTTCAATTGGGTAATATTTTTTCATTCGAAGTAACTGAGACTTATATGATAAGAACAATAAAGTGCGTCATTCAAAAGAAACAGAGTCTATATCAGATAAATAAAATATTTCCTCAGAAAAGTGTGAAAGATATATTTTGGTTTCTATCTGAACAACTTTAAACATGCAAATCTTAAGGAGATTAGAGTCTTTTTAACCTTAGCAGGGTGCTCTCCCTTACAAGATTTGAATATAGATTGTAAGTTATGTTGTATCTCGTGTGAAAGTCTATTACATAATTTAAAACAATATTGTATTAGTGTTTGCAGAGATATAAGTTCGTTTAAAATGAAAAGAAGCCGAAAAAATTAAAGAAGTCAACTTTTGTTTGAAGGATGATATCTTTGAGGAAATAAAACTCTTTGGAGTAAATTAAAATTCAGAATTATTTCTAGAAACTTCTACGATATATATATTATATCAAAAATCATATATCAAGATATTGAAATAGTATAAAAATTTATATATTATAATTAATATAAAATATATCGTAATGTCTAGAAAAAATCATTTTTCGCTTTATAACATAAAAAGAATATATTCAAATGTATAAATACAACCTTTAAATGTACGTACATAAGAATACATATACAGGAAAAGCTAATATTCCAAAATAATATACAAATTCTTAAAATAAAGGATAGAATAAAAAAAGGTGAACTAGAACTCAAACAAATGACATTTATTTCGACCTTAAAAAACGGGTCTCATCAGATATGTGTCAAATTTTTTGATTTACCAAAAAAACACTAGGGAATTCAAGAAGTAATTCGGAATACCAATTTTCTTTGAAATTTCTATCAAGTATCGAGTCGAATATCACTTAATTTTATAAAGTATGGATTGATTTTATATAGAGTTAATAATCAAAAAAATTCCATAATTATCATTTTTGGAATTTTATATCTTCTTGAGTACACGAACACAAAAAACGCGCATAGATTCAGAGTAGAACCATTTAACACAGAAAATTCTATCGAATGCCAGCAAAATTCAGTTTCTTATTCATAAAATTAAGACACCAGTTTGTTTTTTCAACTAATTTTTGGTTGAAACACAATATATTGGAGTTACTATGTATTTACTACCAAGGTTTTTTATTATTTTTGGTTCACATGTTACCGCGGTTTCGAATGATGACCGTTCATCTTCGTACATACGGTGGATAAAAACAGATTATGTATTTATGTCATCGGAAAGTCACTATACACCATATTCTTGCAAGTTTAGAACTGTTCTCTTGAAGAAGCAAAAAATCTCTTGAAAATGGGAAATACCTGGTTGGAAGGCTACATTCTTTTCCCTCCAATTCGCATCGTTACACATTGGCAATAAAAAGTTCACGAGAAAATAGAGTTTGTTTAATTTTGAATATTTATATTTTCTAAGTGACAGTCTCAACCGAAAAATCCCAGTTCGATGGAGCAACGTTTTTTCATCTTATTATTTGCTTCCTTTAAAAGTTTTGGATGTCTTGATTTTTATTGATTATTATATTTAGATTATACAATGATATATTCTAAATGTTATCAGATGAAAAACATTTTTTTTACACAGTATTCATACTAATAATATTTTGAGAATATGACTCATAATTTCCCAATATTAATTTGTTTTCATTTAAACTTCATCAAATTGGACTTGAGAATTTATAAAAATATTTAATGGAAATAGAATGAAAAAAGAGATTAATTAATTTTTGAAGAATGATTATCAGTAATTATATACTTATAATGTTTATGGTTATTATAAAATATTTTGAATTCAGAAGAACTTCTACAAAAATTGTTACTAATAACATACGGGGGCGTTCAATGTATCCTCGGTATACTCATGAAAGAAAAAATTCTATGTTTTAGTCCCCCGGAACTCAAATACATTTTATAGATGGAAAAATAAGTTTCTCTAAACCTTGTAAAAAATATTCAAAATAGGTTTCAATTGCTACCTTCAGTTCTTCATCGTCGGAAAATCGCTTTCCGCGAAGATATTTTTTCACATTTGGGAATAGGTAGCAGTCACTGGGGGCCAAGTCTGGGATGTACGAAGAATGAGTCATTTCTACGAAGCCACATTCCCGCACAGCAGCTTTCGCCACGTGGCCCTTGTGAACCTGCGCATTGTCGTTAAGCAGCATGTGCGTTTTCCTCGCCTTCATTTTTCTAGCGGACTCTAAACTTCTTTTGGATCTGTGCTACCTTTTCAATCCACTGCATGGATTCTTGTTTACTCTCAAGTTCATACTGATATTAACCCCAGTAACCAGCCGGTTGAAAATAGACCTCTAAAAACTCCTTACAGCACTCGACTGGCACCTTCTTCGGAGGTGTTTTGAGTATTCTCGGTACCCATCTAGCACTGAGCTTTGAAAAGTTAAGATTGTCATGAAGGATAGGATGTATGTTACCAACGGATAGGTTTGTCATCTCTGCTAACATCTTGATTTTTATTCTGGCATCTTCAAGCTTTTCCACTTTCTTCACATTTTCTTTACTGATGCCGCTAACGGGCCCGCCCGAGCTACGGTCGTCTTCAACGCTTTCTCTGCCTTTTCTTAATTCACTTGACCACTTTTGAACGATGGATAACGACAGGGCACAGTCTTCAAAAACAGTAACCTTCTCTTCATGAATGATTTTTGAACTTTTTCCCTGTTTACTGAGAAACCTTTTAATGGCACGATGCTCGATTCTCTTCATCATTGTCGTATCAGTCATTCTGGTCGTCTTTCACTGAGGATAGCTTGAAAACTAATAATCGTAAATTAATGAAATTTTATATTTGTGCCCTCAGATAGTGCCATGACTGAATGAGATAATTATATTACCCACATTATTAGCAACTCACCCTGATACAGAGAATACATTGAACACCTCTCGTAAATACTACATCTTAGAGGAATCTCTTTCATTCAATGACGTTAAGAATATCTCTGCTATTGTATAATGAATAAAATTCAAGAAATTCAAAACGTACCAATTGTGTAACACACATATCACTAAATCATCCTAAGTGTTTCTAATCCATTATATAACAGACGAGTTTTTCAGGTTTGGAATATACAATTTTTCTGATTTGCACAGTTGGCTTGAGAATCTCAGCTTCATGGTGAAACACAGTTGTAACGACGCATCATTTTGTCAATCTGATGTTCATAATATCGAGAATTAAATTGGTGTAAATTACCTATAAAGAGTTTTTCTTACACAAAATCTCATTCAATAATTTGTGAATGTTTTTCAAAATATTATGATTTTAAATTTTATTCAATTCAACCTTTACCAAGTAGGTTTTAAAAATTTCATGAATTTTTCAGAATTAATGAAAAAAATATGGAAAGATTGGTGGAGACTGAACTTATGGTTTATTATTTTTTGCAATGAAAATCATTAATAAATGTAGGCAAAAGGTTGTAACATTCACAGGTTTTTAGCTGTGTCAAGTACACAGATGTATTCCTTGATACATACTTGATACACTAGTGGTTTTAAGATAGGGGAAAATCAGGTCCGTTATAATATTTTTTTCATTGGTTCAAGAATTTTTCATCAACATTAAACTTCTTTATGGTTATGCCGTACGGTTTCGGATAAAGGTTTCAAACCTCTCCGCGGCGGGGCGTCCAATGAGGATGGCTACAAAAAATAGATTCAAAAGGTGGACTAACCAACACCATTTGTTAGGACTAGTTACGAGACAGTCGAATGATTTCGTTGGGGGTTGAATTAAGTTGTTATATCGACTTAAATTTTTTTCGTTATTTATGTGTCAGACTCTATTCATATAGATCGGAGATATGGTGTGGAATAATGAGTTTTACGGACTGTATCGCTTTGGATTTAATGTGATAATATAACAGAACAATACGAATTTACAGTAGGTATTACAACTGAGAAGAAAATTCAAATTATGAATAAGGAATATAGCTATAAATCTTCGATGAAGGCATAACTACGTCAGTTCATATGGAATTATTCATGAATTCTAGAGAGTATGTTGTGGTGACAACAAATCAATGTTATGTGTTCCATCCAGAAATAAGTCATTTTGAATTGCATTATTACTGGGATTATCGGTACTTCAACTGGAGAAAGTGTCTTGTTCAATGAGTGAGATTAAAGAATTTAAAAGCTCTTTCGTCACATTTATCACTTTCCTAGTTGGACCTGTTAACTCTCGTAGGTATCGGGTGTTTTTTTTAGAGTGATAGAATTTTAAATTGAAATAAAACATATTTAAATTAAAATTGAAGCAAATTTGTTTTTATTTGAAAGATAATTTAGGACATTTATGTTTTAAAAATAATTTCCGGCATATGTCCACCACGACTAGATCTCAGGAACCGCATTCAACCAATTTTGGACCACTTTTTCAAGTAATTCAGGCCTTATTTCATCAATGAAACGAGTTATGTTGGCTTCCAATGCGTCTATTGTTTCTGGTTTATCAACATAAAACAATGATCTTGGAGGTCAATTAATTGGACCATTTCTCGAAGTAATGTTGTCCCCAAATCTTTCTTTCCATAAATCAATTGTTAAGGTAGCAGCATGAGGTGTAGCACCATTTTGTTGGAACCAAAACACTTCTGGGTGATACCATTCAAATTTTGAAACAAATAATCATTGATCATCGATCTGTAACGAGCACTATTCACTGTAGCATTAGATCCAGCATCGTTTTTAAAGAAATATGGACCGATGATGCCTCCAGCATAAAAAGCACACCACACAGTGCATTTTTCAGGATGCAATGAAACCTGCAGAACTTCTTGACGATTGTTTTCACTCCATATACGGCAATTTTGCTTGTTTACATAGCCGTTCAACCAGAAATGAGCTTCATCACTAAACACAATTTTACAATAAAAAAGTGGATCAACTTCTATCTGTTCTAGGGCCCAATTAACAAACAAACGACGCTTATTATGGTCAAGTGGCTTTAGTTCTTGAACCAGTTGGATCTTGTATGGGTGTAGACCAAGATCTTTACGCAAAATTTTTCATGTGGTAGATGCACAGAGTCCAACTTGTTGTAAACATCGACGAATAGACAAATCTGGATCATCATTAACAATATAACTTACAGCAGCGATATTTTCTTCTGTACGTACAGTTCTTTGTCTTGTTGTTGTTGTTGCATCGAGTAGAGAAAATGTTGTTCGAAATCTATCGATAGTTCAACGAATGAGCTGCTCTGATGGATGCTTATGTAAACCATAAATTTCACGAAGTGCTATATAAGTTTGGCGAATAGAATACCGATTTTGAAAATAAATTTCAGCAATTTGTAAACGTTGTTGCGGTGTAAGTCTTTCCATGATAATTTGTCAATGCTTACTGAACAGAAATCTTAAAACAACATGGCTTCTACCTTCTGCCAAATCACAGTTATCCATATCGAAAGTTTTATCACTCTAACAAAAACACCCGATATATTTAATTGTAAAGAAATATCTCACTGCAGAATTGAAGATGAACACGCTATATTCATCTGAAGTGAATTTTCAATGGATAAACACTCTCACAAGAAAATAGAACAATTCCTACTCATTCTACTCGTTATTTACCATTATCCTCCTTCCTTAGGATTTCAAAATAGAAATATGAATACAAAACCAGAGAAAAAACGCAAACAAACTTCACTTTCATCATATTCCCTTTCGTAAAAATTAGATATCCGATACGTTAGTTTCAATTTCCGCAAAAGCAGAGCAGCTTATCATCTAAACATTGCTGTTTACCCTAACCGTAGGATCTTCAATATGAGATAGGATTGATTGTGATATACTGAAATGAAATAGGGCACTACTGTGGCAAAAAGAATTTTGCATAGAGTAAGAAAAAAATTCTGGCACATCGGATTCAAAATAATGTTGAAATATTTCAACGAGTTCGAGAAAATCAAAAAATTGTGACAAGCACTGAACTGAGGTCAGGAGCTTGTGCGCGCTTATTTATATCATCAGCGATCTCCACGAAATTTTCATTGATATTTCTGTCATATTAAAATTGGAATATCAAAACAGATTTAATCTGTTAGTCTTCTACAATTTTAATTTCAAAAAAATTTTTATTCAAAAAACTCTTAGAATTAAATTAATGTCTACAATAAGCACCGCTTATAAAAAAATTTTGTCTCCTTTAAATATGTATTTATTCATTTCAATGACTTTTTTTATATCTGTTGGTTTATTTATTCCATTTGACATTATATATTGAGTTTTGATTATATACGTCTATTAAATATAGGCGGAGCTTATTGTAGACATTAATTTAATTCTAAAAGTTTTTTGAATAAAAATTTTTTTGAAATTAAAATTGTAGAAGGCTGACAGATTAAATCTGTTTCAATATTAAAATTTTGTTATATTTCTTCTATCAAGTAAAAAGCCTTTTTCTATTTTATTTTATATATAATATTTAATTATATTTAGGCTTTAATAAATCTCATTATGGAATGTCAATGGTTTAAATATAACCTTATAACACATTACACTTTTCTGTGATTTTGTTAAGAACATAGACTATCTTGAATTTTAAAGTTAGTCTGTTTAAAGCAATTATCCTGTTTAACACGTGTGAGGTGAGATATAGTGATAGTTATTTGATTTTGATATTTGGAATATTATTTAGGGCCGATGAAGAGATTACCAGAATTTACTTATTTGAATATTTGAATATATTAAATATTCCAAATAAATTATATTTTTCGAGTCCTTAAGTTGTGTTCATGTTTTTGAAAGGCAATTGGTGTTCTTAATGGTAAGATCAGAAACAAAAATTTTTTCTCCTTTAAATATTTATTTATTAATTTCAATGACTTTTTTATATCTGTTGGTTTATTTATTCAATTTGACATTATATACTGAGTTTTGATTATATACGTCTATTAAATATAAGCGGTGCTTATTGTAGACATTAATTTAATTCTAAAAGTTTTTTGAATAAAAATTTTTTTGAAATTAAACTTGTAGAAGACTAACAGATTAAATCTGTTTTGATATTCAAATTTTGTTATATTTCTTCTATCAAGTAAAAAGCCTTTTTCTATTTTATTTCTGTCATATTATTTTACATCGAAATTCTAAATTTAAATCCGATCATAGAACTTTTTATGTTTCTGATGGTGCTAAACGCTGTTCTCCTAACAATTTTTTTTGAGTTTTCTAATAATTATATCCCGAAAAAATTCTGTACGAACATGCATTGCATTATTTCTACCTCAAATATTAAATTTGAGGTCGATCAGATCTGCAGTTTGGAAAATATGGGGAAAAATAAGAATAAAATTCAATGCGAGTTACTGCAAAAACTATTGAAACGATTTCGCCCATTAATAAATACGACCTAGTTTAATAGGCCACAAATCAACTCTGGAAGTTTCAACTCTCTAGCTCAATCCGTTCGAAAGATGAAGAAGAAAGTTATAGTGTTTACTAGCAGACCAACAGGATTGGCTGGACCGTGCGGAAAGAGTTTTTTGACCTGGGATTCTTCATCAGTGAGTCCGACATAGTTGTTTGAGTTAATTTTCGGCTCAAACTTCGAAAATCACAAACATCTGAACAAAACAATAATACTATACATGGTGTCTACTCTTAAGAGGGCCAAACTTCAAAGGGAGATCATACAAGTTATTTGCAACAAAAATGTCATATGGTCAAAATGTTGATGTTAATTCTTCAATTTAACATTTCTTGACTTGATGATTGAACTAAAATAACTTAATTTCCGCTAATTTATTTAATTTCACAACAATTGTTGCGTCATGACAACATGACTTCGTCAGATGGGTATGGTACTAACCATACGTTGTTTTACTTTAATCATCAAGATGTATTTCCGACAAGTAGAGCCCGATACAATCAAACACTCCTTGATTTCACGGAACATTTCAAGTTTTTCCATAAAATCAATTTTATTTCAGTTATCCTTATAGCATCATCAAATTTAACCACAAATCTGGAAACGCCATTGAATTTGCTACAAGATAAGGAGTTCAGTATGCCAAAAAATTCTTATTGCAGGCGTGGTAAGAAGATGAATATCACGATTCTGAAGTGAACAACATCAGTCATATTTCTCAAATGATTTTATCGATGAAGAATTTTTAATTGTCGTCATGTTTTCTTTTCAGCAAAAAATACCTCATTTAGTGTGCTTTCGAATGACATATCAACTTTTGTGCTAGCTGCTTGTCCTCTGTCATAGTATCATGGCTAAGAAGACAACAAAGAAAATTTGAAATATTTCAAACCTAAATTTGCTCTATCATGAACCCCTGTATTGGATCATACGCCAGAAAAGTTAGACAGATTTTTAAATGTAAAAGAAAGCCTTTCTTATTTAAAATTAAGTTTTTATTCCCATGAAGATGATCGCCAAAAGCAACGGAAACACATGTTGGCTTCAGAATAAGTTATGAAAAATATAAACCAAGTGTTTTTTCAAGTACAATTATACACAAATGAGTTAATTCGACCGATAATTTGTACCAAATATGATCAATAAGAAATATGAGCTATAGTAACAGATTCTTCGAATCGGGACAGTACATCTGCATAACTGTCCTAAACTCAAACAATCCGGAATAGGCTCCATTGATCGCTGGGACATGATCAGCAGACATGAGCATGTTTAAAAGCTTATTAGCTGCAATCGTCAGTCCAACGAATACAAATCATCCACGCACCACGCTAAGCATAGGATCATCAATGTATTTATCATACACTAGCACCATCTGGTGCACGCAAATATACATACAATAAATACCCCAGCGAGTCAATTCAAGAAAAGAACTGTAATCCTGATATTTTTAACGTTACAAACGCAGAAAACTTTCCTTATGATCAAGTCAATTACGCCGTGATGCTCATAATTAGCAGTTTTATTCAAATGAATTGATTGGGCTAATAATTTTTACCAATCGTGACAGTGCAATGTCACGATTGGTAATGCGGTAATCTGCATAACAGTTCTAAACTCAAACAAGCACAAATAGGTTCTGTCGATCACTGGGACTTAAGCAGCAGACATGCGCATGTTACTAAGCTTATTAGCTTTAATCGTCAGTGCGTCAGTGCGATCAACAGAATCTATTCGGTTTTGTTTGACTTTAGAACTATTATATAGATGTATGTTGCACTGACCCGATTCGAAGAACTTTCTGTTACCTAGTTCATAATTATTAATCACTAGTGTTCACCCCATACTTGATACTCCTTACGAAAACTGTTGTCAATTTAGAAACGCATCCTTTTCTAACAATCAAGCCAGCTAAACAGTAACAAGCTGTATCGAAGGATCTCGGATGGCTTTTCCCATTTATCCAATTTTTTCTTCTCTGTCCTGCAGCGCAACCCGTCAAAAGATAGGTCAAAACCACTTCGTAAACCTCCTCGCACGGCTGTCTGCGACCACGGGATGCTGGTTAAAATAACAATCAATCATAAGAATAAGGACTGCCTGTTCTACTTCACAATCAGAAAATGACAGGGCAAGTTTTTATCCACATAGCGTTCTGATCCAGGACGAAATTTCAAATCGGATGATTAATTTCTTATAATAGGGGGAATGATTGAGCGAAGCAGACAATTCATCGATTAAATCAGAGATGGTTCGGACATAGGGGCGGTGGAGATCTCGTTCAAAGGGCCATGATATGGCAGTCCGAGAAATGTTTGGATTCCTTGATTGAAAGTCATCTATGTATGTAGGAGCGTGTTGGAGAAGCAACTCGAGTCGACTCGTACCTATTACTGATGTTACTTGTTAAACAAACTATCATTTCATTGGGTACACAACATATTCAGCCAACATTTACTGAGGTTCAACATTTATTTTTAATAGTAATCAATATAATAATAATAGAAGACTTTTTGCACTTCAATTAAATACACATATATATGTTGATCTCAATTATTATTGCGAGTTTCTCACATGACGCATTTATTTACATATTCGTAGTAACTTCTTCGAATGTTTATAAACAACTGGTTTAAAATTTGTTAACATACTATTTTTTAACGTTTTCTCTTCTGAGTTAAAAGTACAATAAAGTTTTTCATTACTGTTGGTAAAACCATCGGGGAGAATAGAACCAATAGAGGTGAATTAGATAACTCGGTTTGTTCATTTGACACATTGTCCAAGATTCTTAATCGGTTTATTTCTAAACTTTCTAACAATTTCAGCTTCATACCCTTATTTTCTTTATGCAAAATCTAAAAAGGCTCATCAAAATCATGTATCTCTTTTATTAAATGTTCGGCATACGTAAAATCCAACTTATTATCAAGGAAAGAACGCCGGTGTTCTTTCATTCCAATGTCAGAAAACGTTCCGGTTTATCCAATATAATTTCTTTTCTTAAATTGAATGAATAAATGAAGCCAAAAATTTCCACAATTTAATTCTAAATTGTGAAAATTATCTTTATTGTTAGGAGTACAAATAATTTTCCGCCGTACGGAACCCAATTTCCTTGTTTATGAATCATTCCTAATGATTTTAAACGATGTGAGACTGCTTGCTGAGGGACTTCTAATGTTACAGCAAGTTCTTTTTGTGTTTGAGATGAATCTTCCTCCAATAATTCCTCCAATTCTGCATCCTCGTAAATTTTTGGCCTTCCACTGCGATCTTTGTCTTCTACGTCGAAATCACCGTTTTTAAACTTTTGAAACCTCTCTCGACACGTTCTCTCACTCAAAGCACCCTCACCATATGCTTCTACGAGCAATTGATGCGCCTCAGCAGCAGATTTTTTTAAATTAAAGAAGTAAACTAATATTTCCCGCAAATGACGCTTACTTGGCTCAAATTTCAACATTTTCAACTTATAAAAATTATATTTTACCAATATAAAATCAATGATACTAATAGGTTATGTTGTTCTTGAATGTCCAAACTATATTTTAGCCGGTTATCATCTGCGAAAGCTAACCGAAACTCCGTGCCGCGCCATTTACAATAAAACGGCGGAAACTTATTGGTACTCCTAATATTTTATTTAATTGTTCAATATAAGTTTTTGGGTCGGTACCGCATGAAAATTGGTAAACACTTGATAAATGCAATTTTTTCATTACTGTCTATTATTGTTGATGATATCGAAGTACAAATTACTTCTATCGTATTGTACATCATAAAAATTACGACAAAAAGAAAAGAATACTGTATTGCCATGGAAAATAACATGGATAGAATATTTTCTGAATAAGAGTAAGAGAGCGAGTAGAAATCAATTTCTCATGTATATTTTGTAACAGTTGAAATCATCATTTTTTGTAATGAAGAAGTCTAGCTTATACATATAATCTTCAATTATTCCGGTATTTATTTGACGAATATTTATCTTGAAATTTATTATTGAATATACTATCTCGAATCATCCATATTCACATTAATGAGCCGCCAATAATAGTATAATTTAAAAATTATTCAAAATAGCTATGAGACAGGAAAATGTTAACAAATAATATGATACCATCAAGCAAATAGCTTTAAGTAATAACTTCATTCCTTCAATTATAGATAATTTATTCAACAAAATCAAGCACCAAATGGTAATAATACTGCATACTTGAATATTTAAATGAAACCAGATATGATATAAACTCTAGCTCTGTCCCCTTGAATTTTTTATATATGTGGTTTTTGTTGAAATGATTAATTTTGATGATTACTTATCTTTCGTTAAAAAAAAGGATAAAATTTGAAACTATCCAGTATATAGTGAAAGTCCTGCAGAATTCTGATTTTAATTTCAATTTTCAATTAGCCGATATAAGTTATTTTCATTCATTAGGACAGATATAAATAATTTTCTCCCCATAATGAACTTTTTGTGCTTTTAGACATATCATTTTAAAGAAATAAAACGAAAAAACATGTGAAAAATTCATGTTTCACAAACCTGATAGATGTTAATAGTAAAATGATAAAGAGAAGTTTTTTCTAGATAGAAGGATTTTTACAAAATTTTGAATATCATACAGATTTATTCTGTAAACCTCCTACAAATTTTAATTCAAAGAAAACTTGATTCAAAATTTTTGGAATTAAAACAAATGAATCTCTTAAGAACACACAATTAAGTAGACAAATAGAATTAATTCCCATTACACAGTATCAAAAGGAATGAAAGAAATTCAACGAAATATAAATTGTCAACCAAAAATTATTAAAAAAATACTTGAAGAGTACAAAAATTTTATTTCATTCCTTGTTTTATGAAAATTAAATTCCCTTCCAAAAATGCAAAAGATAACCTCCACAACTTCTTTGAAAATAACTTGCTCAAAATAAATTACTTAAAAAAAATTCCTAAAACATGTAGAATATCTTTAAAAAATAATTTAGAATTATTACAACGGTAAATCATCATCTCAATTTCATATAAAAAATTAAAAATAATTAACAAAGATATCTTACCAAACCAACTGCATGCCGTTTACTCAACAAACACTAGAATAAAGTAAACTTATAAACATCCTACGTATTCTATGTTCGTCACAGAAATAACATAAAGTTTGCAAGGTATTTTATGGACTCCTTTAAAACCAAATGATAATATGTAATAAGCGTTAACCAAAAAATATAATTTTGATATCTAATTCTTGAGATTATTCTTTGAATTTTTTGAAAGGAATTTAGTTTTCATAAGGCAAGGAATGAAACAAAATGTACTCTTAAAGTATATATTTAATAATTTTTAGTTGACAACTTATATTTCTTTGAATTTCTTTCATCCCGTTCTCTAAATAAATTTAATTCATTTAATTCTAAAATTTTCTTTACAAAATTTTTCTGAAATTAAAATTTGTGGGAGGTTTACAGAATAGATCTGCATGATATTTGAAAAATGTTAGTAGTTGCTGTAATATAAACAAATCAGAATTTTTTGTGCTCATATATACATTGTATTTTCTTTGATGAATTATTTCTGATGAGGGTGATGAAGAACCTTTCAGTGAATAACTCTGTGGATTTATTTAGAATGAACGACTTCATAACTGAAGAAGCCTGCCTGAAAGCACCGGAAACAAACTGCTGGAGATTCACTATGGGCGGAAAATAACTGATTGAAACAAAAGAAATCGTTAAATCGACCGAATGGGAAACATAATAAGAGGATTAAATTTTATAGGTCACTAGGTCTCGGACCTTATCTTCATATAATTTCCCTCCAAACCCTGCGACCAAATTTCTTTCTGCAGATCGACGGTCCCATACCGAAGGTCGCAAAAGTCATTAGTATCCTATTCGTTCGGAAAAATTTATGTCTGAAAGTGATGCCGCAAAAGAAATAGGCGGAGTACAAAGGAAGTCGCCAGTTTTCTAATACGTTTAAAATGAACCCCACAAAAGGAATGAAATTTTCATGGTTCATTGGAATTCTGATCCATGTGCAAGACGAAATTATATGCGGTTTTGTCAAACCTCCTTGGCATTGTGTAGTAGAAAGGATACAATGACAAGAGATTGTTCATTGTTGCAGGGACGAACTTCAGGGGAACACATAACTTACCTGAAACTTTGTGTAACATTAATGAGTATGGGTTTCTTCGAAAAGTATCAATAAAAGTATGAATAATAACTTTGTTCGCGGTTTCAATAACGAATTATTTCTAGAATAGTATTTCGCGAGGGTCACCGCCAATTTTCAAATCTGCTTCCTAGAAGTGTATGAGTGGGGATGTGGGTATACGTCCATGTACCTTTCAGGCAGGCAGTGCATCGTCGAACTTGGTAGTGCGAAGTGATTACTGTTTGTTGTTTCCGCATATAGACATCCAAGACGTCAAGATACCGTTTGCTTATATTTTTTTATTTCATTAGAGATGGCTTCTTCGGCAAACCTTTAAATCAAGCCGACTTAGACTCATAAGTGCCTACAAGCGAGATGAAACTGATTAAATGTCAAATATACCAGATATGGAGAGCGAAGACTCTGAGAGTGGAGATATTGAGCTTCTCAATAGCGACCAGTCAGATAATCTTTCTGCAGAATCTAGTGATGGACAAGCAGAATTAAACAGAAAATTAATTCATGGTAATAATAGTGTTTAATGGTATAAATCACCATTTTATTCCAAAAATACACGTACTCTTCAGAAGGACATTGTTCTCCATGTACCAGGAGCGAAATAATATGTCCGGAATTGTGCCAAAAAAAATGAAGCATGGAAGCTGTTTTTCACAAAAGAAATGTTGAATTGTTTGCTTGAACATACTAATGCGGAATTAGCAGGGCAATCTGCTAATTAAAGTCATGATCAATGTTTCATAAGTACACATGGAGAAGAAATTTTGGCATTGTTAGGTCTGTTGTATATGAGTGATGTTCTGAAAGGATGCTCTCTGTACTTCTGATTATGGCCACGTTGCCCAATTTTTAGGGCAACCATGAGTCAAAATCGTTTTGAATTTTTATTGAATTGCCTCCGCTTCGATGACAAAAATATACAAGGGATGAGCGTAAGCGCCATGACAAGTTTGCGCCTATTAGATTTCTGTGGAATGGTTTTATAGATCAATGTTCTAAAAATTATACTCCAGAAGAGTACATTACAATTGATGAAAAGCTGCATAGTTTTAGAGGAAGGTGCCCATACAAAACTTATATGCCAAATAAATCAGATAAATATGGACTGAAAATTATTATGATTTGCTATTCCAGAACATTTAATATGTTATCGGCTTTTCCATATATCGGAAAAGAATCTAGAACAATACCTACTCAATATGTTCTGAAACTGAAAAAATGTGAGTGCAATACTGGAACCAATCAGAATAACAAAATGGACAATACGTTTTCATCTGTGAATTTGGCAGAGAAACTATGGGATAAAAACCTCACAATGTTAGGAACCAATAGAAAGAATAAAGGAAAGATTTCTCCAGAGCTTTTGAAGAAAAAAAAGAGTCCCCAGCTTTCACTTTGTATATGACAAAACCATTGGTTTCTTTTTAGCCGAAACCTGCCAAAATAGTGATATTGTTATCAACAGTTCACACATATGGAGAAATCAATGAAGAAAATGGAAAATCTGGGATAGTTTTGCTCTACAACTCAACGGGGGAGTGGGTACATATGACCAGCTGTTTCATTCCAAAAAAGTAGCTCTAAAAACTGGACGTTGGCCTCTGCGTGTTTATTATGGTATGCTGAATGGGACAGGAATTAATTAATTAATAATAAACAAACAAATATTCCAAACATGCTCCAACAAAGTAATTTCTTCAGAACTTGACTCTTCAGTTAGTCCCCCACATGAAAAATAGACTAAAACAACCAACTTTATCAAGACGTCTACGGTTTTCAATCCTGGACGTTTTGGGAGAAAAAGAAGAGTTTTCAGTTCTTGACCAAAGAAACATTCCAGTTACTTAGAAACGATGCCCGATTTGTCCCAGAAGGGCCAACCGAAAAGGGCGAGACGTATTCGATGTAAGAACAAAGGTTGTGCTGAACGCCGAACACCTATCCGTCCTCCATGCAGCTTGCATATATGAAATATTTTCCTTAATTTTGTTTGTAACGTTGATATTAACAAACTTATATTAAAAAATTTCAACGTAAAATGTGTGTATTTGTTCTTTTTTTTCGGTGTCATATATGACACCACGATACCAAGCATGTCCAAAAAATAAAAGGATGCTATTCTAGGGTTAAATTATTGATGTTTAATGAAACCATACTGAATTATTTTTACCCCGAACCATTTCGGAACTAAAAGATTTTAAATTTGCGGGATGGGATAAAATAATATTAATAGTTTAATGAACAAATAATTATAACTAAGGCAAACAGTCTCACTACTCGAGGAGGTGAAAACTGTGAACAACTGTTTACACAAATTAAAGTTCCATGCTAAACGGCAAAAATACATTGAAATTATACATATCCTTATTTAGGTGTATTGTAGTGCGAATCCTTTACAATTTCTAATGTCACTGATAATTAGGGAAGTTTAGTCTTCATCGATGCTAGTAATAGGTTGGAAAAAAAAATTCATTAATTTTTCGGTAGATGACTGTACTGATCGATATCTCGTAAAGTATCGATCAAACAATTTCAAAATTTGAATATCAAAACAGATTTAATCTGTTGTCTTCTACAATTTTAATTTCGAAAAATTCTTTGAAGAAACTTTAAGAATTAAATTAATGTCTTTATAAGCACTGCTCATATTTAATAGACGTATAAAGTCAAAATTCATCATACAATATCAAATGGAATTAAGAAAAACCAACGAATATAAATTGTCAATTGAAATTAAAATATAAATAAGCAAACATTTTTTGTTTCGTTCCAGGCATGCGTAATGAACTCTTCAGACAAACTTACGAAGCCCTGTTTGTTACAAAATGTATTGTTTTCTGATCCTATATTAATGAAAAATAACTCTTTCTCAAAAATATAAAACATAATTTCAAGAACTTCTCAAAAACTAATTTATTTGAAATATTCAATATATTTAAATAAATTACTTCAAAAAACCTCAAAACATGTAGCACATCCTCAAGAAATAATTGAAGTTACGATAAGATCAGTTCAACTTTACATATAAAAAAAAAGAAGACAACAGATTAAATCTGTTTTGATATTCAAATTTAGTAATAATCCTTCTATCAAGTAAAAAACCGTTCCTTCTTATTTTATTTTACAAACAATTTCAGATTTGTACTCGTTAAGGTGATATTTCACCCAAAACAAAATTCGTTCGCTGTTTTTTGTTTGGTCCATTCAGTTGTGAATTACAGGATGTTAAGAATGGAAGTCAACAAAGAGAAAAGTCGGCACATTTTACAGTTTTTCATTGAGAAAGGCGAAAATGAAAGCCAGGCGGCTGAAATTTTAAATGATGTTTATGGTTAATAGGTATATAAGGTATATCTCGCACAAGCAGGCCCGTCGTCGAAAATATCGATAAAATCACAAAAATAATCGAAGCTGTTCGGCATATTGGTAGTCGCAGCATCGCCCAGGAGTTAATAATCGACCATAAAATAATTTTAAACCTTTTGCGCAAAGCTGGATTTAAAAAAAAGCTCGATGTTTGGCTGCCATACCAAATAACTGCAAAATACATGATGGATCAAATTTTCATCTGTGAAGCCTTGGCCGAACGGAATGAAATCGACCCATATCTTAAACGGACTGGAAAGGAATAATTTATTATTATATTATAATACTAAATTAGTACTTACTGTCACCAACCGGATTGTTGAAAGCTAGCGATTGACCAGAAACAGCCAGAAATGAAGATCAGATGTGGTATTGTGTTCCATCAGGACAACACAAGTCCACATACGTCTGTGGTGACTCGCCAGCAACATCGGGAGCTTGGTTGGGAAGTTTAAATGCATCCACCTTATAGCCGGACCTGGTACCAAGCGATAAGCATTTTTTCTCGCACTGCAAAACTTCCTAAGGGATAGGAAAATGGCATCAAGAGAAGATGGTGAAAATCGATATCTACAGTTTATCGCCAATAAGGACCAAGCCTTCTATGAGAGGAGAATTATGGAGCCACTTTTAAAATGGCAACAAAATATAGAACGAAACGCTGCATATTTGACTCAAATCGAAAAATCCAAAACATGTTGCATAAAGTCTTGAAATTCACGCAAAAATAATGTATTTCTTTCCCCAATCTATTTGGCTGTTCGGAAAGAAATTTCTTTTTTTTTGGGGAAAATGACAGACAATTTTCGTATAATGAATAAATATTTTATCAAATTATATATTGGTGATTCCAGTCCAACATCTTTTGCCATCTTTCTGATAGAAGCATGATTCCACGCTCGTATAATTTTTGGGTCTTTGCTGGCAAAAAACTGATCCCGGTGATTTTTGACTTCAAATGAATATTTGAAGTAAAGGTTTCACCGTCCAAAAAATGTAGCAGTGACAAATAACAATCTGAAGGCGCCAGATCTGGAGAATATGGTGGGTGAGAAGTGTATTCCATTTAAGCTTTTGGCAAATGACCAATCTTGTATGGACCTCGCATTATCTTGGTGGAACATTACACCTTTTCTGTTGATTAATTCTGGCCTTTTCTGTTGTTTAATTCTGGCCTTTTCTGTTGATGTGCATTATTCAGTTTGTCCAGCTGATGACAGTAGACTTCCGAATTAATTTTTGTGTTAGCCAATCAAAGTTCAAAGAAAAAAAACAATTCCTTTAAAATTCCACCAAACGGGCAGCATCACCTTTTTTTGATGGATATTCGCTTTCGAAATGTTTTGAGCCCGTTCATCTTTCTAGCTCCATGATCTCTGGCATTTGACATTATTATATACTATTCATTTTTCGTTCCCAGTAATGATGAGCTTCAAAAATGGATCATTCTCGTGACGTTTGAGAAGCGAATCACAGACGTCAACGCTACAAATTTCTCTGCTTGAGAACATGGGGAACCCAATTATCGACCTTCGCGGTTGAACCCAGGCGTTTCAAGTGGTCAGTTTAATTCTATGAACTTAACGTGTCAGCGATATCACGTGTTATTATTCATCGATTTTCATCAACTAATACAGCTTCAACCGGCCATCCGCGACGTGGTGCATCTTCGACAGCATAATTGCCGGATCGAAATTTCGTATACTAGTTCTGGTACTAGCGTACTGTCAACACATCTTCTCCATATATAGCGGTTAATTTTTAATGGCTTGAACAGCATTTTTACCTTTTTTATAGAAAAAAGTAAAATATGACGAAAATACTGCTTATTGATCTCCATATATTATTAATATATATATATATATATATATATATATATATATATATATATATATATATATATATATATATATATATATATATATATTAATATAGTCATTTATGGTGCAGAATGAGATACACGTGAATTGATGAGTCTTGTTAATATTCGTTAATAAAAGCTATAAAATCTATAGTAAAAATATTGAGATTTACATCATTGTGAAGCTTAAAACGTGAGCTTCTTAACCATAGTACCTGGAAAGGTGTAGGGTGTGAAGAGTGCATTTGATATTTTGTTGGCTCTGGTTGCTGAGATTTGGATCCAGTTCTTATCACAGTTGACTACACCTGGCTGGAACCGTAAGAAAGAAATCTAAAATCCAACATACATCACAAGATGAGCAAGGAGGGAAATGTTTCTCTGGAGGTGTTGTTGAAGGAAATTATTGATTCTAAAAACGATATTAAGAGTACAGTTTCTGACTGCGAAGCAAAATTAATTTCCGAAATTCGAACACTAAAATCCAGAATCTCAAGTCTTGAAAAAGAAAACGAAAATCTTGTAAGCAAAATCGAAATCCTTGAGCGCAACCAGAAAAAAAACAATATTGTTGTGTTTGGTATACACAGACCTAACGATAAAATTAATCCAAGTCTTCTGGCTCAGGAATTGGGTAAAATACTCGAGCTTGACATTTCTGAATCAGACATTAATGATGTGTATAGGCTGGGGAAGCTGGATACCTCTCCTATAAAAGTGGAATTTGCCTCTTACTGGAGAAAAAAGGAGATATTTTCAAAAACCAAAAATTTGAAAGGAACGGATATAGCAATTGCAGACGACTTAACCAAGGTCCAGCGCGAAGAGCTGAGAATATTAAAGAAATACCTAACTATAGAAAGAGCTAAAAATACTGAAAAATCTTACATAAGGGGAAACAAGCTATTAGTGGGAAATAGGGAGTACACTCTGAAGGAACTGAAGGAAGCAGGGGAACCTGAGACAGAGGATATTTTATTGGAAGCACATAGAAGGCGAAAGGTATCCAGCAACTCAGGTGAAAACCAGGGAGAGAGACGCAACCAAAAGAATCCGCAAGCAGTCAACAGAAGCCAGCACTCAAGGGGAAATCCATATACAAGAAAAGCCGAACTATTAACCAATACTGCTTCTGTGACTCCAATACATGAAAGTCAGGATAAACAAAAAATACGGACGAGATCTGCATCGAGAGTGTAGCATAAGTAGAGTCCCCTGACAGAGTTCCCCGAATGAACAGGTAATTAATTAGATTTAACACATTCAAACCTACTGAGCATACGGGGATGAAGAAATAATAGAGGGGAAAACAAAAACTAGTGAACCGGAATTTTTAAACATTTTAATTTGGGAAATACTGTATTCTATGATCGCTTTATGTTTTTTAAGATGGATCGGTACATCAAGGAGTACGATTGCAATCCACATGAAACCGAAATGATAGCAAACTTAACAGAACTAAGAAAAAATGAGAATGAGGTAAAAAACTTTGAAATATTACATATGAATATCCGAAGTATCTCGCAAAATTTTGCAGAATTCGCTGCGTTACTTGAATACTTACCAATAAAATACGACATTATCATATTGAGCGAAACATTCCAAATACAAAACCTAAATATGTTTAATATAGACGGATACAAAAGCATTTATAATGGAGGAATATTCAACAAAAATGATGGCGTGATTGCATTTGTCAGGGAACATATATGTTTCAGTTATAAAATAGTATGTATTGCGGATACTAGCGGATTGGAAATTTTCATTAATGGAGATAAAGATAATATTAAAATTACAGCCATTTATAAATCCCCTCGGCAATGTGTCAACTCATTTAATCAAGATTTATATCGTTATCTGGGACAATCAACACAATTTAAACACATAATAGTCGGAGATGTAAATATTAACATTTTATCTCAGGAAAATGTAGTTGAAGACTACAAGAACATTATGTCAAACTTTGGGTTTTCATCCGCCATCAATATTTGCACCCGCCCTGGCAGTGGAAGTTGCATAGATCATTTTTTTGTCAAGGGCGTAGACGATTATAGAGGTTCTGTTTTGCATTATTTGGTCACAGATCATTTTCCGATTACATTGTCTTTTCAACTCAACATTGACGAGGCGATGGCGCGGAGAACAAATAAAAATACTAAAGAATACATTAATTATGATTTACTTAGGGATAAATTGATTAATGAAACATGGCAAGGAGTGTATGAGGAGAAAAATATTCATTCGGCTACTGAAAATTTTATTGATACATTGAAATTTCATATTGAATCAAGCACAAAATCAGTAAAATTACATCGAAATAAAGTGAAGCGAAAATTTTGGATAACAGATGCTGTTTTGAGACTAATCAATAAAAAAAATGATATGTATATAGAAGTCAAAAAGAATCCGAATAACTCAGATCTAAAAAATAAATATTCACAATTCAGAAATAAAATACAAAAAATGATCGACAACAATAAAAAACAGCATTTACAAAAGTTCATAGACAAAAACAAATCCGAATGTAAAGCCGTTTGGGATTATGTTAAAGATATAACGAGTAGCGTGTCGCCTAAAACAGAAATAACGGCTGTTAGCACGGAAAACGGTGTTGAAAAAGATAAACTTGAAATTGCTGAGATCTTCAATGAGTACTACAGTAATTTAGGCGAACAGTATGCGAGTGTTATAGAAACAGTAGAAAATTTTGAGGAAATAGATGTCTATAACAATAAATCCTTTTATATACTACCTACTGACCGGATGGAGGTAGAAAACACTATAGCAGGGTTAAAATCTGGAAAATCTCCTGGGATAGATAATCTGAGAGTAGAGACTCTCAAGGAAATAAAAAAGGAGATTTCACATCCTCTTAGTCACCTTGTGAACTGCTGCTTTCTGGCTGGTGAGTTTCCAGACTTTTTTAAATTGGGTACAATAAAACCATTATACAAGAATGGGAATAAATTAGATATTGGTAATTACAGACCCATCTCATTGATTTCAAATGTTGCCAAAATAGTCGAAAAAATTTTTAAAAAGCGTGTAATAGATTTCTTGGAGAAAAATAATATAATAGATGATAAACAATATGGTTTTAGGCGCGGTCGGTGTACTGAGGATGCTATAAGACAGCTTACGGGGAAAATTTATGAATATTTGGATGAACAAGTTCCCTCCTTGTGCATCTTCGTAGACTTGGCAAAAGCCTTTGATACCGTCTGCCATCAGAAATTATTGAACAAGTTAGAAAGGTATGGATTCCGTGGCATTGCCTATAAATTTTTTGAAAGCTATTTATCAAACAGGCAACAGATGGTTGAAATAGAGGGAAGGCGGAGTTCGCGACGAGTGGTTACCTACGGTGTACCCCAGGGGACCGTCCTCGGCCCATTGCTTTTTTTGTTGTACATCAATAGCCTATTAAAGAGCAATTGCAATGGAAACATAATCAGCTTTGCAGACGACACTGTAGTGCAATACCATTCAACATCTTGGGAATCACTGAAATCAGAAGTGCAAGAGGATTTAAAGTATGTAATTGACTGGTTCAGATATAATAAACTGACTTTGAATATTTCAAAGACAAAGTATGTCCCCTTTGCCTCGTACCACGCAAGCTTGCCGAACATGGATTATATTGAAATAGATGAAAAAAATAAAATACCCAGAGCAGAAAATATAAAATATCTTGGTATAGTAATCGATGCCCACATGAGATGGAACGAACATATTGAGTACGTGGTAAAGAAACTTAGAGGATTGATATACAGATTCAAATTAATGAAAAGATATCTGAAAAGTACTAAATATCTAATGGTAATATTCAACGCCTTGGTCCAGTCACAAATCAATTACGCCATTACAGGCTGGGGTGGGCTATATGACTGTCATGTGGAGAAGCTGAATATTGTGCAAAAATGGATATTACGAATAATACATGGAAAGAACCTTACATATCCCAGTGAAAATCTTTACAAACTATCGAATGTTCTAGATATAAGGCAGTCGTATGCATTGAGACTAATTATCAGCGTATTCAAACGAAATATTGGCGTAAATTGTTTGCAACACTCATATGTTACCCGGAACAGAAGCAACACTTACCAGACATCTAAATGCAAAAAAAATATTGGTCAACGATCTTGGTGTTATTTGGCACCAAAAATATATTCTGAAGTTCCGCATGACCTGAAAAAAATTATAAATTACAAAAAGTTTAGACAAAAAGTTAAATTATGGTTACTGGAAAAAACACGTGTATGGATAAAAACGCTTATTAATGGACGATAAAGAATATATGAATCTTACCTGATTGTGAAAAATCCCCATTTGTGACTTGTGTTTCCTGGAATGGACTTTAATTATCCCGATTGTGACAAAAATTACCCTAATGAGACATTAATACCAAATTGGAGTAGAGTTGATTTTCTTTTTTGAACTGTTTCCTAGGAAATTTTTTGTTGAGTAAATTTTGGTTGACTGATACATCTGCGGATCAGTGTTTACAAAAGTATTGTTAATTTATATAGTTGCGCACAGGTTGTTTTTTCTATGAATTAACAGCCTCTGCAACTTACCTTGTTTATTTATTTGATCTATGTATTCAATTACTTAAATAAACATATATTATATTTAAAAGGGCACCAACCAAGAACTACTCCGTAGAATTAATTGAATTTTTTTACACACAAGCCTTACTATATCAGTTCTAAAAACATATAATGATTATGCGGCTTAGGTGTGAAGTTGGGTTCGAAAAAATACAATTAAATCCTCGGTCGGGAAAAACGAAAATTACTTTCCAAACTTATACAACAATCAAAACACCAGCTAAACGTCAAATACTTGTTTACGTCGACAAGTTGTCTTTGAAGAGTCAATGTCAATGTGAGTGAGATAAATATAGCATGTGCATCTTGACTAAATAGTTAATATCTCGATTATTCTTTTTATGCAGAGAATTATTAATAAATCTGATTGACATCACGTCATATAGTTCAAAATATAAGTCCGAAGAAGCCACAGTTTTGGTGAAACCATTTTTGGCAATTTATGACCTGTGGAGATTTCTTTTATTATTTTATTTAAATGAAATGAATTTCCATCAAATAAGGACTGATTCAATTAAATTCATATGTTCATTCGTTATTCAGAATTCCAATTTTATCACCGCATTCTATTAGCCATCTGCTATGATGTCAGACAAATGAGTGAATGCTCTGATAGAAATGGCTGAATTCATCCCTGGTTATCTTTCTATTTTCTGTTGGACTCGTACAACCTTTTTCGTATCTTCTAGCACACAAAGGACGGGGTTCATACCTCCGGCTTGGGGAAGGGACTTTTCTATATGGCGCCCTTGCGACCGCTAAAAATAAATAAATAAACCAAAGATTGAAACCCAATACGCCTTTGTCGTGGGGCGACAGTCTAAAAAATGCACATTAATTTCGGTTCCCACTTTTCAATGGGGAAGTTGCACATGTTTGTCAAATTTGTTATTATAGCAGATGGATATTTCAATCTTCTTTTGTGTGATTAATGCTCTGTATTATATTTTATGGGTACGGCAATTAAGGCTTTCTTATTGTGATGAGGATTGGCATGGCTTAGTATGCAACCTTTTGTTGAGATGTGACATGTTTCATTCATTTATTTCTTCATAGGGTTGACACCATGAAAGTTGTCGTTCGTTTAATAATCCCTTCTAACCAACGAAATTCGAAATTTTGTTCTAGTTTCTGTTATTATCAATAAAGGATTTTCACAACAATTTATAGTGTTGAAAATCAGCAGGACAGCTGACCAAATAATGTCAGAAAACATGAAAAATTATTTTGCTTCTAATTAAAAATAAGTTTTAAAGGATATAGTAGTGAAACCAATTCATGTTAATTCTGTATGTATGAGATTTTGTCAGAAGTTTTTTACGAACTCTGTCGAATGCGTGAACTAATTTGTTAATCCTCTTTTTGTTATAACAAGTAAAGTGAACTCCTACCTTCACGTTCATTTATCGCGATCTTTTTCGCGTTACTAGAGATTTCAAATTTCAGTTGTATTTCTGCACGTATTATGCATAGCTTCTGAATATTATATCAAACATTTGCTAATTATATTCAATACAATCTTATTAGTTTTTTTCAAAATGATTTATAATGAGGAGGACCGCGATATTTTAGTTATTTATTGTTTTGTAAATGGAAACGCTCGTAAAGTTAGGCAAGAGTATGCCAGACTATTTCCTAATCGAAAATTACCAAATAAACAAACTTTTAGCGAAGTTTATAGAGGAGTTGGCGAAACGGGAAATCTACAAAGTATAAAAATCGTCATCCCAACAGCAGCTGTTTTACAGCATTTTGAATCAAATCCAAAATCCTGCACCAAACCAGCAGCCAAACATCATTCATGAAATTCTGAAAAGGAATCGTCTTCAGCCATTCTACCTTACCACTGTTCAATTTCTGTTAGAACCAAATTATGAATGCAGAGTTCAATTTTGTAGATGGTACCTAAATCAACTTGATACTTAGGGACATGACTAAATATTTTGGAACGACAAGGCGACCTTTACACGATCTGGAATATTTAATTTATATAATTCTCATGTTTTTACAGTTGCGAAAAGCTCTGAATTCTGTCCGAAAACGATATAGATTTTGCGTTAGAAAAGGTGGCAGGCATTCTAAGAATTTTTAGTGATAAGTTTGAGACTTGTATGAATAACGAAGAATGTCATAAATAATAATTTTGTCTCAGATGGTGTATATCTCACAGTTTGTAATTTCACTGTTTCACATCCATTGTTCAATGGAAGTGAAGATTTAATAGAAATACGTCGTTGCTTTATAAATAAGACAGGTTCTGCATATAATTTTCATGGCGCTTGACGAGATGAAATTCACAGTAAACTTTGACCAAAAATTATGGCTGAAGAAAATTCTATAATCATTTTTTCCTTAACCACCCCGTAATAAGAAATTCATAAAATTCTCTATGAAACAACACTAGTCTGAGGAGAATTTTCTACCCTCTCCTAACTTTTCTGTTGCAAATTTCCTGTCGAATCATCCCGTGAAATTTGTCTAGAGATATTTTGGACATCCTGTTTTGTATCGAGTCATATATATTATAAAGTGTTTTTATATTTATACTCTGTTTAATACCTAAACATGAAAATCACACCTTATGGCGGTTAAAAATGCTGTTCAAGCCAGAAATAAATTAACCGGTGTGTAGGAAAAAGCTGTATTGACCAGTTCCAGAAGTAGTTTGCAGAATTTCGATCCGCCAGTTTTGATCGAAGATGCTCTACGCTCCAGAAAGCCGGTTGAAGCTGATAAAGACATCACAAAGTCATAAGCTTATGCAAATCCGCGAATAACAATACATGAGATCGGTGAGAGGTTAAATTTATTGAATTCAACTGTTTATGACCACTTGAAAGGCTTTAACCTCGAAGCTCGATATATGGGTTCCTCACGTTCTCAAGAAGAGAAATTTGTGTCGTCGAGTTGACGTCTGTGAATCGCTTCTCAAACGTAGAAACTGATGAATTTTTTGAGCGCATAACTAGTGGGAACGAAAAATGGGTTGTATATAACAATGTCACACGCAAGCAATCATGGAGCAAAAAAGATGAACTGGATCAAAGCATTTCGAAAGCCAATATCCATCAAAAAAGGTGATGTAGTCTGTTTGGTGGGATTTTAAAGGAATCGCCTTTTTGAGCTTTTACTGGATAACACAACAATTGATTTGGAATTCTACTGTCATCAGCTGGACAGACTGGATAGACGAATATGGTCAACAACGCGATAAAGGGACTGAAAGAGAAGAGCGGATCCTTGTTGCAGGCTATCAAGAAGTATATCGGCGCGAACTATACGGTCGATCCGGTGAAGATGGCCCCATTTATAAGGAAGTATCTGAAATCCACCGTCCAGTCGGGATCTCTGGTTCAGACCAAAGGTAAAGGAGCGTCCGGTTCCTTCAAATTGGCCGCCGGCGGTTCTTCCGCGGGGACGCAGAAGAAGACGGCCGCCAAAAAGGTAGCCAAGTCCGAAGTGGAAGGCGGAGGAGCGACGGCGGCCAAAAAGTCCGTTTCCGCGCTGAAAGCTACGGCAGACAAGAAAAAGAAGAAAACTACGACGGCCGTAAAGTCAGCAGCGGCCGGCAAAACGAAAAAAGCGACGGCGACGAAGGCCGAAAAGAAGAGTTCGAAGGTAGTCAAGTCTCCTTCGAAGTCGAAGAAGAGCGCCAAATCGCCGACGAAGAAGCCCAAAGCTCCGAAACCGAAAACCGTAAAATCAGCCGCGGCGATTCCGAAGAAGGTGGCTTCGCCCAAGAAGAAGAAATAAGTGTTCGATGCAACGGATCTACTTCGACTAGAGGAGGATTTGTCGAATAAATAATCGGCCCTTATCAGGGCCTCCAAAACTATACGGAAAAAAACTTACCTAATGCCTATTGTGATCTCAAAATTATTCAAAAAAATTTAACGGCATTTTCAGCCGTCAAATGACAGTAATTTTTGGAATATCGAACCGTAGCAATTGACCGCACACGTCCCTGCTTCGAATTCAAAATATTTCAACGGCATTTTCAGCCGTCAAATGACAGTAATTTTTGGAAAATCGAACGGTAGATATTGACCACCCACGTCCCTGCTTCGAAGACATAATTATTGAGAATTTTTTAACGGCATTTTACGCCGTCAAATGACATTAATTTTTGGAATATCGAACGGTAGCTGTTGACTGTGCACGTACCCGCTTCGAAGATAAAATTATTCAAAATTTTTTAACGGCATTTTCAGCCGTCAAATGACAGCAACTATTGGAATATCGAACCGTAGCAATTGACCGCACACGTCCCTGCTTCGAATTCAAAATTTTTTAACGGCATTTTCAGCCGTCAAATGACAGTAATTAATCAACAGAAAAGGTGTAGTGTTCCACCAAGATAATGAGAGACCTCATAATAATAATAATAATAATAAAAATAGATATTTATTTCCAGAATTATAAAGTACAAATGGAAACAAGTTACAAAATCCCTATGAACTTTAACAACCGGAAAAAAAATTATATACATCTATAGATATGTGCTCATACCGCAATGTATTCCAAAATTACATTGAGGATTACATACGAATTTGGTCACTCGCCAAAAGCTTTTACAGCTCAAGTGGGATGCACTGCCATACCCACCATATTCTCCAAATCTGGCGCCTTCGGATCATCATTTGTTCCGGTCATTGTAAGATTTTTTAAACGCTAAAATCTTTACTTCTAATGAGGAGGTCAAAAATCACCTGTATCAGATTTTGGCCAGCAAAGACCAAAACTTCTATGAGCGTGGAATCTAGAAGGATGGCAAAATGTGTTGGACCAGAATGGCGAATATATAAATTAATAAAATATTCATTCATTATATAAAAATTGACTTTCATTTTCTTAAAAAAAGACGAAACTACTTTCCGAACAACCCAATAAATCTAGATTTTTTTTCTAGTTACTGTTAGCACCAGTACAGTATTTTCACAATTATCAATAGTATGTGTGAATAAGCCACTGTCATTAGAAGATACTTGACTTGATGATCTGCATCATTGAAGAATGTAACTTTACCAATTTGCTTATAGGTACCAATATCGCAGGAATCGCAGGTGATTTGTTTCGATCATACCTTGAAAATAGAACACAATGCGTGCAGGTTAACGAAGACATCAGTGAATTACAAACAGTCTTAACCGGCGTACCTCAGGGAACGGTACTGGGGCCAGTGCTGTTTTTGATGTATATCGATGGGTTGCTGTCTTTGAAGGTGGATGCCGATGTGTCATCTTTCGCGGATGATACAGTAGTTCTCTTTACCGGCTCTACTTGGGAGGAAGTTGTGAATAGGGCGGAGTACAACATGGAAAGAATAAAAGATTGGCTGGATGAGATGGACCTGATGCTCAATATGGAGAAGACGAAGTGCATGGTTTTCTCTAATAAAATATCAAGCCTACCCAAAATTGACCATCTGGTACTAAGGAATAGCAATTTCTGGTGATTTTATTGAATGTGTGTCATCGAAAACTTACCTTGGAGTCGAGATCGACCCTCACCTGAGATGGGACCTTCACATTGTCAAAGTGACCAAGAAACTAAGATCTTTGTTGTTTACTTTCAAACGCCTAAAAAAGCTTATGGAAGATGGTTTTCTCAAAATTCTCTATCACGCACTTGTTGAAACACATTTACAATACGGAATATCAGGTTGGGGCGGAACGTACAAATGTCATAAAATACAACTGAAAATTATGCAAAAAACCTTCCTGAAAATTATTTATAACAAAGAACGAACTTATCCCACACAAAAACTTTTCGATGAGGTACCAATGTTCAACATGGAAAAACTTTACTATTATAGGGTTCTTTGCCTACAGTACAGAAACAGGGGAGAACTGTCGTTTATAAAACATAATCACAATACTAGGCATAGGAGAGATTGCGAGTATGTCACAGAAAAGGCAGCTAAAGCGGTGGGTCAGAGATTGTTTCATTATACAGCTCCAAGAATTTACTCTCAAGTTCCACCTAATATAAGAAATATGAACAGCTTTCATTCATACAAAAAAAGTTGAAAATCTGGTTGAAAAATTTGCTTCTTGATGAAATTGACAGGGTGGCCGCGGTTTCTACTTGAAGACGCATTGGAGTGGTGAAGGTTGCTTGTTTTCAGCACGTGGATCTTGTTTCTTATTATCATTATTATTTATTTATTTTTTTTTTGGATCATATTGCTTTGTTTAAGTATTTGTGCAAATATATTTTTTATTGTATTAATTCAATTGTTATAATTTAGTATAAAATTTTTCTAAATTTATTTTGAAGTAAATCACATTATTGTTGTTATTATTATTATTATATTAATTGTGAGAACTCTTTCATTTATGTAGTTTTGGGAAATAAACATTATTATTATTATTATTATTATTATATCCTCCGTGTCCATTCGAAGGTATTAAATGTTTACCAATTTAATTGCTATTTATGTGCATATACTATACTATCAAGCCATTAATATTTTTAAAGTATTTTAACATTTATATAGGTTCTACATTTTACCCAAACCAGATATCTTTCACTTAGAGAGGTTTCATTTTAATTTGGATAAACCCTGGCCATCCTCCGTGGTAAATGTTCATAAATACTGTTAAATGCGTTATGATATTTTATGTTCACACTTCGTTCAACACTCAAACATGGATAACATGCCTGAATTCAGCCTCATTCAAATGCAGCCATATTATACTACCTATCTCCTTTTTGATACTGTGATGAGTTTATTTTATATGTCTATTGAAATTGAACAGTGTTCTTCTAAGGCATTCATTTAATTTAATTTTGAAAAGTTTTTGAGGAAAAAACTTTTATGAAATTCAAATTTGTAGGGCCGAATTAATATGTTTGATATTAAAGATATTTATGAAGCCTTCTATCTAGTGAAAAAATCACTCTTTTGATTATTTAATTTTATATACAATAATTATATTTTGTTTTTTCACTCATCCACACGGTATTTCTACTACTTTATACAACCGTTGTGTATTTTCTGTGGACGCAAAAAGAATGCGAATGGTAAGCGTTTAAGAAACCATTTGAGTTCTATCTTAGTTTCGAAAAGACCACAAGGTCTTCGAGTATGATATATTTTTTATTGATTGTTTTTATTTTGTGGACATGAAGGTGGACTGACCATTATCGGTAAGAATTTCAAATCGGCCTTATGTAGATGATGGGCTACATAATTTTGAAGAGTTTTGTGAGGGAGCTTTTTAAAGAAAGTTAGTTTCGAAGAAATTCTTGAAGTTCTAATTAAAACAAGTTGTAGAAATTATTATGTTTTACTACCAATAAATTGATATTTCACACATTTAATCGTGACTCTAGTTTCGGGAATTAACTAACCCATCTTCAGACAGCCAAATAGAAACGGCTGAAACCGTTCGGTATCTTGAAGTTCTGTTGGGTATTTTTTGTTTGGAACTTGGTTTTCATAACGATGTTATGAAACAGCGTTGTTTCCACTAAATGTTTGTTAGTTAGTTTGTCAGTCGATATCCTATATTTCATTTGGATTCCTTTTTCCTTTTAATACTGTGTAAAATGAGTGTTAATTCTATTAAGTTATTCGGAAAATAATGTCTTTTTTTTTGGGAAAATGAAAGACATTTTTCGTATAATGAATGAATATTTTATTGAATTATATATTGGCCATTCTGGTCCAACATCTTTTGGCATCTTTCTGGCAGTAGCATGAATCCGCGCTCATAAAATTTTTGGTCTTTGTTGGCAAAAAACTCATCCCCTTGATATTTGAACTCTTTCATTTGAAGTAAGGGTTTCATCATCCAGAAAATTTTGCAATGACCGTAACGAACAAAAATGATGCGCTTTAAAAGTGGATCATTTTCGTGACGTTTGAGAAACTCAAATCAAAAATTGAAAACACAAATTTATCTCCGTGAGAACATGGGAAACCAATATATCGAGCTTCGAGGTTAAACCCAGGCCTTTCAAGTGGTCATAAACAGTTGAATTCGACAAATTTAACATCTCACCGATCTCACGTATTGTTAATCGCCGGTTTGCATGAATTAATACCTTTATCGTGTCTTGTTCATCTTCAACCGTCGTTTCGGAACGTAGTGCATCTTCGACATCAAAATTGCCGGATCGAAATTTTGTAAACCAGTACTGGCACTGGCGTACTTTCAACACATCTTTGCCATACACATCGGTTAATTTCTTTCTGGCTTAAAGAGCATTTTTACCTTTTCTATAGTAAAAAAATAAAATATGACGAAAATGGTGCTTACTTTTCTCCTTATTTAAAATGACACCAACCAAAAACTACTGCGTGGAAAATATGTAACGGTTTCACATACAAGCGTTGCTATATCAGCCCTCACAACATATAAATGATTGAGAAGTTGGGTTCGAAAAAATACAATCAAATCCTCTGTCGGGAAACACTGTTTTCTAAAGCATTTATTTAATTCAATTTTAAAAAGTTTGACAGAAAAAAATTCTTATAAAATTAAAATATGTTGGGAGGTAAGTAGAAGTAATTGTTAGCATACTATACAAGCTGGCTTAGGCTGCATAGTGTGAATTTTGTATATATTTTTTTTCTGTTAACTTTACACTTGTATGGAACTTTTTAAATTTCGATGAATAAATTGAATTGAATCAATGTCAATCATGAATAATATCTTCCAAACATCGGCCAAATCAATCGAAAATAAAAAATAATCCTTCAGAAGTAGGATTGGTAAGAGGAAAAAATATCTTAATCCTTGACACTCCAAATGAGATACTTAATTTCCAACTGCTTCTTTTAGCAGATATGACATAATATTTACGTGATGTAGAAAAATTCGTTACACTTATGACTGTCTAAACTTGTGTAAAAGCTTAAGATTGTTCCCATAAACTTGAAAAATTCTGAAATATCGGGTGTTTTTGTTAGTGTGATAGAACTTTAAATTGAAATAAAACACATTTAAATTAAGATTGAAGCCAAATTTTTTTTTATTTGAAAGATAATTTTATGAAATTTATGTTTTAAAAGCAATTTCCGCAATATGTCCACCACGACTAGTTCTGAGGAACCGCATTCGACCAGACCAATTTAGGACCACTTTTTCGAGTAATTCAGGCCTTATTTCATCAATAACACGAGTTATGTTGGATTCCAAATCGTTTTTTGTTTCTGGTTTATCAGCATAAACCAATGACTTGACATAACCCCAAAGAAAATAATCCAGTGGAGTTATGTCGCATGATCTTGGAGGCCAATTAATTAGAACATTTCTCGAAATAATGTTATCGCATAATCTTTCTTTCAATAAATCAATTGTTAAGGTAGCAGCATGAGGTGTAGCACCATCTTGTTGGAACCAAAACACTTCTGGGTCAATACCATTCAAATTTTGCAACAAATAATCATTGATTATCGATCTATAACGAGCACCATTCTCTGTAACATTAGCTCCAGCATCGTTTTTAAAGAAATATGGACCGATGATGCCTCCAGCGTGTAAAGCACTCCATACAGTGCATTTTTCAGGATGCAATAGAACCTGCAGAACTTCTTGAGGATTGTTTTCACTCTATATACGGCAATTTTACTTGTTTACATAGCCGTTCAACTAGAAATGAGCTTCATCACTTAACACAATTTTACGATAAAAAAGTGGATCAACTTCAAGCTGTTCTAGGGCCCAATCAGCAAACAAACGACGCTTATTATGGTCAAGTGGTGTAGACCAAGATCTTTATGATAAACGATTATGTAAACCATAAATTTCACGAAGTGCTCTATAAGTTTGGCTAATAGAACACTGATTTTGAAAATAAATTTCAACAATTTGTAAACGTTGTTGCGGCGTGAGTCCTTCCATGATAATTTGTCACTGCTTACTGAACAGAAATGTCAAAACAACATGGCTTCTACCTTCTGTCAAATCACAGTTATCAATATCGAAAGTTCTGTCACTCTAAAAAAAACACCCGACATAAAATGAAAATTCTGAACTTCCACAAATATCTGGAACGCGATCAAAATATACCTAAATCTCACTCCTTCAAGACGAGAGAGGCATTACCACAGAAATATTAATTACAAATCACAAGCTGCAGATCTTGCCGTAATTCCCGTATATAAATCTGGGTCTGTTTTATCCTTTTTATGAGACTTTCTTCGCGACCTGAGTAATGGCTGCAAGAAGAAACTATGGTAGACAATATTGCATTCCGTGAATTTATCACTCTGATAATCCGATGGTAGATAGTGAAATGAGTCAACCGCGTGTGTAAGCTGCTACGGAAGGTCCAGAATAATTAAATTTGCCTGATGGAATTGGTGACCTCATTCATCTTGTGTACCCTTCTTAATCTGGTCGTAATTTATGCATTACACTTTCAGTTGCTTCGTCGCAGGGACATTTAACTCATCCGTCTTTTACTACCGTGTGGTAGAGCCGAAGAAGATTTTGATTCCGGTTAGCGAGAAGGGAGGTTTAGGATTTTGTGGTCTTGGCCCAGTACAAATATTTGCGGAAGGGGTGTATGGAGAGGGGGCAGGGAATTACAGGTGATATATTGGATTGAGTGGTTTTCGGTATTTAAACGAATCGTATGTCTCTGAATCTTTTAACCTTTCCCATCAAGAATAATGAAATAAGAATGTTTGTTGGCTTCACTTGTTACTGAAGTTAAATCTCAATGCTAACCGAGAAAAATTTGCATTAGAGTAAAACCGATATTTAATATTGTATGAAATTTATGGATCTTACTTCATAAAAGATAAATAAACAAATTAAAACTTACCACTTTAAATTCAGAATTATATATTCTAACTCCTACAATATATCGGGTGTTTTTTTTAGAGTAATATAACTTTCGATAGGGATAACTGTGATTTGACAAAAGATAGAAGCCAAATTGTTTTAACATTTCTGTTCAGTAAGCATTAACAAATTATCATGGAAACACTCACGCCGCAACAACGTTTACAAATTGTTGAAATTTATTTTCAAAATCAGTGTTCTATTCGCCAAACTTATAGAGCACTTCGTGAAATTTATAGTTTACATAATCGTCCATCAGAGCAGCTTATTCATCGAACCATCGATAGATTTCGGACAACATTTTCTCTACTCGAAGCAACAACAACCACAAGACAAAGAACTGTACGTACAGAAGAAAATATTGCTGCTGTGAGTCATAATGTTAATAATGATCCAGATTTGTCTATACGTCGACGTTCACAACATGTTGTTCTCTGTGCATCCACCATATGGAAAATTTTGCGTGAAGATCTTGGTTTACACCTATACAAGATCCGACTGGTTTAAGAACTAAACCCACTTGACCATAATAAGCGTCGTTTATTGGCTAATTGGACCCTAGAACAGCTTGAAGTTGATCCACTTTTTTATCGTAAAATTGTGTTTGGTGATTAAGCTCATTTCTGGTTGATCGGTTATATAAACAAGCAATGTTGTCGTATATACAGTGAAAACAATCCTCAAGAAGTTCTGCAGGTTCCATTGCATCTTGAAAAATGCACTGTTTGTTGTGCTTTATACGCTGGAGGCATCATCGGTCCATATTTCTTTAAAAACTGGAGCTAATATTACAGTGAATGGTGCTTGTTACAGATCGATGATCAATGATTATCTGTTTCAAAATTTGAATGGTATCGACCCAAAAGTGGTTTGGTTCCAACAAGATGGTGCTGCACCTCATGGTGCTACCACAATTGATTTATTGAAAGAAAGATTTGGCGATAACATTATTTCGAGAAATGGTCCAATTAATTGGCCTCCAAGATCATGCGACATAACTCCACTGGATTATTTTCTTTGGGGTTATTTCAAGTCATTGGTTTATGCTGATAAACCAGAAATAATAGACGCTTTGGAAGCCAACATAACTCGTGTAATTGATGAAAAAGGCCTGAATTACTCGAAAAAGTGGTCCAAAATTCGTCTGGTCGAATGCGGTTTCCCAGAGCTAGTCATGGTGAACATATGCCGGAAATTATTTTTCAAACGTAAATGTCATAAAATTATCTTTCAAATAAAAAAATTGGCTTAAATCTTAATTTAAATGTGTTATCTCAATTTAAAGTTCAATCACTCTAAAAGTACCCCATATGAACATTAACATATAATACAAATACAAGAAGATCGACTATTCGAAAAATTATTTAAAATTCTCAAAATAAAGGATCAAATAAAAATAATTAAACGAGAATTCTAACATTTGATAGCTATTTCGGTCTCAAGACATCTTCAGAAATGTATTGAATTCAGCTTAAAATATATAAAAAAATCAAAATTTAACTGACCTCATAAGATAAATATTTTATATTGATAATATATAAGGATATCAATTCGATAGTTTTTGTATATAGTTTCAATATATATTTTAGAACTTAGAATATATAATTCTGACTGACATTCAAATCAATTCTAAAAACTTATCATATTATGAAAATATCAAATACATTACATGTATCAATATATATATTTATAGTATTTTATATGGTAAGCCTCATTTTAGTAGGTTTAGTTCAGTAGAACTCTTCAAAACGAACCATTCCATCAAAAATCGCCTATATAAACCTTTAAAAAAGACGATGATGGAAAAATTATGGACAAAATGATATGATTCTTGAATATTTCGGTCTCTACATGACGGAAATTCATCGTATATGATTTAAAGCAAAACACTTCTTTCCGCTAATATTTCGTGTTTGCACAACAATTGTTTCGTCAGTCACAGTTTGACTTCATCAGATGAGTATGGTAACTAACTACTTTTACAAAATCGGTCTCCTTAAATACAAGTCAGACCAATGAAAAAAGTGATAAAATGAAGGTTTGTTTTGGGAATTTTCAGAATTTATTCAAAAAGTTTTAATAACAGGGATCCGTTTAAATCTATCTGGTCGTTAATTGAAATGTGTTTTTTATGATGCCGGTTTATTTCTAGTACTGCTAACAGGTCCAGTATTTGCATTCATTCTCAATATGGAGAAAATCGAAATTATGTTCTTATTGCCGATATCTTCATCATTTTTTATCGATTCACCTTAAGATTTAATGATTTTATATGAAATAGTGAGGTTTTGATTTTCTTCAAATATGAATTCAGATCCTTGTCCTATATACGGTAAACAAATATAACTTTAATTTTTCATTCAAATTTGTGGGTAAACTAATGACATGGCTTGTTTTTTAATTTTTTTTTAATATTTTGTCGATAATTGATGGATTATATTCATTATTTAGTGCAATTTGTTTGATTATATTTAACTCTATCTCAAAATTCTTCTGTGACATAGGTACGTTAGCCAGTCTATACAACATACTATTGTATACTGCTAATTTATGTGATATGGGGTGCTTTGAAGAGGAATATATTGTGCAGTCTGTTTGTTTTGGTTCGCGGTAAATCGAAAAATCACGTCTATTGTTAGTTTTGGTAATTTTTGAGTATAAAAAATTTATACTATCATTTGGTTCTTCTTCGTGGGTATCTTCTATTGTACGGTATTATTGGTTATTAATTTCTAAGAATAGCGAAAGTTAGCTCGACGTACAGATGAATAATATTGTCAATGGAACGGTACCAATAAATGAATAATTTGAAAAGGGGGGTGAAATGGGATAAACATATTCCCATTGATATATTTCAACTAGTTCTAATGGAAACTCAAATACTTCTTTTATTCCATCAAATATTAATGAATCAATAAACCCTATTCACGGTATTGAAGAAAACAATAATATTCCAGTATAATTAATGGTTAATCCACACCAGATAATATTTTCAAAATATGATCATATTCTTCTTTAGCTGCTACTTGCTATATGATCATTATTTTTTCCTCTTTAAATGAATTTCTGGATCATTCTTAATATTGTGTTACTTCAATCTTCTGATGAAAATTGGAATCCTCTATCTCATCTTACATTTCAAGTCACAACCAGAGGGTCAGAAATGAAAACATAAATTCATAGGATGGCAAAACTATGGCATACTGAGGTCTTACAATTATAAATGAAACTAAAGTCCACCTAAGAAATATGATGCGTCAGTCTTTCTTCTGAACAGGAAGATTTTATCTTGAAGTTCATATAATTTATGTGGTTGTCGAAAACCGTAATCTCATGTTTCCAAACGGCGTTGGTTCGAGATCGTGTTTCAAAAGTTTTGTTCACTGTTCAATGAATGGATAATCTACCTGAAAAGATTATCCATTATTCCAGGCAATAATCCAGTAACCATACAAAGCAAGATTATTACTAAACTGTTTACTGCCCAATAAGTTAATGCAAATATTCATTTAAAAAATGAAAATTGGAACCGGAAATATGAGACAAATTAGCTCCTCCAAGAGTAATATAACCTAGCATATGAAGCTTTAAATATACAAAGATAATTATCTCATTATATATTATTGTGCGTGGCGTTGAGACATAGTGTCTATAAATTAATATTATCTCAATAATGGTAGATCTACTATGAAGACCATTCTTAAGCTTTGTACTCTAGTTAAGATCTCAGTTGTGTTACTATCTTCTCTACATAAAAGTGGCAACATGATATTCTCTAAAATAAATTAGCTTCACAGAAAAAGTTGTAGTGTGATCTCCAAATAATTTTTAGGATTTATTTTTGGTTTAAGAGAAACATTTGTGTACTGATATGATTAATTTTGTTTCAATCAACAATACCCAGAATAACACAATTAATGATACGTTTCATTTGAAGACAGTCTATGAAATATTTTCTTTGTCCTATGAGTCTGAAGCCAGCGGCATTTAAATATTTCTAATAACAAAAATTTTTACATTCTTCAACTTGTTTCTTTCGAAGTAATTTAATACCTTGGATACTCAGCTTATCTATAACCACATATTTATATAACATAAATAGAGGTTAATACTTGATAGAAGGTGTATAAAATTATTTAAATATTTTAATATTAGCCTTCTACATATTTAATTTCAAAAAATTATATTCAATCTCTTTACTTACATGTAAGATAACCTTATATTACATTAAAATTTCTCCGTAGTTCATTTGCCCGATGTTTCTAAAGTATTGAAGGTGAGTAAATATTTGTTGCTGATTGATGTTATATTTTATTGAATATGAATTATTTGAATACTGACGAAGCAAAGTCTCTCTTAAAACTTGTTTTTCAGTAACGTTTTTACATATCTTGAGATTTTATACAAAGTTACTCAGTTAGATATCCAATAATATTGAATATTCTAAGTAAGATAGTTTTACGATTAAATTCTTAAGATCATGTTAAACATTTTTGAAAGATATTTGTTTTCATAAGATTGATCAGCAGAAACAAAATTTTGTCTATTCAAAATATTTAATTTATAGAATTTTGGTTAACAATTTTTATTTATTGGATTTTGGATGTCTTATAATGAATGTTTATTCTATATATCGTTTGATATAAGTGGTACTTATATGACATTATATCAATATAATTTCTGAAGTTATTGAATATAATTTTTTGAAATCAAATATGTAGAAGGCTAATATTGAAATATTTAAATAACATATTTATATGTCTGAATCACTTTTACTACAGAAGCATCAAGCTTAAAAGGGGCCAAATATGTCGACCTTCGAATTCTAGGCAAATTCATCAGCACTGTGAGTGTAATAATCTTGGATTTAGCTTGGTATTGTATACAGTGATATCAAATGTATATTTTTTGTCGTCTTTTCGTGTACCTCAGTGATGTAATTCGTTTATTTAGCAAAATAAACTTTGATCTTATCAGATAAACGAATATAATTCATCATCGAGATGACAACATATACTTTGGAATACTTCTCAAAGTTAAACACCACCATAGTACATTAGATTCAGTCAACATCAACAAAATTGGGAATTTTCTATTTGTTGTTCTGAATACTGGAATAAACAAAATACGCCGCTAAACTGACCCCCCTACGATACAATTAAAAAGAGAAAAAATATGATATATTAACTCTCAAAATTACAAATTTCATTTGGTCAGTTAGAATCTTGATTGAACCAACCATATTTTAAGCATCCGGAATATTTATTTTATTCAAACATATGCAGTTATAATCCAAAATTTTAAAAACTTCTATCGTGTGACCCGCATGTTAATTTATTTATATTTTTTAAGTTATATTCATTGAAGAATCAACCGATATTTCTCAATTAAATGAGACTTTTGTAATTCCACGGACAATAGTTTTATTAGAGAATTCCTCTAAGAGACCATTAGTGTACTGTCGTTCGTTCGAAATAACAAGTGATCGTGTAAGCATGATATTTTTTATTGATTGTTTTTATTCTGCTAACGTGAAGGTGGGCTGATGATTATCGCCTTTTTGAAATTGTGCTACATATTTTTGAAGAGATTTTTGTTTTTTGGAAGAGCTCCTTAAGGATAGCTTGTTTCAAAGAATTTCTTGAGTTTTTGTGTGTTTAATTTGTTTTTCACAATGGCGGTATGTCTTCACTAAATGTTTGTTGCGTAAGTTCGATCAATTTGATTATTTCATCTCCTTTTGGTACTGTGTGATTAGTAATAATCATAGATGTTTATAAAAAAGAAACAGTGTTTTCTGAGGCATTAATTTTAAAACATTTTATAAAACTGAAATTTGTAGCGAGGTATTACAGAATTACTCTGTTTGATATTTAAGATATTGAAAAAACCTTCTATCAAGTAAAAAACACTTTTTTAATATACGGTAACTATATTAAACTGAAAGGAAAAAAGAACTATTCTTTATGTCATTAAAAGTAAAATACTTTTCTGAGACATAATGTTGATTGTCATATTAATAATTTTGCGAATTTTTTCAGAATACTATGAATTTAGGTTTGTTAATTTACAGCAAATAACATACCCATTACATACTTTGTTCAATACTTTAGAAGCACCTCTTAATCTGATTACCTACTTCTGGAATATGGAATTCATAAATTCTATCGTGAGCTTGATCGATACACTAGAGGTCATCGAATAATTGCGGGTCACCTTGATTGCTGATCGAATCAAGTGAATATGATGATTTACTCGGAAAATTGTTGTTGTCCCTATTTATTGGAACGAATGATGTTAAGAATATTATATACACCAAGCCTTTGTGTAGCGCGTTATTGGCTCTGAAGTTGAAGTATAGGAAAAAGAAGTAAGTATTTTCCACCAGCCTGAAATCAATATTTCCCTGAATTTTCTCGCTAGTATAGTCGATCACAACTTCACTATTGAGTGAAATATTAACAGCGCGAATAATTTTAGTCAATCTCCTGAAAGATATCAGAATATATGTGTGTGTGTAATTGAGTCCATTTAAATAAGCATAATCTGTATCTGGAACTACATTCCGTCAATAAAAATGTGAACTTCTTCAGTTAGTTCCAGTACGCTGAACGCTTGTGTTTGAAAGGTTATTTTATTTACTATTTAGTCCTTCATATTTATCATATGGTGGACCTGAAGGTAATGTCGTTTTTTTAAATCTAAATTCAATAGATTATGGGGGACACAAACACTTGCTCTACTTATTTTTCCAATATGCTGCAAATGTTCTTGAATGGTTGACCGAGGTTATGGGTGCTCGAGAGTTCATCAATTTCCTCACATGGATTTGCTTCCACTTCAACCCTTAGCATGTCGTTGTCTAATGTTAGTCGTCTTCCTGATCGATAGGAGTCAGAGAGATCAAAATTACTGGATCTGAACCTAGAGAACCATGTTTGACATTTACGAACGTAAATGTACTTTTGGATAAACATCGCAAGTGATTTGGAGCAACTGTTGTGGTACTACCCTTGCGAAACTCAAACAGCATAAACCCAGATATGCTCTTCTGGTATTTGGATGGTCATTTCACCCTAAGTTGCAAAAAAAATCTAATATTTATTTATTCAGAAATGAACAAGTCATAATAGCTTTAAAGTGTCTTTGACACGATTTCTAAGTACACAATGAGCTGACAAATGACCATCAAGTATCAACATAAGCAGAAAAGACATTACTTTATTATTTGGGTAATCACGGAATCTTCTTGATATCAAACAGTAAGTATCCAAAGGCCCCTTCAAATTCAAAGTTTTGTACTGAAAAACTCAGATAAGTTCATCGTTCATATCATAATCAAAGTCAACGGACTCAATTTCATATTTTAATTCAAGTATATAATAAGAAAAAAATGACACACCAAATCTAAATGAGATATATGAATGCCACTCTACTACTTTACTTCTAAGGAGGAAAATTTATTGTTTGAATTTTAATTTAATCCAAGTTTTTCCTATCGAAAAATCAGATGATAAAATAAAATGATAATTTAAAAGATATAAGATGAACTTATTTCAATAATTCTTTAACAGGTTCTAGGTCCAGAGTTATAGTAACACCAACTTTTTAAGAAAAAGGCCAACTACTTTCGATTTTATTACAAATTCTTCATCAGGGCGCTGAAATGAAAAACTACAGCTACAAAATCCCATTTTTTGAGTTGCCTGAAGTTACAATATTACAATACAATTTTAACATCAATATTAAACAAATATAACATTTTTTATAATATAAGTGAGGAAAATTTTGTTTTTTTGTTGATGGATCAAATAGACTTCTTCAACTTACATTTCTATCTCGTTTGGTTTTGGTCGTATGGAAAATTTAAAATTTTGGAAATGACAAGTACTGTCGAAAGACTGAGGTGGAATAATCTGCGGCTTTCGGAGGAAGCGTGCATAACGATGGCACGTTGGAGTTGGAGAATAATGCGTTTAAATATTGTTTGAAAAATTGTTTTATTTTTTTATATTTATTTTTATTTGTGTCGTATATTTTCTATTAAATAACAATATGCCGTGTTCAGACTTTAAATGTCTGCTCTCTTATTAATCGAGTTGGGTCTTGCTTGATAGATATCATATCATGCATTAAAAGTTTTTTTAAGTTTTTTTTTTGCCTAAAATTTTGATAGATCCAGTATCGAAATTGCAGGAAGGAAGGGAGTTTTTCACATGTTCTGCTAAAGCGATGTTATTTTCTTTTTTGTTTTTTAATGGATTAAGGATATTCAATGAGTCTCCTTTGTGTTCAGAGATTCTGTCCTTTAGATACCGACCAGTTTGACCAATGTATGTTGATTGACAGTCGTTGCAGAATATTTTATACATGGTATCACTAATGAATTTCTTCGGAGTTGCACTTTTAGTTTTGGTGAAAAGTTGTTTAACTGTGTTTTCAGATTTAAATGCTACGTTTATGTTTATTTTCGTGAATATTTTTTTAGTTCTTCCTGCCAAATTTTCTATCTAACAACCTACTGCAAAATTAATGAGGATCCTACAAAAAGCGTTCAAACTAAACTTAATGAACTCATAACAAACTTATATAAAGATAAGATAATTGGATACAGCACTTATAAACGTTTAAAATGTAACACTGGTTTATGTCCCAAGATTTACTTCCTACCAAAAATTTATAAGGTAAATAACCCACTTAGACCAATAGTCTCATTCATTTGAAGCCCCTTATATGATCTTAGCATATTTTGAGCAGAACTTCTAAACCGTGCATTTGAGAAGGATGATAGATACGCAATGATTTCTTTCGAGCTCGTAGACTTTTTGAGAACTGTCATCATTCCAGAAAAATACATACTCATTTCATCAGCTGTAGTTTTCCTTTATACTAATGTTCCACTTGATTTGGCGATAACGATAATTGAAAAAATTTGGGCAAAAATTGAACCACACACAGCTTTATCAATTCAAGAGTTTTTTCAATTCTGTATGGAAAATAGTTATTTCGTATTTAAGGATACAATATTCAAACAAATTTTTGGACTGGGTATGGGAAATAATTTGGCACCAATAACATCCGACAATGTAATGGTGGTAGTTCAGAATTAAACTATTGAAAAATTAAGCTTTAAATTATCATTTTTCAAAAGATATGTTGATGACATTGTCACATCTATTCCATCTGACCGAGCAGATGATATCTTAACAGTCTTCAACAGCATTCATCCTCGCTTAAAATTCACCATTGAATTAGAAACAGAGAACAACTCACTGCATTTCCTAGATACACTACTAATAAGAAGGAAAGACATAATAATATCAGATTGGTACCAAAAACCGACATTTTCTGGAAGAATTCTGAATTTTCACTCAAATCATAATATGACACAAAAAATAAACATCATAAATAATTTGAAACATAGAGCGCTAAAACTTTCAGATAGCGAATTTCACGAAAATAACATGACTAAAATACAATCAATCCTAGAAAATAATGACTATCTCCCCAAGTTCATGAGGAAAATTCTTAACAAAGGAGTAACTTTTCAAAGCCAACAAGGAAGCCCAAAAATATTTCACATAGAAAATTTGGCAGGAAGAATTAAAACAATATTCAAGAAAATAAACATAAACGTAGCATTTAAATCTGACAACACAGTTTAACAACTTTTCACCAAAACTAAAAGTGCAATTCCGAAGAAATTCATTAGTGATACCATATATGAAATATACTGCAAATATTCTGCAATCAACATACATTGGTCAAACTGGTCGGTATCTGAAGGACAGAATCTCTGAACACAAAAGAGACTCATTGAATATCCTTAATCCACTAAAAAACAAAAAAGAAAATGATACCGCTTTAGCAGAACATGTGAAAAACACCCTTCCTTCCTGCAATTTCGATCCTGGATCTATCAAAATTTTAGGCAAAAAAAAACTTAAAAAAACTTTTAATGCATGATATGATATCTATCAAGCAAGACCCAACTCGATTAATAAGAGAGCAGATATTGAAAGTCTAAACACGGCATATTGTTATTTAATAGAAAATATAGGAGGCAAATAAAAATAAATATAAAAAAATAAAACAATTTTCCAAACAATATTTAAACGCATTATTCTCCAACTCCATCGTGCCATCGTTATACGCGCTTCCTCCGAAAGCCGCATATCATTCCACCTCAGGCTTTCGACAGTAGTTGTCATTTCCAAAATTTTAAATTTTCCATACGACCAAAACCAAACGAGCTAGAAATTCAAGTTGAAGAAGTCTATTTGATCCATCAACAAGAAAACCAGAAAATTTTCCTCTCTTATATTAAAAAAAAATTTTTAATTTGTTTTATATTGATTTTAAAATTGTATTGTATTGACTTCAGGTAACTGAAAAAATGAGATTTTGTAGCTGTAATTCATGTTTTTCATTTCAGAGCCCTGGTGAAGATTTTGTAATAAAATCGAAACTAGTTGGCCTTTTTCTTAAAAAATTGGTGTTACTATAACCCTGGACCTACAACCTGTTGAAGAATTATTGGATTGTTGTACACATCGGTCTTATTTTAATTGATTTAAACTTGATTAACGTGAATTCAATTAACGAATAGCATACATTTAAAGTAGTCAAGTTCAAAAAAAATTAAGTAATGTTAAATTAATTCTAATCAAAATAATTTTTATTCTCATTTCAAAAACTACCATTACATAGTAAGACCCATAAATTTATAATCACTCACTGTTGTCACTGTGAAATTAAAGAATGGGTAAGAAAGAATTTTACTGATCTGGTAATAAATGGAACACTTGTATTTTATGGAATACACTAGTTTATCCTAAGAAATCATCAAACATAATTCTTATCAATGGTTTTTCAGAGTGTTGATATTCTCGCCTAATTAGCTCTAACTGAATAAAATAGTATTCTGCCAATTTTTTCTACCTGTTTCTGAAATGAAAATGTAGAAGTTATTTTCTTATCATGATCGAACTCAAGCAATCGTTAACACTTCATTTATCGAGATCGTGAAGACAATTCGTTCCAATAAAATTCTAATATCATATCCGATCTATTTCCATACAAAAATCTTGGAATGTTTTTTCACCCCAAACACTATAAATTCCCGGAGAAGTCAAGACGCCTGCATTCTCCAGCGTTCCGCATCTCGTTAAAGCAAACAAAAAATATTTAGGTTAACCTTCGAACATCATAAAATCCGTGAGAATCATCAAATAATAAATAAGGAACGACGTCGCCGGTCACGGAAATTGAGATTTCAAAGGAGACACCTGGCTATTGTCATCTCATTCTCTTCGCATTTAAGGATTAAGGCTTCAGGTAATGTAACGAAGGGTGCGTGCGATGACCGTTTGTGGCAAAAACTGGTGACATCTCGGTCGATAGGGGAGTGAGATAATTCTCTATTTCTCTGTGGGAATAAATCACCGAACCTGTCATTCGAAACTTGTGAAACAGCGATTTTGTGGCGCTTCCCCCAGGTGTTGTGTAAATTGGCTGGGCATATCTTTGCGATCGTAAGATTTGGGTTTATTACGGGTTGTGTTTATGGTTTCTGTTCAGGTGGTTTTGTTCGAAAATTCTCCGGAGACTGCAGTCAACTCTCATCGAATACAGAACTCCCAATCTATAAGTATTAAGACATAAGGAAAGGAAATCAAATAATAATTAATGATCCCAACTACTTTTAGTGAATCAATGTTTGTTAAAATTTGTTTCAATAAGAAAACGATCAGATAGAAACATTTAATTGTATTCTTTGTTTTCCATGTGCATCTTTGTTAAGATAATAGAAAAAGAAATTTAAAATTGTCTAACATATGAGTGATTCAAGAAGTAAATAATAAGAAGCTTCAGTCGGCGATGCCGACCAAAATTTAAACTTTTATCTCTCTTTGCTTTCTCAGACTTAAATTATTTTTTGAAGTTTTTGATAAAACACTTCTTAAAAAACAGCACATGAATCCTGCTCACCTTCATACAAATACGTTAATTACCAGGCACGACATCTTTGGTGCAATTTTGCTCAAATTGTAGATCCTCATCTCGTACCATTCAGAACAAGAGTATGCGCGCTCCACATCTAGGGCTTGACTCACTGGGTTCTCAGCTATCGACCTTAAGCAGGTATGCCTGAATTTGATGATGTATATCAGGGGTGTTCTTGAAAATGAGGGTTGTATTAGTCCCCACTATTCTTGGCTCGAGGAAGAATCAGAAAGACTTCTTCTTGTTTTTTTCTTTATTGCTGGGCCGGTCACTCTTTCGAATCTGAACAACTACTTCTTGTTCAGCAGGCCGGTGTTACGAATGTAATGGATGATATGATAAACTCCTTATAGTTCGTATAGAGAATCTGGAACTGATATCTGATAAATGACAGCCGATATTATTCTTCTGATGACATATGGACCATTCGTAAAATTTCTATGTGTTCCTGTTGACGCTGGAGCTTTGAGTATGCATAGTCACCCACACCTGATCTCCTGCACTTCTGCATATGAAGCAACTCTGCCATGCTTTCCATCGGCATATTTCTTATATCGCTCTTGGTGCTTACCACCTACATTTCCAAGCTGAATACATCCTATATTTCAAGGATATTGATGAATGATCCCCTGTATTAATATTAAGCTTCACTTATGGAGGACTCCTTGAAAATATCACTGTTTTCATCCAACAAATTCGATAATCGTAGCCGCTGCATGTCATCAAACATTTGACTCTCTTCAAGTCGCGAAATGTCAATTGTATCACAGATGCGATCCTTTTTGGAATGGATCCATTTATTCCAAATGCGGTCAAACGATCCACAAAAAGTAAGCTATGGTTTGAAAGTGGCTGAAAACGGGCCAACTACGAAAGATGAAGCCTACCGACGATGGCAGTCAAATCCCTCTGACAAAACACGTACCAACTACAATCAACATAGAAAGGCAATCAGAACATACATGAAGCCAAAGAAGCGTATAATTTAAGAATAACGAACAAGCTCATAGACTTCCCTAGTGGATCGCGCCAGTTTTGATCGATGGCAAATAAAATTACCAACAACTTCTTTCATTCAAGCATTTCCCCTCTGATATAAGAGGATGATTCACTTGCAACTACACCAAAAGCTAAAGATACTCCCTTCTCGCTCTCGATTAACAGGCCAGAGGCAATAGTACCTATCGATGCCCTCGGATCTAATGTCAAAAGTCACGAGCCAAGAACGGCATTTCAATGTAATCGTCCCTAGCCGTGACGAAGGGACCCAGCATGCTGAGGTTCTACTGAGGACCAACCTTGACTTGTTCTCAGACGGCTCGCGAACGACGAACGGAACGGGAGCGGGAGTCTATGGGAGCAAACCGAGAATTACCATCTCATTGATTCTCGGTCAAAACGCAACCATATTTCAGGCGGAACTATTTGCCATTGACACCGCGGCAGAACTGCTGATAAAACGGCAAATCCACCACGGTAAAATCAAAATATGTACTGATAGTCAGTCAGTACTAAAAGCTTTGGAATCCAGCTCTTGTACCTCGAGAATAGTCTGGAGTTGCTGCACGGCTACATACAGGCTCGGTATAACGGAGTAGTATAACGGAGTCACTCTGGTGTGGATACCACTCAAACTATTCGGGTAACGAGGAGGCAGATCGTCTGACGTTTGCTGGAGCTGCGCTGCCTCTGGTAGGATGGGAACCATTCCTGGGAATACCACATGACGTGGCTAACGAGGCGATAACAGGCAGAATGAAGTCAAGGCTAGAGTCTTTCTGGCGAAGCCATTCTGGCCTGAAACATTCGAAGTTGTTTCTTGGAACAGCTTCGAACAAAAAGAAGGCGAACCTAGCGCTAGGTCTGGAAAGGGCCAAAACTAAGAACACTTGTCGGAATTATGACAGGTCACTGTAGACTGACAGCGCATTTGCACAAAATCGGTCTGGCTGAAGACGATGAATGCAGACTGTGTCTTGAGGACACTGAAACAGCCATGCACATCGTCTCAGAGTGCCCAACGATGAGTCACATCAGATTCGAAGTCGTTCGTCAGGCTTTTATAGCCCACTGCGAACTGAAAAAATTACTCGAACAACATTATCAGTTTTATCCAAAAACTGGATCTCGTCAGGGAGATATAAATTAGGGCTGAACCACCATAGTCCGTGCGGACGCAGTGGTAGGGTGGACAGACGCCCGCTTGTCATAAATAACTAATAACTAACTCTTCTCGCGGATATTTGCCGGTAAGTCAATCATCTAAATATTTGCTCTGGAATCTCCAACAATTCCAACTGTTTCACTTATCAACAGATGACCTCCCTAGTTATGTTATCGCATACAGTCCAAGAGTTACAGTATCACAGACTAGCTCGTTATGAATGGGCGCCACCTTCTTTAAGCAGGATGTCAAGTTGATATACGTAATTCAGGGTATGGGAGGTTTACAATGTAAAGAAGGAAATATAACCACAAATGATTTATTGAAATATTTCAAACAGTATGCTCATTAAAAGGGGATATTGAATTAATGTGTGCTTTTACGAATACCTTCACTATCGCAATCAATGTCGATAATGCAAGATGGTATTTAATTTCTTCAAATGGATGATCTATTAAAAAAATGCAATAAGTAAATAATAATAACAAAAAAATAAGATTCAGATATCTGTTCACATAAATCTGTTCAATAATCAAGAACTAAATAAATTATCCAACAGCTGTTATTTATCCTTTCCGGTTTAAAATGGAAAATATACTGACCTTGATTTCAAAAGTGATCAAACCTCGAATTTACTCTGAATTATATGAATCCAAAATGCTGACAAAATTTGAATATCAAAACAAATTAAAATATGTTTATCTTCTACAATTTTAATTTCACGTCTATTAAATATAAGCGGTGCTTGTTTTAGACATTAATTTAATTCTAAAAGTTTTTTTTTTGAATAAAAATTTTTTAAAATTAAAATTGTAGAAGATAAACATATTTTAATTTGTTTTGATATTCAAATTTTGTTATATTTCTTCTATCAAGTAAAAGGCCTTTCTATTTTATTTCAAAATGCTGACGATGTACTCATTAACGAACCCTTTCTCGTCCTTTCTCCAAGCTGTATCTTGAAATTTTAAATCCTTTTATTCAACGCACGTCGTCAACCAGATATCAGTTTTCAATTTCTTCAATGGAAATATTCCCAAAGAAAAAGAAGATGGCGTCCTGGGTAATCAGAAAATATCGACTTTATTGGCCCTATATAACTCCGAAATCAAAATCTGAGGCATCAATAATTACTTCCAGGTATAAACAATCTTCAGAATAATCCAAAATAAATTGATACAATATTTTCTGAAAGAATGTCCGGCAATTCAACTTCAATTCGTTTAACTTCACTAACTCATCATTTCATCAATAAGACTCCACCAAAAATGTTTAAAATGGACATTATCCCATGAATGAAACCCAATTACGCTGTAATTTTGGGCGAATTAGCAAATCTAGCGTAGGGAGGGAGGCTTGCAATTAATACACAAACTATACCACAGATGGATCTGCACGTCAAAATTTTGAAATGCTTGGATTTCAATGGCGAAATTGAAGTGTGGTAATGTAACGGAAGTATGAACACGAGCTACTGAGCTCTATGGAGAATCTAGATCGGTTGCTCTGGTTATATCCACATTTTCATAATAACCTATATTCGTATGGTTTTCCAATTGCGATTGGATGAAGAGTTTCTTCACCAACCGGAACGTTTATGTGGTCGTGGATGGTGTCGGTTTCCGTGGTTTAAACGAGAAAGCTGGAGTTACCCAAGGCTCAGTTTTGTCATCTACCTTCCTTCTAATCCACATAAATGATCTTTTTAGTTCGACCCAGAACTACATTGTGAGTTTCGAAGCTGACAGCACACTGATGTCTCCTTTCACCAGTGACAAAGCTTTGAGCACCGTTCAGTCATACCTCCATAAATGTCAGAAAATCGATTCCCTGAACGAAGATCTCAAAAAGATAAACAAATGGGGTCGACGGAATCTGGTGCAAGTCAACGCATTGAAGACCAAAACAACAAATTTCCTTGAAAAACTCGTTCGTGTTTTCTAACTTGATTACGGAAAAACAGATGTTTCAGACAAGGGATTCCATGTATCTTCTTAGCGTGATTGTCAACTTTTCAGTCTGTTGGGTTAACATGTGACTGATATTAGGAAGTTTCCTGCAAATAAGCTAGGAAGGCTAGGAAATATTTGTCTGCCAAACAGGTTCTTTTACTGTATAAAGCACAGATCTGACAAGGACTCAAATACTGCTTTGTTTTTTGAAGCTCAGCACCTAAGCATTCGTTACAACTCTTGAATTCCACTCAGAAAATAGAAGTTCTATTGTTTGATTATTATTATCGTTATTATTATTATTATCCTGATACTCCTAGATCTTCTGTGAAGATTCCTCGGAAGCTTTTTCAGCTTGTGCGAGTTTGGAGTTCAGTTATGTTCTGGGTAGGCTTTGTTACTGCGATCTTGAGCCACTTAAGGTCACAGCATTGTAGATTTTTGACCCGACAGTGAAATGGTGGCAGACACCCGTCCAACTAGAAAATTTCTTTTCCACCTGAACAGGATTCGATTGCCCAACTATAACAGAAAGTTTGAAGTCTTAAGAACTAAGAAGGAAAGTTGCCGACTGAACTTGTTTTATAGATATTATCACGTCTATTCGCCACTTAAACTGAAGGAAATGATGCCAGCTGCAGTTACAGATTCACACGAGGCACTAGGGCTGCGCAACGTAGATATCCCTAAGCAGTTAAATTAACAACTCCAAGAACTTCTCTTCATCAGAAATCCTTCTTCCACCGAACTGGCCACTTGTAAAACAGGCTTCTAGCTGATGTGAATCCTTCAGGATATAAAGCTTCAACAGTTCAAAACGAGAGCACATACAGGACACAACTTTTCGTTTGGGACACCAAGTGGGTGACATTGTTTTTTAAAACAAATTTGAACACTCTATTCAATATGAATAGTTAAATCCATCTAAACCTGAAACAACCAAGAACTGTCACAGAAACCAGTGTTTTTAATTTGAAATTACCAGTCCTTAAAAACTCCTTCTATCCTGTTTTAGAAATGAACGGACCAACTAACAGGACGTGCCACTTTTCAGCTTCAATTTCTGCGTGTTGTTATACGACTCTCAGTATGGGGGAAATATCAAAACTCAACGTTGATAAATACAAAGTAATAAGTCCCGAGTCGACGATGATTATACAGGTTCTGAACCTAAAACTTTCACGACCGTGGAATTTGAAATATCGTACCCATCACTCTTATCTATTTTTTAGCCGTAGAACTCGGCGATAGGGTAATATTTTATTCACTGGAAAGCATGTTCAACTAAGGCTAAAATATTCATTGAAAAATTTGCATAAAATTGCAGGAACGAAAAATGGTTGTTTAGTCACGACTAGAAATAATTCGCTAATAAACTTGTAAAATGGAAAACGGACATCACTCATCCCATTTCAGTGCCGCTCTGCCGCAACGTAGCAACAATAAAAAAGTTATTTTATGACTGGGCCATATAACCAATCTAGTCACCTGGGAAACCTTGGAAAGTTACAGATCTCTAGATATAACAATAGATTTGTCACTCTGACTATTCGCGAGCTTGGTTGGCCAGTAAATTTTATCACTTCTTGAATGAAAAAAAGCATCAATTTATTGCTGGTGATACATTTATATCCAGCACTGAAAGCATCAATCAACATAAGTTGGATGTAGAGATTATATTTCTTTTTTTCGTCATGTAACAATTGAATTATATGACCCTTTTGTTTTTCAGCAATGAAAACCCTTTTAAGATCAAATTTTGATTTACAGTTACTTGACTAATATTTCATATAATACTAAATTACCAGAAAAATAATAAAATCTGAAATATTCTTCGAGCTTGATACATTTCTTTGCATTTTTATAAATCCCGAGTAACTCGATGAGAATTGAACGAGTTTGCTAACCATCCAGGATGATTGATGCCTGAAAACACGAAATAAAAATTGACATTCATGAGATTGAGCCCTAACAAATCGACAATGAACATTTTTTCTGTCGGTTTTTTCATACAGAGTATCTCACTCTTTCATTTAGAATGTTGATCAAATTTTCATTTCAATATAATACTTGGACCTTGCCATTATGTGTGGAATATAACATCAAGCCGAAAAAGCTTCTGAGAGATCTTCACAGAAGATCAAAGTAATAATAATAATAATAATTTGAATATCCTTCGCGCGACTCCATCCTTGTGAGGTAATTTTCGATGACTCGCCGGCACATTTCGAGTAATATCTTACCAATAATTTGACGGATGTTGATTTTCAGATCCTCAATAGTCTGAGGATTGTGCATTCTACCATTTAGTGTATTGGCATGTGAGCGTAGCTCTTTTACCAAGTGACTAGTAGCAGTCTCCAAAAAACTGCCTAAGGAGGTAGAAAGTGTGATAAGGGTTACACCTTATCATTGGGCGTGGCGAGAACCACTCCGAAGAGCTGAACTCCACCAGCTTCCAGTTTGGGCTTCAGTTCGAGAACCTACAACCGTAAGAGCGAAGGACTATCCAACCTCTACTGGCTCTGCAGTGTCAGTACCCGAGTTTTTTGGGATGCAACTCACACGCCGAAGGGGCTTCTTATCCATCCATCCGAACGCAGTCCCATGAACTAAGATATTCTCAAGATTGATGCCTCCATTGATCATGATACGAACACCGTAAATCCAGCCTGTACCTCAAGACCGAAGAACCCTTGTGAAGTCTTTCAGTTGATCCTGGCGACAAACACCAACGGACTAGCCGTATCCACAAACCGAGATCCACAAACCCCATAAACGTCTCGCAATCGATCCAGGTTCAAGACGAGGCCAGTCGAACCGTCAAGTCCTGCTAAACCTTGAAGCATTTCTCGAGATATTCTGAACATGAGTGTCTGTTAACAGATAAACGGAATACCTTCCTAGTCCTGCATGCGGACTTTCAACCACTGCCCCATCGAGTCCAATACCAATTGGGTGGCCAGGTCGTACGAATACTTCCCGAGGACCTCTACCCTCCCGAGGTAACGCAGTATGCTACATAAAGCACTCGGCCATTGGAGAGAAAATCCGGAGATTTACTGCAATAGGGTAAAGTACGTTAGTTTTAAGGGAGAGGCCCTGTGCAGTCTGAGGATTATCGGCATAAACACTTCGCATAACCCCACAAAAAGATCCAAAGGCGATAAATCACAAGATCTTGGTGGCCAATTCACATCGCCGAAACGAAAAATTACGTGTCCTGGAAATTTTTCTTGCAATGAAGTCAAAACGGGTAGTGTTGTTTGACTTGTTGCAGTATCTTGCTGGAACTACATCCCTTCCAATTACATATCACTAATTTCAGGATAGAAAAAAATCGGTAATCATTTGGCTATAGCGATGAGAATTGACGGTTTGAGTGACACCTTCTTCATTTTCAAAGAAATACGGGCAAATCACTCCACCATACCAAATTGGACACCAAACAGTGACTTTTTGTGGATGTAATGGTCTCTCAGCAATTACATGAGGATTTTCACTGCCCCAGATGCTACAATTTTGCTTGTTTACATAGCCACCGAGTGAAAAATGTGCTTCGTCGCTGAAGAAAATCCCATGCGAATAATCGTCATCCAAACGTTGTTGCACCCAATCGGCATATGTTCTACGCATTCTAGGGTCAGCTGGCTTTAGTTCTTGTGTCAACTGAACCTTATGAGGATGGGGATCCAAATCAAGATGCAAACTACGCCATAGCGTGCCGAGAGATACGCCCAAATGTGCACGCCGATGAATTGATAAATTTGGATCTTCTTCAACACTTACAGTAGAAATATTTGCGGTCGAGCGTGCATTTCTATGATGTATAGCCTCAAGACATCAGTAAAAGATCCATATTTTTCGAAATTTTTCACTGTGTTACCAATTGTATGTTCAAATGGACGATTATGTCGGCCATAATCTGTCCGTAATGCACAAAACGTACTACTACAGAATCATTGTTTTTGTAGTAAGTTTCCACAATTTTCACACGTTCAGCATCAGATAAACGATCCATATTGTGGAATGGCATCAACTAAACATATGAGGTTCGGTTCACAGTTCTGTTCGATATATGTCATTGAAACAGGGCTATGAAATCCAGACCAGAAATGGATAACCTGTTACTTCCAATTTTCACAAATACACATGTGCAATGTAGGAGTAGAAAGAATTACAACTTTCGTTGTACGAAAATATCTTCGGATAGCCGCAGAACTTTTCGAATTTTTATGTAAAGTTTAGACGATCCCCAAAGACTTTGGCAATGCCAAACAATTCATGCTGAATTGGCTAACCCTACAACAAACTACTTCATTTATGTCATATATCTGAAAACAAACGTGGACACCATATTAGAATACACTCACTATTCAGGTTTATCATTTCCATGTTGACGAGAACGGTTTGCATTTCCACTTTTATTGTTGTCGAATGTTGCAAAATTATAATATTTTCTGTTTTGAATTTTATCAAAAAAAATTGATATAACATAGCCGGAGCAAGGATTCTTTTTGTATTCCTGATTAAAATAGGCTTCTAAGAACACATTCACGTTTAAATAAATGTTCCCATTTTTAAATGTTCCTTGAAGTCTGTAATCACAGCTAAGTTATACTATTTTACAGCAGTTCCTCTGAAAAGTCGAGCCTTCAGAGAGCCTCATCATTTTCTCGAAGCGATTCAAAGAATTCTTGAAGTACTTACTTGAGGACAAAGCTAGGAACTTGAATTTTCATCTACGGAAAAATATATTTTACAACTTATATTCCAAAAATATCATTTATAATTATAGTTTGCGATAATTTGCCAGCCAAATTTTTCGATTTTGTAACTGAGCGACTCATGGATCATCAAAAGTACGTTTCTTTAGCAGATACAGGATCTTGAAAGCTTGCGTAGAAAAGAAAAGTTCAAATATTCCAAATGTTCAACTCAGTTTTCCTAAAGTTCAGTTCTGTTTTTTAAGATTTACTAATTAGATCTGAATAATATCTACTCGTCAAAAGTAGGGAATGTTGATGGTTTCCGAGAATGCATATTGTCTTTATCATCTTAATTTTTTTTTAATTTTCATAAACTTCTAGCGATTATAGAAACGTCTTCTGGTTCATTGTGAAGCAAATTTTTGTCAAGTTTAATCATCTTTTGCCCATGTGTGTGAGAAATACCCATTTTACTGATTTTCTCTTTAGTCTATATTTCGTTTTCAATAAGGTCCAACAATTCTACAAATGACACAGTCGTTATAAATGATGATAGACAAAACTACTTATATCAACTTTTGATAGAGTGAGTTCTCTAATAGATGCTTGCATAGATACTAACTATAATAACTGACTAGGTTTTATGTAAGACCTGGCAACTTTTTGAAGTGAAAGGACTGCCTTGAGAGGCTTTGAATATTCACATTTTATGATATTATTGGATTCCATATCCATCTGAAACTTACCAAATGCTGATCCTTGGTGAAACACATATAATATAAACTTCATTTAGAAAAATCAACTAGATATTCAATCGCGATAATCCTTGAATCAAAAGCTTTCATTTTAGAAAATTTGAATATCAAAACACATTTAATCTGTTAGTCTTCTACAATTTTAATTTCAAAAATATTTTTGTATTCAAAAAACTACAATAAGCACCGCTTATATTTTATAGACGTATATAATCAAAACTCAATATATAATGTCAAATGGAATAAATAAACCAACAAATATAAAAAAAGGCATTGAAATTAATAACTAAATATTATCCTTTAAATATTTATTTATTTATTTTAATGACTTTTTTATATTTGCTGGTTTATTTATTCCATTTGACATTATATATTGAGTTTTGATTATATACGTCTATTGAATATAAGCGATGCTTATTTTAGACATTAATTCAATTCCAAAAGTTTTTTGAATAAAAAAATTTTTCTGAAATTAAAATTGTAGAAGACTAACAGATTAAATCTGTTTTGATATTTAAATTTTGTTATATTTCTTCTATCAAGTAAAAACCCCTTTTCTATTTTATTCCTTCATTTTAGCTTTTGGAAGAGGATGTTTTTTTATTCGTGTTGTAAAATTAACTTGGTTTCCAGTTGTAGCCCCATTAAAGAGTCTATAAAATGGTGGAGACTGTTTTCACCAGTAGATCGATGGAATATAATAAACGAGCGGGGAATATTTTGATGAAAAAATTAAACTTGAATTATTGAATGAATCAAAACTGCGGACTACTAAAGTTTCAACGTTCGTAAGCCGATAAACCTCAATCGTTCTGGGAAAGTTTTATCAAACGAGTTTCGAACTGAGTGTGGTTTTCCGAAGATATATTTTTGGGCTTCACTTTCTGCCCTCGTTAATACTTGGAACTCTTCTGTATCGGAAGAATAATTCCTGAACAAATAGCTGTATTTTCCGTTCGAATATTCAAATGGAAAAAAATTTGAGTTCGAAAGCTGACGCTTTCCTTAACAACCCAAATGAGACTTTACGGACTTATTTTGATGCCGTTACGACTCATCGAATTTTTATGTTTCAATATGAAATGTTGTTTTTATGTGTTTTAAACTGGGGTGTGTTTTAAACTGCGTGCCAGTTTTGAGAAAAATTTTAGTCGTAAGTAATCCCTAACGGTTTGTATTGAACGAAATTGGGTGGAACATGACCTTTTAAAATTTTGTTCTCTTCATCTCTATAAAGCACAAATACTTTCTATGTCTCGGAAGACAAACTTTACATTATTTCGTTAACCAGGTACTTGAACTGAGCTGGGGATGATTGAGTTTACACTAATCTGCATTTTTGGTCCTTACATCTTCAGTTTATCTACAATATTTCTGCATAATAATACATTCTTTAACAGGACTCCTCTTTCAATAGGTGCAAAGCCCATTACTACGCGGACGATACACAAGTATATATAAGCTTTCATAAGACTGAAGTTGCAGAGGCCTGCGGTGCGTTGAATCTGGAACTTGGGAAGCTTATAGATTATTCAACTAAACATCACCTTCACATAAACCTAGAAAAGTGTAGTGTAATGCTTTTTGGTCCCGGAAACTATAGGGACGAGGTCGATGCAGTGGTAGATGTAAGATTGGGCGATTACAACCTGAGAATTGAAAGGGGTAAACGAAACTTGGGGATCATATTCGATAATTCACTTAGATTTGATGATCATGTCTCGGACTGTGTCCGCCGCGCATACTTTAAGTTGAGACTACTATATAGTAACCGTCACTTTATCCCGGAGAAACAGAAGAAAATTTTATGTGATTCACTTGTCCTGTCTACCTTTGATTTCGGTGATGTTGTGTACGGAAGTGGCCTAACGGTCCTGACCCAGGCTAGAATTCAAAAGGTTCAAAACTCGTGTTTGCGTTTCGTATTTGGAATAAGAAAATTTGAAAGAATTTCCCATAAACTCAAAGAACTTGGTTGGTTAAACATGAGCCACCGGCGAAAGGTGCATTCAGCCTGTTTCTACCATAACATCCTCATGAATAAGTTACCAAATTATCTACATAGAAAAATAATATATAGAAGTCATGTTCATAATGTTAATATTAGGAGTAGAGGTCTTATCACACCACCTATCCATAAAACTGCCATTTTCGAAAGGAGCTTCACTTACAACATCGCTAAGGTCTACAATTTACTTCCAGATAAACTTAAAAATTTGAACTTAAAAAAATTCAAAACTAACATCCAAGAATACTACTTAAGTGAACAGAACATGTCCTAATATCTCCTATATAGTAAGATGGTAAACTGTATGAATGAATGTCATCTTTTAAAACTCACACAAAGAGTGAGCACAGAACGCCTGTAAAAAGCAAATCATAACAAATGTAAGTTTGTTTTTTTTTCTTTCTTTCGTTTTCTTTTTGTTTTTGGGTTGAGTTGAGCAGCGTATGCTTGAGCATAACTGGACTCCGCCTTTTTTCACAATAAAGTAGATAATGGAGAATAATTATCAATATAACTACCTATATCTGAAGAAATGTATCGATCTATTGTGGAAATAAAGACATATTATTATTATTATTATTATTATTATTATTATCTTGAATGTATTTCCATTTTTTTTGTATTCTCTTCAAATTTCATTGTTGTGGGCTTGTTTTCGACTCTTGAATGTTATTTCTTGTAAACACAGTACAACGTACAAGATGGTGAAACTAAAGCTTCTGTGATTTTTTTGTGTTCACTCAAACTTAACATTCCTCCAAATCTTTCTTATTGCATCCTTTAGTGAATTAATTAAATTATAATTATTATTAAATGGTGAATGACTAATTTGCGTTCAATGTCTCTAATAGTAAATTGAGTGCACTTAGTCTTATTGACATTAATCGTAAGAAAAATTCCGAAGAAATATGGACAATATGTATAATCTTCAAATTAGGATTTACAAACTCAAGTACCAGGACACCAATAAGTGAAGCCAGTATCGTGTTAGGATTAATAACAGCTGAAACAGTAGAGCTCAACACTGCATATATTCGATATCTCGAATCTGGAATAAGAATATATCCAAGAAAAATTATATAAACACTGTTGTTTTCATCATAACTGATCTCCAAGTACAAGTACGTTTGTTCAGACTACTGCGTAGGGCAATCCACCTCCAAAGACACATATGCTAGTTATGAAGTGCTGCTATCTATCGGTGTTTTTTTAGAGTGATAGAACTTTAAATTGAAATAAAACAGATTTAAATTAAGATTGAAGCCGAATTGTTTTTTATTTGATAGGCAATTTTATGACATTTATGTTTTGAAAATAATTTTCATATGCATATGTTCACCACGACTAGCTCTAAGGAACCGCATTCAACCAGACCAATTTTGGACCACTTTTTCGAATATTTCAGGCCTTATTTCATCAATAACACTAGTTATGTTGGCTTCCAAAGCGTCTATTGTTTCTGATTTATCAGCATAAACCAATGACTTGACATAACCCCAAAGAAAATAATCCAGTGGAGTTATGACGCATGATCTTGGAGGCCAATTAATTGGACCATATCTCGAAATAATGTTATCGTCAAATCTTTCTTTCAATAAATCAATTGTTACGGTAGCAGCATGAGGTATAGAACCTTCTTGTTGGAACCGAAACACTTCTGGGTCGATACCATTCAAATTTTGAAACAAATAATCATTGATCATCGATCTGTAACGAGCACCATTCACTGTAACATTACTTACAGCATCGTTTTTAAAGAAATATGGACCGATGATGCCTCCAGCATGTAAAGTACCCCACGCAGTGCATTTTTCAGGATGAAATGGAACCTGCAGAACTTCTTGAGGATTGTTTTCACTCCACATACGGCCATTTTGCTTTTTACATAGCCGTTCAATCAAAAATGATCATCATCACTAAACACAATTTTACGATAAGAAAGTGAATCAACTTCAAGCTGTTCTAGGGCCCAATCAGCAAACAAACGACGCTTATTACGATCAAGTGGCTTTAGTTCTTGAACCAGTTGGATCTTGTATGGGTGTAGTCCAAGATCTTTACGCAAAATTTTCCATGTGGTGGATGCACGAGTCGAACTTGTTGTGAACGTCGACGAACATATAAACCTGGATCAGCATTAACACTATGATTGACAGCAGCGATATTTTCTTCTATACGTACAGTTCTTAGTCTTGTTGTTGTTGTTGCATCGAGTAAAGAAAATGTTGTCCGAAATCTAACGATAGTTCGACGAATGAGCTACTCTGATGGACGATTACGTAACCATAAATTTCACGAAGTGCTCTATAAGTTTAACGAATAGAACTCTGATTTTAAAAATAAATTTCAACAATTTGTACACGCTGTTGCGGCGTGAGTCTTTCCATGATAATTTTTCAATGCTTACTGAACAGAAATGTCAGAACAACATGGCTTCTACCTTCTGTAGATTCACAGTTATTCTATCGAAAGTTTTATCACTCTAAAAAAACACCCGATACTTATGTATTTTCACAATCACAATAATCATGGCATTATTCTTCACAATGCCGAATATCCTATTCTTGAAGGAAGTTATGAAACACTTTTTTCGTTCAATGGCTAACTTAATACAGGTACTCATAAATGGCTATCCACGAAATTCAAGTCTTTATAATTGGAATTCGAAAAGCGCAAACTATACAGTTCCCAAGCATCAGGTAGATACTTGTAGAACTCTACACAAATTAGCTCCGAATAACTATTTGCTGTTCCGAATTATAAAGCCTCATCGTTCGTAATTAATATCTCAATCCGTCTGTTTGTCACAGAACTATCTGATTACAAAGCATCATGACATGGAATTTGGCATCCAGTAGGCTTCCATCACTAAACCCACAATGGGAATATTCAGGACGAGATGAGTCAATTGCATATTTCACAATAAGTGATAAAATATAAGGTTGTTCGAAAAGTAATTCCGTTTTTTCCCGAAAGAAGATTTAGTTGTATTTTTTCGAACCCAACGTCACACTGAAGCCGCATAATCATTTTATGTTTTGAGAGCTGATAAAGCAAGGCTTGTGTGCGAAAGAGTTCAATTATTTCTACCCAGTAGTTTTTGGTTAATGCCTTTTCACACAATAAGCAGCATTTTCGTCATATTTCGTTTTTTTACTATAGAAAAGGTAAAACTGGTTTGTAAAATTTCGATCCGGCAATTTTGATGAAGATACACCATGTTCCGGAAGGCAGGAAGCTGATAAAGACACCATAACGGAATTAGTTGATGCGAATTGGCGAATAACAACACGAGTGAGAGGTTAAATTAATCGAATTTAACTGTTTATGACCACTTGAAAGGCCTGGGTTTAACCTCGAAGCTTGATATGCGGGTTCCCCATGTTCTCACGGAAAGAAATTTTTGTCGTGTGATCCATTTTTGAGAGCATCATTCCACCAAAATCTAACGCAAGAGATCATGGATCAAAACATTTCGAAAGCCAATATCCATCTTCTTTGGGGGTCGTGCACCCTGTTGAATTCACTGCATGGACTCTTGTTTACTTTCAGGGTCATAGTGATGAACCCACGTCTCATCCCCAGTAACCAGCCGGTTGAAAATAGTCTTCTTCTCCTCAAAGCTCTAAAAACTCCTTACAGCACTCGGCTCGCACTTGATTCTGAGGTGCGGTGAATATTCTCGTTACCCATATTTCACTGACCTTTGAGAGGTTAAAATAGTTATGATATGAATATGAGTACAATTTTTCATTTGAATGTTAAGATATAGAAACAGAATTATTAACTGAAACCTTCAAATAATTCAATTTTTTGAATGGAATCAAAATGTCTGAGAAAAACTATATTCCTATTCAACGAGAGATAAATAATTATCAAATATCATTCCAAAATATGAGCGAATCTATTGAAAATAAAGACAGTTTGAAAGAAATTTAATCTCATACATAGTCGATATAATAAATGACAAAGAACTCAATCGAATCCTACTGCATCCGGAGGACGGGGAATCAGTTCGACAAGAGCAGCTTTCATCACTCTTAAATATCACAGAATTTGAAAATAAAAGATGAAGACCTCATCCTTTATTGAGTCATTGCTCTTACTCTTTCTCTCTCTTAAAATACTTACGCGGGGTGTTCAATATATTCTCGCGATAGGCAGGAAAAAAAGTCAGAAAATTTTGGAAAAATTCTTTTTACAATGTAATCTCCTAAAACTTCTATACATTGTTAGATTGAGAAATAAGCTTCTCTAAACTTTGCAGAAATATTCTTTCGACCTCTCCTCAAAATAGTTATTAATTGCTCCCTTCAGTTTTTCATTGTCGGAAAACCGCTTTCCACGAAGATATTTTTTTACATTTGGTAATAGGTAGTAGTCACTGGGCGCAAAGTTTGGACTGTACGGAGGATGAGTACTCTCCTCGAAGCCACATTTCCGCACAACAGCCTTCGTCACGCGGGCTTTGTGAACCGGCCCGATGTCGTTAAGCAGCAACAGCCCCGCTGTGAGTTTTCTCGCCTTTTCCCTTTAATAAGATCTCTCAAATTACGCAAAGTGGTTGCGTATGATACTATTATGACGCTTGAACCCTGTTTAGTGTATTCTATCAATAAAATACCTTTAGAATACCAAAAGACCATAGCCATTATTTTTTCAGCGAATGGGGTGACTCCAAACTTCTTTGGGGCTGTGCACCCTTTTCAATCCACTGCATGGACTTTGTTTACCGTCAGGGTCATAGTGATGAATCCATGTCTCATCCCCAGTAACCAGCTGGTTGAAAATAGTCGTTAGGTCTTCTCCACAGAGCATTAAAAACTTCTTACAGCACTCGACTCGCACTTGCTTCTGAGGTTCGGTGAGCATTCTGGGTACCCATTTTGCACTGACCTTTGAGAAGTTAAGATGCTCATGAAGGATAACTCGTATGTATGTTACCCACGGATAGGTTTGTCATCTCTGCTCACAACTTGATTTTTATTCTGGCATCTTCAGGTACCAGCCTTTCCCTTTTTTTCACATTTTCTTCAGTGGTGCCGCCAATGGGCCCACCCAAGATAGGGTCTTCTTCAATGCTTTCTCTGCCTTTTTTTAATTCACTTGACCACTTTTGAACGCAGTCTTGCTAAATAGCAACCATCTCGTCATGAATGAGGTTTTGACTTTTCCCTTGCCTAGAGAGGAACTTTATTCTGGGCGATGTTCTATTTTCTCCATCATTGTGGCGTCAATCATTCTAGTCGTCTTACACTGAGGATACCTAGAAAACTAATGATCGTAAATTAGTGAAGTTTTATATTTATACCCTCAGATAGTGTCAATAGTAAATGATATAATTAGATTTCTCACATTATTAGCAAATTACCTCGATACCGAGAATACATTGAGTTATTATGTCTTACCTTTGATTTTATTAATAAGGCAATATTAGGCTTTATTCCAGTGTTCTCTTATTAATAGATTTCTCATCTTCTTCAGTCGAAATCATTTCATGTAATTAGCGTCTTTAAAAATTTTTTAATGATTTTTGATTGTCTCGGTCTTCACTTGACGGAAATTCATCTTCAACATAAGAAAAACAAATGTTAACTTCCGCTATTTTATTGATTTACACGACAATTATTTAGTCATACCATGACTTCATCAGGTGAGTATTCAAACTGAGGTATATACTGCAAAACATGACCTTAAATACACAGCTCTGGTACAAAAAATAGAGGGGTGGAAAGAGATGGTATACAATTAATGAAAAATATTAAGTAGGAGGGATCTATTTAAATCTATTTGATCATTCAATAAAATTTATCTTTTATTATATGTATTGATCTCTAAAGTTTCTACCAGATTTAGTTTCTGACTTTTGTTTTCAATATGTAATATGTCATAGTTCATATTAAAATTATGGCCAGTCTCTAACAAAAGGTTGGCATAAGATGAATTCGATTTATTATTAATGTAACATTTTTCATGTTCTCGTATCCTTGTTTAGAATGAACGGCCTGTCTGTCCCACATATACACATGGGCAATCACTACATGTTAACTTGTAAACTCCTGATTTTTTGTTTTTAGGAATGACGTCTTTATTATTTTTTATTAAGCTGCCTAAAGAATTAATAGCTTTAAAAGAGATGTTATATTTCTCTTTTTTCTTTAAATATCTAGCAATCACCTGATGAAGTCATGGTATGACGAAACAATTGTCGTGTAAATCAATAAAATAGCGGAAGTTTACATTTGTTTTTCTTATATTTTTTAATGACCTAATATTTTAATTAAGTGGATCATCTAGACTTTGCATTTTGAAGTAGTAGTTATTTCGAATCTGACAACACTACTTTTGTCGTTCATGTTTTGACAGAAAATTAGTTTAATATTTGATATGTACAAATAGGTGGTGAATCTTCTATCCAAACTGTTAGTAATTTACGTGGAAAATTCAACAGAAATTAAATGCCCTCATGGCAATTTGTAGATCAATTTGTTCTTGAGAAATGGATCGTTATTTGATAACAACTCGTTCGCGTTCTTGTCCAGTGGGAACATTACTTTAGCCCAGAATGCTGAACATCCATCAACATCAACTCATCATCGTGCTTAAGAACTGAACATTCTCGTACATCTCCGAGGAGAATTCTGCATAAAGAACTCGGTATGAAGGCTTACATTTCTCTCAAGAAGAGAGAAGCCTCATCATCACCTGATGAGTTTCCACTTCGCTCAATGAACTAAGAATCTCATAGCCGAAAATGAGCATGTTCCCAGAAAAATAATCTTTAGCGAGAAGGACTATTTTTTGTGGGGATGTGTGGATTAGTTAAGGATAAGTATTACACTAATCATCCAGAAACGATTGTAGCCTTGAAACACGAACTCAAAGTTGCCATTCATGAGATTGAGCCCCAAACAATCGACAATATACTGTGAATTGGGTTGTACGGATGGGGTACTGTAGCCAGTTGTGGCAATTATTTGAATGATATTGTTTTTCATTCGTGAATGTCAAGGTTCATCCTTTCTAATAAACCCATAACTTCGAAAAAATATCCATTAGTTTTTCATTTATAGTCGATCAAAAATGCAAATATCAAATGGCCCACCCCTCATAATCCGCCTACAAACATAATATGAAATGTGATATTTCCAATTCCTTACAAAATAAGGAGATTAAGATGGCGAATAAAGATTCTGTGTAAGCTAGACAACAAATTGACAGAATGTTTCGCTATGAGCTTGAATAATAGATATCAATTCATATAAAAAATTACATATCATGAAAAAACTCCAAGCAGTAATATTAGTATGATTACTCTGAATTGTCTCTTCATTAACAATATTGTGGATAATGGAAATTTCGTGATGAGTAAAGTGATTATTACAACTTCTCTCATTATAAACGTGCATCAGGTATAATATCAACAATTATTATCATAGGTACATTGTGGTATACTTATTTTATTGTTGAACATTATTTCGAATAGGGTATCTCATTAGTGGTAAATACTAGATGAAAGCGTGCATATTAGAAGGGTGTTCAACTGCGAATGTTTGCAACGGACTTCATTATTTATCCGTGTGGAAATAATATTGGTTTAATTTAGAATTGAACATCACTTGGAAATGTGTTAATTTAACGAATATTAACAAGGTGAATACTATAGTAGCCACATGTTTCTATACATAAAACTGTTTCCAATATCTGAAATTAAGTATGCATCAAAAAAAGACCAAATAATTTTTGTTATAAAGGTTTAAACATGGGAACCTACATCTGGTTATCAAATGGGGACGTATCAATTTTGTACTTATACAGGTCTGGAAAATTATGTTTCAGATATACGATATTCAATGCATAAGGAAGAAAACTCCGACGGTCCAGTCGAACATTGGAATAATCGAGAGATATGACCGTTATGATATTGAATAATCCAACTCTCTAACACAGATATGCAAAGTGAGGAGTTCGGCACCTCATTTAGTCGCCCCCCATGGCATTAGATCGGGTGTTTTTTAGAGCCATAGAACTTTAAATTGAAATAAAACACATTTGAATTAAGACTGAAGCCGAATTTTTTATTTTAAAGATAATTTTATGACATTTATGTTTTAAAAATAATTTCCGGCATATGTCCACCACGACTAGCTCTGAGGAACCTCATTGACCAGATCAATTTTGGACCACTTTTTCGAGTAATTCAGGCCTTATTTCATCAATAAAACGAGTTATGTTGACTTTCAAAGCGTCTTTTGTTTCTGGTTTATAACCATAAACCAATGACTTGACATAACCCCAAAGAAAATAATCCAGTGGAGTTATGTCACATGATCTTGAAGGCTAATTAATTGGACCATATCTCGAAATAATGTTATGGCCAAATTTTTCTTTCAATAAATCAATTGTTACGTAAAATAGAAAGGCCTTTTACTTGATAGAAGAAATATAACAAAATTTGAATATCAAAACAAATTGAAATATGTTTATCTTCTACAATTTTAATTTCAAAAATATTTAATTTAATTCTAAAAGTTTTTTGAATAGAAATTTTTTGAAATTAAAATTGTAGAAGATAAACATATTTTAATATGTTTTGATATTCAATTGTTACGGTAGCAGCATGAGGTTTAGCACCATCTTGTTGGAACCAAAACACTTCCGGGTCGATACCATTCAAATTTTGTAACAAATAATCATTGATCATCGATCTGTAACGAGCACCATTCACTGTAACATTAGCCCCAGCATAGTTTTTAAAGAAATATGAATCGATGATGTCTCCTGCGTGTAAAGCATACCATACAGTCATTTTTCAGGATGCAATGGAACCTGCAGAACTTCTTGAGGATTGTTTTCATTCCATATACGGCAATTTTGCTTGTTCAACCAGAAATGAGCTTAATCACTAAACACAATTTTACGATAGAAAAGTGGATCAACTTCAAGCTGTTCTGGGGCCCAATCAACAAACAAACGACGCTTATTATGGTCGAGTGACTTTAGTTCTTGAATCAGTTGGATCTTGTATGGTTGTAGACTGAGATCTTTACGCAAAATTCCCATATGGTGGATGCACAGAGTCCAACTTGTGAACGTCTACGAATAGACAAATCTGAATCATCATTAAGACTATGTATGACTTACAGCAGAGATATTTTCTTCTGTACGTACAGTTCTTTGTCTTGTTGTTGTTGTTGCATCGAGTAGAGAAAATGTTGCCCGAAATCTATCGATAATTCGACGAATAAGCTGCTCTGATTTGACGATTATGTAAACCATAAATTTCACGAATTGTTTTATAAGTTTGGCGAATACTGATTTTGAAAATAAATTTCAACAATTTGTAATCGTTTTTGAGGCGTGAGTCTTTCCATATTAATTGGTCAATGCTTACTGAACAGAAATGTCAAAACAACATGTTATCGCTATCGAAAATTCTATCAATCTAAAAAAAACACGATACAATACGACACGACATTCCTATTTCATTGTTTATTGCATGTGAGGAATTTATTTGCGACAATGAATGACGTAGATAATTTCATCTCTGAAAATCAGTACTTTGGTTATCCTTTTGCCGTAACTGGTTTGAAAATAAAATAAATTCTGAACATTTTAAAAACAGATTCTAAAAAAACTCAAACGCAATTCGAAGGCTTAGAAATTTAAATTAAGTGTTAAAATGGTCCACCCTGTTGTGCCAAAGAACAGCCAAATCTATAATAAATGGATAATCTCAAATCTTTGAGCAGATTAGGCATAGTAGATATTTTATCACAAAGTTGGATAGTTTTTAATTCAAATTTATTTGTAGCTCTATCGATCTCATGTCCATAAATCGAGTTTTTCAGATCTCTCAAAATAAAAAAAATCATTGGGAGATAAATCCGGTGATATTGGTGGCCATTTGATCATGCTATTTGTAGAAACGATATGATTCGAAAAAGTGGTGCTGAGATGACTGCTCGTGCTTTGTGACTTGAACAACCATCCTGTTGAAACCAGATATCATTGAAATTGATTAGGAGTTGCCGGAATAATTTGGTTCTGTAACAGCTCCAGATATTTGGCAACGTTAAGCTTACCATCGATAATGAACGGTCCATCATGTTATTCTCAAGATTCCAGTCCAAACATTGAGTTTTTGTGGATGCTGGGTACGCATAGAAATACTTTTATGTTTTTTTTTCCTGGACCAATATCGTACCACTGATGGGTTCTGTTTCCTGTCCAATAAAAACGACGACTCATTAGTTAATAAGATATTGTTTAGAAATGAACTATTTTCGTTCACGTTTCACAAAATTCCATCCGCTTTAGTTTGTACTCGGAAAAAATTTCTTGGCTAGTTTGCACTTTATAGCAAAACATTTCTTTCCAAAATAGTTTTATCACTCATTTTCACTTGTTCAGCAATTTGTCTACTCTACTGGTATCTCTCTTATCAGACGATTTTCACTTATGGATTTTGATGGTTTAGTAACGTTGCAATTTTTACTTGTATGTAAACAACCACCTTTCTCAAAATTTTTAATATAATGAGAAATAGAGGACTTTGGAGGAATTGGCCGATCTTTAAATGCAACAATAAATAAATGTATTGTTTCTTCAATTGAGTGACCACCAAAGTAACATTTTATAATTTGAATTTTTTATTCTGCAGTTAACATTTCTATTTGCGATACTATTTGTTTTTCAACAGTTATAGACTCACACACCAGCACTTCTGAGTTTTACGCGCCAACTGTATTATCCGAAACGAAATGAGGTGTCTAACTCCTCCCTCTCCATAAGGGCTACATTTATGTGAAAGAGAAGAGCATTATTTTCGAGTTATATACTGGATAATTCATTATCATAACGCGCATATCTTTCGATTATTCCAATGTTGAACCGGACGTTCGGAATGCTCTTTCTTATGCATTGAATATGGTTTATCCAAAACATGATTTTCTGATTCTGTATAAAAATGGACCTTTGAACGTTTTTTTTTTATCTTTCAACGTTTAAACGTCTGGCAATGTTGACAAGTTGATTACAATGAAATTCACGATGGAAGAGCACCTCGAAATTATTATAAATTAAAACCGCAATTCTGAATCAGTGGAAGCAATTTCAAGTGGACTTACACCAATTTGTGGTCGTATTAATGGTCCGCATGCACTTGGTATGTACCAGCAGCCTACGGTGATCCGCTTCAGATCAAGAACATAAATATTGCGGCATATATGCCTCAAATTATAAAGTACAAGACCGATGGATGAACAAACTTAAATTTGACCGCGAGTTATTCATCTGTAGTGCCAATGTAATCCTTAAAGTATATATTCTATTCAAAATTCGATAAACGCAGATATTTAAACGAAATGATAACCGAAACAAGTTGTCTGCATGTGTTAATTAAGGGTTCATATCTTTGAGACTTCAGTTTCAAAGTGTTACTTCATCTTCAGACAATTGAAATCTTTACAGAAGGCACAGAGTATTGACACAGGTTCAAATACAAAAAATGAAAATCACATTACAAATATAAAAAAAATATCGGCCATTTATAAAAGTGGGGGAAAGTTATTGAGGAAATTAATACAATCAACAAGAAAAATATAAGTTGAACTTTGGATAGTGAAAAAGTATTATTACCTTCTTCGATGGCCATCATTGTTTCGAAATAGATCCCCTTTTGTCTGTATGAAAAGTATCAAAAAGTCCATATGTGGAAATTTTTTGTTTCTATTTTGATGAAATTTTGAACATTGCTAGTTCAATAAATTATGTTATAGCTATATGTTCATTAAAGTACGACTCCTTCTCAAGTAACGAATGATCATTAAGTAATAAGAATAAAAAATAATATTACAGATAATAGATGAGAAGTTGTACTTTGTAGATATATATAGAACTATCAACACATGTGAGCAGCAGTTAGCCAATAAATAATCAAGAAGAATAAATAACATCAAATATTGACCATAATTATCTAAATCTGTCATCCAAGACAAAGTTGTTTTGATTGGATATTCAGGAATAACAAATTTCATCACCAATAACTGTTCCACATAGAATTCTAAAAGAGTCTTTTTTATTTACCTCTTCAAACAATAGTTAGCATATTCTCCATGAAATGAATCTGAAATTCTATCTCATATTCTCCTCAGTTGCAAGTTATTTTGGATGCTAAAAAAAAACAATCGATAAAATATATCTACATATATTTTCATTCACCAAATATTCTATTCAAAAGCAATTTTTTCGAAAAACGTGATTGAGTAACATGCAAATATTTTTTAATAGAATGTCAAAATAAAATACGACCATATTTGGAAGCTGCCATTTTGTGAAATACAAATTAATAGCAACTCAAAGAAATATAAAGATTGAAAATATACTTCGTATGGTTTTTCTAAAATATTACTCATAATAGCAGATTCCATTCAACGAAACCTCTACAGATTTAATCTGAAAAATGTTAAAAACTATCCAGAAGTAAATCGAATAAAATGCCATAGAAACAATGTTCCACTTTATAGATATATAGAATTATCAATACAATTACCAATAAAGAATCAAAAGAAAATATAAATTATTGACTATAATTATCCAAATCCATCACCCAAGAAAATTTTGTTCCGATTGTATATCCATAAATAACAAATTCCATTGCCAAAAAGGTCTTTTTTATATTCCTCTTCCAACAATAGTTAGCACATTCCCCAGAAAAGGAATCTGAAATTCTAACTCATATTCCTCAGTTGGAAGTTATTCGGATGCTAAGTAAAAGCAGTCAATAAAATATATCAACATATCTTGAAAAATGTGGCAGAGCACCATGCAAAAAAATAGGCTATTTCACAGAAAAATGTCGAAAAGAAGATACGATCATAGACTCCATATTTGGAAACTGCCGTTATGTGAAAATACAAATTAAATTACATGAATAGAGTATGTGGTTGGCTCTAGGTTGAACATTATAACAATTTTATTCTACAAAAATTCACACAGTTTTTATGTTTCATAATTTATTCAGAATCCTGACCCATATTTCGGTCTTTCGACCATCTTTAAAGAAATACAAAAAGGATCTGAACTTAAAATTGAAAAGGTTCTTTTATTACACTTAGGACATCTGTGTTTTTTTATGGCGCATGGAAAAAACATTATCCAATATAGGAGTGTTGCCAAATAGTATTTGGGAATTTGCTAAGTTCTCCTTTGTCTCAATGGCTTTTTTGATTGAAAGAATCTCCAAATACTCCATCAATTTACTCTTATTAACATTATATAGTAAAGTGACATCTTTCTCATTAAAAAAATGATTATTTTCTATACAATGTTATGCAAAACCGGTTGATTTCTGGTTTTTCAAAATAGACATCCTATGTTCTTTGATTCTATGTTGTAAAAATTTTGGTGAACAATATAAAAAGGAACCCCAACTTTTCTGAATCGGGGATTTATCATATTAATTGTGATTAGAAACTGAACTGTTCCAGCCGTTACTATTTGGTAGTTGATCATAATTAAAACAAATTGTAGAAATTACTATGTTTTACTACCAAAAAATATATATTACACATTTTCTTGTGACTCGAGTTTCGGGAAATGAACTATCCCATCATCAGACAACTCTGTTGTCTGATGATGGTTCATTTCTCGAAACTCGAGTCACAAGAAAATGTGTAATATATATTTTTTTGGTAGTAAAACATAGTAATTTCTACAATTTGTTTTAAATAATTGTGATTATTGTAATGCTACATATAGTATATTCGTAATCACGAGAAAAAGAGCTACCTAAAAATGAGAAAATATACAGATTGATCCATTTGCTGTTGCATTCAATATCTTGTTCACAAATTCCCGGTACTTTCTTGACAGAGTAGTATAGTACAGGCATGCCGATAACATAATATCAAAGAACATATGATGTCTATTTTGAAAAACCAGAAATCAACCGGTTTTGCAGAACATTGTATAGAAAATAATCATTTTTTCAATAAGAAAGATGACATTTTACTAAATAATGTTAATAAGGGTAACTTGATCGACTACTTGGAGATTTTTTTGGAATATTACAGATAATAATTCTCAAGAAAACTTATTTAATTATATTTCAGAAAATTTTTAAGAGATTTTCCAGATTTAAATTTGTGAAAGTTTCGGAGGATTGATCCATTTAGTGTCTGAAATATATTTATTATAAATTTTAAATTTCATTTTGAATAAATAAACTTCTGCTGAAAATACATTCGTTTTATACTGTTACGAGTATATCAGAAAAACACGTGACAAATTCCCACTAGGCCACAGAGATCAAGGTAGGCCTAGGAGAAGATGGAGTGACAACCTGAGCACACAGTAGGCAAGGGGACGAAGAACGAACAGGCGACCTCGTCTACTATGGAGGCGGAAGAAGAAGAAAAGTATATTACAAAATAACTGTGTTACTTTAAAATGTGCTGCTTCATACGAGATTTCTGTTTGTAATTCTCGCATTCTTCATCTCCAGAGATGAAGAATGCGAGTTCAAGTTTTGAACTACTTACTCGTTAGGCAATTCAGAATATCGAATATAGAGTTTACAAATTATTTTATGTCATAGGCACTATGGTGATTGTCTTAGAACACAAAGACTTATTATTTGTGTAAATAATAACTAAGTTTTCACAGGATAATTGAGGAAAACTGCATTCTAAGAGAGCGTAGACAAAATAACACCTCTTCTGAACATTCAAATTTCGAGACTCTTTTAAGAGGTACAATTGAAGAGCAAAGTTACCCTCAACTTGTTGCGGAAACAAATCAGTATCTCTTTTCGTATGCCAAAGTAATTTTTGAATGGAATCTTAGATTAGCATTCAATTTCCTAAAGCTATAAATTGTCCATATTATTTAAGAAAGGGTAGATGAAGATGATTATTCCCCCTGGACCTTGAATTGAAATATTCTTGTTATGAGAATAATTACCTTTATTTCCTCGTCTTCAAATTTCTACGGTTCCCCATCGAAACATCTCGAGTTGGCATCTTCCTTCGGAGGGGTCCTTCCCTGCGTTCGAATTGGAAATTTTAATTTCAATCAGATAATCTTATAGCGCCAGAATGGAGGTTTGCGTTTTGGCCTGATCTCGAATTCATTTATTTCCAGCTTTTGTAGATTGAAATCGATTCTCTCTTGAAAAAAGAATGGATGAATAAACTTGAAAAAACGCTCTTATTGGATTTCGGACACTGCAGAATTATTCCCTATTGAAGCTGCATTCTTTCAGAGAAGACGAACATATTTCTGAAATGCTTCAAAAACTATGCAACGATTCTTCATTCTCAATAACAAGTATTATCGTGTATGCAATAGAATGAATGGTGACTTCATGACAACGTTTCATCAAGATACTGTATGAATTTATTATAATATTTCGATTAAATAAGCAATCGCACTTTTTTGGGACGATATTCTGGAGAAAAAAGTGTATAGGATAGTAATAATTTTATATGTAGTTATAATTCACAACTGTCATTGAAATAAGTATGTCAAGAGCCTTTAACTATTTTTCCAACTGATCATCATTGTGATCCATAAGAGTATATAAAATCATATCCAAAATTGATACGAGAAATCTGAAACACATTCAATATATATATTGAGGAACATTTATCATATTAATATGAAATAATGCTTGTCTTGAATAACATTTATTTTTCATTTTATGACATTGTATACGTACATATATACTTTCGGTATGAAAACCCAAAACAACACAAAAAAAATATAATACTTAATTCGATTGATTCGGTTGGTTATAAGTTATTATACGTATTTCATGAGAGTTAATGAAAGGATCAGACCAGCCGACATTTGGACAATATGATAGCAGGCTTCACCCTTGAACAATTACGCAAAAGAAGTATTTGCATATTACAGATAATAGCTGGAATTAATTCCCCAAAACCTCCACAGATTTTAATCTGAATAAATCTCATGAAAATAGTTAGAATTAAATTTAAAACATGTCCTAGGTACACTGTATCACTTTATAGACATATATATTATCATCATATGTAGTGGAAATTAAATAAAAAAGAAGCAAAAGGAATATATAATAATGACCAAATTTTTGGACATCACCTCATACATAAATGTTCCGATTGGATGTTAAAGAATCACAATTTATAATGCCTAGATCACGTGTATGTGGAATTTATCGCCAGCTAAGTGAATTTGAAAGAGATCGAATTATTGGTCTACGCGAGGCGGGGCTGTCATTTCGAGAAATCGCTAACCGTACGAATAGAAATCCAACTACTGTTATGGGATGTTGTCAAGCGTGGTTTGATAATGCCCAAAATCGAAGAAGAGTAGGCACCAGACGTCGAAGGGGCACAAATGAAGTTCAAGATCGACGTCTAAGGCTATTAGAGACCCATTTGTGACAACTCGATCTTTGGCTGATGAGGGGTTGGGAGAACAAGGCCATTCTGTAACGTGAATTCTACTAGGTTTTCGTATTGGCATACGAGCATAGCTCTTTCACCATGTGACTACTCAGCAGTCTTCACAGTCCACCCCAAGAGGTGGAAAGTGTGATAAGGATTACGCCATATCATCGCGCGAAGCGAGAACCCCTCCGAAGAGATGAACCCATCAGCTTCCAGTTTGGGCCCCTCAACCTCTACTGGCTCTGCAGCTCAGTACCCGAGTTAGTTTGTAACGCAACTCACCCGCCGAAAGGAATTCTTATCCAAGCATCCGAACGCAGTCCCATGAACTAAGATAAGTTCAAGATTGATGACTTCTATTGATCCTGGTACGAGCACCGTCTAACGGCCTGTACGTCCTGACCCACTGAACCCATGTGAAGTCATTGATTGATCCTAGCGTCAAGCACTAACGGCAAAACCAATTTGTCGAGATCCACAAACCCTACTTGTTACGCATTGATCCGGGGCCAAGACAAGCCGGTCGAACCGTCAAGACCCGTTAAACACCAAGTCATTTCATGAGTATATCCCGAACATGGGGGTCTGCGAACAGATAAATGAAATACCTCCCTAGTCCAGCATGCGGACTTTCAACCACTGCCCCCTCGAGTTCAACACTAATGGGGTGGCCAGGTGGTACAAGTAACACCTGAGGGTAAACCACCCTCGAGGAAACGCAGTATGCTACATAACGCACTCGGTCATTACACAGAATTCGGAGATTTATACTGCGATAGGGTAGAGTACGCCAGTTTTAAAGGAGAAGCCCTGTGCTTGCGACAGACTCCCTGTCACTGAGTTAATCAACCGGCTCAGCCCCCCATTTCACCAGAACGGCAAAACTAGGGCCCCATTCGGAGATCTTCCACCATACAGGTCCAGTGACTGGCGCGAAACGGCATTACGTTAGACACCAAGACTTAACCTTTCATTTCGCCGGGACGACACTAGGGTCCTAGTCAAGGTAAGCACCCCCATCACGATAAGATCTAATGCCTGGGGGCGGCCATCCTGTAACTGTCCGAACGGTTTACCGCCGGATAAGGTCTATTGGACTGCAGCATTATCGACCCCATCTTGTGTTACCTCTGATGGTTGAATATCGCCGACAACGATTACAGTGGTGCAAAGGACGTCAACATTGGAGTGTGGAATGGCATCAGGTCGTCTTTTCTGATGAATCTCGATTCTCCTTGGGTGCACATGATGGCCGAAGAAGGATTAGACGACGTCGGGGAGAAAGGCGTGAACCTCAGTTTGATATTGAGCGTCATGTACACCGTACAGTAGGCGTTATGGTATGCGGTGATATTGCACATGCAAGTAAGTCACCTTTAGTCTTTATTCGAGGTTACATCACAGCGCTGCGTTACCTTCAAGAAATAGTGGAGCCATGTGTTCTCCCTTACCTTAACCGGCTCGAGAATCCAATATTTCAGCAAGATAATGCTCGACCTCATGTTGCCAGAGTTAGTTTAAACTTTTTCGAAGCGACCCATGTGAATCTTTTGCCATGGCCACCCAAATCCCCCGATATTTCGCCCATAGAGCATGTGCGGGACATCATGGGTAAAAGGCTTGGAAATTTACCCCAGCCCCCAAGTTCTTTGGCGGCTCTGAGACATGAACTACAGGTAGCTTGGGATAGTAGCCCTCCAGAAGAAATAGACCATCTTATTGCATCAATGCCAAGACGTGTTGGGGAATGTATAGATAATCGCGGTGAACAAACACATTATTAACAAATTTATTCAAAAAAAATTGTGAACCCTTCGTTTTTTTTTCTTCAAATTTCAATCATTTACTCCTTGCTGTACTATCTATGTTTTAAAATAATAAGGAACGGTTTTTTACTTGATAGAAGGATTATTACAAAATTTGAATATCAAAACAAATTTAATCTGTTGGTCTTCTACAATTTTAATTTTAAAAAATTTACTTAAGAAACTTAAAGAATTAAATTAATATCTTAATAAGTACTGCTCATATTTAATAGACGTAAAAAATCGAAATTCATCATACAATATCAAATGGAATTAAGAAAAACCAACGAATATAAATTGTCAATTAAAATTAAAAAATAAATAAACAAACATTTTTTTGTTTCGTTCCAGGCATGCGTACTGAACTCTTCAGACAAACGTACGAAGCCCTGTTTGTTACAAAATGTATTGTTTTCTGATCCTATATTCATGAAAAATAACTCTTTCTCAAAAATATAAAACATAATTTTAAGAACTTCTCAAAAACTAATTTATTTGAAATATTCAATATATTTAAATAAATCACTTCAAAAAATCTCAAAACATGTAGCACATCCTCAAAAAATAATTAAAATTACCATAAGATCAGTTCAACTTTACATATAAAAAATAATAAAATCAATTTACAATAATAGACTTACCGAATTCAATCTTCAGAAATATGTGATCTTCAGAAACATTCACATAGGTACATCTAATATCCAAAGTACTCTATGTTCTATGCTCACAAAAAATCACATAAAGCTTATAAGGCTTAATTCTTAAAGTTTCTTAAGTAAAAATTTTTTGAAATTAAAATTGTAGAAGACCAACAGATTAAATCTGTTTTGATATTCAAATTTTATCTATGTTTTACCAAAAAAATTTAAAATTCAAACAGCTTCTTCTGGGTGTTGCAGTTTCTTTGTCAGTTAGTATATAATTATTTATTTGAAAAAGAATGATTATTTTCCGGAAGGAGCAATGGGATTCTGAATTTTTTACCTGATGTACTAATATATGCGTTATTATTTCACATAATATTATTGCATAATTTGGCCAACAGAACGACAGTTGGATTAAAATCGTGTAGTTGAATTGTATCTCTTTATTGAAATGTTGAATATTTCAAGTCATCAATCTGGTAGTTTAATACTTCTTCATGGCACGAAATGAGCAAATCATACCAACAAAAGTTTTAATTAAATCTGAATTTCCCTATATACCTCCCCATCCACCATTTCACGTTTCTAATTTAATTCGAATCTGAGTTTCATTTTCTATTTTCAATCGAATTTCGGAATGCAGAATCGAATAAAAATAACGTCGGTCCGAACCGTATCCGGCATCGTCAGGGACGTCATAAAAGTTAACAGAAGTTTGCAATAACGTAGTTTTTCCATTTCCATCTCAAAGAACGACAGGAGATGGATGGAAATTGTGAAATGCAAAGGGAAATCGATTAATCAGATCGACTCCTAATGGCCCCGACTTAATGGAATCTGCGAAGCACGTCGTCAACAAGATGAATAAATATTATTGCTGGGCTTTTTCCGGATCTATTTTTCTTCGGGAAACTACACAATTCCGATTGTTGCGGTCGTAAACTGAAGGTTCCTCTTCGAAGTCAATGCATGAAACTCGATTTGAATGGGTGGAAATTGAAAAGTTTCGAGGGAAAAAATTTACTTTTCAAGTACAGCTCATTCGGCGATACGGATATAACTTCTCGATATGGTTCGAGTCTTTTATATTGATCGATTCTTGTTTTTTCATTTGGAATATTCACAACGATGGGATTATCGGTCATCTTGAACTTTTGCACATTCATGAATGGAATATGCCTATTTTGGCTTGAAACTTCTAGAAGTTAATAAGTGGACAGTACTTATATGAAAGATTAAATTTTGTGTTAACCGCTACAAAGTAAAGCAAAAAAAGCAATCAGTTGGATTAAACGACCACTTATTTAGGGATAATGAATTAATCAAACCGTGACTTGAGAAAAACACTTCCTCTTCTTTACGTGCCATGTTCTTCCAGAATATTGCCGATCGTGTTCTTCACTTTGTCCACAGTAGACCCAAATAGACCCATGCTACTGGAGGAGGGTTTTCAGCCAAGATATCCTTCGGCGACAAGGACTACGCCTTCCATCTATTTTTCCCTGAACAATTATATGGAGAAGCTAATCTTTAGGGTTCCTCATCACGTGGACAAAGTATTTTAGTTTTTTTCTCTTTATTATATTCAGAAAATCTATTCCTTTGCTTATTCACATTTCGAATGCTTCAACCATTTCACCATCGTTTCACTGGGGGTGAACGCTTTCATCCCATAGATTAATCAATAGCAACGCAACAAGAGTACTCTCATATAAATTCTTAGGAATCTATTGATCAACCCATGTTTTTAAATAATGTCGTGTAAGAGGTGACAGTATATATTTCAGCTGACATAAAGGACCACCTCACCTTCACGTGGCAAACCCTATTAGAAACTGACAAGGCTTAGTCGACCAAGTGATTAACGGTATAAGTAATTCCCTCAGCCAACAGCTTTGGGTAGAGAAGTTAAGAATTAGGGCACCTTCTTGACCTTGGTAAAGAAATGTCTCCTAAAAGTGGATGAAAACTTCAATAGGTTTCAACTGCATGGAGATGCAGAGGGCAACAAGAAATCACTGCTTTAAAGATCTCAAGGACATCCCAAGGAATATCTTTTCCATGATACAGAACACTTGCGATGTATAATCGGTGCAAAGGTAAAAACTTCTTCATCAGCATCGATTTATCGAATAAAGATACTAATCGAAAGGTGTTTTGTGAATCCTTATGGACTCAAGGAATAATAGTCAGAGAATTTTCCATTAATATTTTTTTTTCTGTGAGAGACTGAAGTATATCGCACGTAAGTGAACTCTTTCCCGCACAATTTTTCCAGAAAGTTATAAGACATTGTATTCATAGGTCTTAGCTAATAGCTATTAGCTCGAAATACCCTGAACCATTCTTGAGGGATGCTCAGTTCAAAATGGAACATACATTTTAATGGGTGATTTCAACTTCGACATCCTTTCAAACTCTACTGATGATACATTTCCGCCGCAGTCATAAACCCGAAGACTTCCGATCCCACGGAGAATTTTCTAACCAGACACCTTGCTCTTTTCGACTAGCCAGACAGAGATACAAGGAGAACAACAGAAAGCAAACAAATATTTCAGGAGAGATTACAATTTTAAGGTGTATACACCACTTTTGCGTCGACCTTGTGGTACACTCTGCAGAAACAACCAGGAGGTGGGTGAGCTACTGGGACAACAGTTCGCCACCTTCTGTCTTGGCTCCACGAGTATTCGAGATATTGCCGTGCATAAATTTTGATGTTTCTAATGTGGAAACATTTATCAACTACCTCAACACTTCAACCTCCCCGAGTTTAGATGGACTTAATTGCTCATTTCTCTGAAACTCTTCCTCCTCAGTGGACATACCTCTAAATTACCGCAAAATTTGAATATTAAAACAAATTGAAATATAATTATCTTCTACAATTTTAATTAAAAAAAAAATTTTTTATTCAAAAAACTTTTAGAAATAATTTATGTCTACACAAGCACCGCTTACATTTAATAGACGTATATAATCAAAACTCAATATATAATGTCAAATGGAATAAATAACCCAACAGATATACGAAAGTAATTAAAATTAATAAATAAATATTTAAAGGACACAAAATTTTGTTTCTGGTCTTACCTTTAAGAACACCAATTGCCTTTTAAAAACATGAACACACTTAAAGGACTTCTGAAAGAATATAATTTATTTGAAATATTTAATATATTTAGATATTCGAATAAATTATTTCAAGAATCTCTAAAAAATGTGCACTATATCTTAAAAAAACAAGTATAATTCTAGACAATCCCGTCTTCAGTCCTCATTCAATGTTCCAAATATCAAAATCAAAAATCTAACCTATATCTCTCACATGTTAAAAGACTTTTAATAATTAATAATTAGGAATATTAAATGAGAACTGAAGACGGGATTGTCTAGAATTATATTTGTTTTTTGAAAATATAGTGTGCATTTTTTAGAGATTTTTGAAATAATTTATTCGAATATTTAAATATATTAAATATTTCAAATAAATTATATTCTTTGAGAAGTCCTTTAAGTGTGTTCATGTTTTTAAAAGGCAATTGGTTTTCTTAAAGGTAAGACCAGAAACAAAATTTTGTCTCCTTTAAATATTTATTTATTAATTTTAATTACTTTCGTATATCTGTTGGGTTCTTTATTCCATTTGACATTAGATATTGAGTTTTGATTATATACGTCTATTGAATGTAAGCGGTGCTTGTGTAGACATAAATTAATTTCTAAATGTTTTTTGAATAAAATTTTTTTTTTTTGAAATTAAAATTGTAGAAGATAAAAATATTTCAATTAGTTTTAATATTCAAATTTTGTTATATTTCTTCCATCAAGTAAAAGGCCTTTCTATTTTATTCTAAATTACCGTCCTATTAGCCTTGGCATCGAAGCTGATGCAGTCAATGACCTTCCATTTCATGACTGAATACCTCCTGAAGCCCAATGTGAGTGAGTCCCAAGCAACAACATAGGGTTTATTCCTGGTCGATCAGCCATAACCAATCTCTCATAGTGTATGAAGGATTGAATTTCTTCTGTTAATGAGGAGGGATGTGAGAATATTGTATACCTCAATTTCTCTAAGGCATTCGATCGTGTTCCAAGTCAAACATTGCTGCAAAACCTTCAGCATGCTGTCATCTGGGACCATCAGTTTCGTTGGATTTCCTGCTTTCTGACTAGCCGTTCGTTTCATGTACGAACTTCGTCCTCTTAACCAGTAATAAGTGGAGTGACTCAGGGATCAGTGCATGAACAGTTACTTTCACGCTATCAACGTAGCTTCAACAGTATTCCGAAAAACACCAGTGATGCCGAGAATGTTTGCTGAGCTTGAATATATCTACGCGTGTTGTTCTTCATATTTGTAGGTCGAACCCTCGACTTTAATACACAATCGATGGCAGAACACTTTCAAGTATTGATTCACATGTTGACTTAGATGTGACGAGTGACTTAAGCTGGTCGGAACATATATCTACCACCTGCTTCAATATAGAAATGTCATATCCTATATTCTTCAAAGTTCACTCATCTTTTTTTCTATCTAATGACTCTCGTTTAGAGCAGCATAATCTCAAGTTGAAAATTAATGAGGAGGAATTTCCTACTGAATAAGATTTTCGACCGTTAGCACTCTTTACATCCATTGTTGTTAATACCTTTACTGTAAATACTTTCAAAATCTTGTTCGACAACAACTAATATCTTTTCACTGTTTCATTATGAAATCCAAGCACCAATAATTTAATAGGAATTTAAGCTTTGTTTTGTTTGGAATTCGTATCAATCATTTTTTGATTAAAATATTTTTCAATTCTTCCTTCAAAAAATATAAAAGTTCATTTCTTATTCAATCAATTATGACCTACCAAATTTTCATCTTCCAATAAAACTATTGAACCGGGATTCAATATCTCGGTTTCTCGGTATGAATCGAATTCTTCAACATTCTAGCCCCGTCCCTTACAGAACTTTGCCCTTATGGTGTCCGACAAACCCAGCTGAATGTAATTGCAATCAGAAAACAATTGATTGAATTCGAACTCGCTACTGGAAGGGAATCGAGTGCAATTAGGTTTTAAAGCTTGATTCCAAGCATCCGGGTCTAGGAGTCCAATTGCTAGAAGCTTTGGATGATATAATCCTTAACTTCCAGCGCGAGAAGATCAAAATTGGGTGTAAACAGGAACTAGCGTAGACACTCTGTTGATAACATTAATTTTATAGGTGAAATACGAACTGGTGAGACGCCAAAAATATGCGATTGAATTGGCTGGCGCTTCATGAGGATGAATCAAATTATCAGAGAAACGTTATTTGCTTCCTGTGAACATTATTTTCAGTGAGGACTCTAAATTGCTTTGCTATTTGATGGTCACTGGTTCACATTCGCCAAGAATTAGCAACAACATAAAATAATTTATTAATTCTCTGGTGGTGAGTACATCTTTTTATGAATTATAAAAAAATTATGGAACTTTTGAGTTAAATCAATCAAACAAATTAAAACTTTTTTGAAAAGATGCCTTCAAATAATTTAATTGTTGTGAATAATAGTAATTTCTGATCGCTTTTCACAAACTTCTGATCTTAATCTTGATTTAATTTAATCTAGAGAAATTTCAATTGTTCATATTTGAAAGTGATTTTCACTTCAGAATCGATATCAACTTACTTAATGCACTTATTATTATCATTTACTATATTTGTATGTTAATTTGAACTTTAAGACTCCTTGAAATATTGAAACTGTCACTATATTTTGTTTTCGAGATGTATGTTTGCGTAATTCCAGATGTCATTTTATTATATCATGTAGTTTGATTGCTTTTCTTTGAACGTTTTCTTTCATATAGCATAGATATCTTCAACACATGGTACTAAGTTGAGTCTGATTCAAATATCAAAACAGATTTATTCTAATAAAAAAATGAGAAGAGGTTTTTTACTTCATAGAAGGGTTATTACAAACTTTGAATATAAAAACAGAATTAATCTGTTAGTCTTCTACAATTTTAATTTCAAAAAAATTTTTAAAAACTTTTAGAATTAAATTAATGTCTTATAAGCACTTCTTATATTTAATTGACGTATAATTTCAAAATTCATCGAACAATATCAAATGGAATAAAAAAAACCAACAAAAATAAATTGTTAATTAAAATTAAAAAATAAGTAATATTGAATTTTTCGTTCCAAACATGCGCACCTGAACTCGATTTGGTTTTCATAAATATAAGACCAGAGATAGAACGTTTTGTCAAATGTTAAAGGCAAAATATGCGTACCACGCCTGTCTGACGAGTTCAGGTGCGCATGTTTGGAACGAAAAATTCAATATTACTAATTTTTGAATTTTAATTAACAATTTATATTTGTTGAGTTTTTTCATTCTATTTGATATTGTATAATGAATTTTGATTTTATATATCTATTAAATATAAGTGCTTATAAGACATTAATTTTATTCTAAAAGTTTTAAAAAAATTTTTTTTGCAATTAAAATTGTAGAAGACTAACAGATTAATTCCGTTTTCATATTCAAAGATTTATTCTGTAAGCCTCCTGCAAATTTTAATTTCAAAAAATTTTTATTCAAAAACTTTTAGAATTGAATTAATGTCTTATAAGCGCTGTTCAAATTTAGTAGACATATAAAATCAAAACTTATTTTATAATATCAAATGAAATATAAATGAACAATTAAAATCACCAAATAAATACTAATAAGTAGACAAAATTTTGTTTAGGATCTTATATTTATGAAAATCAAATCTATTTCAAAAATACAAAACATATATAACTTCTCTAAAACTAATTTATTAGAAATATTTAAATATTTAAACTAGTTACTTGAAAAATCTCTCAAAACATGTAGTATATCATCAAAAATGATTTGAAATTAAATAAGATCATCAGTTCTTCTTCACATTCAAAAAACAAAATCAATTAATAAAAATTATCTTACCAGACAGACCTCGTAGTACTCTTGTTCCTACGTATTCTATGTTTATGTCAAAAATCAAACAAAGCTTGTAAGGCATTTTATGGCCTTAGTTAAAACCAAATGATGTTTATGTAATGAGTCAAGAAAACCAAAATTTAATTATATATTATATATACAATAAAATAATGAGAAGAGCTTCTTTACTTGATAGAAGTATTATTACAAAATTTAAATATCAATACAGATTTATTCTGTTAGCCCCCTATAAATTTTAATTTCAAAAAACGTTATTCAAAAACTTTTAGAATTAAATTAATGTCTTATTATAAGCATTGCTTGAATTTAGTAGACATATAAAGATAAAACTCATTATATAATATCAAATGGAATAAATAAATAATAATAAATTATCAATTAAAATTACTAGATAAATCTAAAACTAAATAATTTGTAGGCGGCTGAATCTGTTTTGATATATAAATTTTGTAATTATCCTTCTATCAAGTAAAAAACCTCTTCCTATTATTTTATTGTTTATATAATATTGTGGTTTTCCTGACTCATTACATAAATTTCAATTGTTTTTAACTAAGGCCATAAAATACCTTACCAGCTTTGTGTGGTTTTTATGATGAACATAGATCCCACGTATGTGGGATTTTTAAAATTCTCTAATTTTAATGTTTGTTCAACAAGGATACCATAAGGTAAACTTTGTCTCCTTCAGGTATTTATTTAGTAATTTTAATTGATAATTGATATTTCGTTGAGTTTCCCTTATTCCATTTGATATTATATAATGACTTTTTATTTCATATGTCTACTAAATTTAAGAAGTGCTGATAAGACATTAATTTAATTCTGAAAGTTTTTGAATAAAATTTTTTTAAATTAAAATTTGTAGTAGGTAAACAGAATAAATGTGTTTCGATTCAAATTTTGTAATAATCCTTCTGTCAATTAAAAAAACCTCTTCTTATTATTTTATTGAATCTGATTCATTAGAGAACAGATTATTATTTCAAATTTTAAATATTTATATTTTCTATATAATAATGGGTTGGTCATTTAAAATTCGCATTTTTTATCGGCTATAAATCAAAAACTAATAAGTATTTTTCAAAGTTATAAGTTTAGTATAAAGGTTGAACACTGGCATTCACGAATGAAAACCAATATCATACAAATGACCGTCACGACTAGCTATAGTATCCCATCCGTCGAACATATGGATTGTTTGGTGCTTAATCTCATGAATGGTAACTTTGATTTAGTGTTTCAAGGAATCGATCGTTTCTGGATGGCTAATGTAACACTTATCCTTAACGGATGTAAAAGAAAATAGTCCCCCGAGATCAAAATCGCTAAAGATGATTTTTCTGGGAAAATGCTCTTCTTCGACCATGCTATCTTTAGCCCATTGAGCGAAGTGAAAATGCATCGGATGGTCATGAGGCTTCTTGCACTAACTGAACTTTGTAAGTCTTCATATCGAGGTCTTTATGCAAAATTCTCCCCAGAGAAGTGCGATGTTAATTTCTTGAGCACGATGACCAGTTGATGTTCAACCACATTCTGAGCTACAGCAGTAATGTTTGCAGGTGTGCTCACTGGACGAGAACGTGAATGAGTTGCTTCATGAAACAACGAATCAGTTTTCACGAACAAATTGATCCACAAATTTCTATGAGGGCATTTCATTTCTATTGAATGTTTTATGGAAATGTATAAGAGTTTGGGAAAGATAATTCAACACTTTGAAAATTAGTTTTTAATATTTCCCAGTTCATTAATGTCTCGTATTAAATTAACCTCCTGTCAAAACAAGAATGACAGAATGAAATAACCACGACTTCAAAATGCAAACTCTAGATGAGCCACTCTTTAATTATACGATCTTCACGAGATTTTCTATTAGACTTCTTGTCGTTATTTTATACGTGGGCGCTTAATTTTAATATTAATCCGCCTTGATGATGGTTGTGTATTAATGGATTAATTACTGTCCAATAATCGATATTAAAAACAAATAAATTATGAATTAAAAAACGATTTTAACTGAACCAATATCCCTTTCCTTCAAGATATTTCAAGGTCTAACCACCAATAAAGATGTGCGATTATCGAACACCAAACAAACCACCACGAATATCAAATTGGTGAATTCTCTAATAAACGCTCATATTTCCCTACCACCCTTATAGTGCTCGTTCAGTGGAGGATTACTACAAAATACCTACGTAGTATCTAAGCTTCGTACGCGTCGCTTGTTACCAGGGATATAGGAGGCAATTTCTGTTTGCCTCAGAGTGCAGACAACGCGATATCTCGAGGGAGGTTAATGTAGCCGATATGGGGTTAGATTTGGCCCCATACAACAGTAATGTATTTTCAATGGGGCGGTTTCAAGGCGCATGTATGTACAAGCCAGTCTGACTGGCTCTTTCCCAGATGTGTTTCGAACTCCCCTTTCCTTATAGTATAACCCTTTCATCCCTTGTAAAAAGGGATTACTGTGCGTGCTGCATTTTCCGCCTTTTGTTGCCCGCATTTTTCGTCGCGTGAATTAAGAAAATGCTTCCGAGGGAAAAGCAGGAAATCGGAGTGGCTCGTGACTTCGGAACAGGGTCCTTTTCCTGAACGTCATGCGGAAAAGCCATTTCACGACCTAAGTAGCTCTACGGAAAATCCAATGAAGTTACGATATTTCTGCATTTATGGAGATGTGTCACGAACACTCGATCAAAAACACTTTTAACCAATCTGAACGGCATGTGAAGTAATGAATTATAATGCATGCTTCTATATTCCTCGACTTTCTGGCTAATTATCGCGTCAATTATAATTTGAATGAAGTATACAGCCGACACTCAGGAGCGACGAATTTGCGCAAAGAAGTATGTCTATGAAACATTATGATTAGAAGGATTTTGAACTTTGAAATATTCATACTTGTATTCACCGTAGATAGAGTGTATGACCACTAAGTGCTTCAATAACTGCTTGGCAAGTTGTCTGCATACATACAACAATTTATCCCATCAAATCTCTTGATGTAAATAATAAAAAAGTAAATATCTTATTATAATTTTAAAACTTGAGTCAATAACTTAAATAATTAATGAAAGAAAATAAGAAATTACTTAGTTTTCTATCTTTTTTATTAACTGAATATACAGTGAATCAAGTTTCGTAGTATTAACTAACGGGTGTTTTTTAAGAGTGATAGAACTTTCAATAGGGATAACTGTGATTTGACGGAAGGTAAAAGCCAAGTTGTTTTGACATTTCTGTTTGGCAAGCATTGACAAATTATCATTGAAAGACTCACGCTGCAACAACGTTTACAAATTGTTGAAATTTATTTTCAAAATCAGTGTTCTATTTGCCAAACTTATAGAGCACTTCGTGAAATTTATGGTTCACACAATCGTCCACCAGAGTAGCTTATTCGTGGAACTATCAATAAATTTCGGACAACATTTTCTCTACTCGATGCAACAACGACAACAAGAGAAAAAACTGTACGTACAGAAGAAAATATCGCTGCTGTAAGTCATAGTGTTAATGATGATCCATACTTGCCTATTCGTCAACGTTCACAAGTTAGACTCTGTGCATCCACCACATGGAGAATTTTGCGTAAAGATGTTGGTCTACACCCATACAAGATCCAACTGGTTCAAGAACCAAAGCCACTTGACCATAATAAGCGTCGTTTGTTTGCTGATTGGGCCCTAGAACAGCTTGAAGTTGATCTACTTTTTTATCGTAAAATTGTGTTTTCTGATTAAGCTCATTTCTGGTTGAACGGCTATGTAAACAAGCAAAATTGCCATATATGGAGTGAAAACAATCCTCAAGAAGTTCTGGAGGTCCCATTTCATCCTGAAAAATGCACTATATGGTGTGCTTTACACGCTGGAGGCATCATCGGTCTATATTTCTTTAAAAACTGCTGGAGCTTATGTTACAGTGAATGGTCCTCGTTACAGATCGATGATCAATTATTATTTGTTTCAAAATTTGAATGGTATCGGCCCAGAAGTGTTTTGGTTCCAACAAAATGATGCTACACCTAATGCTGCTACCGTAACAATTGATTTATTGAAAGAAAGATTTGGCGATAACATTATTTCGAGAAATGGTCCAATTAATTGGCCTCCAAGATCATGCGGCATAACTTCCCTGGATTATTTTCTTTGGGGTTATGTCAAGTCATTGGTTCATGCTGATAAACCAGAAACTATAGATACTTTGGAAGCCAACATAACTTATGTTATTGATGAAATATATTAATAATAAGGCCTGAATGACTCGAAAAAGTGGTTCAAAATTGGTCTGGTTGAATGCGGTTCCTCAGACCTAGTCGTGGTGGACATATGCCGGAAATTATTTTTAAAACATAAATGTTATAGAATTATCTTTCAATTAAAAAAAATTTGGCTTCAATCTTAATTTAAATGAAATTTGAATATTGAAGCATATTGAAATATGTTTGTCTTCTACAATTTTAATTTCAAAAAATTTTTATTCAAAAACTTTTAGAATTAAATTTATGTCTACAACAAGCACTGCTTACATTTAATAGACGTATATAATCAAAACTCAATATATAATGTCAAATGGAATAAATAACCCAACAGATATACGAAAGTAATTAAAATTAATAAATAAATATTTAAAGGAGACAAAATTTTGTTTCTGGTCTTACCTCTGAGAACACCTATTGCCTTTTAAAAACATGACAACACTTAAAGGACTTCTTAAAGAATATAATTCATTTGAAATATTTAATATATTTAAATATTCAAAAATCTCTAAAAAATGTGCACTATATCTTCAAAAAACAAATATAATTCTAAGCAATCCCGTCTTCAGTCCTCATTTAATATTCCAAATATCAAAATCAGAAAACTAACCTATATCTCTCACGTGTTAAAAGACTAAAGCTTCGAAACACAGATCAACTATATAATTCAAGATTGATCTTTGTTCTAACAAAATCAAAGAACAGTGTGAGTTATTTTAAGGTTTATTTGAATTCATTGACATTCCATAATGAGATTTGTTGAAGCCAAAATATAATTATATATTTTATGTAAAATAAAATAGAATAGAAAGGCCTTTTACTTGATAGAAGAAATATAACAAAATTTGAATATTAAAACATATTGAAATATGTTTGTCTTCTACAATTTTAATTTCAAAAAATTTTTATTCAAAAACTTTTAGAATTAAATTTATGTCTACAACAAGCACTGCTCACATTCAATAGATCTATTAAGTGTAAGCAGTGCTTGTTGTAGACATAAATTTAATTCTAAAAGTTTTTGAATAAAAATTTTTTGAAATTAAAATTGTAGAAGAAAAACATATTTCAATATGTTTTAATATTCATATTTTGTTATATTTCTTCTATCAAGTAGAAGGCCTTTCTATTCTATTTTATTAATTTGAATGTGTTTTATTTCAATTCAGAGTTCTATCACTCTAAAAAAACACACGATACACTTTCAAACTGATGATTTTAGTTATCGGTGAGAATCTCAAATCACCTTTATGAAGATATGTTACATATATTTGAAGAGTTTTTTTGAAGTAAAATAGCTTTTTTAAGAGAAGTTGTTTCGAAGAATTCCTCAACTTTATGTTGGGCATTTTTAGACTGGGATTTATTTTTCATAATACCCTTAGGAAACAGTGCCATTTCCACTAAATGTTCGTTGAGTAAATTCGGTGAATATTTTCTTTGGATTCTTTCATCTACTTTTGTTGCTGTATAATGAGAATCAATTCTTTGTGTCTACTAAAAAATTAAATAGTGTTTTCTGAAGCATTTATTCAATTTAGTTCTGAAAAATTTTCTAGAAATTTGTAGCGAGGTATAACAGAATTATTCTGTTTGATATTTAAGATATTGAAAAACCGTTTCATCAAGTAAGTATCCCCGTATTTATTATTTTAAAATAGAGTAAGCTGGTAACTCCCTGTTAAATACATTATATGTTGGAAGATTCCTAGTTTCATGTTCTTCTATCAAACATCTTCTATCGAACATATTTGTTCGATATTGTAGAGTATCTTCCTGATAAGTGCTCTACAGGTATGGAATTTTTCGATCGAAACGAGGCACTGCTTTCAGTTCAGCAATCAGAATCATTCGCACTTCAAACGTGGGATTCATTTGTCCATATCGGTTGAAAATAAAGTAAATCGAAATGCTCAATATAAAAAAAAATCATATCATAAAATGGTACTTTTGTAGCCAATCAATTCAAAAGACAATAAATTCATTTATTGTTACCTTTGAAGATAGGCCGATTCCTTCAAGTTCGGCTATGTCTGAAATAATTAAAAAAACTCCAGAAATGTGGGTGTTCACGAACATGCAGGGCATTGCAAGATTTATAAACCACCAAAAACCAGTGAAAATCGTTTGAAAAAAGAAGTAGATGTGTGTTCTGCCGTTGAAACCAGTGCACCTTGTTCTGAATTGCTGAACAAATTAATAGCGATAGAAGTGTTCGGAATAGTTTGAGAAGAAATGGTTACCGATATTATAAGGTTCAAACAAACCAAGAAAATTTTCCAGAAGACCATATCGAACGAATGGAATTTTGTGAAACTATGATGGAAAAAGTAAATGAAAATAGTTCATTCCTTAACAATATCATATTCACTAATGAGTACTCTTTTTCCTTGAATAGAAAACATAACCCATAACACCCAGGAGTATTCCTGTCGCACCCAGTATCCCCAAAAACTTAATGTTTGGACAGAAAAACTGGGGAATTACATCATATGGCCATTTTTTATCGATGGTAACCTGAGTGCTTTTAGAGAATCAAATCATTATTTGTTTTTGATTTCGATTTTCTTATTTTCGTAGGATTTATTTTATTTTCAAACCAGTTGGCGATAAAGAACCTAAGAACTCAATTTCACAAAGTAAATTATTCGTGTCATTAATCGTGGCGAATAAATTCCTCGCATACAATGGAATAAGATTGTCGTATTTATTTTCAACCGATATGGACAAACTAATCCCATGTTTGAGATGCGAATGATTCTGATTGCTGAATCGAAAGCAGTGCAGAGTTTCGTTTCGATGAGCATCCCCCATTAGACACTGCCATTGGGAGAGAAAAGTCGTTTACTCGTCATTGCATCGCGCTGAGGTTTTGATTCCTCTACTGCTCTCACTGGACATTCATGCTCCTCTAGATTAACATTGAATTTCCTATGTTTCCGATTGTCTTTTCTATACCTGTATGTATCCACAATAATTATATGACATATTTTAGGCAAGCTCTCGCACATTCAGATAATCAAAACATAAGCGAAACCTTTTTGAAAATTTTCACTTCTACCAGGGTTAATTGAATACGACTTCTATATAATAAATAGAATACTGAATATCCAGAGCTTACTTCCTGGACCTTTTTTCGAAAAAGAACTTTCCTGAATACTAAGGAAGTGTCCTATTGACTCCTTTTCACGCAGTTAAACGTTATTCAATATGCCGTCATAATAAATTGAGATTTCCGGAGATGCGGCTGGACATTCAGCGTTTTTTATTCGACCCATTCCAATAAAGGAATGGTCGAGGCGTATCACAGTGAAAATAATCATTCAAAGCATCCCAGGTAGGTAAAAGATTCACATCCGCTCCAACGCTACCTGCCTCCAATAGCAAAAACCTGACAGAATACACACTTCAGTCATAGCTCACGGTGAACGTAAGTAATTCAGAACCCCGACTGAAATAAATTATAGGGGAACCAGGAACCACCCCCGAAATCTGGCAACTCCGCACGGCAAACTTTGGCGGCGACGGCGCTCGGATGGTCGTGAATCTAGCAGGCCGAGGAAGAGTGCACCGCACGCTACGCGCGTCTTACCAAAGCGACAAGCCGGCCGTACGACTCGTTGAAGTGTCGGAGTCCGATTCCGATCAGTCCAGTTCGAACGTTAGAGCGAGGTGTGTCGTGGTTGAGCGCAGCTTACTCGTGTTCGCGATACCTACTTGGCGATAGTTTCGGACGATCAAAATGCACGGATTGCTACCCTTGCTGAAATAGTGGTACCGTTCTTCGATGAAGTTTGATAATTTTGTTCGATTTTGTGATTCGTTCCAATCGTTTTGAGTTTTACGATTTTTTTGCCATTATGGATATTTCGAGATGTATGGATTTCGGCACACCTGAACACGATGTAAGTCAGATTTGTTGTCCCTATCTCTTCAGCAAGATAATGTTGTAATTCCACTCCCTTCTGTTCACAGTTCCAAATCTTCCACATATACGTGTATATAAAGTAATTGAACTAGAGAAACCTCACCTCCTACAAACGTGCTATAGGCGATAAAATAAATTTATTTTTAGCCAGTTTACAGGATCTAGTAAATATATTATTCACAATGGTTGTTTCGCAACAGTAATTTGTCGAAAGGTTAATGCTAGCAAGCATAAAAACTGCCTACAAATCGATTTGTTCACGAACTATTGAGAAAACTTGAAGGCCGGCATGAATATAGTTGGACGATAGGCAAGGGATCGGTGTGACATCAGAAGACAAGTATTTTTATCGTTAATGAAAGCAATTATATTGAATCTAATAGTTTCCTTGCATTTGTATTTGCAGTTTATAGTTTCCGTGAAGTAACCAAATATATTCGATTTTGTGAACGAATACAGAAGATGATAATACCTATAAAAAAAACCAGCCCTGGAATCTCTTGAAATTAATTAATAATTGTCTTGTTAATTTCGGTCTAAAATTCACAATTGACAAGCAAAATTATTATTTAAGGTTATGCTGTTTTAGAACGTATAGGTTTCGAGACCCTCAGTTTTTTGTTCATCTCTTCAGCAGCGTGATTCCATTCCCTTCTGATCACAGTATCTTCCCAACAACACATACTCTTACATATAGAAAATGAACTAGAGAAACAACACGTACTTTTTCAATGTATTATAGCCGATAAACTAAATTTATGTTTAGCCAATTTACAGGATCTTGCATACATAATTTCCAGTGTAGCAATTTCGCAACAGTAATTTTTCCAATGGCTTCTGCTAGCAAGCATAAAAACTGCCTACAAATCGTTTTGTTTATGAACTATTCAGAAAAATTGAAGGCCGACGTGAATATAGTTGGACGATAGACAAGGGATTGGTGTGACATCAGAAGACAAGTATTTTTATCGTTAATGAAAGCAATTATAGGAACGGTAATCGCTTCCTTGCATTCGTATGATGCAGTTGATAGTTTTCGTCAGGTAACTGAATTACTTTGATTTTGTGTGCGAACCAGCTACAGAAAAAATAATACCTGTAATAAAACAAACCCGGGAAACTCTTGAAATTAATTTATAATTGTCTTGTTAATTTCTGTCTAAAACTCATAATGGAGTTCCCAGTTGAAAAGCAAAATAATTATGACAGGTTATGATATTTTAAGACGTATAGATTTCGGCACCATGTAAGTCAGAAATGTTCATCCCTTCAGCAGCGTGATGATGTGGTAATTCCAGACACTTCTGATCACAGTACTGAATCTTCCAAAAAACGTATACTCTTATATAAAGCGATTGAGCTAGAGAAATATCATCTACTGATTCATGTTTTTATAAGCTATAAAGTATATTTATTTACTTTAAGCCAATTTACGGGATCTTGCGTACATATTTTCCAGTATAGCAGTTTTGCAACAGTAATTTTTCTAAAGATTACTGTTAGCAAGCATTAAAACTACCTACAGATCAATTTGTTTACGAACTATTGAGAAAACTTGAAGGCCGACGTGAATATAGTTGGACAAGGAATCAATGTGACATCAGACAACAAGTATTTTTATCGTTAATGAAAGCAATTATAGTGAACAGTAATAGTTTTTTTGCACTTGTATTAGGCAGTTGATAGTTTTCGTCAGGTAACTGAATTAATTTGATTCTGTGTACGAATCAGGTACACAAAAAAATAATACCTGTAATAAAACAAACCCCGGAAACTCCTGAAATTAATCAATCAAGTCTTGTTCATTTTTGTCTGAAATTCAAAATAGGTTACATAGGTTTGATGTCCGCGGTTGATCAATTTGCATTAAGTTTTAACGAAATCAGTTTGGGACAAATAAAGTATTATTATTATCCTGTTTACATACTATCCATGGTATTTCGTAACATTAACTTGTCTAAAGTGCTCTACCAGCAAACATAAAAACTTACGTCTAAAAATCGATTTGTGTACGAACGATTGAGAAACTTGAAGGCCAATATGATTATACTTTTGGACTATAGACAAGTGTGATATCAGAAGGAATGTATTTTTATCGTTAATGAGAGTAATTATAATCAACTGTAATCGTTTATAGCATTCGGTTTTGTATTCTGCTGAGGATATTGTAATTCGACAATCTACTGATTTCAGTAGTGATTTTTGCGTATAAATGTCCACATGTCCAATGATTTAATTCTGTGAGATGACTTTCAAAAAACAACTTACTTTTGGAAGCAAGTTTATTGTGGATGTGTTAATTTGGATCCAGCGAGCCTAAGAGCTTTTTAATACTGACTAAAGCAATAAAAATTTTGGCAAGCATAAGCTCAACGGAGACCTTAAAAATGAACTGGTACTAAGTGCAAGACAAAAGAAATGATATGTTTCTGTGCTGAATCATTATTTCTATATAGGAATGTTTTGTATAATAATATAAAATAATGAAACTAATGAAACATCACCTATTCACAATGTCATGTGTTTGATAGTTACTTACAGGTATAAAAATTGCCTAAAAATCGATTTGTTTACCAATGAATATAATTGGACGATAATGAAGTCTGTAATATCAGAAGAAAAGTATGATATTTAGTTGATAACTAGGATTGAATTCATGGAAACTTTAATCAGAAAAAGATAATATCCAAACACAATGAATTGAACTTCTATCTGAAATATTTAGTAGTTTCCACAAATAAAAAACTAAATAATACTGATTATTTTTTAATCCGAGTTTTCTTCTGATTTCTTCCTAATGGCAGAGATAATATCTGTCTGAAATTACTCTTGAATTCTGTACCTTTTGCTGGATCTATTCAGTATTATTACTTAAAATTTTAACGACCGTTAAGATTTTATCTTCTAATAATATCCCAATTCTAACCTATATAAGTTTTCGAATCTTAGTGTTCAGCAGGTAGTTCAAGGTAAATCTGTAATAATTTAGCGGTTTAGTGGAACACTGTATAGAGATAGCTTTTGAGCTGTTGCTTAAATTACAGAGGCCGCTATAATGATGAGACCTCGACGCTTATCTACCTGCTTAAACCGTAAATTTTGGAGGACTGATATTCGTTTCCTTAAAACTTTCAGCGTGCTTATAAAAGATATCAATAATGAATATATTTCGCAATAGACTAGCGCCTACTTATTATATCAAATATAAGCATTTCAAGTGCAGTATCATGCACCAGTTTTGTGGTACAATATTCCTCTTTTGTGGTTACGTCGAAATCGAACCTGAAAAAATAATAATTTTAAATTGGGGCGAACATCAAATATGATTAATAATGAACCTAAAGCAAAGTCGGATATGTCTTTATCTTCCTATTTCAATTTCGCACATCCTTCTGGTAATTCAGTTATTGAGGCGATGCCTAGATATATTTACAACATTCTCAGCAAAAAGACGAAGAAAAAACCCATTCCTAACTAGTTCGAGAGTTGTGTTTACTACTAGTACCTCTAGAAGTGCAATAATTCTCGCCATGAAAAAGCAGCATCTTGTCGGCGTTCGAATCTTGTCAGCCACTAATATATCCTTACAGTATCATTTTTTCTTCATTTCGTTTCGTTTATTTCTCTCAACATACATTGTCGACAACTCTATAATCAAGGACGAGTATATTAACACATCTTGTCGCCTGTCGAACTCGTTCAGATACTTTATTTGTACACGGAACTTGATCCTATGGTCGTTAAGATCCTCTATGTTTTTATGGTAAATTGGTTCTCTAATTTTTATATTATTCAGCCTTCACTAATGGCTTGGATCATTTTAAGGATATTACGTTGTGTGCAAAATTTTTTAAATCTACGAGGTAATGGTAAGAAGTTATTTCTTTGTCGAATTGGTTTTTGATCGATATTAGTCATGATAATAAAGGGTTTTCCAATAACACAGTGATAGTTAATGGAAAAATTTTCTTATTCCATCTGAATATTTTCAGTTTTAAACTATCACAACTATAATCAATACAATAATTTCAATTGCGATTAATTAAAATCGTTAAGTATTCTTTATAATCCCTTGGAAACTTCCAGACTATGTTTTCCCCCCTATAACAGTTCAGTTTTCACCCTAAATCTTATGAATTCCTTCGAACTGTTCAAAAGTTCGTTCTATTTGCTGTTCCAAACTTTGAAACTTACAAAACATCATTCATCGACCTCAACACTACGCCGACGCTATCAAAACTGCTATAAAAAATTCAGCTAACTTGGAAACGTCCAAAGTTGTGCCGAAAGATTCCAATTTAAAAACGCTCAACAGTTTGGTTCTTCCACAAATCGTTCGGTCTCAAGCTGACCGACCTTCTGGTTTATAATCCCGAGTTGCATAACACCAAATTTGACAGGATGCCAGCAATAGTTGCATCCTAATTGTTTTCGGCGTTTGGCTTTATATCTCGCTTGCCAAATTCTGGCTGGAATAATGCCGTTCTTGGATGAGGTTTATTTATCTCCCGCGGATTTATCCATTTTTGAGCTGTATGTGCGTTTGCTTTCTATAGGGTTTTCCAGTAAGAAGTTTCATTTTGATATTAAAAAGAACGATCATATTTTAGGAGGAATCAATGGATATTTTTTTATTGTAAAGATAGATTTCATTTCTCATAAGTTGTCCACCTAAATTTCTAACAGTTTGGATAGAAGTTTCACCACTAAGGAAATGAGTTTTTAATGTTTACATGTTTTGTTCAAGCGTAAATCGTCCCAATTAAACTAACTTTCAGTCAAAGCACGAATGACAAAAATATTGCCAGACTCGAAATAACCACTACTACAAAATGCCAACTCTAGATGGCCCACTTTATAGATATATATCTTATATATAGTCCGTCCTAGAAAGTATCCGGAATTGATTACTTTTCATAATTTTAATATACATCTTATTCATAACATTCCAAGACAAAAGTGATGTATAAAATGGGTTGTGCAGATAGACAGCTATGGCCAAACTTGCACGGCAGTACTATTAATCAAATATTGTTGATTGTCAACAGTTGTAAAATTTATTAAATAATGTAGCAACTATAAAAAAGGAAACAGGTTGACTATTTGTATATAAAAGGTTTTCGAAACGTTAAAAAATGAGTGCAATTGTCTGAACTACGAAAAAGTCGATATGAGGCATAGACCAGTTTCAGGAAGGACACGTTAGATTAACGGAAACAATATAAACGCTTTGTTGGCCTTAGGACGACATAATCCGCGCCTGGGATTTTGCAAATTGTCTAACAGATTTGGAAATCAACGAAATATAAAAGTATGTCCAGAAAACGTTCGTATGTCACTGAAAAGACAAGGCTACATATCAAGGAAACCAAAAGAATACCTATAATGACACCTTTACAAAAGGAAGGAAGGCTTAAATTTTGTCGACGTTTTAAAGAAGATAATTTTAATAATGTCTTTTTATCTGATGAAAGTTAAAATAGAAAAAGACTTTTTACTTGATAGAAGAAATATAACAAAATTTGAATATCAAAACAGATTTAATCTGTTAGTCTTCAAGGTATGATATATTGATTGTTAGTTGATTTTGATATTTTAAATATTATCTAGGGCCGACGGAGATATTATCGGAATTCTAATTGTTTTTTGAAGATATAGTGCATGTTTTGAGAGATTTTTGAATTAACTTATTTGAATATTTAATTTATTATTTAACCGTTATTAATTGTAGCATTTTAAATGATTTTCTTCTTAAAACGACGCATGCTATATATCCAGAGGGGTGGCGTTTTCAGCAGGATAATGCAAGATGCAATACTTCGCTTGGATGCAAGAACACCAAGTGATAACCATTTCATGGCCGCCAGCTTCACCAAATCTTATTCCCATTGAAAGCCTATGGGGATTCATGAAGATTGAAGTTGAGCGAGCAGCGCCTCGAAATGAAGATGATTTAATTCAGTCAGTTTTACTGTCCTGGAGTTCCATCACCAAAAATTATGGAGGTGATCTAGTTTCAGGTGTACCTCGACTTTTAGTCAAGTCTTTACAGTTGAATGCATGTTAGATAAGTGAATAAGATGAATATTTTGTTATAATTTTCTAATTCAAGAATTAAAAATATTTAATTAATTACAATTGAGCTTTATTTTTTCCGGATACTTTCAAGACGGACTATATACATAGGAATTCATAAGAACTCAGTTCAGTATTAATTACTTTTATGGCCCTATCAAATGTCTACATTATTTTTCAACGCGTGCTCAGCTTAGTTCGTCTTAGAAGACAAGAAGTCAACTAACGTTGTTGTTTTTATTGTATCAGGGTAAAAATAATTACCTTTGTCGTTTAAGAGATTACAGATGACGCGTAAACAACACATTTAAATACTAAAATACTAAATCTAATATAAATTTTATGGAATTGCTCCTTTTTCATTCTTGATTTGAATCGAAGGTAGCAAGCCAGCCCAGAAGTGCAGTTTCAGAATATAACATTCGAAGGTCGGTCTAGAGTATCGAAATGAAAATCTCAATTTCAGCAGTTTCTCGGTCCGAAAATTCAGATTGTAGAACTCAGGTCGGCTCCAGCTCGCCACTGAAAAACCTGAAAACTACAATAAATCCCGATATTGCGAATGCCAAGAAAAGATTTACGACGTCGCTTATTCGTAACAAATCAGGCCCGATTCGACTGCTACCAAATATTTCCCATATTAGTTTTTGCCGCCATTCCTCACACACCGACACATACGAAAGTTGAACGAGGTATATGGATTTTACCTAACCTCCAAATCCGAGATGTGGGTATACGATGAAGAGGCACCTGAAAAAGGAAATCTACCCCCCGTTTAGAAAGTTGAAGAGATGAAAAGGAAATATTGGAGAGAATACATCTCTTCTTGGGATAGAATGTGTGACGAATACAGAGTGGGTTCTTGTTATTCCTGGACGAGAGCCTTTTGTTGAAATCAAAACTTCAATTGAGTAGTGACTCAACTCGGGGGAGGATTCCTGAATATTTATTCAGAGTTGTAGGCGGCTTCTATTCTCATTTTCGACTCCGTCCAACTTCGCAGACAAAAATTTGTATGAAAAGAATACCTTGTGTCTGTTAAAAATTGTACTCCGCAATTTTGCACTCATGAAAGCAGATGTAATCTATAGTCCTTCTAGAAAGTTTCAGCAATTTATTATTTTTCATAATTCTCATATACTTCTTCCTTTTTGTAACATTCTACATTCTAAGACGAAAGTAATGTATAAAATATGTTATGCAGATAGTCAGCTATGGCCAAAGTTGCATAGCAACACTATTTGTCAAATATTTTTGATTGTCAACAGGTATACATTTTATGAAATAACATCGCAACTAAAAAAAAAAGAAAACGGGCAGAATACTTGTACAGAAGAGGTTTTCGAAACGTTAAAAAATTAGTATAATTGACTGAACTGGGAAAAAGTGCTGTATATGAGACAATAAAGAGGATAAAAATGGCATGGACCAGTTGCAGGAAGACCGCGTAAGATTAAAGGAAACAATTTGAATTTGGCTTTATTGGCCTTAGGCCGACACAATCCGCGTCTGGGGTTTCGCAAATTGGCAAACAGAGTTGGAAATCAACGGAATATAAAAGTATGTCCAGAAACCATCCGTATGTCACTGAAAAGACAGGGTTACATATCAAGGAAACCACAAAAAACCCATCAAATGACACTTTTACAAAAGAACGAAGGATAGAATTTTGTCAACGTTTGCAAGAAGATAATGTTAAAACTGTCTTTTTATCCGATGAAAGTTGTTTCCAACTTGGTGGAAATCACTCAAAATTCCTATCAAAACAACCTGGTGCTACACCTCTCTGTATAGTTGATGGTACCATTAATAGTGAAAACTATTGTGTTGTGGCATTCTAAACGATTTTATCCTTGAAACGGTGAATGCTTTATATCCAGAGTGGTGGCGTTTTCAGCAGTATAATGCAAGATGTCATACTTCGGCCTATACTCAAGCCTGGATGCAAGAAGACCTAGTGACATTAATTTCATGGCCAGCAGCTTCACCAGATCTTAGTCCCATTGAAAACATATGAGGACTAATGAAGATTGAAGTTGAACGAGCAGCGCCACGAAATAAAGATGATTTAATTCAGTCGGTTTCACAATCCTGGACTACCATCACCGAAAATTATGGAAGAGATCTAGTTTCGGGTGTACCTCGACGTTTAGTCGAGTAACATGCCGGCCAGCTTCTATTATTTATGTGATTTTTTCGATATTTTCAACGACGGGCCTGCCTGTACGAGGTGGACTTTTGAAATAAAAATTCCTGAACGGAATTGTTAAATCCAAAATTGTACCATTCACCATTTCAGCCGCCTGGTGTGCATTTTCGCAATTATCAAAGAAAAACAGTCAAATTCACCGAATTTTCTCTTTGTTGACTTCCATTTTTAACGTTCAGCTCACAATCAAGGAATTCTCAATCTCCATTATTCAACCTTGATCGGAAATGTCTACGATCTCTGGTATTTGATTCCCTTATTACCATGTCTTCTCTGAATACGTAGATATTGTTTATGAGTTGCTTCGTAAGTTTTTGAGCGTTTGTTCTAGGTGCTATCGTTTTGCCCAAATATCCGTAATTTTAGAATAATGAGCCTAAAATGGTCTCAAACAACTAGGTTTGAAGAATCTAAGGTTGAAATTAGTCCAAGAACATCATCTGTCCCAAGAGAACAAAGCCAACTGATCCATCACATGCAACGTATTGCTTCAACGGCACCACACAGAATCGTTTTTTGATCTCTTGATCACTGGAGACGAAAAATAGGTCCTATATGATAATCCAAAAGGCAGTGGCTCTCTCTAAATGAATCACCACCAAGTACTGCAAAGCCGGGTTTACATCCCAAAAAGGCGCTTCCGTTTGTTTGGTGGAGTACTGAAACCTGGACAAACTGCTAATGCAGATCTCTAGTGTGAACAGTTGGATCGAGTGAATCAATCCTTAATCGAAAAATATCCGGTGATTGTCAACAGAAAAGGTGTTATTCTGCAACACGACAATGCAAGATCGCACTGTGCAAGACAATCCTTGGAAACAATTATTGAATTGGAAGGGAGGTACTGCCTCACCCACCATACTCGCCTGATACTGCACCTTCGGAATTCCATTTATTCCGGTCGCTACAACATTTTCTAAGTGGAAAAAAATTCGAAAATGCAGATTCACCATCTCGAGATATTTTACTCAAAAACCATTTGATTTTTATCGGTTGTTGATAACATAGCCGATTATATTATTGTTCAAAAATAGGACTTGGAACTTGTTACCTTCACTTTACTCAAATTCCTTTTGTACTTTAAGGACGATAGTTACGTTTGTTTAAAAACGACTAATAGGCGTGAAATTCCTAGCATTAAGAATATTCAGTTAACGTATCATTAGAGATGCTTTTCATTATGAGATTATTTTTTAGGACGACCTAAGAGAAAGTTTTGTCGCATTACGATATTTTAAACAAAGATCTAGTAGGTATTTCTCAATGATAGGCATGTTCATTTAAATTGAACTTTGATCTCGAGGACTCATAAAACAACAAAACGCTCATCTAACAGATAATTATTCAAATATGTTAACACAATGTTGTGTACTGACATTAAAAATTCTAAAAAATTCAGTTACATGTAAAAAATACGTTATGCAGTTTTATACGTAAAATTCGTGACAAAAATTAAGATCAGTGAGTTGATAATGAATGGAAACCGGTATATACATATACATACAGCTTGACGTATTTATATTCTAGCGAACCGCAAAAAGAATATATAATGACCCTCAGAACTAGAATTGCTGCCATATTTCATGATTTTATGTGGGTAAAATGATTCACATGATTACCAGCTCCGGGCAGACTCGTGTTGTAAATCAAGCTCAGGACGGAGTCCGGTATAAAGATCAAATCAGATTTGAATAACTTTCAACTGGATTGAACGTGCTAGTACGACTCAAGAAATTTTTTTCAACAAGAATGTATGTAGGAAATTCACAAAGGTAAATATGTTATTTCTTCGTTTTTATATCGGTCATTTCTTATTGCATTTAGATATTCATATAACGGTTTTTCCAATAGGAATTTTTCAATTTGTAATGGTTAAAATTGCAACACTGTATATTAGTTTAGACAAATAGAATTAAACAAGTACTAAAGGGCATAAAAGAATTCAAATAAATATAAATTAACAATTAAATCCACTGAATAAATACTTGAAGGTTACAAAACTTTGTTTCGTTCCTTGTTTTATTAAAACCAAATTCCTTTGCAAAAGTGCGAAACGTAATCTCAAGAACTTCTTCGAATACAACTTACCCAAAAAAATTCCTAAAACATGCAGAACAGAATTTTTTTGAAGGAATTTATTTTGAGCAAGTTATTTTCGAATATGTTCTTCGATGTTCTGCATTTTTGGAAAGGAATTTGGTTTTAATAAAACAAGGAACGAAACAAAATTTCTCCCTTCAAGTGTTTATTTAGTGGATTTAATTGATAATTTTTATTTCTTTGAATTCTTTCATTCCCTTCAGTACTCTGTTTAATTATTTATATCTACTAAATCGACACGGTGTGTTCTTAGACATTTATTTAATTTAATTCTAAAAGTTTTTGAATGAAAATTTTTTCGAAACTAAAATTTGTGGGAGGTTAACAGAATAAACCTGTAAAATATTTAAAATTTTTAAATAATTCTTTTATCAAGTGAAAAACCTCCTCTTATAATTCTATTGAAAAAACATTTCATAATGTAGTAATCTTCCCCAAAGCGTCACTTCACCATATCAGACGCGTGTCGACCAAACTAATATCGGATTAGATACAGTGACATAAATTCATTAATATTCGAGACTAAGAGATTCCTAATCTTCTTACTCCGTCATAATCCGTAGAAAACAAGTTGATTTTAACACCTACTAGGAAGATAGTTTCTGTTTGCTTTTTCTAATGAGTTGTTTTATGATAGACGAAAACATGTTTGATCTCTATAAATAACTCCAATAATAGGTAATAATCTTGGTTAAGTGCAAGGTCTCGCATTGGAACGATTCTGTTAAATGCAGAGAGAAATCTTGTCGATCAGGTATGTGAAATCGACATCGAAATTCGTTGTCGAACGAGTTCAATGTCAAACACAAATGTTTCCCAGACTTTTAATTGATATTAGTATCACTATTTTTATCTTTGAATCAGTTCATTTCTCAATTATCCGTTATGAATTCTAAATCACTTTTCGATATTCTTTTTGGATATCGATGCAGGAAAATTTTCACTTATCTTCAGAAACTATGTAGGGAAATTTATTCGGTGAACAAATAGGGTAGAAATATTAATTGGACTAGTTGAAACTGTTTATATATTGAGTTGAAATTATCAGGAAAATATCTTCAAACGATCTCTCAAAGGAGATGATATTTGAAACTTATTAAAATTGTGTTTTTGAGCTTAATATTTTATTCAAATTATGGCGACAAATTCCAAATTAAATTTTTTCGGCCGAAAAATATCGGGTAAATATCTTCGAATTATATTTCAACGTGATAGTGATGTTGAAAAATGTATTATTTTATCAACTTTTATAGTATTCATATTTATTTTTGATGGCTTCATATTCCTATCAATACTATCTCAACATAATAAAATAAAATAGATTATTTCTTTATGGCTTTGTCAAGTTTACATCTTGAACTAACTCTTAACATTACTTAACAATAAACTAACAATTTGGGGAAGTAAAAATTAGAAAACCGTTGTGAAAACGGGTTCAATTTTCAGAAATACGGTTAAAGAAAAATATGTGAAAAAGGGATATAAATAAGCATTAAATATATTGGGGTCAATTATGGGAACTACCTCAATAAGTAGAAATATTTTACAATGGGGATTTTGCAACATCTGTTTGATCATTAAGAAGAATTTTAAGGTTTTTGTACCTACTTATTTCTACTCCTCCCAAAAGCGTAAGTCTGGTACTTTTATTTTCATAATGGATAATTTGATAGTTATTGTTGAAATTATGTCCAAATTCTTTCAAATCACTGGCATATGTTGAATGTGAATGTGAGTCTGACGTATGGCAATCACTACATAGACTCCCGATTTATTGTCTTTATTTGTTTTATCCTTGTTATTTTCTATATGAAATCCTAAATTATCAACCGTTCGGAGGAATGTCAGAAAAATATTTTCGATCTATATTTCAAAGGTAATTATGTTGAAAAGTGTTTTGTTTTGTCAAATTCGTTTGTATCTATGTCTTATTTTGTTGGCTAAATATTTTCATGAATACCACCTCGACAAATGATATATTTTTTTAAATCGAAGTATATCAGAAAAATATCTTCAACTATATTTGAAAGGTTAAAACATTTAATGTGTTCTCAAAGTTGTTTGCATTTGAATTGTTCTTCTTCGCTAAATATTCCTGTTAAAAGAAATGCCCCGTTTTAGGTTTTCTTATATTTTATACCGAAATAGTATTCAACGTGACTCATTTTCGAAAAAACATTATCAATAATGCATGAGGGATAAAACAAACACGTGTACGTTAACATTGGAAGATATTGATAATAACGTATTATGAAATATTCAATAACATAGCGGTATTACCATCTGATAGTATTCTGATTTATCTTGATGACATTGTTGTATCACTATTATTATTCAGTAAGTTGGAATCTAATATGATGAGATGTACATTCAAACATTTTATCCTCAAAGGCAAAACAATTTAGCTTTTACGTGATCAGTATTAAATTGATTGTTCTGGTTTACTCATATTGAGAAAATCTAATCAGCTCTAATTGCATTTATTGCTAATTTAGGAAACTGGTTTCGTAAATCCACTCAATTAATTCTATGTTCTTTTATTTTTGAGCTGTAATTGTCATCAATTCATTATTTGCGTCACAGTTTATAATATATTAACTGGAATAAAAATAGTGGGATAGACAAAACCAGTTGGTGGTTCCAAATCGTCTGTGAAATGTTGGTGTCCTCGAATTTAACGTCTTGTAATATTTCATATTTCCTCATCTGATGTCATTGCTATTCACTGGTCAGACTGTTAGTCTGATTTTTAATATACCCACCCAAGATCCCACCTGTCGAGATGTAATACCGAATAAAAATATTTTCCATGAAATCGCGCCTATCTTTTTTCTCGGAAACTATAAAATTCTTAATGAAATATTTTTCATTTAAACAATACATTCGTAAATAATCCAATTCATATTGAATCTGAATGAGTTGTAGAAAACTAGCATTTTAGCCGAATTATTTTTTTATTTTGAATTATATTTAATAGGATAGATCGAATTGAATACAAGTATGACTGAATATTGTATCACATACTATCTAGTTTAATTATTCAAGTATTGAGAATACCAATTCCGTCTGGTATAAGTTTTGTGTTGATATATGCAGTTCTTGTGTTACATTGACCGTTTTAATGCAGACATTTATCACTTATCAATTAACAAGTAACAATTAAGTCAGCATTTAATTTCTCATGTTAATTATATGCTCGATTATATGGTATGTATTTTCATTTGGTACGATAACCATGGTTTGTTTGTTTGATAAAAAATAATTAACCGAGCATTTTTCGACTCGAACGGTTTTTATTTTGTTTATTGTAAATTATCGCACCAAAATTGACATTTTGTATTTTCATTTTCGCCTAGTTGTTGGTCTATACAAATTCAATTTCTCTTTATTTTACAGATAATAGCTGTATTAATTCTCCGAAGCCTCTACAGATTCAATCTAAATAAATCTCTTGAAAACAATTAGAATTAAATTCTATGACATGCCTTAGATAATACTGGATCACTTTATAGACATATATATATATATATATATATATATATATATATATATAATCAGCAGATTTGGTGATAATTAACTAATAAAGAATCAAAGGAAACAAAAAGTATTGACCAAAATAATCTAATCATCACCTTATTCTTTCGCGTGGATATTAGGGAATTACAAATTCAATCCCCAAAAAAAATTTTTTTATTTGTATTTGTTTTATATCAGTAGATTGAATGAGATGGTGTAACAATAGCGAGATCATTTATTCCATAATCGACCTGAATGAGTATGAATTTGTCTGCTACGCAATTCTTTGGAATATATCTAAAGAAGAAATAACACTGAGCAACTACCCTCTTTTGTTGACATTGAATCTGTAAAACAAATTAGTTATTTAATAACTAGAGATTTCATCTGTAACTCCCGGGCAACATTATCCTCAGACATGACTCAAAATTATTTTTAACTCAATAACCGTTATTTATTGACTGTAATTGTTTACGAACCAATTCGAAAATGTTGTCGTGACCTACTGGATTCACAGTACACTAAAGCCAGAGGAAGTCAAGTCTAAACCTCAAAATATTACAAATTATGCAGTTCGAATAATCAAATATTCAATCATGTCCAGATATTTTGGCGGTTGCCAAATTTAAACAAAAGTAGGTAGATAAGAAGGAGATCCTGCGCCGTTTTCTGTTAGAGCTTAATATCCTGCTGGTTTAATTTTGAGTCACTTCAAGTTCGTCTTTGCATCTCTGTGCAAGTCTAGACATGGCCGTGTAAACGTATTGAGTGGGGCGATTAAGGCAATGTCGTAGATGATTTTCTATGTTCTGGCATAAAGTGTTGTTTTGACATAGCACTGCGTTCTACCCAATTGTAGAAAATCGGTCCAACGGGAGAATACGACAGTACTAAATCTGCGCTAGCTATAAGGGAATGATATAATAACGTGTTGAATTCCTCGAGTTCGTGGTCTCTAGCATCCAACTCTCCTCGGCGACCGTTAGCCTTCTTTGTTCCGTAAAGGCTAAGGCTACACCACACGATGATTGATATCTCACAGGTGTATTTGTACTCCTGGCCGTCCGATTGAGGTTGGACTCATTGGGACAGTGGTTGAAAGCCTACAAGTTAGACTAGAAGCGCACTTTATTCATCTGAGGGCGCGTTTCCCAAGATAGGATCAGCCAGGATACTTCTTAGTGATTTGTGGGTCTTGACCATACTGATAGTTCGTTGGGCTCGAACCAAGATCAATTAGAATTCATCCTCGACTTTTTGTGAATCTTGGACTCGCGACTAAATAAGACTCTTCGACGTGTAAGTCCATCATAATTGATACTGCATTGCCAGTAGAGTTTGGATGCTTGCTTCCTGTCATGCCTAAGTTCGAAAGAACTTAGATAAACGTGAATCGGAGTTAAATTTGACGTTGCAAATATCCATAACATCATGGCCATGTATTGACCAGAAAGCAATCCTTTTTATTACTACCTCTTATAATTCATTGTTGTGAATTAAAATAAAGTTTACAAATTCAATATTGCCAAATGAATAATGTCTTCATACGTTCTTCGCTTATTTTCATTACCACCAGATTATATTGTCTGGGGAATAACTACCACGTCATTCTGTTCTTTTGTTTTATCCTGATTCAGGCTTTAATTACCCAAATAGCGCTCCATTTGGGGTAGCACCGTTGACGCGTCTTTTGTCCCTATAAATCACAAAAAAAAGAGTATTTTTTCGCCGAGAATTATACCTGAATGTTCCCAGAAACATCGGATTATCTCTGGTCGCCGAACACTCTCACAGCATTTATTGTTTTCGGAGTGCTCCATAAATAACCGTCTAATAAATTTAAACTGTTATAAGGTCGGCTGAAAGGATACGCTCACTTCGTGAGGGAACTGCTTTCCAGTTTTTATTGCATAATGGCGAAAATCCACTCCGGCCCATTCCGAAGGGAACGAATTCAATTTCCAGGAAATTTAGAGTCAAATTCTCTAATGTGAAAATGATGAACGGTCAGATTATACCAGAGAGCGGAGTTACGTGAGTGGTAATTCAAAATAACTAGTAACTGCTTCTTCACAGGGATATATGGTTTTAGCGCATTCGGCGAGTTTGGTTTTCCACCTGCGCCTTTATTTGGAAAACGGTTTAGTTTAAAGCGTTTTCGCGTTTGTATTCCTCTGCATCCGCTGCACATTGGAATGACGCATAACGTTCGAAATCGAGTGTTAAATATCGCATTAGGTCCCATTCATCATCATGCTTCATTATTTTAACTATTTGAATTTTCGATTGCTGCATTGAAGCGATGCATATAGCGGTGGATTGTATGAAGCTCGCAGATGTTGGATTGATTCTATCAACTCGAATGCAGTCAACAAAAGCACGGCATTTTTCAACTCTTTCATTCAACCTTTCCTGCTTCAAATTTTGTATCAAAATTTCCAATGCAAATGATATTTTGCACATTCATATGAATTGTAAGGAATTATTATCTTCAAATTTGAAATTGAGAAAAAGAAGATTTGTTCTCAAGAAAGTTAGGGACGTCATTGGCCGCAAGCCGCAATTTCAATAGATCCAATCAAAACAGCGTGAATGTAGCTGTTGGGAGGATTCCAGAGGAATTGGACAACCTTCATCACTTCTTCTGAAACAATACCCTCTGTCCACAGAGTTCTCTCTTCACGATTTTGTCCATACACCTGATGTTGTAGCCGATTTGTCTCATAAGAAACCGGGAGTGCAGGATCCTAAGAGAGTTTGGATATCGTGAGGGCTTACACTTTCATATCTGAGGCTAAACGGATCAATCCAATGGACGTTAAGGTTTCAGCCATCGATGAATATTTTGGTGTTACCATTATTCCACTCATATGCCAAGCAACTACTTCGTCAGTTTTATACCGGAACAATTGAGGCCTTTGATTGTGAGGATTCAAGAAGCTGATACTTAAGTTGTAGAAGTCAAGGCTGGTACGAGTTCTGCTACTCTCTCAATAGTATACTCCGGTGCCAGATTCAGTGTCTCCCTCATCACTTGTTGGGAAAGAACGGTGTGAAAGAAACTTATGTGTGGGTGAATTGTCAGCATTTGAATCTTCTTCTGATAATGACGATTAACAGATTTCGAAAAGAATACGAAGATCTTGATTAACTAATCGACAAATCAACTTGATCTGTGATTCAGCAGTGATTAAACCAGAGCACAAAATGTTATGTGGAACCCAATTTGTACTTGATCGATTATCAACAGAGGTTAATCTGTCATAGTTGGACACATTGACTAAATCTGTGATCAGCACTTTGAGAACATAGAACTAAATAAATTGTAGATCAATTGGCTTGACCTAATGTTTTGTGAATATCAGCCAAATATTTATCTCGATTGATCTAACGCTTCTCCTTTCAATCAAGTTTTTCGAACTGTATTCGTGACTTTTCACCATTCTTATGGTGAATTTTCACTATTTCAGTATACGGTGAAAGCGTTTATTCAACCATTTTCTCACAATTTCTACTTGTCAATTGCAATACCCATATTAGCTTGATTTTGGCACTTCTAAATTAGTACGAATTTCGAAATAAAACCTCTTGTTGGAAAACCTAATATTAACCTATGAGCTCCTGAATTCACATCAATGCTTTTATAATTTCTAAAATGTAATTTCTTTGACTTACCTGCATGTATTTTTGTAAATCATACATAATAGAAATTAAGGGTTACTTCAGAAAGTTCATTTTTGAAGTCCCCATCCAATTTTCCTATCCGAAGTCAGGAATGTCATTGCACGGGGCGTAAAATTTTTACAACGCCACGTTAATTCGCTACATGATCCCGAAAATATTTGAATTTATAATATGCTCGTAAAATTTTCGTAACAACCATGTACCCTGGATCGTAAAAATACTATGCGGGTATTGTAGTAGATATTATGAAGAATCGTTTCCAGATGGAGAAAAAAACCCTTTCAGCCAGCTCGACATAAAGAACCCCCGAAGACGGCCTTCATATTCCGATGTTATATAAATATTTTTACGGCCATACTGCGAAATATACAGGAGTTGCTGAATAAACTGTATCTGGAGCGGTACCCATCTCTGAGCGAACCTAACCCGCCCAGTTATTTGCCGACATATTTCATCACTCTTCGTGAGGATAACGGACCTCTAGAGATAAAACTGTTCCTTGGAGTTTTCTTTATACTTCGTTCATATTAGGTATGCCCCATTATTCTTGCACTGTCGGCTAAAACACTTTCGCAGATTAGCGATTCAAATTGGAAAATGGATGGCAGCAAACTATTCATTTAATGAGGGAGCCCATATGGTTTTCACGAGGATATAAGTGAGGGATTTTAGAAATGAAGTTTCCCGTTTCCTATTATAAATATGCCACCTCCATTATTTCTCAATAGGCTCTGCTCTTCAATTTTCTATTACTACTATTAGAATTTGATGTAAAATATTTGATGAAACATCTTGAATTCAAAAGTACTCAGACATTGGTTGAATAATAGCATTTTCATGTAAAAACTTTCCCTACATATCATTGATGGATTTTGTTTAAACTCTTTTCTTCAGGAAAATAACTTCACAATCGAGTCTTGAAATATTGGAAGATGTCTCTACTTATGAAAAAGGCGTTTTATCCACCAATATACACTTCTTGTGTATATTGAAATTTCCTCATCAAGAAATCGTTCTGATATCAAAAACTTATGGACATGAATTTTTCTTTGCTTTTAGTATTCATATGTTTATTCTGAATATCTTATTATTGTTTGTGTGGCCTATCAGAAAATTTATCTTTCCATTTGACAACCCAGCAATGTTTAAGTGTTCATTATTTCTTTCCTAATATGTAGACGACCAGTGCATTAAAATGAGTTTATAAAATAATTTCGAAGAAAATGGTACCTACTGGTTATAAAGTTTCTTCAGGATGTTATTAAAAAGTTAAGCAAATGTCCTTAACTTCATCTATTTTGTTAATCGATGTTAGCTCACAAATTTCGTTTGTTCTATGAAGAATTTCTGTTATGCAATATCAATCATAACGTTCATTCACAATTTTCAATTCATTCATGAGAATATTCACAGAACAATGACCTCGATTTATGCCAAGTCATTAGAACGTTACCATCTAAGCATGCTTGTTCATGGCTCACCTATATCAGGTATTGGCAACAAAAGTTATGTTAAATATATGGGTCAATAAACTATAATCTTGTAGATATTATCAGAGTAAATATTTGTCACGGTTACTGATTTGGGTATATTCGTTTAGTTCGAATTAGAGTTGACGATATCCTATCTGTATACCTCTTTTTTTGATGAGTTCAATATACTCGAGTTACGTTTATATGAAATAGACTTAATTTTGATAACTTGTTTTGAACTTGAAAGTATGATCTTCTCTCTAATGAAGTAAAGAATTATCCAGCCTAATTCCATCGAAATGTTTTGAACCATGTCTGCTTCCGGATAGTTTTTCACTTTTCGCCTCTGATTTATCCAATTATTTTTGTTCATTTTATAAAAATTCGGTGACTACTTAATGAAAGCTTTCAATCCTAATAAATCAATAACAACTGAACGCTAGCTTTTACAGAATTCCATGAGAATGTTACGCGTCGAGGCTTCAAGCATTTCAGTGCGCTAATACTATCGGATGTTTTTTTTAAGTGATAGAACTTTAAATTGAAGTAAAATACATTTAAATTAAGATTGAAGCCAAATGTTTTTTTTTGAAAGATAATTTAATAATTTCTGGCATATGTCCACCACGACTACCTCTGAGGAACTGCATTCGACCTGACTAATTTTGGACCACTTTTTCGAAAAATTCAGGTCTTATTTCATCAATAACACGAGTTATATTGGCTTCCAAAGCGTCTATTGTTTCTCGTTTATCAGCATAAACCAATGACGTCACCTAACCCCAAAGAAAATAATCCAGTGGAGTTAAGTCGCATGATCTTGGAAGCCACTTAATTGGACCATTTCTGGAAATAATGTTATCGCCAAATCTTTATTTCAATAAATCAATTGTTACGGTAGCAGCATGAGGTGTAGCACCATCTTGTTGTAACCAAAACACTTCTGGGTCGGTACTATTCAAATTTTGAAACAAATAATCATTGGTCATCGATCTGTAACGAGCATCATTCACTGTAACATTAGCTCCAGCATCGTTTTTAAAGAAATATGGACCGCGGGATGACTCCTGCGTGTAAAGCACACCATACAGTGCATTTTTCAGATTGCAATGGAATCTGCTGAACTCCTTGAGGACTGATTTCACTCCATATTGGCAATTCTGCTTCTTTACATAGCCGTTCAACCAGAAATGAGCTTCACCACTAAACACAATTTTACGATAAAAAAGGGGATCAACTTCAACCTGTTCTAGGGCCCAACCAGCAAACAAACGACGCTTATTATGGTCAAGTGGCTTTAGTTCTTGATCTGTTATATGGGTGTAGACAAGATCTTTACGCAAAATTTTCCATGTGGTGGATGCACAGAGTCCAATTTGTGGTGAACGTCGACGAATAGACAAATCTGGATCATCATCAACACTATGACTTACGGCAGCGATATTTTCTTCTGTACATACAGTTGTTTGTCTTGTTGTTGTTGCATTGAGTAGAGAAAATTTTGTCCGAAATCTATCGATAGTTCGACGAATAAGCTGCTCTAATGGACGATTATGTAAACCACAAATTTCACGAAATGCTCTATAAGTTTGGCGAATAGAACACTGATTTTTAAAATAAATTTCGACAATTTGTAAACGTTGTCGCGACGTGTGTCTTTCCTTTCAATTTGTCAATGCTTACTGAACAGAAATGTCAAAACAATATGGATTCTTCCTTCTGTCAAATCACTGTTATCCATATAGAAAGTTCTATCGCTCTAAAAAAACACCCGATACATAAATAACTAATTTCATTCCGATCAGTAGTTTTGTAACTATTAGGAAAATATTAAACAGTTGCAGTTGTGAATAACTGCGGAAAAATTGGATTGATTTCGCTCATGAAAGAACCGAGATATTTTGCACTCAACCTACCCTGAAAATTTCAATTCTTTAGTTTTTTCCGTTTGAAAGTTTGACTGTTTACTAACGAACCGGACCGGCCACCCATCTAGAATTACTTTTCACCTCTGATTATTCATCAGTGATTCCACCTTTGTCGTTCGAGACCATTTTCGGCTCAAATTTCGGAATTCGCGCTTGGACACAGCGTGCCATCGGTTTACTTATTTCTGTAGCTTTCTACACAGAAATTTAGCTTGATGGCAGGCTGTGTCCCAGAACGAGCGCCAAATGAAAATAAAGTCTCACGAACCTCTTCAGGATGTGTCCAATTTTCTATCATGGAAAACGAACAAAAAATTCGCTGTTTGAATATTCGTTTCTTTCTTCTTTCAGAGTTGAAATGAATGAGAATAAAAAATATTTCCCTTGTGCATTTTCCCATACTACCTGTGTCCTATTTCATTTCCCAGCGATCATAGACATTTGAAAGAAATTGCGAATTCACAGCAAACTTCCAGGAATTCCGAAAATGCCTCCCGAATTTTTCCCGGCTCGCGGAACGAAGGGAAAATCAGCCGGCGATGGAAAACAGCCAAGAGCCAGGTTAAGACGCTCATCCGAGCGTTCCGCAAACGAAAACGACGTTCTGCACCCTTGTGCTCCAAAGAGGAAGTAAATAAATAAACTGATTCGACTTCCTGTCGACATTTCATGTTGATACAGCATTAGCGTTAACGTTCAAAGTTTTGAATAAATAAGTGAATATGAAATATGATTCACACAAAATACGGATTCTAGGCGGAATTATTCAAATGCGAGGCTCCGGCTTGCGCCGCGGCCCCTCGGTTTTATTCTTGTAGCATTAGCGTCTTGAAATATGTGCATTCGAATACGCCGATCGACGACGTGATGTTTTGAGGAGGACGGAGACCCACGGTTGCTGGATACTTAAAAATCATCAGTTCGTGAGGTCGTGACACACGAACAGATATCATTCGAAATGTTAGTTGTGTATTCCGTACTTGAAATACGTAACGAGACGTCGTGTGCATATCAAGTCTCTAACTGCTTTTTAATCGTTTTGGTCGTTAGTTTCGTAATCTTGTCGACTATGCTGTGAATCTGCGCTTATCTCGGACCTTCGGCTTTATTTCCGGGAATTTCGGGGAATTTTGGAGCTTCTGACCTCAGTTCATTTTGCCGTGCATAGTTTTTAAACTTTACTCCAGGGAAATCCATTATACACTATGGTAATTGTTGAAGAATTATAGACAACCTATAAATACTCTATGCCGGTGAAGTCTTGAAAAACCAAAAATCTCCTCTCTTCCTCTCTTCTCCTCTGATTTCTCTCAAGTTGGTTTCGATAACAACCAATATCTCCTAGAAACACGTGATTCTAGGAGATATTGTAACAGTATGTGTTGATTCACACCATAGAAATATTCAGAATTGTGCTTCAAGCTAGAAAGGGCAATCTGAGAGTGTCGATGGGGAGATTCCAGATAGAAATTGCTCAAGTATGGTTGTTTCCGTTTCATACAAAGCCGACGGGTAATATAAGCTAGAAAGCGCCCAAGTGTAGTGTCGGTCTTTGGCAAAGTGGTACACTGTACAACAACATTCAAAAAAAGAAGCCACGTGTATTCACCAGTATATAGTAAACCATATGAAAATCAAATAAATTTGTTAACTCCTAGTGTATTTTATCCACCACCTAGCACCTTGTGATATATCCATCTCAAACAAATTACAATCCACACTCCAATGAAGATAGATCTATGAATATCTGCTCAAGAGAACATCTGCTGTGGAAGAATCTTCTTAACATTTCCCCATCATTCAATGGTCCTTCGAGCCAGATATACCACAGGCATAAGTACAAGGTGAAATAAAACTAGTGAAAAGTTCTGAGTACAAGAATATACAAGATTCGAGCAGGTGGAAGAATTCGAGACAATCGACTCATATGATCGTGCTGCTATGGAAGTCGAAATAGAACAACTGGATGAGGCTTGAAGTCCTTTATTGTGTCATAACTGCAACACTCTTTAGTTTTCTCAAAAGTGTATTGTTAACAACTTATAAAAGTGTTATGGAAAAAGCATTCTCGAGTTGAAAAGATAGATTCATTACGCTTGTGCACTCAAATATTTGAAGAATAATATTCACCACATTGACTTACATTCTAAACAGTTACTTATACCACAAATAACTGAAAATATTTTTGCTGAGGAAGTGTTTGTGAATTGCTTCGCTGGTCGGTAGTATAGAGAAGAAAAGAAGTGATCCTGTTACGGAGTCCTGATGCACACCGGACATAACTGGCCAGGCCGATGAAATGACGGGACCAACACTTACACGATATTAGGAAAGCTCCATTTCCTTGACGTTTTTTTTATGGTATAAATAAACATAAAAGTATAACCACTACCGAAAAAATGTTTCGATAACATTCACGATAATTCTTATAATGGTTCTCCCTATTTTGTCCAGATCAACAATGGATACAAGAAAATGATTGAATAAATCACAAATTGCAATGAAACCATATATTTTCCGATTTGGTGCAAATTGGTTGTCATGCAGTATCTAAACATTGTCCATTGTTTAGACTTACATTATAATCTTTTAAAATTTTTGTTCAGCCATACCACATAACTTACATTCTAAACAGTTACTTATACCGTAAATAACTGAAAATATTTTTGCTTGTGTTTGTGAATTGCTTGGTTGGTCGGAGGTACAGAGAAGGAAAGAAGTGGTCCCGGCACGGAGCCCTGATGCACACCAGACATAACTGGTCAGGCCGATGAAATGACGGGATCAACATGTACACAATATGAGGAAAGCTCCATTTCCTTCCCTTTTTTTTAGTAGAAATATTGTATTAAAGTATAACCACTTCCGAAAAAAAATTTTCGATAATATTCACGATAATTCTTATAATGATTCTCCCTATTTTGTCCAGATCAACAATGGATACAAGAAAATAATTGAATAAATCACAAATTGCAATGAAACCATATATTTTCCGATTTTGTCAAATTGGTTGTCATGCAGTGTCTAAACATTGTTCGTAACTTAGATTTACAATATAATCTTTTAAAATTTTTGTTTAGATAAAGTTGTTGAGTATAAATAAAAAAAAAAATAACAACTTCAAATAATTTGTTTTCAGTACATTGTCGATTGTTTGGGGCTCATGAATGGCAACTTTGATTTCGTGTTTCAGAGCATTTATTGTTTCTGGATGTTTAGCGTACCACTCATCCTTAACAGATCCCCATAAAAATAGCCCTCCAAGGTGAAAATCGTCGCTAAAGATGATTTTTGTGGAAAAATGCTCATCTTCGGCCATGTGATCAATGAGCGAGTTCACTAATTGAGCCTTGTAAGCCTTTATACCAAGATTTTCATGCAAAATTCCCCTAAGAGAAGTTCGAGAAATGTTAAATTCTTGAGCACGATGTTGATGTTGATGGATGTTCAATTACATTCTATGCTACAGCAGCAATGTTTTCATGTCCACAAATTGCCGTGAGGGCATTTAATTTATATTAAATTGTGAATTCCTCACAATTTGGTTAGAAGATTCACCATTTTGGAAATCAGTTTTCAATAGTTCCCAGTTTTGTTCTAGCATAAATTGACGCATTTCGTTAATGTCAAATATTGAACTCTCCTATCAAAACACGAATGACAGAAAACTTTCCAGACTCTAAATAACCATTACTTCAAAATGCAAACTCTAAATGCCCCTCATTTGAATTCGAAGGCTGATTGAATTTTTTTTTCCTTGTGACTTTTTTTTTCGTCTTGTATGGGATATTATGGATTGAGTTCATGATCCCCTGAAAATACACAAATGTAGTTTCGTATCTTTCAAATGACCACCTGAAGTAGTGCTATCCAATTGATAAGCACCATGTTCTTTAAATAAATCACCTCTGTTCCTGTAACTAACCAAATATGTAATAATGGAACGGTTACACCTCAAAGTGCAGAATTCTATAGGAACTTTTCCATTCAACCGAAGGCATAAAAGATCAGAAATAATGATGCCGCTAATGAAACGATTGTCCGCAGAGCATGTTGTGCACTTTCAACATTAAATATGGGATGCCCATTCCATTCATCAAACAGTTCATTATTTCAACCTGACGCATTGCACAACAAAGAGGCGAGATTCGAATTAACATTTTACTGTTATATGGTAAATATTTTAACGCCAATACTACAACAAATAAAATCGATAAAGGGGACTTCCGTTCACGATCTACCAACAGTCACGGTTTTAGTTTACAAACTGACTGTATCGAGATAAAATCAGATTAATTTTGTTCATGTAAATCTCGATTTACACACACTCGCCTTTTGTGAGTGCAACCTCTGCGGTTAAGAGTTCAATCGCCTCTATGAAAGAGCCTTTGCGATGTATGTTCTTCGTTCTTCTCTACACACACATGCGGTTAGTTTATCTACCAGGTGTTATTTGTTTGTATTCCCCTTGGGTGTTGGATTGATGAGGGTTTTCTGGAATCCAGCTTTTGTAACGTAGTTCGGAGTTAAATACGACGAAAATTACATCCTGAACGCGTTTATGGAATGTTGATTAAATATACAGAATGGGATCAAGTCTAACAGATAACCTTTGAGTTTTTGTGTCAAATGTTTATAGCAAAATTCGAATTTACGATTAATTTTGATTTCGATCTGTGATCAGTGATGTGAAGTTTTATTCTTGAAAGGATACGCTCCTTAATTAGGGCTTCAATTAAAAGATAGTATTCAGCAAGGACAATTTCCAAATGTTCAGGTTCAAAAAATTCACGTATTAGAGCAATGAAAAATAAGTTGCCCGGACTGGAATTAACACTGAAAAAAATCAAAAGGATTCCAAATATCGAAACTAATTATTTCGATATTGTAAAGATACCCCTCAAAAATATTTAGAAAATTTCAATTACTAAGAAGATATTACAAGTCATTTGAAATGAGATCAATGTTCAGGTTCGATATATGAATTTTTTATTCCTTGGGCTTAATTTTATCTATCAGAATACGTTGACTACTATATTTATCAATCTTGGAGTTCTCAGAATTCTTTAGTCGTCATGTTTGTCATTATTGTTAGCAATTTCTTGTGGGCGGATGTATAGACTGGTTTTAATCCAAGGTTCTATAGATAGTGAAAGGTGCAGACGAATTATAAAGAAACTTCGTTAGCCTGGAAGCTTTTCCCGATAAAAAACGGCGTAGAATTATAAGATATTTGAACATTCAATGTAATTGGCATTTTTGGCCGGCTATAAACAGAAAACTATTGATTATTTCTTCAAAGTTCGGAGTTTATTTGAAAGTTTGAACCTTGACCTTTACGAATAAGAAACAATATCACTCCATATCATTCTGGCCATTGGACAGAAAAATCTGGAGATTAACTGCAATAGTGTAGAGTATGTTAGTTTTACTGTGAAACTAGGGCCCCATTCGGTCGATCTTCCACTACACGGGTCCAGTAACTGGCGTGAGTGACATTGCTTTAGGCATCAGGACTTAATCCTCCATTTCACCGGGATGAAACTAGGATCCTAGTCAAGACAAGCGCCCCCAGCGCGTCAAGCTACAATGTGGGAGTCGTGTTTCAAGGCATCAGTCGTTTTTGAATGGTTAGCGTAACACTTATTCTTCACGGACCCACGCAAAAATAGTCGTCCAAGGTGAAAATGAGCTTCATCGCTAAAAATGATTTTTCTGGGAAAATGCTCATCTTCGTCCATGCGATCATTAGCCCATTGAGCGAAGATGGTCACGAAGCTTCATTTCTTCCACTAGTTGAACTTTATAAGCCTTCATACGAAAATCTTCATGCAAAATTCTCCTCAGAGAAGTGCGAGAAATGTTCAGTTCTTGAGCACGCTGACGAGTTAATATTGATTGATGTTTAGTTTAACGAACTCGCTCCACAAATTACCGTTTCACTTCTATGGAATTTTCCACGTAAATTTCTAAGGATAGAAGATTCACCACTTAGGAATTAAGTTAATTTCCCCCAGTTCCCCAGTTTTGTTCAAGCGTAAATCGACGCCCTTCATAAATTCTAATATTAAACCAACTTTCTGTCAAAAAACGAATGACAGAAGTGTTGCCAGACTAGAAATAACCACTTCTGCGAAACGAAAACTCCTCATAACACATTCCATATATTTATTATTACATATAGTATCATAGTTTCATATTCAGTGAAAGATTACATAACCATTGTCCACTAAAATATCTGTTTCCTTCCTGAAGTGTTTTCAACCATCCTACCGAATGCATTATAGTTTCGAATTTTATTGACACTAACATGTTTGTAATATTGGGTGTAGATGGATAAAAGTATTAAATTAGAGACTTGAGTATCTACATTAGAATTATTCATGAAAGTTCATGAAAAATTTATTCGATACAAATATGGCTTTGTTTCGTAATGACATAGGTGTTTCGTGTCCTGATTTTATTTCACATTTGTATTTTCAGTTCGAATTTTATATGAAAAATAAGAATAAATATTCGAATGATCTCGTTTCCTTTGGTGCATTATACCTTACCATTATGTGTTATTTCCTTTATTTGTGCGAACTTTACATTAATAATTGAAAAATAATTGTGTTTTAACATCTTTTCCTCTCATTAAAGTTAGAGACGTATGATGACATTTTCCTGATATTTCTACATATTTCTAGATCTTCTGTGAAAATTTCTTATAGGTATCTTATCCTGTGCGAAGTAGGAATTCGGTTGTGTTCTGGTTAGGTTTGGTTGATTTTCAACACAACAGTGTAATGGTGGCCGAGAAAATTTCTTCCTTATTCAATATGTGAACCCGCAACGAAAAGGGTTTTTTTCCTGCGTCCTCCCCCAGTTATTCAAATTGAATTTTTCTTCTCAGCAATTTTTGTGGAATGGTTCATTTTAGTGAGTTTTATTACCTGTTTAGAAAAAATCACCTCCAAGAACACTCTGTTTAGTATTCAATGGAACTCGTTCCAAAACATTGTTTCTCACCTCACTCTAGAAAATGCCGGTATAGTTTATTACTCCTATTCAGCAAAGCCCTGCAGGTAACTTCTGGAAAATAATTTCAACTTAAGTCATTCATTCAAACTAACATCTTCATTAATCAAGTCTAATTATGACTTCACATTAACTCTACCAGTGAAAACGAACAATCCGTGTATTCCGTGCAGCACACGTGATGAAATAATGAATACAGGAGTTTAGTTTCTCGTTCGATGTAGTCTGAAGAAAATAAATAAACAACTAACTTATCGTGCATGTCTGAAGCGAAACGATACATTGGATTTTCTCCACGGGAATGCTATCGTTCGATTCTTCGGAATATACACACGTTGAAAATAGATTATCCTGCTAATTGGGACAGGATCAGAATCATCCCTTGGCATTAATTAAATACGCCTATCCCAGAGCTAACCCTAATAAATATGGCATCATAATGGATGGATTATTTTAACGGAGAACTAGTGAGCTCGACAATGTGAACAATGCCTTCGGGATTTTGGAAAATTCGATTAGTATAGGAGTCCCAGAAAATAGAATATTCTTCCTATGAAACCCTGGACAACGCTTCCAATTCAAATTATGTTGGTTCAATCCCAGATTCTGGCGTAATTAACTGGTCGTTCTGTTTAAGATGAAAAATGATGAATGAAGGTTTTATGACGAATTTCAAAACACTTATTTTATTGAAATCACTATCAGATGCATCGAAGAATGTAACCGCTGTGAATTTCATTCAAGTACTTATTTTTTAAATATCATACAGATTTATTTTCAAAAAATTTTTATTCAAAAACTTCAGAATTAAATCAAATTAATGTCGTTAGAACACACTGTGCCAATTTAGTAGACATATAGAATTCAAAGAATGATAAATTGTCAATTAAAAAACTATTGAATAAATACTTAAGAAGTACAAAATTTTATTTCGTTCCTCGTTTTATAAAAACCAAATTTCCTTCCAAAAATGCAAAACATAACCTCAAGAACTTCTTCAAAAACAACTTCCTGAAAATAAGTTCCTTTCAAAAAAATTCCTGAAATATGCAGAACACCTTCAAAAAGCAATTTAGAATGATTACAAAGGAAACTCATCAGCTCTTATTCATATTTAAAAAATCAAAACAATTAACAAACTTATTTTGAGCAAGCTGTTTTTGAAGACATTTATGAGATTATGTTTTGCGTTTTTTGAAGGGAATTTGGTTTTCATAAAACAAGGAACGAAACAAAATTTTGTACTGTTTAAGTATTTATTCAATAATTTTTAATTGACAATTTATACTTCTTTGAATTCTATTATTCCTTTTGGTACTGTGTTCTTAGTGTTAATTCTATACGTCTACTAAATTGACGCAGTGTGTTCTAAAAACATTCATTTAATTTAATTCTAAAAATTTTTGAAATTAAAATTTGTAGCACGTTAACAGAGTAAATCTGTATCATATTTAAAATTTTACAATAATCCTTCTATCAAGAAAACACTTCTTTAATTATTTCACTTATTTTTTCTCAATCGACTCTCTTTATTTCTTATATATTTTTTAACTTTCAACATCAAGTTTTAAGTTCTAGCAGTGAAAGGATCTGCTTAAAAAGTTGAAACATCGACGCATGTATATATGGTAGTTTTGCTTCAATTTAAATGAATTTTATTATTTCCTCAAATAATCAGTGATGAAATCAGCTGTGATGAAAAAAGAGAACTTTCTACCCATCTTGTTGCAATTTTTCATTCAAACGAACCGTACAGTATGTAGCAACTATACATTTTCTGGCGGATGACCTTCTAATCGACATGTAGAAAAACCTACTGTAAGAAAAGTTTGGAAAGAAAGTTATAATACATTGTGCGTTTCCTCCTTCTTTACTTTTTTAAATCCCCCCTGACAGATAAATACTCTCTAATTGATATATAGAAAAACCTGCAGTAAGGAAAAATAATGGTAAGATCGTAGTATATTTGGAAAGAAAATTATAATGGTTTTTGTAGAATAGTCTTCGAGTGTTTTTCGTAGAAACATTGAAAACGTATATTTTGGATATTTCAAAAATTTCCCAAACGAATCAAAAATTACCTCTACATTAAAAAACGCTATAATAAATGATTTAAGACTTTTCGTCATCTGTTACAAATAAAATATTCTTTAGGAATCTCATATAAGTATTTCTTGATTGCCCAAATCTAGAGTATCAACACAGTACCAGTTTTATTCAATAAATTGTACATGTGCCTTTCGAAATTTTCAAATTTACTCTACGTTTAAAAGCACTCACAAAACTATCTCATTTCATAGGGTGAAAATAGAAGTGGTTTTAGAGGTAGAGGATTACATCTGTGTTGTTTACGCGTCAACTGTAATCTCATGAACGACAAAGATAATTCTTTCTCACCCTGTTACAATACAAACAACAACGTTAGTTGCTTCTTGTCTTTGATGGCGAACTAAGCTGAGCACGCGTTGAAGAATAATGTAGACATTTAGTAGGGCCATAAAAGTAATAAATACTGGACTGAGTTTTTTCTGAATTCCTTTTATTATACGATAAAAACAGATTTGATATAATTCACATTGTGTTGGATATAAAAGTGGGCCTTATGGAGTTTGCATTTTGAAGTAGTGATTATTTTGAGTCTGGCAACACTTCTCTGTCATTTGTGTTTCGACAGAAAGTTAGTTAAATATTTGATATAAGAAATGGGTGGACTTACGCTTGAAGAAAACTGAGAAATATTAAAAACGCATTTCCAAATTGGTGAATCTTTTATCCAAATTGTAAGGAATTTACGTGGAAAATTCGATAGAAATGAAATAGCGATAATCTCAAGTATAATTTCGTGCACATAAAGGACGAGATTTTTTCTAAGTCTTTAAGAGTGAACGTCTTGAACCTGCAAATATATCTATGACATATTCTACTAGTTCAGGTAGCCAAATGGCTTACTTTGAAATTCCAATCCAGTGTTCGAATCCAGTATGAAAATTATGTTTCGTTCAATATATCCTCTCTTGAACTAGCACCAAATGCTTCTGACTTCACGTCAGTGCATTTCACCGATTGTTTCATTGGCTTAATGATATTTACTATAAAGAATGATATGGTCACAAAAAAATGTGTGATTCATTTAAAAATAAATCCCACAGCACTGTCACACTAAGAATAAAAGGTTCTAGATATAAGTAGTTGAACCAGTATCAATCAAAGGCGCGAACAAAAACGATATCCTGAAGAAAATAAATTTTATCTTTATGGAACGGGTTCCACTTCTCTCTATCTTTTGAATGGCTGCTCATAATAGGATATGGGAATGTTTTAACGTGACAATTTATTATTATTGGAGAATGATAACAGGGTAGCTGTTTTCGAATATATTCTTCTTGTAAGTAATTTAATTATAATTGTACGATGTCTACTGACTCTTTTATAGCCCATCAAAACCCTACTACTCAATAAACTAATTTATTCTGGTTTTTTTATTGACTTCGCCCTGGCATTTCTCTATTCGAAATATTGTCTCCGGATAGATTTAGGGAATTATGTTATTTTACGATCAAATGGAAACTCTCATAAAGCTATTACATCAATTTAATTCGGTCAAAATGGAAAAAAATATGTCTTAAAACAATTAAGACAAGTTTTTAGAAGTAACCATGTTTTACTACCAGAAAGTCGAAATTTTTATATTTTTTGTTACTGGAGTATTGAATAGGGTGGGTCAAAAAATCGAATAATTTATTTTTGACTTTATACTCTGAAAAATAGGTTCGTAGACACCTAAAAAGAATTCTCTCCAAGTATGAGCTCTTAATTATAACGGAAAGGTCCTTCGCTTTACGAGTTTCTATTTTTTTCGAATAATCAGATGAAAAAATTTATATCTCGCTTCCAACTGCTTGGAAAAATATTACGTGGCATAGACTTTGTAAGAAATTGAATGCTTCACAAAAAAGGTCTCCTATGATTTTTTCAAAAACTCAACCGATTCTAAGATATTCATAGTTGAAGTTTGGCTATTTTAAGGAAAATATTCGTTTTTATTATAAATTTTATAAGTCGATGAAAAAAATTATTTCGAATTGCGGAACTCATGATTTTGTAGGAAATTTACTGCTCTACAAAAATGGTCTCCTATGATTTTTCGATTAAGTGAAGCCGTTACGAGATATCCATCGTCAAACATTAACGAATATCATTATTTCCAGTTTTTGATCAATAATTCGATAAATTTCAATTTAAATTATTAGTTTCAGGAAAATTTACATAAATTTGAGTTTCGATGGATAAAAAAAAGTTATAAACAATTATTTTATAATATGGTTTTCAGTCTTGAGCTTGTTTGACTGCATTAAAACAAGAAATTAGATTTCGTTATTCATTGTAGAATTATTGATAATAAATAAATTTATATGATGAGAAAATGACTTATTTCGAAAAAATTGTTTTCATCATGTATACAAAATGATGAGTTTTTGGAGCACTGAAAATGTAGTGATAACGAGTAGACAACGAAGATAGTTAAGAAAAAAAAACATAAGTGGCGTTAGCTTTAGGGTACCAACAGAAGAAGTAATGTAATTCAGAACAAAAAGTGTCTCTCACAAAAAAAATTATGTATAATTGGTAGAATAAAATTTGAAAATACATACTAAACAACCGTAATAATATGAAATGCCAATGCAAATGACATTTTAAATTATTACAAATAAAGCTTACAAAAAATATCATTAGAACAAAAACTTCTTAATGAATTTTTGAACAAATAACTCCTGAAGGAGTGACTTTTATGATAGAAATTTAAATTTATGTAAATTTTCCTGAAACTAATGATTTAAATTGAAATTTATCAAAAACTGGAAATATTGATATTCGTTAATGTTTGACGATGGATATCTCGTAACGGCTTCACTTAATCGAAAAATTATAAGAGACCATTTTTGTAGAGCAGTAAATTTCCTACAAAATCGTGAGTTCCGCAATTCGAAATAATTTTTTTTCATCGACTTATAGAATTTATAATACAAACGAATATTTTCCTTAAAATAGCCAAACTTCAACTATGAATATCTTTTAATCGGTTGAGTTCTTGAAAAAATCATAAGAGACCTTTTTTGTAAAGCATTCAATTTCTTACAAAATCTATGCCACGGAATATTTTTCCAAGCAGTTGGAAGCGAGATATAATTTTTTTTATCTGATTATTCGAAAAAAATAGAAACCCGCAAAGCGGAGGACCTTCCCGTTATAATTAAGAGCTCATACTTGGAGAGAATTCTTTTTAGGTGTCTACGAACCTATTTTTCAAAGTATAAAGTCAAAAATAAATTATTCGATTTTTTTGACCCATCCTAGTATTGAAGTATTTTTGCTCAGTTATTAATATTTGAAATGTGATATTTTCTGAGCTACAAATCAGATCGATCTGAAATTTGGCACTTAAAATTATAATAATAGCGCGCATGTTCGTTAAGATCGGTGCATTTCTAGGTTTTTATTGCCAGTTTTTAACCAAAAAGTTTCTCCGTGAACTAAATTTCAATAATAATAAGGAGCTTCACATTGATGAACATAATCGTAGAAGTCCAAAATCCAACTTCATATTACAAACAATCCATTATGGTTGATGAGAGTGTACAGCCAACAACGAAAACTAACAAGATCTCTGTGGATGTTTCACGTATGCCGAGAACAAGGGAAATAACATTCATTTAGATGATCACAATCCGAAATGTACATGAGTCTTCCCCAGTCGATAAACTAATCTAAGTTTAGAAACAAGTTATGAGAAAGTTGTCAACCCGTTCATGATTCAAAAGCGAGACAAGGGAGCAACCTCGACTTGAGACTTGAGGTCTCTGTTCTGTGGTTCCCGACAACGGTTCTCACTTTTCCGGGTTAAGATTTCAACTTTATTTGGAGCACTTCGCGAAATTTTGTTATGATCAAATTATGAGTTTTACGCCAAGTAATTAACTCTACTTTGAATTTATTGTTGGAACTCGCGTTTGTGTAATCGTGTCTCGCTTAGGCCACACGGAATTTGGTCGTAGAACTCGCTCTGAACACGATATTTCAGATAAACATTAGGGGTATATCTAGTTATTATATTGTCTTAGCTGAAACACCATTAGAGTTTAGCAAATCGTAGAACTATTGAAACAAGTTTTTAGAAATTACTGTATTTTACTAGCGAAAAATTAAAAATTATTTTCGTGACTGCAGTTTTGAGGTATGGATTCATCTTCAGACAACTGAAAACACGAAAAAAAAGATACAGAGCATTCGCGCTGGCTCATGTACAAAATAATCTTAACAAGAATACGAAGTCTATTGGATTCGGTACCCTTTGGTTCACTTTCAACTATATTTTCTGCGTTAAATAAAATAATCAAGATTATTTCCACAATTCATTAATTTAACAACAATTTTTGCCAACAATGTGGCTTCTTCAAGGTTATATTTTGCTCTAACTGAAAATTATACTTTCACTTCTCATATAGCTAAAATCTTAAAAAGAAAGGTATAAATAACTAATAGTTTTCGCAAATACAGATAAGAAAAACATATGCAAAAAGGGATACAAATAACCATCAATATACAGAAATACCGACAAAGCAAAATATTCGAAAAACAGTTGAAAATAACCATAAATTATATTGGGACCAATTATCGGATATACCTCACTAAGTGAAAATATTCAACTATGGCAACCTTGCGACATCCTTTTAATCGTTAAGAAGAATTTCAAGATTCTTCCTACTAATTTCTAATGCTTTCAAAAGTGTAAGCCTGGTCATTTTTATTTCATTATGGATAATTTCATACATATTGTTGAAATTATGTCCAAATTCAAATTCGATATTTTTAGAAAACCTATCACTACTGATACCATAATCCATTCAAAATCCAATCAGTCATGGCATATTAAAATGTCAAAATTCCATGGTTTAATTCGTAGATTTCTGAATATTCCGTTGAACGAAGTCAAATTCCGAAAAGAAGTCAATATAATTAAAACTATAAGGGTGAACAATGGCTATAGAACTGAAATCGTTGACAAAATGATTGATAAGAAAACTTTACACAATATTTGAAAAATAATTTATATCAATATAACTGATCCTTATGAAGAAAAGAAAATATGGTTTTTAATGGTTTATATGAAAGGTTTCAGCAGTAGGATCTCTAATAGTCTTCATAAAATCGGAATCAATTCTTCAACAGTAAATAGAAATAATTTAGCTAAGATTTTGGTGAACAATAAAGAAAAGAACCCCAACTTTTCCGAATCGGGGATTTATCAAATTAATTGTGATTATTGTAATAGTACATATATGGGACCGACAGGTCAATGTTCACAACATAGAATCAAAGAACATAGATGTCTATTTTGAAAAACCAGAAATCAATCGGTTTTGCAGAACATTGGATAGAAAATAATCATTTTTTTAATGAGAGAGATGTCACTTCACTATATAATGTAAATAAGAGTAAATTGATGGACTATTTGGGATTCTTTCAATCAAGAAAGCCATTGAGAAAAAGGAGAATTTAACAAATTCCCAAATACTATTCGGCAACACCCCTATATTGGTTGCTGTTATTAGTGTAATAAAATAACCTTTTCAATTTTAAGTTAAGATCCTTTTTGTACTCCTTTGAGGATGGTCGAAAGACCGAAACACGTGTCAGGATTCTGAATAAATTGTGAAACAAAAACTGTGTGCATTTTTTTTAATAAAATTGTTAAAAAGGTTGATGTTTTTAGAGCCATCTTTTGAAAACGGACCGCTTCAATTTGTACTCCCAATTAAAGAAGAGAACTTATATTCATTTCAATAAACAAATGAATGTAGGAATGTATATTTCACATATAAGTTGAAGAAAATGTGTTGTACCTTTCCTAGTTCCGGAGGTCTAGACGTGCCACTGAAGGTATGAATTCTGTGTTTAAGAATCCGCAAATAATAGTTATAAATTTGATGCAATTTGGGTAGATATATGTGTAGTTTGAACAAATATCGAGAGTAGGCTGGTAAACACCAAAATTACTGGATAAGTCCACATGAGAATGACTTTCATTTATGTTTTATTCTGATGAATTGTACCATCTTTCAAAAAAAAGTACTATTTACTTTATATATCAGCATGTTAAATTATGACCCGCAGTCGTTCTAACGTATATTCTAGAATTTTCCAATTTAGCGGAGTGTACAGTATCCTGTACACTTGTGGAAGAATATCTTCTTCCACAAATGTAAAGAATTTTTTATCCGAAATGCTTCCCATTATTTCAATTGTTCGTTTTATCGCGAAAGCGGGTTGGAAACATCGCCCGCTCTTTAAGAAAACGTCATAAAGCATTCATTCTTGTATTTCATATTTCACCACTGGCAACCACATATCACAGTCCCAGACCGACCTCATTTCATCTGACGCCAGACATTGTTGAATGCTCTCTGGTGCAAAAAATCTGGGAAAAAGAAAGCATTATGGCGCGTAACCTCCCATAAAAATCATTCCATTCCTCTAAGTCGATATAAGCCCATAAGAATGGCTTGCAGACACGTTATCTCGGAAATTGCCCGATATTGTGTCATGTGAAGTTACTGGAACTCGACTTTGAAAGAGTATCTGGAACTTTTCTCCATTGGAAATCCAATCGGGAGAAAATCTTGCAGTTAAGCGTTCCATTGTGCTGGGAGGACCACACAAATTGTGCGAGCTCGTTGGCTGAAGTTTACTGAGGCTATCACGCTAGGGCAAATATTATTGATTGCCTCTGGCAATTGATATAAATACAACTCGAGTTTATGCTTCGAAGAATATGCTGCTTATCTCTCAGGGCCCACTTATATCTTGTGTTTCGCTTATTTTTAAATTAGTTTGCAGAACCGGTACAATAATACAGGTTGAGTCTTCAGAACAAACAACACCAATTGTTGGATGGGGAACGCAACTTCTCAAATACCCCATTTCTTTCTGATGGGCCACCTAGAGATTGCATTTTGAAGTAGTGGTTATTTCGAGTCATTCTTGTTTCGACCGAAAAATAGTTTAATATTTTGATATCAATGAAATAGATCGATTTACGCTTTGACAAAATTGGTGAAAATTAAAAACTTATATCCAAAGTGGCGAATCTTCTATCCAAACTGTTAGAAATTTACGTGGAAAATTCAATAGAAATGAAAAGACCTCAGGACAATTTGTTGATCAATTTATTCGAGAAAACTGGATCGTTATTTAATAACACAACTCTTTCACGTTCTCGACCATCAAAATCAACTCTTCATCGTGCTCAAGCACTGAACATTTTTTACACTTCTCCGATTAGAATTTTGAACGAAGACCTCGATATGAATGATGAATACATCGACTCGAGAAAGTTTAGCAAAGATTCCTTCGCTCTTTGAGTCTAAGATTCAATTATGTCTAAATCGAAGGGATCCCAATAATTATAATATGAGACTCAAATATTTCAACATAGTTAGTCTATAGAATTGCAAAGTAATATCCTTTTTATTCGTAAATTATTCAACAACCCCATAGACTCTCTGAACATCATGCCACCATTACATTGCTCCAGTAAGGAAACTTGGACAGTAGGAAACTTTTCATTTGCCTCTTAAGTACATTAACAGCGCTAAAAACCCTCCGATCCAGAGAATGCTTCATCATTCATATTTCTTTCTTTGGTTTGCTTATTTTGGAATTTGCATTTTATTTCTCTTGTTTGAATGTTGGGATATTTTTCATCTGCTGTATATTTTTGCCTTAGAATAAGACGCTTTTGTTAAAGTTGTTATAATTAAGCCACAAACACCCATCTGGGTATTGAATTACCTGTGTGCTTTCCTTTGTAAATAAATAGATAATTATTGAGTTTTGGACACAATGATAGTATTGTAAAAGGTTGTTTTGTCGTGGTATCAAATCTGAAGGGTGTTTCAATAAGAGTGCAAGATTTCAGTTTTCAATAAGACATGGTTTTCTGTAGTAGTATTTAAATATTTATTGATTTTTAAAATAAACATTTGGGAATTATGTGTGAAACAAAATATCTTGTAAATCGCCGCCAAGGCTTTGTTGGCATATGCGTACTCTTTGGACGAAATTTTCAATAACGTTATTGAATACATGTAGTGGTATTCCATTGATACAGCGTCTAATTTCGGCTTACAATGCTTCGATGGTTTCAGTCTTATTGGCATAAACCTGTGACTTCAGATAACCCCACAGCTAGAAGTCTAAAGGCGTTAAATCGCAAGAGCGTGGAGGAAAATTCTCTTCACAAAATCGGGAAATAACACGACCAGGAGCAAACTCGTGCAGATCGTCAATGTTTAGATCTCTTTCCAGAACAATTGTTTAAATTGGTACGATTACTGTCAATGAACTAAATGACAGATGACGTTCAAACTCGCGGAGAGTATAAAGAACAGTTGAGCCAACTTGATGATGAAAATAATTTCGACAATCTATTCAAGCGAAATGATCAGTTCCTTCATTTTTTTGACTTATTGAATCATTCATCGGTTTTTTCTCGAGAGGCTACTAATTTCTCACTCAATTTTCATCTTTTTATAAGAAACGCTCAATATATATTATCCCAATGTACTCTTACTTCATCGGGATTCCATCGGATTCTCATTATGTATTCCGTTTCGAAACCATAGAACAACTTTTTTCCTGATACAACATCGTATTCGTTTCAATAACAAAAAGCAGTTTTGGTAGTCTGGCTTTTCGAGAGTATTGTCCGTGACCAATCGATACATCAATAAAATACAACTCCGGCTAATGCTTCGAAGAAATCGTGGCTTATCACATTCGGCCCCGTTCGCTGTTCGTGTTCAAAAGTAGCTTTCGAGAGCGTTTTTCCCGGCGAAATAATAAAATGACGCACTGTCTTATCGGGTGATTCAGAGCTGTTCATGCCGTTTTCATAGGGATTACATTACATGCCCCAGTTTCCCGAATAACTAACTCATCGTATTTGCGAGAATGTCCGGATTATCCTGGCAAAATTTCCAAGTGCGTTCAGATCGGAAGGAACAATATTAACAACTGGGTTCACGTTCTTGGAACGGGGTGGAAACGTGAGGTTAACCGACCGATTTGGGTCTACATTAGATCTAGTTGTTCATCTTTATGAGGTCGATAACCTTATGAAATTTCGATACGGATTAGTAGTGAATATAACGGCTTATCAGTGTAGATTAAAAACCTCGATTATACTAAGCCACTTCCACTGCTTCTCGCGATGCCCAAAGATTTCCAGAAATACTTCTGCGAGTATTCACATTATGCTCCATCACTTCTCTCGAAATTAAGTTTTGAAAAGTCATCAAAACATACGTGGGTCCCAAAAACCTTTCCATGATATCGAACGCAAACCAAATTGGTTGATCCACATGATCTAATTCAGATTTAAAAGAGTTCCGTTTCCTATTGAGAGAAGGCCTAAATGTAGACATAAGTGATTTATTCTTGGCTTCCAGTTCCTCAATTGGAATAATGATGATTTAATTCATCCTTTCAGACAAAATACATTTGTATAAGATACGTTATAATAAACCAGAATAGAAAAAAAAATAATGCTAGAACATTCAAAAACCAGACAATTAAATTCACCAAATGAAATAAAATACAGGAAAGTTATAAAGAGCAGAAAACATCTGCATGCTAACTTGCTACCCAATTGAAATATTCCTCCCTGCTGTAAAAGCATTTCTCGAGCAGCAAGGCCTTAACTTCACTCTCGAACCTTCTGTACTCCAAAACCTTCAATTTATCTGGAAGATGGTTGATTAATATTAGGCCACTAAACCAAGGTGACTGCTGGAATTTAGAGTTCGGTGTTTTGGAATACAGAGATTTTCTTTGAGCCTAGTGTTAACTGGTGAAACTCCGAACACTTACGCAGTGACAAAATATTTCTACGAGTGTGCAAAAGGCAGCTTAAAATATAAATACTAGGAAAACTCATTATTTTGTACCTGACAAATAAGAGCCTACAGGACTCCCCAGGTTTCAAATTAAACATTAGACGGATTATCTTTTTTTGGGGCAATGAACACCGCTCTACTGAATGAGGAATCTTCATAAAACAACGTCATAGTTAAGGTGAGTGTACACAAGTAAATAATAGGAATCTATCAGAGATTCACGAGGTAACACAAGCTTTATGCGCCTCAATGCCAAAAACGCACTTCGTAATCTCTTACAATCTGAGTCAGCATGTTCCCTAAAACTCAGATTTTTTTCACCCGTAAGGTCAAAAACCTTACACAATCAGAAGATTTCAAAACACAGGATTGTAGATTCAGTCAGTCGTTGGTCAGAGTCGCGTAATTGAAAGTAGATTAGGTCAGTCTTATTCACATTTATTATTAAAGAATTTATGAAGCACCATTCAGAGAAACACCGAACTAATAGTTCACAACTTGCTTTAAGTTCACTAAAAGTGTGCGCAGAAATGATAAATGATGTATAATCGGCAAGCATCACAATCTTTATATTCAACACATAAAGAAAATGAACAAGCATATAGTCTGGTGAGTCTTTTATAAATATAATAAATAAAAGGGGTCCAAGTACCGAGCCTTGAGGAACACCCATCTCAACAGGATACTTGGCCGAGGTGTGCTGACCGACTTGCACTATTAATGAACGATTTGCTATAAAACCCTTCATCCATTCCAGGAAGACCCCCCTGAAACCCAAATTGAACAGCTGTGCACAAAGATTACCAAGTCACATGTCGCAGACTCCGTCGACCTACCCATACGGAAACCGTGGTCACAGGTTGTGTCAAACGAATATTTGTCCAAGTACTTAGACATCCTATCATGGACTAGTCTTTCTATAACTTTGGATAGAGAACTTGACAAAGAGATAGGGCGATAATTATTGATGTCTTCTACCGTATCCTTCTTGTGGATAGGAATAACCGTTTTGAGGAGGAAAGGAAACTTTCTTGAGGTGACCGAGACGTTGATGAGATATGCAAGGTGCTTGGAGATGTAAGGTGCTAAAATCCTTAAAACCATAAATGTTATCATATCAAGTCCAGTACTGTTTTTATTTTTAGAATTTTTTACAACCGAATCAACTTCCTCAGCCTCGACTGCAAAGAAAAAGAAATTGCTCTCAGTCAGAGATCGAGTTGTACATGAGTTGTATCGGTTCAGGCCAAATATCCCCATATTCTGACTGATTTTACAACAAGCATCAAGCACTTTGTTCTTCCCTGCTTCCTACCGCCGAGTGTAATTGAGCTGTTAAAAATGAGAATACCTCATTGTCAACCGAATAATTAAAAAAAAAAAAATGTTATGGCAAACAAAGAGAAAAATGTCAAAACGCTTTCTTGGTAAGTCGAAACGTCTTTCTCCGGCAGAGTCTCCAACAAAATGTCCAGAATTCGATCTAACTACTGAAAGAACTTTCATTTCTGTACGATTTTCCGTTTACCTGCTACGAACGAAAAAAATGTAACATTTCTCAATTCTGCCCGATTTCCACACACGAACAATTAAACATACAGCTTTTAATTGAATCGATCCTTACTTGATGGAAATTCATTTCAATGAAATAAAATTAAATGTAATAGGCAATTTTTGACCACAAGATACATTTCCATTCCTCATGTGAATAAAATATCAGCTAACATTGCCAAGTAATTCAAAATTAAATTTGACTTGAATGTAGCTTTTAGAACGGTTAATAATTTAGGAATTCATATAAAAAATAACAAAGGTAAAACAAATAAAGACCATGAATCTAGAGTCCATACAATGACTTGTAGTTATTGTCCTATGGTATACATTCTGTCAAGAAAGTACCGGGAATTATCGATTTAAATCTGGCGGGGCAATGAGGCAGGTGAAATTTTTTTTTCCTAGGTTGGTACCACTGTCCTTAATTACTATGCCAAGCTTGAGCGGGATCTGTAAACTAGTGTGTTTGCAACAGCTGATTAAGTCAGTCGATGTCAGAGTGCGTGCCGATTTTTACTATGGGTGATTACGTTGAGCAAAGAATTTGTTTAAAGTTTTGTGTTGTCGTGTGCCGATGCATTGAAAATGTTGCAAAAGGCCTTTGGTTATAATGCTCTATCGAAAACTCGTGCATATCAGTGGTACAGAGCCTTCAAGGACGGTCGTGAAGTGGTCGCCCATCGACGGCTTCGATCGAAGATAACGTCGATAAAATTAAGGAAAGGGTGCTGGAAAACCGTCGTACCAGCTTGAGAGAGATAGCACATGTTCTTAAGATATCCCACGAGTCCGCACGTACGATTTTGATTGATATTTTGGGCATGAGAAAGGTGGCCGCACGACTCGTACCGAAAGACCTGAATTTTCTTCAAAAACGTCATCGCGAACAGGTTGCTTCAGACATGCTGGATCGCTGTAATTCCGATTCTACATTCATGGAACGCATTATAACTGGTGATGAGACCTGGGTCTACGAGTACGATATGCAAACAAGCCAGCAATCATCGGAATGGGTGGAAAAAAATGAGCCGAAACCGAAAAAACCACGCCAAAGCCGCTCGAAAATGAAGGTGATGCTCATTGTTTTCTTCGATATCCGTGGCGTGGTGCACTACGAATTCGTTCCAGAGGGTCAGACGGTAAACAAGGAGTATTACCTAGGCGTTATGAAACGTTTGCGTGAGCGTATCCGTAAGAAGCGGCCAAATTTGTGGGCGAACAACTCATGGATTTTGCATGACGATAACGCGCCTTCTCACCGAGCTACATTTGTGACTGACTTTCTCGCCAAAAACTCAACAAACGTGCTTCATCAACCACCGTATTCGCCGGATTTGACTCCCTGCGACTTTTTCCCCTTCCCAAAACTAAAATTGCCCCTTCGTGGCACCCGTTTTGAGTCGATTGAAGCCATAAAACAAAATTCGGCGCGAGAGCTAAAGTCCATCCCGGAAAGCGCCTATAAAAAATGTTTCGATAATTGGAAGTGCCGTTGGCATAGATGTATTGGAGCAAATGGTGCCTATTTTGAAGGCGACCAAATAAATTTTGACGATTAAATGTAAAAATGTTATTTTAATTGAAAATTCCCGGTACTTTCTTGACAGAGTAGTATATTGGTCGAATAGGAAGATCTTTTAAGAAACGAATTCACGAACACCATCGAAGTTGTCTGTCAGACATCTGACATTCAACATATGACAGTCATTGGAAAGAATTTGGAACTTATGTCAGTAACAACTATTAAATTATCCATTATAAAGATAAAAGTACCGGACTCGCGCTTTTCGACGCAGTAGAAATTAGTAGATATGAGAACCGTTAAGTCTTCTTAACAACCAAACAGTTGTTACAAAATTCCCATTGCTGAATACTTTTAGTTATTGAGGTTGTTCCGATAATTGACCCCAATATTTATAGTTATTCATATCCTTGTTTCGCATATTTTTCTTTGTCGGTATTCTTGCGAATTGATGGTTATTTGTATCCAACATTTTGCAGTGTTTTTCTTATCTTTATTTACGAAAATTGTTGGTTAGTTTAATCGCCACTTTTTTTCAAGTTTTTAGCTATATAAGAAGTGTTGTGTAATTTTTAGAGTTAGTTCAAGATGTAAGCTTGACAAAGCCACAGTATTGGCCAGACAATTTTCATTAATAATAAATTGTGGAAATAATCTATTCTTTATTTTATTCAATTAAACATGCTCTTAACGCCGTATCGGTTTGTTTGACCTACCGGCTCATTTGACCAAGCATCAATTAGTGCGGGCTTTCAAACGGTTAATTTTATTGCCTCATTCGGTTGAATATGCAATTCACCCAACGACTTAAATCTAGGTCTCTTATCAATCCACTCCTCCACAAAACGAGGTGAACACACATAATTTTTAATGGAAAATAATGGGATAATTCCGAACACACGTAACTTCGACATTACCACGAGAACAAACCATCTTCCCATTACAAATATACTATCGTATAATTCTAGGTAGTTTACGGTTCCAAACACGTGAAATGGAAGATTTACGACTAATAAACCAACGAAATATACGGCGGATCCGATGAACCAAGGGCTTATTAAACCACCATAACGTCCTATGAATTTAAATATGATTTTATTGGATATATAAACAAAGTGATAATTTTATTCCGAAAGCGTAGGCAGATTAACCGTTCCAATAGTGTCTAGGACAGTGTTATTAGAGCGAAAATAGTGCTTTCGTTCCCCTTAGGCTCAAAATTAGTTGAAAAAGTATCTTTCTCGATTGAAATCTGAGGTACAGTGTAACGGGATCGAAAAGTTGTTACAATCGCCGATTAGGTATGATTGTATATTATTTTCATCCAATTTGGAGACCTGGCATGAAAATAATATTGAACAGAATTATCTAGATTGTCAACCATAATAGTTTATATAGCGGATATATCAGTGATATGAACAAATAAATATGAACGAAAGTAGCATTCATGATATGGAAATGCCTGTAACAACCAATGTTGAATCATACATCAAGGCTTTTTCAAGGAAATTCTTCTGCAAATAATAATAATAATAATATCTATTCACCATAAAACCATTTACAAAAAGTTGAAACAGAGCAGTATGCATATCCATATATATGTGAACAAATAGACAAACCACAGAAGCTCCGGTTAGCCATCGCTTGTACGTGGAATTGTTAATGGAAGAAGAAATTTTTTTATATGTATTAGGAATAAAAGTTTTGATAACAGATGTCTATCAGTTCATTATTCCATTTATTGTAAAATTACCAAGGATTTGTTGATCTATCCTTCCTTCTTCATACTCCCTACCTTGTTGCCAATTGTAAGAGCGTGGGATATGATCGCATTTCAGTAAGAATCCTTAAAGAGATTTCTCCAGCAATTAGCCGTCACTTAGCTTATCTGATAGACTTATCCGTAACATCGGGTAAGTTTCCAAAAATTCTCAAAAAATCCATTGTTGTCCCTGTATTCAAGAAAGGCACTTTAGAGGATATAACAAACTATCGCCCAATATCCATTTTAAGTGTTTATTCAAAAGTATTTGAAAAAGTCGTCTTTTCGAGAATGGTAGATTATCTTACCAGGTTCAAAATATTGAACTCAGCTCAACATGGTTTCCGTAACGGTCATTCTACTCAAACGGCGGCACTTAGCTTCGTGGAGTCAATATATAAGTGTTTGGATAAGAATATGCAGGTGGCTGGGATATTTTTTGATCTCTCCTGCGCTTTTGACACTCTCAAATTTGATTTTATTATTGACAAGTGTTATAATATGGGTTTTAGAGGGATATTCTTGGACTGGTTACAAGATTACTTAAATGGAAGAACCTTGTCTGTTAGAGTGAACGAATGTTTTTCTGTAGACAACAGTATAGAGATGGGAGTTCCTCAGGGTTCCGTGCTGGGGCCGCTACTCTTTCTGTTGTTCATAGATGATTTGCCCAGTCATCTAACTTGTCTCCTGTCGATATTGTTTGCTGACGACACATCCGTGGTGGTTTCGGCGCGTAGTCGTGATGAGCTCCAACGGGCTTGTGAAGGTTTAATGGCGGAGTTTTTCGCATGGTGCCGCGCGAACAATTTGATGGTTAATGTCGGGAAAACCGTTTGTTTACATTTTGGCCTTGGTGGCATCGAGATGGAACCTCTGAGATTAACTTTGTCAGACGGCGTGGTGGTGGCGGCTAATTCTACGAGATTTCTTGGCGTACATGTCGACAGAGGTCTCGGTTGGTCATCCCACGTTGACTATGTATGCAAGAAGATCAATTGTTCATTCTTTGCTTTAAATAGGCTCAAAAACACTCTGCCTCGTAATTCTCTTATTGAAGTATACTATAGTCTGGTTTATAGCCATCTTGTATACAATATTTTGCTGTGGGGAAACTGCACTTCTGTTTCGAGAGTTTTCGTTGCTCAAAGGAGGATTATGAGGTTAATTTTTAACTTAACTCCCCGTTCCTCGTGCAAACCAATATTTGTATCAAACAAAATATTGCCGCTGCCATGTATTTATATTTTGAAATGCCTAACTTACGCTAAAGAAAATGTATCAAAATGGAAGTCTGTTTCGAATTGTCACGATTATGAAACAAGAAACTCTGATATTTTTCTCATTCCCAAACATAGAACATATAAATTTGAATGCTCTCCATTATATCAGAGTATAAAATTGTATAATCATTTACCATTATCAGTTAAGTCGTTGAATGTAATTCAGTTCAGGAGAGAGGTTAAGGGTATTCTCACATCGAAATGTTTCTACTCGGTGGGTGAGTATTTTTCCGATCTCTTGATTTGAACAACTATGTATATGTATCTAATTGCTAAATGCATTTTTCTTTTTATGACATGTCCTATACACTGTTAATTGTGTCTTACAGGATCAATAAAGAATGTTATGTTATGTTATGTTATGTTATTTCCGCTTAACAAATTCTTAGCAGAACTCCGCGTGAATTCATACAGTTGTAACGTATCGTGCGACAGTCTTCGTAATGGTGAACGGGAACGCGATGGCACAGTCAGGTATTGAACTTGGTTGCGGTGCTAGAGGTTGTAGATTCAAAACCCACACTTGCTCATGGGTGTGTTGTGTCTATTTGGTCTGAATGAGATACGAAGTATTAAAAATAAAATTTGGAAGTTGCCTGTAGAGCCCAGTTGGCTAAGGAAATTAAAGGAAAGAAAGAATCCGATGTTACCATAACATTAGAACTGATCGTTAAGCGTGCCAAAATGTAATGAAAACATTCTTTCATACTTTTCAGGTGTAGAATGCCTGAATTATGTTATTATGCTAGCTGAGCCATCTGCTAACTGACACCACATCTGCCTTGGATATGCAACCAATTCTTAATTCAAAATTGAAGCAATGCGGTATTATAAATGGAAGTGTCCTATGATTTATTAGTTGTGTAGGAGGGAATAAAAGCTGATAGCCCAGACCAGTATTTCACTGTTGGATCGAAAATTAACAGTGCTCTGACCTAAAGTGGCGTAAGATAGCCGTAACAAAGCCTACCCAGAACACAAATTTACTCCTAACTCGCACAAGCTGAAAAAGCGTCTGAGACATCTTCACAGAAGATCTAGGAGTATCAGGATAATACATATCTATCTATCCTTACTACTTCAAACTCCTAACCTTGAGGCCAATTCTACTCTTGCTTAGCAAATTCTTAGCAGCGAGAAACTCCCTGTAACTCCATAAAGTTGTAACATATCGTGGGAGAGTATTTCTTCGTAATGGTGAACGGAAACGCGAACACACTCATACTCGAACGTTATTTATTGCCTCGCCCGCTAACTCTCCACGATAATCGAAGAGCAAAATCACGAAAGAAAAAAGAAGTAATAACAGCATGGCGGCGCGGCGAAAATGAATTGAAACCCAAATCGTGAGGGGTCACGTAGTTTAATGCACTATCTCGTTTCGTAGGGTGTAATTTAGGCGCGAATTATATCATCCTTATAATTCTTATTGTTATTATTGCTGCGAGAGGGCCCCGAGATAATACCATTCACAGCGTCGCGCTCCGACACGGTATCTGAAAGCCCGAAAGCGCGGTACAAACTTGAGGGCACATGAAAATGCGGCGAACCACGGAGTGCTCGCGGAGAGTCGTTAAAAGCATCAGGGATCGCGATAAGCCCGATTTTTCTCTTTGTTTTTATCGGTTTCCTTTGAGGCATATAAATCATGCAGATTAGCGCATCTAAATTGTACGCGATACAGATGCAGTCATGCATCGCTTTTGGTTCGCGGGGCACGCACAGGGTTACCAGGTGGAACAACAGCGAAATAAAGGATGTCGGTGAAGGGAACCTAGAAAATGCAGAGATCAAAGTTCAGCTGTGGAATTAACTCCGTTTGATCGATTGAGATTTCCATGCCGCTGATTCTTTGGTATCTTTGACTCTCTGATAAGTTAGACAGCAAGAATACTCCATTATGATTATTTTGATCGATATATTAAAACAGAGCATTCTGATACCTTTATGAAATAAGTTCATTTCAAAATTCTTGATGATAAAGGAGTATTTTCACTTCAACGTTCTTCGTCTTCCAAATCACAATTGCCTCTTTTAAATCGGGCGAACCACATCGGACAAAACAATGGAAAATTAAACTAGTAGCGATATCTGTTATCGAAACCACACGAGCTTTATTTTTATTATTTTATAGTGAGTTGGCGTCTGTCCACCCTACCATTGCGTTCGCACGGACTATTGTGGTTCACCCGTAATTTATATTTCCCCGACGAGATCCAGTTTTTGGATAAAACCAATAATCTTGTTCGGGGGTAATTTTTTCAGTTCGCAGTGGGCAATAAAAGCCTGTCAAAGACCTTGAATCTGATGCCACTCACCGCTGGAAACTCTGAGACGATCTGCATGGCTTTTTCAGTGTCCTCAAGACGCAGCCTGCATTCATAGTCTTCAGCCAGACCGATTTTGTGCAAATGCGCTTTCAGCCTGCCGTGACCTGTGATAATTCTGGCAAGTGTTCATACTTTGGGCCTATCCAGACATAGCGCTAGGTCTTTTGGTTCGAAGCTGTTCCAAGGAACACCTTCGAATGTTTTAGGCCAGGATGGCTCAGCCAGAAAGAGTCTTGAGTTCATTCTACCTTTTATCGTCCGCTTAGCCACGTCATGTGGCATTCCCAGGAATGTTTTTGAGCCTACCAACCTCTTCATTACCCAAATAGTTTGAGTGCCTCGGTATCCAAACAAAAATGGCTCTTTTATACATACCGAGTCAGTGAGATATTGATTCTTGATGTGCTCCCACTGACTTCCGCTCCCGTTCCGTTCGTTGTTTGCGAGCCGTCTGAGAACAAGGTTGGTCCTCAATAGAACCTCAGCATGCTGAGTCCATAATTCCCGGCTGGGGACGATTACATTGAAATGCCGTTCTGGGCTTGTGACTTTTGACATTAGATCCGAAGGCGTCGATAGGGTGCTGTTCGTTAAAAGCTTATCCAGCAGTTCTGAGCCTCATCACTATTGCCTCTGGCCTGTCGATCGCCAGTTGATATAGTTTGCATGTGGTCTGTTCAGCCTCCCTCTGCACGAGTAGGTGGAGGGGTGGTAGATTTAGTAGGACCTCATGGCTGCCGTGGGTGTGGTGCAAAACGCACCTGTAATTGCAAGGCAAGTCTGTCTCTGTAGTCAGGTGAGCTTATGGTAGCCAATCGTTTGTGGACCTTTCTTCCACCACGCTACAGCTTCATACATTATCTGTGGTCTGATTACTATAGTGTATTGCCAACACATCTCTATCTGCCTGGGCTTCAAATCCCAGTTTTTACCGCAGATTCGCCTGCAGGTCCAGAATCCCATTCTGGCTTTATAACACACTTTGTCTAGGTGTGCATTCCAACTAAGAGTTTTGTCCAAGACTATTCCCAGGTATTTTGCCTCATAAGAGAATTGTATTGTTTCACCACGGATAGTCGGCGGTTCTAAACCATCCAAATACCGTTTCTGCACGAGCTTATTTCTACTCCTAATACAACATCAGGACATCATCAAAAATACGTGCGTATATGAGTGCAATAAACAAGAACTAAATGTCGAACAAAAGTGATTGCAGTGTCAGCAGTTTTTTCTTCATGGTGTTGTTGGAATACTCGCAGACACCGAGACATGAAGAATATTATTTGAGCGTAATGCTGCGTTTGAGAAAGCACATTTGTTGAAAAAGAATATATTCGTGAAGAGGTGGCGCCAAAAACTCAACAAATCTTTTCGATTAACCACAGTTTTTCTCTTATACGGCCCCGACCGACTTTTTTCTCGAATTATCGCTTCGAACGCTGGTTTTGAGTCCATAGAAGAGATTAAAGAGAATTGGCACCGAGTACTGGACTAGACTCCTAACAATGCTTTCAATATTGTCCTGATGACAAGAAATTTGGATAAATAATACATATTTTGTATTTCATTGGCCGATTTCTGGTAGTTTTTTCACACTGTAATATTTCCAGATAAAATTACTTTAGCAGAAAGTGCCAATAAATACAGAGAATTAAAAAATGTGCATTAAAATTCTGCTGACGACATCCAAGCGTGAATAGAAATAAATTCCCCACGTTATTTAATTGAGTACATATTTTATCAATGTGATATTCCCAATCAAAACATGATACCAAATTAAAAGCGTATGAAACATAATGAGTAGAACAAATATTTGTTTTCAGTGGAAACAATGGAAATTCTGTGTTTTCAACAAACGAATATTATGGCTAATCGATCATAAACGCTAAACCGAAGAGTGTGGATGTGTTTCATTAGTTTTCGAGGTATATTGGTCATTTTATCGTTGTGGTTGCATCACTGTGGGTTTAAAACATTTATGACATTAGGTTCATATCTTACGTTCGTGCCTTAGCGTTTGTATATTCAATAAACTTTGTATGCTTAGTCAATAATTCTCCAAGTGTTAATGAGCAGTTATTTGGTTGGTTTGTTTGGACATGTGAAAGTTGTGATTTTTCCAACCACAAATCAGCGTATCGGTTCCGAATGAGATTCATCTCTTTTTCATTTTGATTTACACAACTTAATAAGTCTGGAAATTATTCAAAACACCAAACGGAATCAAATAATGGGTTGAAGAGAATGAATAAATTTATAAAGGGTTTTCCAATAAGAGGTTCCATTTTGATATAAAAAACGAGGATAGTTTAAGAGAAATCAAGACCCAAACGTGCTTTAGTTTTGCTAACTGTGACTGCAAAATTTTTACCATTTTTTGTAGCGAATTTTAACAATTTTAATGCGTTATCGTAGCGTTCCATTTTCAGTAGTGGTGTAGTTTTTACTCGTCAAATGTCAAAAGATTAAAGCTTCAAAGCGACAGCTGCCTAGAAAGAGTGCTATTCAAAATGAAAAATCCTTCAAGTTCTTCAATTGTATCTGGTAATGGGTTAAGTTGTGATTGGATATAATAATAATAATATTCAACGTGAATTAAATTCATCACAAGCAAAATTTTTATGCAATAGCTCTCACACTTACAAATTACCAGCATACAAATCATTATACTTGTTTCTGGCTTTTAAACTCAGTCATTTGGACAAAAATTATGAATAATTTCGACGCACTTGAACATTAAGAAAAGGTTTGTAGGAATTTTCAGTTATCTAAAAATATATTCTATTGCTGCTTTATCTTTCTTCCGGGAAAGCATCTTCCGACCCGCATGTAGTAGCGTGTTTCATTAGGCGAACTAAGCACACCATATTCAAACGCAACGACATCGCAATGGGCGGTTAAATTGATGAATGATTTGATATGGCTAATTTCAAAGTTGGGCCTGTCGTTCAATCACGCTCTATGTCTAGGTCTCGAAAAGTCCGAGACGGCCTCAATTTGCATATTATTGATAACACACACTGGTTTATTAAATCCATTAACTACACTAGATATTTATAGAGTTGTTGCTTTCAAGTTTCACAAATTAGAGCCTTCGCGTGTCTAGGATTGTTTATGGCAAAGGTTAAAGGTTGATCGTGCACTTAAAATTTGAAGAATGGTCGATTCTCTATGGAAATTCGCTGCCAATTTAAATTGTTGTACTCGTTTAAATTGAGGCAACACTTGTGTGTATATCGTACACATTGCTCAGTAACAAATATTTCTTCAATTGCCAATGGTCGTTAAAATATTCCAGGCTATTCCAGCAAAATAACCACAGGATCATGGCTCAGATATATTCAAGTGATTTCGTATTTTCTTAATACGTATCAAAAATTTAAAATAAACAGCCCAGAATGGGATCCTTGAGATACTCCAAATAAAGCAGATGAAGGATTCTATTTGAAATAATTATCGGCCACATATTTTCTCCACCTAGCGTTCTGATGTTGAATGTGCATATTTATTGATGAATTTTGTATAGCTTGAACAGAATGCAATTAATAATTTCCAGAAGTAGTATACACTGCGAAATGTTCACCATTTTGCGGTAAATTATTCCAATGAGTTGTGTGTCCACGTAATTCCACATGTAAAAATATTCTAGTTTTTAAGTGGTGAATGTGATACCTTGGCAGATCAAACAATGAAACGAACTCAAAAATCTACATTCTGATTTGACGCTGAACTCCACTAGGATTCTCTACCGGAAAGTATAAAGTTTTTGGAATCGTTGCTTCGAATTGACTTCCTAACGAAAATGCAGAATATTGCGTGTGAATTAGGCCCAAACGCAGGAAACAAAGGGTACCAACCAATTCCCAACTAACCTGACCAGAACGTGTACCGATTGTATCAGTATATAACCCCGAGGTTACGTCCCAAGTTGAAGAAATTTATGGACACGCTTGTGGGTGAGTGTGCTCGATGGAGACGACGAGATAATTCTTTAATTTCTTAATTAGGGGCGCCGCATTAGCATATCTTGTTTTCTCCAATTGCTTCTCCGCCTCGGGGAGGTTTTTATTAGGGCAAAAACAGCGGTTTCGGGGGTAGGGAGGCTCCCTAATTGGACAAGCTCAAATTGAGACGTCGAATTATTCATAGTCAAACTTTACGGCACCGTTTTTAACGTGACACATTAACGGATTACTTTTCATCCTTATAAAAGTCATTTCGCCTTAATAAAATGGCGTCCGAGTTTGTATTCAGTAATGAATCTGGCTGCGATACTTAGTGCTGGATAAATTGAGAAGCTTTAAGCAGAAAGAAAAAACGATGCTGATTCGCTGTCTGTAAGATGAAAAAGATTTCATAATTTGGAATGCGTTCACTTAGACTGCGATTCAATTATAATCTGATATTTCTCGAAATGATCCTTTGAAATTCATGGGATTTTTAATGACTCCAAGATTTAATGGGAAGTCTTGGAATCTTTTTCAACGGTTTTGTTTCATTCCATAAATTTTCGAACGATCTCATTCATACACAAGCGGCTGAAGAAATTGAGTTGTCAAAAAATGATCTCTGAAGTCTATACATATTTATCATTCCATCTGCTAAGTTAAAATCTTCTGTTAGTCATTTGGTTTATGCATCGTCAAATATAATTATAATTTTTCCTGTACTCAATCGAGGAATACCTTTCTTGATTTATACAAAGCACGATCTGATCTTATCCTGAGGATTTACGAACTGCTTCTCAAAGACTCGGTATGCAGTGAAGGAAAACTGATTTTCTTTGGTATAACTAAAGGGTCGCTAATGACATTCTTTTCCCTAGTATTCACGTTTTCTCTCTCAGTCATTATTTTCTAACGCAGTGGCGCGTTTTTTCTCTGCTCTCTCAGTGATACAAAAACAAGGATATTTTTTATATCTTCTGAAAATTTAGTAGTTTACGTTAGAAGTACCCATACAGATTTACAAAAATGAAATGAAAAATTAGTCTATCGTACTATTTTTCTCGGAGTCTATTTGACAAAAATTCGTGAAATTTGGATATTGTTCTAAAATAATCCTCCAATATTATGGAAGGATGAATTCAATCCTAATATTTCTCAACTTTATTGTGAAATAATAAACTCATGTGTAAAAATGGCAACATTTCAGGTACATTTTAAAACTTAACATATATTATTTTATTCAATTAACAGATACCATTATCGCATATAGTCACGCTCATATAAATTGCTTCTTTCCGTTGCATAAAGGCATGTTTAGCGACTATACGCACGTGATCTTACGTTATACGTTAAGAAGCCGTATACGTTATTTGTTTTTCGAAGTGCATTCTAATAACAAAGAGATTAATTAACCACAAAGACTAATACTTGTTGGACGCTCGGTGAACGCTCGTTGAAGTGTGTAGCTTCTTTTTGCTTGCTTGTTCCAGGGAATAGCGTGCTCTAGGTTCGCCCAATTCCGAATTTTGTGACTGAAATGGTCTTGAACAACTAAGTTGGAGTCATTACAGAAAAACCCGAGATCAAAAGTAATTTTGTCCAGCTGTTCACTGTGCAACGAATATACTTTGAGCGGATATGCATTATATTCCCCCAGAATCTCTCATAAAACTGAACACTAAAAGCACACTCCAATCCATCGCATATAAAGTGAAACTGAACTCCGAAGTTCGTCAACATTTCGTACATTTTATTAGGCATTATAATGGCTCCGGGCCAACGACACATTGTGCATGTTATCCCTTATCTCGTACAGCGGACATCGATCACCCTGCAGATCCGCTCTTTCAATCTTCCCCCAAGCGAGTTCGCTCCATCCTCGCCACCCTTAAACACTTAGTTCTCTCCGAAGCTTTTGCCCTGCCTGACTTAGGCCGTATCTTATCACGACCGTTGCCCAGTAATCCACCACGGGCTTCCAAATATGATTAATATAGATTGCCACACGCCTACCCCCCTGAAGATCTTATCAGCATTTGCAGTTGTATAGGGGTTGTTAGGAACTATAGTCATAAGCCTATAGAATCCATTGTTGACGCTGACATCCAAGGCTTAGAACCTCCGGAGGTCCTAAGAAGTTAAGAAAACTGTGAATGATTTGATTGAATGCTTGCCACGATAACAGAAGATCCGGGCTCATGAATATAAACCTAAATATGGTCTGCTTCATGATATATTTTGCAGTTGGTATTGTTTCAAGGTATTTAAATGAATTGGGAGCCTCAAGGATATTATATTTCTTTAGTTTTCGGTCTTTCGATTACCAATAATATTTATCAATCAGAAACTTCAAGATATATTAAACACAAGAACAAGATAAGAAAGCAGCTAGAATCTTTTTTTCATTTTATTATCTAGTTGAAATTTGGAGATGTTTATTGAAAGTCTCGATCACATTCTCTACCTATGCCTAATATACGATTTTATTTCAGATCTACAACGTCTCGAAAGTAGCACAGGAGTGTCCTTCCTATAATATGGTAAGATTTCCCAAGGAAAATAATTTATTTATTCTTAATGATAAGGATCCTTCCAATTTATGGAAAATAGTTATGTCATCCTTCATTGTCTGCAGTGTTCCCGTTTCCTTTGTTGAATAAATAATGTGGGTGCCTCCTTCAACCGCCACAATTCATTTTATCTATTTGAGGAGCGAACTAAGACGTCACGATATATGGAATAGTACGTGATGGCAAGAATTCATAATGTAGATTCAACAACCGAGCTTTAAAGTAGTTCTTTGCATCATTTTCTCTGCTTTCGCTCGTTATATGATAAAATAAACGACTTCGAAGATTTATGCCCCAATTTCAGAAAGAACAGGTTCTAGAGAATAGAAACATTAATTTCTGCACCACAAACTAGTTCGGCATCAACGGTTGCTCTCCTGATCATGTTTCTCAAGACAGAGGTCAGTTAATTCTTTGGAATTTCAAATAATCTGGAATTCTACTACGATGCATTCGTTATTATTGACGGAAACAATCTCCATGATGTTGTTTTTATGTCAGTTCGATTCGCGAGACCTTGGGATTGAATGCGTTCATTGCATTATTCAACGGCTCTGGTACACTGATTGTGAGTTATATAATGATTTCCATTGAATCGGACGTGACCCAATGTTCTTCGAACTGATGACATCGAGTGCAAGTCGAATGCCATGAAGGTGTAGCCTAAAGGGAATTGCATTTATTTAATTCTTAATGAATATTTTATGAATTATCTATAGCTTCTTAGTGAAATTTGGTTTTTAGATTACTAATAATGAATTTTTTGAATTATGCAGAAAGTATTTTTCTTTCCACCCAAAAATTTCGATTGAAAATTCATGGCGAAGGTTTCTTTTTTGAAGTACATTCTGTCAAGAAAATACCGGGAATTATCGATTTAAATCTGGCGGGGCAATGAGGCAGGTAAATTTTTTTTTTCCTAGGTTGGTACCACTGTCCTTAATTACTATGCCAAGCTTGAGCGGGATCTGTCAACTAGTGTGTTTGCAACAGCTGATTAAGTCAGTCGATGTCAGAGTGCGTGCCGATTTTTACTATGGGTGATTACGTTGAGCAAAGAATTTGTTTGAAGTTTTGTGTTGCAAATGAATTTTCGTGTGCCGATGCATTGAAAATGTTGCAAAAAACCTTTGGTGATAATGCTCTATCGAAAACCACGCCAAAGCCGCTCGAAAATGAAGGTGATGCTCATTGTTTTCTTCGATATCCGTGGCGTGGTGCACTACGAATTCGTTCCAGAGGGTCAGACGGTAAACAAGGAGTATTACCTAGGCGTTATGAAACGTTTGCGTGAGCGTATCCGTAAGAAGCGGCCAAATTTGTGGGCGAACAACTCATGGATTTTGCATGACGATAACGCGCCTTCTCACCGAGCTACGAGTGTGACTGACTTTCTCGCCAAAAACTCAACAAACGTGCTTCAGCAACCACCGTATTCGCCGGATTTGGCTCCCTGCGACTTTTTCCTCTTCCCAAAACTAAAATTTCCCCTTCGTGGCACCCGTTTTGAGTCGATTGAAGCCATAAAACAAAATTCGGCACGAGAGCTAAAGTCCATCCCGGAAAGCGCCTAAAAAAATTGTTTCGATAATTGGAAGTGCCGTTGGCATAGATGTATTGGAGCAAATGGAGCCTATTTTGAAGGCGACCCAATAAATTTTGACGATTAAATGTAAAATTGTTGTTTTAATTGAAAATTCCCGGTACTTTCTTGACAGAGTAGTATTACAGATAAAAGTTGGATTAATTCTCGTAAATCTCTGAAAATTTGATCTAAAAAATCTCTTAAAAACTTTTTTGAATGGAAAAAAATGCCTTAGAATCACTGTTTCACTTTATAAACATATTAAATTCTCAACACATATGAGCGGCAGTTAACCAATACAGAATCAAGAAAAAACATAAAGTACTGACCGAAGTCATCCAAGAAAAGCTTGTTTTGATTGGATATTCAGAAATTCCAGTTTGATTTAGATTCTAAAAAATATGCTATCTATTTTTTAGGAAGGGATACAAAAGGACCTTCTCAAATTCTTTGTGATGCATTTTTTGGTGATGGGATTTGTTATTTCCGGATATATTTGTCTTGGCCGAAAGTTGTGGATGATTACGGTTCCTACTTTATGTTTTTTTTATTCTCTATTGGTTGACTGTCGCTCATATGTCTTGATAATTCTATGTCTATATTTCTAAGGCATTTTATATAATTTATTTCTTTTAATCGATTCGGTCTAGAGTTTGAAATTAGAATAATTTCCAATATCCTATTACTCTTCACTTTCCATCAAATAATTTTGGATTTCATCAAGTATCTGTACAACATCTAGCATCCTTCCTCCATATAATTACTCTTTTGTAGCTACCAAATTGGTGATCCAATAACACTGCATTTGTGATCGTTGACACATCTTTCATTTCTGAAATGCAAGGTGTACTGATAATTCTTATAAGGACATAAATGTCTTTCATTCTAGATATATGCCCATTCAAAATCGATACGGCGCGGTTCGGGTTCTAATTGGATTGTCAGCAGGGTTCGCTGTGTGTACCAAATTCAAAATCGCATTTCATAGAAAACGAATGAGGCCTCGCGACATGGTGCAATTAAACTCGCGATTAATTCCTGCAAAAATTCAAGTTGTCTCCGATGCGAGTCAGGAAGGCCATCGCGGCAAGAGACGCCTTGGTGGGTTCCTCAATTATGCCAGTTTTCTGCTGCGAGAAACCAGGCGTTCATGTTGAACCCAGGTAGATGTAAAATACTCTGCCATTCTGAAGATGCAGGTCAGGCGCGAGGGGCAAGACGTGTAAACACCTTGATGGAATGTAGAGTACTATATTCAACTATCATGACTACTACCAATACATTGTCACTTACTTCTTTAATCATCCACTTATTGGTCTGACAAAAAAAATTGACTTTGATCTTATCAAAATACAAAAAATTCATTGCTTGCACATAGATCAATTTTTTCAAATTGCCGGATAATCTGCAACCTACTGGATGAGAAATTCTACCTATCTTATGATCATGAGCTAGCTATGTTTATATTCCTCAAAGAAAGATTGCGCTTAGAAGTCTCTGATCTTAGATTTCTTCGTTTCAGTCGCATAAGAGGAAGTTGTAAAATCTCCCTTCTGAAGATTACATGCACATGATTTAACTTTGAAATAGATGAAAACTGTCGTGGGAAATTAATTAAAAAGACAATAATCAAATGTTAAGGCACTTAATTCGTTCTGAAGGACTGACTGATCATTACGATCTATCTATCTGTCTTTGAAGTTTATATTCCAGCGGTATATTTCATCTGAAGGAAAAATTTGCTCTTTGGCTTGCCTATTGATGCAATAGGGTTCTTCTTTTAATACGATGTAGTTAGTTCTACTATTAAAAATGAAGATTACATTACTGGTACAGCGGTCTTTCGTTGGCCCGACTCATACAGTGTTTTAGGGCCTCTTTTACATCGCTATCTGCTTTGTCGTTTCTTCGAATACCACAGTGGTGAAAAAGTAGACAAGCCAGAAGAAGTTTTTGGATCTGTACCAGTTGTAAAGGGGAGGCCATCTAAAGTTTGCATTTTGAAGAAGTGGTTATTTCGAGTCTGGCAACACTTGTGCTATTCGTGTTTTGACAGAAAGTTAGATTAATATATGGTATTAATGAAATGGGTCGTTTAACGCTTGAACAAAACTGGATAATAATAAAAACTCATTTCCAAAGTGTCATATTCTATCCAAACTGTTAGAAATTTACGTGGAAATTTAAATATAAATGAAATGCACTCACGGCAATTTGTTCGTGAAAAATGGATCGTTATTTGATGAAACAATCCGTTCGCGTTTTCGCCTAGCGAGCACACCTGAAATTATTGCAGCATTGCAGAATGTGGCTGAACATATTTCAACATCGTGCTCAAGAACTGAACATTTCTCGCACTGCTCAAAGCAGAATTTTGCATGAAGACTTCGGTATGAAGGCTTACAGAATTCAACTAGTGCAAGAAGTAAAGCTTAGTGACTATCCGATGCGTTTCCTCTTCGCTCAATGAGCTAATTATAGCACGACCGAAGATGAGCGTTTTTCCAGAAAAATCATCTTTAGCGATGAAGATCATTTTCACTTGGGGTGTGATTTTTTGTGGAGATCCATTAAGGATAAATGTTACGCTAACGATCCAGAAACGATTAAAGGCGAAATCGAAGTTGCCATTCATTGAGGCTCAAACAATCGACAATGTACTGAAAAATTGGGTTGATCGATGAGGTACTGTAGCGAGTCTCGTAGTGGTGATTTGAATGATATTATTTTCTATTCGCGAATTTCAAGATTCAGCCTCTCCAAAAAACCTACAACTTCGAAAAAATATTCATCAGTTTTTTAGTTATAGCCGATCAAATATGCAAATCAAAATAGCCCACCCCAAATTGTTTTGACTTTTAACCAATAATTTTCAAGTGCCTCAGCACTAACTATCTGAATATTGTAATTCAAATTAAGGCTACTTTACCTGGAGGAGGTTATTTGGGAGCATCTTTCACTCGACTGTTCCACTTTGGAGCCTTGTGGAAGGTTTCCTTGAAGAAGTGCAGGTATTTTCTTTTAACTCATCTTCAATTATCTATCGGTAATACTCTAAGCAAGTTATACTATTTGAGCGAAAGATGTAATTCCTCAATCTGATTATGCGAAAACTGTCAAGGTACACAATCAATATTTCAAAGTGAATCGATCAGGTGAAGTTGCCTAATTCCTACAAAATTATATACCCTTAATATTATACGTCAAAAGCGTATAACGTTTGGTCTATTCTGTCGAATTCTAGGGCAAGGACGAAACACATCAAAGATTCTGATGGATATAAAACCGGAAGTTAAAGTAAGTGTTTTTCCATCTTGCACGCGTTTTTTTGTTGTCGAATTATCACGTTTCACATTGAGCTCATGTCGAATATGTTATGGCGCGATTCTGGTTCTCTTCGAATTGCATTTCATATAAATCAAATCCTGTCCTGGGCTGGATTTCATTCTTCAGACAGCTGAATGACTCCAGCTCCTCGGTCGAGCAGAGTTGTGTAATACTAAACAAGCGTGTTCGAGTATCGTTTATTCATTCGATTGTCAACTCGCAGTCTGAGACCGATAAAATCGGAAATTTTCAATCGAAAGAGAAAGGAAGAGGTCAGGTGTGGAATTTCGATCGGCATCTAGCGTTCCTTTTTTTACGCAAGCATCCTGCTCGTAAAACGATTCTCAAGGAGGCCGTTGAAGTCGATTTGTTGTCTGAAATTTGGTAGGTGACCCGAAAAGAAGGGAGACGATTATCGTCCGTATCATTCTTTGAATTTGAATCCATTTCCGTTCCTTCCGGGAGTAAGGGTGAGATTCTACGAGATCAATTCGCAGTATTTGGTTCATTCGAACCTTTTCATCAATATTTTCTTCCCTTCCATCGTATTGGTGATCATTCTTGTGGAATATGTCGTAAAATGGAATTTAATATCAAGTTGTTTCTGAGATGGCTGGATAAGGTCTAGAAATATCAATCTTTCAATGTGAAAATGCAGAATCAGGCGAAATTAGAGTTCTCTATTACATGGCTGCTCGGCTATTCAAAGATTATTGAGTATTCAAACTACTTTCCCAAGACTTCTTAAGCCTACTTCAGGTATGCTGCCTGGTTCGTATTAAGTATTCCTGAAGTTTTGAGGTTAAAATGGATTTGGGTATATGTCTTCATATTGAAGCACTCCAGAGATAACAGAAAATTTGGTTCCATACGAACCTATTAAGTTTCCTGCATATAAATCTGAAGTTAGAACAGGACGCTGTGTCTTAGTATGGAAGTTATAGAACTCAGAGGATGCTCGAATTCAGGTCATTTTTTGCACCATAAAAAGTCCTAGTCCACACTGTCATATAGTTCACAAATAATCTTCCAATGTTTTTTCCAACGGTTCTCTGTATCTTTACTTGAAATATTTAATTTTCTATGCAAAAAGTCGGTCAGTAAGGTCAGTAAGTACCACCATTATATTAGGAGTTTGAATAAGTTCGTGTGATTTTGTGTCGAAAATGACAGATACTGGGAAGAAAGCCTAATTATGACCCTTCAAAATGAAGCTGTTGCCAAATGAAACAATGGAAGAATAAACTAGTAGCTACATCTGCAATCAAAACCGCAGGAACTTATTTCTTCTCCTAATATATATTATGTGAAATAAGAGCGAAATATCCGTTTTCCTGCAATTGGTTTATGTTTTTTATTTTCCTCTCATCAAACTCCCATGTCATGAAATTCCATGTATCCTATATAAGCGAATATAATTACTCATAATATTATTTTTGATATCTCATTACCAGTTTCAATATGAGCAGGCATCCTGTTGATATTTGAATGAAATTGCTACTTGTGCATTAATGGAAATCAGCATTCGTTGCTTTTCTGTGTTATCTGAGTGGCAATTTCTATACATCGCTTGTTCATGATTGAAAATGCTCAGTCGTAATGACCTCTCCCATTCATTACTTTCAGCTGTACACTCTTCGTATAGGTTTCGTGAAGTTGAACCTATATATTGCGACTATGCCAGATTCATCATAGCTGTTTTCCCTGCGTAGTTAAATTACCAACATATTATTCCATGTACTCGTAACATTCATACCTCTCCATGTCTATAGATACGTTCATTACATGCCTCTTCTATAACTCATGTTGGTTTTCTATACTAAAATGATCGAATATTGTGATTGAATAACTCCTTTCTACAATTATTATATATTACATTAATTGAAATATTAAAGAATAATTCCACAAATTTATTAAAAACAACAATCGTTTCGCCAATACTATGGTATATATTTTGAAATAATTCTAAAAAAGTAACATCACAGCTTATACAGGGTGTCCGAACGAAAATTTGACACTCACAGAACTCAGAAATGACGAATTTTCGAAGATTTGAAAAAAACAGGTCAACTTCTGTTTTGATGGAGACGAATTTCCATCATGAGTTTGTTCCGAAAAAACCACCCCCAACATTTTTTTGAATAGGGAAGAGATGTCGAGTGTTGGTTAATTTGAAAATTATTTATGTTCTGTACACAACCCAGTTAAAATTTTCAAAATCGATTCATTATTCACGAAATAATTGAATAATTGAACTGACCGTCAAATGTGATGTTGAACAGACAGTTTAACCGCCCAAACTCAAGAATATAAGAGTTTTTAAGAATCAAACAACAATTTTCGAATTCTGTATTTGAATAGTGAGATGTTGGATGGGGTTTAGTTGAGAAGTTTTTACTGTTATCTGAACATCGCAGTTGAAATTTTCAAATATGTTTATTTAAGGGCAGAATAATTTGGGTTTTTGAATGTTTTTACCTTAGAAACATTGGATTTTCTTATCGTTCATGATGAGAAAATGTGTGAAATGCATGGAATTCATTAAAATGTATATTATTTTTTTAAAGATTCTTTCTCAAATGTGTTTCAGTCTTCAGTCTAACATTACTCACAGATCTGGTGTATTTGAATGTATTGGGTTTCTGTTTGAGTTACCCTTCTGATAATGTTCAATATCAAATTGCTTAAAAAAATCACCGAATTTGAAAATTTCAACTAAGATGTTTAGGGAACAAAACAACCTTTTTAACTAAAACACATCCGCCATCTCTATCCTATTAAAAAAAGATTGGGGGTTGTTGCCACCTTCATGGGCTGGTTTTGTTTGGAACAAACTCATGATGGAAATTCTTCCCTCTCAAAACAGAACTTGACCTATTTTTTTAAATCTTCGAAAATTCTTCGTTTTTAGTTGGGACACCCTGTAGATTAATTCATAGTTTTTGTTGAAATCATAATTTCAGCTCACTTCACTGAACTCACTCCAAAGAGTTTCCCGTTTTTTTGGGTGCATAAATAGTTGATATTGAGCTTTAAAGGTATGCAAATGTTGACACATGAGTAGTTCCATAATTGCATAGCCAAATTTATTTACAAGTTTTTTTAAGTTAAAGTTTCGTATCTTCCTATACAGTGATTATTAAAGAATTCAAATGTCAAATACCCATTAAAAAGCCAAAATTAACACCAGCCATGATCAAAAAAACCAAAAAACAGATTTCTCAACTGAATCTAAAAAAGTGAACAGCGACTGTTGTTCAAATTCTTTTAAATGACTAACATATCTCGAGTGTGAGCTCTATATTATAATAATACTTAGTTTTAATGTCTCCTTGACTCAATACTATTCAACTAAATGCACAAATACTGGATTTGAAACGATATAAATGATATATTGTATGTTGTAATAGATAATCCTATATGTAACATTTCAAAATGCGCTATTTCTCACCAAACATGGACATTTAAGCAATGGAAATTTATATTGGACTCTTACTGTTAAATTTCGCGAACACTAATGCTGAATGTTTTATTGATTCGTTAATGAATATGCTCATTCAAATTCATGGGAGTATATCAAATTTATTCATTTTAAATCTGTTTATTTCGTGAATTGTAATTTCAAGAGAACAAGTTATTTCAAATATAGTTCATTAAGAGAATCCTCTCAAAGATACTATTAAATACCCCAATCAGGTGGTTTGAAAATGTAAACATTTTGTGACGTAAGACCGAGGAAACCCGGAATTTCCGGAAGAAATTCTTGGGATATAAACCTCTTAGTCCGGATTCAGACTTTCCGTAGCTTTAGGGTCATTTGTTCCAACATAAAACTGTCTTTTGTCGTGTCGTAAACGTGTCATCAACCGGGAATTTATCATACCAAAATGAACAATTTGTTGTGTCAACATATAAATTTCACCTCAAATTTCGTACTTTTACGGACTGGAAGCTGTTAGTGACAGAAATAAAACCAGCATTAGGCTGAACCTAGTCGAAAAATGGGATTTTAGAGGCAAATAAAAATAATCGTGTTGTTTCCCGGCTTTCGGTTTTTCACGTTGGAAATTGCCGCAAGAGCTTTTATCACTAAAAACATTCCATTCATCCCTGGATTTATGATGTCAAACTTTGTTTCGTCTTGGATGCTTTGTTGAATTCGGATGTGCAAGATATCCCTAAATTTTCCCCAGGTAGGGAAAAAATTTCGATGCCATGAGAGATCATAATTTTGGGCTTTGAGTTTAATCGTATGCGATTGAGGCGAACTCGAAAGAAATAAATTAAAATTATCCCCAGATTTGCGTATCCAAATAAATATCTATATCTGTACCAATGATATATTGTGCAACTTAATGGAATTATATTATTTTTATCCCAAACCATTCAGTTCTTATGAAATAATATTTTTACAGAATTTTTCATACACCATAACGATATTTAACGAGGAATATGTCTCACTCTTTCCTCAGTTACTGCTTTAAGACGTTATGGTATGGATCTTACTAGTTTATATCTGAAATAATTTTCACAAGTTCTGAGACGTATATATTATTTTTCTGTAGTTCTAGAGTTGAGTTCTGGAAACAAAGAATTTCAAATAAATACATAGTATAATCGATGAAAATGCATAATGCTTTTTAATCCTGATATGTGATCCCTGAATATCGTTAAAATAATACTGAAATATGGACAAAAAAGTATTGTACGTATATCCCATGCAGAAATTCAATACATTGAATAAATAACTATTTGGAATAATTCCCCTCGTTGAATCAAATTGATAAAACAAATAATAGCTATCACAGCGTTCCATTTCGACATGAAATTTTTATATCTCACTCGTATGTGTCATTGGACATCAAAACATTCATTTGACGTATAAATCACTGATGCAGATACATACATTTGTACGGAACGTGAAACGTCGCTGGCGACCTTGTTATAACAAACACCAGAATATTTTTCAGTCATTGGTTTATCTATTAAATTTTGATACCAGTTAATCCGTTATTTAACAGGTCGTTTTAATCTTGAATGCATTTGTAAATGCAAATAATCACCAAAAATGATCTCTCCATATTCTCGACGAACAGCATGAATCAGTTTTCTGTGTATCTCGAGTTACTTTGACGAGTTCTAACTCCTCTCTTTACCACCTTTCGATTATGATCGAAGGAACGAACAAGGTATTCTAATACACCCATAATCTCCGCCTTCAAGACATTTTAGCCGTCTTCAAGACATTCTATGGTGGGATTTGTCTTGCCTCAATGAGAAAGCAACTCTTCAAATTTCCAGAATCATTTAGTAGTCTTTTCCTTTGATTTATCCAGTCTATGAATTTTGCATAACTGTTTGAAACTTCTTCTTCTGTTCATTTAAAGCAATTATTATTTTCAGTCGCATATCTGCCAATATCATAACAAGCATTTCCTTTAAATTATTTCGTTAAGTATCAAAATAAGTTATGCGATGTTCATATACTGAACTGTTTCAACCGTTACCATTTGGTAGTTGATCATAATTTAACTAAGTTGTAGAAATTACTATGTTTTACTACCAATAAATTGATTTTTTACACATTTAATTGTGACTCGAATTTCGAGAATTAACTATCCCGTCTTCAAACAACTGCAGTCTTAACAAGCAGGACAGGGTATTTATGCATATACAGAGGTAGAAGAGGTGATAAAAGCAGGTTAGAAAAGAGAGGACGCCTAACAACTTAAAATGTCGACACGCCAAAGAAGATTGGTGAACAGATGTTACTTATTTAAATATCTCAAATATTTTGGATTTATATAGATCCGTACAGTCATTCATTATTTTTATTGTGAACTAATTTGAAAATTTCGACAGATTCTAAATAATCAAGTTTCTTTTTTTTTGATTTTACATGTGAAATTTTAAGATTATCTATTGGCGGAAAAGGATGGCCGTTTTCTAAACAATGAGTGGCAAAAGTGGAAGTTTGTTCATTTTTCATGAAATTCATTTTATGTTAGTTGAACCTCGTCTTGAAGGAACGTGAATTCATTTCTTTATCGTACTTCGGTAGCATAAGCCAAAATGTGGCCAATAATTTTTTCAAAATTAGATGTTAATATTGCTTTCAAAACACTTTCAAATAAATTATCATCCGTATAATTTAACGCAAAGGACCCAACTCCAAACATACATAAATCGGGAGTTTATGAGTTATCTTGTTCGACGTGCAGTAATAAATATATAGGACATTCAAGACGAGGTTCAACGAACATAACAAACTTCTACTTTTGCCACTCATTGTTTAAAAAACGGAAATCTTTTTCCGAAAACAGATGATCTTAAAATTCCATGTAAAATCTAAAGGAAAGAAACTTGATTATTTAGAATCTGCCGAAATTTTCAAATTAGTTCACAATAAAAATAAGGTGAAAATAATGAATGACTGTACGGATCTAAGTAAATCCAAAATATTTGAGATATTTAAATAAGTTATATCTGTTCACCAATCTTCTTTGGCGTGCCGACATTCTACTAGTTGTTAGGCGTCCTCTCTTTTTCAACCTGCTTTTATTACCTTTTCTACCTCTGTATATGCATAAATACCCTGTCCTGCTTGTTAAGACTTCAGCTGTCTGATGATGGGATAGTTAATTCCCGAAACTCGACTCACAATTAAATGTTTTAAATATATATTTATTGGTAGTAAAACATAGTGATTTCTACAACTTGTTTTAATTGCGATATTCATTGTTGAATCATTAAATGAATCCAATATTCCTCTGCTAAAACTGATCAACATACGAGTTTCGTCACCTCTCATTCTCGATAAGAATCTGCACAATTCAAGATATTGTTCTCCATTACATGCAAATCTGTCCTCATCACGCGATTTTGTACGCAACGAAATCGAGATGCATTCCGAAGCAGGCTCATAACTTGGAAGCTTTCGAGCCATTCTCCCTATAGGAATACGCTCTCTGTACGGAAATGCCGTTAGATAAAATCTACGAGACATTTCATTCCGTTTTGTACCGCATCGAAAGAGCTCAAGAATTGCCTTTGTGATGTGTACTTTATGCGGAATGAGGGAATCGAAATGAGCGCGAACAATGCTTTTTACTTTGGCCGTTCAAAAGAGGCGACACCTCGCTTCTGCCAGAGCCTGCTCATGACATTTATTGGATGGATAGGAGGGCGAGATAAGTTAGTTAAACGGAACAACGTAAGGCTGAGGCGGCAGTCGACTGAGCTATCGGCCGAACTCAACTATTTCTAATTATATCCTGTGAAATTTTTGGCTTGAGGGATGTTAGAGCCAAAATTCGACGTGTTCACCTGCCAAAATGATGGATCTGTTTTTAATCTCTACGAGAGAATTCAAAGATGGTGCTTCATGTTCGCTTAAACTTTCACAGATGAATTTTAGCGAAATACGAGCGCTGTCATTCAAATTCTGCACGCGGGTACTTAATAGGTAGATCTAATGAAATGTTACTACCAAAACTTAACTTCCATCCTTAGCTATCCTACTTTTTAACTTTTTGTAGGATACGTCTAGTATCATAGCTGAGAGGAATCATCGAAGATTGGCAAATTATTTGAGTGGGATTGGCATTGAATCAGGAAAATGTTCGCGAAATATTTTTTACTTGGTTTCTGCTTTCAGCAATGAAACACCATATAGGCGGATCAATCTGCAAACCTGCAAGGCGTGTTAGGGCTATGCGCAAGCTGGTGAGTGAATATTAGCACGTGATACATCATGAGATTGAGCCATTTCGTTGGGGATTTCAAAGACGTCGATTAAAAAAGGTTTGCATGAAGAATTGGCGATAAAAATTGGAGATCGATCGTGTTTACGGTAGGACTGAAGGAAAGCAGGATCAATTTGTTTCAAAGAACTCTAAATGGCTTAAACGCTCGAAACTGGTAGTTATTAATCTGTTCGGGTGTTTCAGAAAAATATGTAGCAATAATACATCTGTAAGATTAAAGAACTGTTAGTGCCGATTAGTATTCAACCTCTATCTGGCGTATGTCAACACTGAGAACTAATCTAAATCGACAGATCATCTACCACCAAGGCAATGTTTAACAAAACAAAACCTCCTGCATATAGTCCCAAAGATTTATTCGCCTTTTCTTGAATCAAGAACTAACTACACAGTTTCACAGTTGCCACAAGAAGTAGTTGATATATTCGATAGCACTTTTTTCTGTAACAGCAAATGAATGTAGAAACTGCATTCAGAGTTTGTTCAAACTGATGCAAATATGCATCAATCTTCCAGTACATTACTTCGAAATACACTTAGTTCTTTGATAGCTTATATAGTGGTCGTCAATTCTAGCGCAGTTTCAATATGGATTTTGAGGCAGAGGGCGCGCAGGTTATTTAAATGATGGTCCAATCAGCCAATACTGCCAGGGGCAGAAGGAGCAGTCGATGTCTTAAATATCTCAATTTTAACTGTATTAGCAAATGTACCCCCCATGACATTGTAGCTTGACGCGCTGGAGGCGCTTGTCTTGACTAAGATCCGAGTTTCATCTCGGTGAAATGGAGGATTAAGTCTTGATGTCTAAAGCAATGTCACTCGCGCCAGTCCCTGGACCCGTGTGTTGGAAGTTCAACCGAATGGGGTCTAGTTTCACCGTTAAGGTGAAATGGCGGACTGAGTCGCTTTGTTCAACTCAGTAACAAGGGTGTCTGTAGCAGCACAGGGTTTCACCCTTAAAACTTACGTACTCTACCCTATTGAAGTAAATCTCCGGATTTTTCTGTCCAATGGCCGAGTGCGTTATGTCGCATACTGCGACATAACGGACTCCGAGGTAGTCGCATACTGCGACTACCTCGGAAGGGTGGAGGCCACCGAATTGATGTTGGACTCGAGAGGGCAGTGGTTGAAAGTTTGCATGCTGGACTAGAAGGGTATTCGATCTATCTGTTGGCAGAAACTCATGTTCAGGATGTCGCGAGAGGTGCTTCAGGGTTTAACGGGACGGTTCGATCGGCCTTATCCCGAACCAGTATCGATTACGAGACGTTTTTGGGGATTGTGGAACTCGACGATACCGCTAGACCGTTGGTGCTTGAAGCCAGGATCAATTCAAAGACTTCACAAGGGTTCGTAGGTCTTGACGTACAGGCCGGATTGACGGTGCTCGTACCAGGATCAATTGAGTCATCAATCTTAAGATTATCTTAGTTCATGGGACTGCGTTCGAGTGGATGGATAAGAAGCCCCTTCGGCGTGTGAGCAGCGTCCCAAACAACTTGGGTACTGACGCTGCAGAGCCAATAGAGGTTGGATAGTGCTTCGCTGCTACCAGTCACGGTGTAGGTTTTCGGACTGAAGCCGAAACTGGAAGCTTGGTGGATTCAACTCTTCGCAGTGGTTCTCGCTAATGCGCGATGATAAGGCGTGTCCTTATCACAACTATGTGCTTCCTGGGAAGATTGTGGAGACTGCTGAGTAGTCACCTGGTGAAAGAGCCATGCTCATATCCCAGTAATCTAACCAGTATAATTCACGATGTAGCAGCAAATGAATGAAATAACTGCATCCATAGTTCATTTATGCGTATACAAAAATGCATCGATCTTTCTGCAGAATACTCCAAGAAAGAATCTTTAAAAGCTGCTAGAAGAGTTATACTACAGAGTGGCAATATAGATTTTGAGGCAGATGACCTAAAGATTATCCAAATGACGGTCCAATCCGCAATACCTCAGTCGATAGTTAGAAAGAATTGTTGACCGCTTGAAAAATTGAAATTTCATCTTATAGTCGCGCAGTTGCAATATGTTAGATTGCTCTCGTCTTCTCGAGCTGTCGCCTGGTCTGGGTAGAGTAAGGAAAAATTCAAATAAAAAGTAAAGTTTCTCTGTCAAAATCTATACTGTAAGTGTAAGAGACTTCCTGTGTTTAACACGACTGCTTGAGCATTCTGAAAAAACTATTTGAATAGTTTACCGCCCGAGTAATCGTTGTATGACGGTGATAATGAAAAAAACTTACAAAAGTATGTCGAGAAGGCCTCATTCACGTTAGACTCCCAAAATTCAAAAGACTAATTATCTGTAGTTTTTGATTCGTATGAACAGATGGGCTCCTCCAAGAGGTTACCTTAGTTCAGATTGCTTAAAATATTATTTACGTATTTTCTCTCAGTATGACTGGAGTTGAGATAGGATGAAAATCCTTGCGACGAAGAAAGAATTATTCATAACTCAGAAACTCCAATTAGATATAATTATTTCCTCCACTTGAGAGAGCATAGAGAGTATCTGCTTTCCTTTTACTTTTTGCCGGACGAAAATTATCCAGTTCTCGAATCTTGGATGTCTCATATTATAATCCTTTCAATTAGGCCCCATTTGCTGCACTCGTGTTGAATTATCTACTTCCTCTGGAGAAGTACAAAATGAAATTTACTTAATAATTTAATTATACCGATGAAAAGTGATCCGCTCTTTCAATGATGTTCCAGTGACGCGACGGAAAATTGCTGAATCGATGTAAATGAGGTTGACGAGTCGCGAATATGCGGAATAAGAGACAAGATTGCGATAAAGTTAAGCAGACGATTCTTTTTTAGTCGCGTACTAAGCAAAGTTTGCACTGTGGCCGATTCTTAAGAATTTTTACACTTCAGCGAACCTGCGGATTGTTATCAACCAAATCTGAAGATGTAAAGCGTTCGGATGAAACCTGAAATACATCATCCCGTTTATGATGATATCGTCCTTCAAACAATGATTGAAAATCCTGTGAAATTATTGTTCAGACAGACCTGGTGAACTTCGAGTAATTGAAGTGGAGGTAAACCAGAATCACATTAATTTCTTTTACGGACGGAGATGATATTGAGAAGTTCTTGTTTCAGAGTCATATTCGACTTAAAAATGTTCTATGGCTACCTGATTGGGTACATTTCCACTTGAAGTTTTGTTTTTTCAATAAATTGAAATCCATTAAAGCCTACTGAATTTGAAATCACATTAAAAGTTGATTAACATCTGTAGATACAAATTCAAGTTGAAATATACCACCCTTGATTTTTTTGGAACTTTGTCTAGATGGTCAGCTTCTTCTTTGTGGCCGATCCTCATATCTTTTGATCAACTTTCCAATTCATTATTCAGAACCTGTCCGGAAAATTCTATTCTCATTTTTGGAATGGAACCTAAAATTTATATTGAGTTCTTTCGTACCCTCTACCTGGGACCCTCTACATTCTTCTTTGGCACTTATTTTCAAATGATTCAATCATTTTATAGGTAACAGCTTTCAGTGTTCATCCATATGTGATTCAACCTTTACAAATGGTTTTATTCAACACTGAACGATAACGATTTCCATTGACAGTTACCACCTCATAAGCTTCGTTGAAAAAATAAGGTGCAAAGACTCCTCCAACATAAAATCCGAACCAAACAGTTAGTTTGAGAGAATGTTATGGCAGTTCTTGATATTCTTCAGGTTTATCACCACTCCAGATACGGCAATTCTGCTTGTTAACAAAAACCGTTTAAACAGAAATGAGCCTCATCGCTGAGAATAATTTTCTTATGAAAATCTGTATCATTTCCGATTTTTCTAAGCACCAATTATTGATTACACGACGCTTTAAATGATCTGTCAGTTTGAGTTCTTGGGTTAAAACAATTTTTTATGTATGTAAACCAAGGTCTTTCCGTAAAATTCGCCACAAAGACGTCTGGGAGATGCCTAGTTCTTGTGAACGTCGAGAAATCGATGAATTTTGGTCTTCACGAACACTTTCACGTACGGCAGCAATATTCTCTTCACTTCTTGCATTTCTTTGTCTTTCTGGTACTATAACATCATGAAGTGTAAAATTTGTTTCAAACGTTTAACTGTTCTTTGTCCGGACGATTATAACGACCAAAAATTGGAGTTAAAGCACGTAAAGTACGAGTAACAAATCGCGATTTTTCATAATAAATTTGATTTTGTAAACTATGTTGAAGTGTGTACCTTTTCATGATTAAATGGTAGACATTGACGAATGTCACTAATAAACAATGACTGCCATGCGTGAGTAATGTCAATTTAAAAGTGGGGCTAACAGAATAAATCTGTTTTGATATTTAAATTTTGTAATAATCCTTCTATCAAGTGAAAAACCTCTTTTTATTATTTTATTTACGTAGGTGTATAGTGAACTTTTTCTTGTTAATTTTGTAACGACGACGTGGCGCTTAACCTTCCTTAGTTAATGATTACTTCAGTGAAAATAAATGCCATTACCTGATACTTATCAAACAAAGAATGAGTAATCCATCCTCGCTATTTCATTTCCAGCTTCGCGAATAATGGAGAATTTTTACGTTTGAACTAGGCCTTGGTTCCATATTTCTTCATACACCATTACGAGCGATTCCATAGGTAGAATCATTTATCTCGTCTACGTCAATTGTGAAGGCTGATGTCAACGATAAATTCATCACCGCAAGAAACCTGCATTTTCCCTTGGTGCTCTTAGCCGTCCGGATTATCTTTCCAATAAATGTCACGCTTGTATGCTAGCAGTCGGGTCGTGCAGATAGCAAGTTTTACGTATTGCTATTCCTCTTTGAACTACTCTATGTAGTTAAGATGAAATTTCGTATGAAGTGCATATAAGTTCCCGCCGCTCCTTCGGTGATGAAATTAAATTTAGTCTTGATTAAGTCGACAGTTTTCGCACTACTTTCCCTGCTTTGATGATAAGATATAACTGACAATCCTCCATAAGCTTCAGACTGCTTAGGATTGGAGCTTATTTCATTTCTACTTCTTAAAGAGCTATTAGTAATGGGTTTTACAATAAAAGGTTTCATTTTTATTTTAAAGTTATTTCATTGTGAAGAGGAAGGCCTGCCTTCAACAATGGAAAACGATATCAGCCAAATGGCCGCCACAGCTATGGTTGCAGCTCCATAACCTTTTCATGAAAACTTCCTGGACCAATTCGCACATTTGCGGCTGTATGTCCTCGATAACTTTAAGAATTCCATCTTTAATTAATTGTGGAGGATTGGCATATACCCCATCTTTCACGTGACCCCAAAGAAAAAAATCTGGAGGTGTTCTATCACAAGAACTCGGTGATCAATTGTGATCACCTCTTAAGACGGCCAGGAAACTTTCCTTGCAAAATTGCAATGTTTTATTGCTTGTGTGGCACGTAGCGCCGTTGTCCACATCATTATCTTCCAATTCCGGTCATACAAATCATTAATCATAACCCGGTATCGCAATACATTCTGCGTAACAGTTGCACCACTCTCATTTTCGAATAAATAAAGTCCAATCACAGCGCCAGTCTAAAAACCGCACCAAACCGTTGAGGATGGGGAGTCTCTTCAACAATCGTTCTTGGATTTCCAAGAACCAAATGCGACAATTCTGCTTTTTAACGGAGCCTTTAGAATGAAAATGGCCCTCATAACTGAAAATGATTTTTCGATTAAATCCCTTTCAAGAGCCCAATCAACGAATATATGGCGTTACTGGCGATCTACCGGCTTGAGCTCTTGTGTTAAATGAACTTTAAAAGCTTTACGACCTAAGTCTTCATGCAAAATACGGTGTAATGTCGTTTGTGGAATGCCTAATTCCAAAGATCGACGAAGAATCGAGAAACCTGGGTTTCAGTCAACATTACGTGCTACAGCAGCAGTAATCTAAATTGTTCTTGAGCGGCGGCACACGGTTTCGATTCTTTATATCCACTTATTTGTCCCAACAGCTCAATTTTTTCCACCAGTTTCACTGTTGCTGTTCACGATGACAAAATTTTCACCATTTTTATAGTGAATTTTAACAATTTCAAAGCGTTATTGGAACTTGTATCGTTCCATCCTGACGTAGTTTTACTTGTTAAATGTCAAAAGATGACAGCTTCAAAATTGACACCTGCCCAAAATCAAACTTTATTGGGAAAACCTTCATTATTAAAAGTTGTACGTTCAGAAATCCACGCCGATCAGAAATATCTCTTTGATTCCAACAATTCCAACGCCTGAATAAACACTTCATAATGATTTTGACCCGGTTTCTCATATCTACATACTTGCTATGATTGAATGAGTTCTCAATAAAATTGCCACCATAAAGTAAACTCATTCTTTAATAAATTCAATACCCTCCAGTAGAGGTCAAATGAAATCATATAATGACTTCATCCAACGCCTACTAATATTACATGTTGGCTATAAGCTCGAAACACTCCAAGTGTTTTCATTAGGCATTAGTGCATCGAGCCTCGCCTAATAAGCAAAGCTTTACCGATTAATTCGCCATTTGAATCGTACATATAGATAATGAGATTAAATTGATTCATATCACGCACTTACAGTCAAATACTTTGAATAACTATAAAGTCATTTTCAGATTAGCCATTTTGATTAATTATTTTGTTAAATGACAAACATTTGTGTGAGTAACCAAAACAGTATACCTATTTGACAGATTTTCAATGTAAGTTACGAAGTATATAGTTTTCAAAAATCAAATAGGAAAATCGTCTTATCGAATTATCTGAGCATGCGTCAGCGGTAAACGTTTATCTCCGAGCTCCTCAAGAATTCACAAATTTTGAGTGTTATTGAGGTCAAAAATTGTTGAAAATCTTTTCTGCTAACTTGTAAAGTGATAAGAAAAGAAAGTTCATAAAATATCAACATAATGGGTACACGCAACAAAACAAAAGCCGTCCTTAAGAAGAACTTTCAAAGTCAGATGAGAGAGTTTGAGGAAAAACTGAAAAATATCCAAGAACCTGTTGGTACTGGAACATCTACGCGCACAATTTAAAATTGGAATTTGAAGCATTTAAGCTTGAAATTAATAGAAAACTGGAGAAGATTTTAGATGGGATGGAACAGAAGAATCATCTATGGATTAAGGGAGGATACAGAGGAAGACCTTTACCCCACTTTAATAGGTTTATTCAAAAATCAGTTAAGTGTCGATATAAACAAGAACCAAATCAACAACTGTTATCGGATTGGTAAAAAACTCGGCGGTACAAGACAAAACATAACCAAACATCGCCCGATTGTTGTTGAATTCGTGTGTCAGTGGATGCGGGATGCTGTGTTTGCGAAGAAATCGAAACTCAAGGGAAGTGGTGTTGTTATGGTGGAAATGCTTGTTAAAAGTAAACTGATTCTCTTTAAAAAAGTTAAAGAAAAATACAGGAATAGCTGTTGGACTGTCAGAGGTAATATCAAAGTGATTATAAACAATAAAATCATACAGATTGAAACTAATGATCAATTCAATCAGCTTACAAGCAGTTAGAAAATTTTACCGTAGTTGTGCCTCCTTTTGTTTTTGTCCCGGGAATTGACTGTTTTTGACTTTTCCAATTGTTTAGTTTTATTTGGGGATTGCGGAGTCACTAAACGTTCGAAAACTTTCATTCAGTTTTATATAAGTTTCCATCTTTCCGTAGATAAAATTCAGGGAATTTAAGACCTCAGAATTATTTGATTATTTTTGATTTTATTCATATCTATTTCACTTTATTAATAATTTTTGAGAATAATTTATTTGTATTGAATTTATTGGAAGATTTTTATTTATAACTTTTATAATGTGAATGCCTCATTTTAACAACCTCTTTTAAAATAAAATTATATAAACTAGTCAAACATATAGATGGATATGCTTAAAATAGGTCACTTGAATATAAGAACTTTGATTGGACATTTCACAGACTTACGGGACATGTTGTTGTTTAATTCTTTTGATATAATGCTTCTGAATGAGACTAGATTAGATAATACGGTCACGGCTGATGCAGTTGGTATTGACGGTTATCATTTTATTCGTTCTGACCGCAATAGGTGGTGGAGTGTACGTCAGGTCTGGTTTGAGGTACAGTATTCTCAAGATTGGCGGTTCCATAGAACAAATTTGGCTGAAATTGGAATCATCTGGTTGTGATAGAGCATTAGGGGTGATTTATAAGCCTCCAGTTGTTAGTTACAGAATATTCTGGCAATTATTTGATGTTGAATATGAATTTATAATTACTCACGCCGATAAAATAATTTGCATGGGTGACTTCAATACGGATTTGCTTGTTCCAGATAGTTAAACGAAATACGTCAAGGGGAGAATTGATGCACTTGGTCTCAGTCAGTTAATAAACCAGCCAACAAGAATTACCAACCAATCTGCAACACTTATAGACTATATATTATCTTCGGACATCCATAGTGTTTCTGAAATTGAAGTTCTGACTACCGATGTTGGCACCGATCATGAACTTGTATCCTGTAAATGGCACATTGATATGAACAAGAAATTTCCCATGTTTAAAACTGTAAGAGACTTTAGGAATTTCAATTACGATCAATTCAATTCTGATCTCCATTCAATACCCTGGAGAGGTATATTTGATTACGATGATATCGACGAGAAAATAAATTTCATGAATTCTAACATAACAACCTTATTGGATCTACACGTTCCTTTCCGCACTATAAGAATAACAAAGAGACATGCACCATGGCTCACAGATAATTTGAAGGAAATGATGGTTTTGAGGAATAAAACTCTGGCTCGTTATAAAAAATTTAAAAATGAAAACGACTGGATCTTGTACGAACAGATTAGAAATGCAGTTTCACTGGCGGTCAAAAATGAAAAAAAAGCTTATTTTTGTTCTGTCTTGAACAACAAGGAAACTAAAAACTTCTGGTCGAGTCTGAAAAACCTCAATATCATCAAGAGGAAATCAACTGAACTACCCGAAGATTTGAAAGATGGTAATAAAATAAATAAATATTTTATTGACTCCATTACAAGAGTTCTTAAGGACCATGATCTTCTTGAATTCTACAACAAAAACACTAGGGATTCAAATATGGTCAGTTTTACATTTCGGGAGGTAAAAGAAGCCGAGATCTTCAAGGTAATCAATGGTATCAGGAGCGGGGCTACGGGTCATGATGGCATCAATATATCTACAATTAAACTGTGCATTCCTTTCATTCTTCCTTATTTGACGCATGTTGTAATTTTTGTCTGAAAAACTCTGTTTATCCCAGCTCTTGGAAAAAAGCTTTGGTCGTTCCCTTGCGAAAACACTCCAACCCATCGTCTTTAGATGATATTCGACTTATTAGTTTGTTACCAACTTGGTCTAAAATAATTGAAAGGGTAATGCATGGGCAACTGCAGGATCATCTAGAGAAAAATAAAATCATTCCTGCCTCACAATTTGGTTTTAGACCTGGCCATGGCTGTTGTACTGCTCTGCTCAATGTAACAGATGAAGTTTTCAATTCTATTGATCAAGGAGACCTTACCATCTTAACTTTACTCGACTATTCGAAAGCTTTCGACTCTGTAGATCATGAACTTTTAGTTGCTATATTGCATTACATTGGTGTTTCACGGAAAGCTACGGCACTATTGGCTGATTATGTTGAGTGTAGATCTCAGGCAGTAGTCATTGATGATAAAACGTCAACATACTTGAGCTGAGCTGTGGAATTCCACAGGGATCTATCTTGGGTCCGCTACTTTTTATAATATATATATCGTGCTTCGCTAATGTCTGCCTTTCAGCCACTTCTTTTTTTTACGCTGATGATGGTCAGCTAAAACTTTCCTTCAAACCTGATGAATGTCGACAGGCAGTGGCGGCCCTTAATTTCGATTTGAACGTCATATACGAGATATCAGTGAAACATTGCCTTCGTTTGAATTCTAATAAATCCATGTGCCAACTCTTTGGGAGAAAAAATCAAAGAAAAATGTTCTTGCAAAATTATGGTCAGAGCATTATAATGAATGGAAACGTTGTTTGTTTTGTGGATAGTGCCAAGAATTTGGGTTTGACAATTGATACTGACTTACGATTTACGAGGCATATATCCAATTCGCTGAGCAGAGCTTACTTGAACCTAAGACTCTTATTTCAATACAGAAACTACCTCAATAGATCGGACAAGATATTGCTTTGTGAATCTCTAGTACTGTCACATATGAATTTTTGTGATGTTGTCTACAGTCCTTGTTTAACAGTCTTTGATAAGAATCGAATACAGATGCTTCAGAATCGTTGTTTGGGATTCATTCACGGAATTCGAAAACGAGATCCAATAACATATACCCTCAAGAAAACAGGATGGCTCAACATGGAAGATAGGCGGAAATTTCATTTTTCGGTTTTGTTTTTCAAGATAATCAAGAAGGGAGTACCGATAACACTCAACAAAGTTTTGTTCCGATCTGGTGTGCATTCTGTGAATATTCGCTCTAAATGTAGTATTTCTATACCGAAACATTCAACTGACTTGTTCACGAGATCATTTTCCTACCAAGTGGCAAAAATTATGAACGAATTAAAATTTGAGTATAGAAATATCTCACTCGATAAGTTCCAATTTCGTTTGCTCGACAATTTTCGCAACGATCCCCTGTACGGCTGAACTGTTCACCTCACTTTTTTGGCTTCTGCAGTTCTGTTTACTGAGGAGTCTAATAAAGATGTTGTGTGACCGACTATTTCTGGGCTCTGTTTGAGGTGAGGCAAACATAAACATTTAATTATATAATCTGCGGCATTGTTGAAGTTGTTATTTCTTAGTTGAGTATGCTCGGATTTATTGAATTTTCGTTGGTGTTTTAAATTCTAGAGGGTTAGATGGAAGAATAGACGTATGACTTCAGGTGGTTTTCAACAAGTTACTGTATTATTTTCTGGCCTGGGGTCATGCGAACTAAATCTCGCCCTCAGATAATTAATTTTTTGATTTGTATATTTTGGATTGGTAAATAAAGACCATTTATTATTATTATTATTATTATCCATCATACGTCTATCCTACATTTTCTTGGAAGCTATTTGACAAAAATTTCTGAAACTTGGTTCAGAAAACGTGTGTTGTCCAACATTACTAGGATTTTAATTTAAAAGAATTACTCAGGAACTTATTGTGAGATTTCTCTATTTTTTATAGTAAAGTAATTCACTTTTAAATGAAATTTGCAACGTTTTGTTTTAAATAACAATGACTCACAATTTACTAATATTTTAAAGATTAGTAAAATTCAAAGCGGAATACAAGACAATTCAATATAAATTTTCCATATTGAAAATGACACACGCCCTCTGTTTCCATAATTACCATTGTCTATTGTAATATTTCAATACAGTGCAAGTGGGATGTTCCAAATTAGTGTTGGTAGAATGACACTTTGTCGTGTTTGTTCGTTCTATATTTCCGGTTATAATTTCTACCGATGGAAAAAGATAAAACATTGTTGTGTCCCACCTTTGCATGACACTTGGCAATATACAATATTAATTAAGGAATTTATATAGTCGAAATTGCAATAAACAACTTAATTCTTGATCATTTCATGTGGAAAGATGTTCTTCTTCTTGTGCTACTTATATCAGGTGTTTATTTTTAGAGTGATAGAGCTTTCGATAGGGATAACTGTGATTTGACAGAAGGTAGAAGCCATGTTGTTTTGACATTTCTGTTCAGTGCGCATTGACAAATTATCATGGAAAGACGCACGCCGCAACAACGTTCACAAATTGTTGAAATTTATTTTCAAAATCAGTCTATTCAATCTATTCGCCAAAATTATAGAGCACTTCGTGAAATTTATGGTTTACATAATCATCCATCAGAGCAGCTTATTCGTCGAACTATCGATAGATTTCGGACAACATTTCCTCTACTCGATGCAACAACACCAACAAGACAAAGAACTGTACGTACAGAAGAAAATATCGCTGCTGTAAGTCATAGTGTTAATGATGATCTAGATTTGTCTATTCGTCGACGTATTCGTCGACAACAAGTTGGACTCTGTGCATCCACCACATGAAAAATATGGAAAATTTTGCGTAAAAATCTTGGTCTAGACCTATACAAGATCCAACTGGATCAAGAACTGAAGCCACTTGACCATAATAAGCGTCGTTTGTTTGGCGATAACATTATTTGGAGAAATGGTCCAATTAATTGGCCTCCAAGATCATGCGACATAACTCTACTGGATTATTTTCTTTGGGGTTATGTCAAGTCATTGGTTTATGCTGATAAACCAGAAACAATAGACGCTGTGGAAGCCAACATAACTCGTGTTATTGATGAAATAAGGCCTGAAATACTCTAAAAAGTGGTCCAAAATTGGTCTGGTCGAATGCAGTTCCTGAGAGCTAGTTGCGGTGGACATATGCCGGAAATTATTTTCAAAACATAAATGTCATTAAATTATCTTTCAAATAAAAAAAAAATTGTTTCAATCTTGATTTGAATGTATTTTATTTCTTTTTAAAAAAACACCCATTATATGACCTTAGGCTTTTCCTTATCAGATTTTCCTATTTTTTGTTTTTAGTTCTGCATGTGTATTTGTGGAAAGAAAAAAAATCATCTGAACACGAGGATAATTTTCAATCATGTTCCACGTCCCTTAGGGATTAGGCCTGCAGTTTAAATCGAGTTTTTCAGAAAGTTTTATTTTATTCCGAAACAATTTGAGTGTATATTGCACAAAAATGTATGAAATTTTTTATAGGAATTTATAGAAACTTGTTCTAATTATGATCAATTACCGAGTAGTAACTTAAATCGTAACTTCTGTGTAACCTCTATATAAACTCTATTTCAGATAATTTCCTATTAAAAAGAATATATATAGAATATTGACCATAGTCACTCAATAAAACGTTATTGGATACAAAAAATATTTGTTTTATTGATTGTTCTTATGGAGCTTTCAGTAAAATGGACTGAGGATCGGTAAAAGTTTCAAACGATTTTCTGAAGATGTATCACATATTTTTGGAAAGTTTTTCGAAAGAGCTTTTTTAAAGTGAGTTCCTCCGAAGATTTTCCGATTTATGTTGTGCATTTTTAGAGTGGAATTCGTTTTTCAAGATGTCGCTGTGAGACAGTGATAATAATATATATAGTTATAACTAACATTTGTTGAGTAAGTTCGGTCAATATTTTTTATTTTCTTTAGATTTTTTTATCTCTTCTTAATGCTGTACGATATGTGTTAATTATTTATGTCTGCGAAAGTAAACAGAGTTTTTTAGATATTTGTTCAATTTATTATAATTAATAAAATATTCTCAAGTTAATGTGTCCTCTGTCAAGTAAAAGAACCTTTTTTTTATTATTTAAGTTCAAGAACAATTTCAGTTCGATAGTTTGTTCCTATCACTTCTGCACAAAAGTAGCAGAGCACTATAATTTAATCCCATAGTCAGTACTTTATGAATTTTGGGGACAAAATAGTCTAGAAATATTGGCTAAGAAAAACGTTGATGACTCAAATAAGGTTTCACTGGAAACAACAGAGAATTTTGAATTGCTTTGACCCAATTGATTATCCATAGATTTGTGACGAAGGAAAATTAAAAACATTTTCTTGTTTCTTTCGGTGTATCCTTATGTGTGTCCAAAATGAAAAATCTGTTATCTCTGGAAGAGCGCGCTTTTTACAATCTCCTATAATAAAACTGGTCATCTTGCGAACGTGTAAATTTCAAGCAGCTATTGATATACCACAGTAAAATTGAGAACAGTTTAAGAATTCAATGTCATACAACCATTTTTTCATCATTTTCAATTTAAACCTTCTCCGTTTAATTCTCAAGCTCTGAAGGATGCAAAGAACGTTGAAAAATCAAAAATAATAAGTGATTATGTGAACTATTTTACTTCATTTCATAGGTCTGTAGAAAAATGATAACAGAAGTATATTCTCGATAATTCCTAATACGGTGTCGACGATTGAATCAGCACTCATGAAATTCTCCTGCGTTATTTATTCATTAATTATTTGCTCCCTTATTTCTGGAAACGCATTCACAATTCTCAAACAAATACTATTTCCTACCCAATTTTAGGGAAATAAATTATTTATGATTCAAGTATGCCTGAGTCTCAACTCAAAGTCGATTGTTAAGAAAAGCTCTGATATTCCAAAGCTTGAATTGATTTATGTAGTTTGTTGATTGGTTCAGAATTATAGTCAGCAGAAGGAAGTTATGTTATTTCTGTTGAATATAACATTGATTTCTGCCCTTGTATCCAAAGCCTCTGTATCTAGATTTTTCTCTCAGACATATCTCTTTGTTTACATAAAAACTCATTCTGGTTTGAGCAGAAAATTGAATTTTTTCAACATCCAAAAATCCTGCGGCGTATTGTGAAATAATCCTTTTGTCGGCAAACTTTCCACCCTGAAATTCTGCAAGGTTTCGTTTCAAGTTACTGGCGAAGTAGACTTCAAAGCAGTTTTTTCGAAAAAGGTTCTCAATTATGGGTGTTTACATAATATCACCCTTATATCCTGTCGTGAAACCCGATATTAAAGATAATGGGGCACTTTCCGTGCCAAGGGCACATTGTTTGAAAAATCTTGACTCGACATTTGTCGAAATGATGGGGTAGTTAGTTCAACTACTCACCTCCTATATTTTATGTGAACTACCCTATGGCACGAAAAAACTAATTAATTGAATCGCAAAGAAAAATCCTACATCATTTGCCATCAAAAAAGGGATTAACCATGAAATATAGAGTCATTTCCTAGAAATACCCCACACACATTTCCTGATAAGCATCTGCACTAACTACTCCCCAGTGTGAACTGAGAGGGGCTTAAGCGCACCCCCCACGCATCGTAACATGTTCCATTCCGTACCCCATTTCTATTTGGTTCACCCTCTAAGTAATTATCCAGGTTCACAATTGTCCAATTCCTTTTTTACGCCCTATTATGTATTGTTTCCACCCCTTATGAAGAGTACTTCAGAAAAGGCTATCAGCTTACCCCGAAGGGATATTGAAAATATTGTTTGTTGATGATTCTTATTATGCTATATACTTTTTGCGTTGAAGATTGAAAACGACGTAAATTTTTCTATAAATTATTTTGTAATTTGTGCCTATACAATAGAATTGGAAATTATTTTGTCACCATTTCATCTTTTCTCAAATGTAAATTTTCTTATAAGCAATGTAATTATTCACTAATCTATAGTGTATCCTAAATACAAAACTCATTATGTATTGGATGGAGTAGTCCGTTACTTTTTGATAGTTCATTTTAATGGAATGAAATAAGAAATTACTTTGTTTTCTATCATTTTTCAAAAAGTGATAGAAAACAAAGTAATTTCTCATTTCATTTCATTATGTATTAATTCCTTATAAGGAGTGGGCCGTTCAAAATTTGCAATGAAAAATGGAAATAAGCGTCATCGCTACAGATGATTTCACGATGCTTTACTTCTTGCAGTGGTTGAACTTTGTAAACCTTCAAACCGAGGTCTTGATGCAAAATTCTCCTCAGAGAAATGTGAGAAAAATCTTGAGCACGAAGACGAATTGATGATGATGGATCTGGGCTACAGTAGCAATGTTTTCAGATGTGCTCATTGGACAGCAACGTAAACGGGTTGTTATATCAAATAACGATTTAGTTTTCATGAACGAATTAATCCACAAACTGCGTAAGGGCATTTAATTTCTATTGAATTTTCCACGTACATTTCTTACAGTTGGGATAGAAGATTTATCAGTTTGGAAATAAGTCTTTAAATTTCCCAGTTTTGTTCAAGCGTAAGTCTTTAATTTCAAATATTATACTAACTTTCTGTTAAAATAGGAATGACAGAAGTATTGCCTGACTCTAAATGTTCACTACATCAAAATGCAAACTCTTTATGCCCAACATTTACTTTTTCAAGTCTCATGGCAGTCTAAATCGACCTTAATGATATCCACTCAATGGAAATTCGTTCAAGGTCTAGAAAAATATAGTTCACATTGAAATGAAGACAATTGATAGTTTGGAAGTCTGGCTCCTTCACGGTTCTGTTTATGTAATCCTCCCTTCATCCAAACCCCTATTTTGTCATGTAGTTCGCCGTTAGTCACCCCGAACTCGCGAATCTATACGCTGAAGTGGGTGTTTACTAAACGTATAAATAAAATAAATGGTTCGTACGTAGCTGTTGGACCTATAAAAGTGATTTATTTTAATTTCTCAGCCATTGATCTGTAAATACGAATAATGAATTATGGCGCATGCAATTCACATATATTGTGTTCGGGAACATATCACCCATAGCCAATCGGATTTCTTCACGGTTTTTCTGGATTTTATAGTTATAATAGGGAGAGTCCAAGAATAATGAAACATATTTTATGTATCGGGTGTTTTTTTTAGAGTGATAAAACATTCGATAGGGATAACTGCGATTTGACAGAAGGTAGAAGCTATGTTGTTTTGACATTTCTATTCAGTAAGCATTTGCAAATTATCATGGAAAAACTCACGCCGCAACAACGTTTACAAATTGTTGAAATTTATTTTCAAAATGAGTGTTATATTCGCCAAACTTATAGAGCACTTCGTACTGTACGTACAGAAGAAAATATCGCTGCTGTAAGTCATAGGGTTAATTATGATCCAGATTTGCCTATTCGTCCACGTTCACAACAAGTTGAACTCTGTGCATCCACCACATGGAAAATCCACTTTTTTATCGTAAAATTGTGTTCAGTGAGGAAGCTCGTTTCTGGTTGAACGGCTATGTAAAAAAGCAAAATTGCCATATATGGAGTGAAAACAATCCTCAAGAAGTTCTGCAGGTTCCATTGCATGCTGAAAACACTGTATGGTGTGCTTCACACGCTGGAGGCATCATCGGTCCATATTACTTTAAAAACGATACTGGAGCCAATGTTACAATGAATGGTGCTCGTTACAGATCGATGATCAATGATTATTTGTTTCAAAATTTGAATGGTATCGACTCAGACGTGTTCTGGTTCCAACAAGATAGTGCTGCTCATACTGCTACCGTAATAATTGATTTATTGAAAGAAAGATTTGGCGATAACATTATTTCCAGAAATGGTCTAATTAATTGGCCTCCAAGATCATGCGACATAACTCCACTGGATCATTTTCGTTGGAGTTATGTCAAGTCATTGGTTTATGCTGATAAACCAGAAAAAATAGACGCTTTGGAAGCCAACATAACTCGTGTTATTGATGAAATAAGGCTTGAATTACTCGAAAAAGTGGTCCAAAATTGGTATGGTTGAATGCGGTTCCTCGGAGCTAGTCGTGATGGACATATGCCGGAAATCATTTTTCAAACATAAATGTCATAAAATTATCTTTGAATGAAAAAAATTTTGCTTCAATCTTAATTTACATGCATTTTATTTCAATTAAAATTTCTATCACTCTGAACAATGATCGATACCGTGAAAATGATTTTTTGTGGACCAGGTTTTAAATATATGATTGAATATTGGTATTCTTCATTATTTGAATTACATACATTGTGTGCACTCTAGGAGTAACAATTAGAGCAATGAATCAAAATTCGGGAGATATTGGTTCTCTGATGCCTTATCTTTTGAAATTTATTAAAATTTGGTGAGAGCTTATCGATTTTTCCTATATTTAATATTTTCGGATATTTCTGCCCATACATTACGTGCCATTTCACCTCTTTCTTTATTTTGTTATTCTTTTAGAGAAAATTGCGACGAAGCCACATCTATGGAAAATTCTTGAAGTTATGAATATCGTACAGCTTTCAGTTTAATTCAATATATATAAAGGATGAGCCATTTAAAATTTGCATTTTTGATTGGCTAAAATTAAAAACCTAATTAATATTTTCTCGATGTTATGAGTTAATTAGAAAGGTTGAACCTTGACATTTACGAATGCAAAACAATATCATCAAATGATCGCCGCAACTGGCTACAGTACTCTATCGATTGTTTGGAGCATGAATGGCATCTTCGATTTTGTATTTCAAGGCATCAATCGTTTCAAGATGGTTAGCGTAACACTTATGCTGACCGGATCCCCACAAAAATATTTAAATTTTTTCTCATTTTCCCAACAGCTAGCACTGATTCGATCGAAATAAGATTTTGTACTTATGCCATATCCGAGAGTATCGGACTTCCGGTGAAAAAGTTTTTCCTGCCCATTTCCATCAGAATAAAATAAAGATAAACGGCTAGCCGTTCATCATTCAGATATGATCGCTGTACAATTCTTTCATTAGAACCCATCGACCGATGTAACAATAGATAAAACGTATGCCCCCATATTCACAACAATAATTCAACACTGAGTCTAACAAAAACAAAAAATAATAGCAAACGAAATGACCCTAATTTGTAAATGCGTCTCAAATTTTAGGCACAGCACAATGTTGCAGCAATTCACATCAGAATGATGAATAGAAACCCAAATAAATGATAACTAACGTTACAGTTTAAGATGAGCTGATTAATGCGTTGAATGTCAGAGTTCCTAAACTTATTCCAATTAATAATGTTTGTTTTGATATTATTACAAACGGAATCGGTTTAAACGAACACATATCTTGTTCATCGTATTATGAATTAACATGTGAAACAACTTCCTCGAGAGTTTAGCAGACAGTTAAAAGTTTCATAACGATAAACGTGAACTTTCGTTGAGATATTGTAGCCCGCATGTATGTAATCTGATAAGAACAGATTTTCTTAAGACTGCGAGATGATAATTCAACGATGGATTTGATCTGACACTAATTTGAGTGATTGTCATATTTATAGGTTAGAGATTCATAAGAGATTTTCAATCAACTGACATGTTCTTGTTGAGCAATCAAAATATTTTTAATTTAATTCGCCCTAATTTAATTTGATATATTCTTCATCAAACTTTGATTATGTAAATATCATTTCTCGATTCGGCGTCATTGAAAACTGAACTCGTTACTTCCCAGTCATAAATAAATAAAGAAGGCTATTCTTGGTCAGAAAATACACCAATTGTGGTACAGGAGACAAGAAAATGTTTTATTTACAGAAGAAACTCGCTTCGTAGTTCAGGGAAAGCGGTCTGAATTCGCCAAGACGTCTTGAAACGCGTTACTTACTTCATCAACATCTAACATCTTGCCAAAAAATGTTTTTGGACTGCGTTTTACACCGAGTTGTTGAATCTTTGATGCCAATCGAAGGAACGATTGTACTAACGTACTTATAGCCAGCCTGGAGGTCTTCGTCAGAGTACAGGATATACAGTTTTTGTTTTGAATTTGTAGTTTTTACAAAATGTGTACGAAGTTGTTGCTTCAGAGGTTGGATGAAGAGTCGAAAAAAGTAAATCTGAAAGTTAACGTAGTAAACACAAAAATAATAAGCCAAGAAATCATCCAGATCTTCATAGACAACATCGCTATCGAAAAGGTGAATGAGTACCTAGGTTATCTAAGAAATCTAGGTAAATATTGACACTAATAAAACCCCCTTGGGACGCATTTGGAAGACTATCGTATATATTAAGAAATAACGACATCTCCATAAGTCTAAGACGTCAAGCTTTCAATTCCAGCATTCTACCTGTTACAACATATGGTATGGAAACATTTGCCCTTACTCAACTAGATGCCGAGATTACGAGTAATGGAAAGAGCAATGGCAAGATCTATGCTCGATATTAGTTTGTCCCTCAAACTAATATCGAGCACAGTAAAAGAAATAATGAGATGCGCAAAAGAATTAATTAATTAAATTGAAATGGCGATGAAGTGTCGAGAATAAAAGATGAGAGATGGACGCTGAAGGTGCTGAGGTAGAACTGAGAGAGACGAAACCAACTCAAGGCAGACCTTCTTTGTAGTGGTTGGATGACATAAGGAAAATAGCGGATGCGAACTGATATCTCGGAACAGAAGACAGATCATTAAAAGGAACTAGAAAAGAAGTGGATGAAGGAGTAAAAGAAGAAATCTACAACCATTGAAGTGACTCATTACAGGGTAGATAACTAGTAAACCTCCCTATTTACCTTCCAATAGAACGACCTCCTTCATCAGAGCATATTCGATGCACCCAGGTCGCCCACGAGAATGGAGGGTCTGAAGCAATTTCCGTTAACAGCGGCTTTCCCTCCGCGACCAGTTGATTCGGTCGGGGTGCCCCTCGACAACCCTTTCAATTTTAAAGTAGCATAAACAGTTTCATTCCGTTGAGCGTAGTGCGATATAACGAGATTGCAATTGGATTTTAATATTTTCGGTGCCAGATGGCCCGATGCCCTTCGACGGATGAATCCGGGATACAAAACTGCGCTCCGTCGGACGAAGTTTATAGTCGAGTGCGTGGATCCGGGGCATGGAAACCTTTCAGCGGTTATCGATATTATTGGAATTGTATCCCCATATTTTCAAAGAGATGAATTCGGGTTTCGTGATTGACACTCATGTGTCTTCATGAAATTGCATTCGCCCAGTTTTTAAAACTTTCGTTATTAAATCTGGCTTTTGTCACAACGTGTCAGTTATGATTCCATCACAATATCCTGAAAATTCAGGATAGAATTAAGTATCGAGAAAAAATTAATTGGTGAATATTTTTGGCAGAAGTGTTTAGTTCAGTTGGCCATTTGGAATTGCTAGAACATAGGAAGATCCTGGATATGATGAGGTAATGTGAAAGTAATTCAGAAAATTTTCTGATTGAAATGGGTCCCAGTGCGTTTAGTTTGAGATACTTTAAGGTCAAACACTCCGGACTTTTGCGATACCCCAGTAAATAGCTTTTAATTGAAATTAATGGTGAAGAATCTCCGTATTGCATATCAAGCCCACCCTTGATTCCGGTGATGGTTTCTTGGACAGAAAAAGATTCTAACCGAGCACATAAAATCGCCTTATTGCATTTTCGTCAGAATTAACTAGGTTATCGTTCGTTTTTTATAGCTGTAGAATAGAAATCAAACGACGCAGCTTGTTCAAAATTTCACAAATGTCTGTTGACAGGGGTAATGTTGCATTCAAAGAACTCCCTTCGTATTTCAGCAAAAGAGTGTAAATTCTAATTTTTTGTTTTCAGTAGTGTTCGAAAAGCAGATCAACCTCTCGTCCAAGGTTAATTTGTGTTTTCTCTTCAGGAAAATCCAATTTCCTTTTAAAATTTGCATATAGAGTGTTTTAGATTAGAATGATGAGATTTAAAAAAGTTGATGCAAAAAATCTCGGATCTTCTGAAGTATTTTAGACTGTGGTCTCAAGGGTTCTTTATAATAGGTCTCAAACGTGCTCGGCTGGGTTCTTGTCGGGGAAGTTTAGAGGTACTGCTAGATGTGGAATACCTGGTTTTCTGTAGCAGTAGTCACCTAGTGAGGTCTATGTGGCAATGCATTATCATCCAGAAACATTCAATTTTCGCCAAGAACTGCGTGAAATTGTGGGGCTAATCCGTTAATAAGTTCATCAACATTTGTTTGAGATGTCATGGTCATTGCCCGCTCTAAAGTCTGACACTAGTGTTCGCTAGTGAGTCTTCCTAACAAGCGTCTCGATGTTAGATTGACTTCATGCAGACCTCTTCTGACTGCGCTTATGAACTCTGAAGTAATTGCGGCATCCCGAAGACCTCAACTTGCCATTCTGCAACTGCTACAGGGCTGTATTCTCACCGAAAGAGTTGAAAAACGTTTGTAGAACGTGGTCTACCATTTCTGGGTGTTTCGCGAATTGTTCTAGGGGTAAAATACCGTGTGATATTACGCTTTGGCTGACATTAAAAAGACTTACTACTTGCACTTGTGTGACCAGCCTGAAGCATTCCGAAGGCTCTGTTGATATCGTCCGCGTTGCTTCGCGATGAACCAGAAGAACTTTCTATAATCCTGTTAAGTTCACGTTATTGAAAGAAGAATATTAAGAATATACGGAAAATATGTATCTGCAGAAAGCATCAATATCCTTAAATCTTGACTAGTAGTTTATTATTGGTTAGTACCTTGATAACCGTGGCAAATACGTGAGTAGGCTTAGTTTATTGTTTCTAAGTAAGGCACTTAGGTAAGAACATCTTCAAATAAGTCAATTTAGTATTAAAATTAACATTTGTTAAATTGAATCTTCAATGTGGCATAAAGATCATTATTGGTAATTTACCCCGTTTCTTAGAATAACCATACTAATATCGATTGGAGCCTTGTTGCCAAATGTGCACACATAAATAACCTACAAAGATGATATTCATAACGTGGGACTGACATGCCTTTTGTAAAATTGGGAAGAAATCGCCATGTGAAAAGTGCACTCCGTTTCCGATAAAATGACGCAGGAAATTAACTGTCACATTTCACGAATATCATTCGTCTGTTTGTCCCCTCGGCTATTTAACGGCTCATGATCCTAAAATATACCCAGACACGGACTGATTAAGAACTACACGTGCGTGATTACACGCACACCGTACGTGCGATTATCGCATGCAGCCGAAGTTTCTGCTGTTCTCGGCGTACGATAAATAATCGGAAGTGGCATGATGTAGGGCGCATAGTGGAGGTACCATAATTCATTTGCGGACCCTTCTTAATGGCTGAGTCCAATGTTACGCCATAAGGCATTCGTTTCCCTGTTGTCATTACGGTTTTAATGGTAGTTTTACATTTGATTTAATAAGCAAATTGGAACGTCGGCCCTCGCTGGGAATTCTGCATGAGTGGTGACCGATGATAATTCTCGCTATAATTCAAATCAGGATCGCTGGTTTAATCGGTATATTGCCATTTTCAATATAGTTGAGTGCTGAAAACTGAACAGCTTTAGTGAAGAGTATATCTGAAATTACAATTGAAGTGGATAATTCGCGTACATACAATAATATATAAAAGCCATTTTGTATACAGGTATGGAAAAGGCAGTCGGAAACATAGGAAATTCAATGTTAATCTAGAGTCTAGTGGAAGAATCAAAACCTCAGCGCGATGCGATGACGAATAAACGATCACCCTCTCTCAATGACATGGCGAGGATGCTTCGATCGAACAGAGGCTCTGCACTGATTTCAGTTCAGCAATATGGATCATTCCAATATTTTTTCCGTTGTAATGTTTGATAACAAAGAATGAAATATGAAAAGATATATAAGCAGCTTTGCTTTGCCTGAATATCGGCTTTTATTTCCCAGGTCAAACATTTTCCAGAACAGGAAATGCAAATCTTCTATAATGATACGAAAATGAGTTTGAACTTCTCGTGAGAGGCCCTTCAGATTTTGAAATCGGATATCGTCTTCCGAACTAACTATTTCTTCCTAATAATGAACTATGCCCAATTGCAAATTTCATTCCTTTCCTAATTGACCGGGAATCGTGTCAGACTTCGCCCGCAATTCCTCTTAAGGAGGTCGGTTGTAATCGAGAAAACAATCTGACCTTCCCTCCATCAATTTCGCTAGAAATTCCGTTACCATATTCCGTAATGAATGAAAGTTCGTTGTGATTGATGAAAAAATTCAATTAGCCGACGAGGCTTCCCCTTCACGGTTATTAATTCGGATTTAGCGAACGAAAACTTGGAAACAAGAAATCTTTTGTTGCATCGATGGAGTAGTGATGTAGCAAATTGAATCGGCCGAGCCTTTCTACGGGCAACGGAAAATTCGACGATATTGTTCCTGTTACCTGAAAGGAAAGAAGAATCCACCTTTGTGTGAAGAAGGTGTGGTAGTTCGTTCCAGAATTTATACGACACTATGACGTCTGTATATCTAGTTCGATAAGATTTTCAAAGCTCCTTCCATATGAAATTTTTTTTTTTTTATTCATGATTTATAAATAACAATCACAATTTTTACTCGTCTGCCAAATTCAGAAGACTCTTAATGTGAAAATGAATTCAAAATTGTTTCTGGTGACTTTTGTTGGTGTGAGTTTTAACCAGAAAAAAATGTTTTTTGTTGGATTTCATAGTGTTATTTTGATTTGTATCTTTTTTTTAATTATTTGTAACTTGTGGCTCACAGAACAAGAAGGTCAATACCACGCAGAGTCTATGACTTTGTGGTTTTTCTTTTTGTTAGCATTATGTGTAAAAAGAGAACTTGTATGAGCTTATTTGTTTGTAAATTGTTATAAAGTACAAGAAAACAATGTACACATAAAAATTGTAGTGTCTACTTTTGAGAGGACAAAACTTCAAGGAGAGGTCATACCACGTATTTGCAACAAAAAATATCATATAACACATGGTCGGAATGTTGATGGTTATTATAATATTATTCGATTTAACATTTCTTGATTTCACGGGATATTTCGAGTTTTCCATAGAATCAATCATACTTCAGTTATCCTTGTAGCCTCATCCAATTTGAGCACATATCTGGAAACGGCATTGAATTTGCCGATTGAAGATAAGAAATTCTGTGTTCCAAAGATTTTTATTGTGGGCGTGGTGAGGATATGAATATCACGATTCTGAAGTGAACGAAGTCAGTCATTTCTTGTAGCAAGTTTAATGGCGTTTCCAGATATGTGGTCAAATTTGATGAAAATTAATTTCCAATTAATTTAATTAAAATAATATTTGAGGAGGTAGGAGGTTAACAGAATGAATCTGTATGAAATTTAAAAATTTTGCAATAATCCTTCTATTAAGAAAAAACCTCTTTTTATTATTATATTTTATATAAAAAAGTTATGAATTTTTTAATTGGTTCACGTCAGTTTTCTCATCGCTATGTCATAGCCAGGAGCTCCGGAGTTATGAAAAAAAAAAGATTTATCAATCTAAAAAATACAGAATATACATTATAAATGGAAAGGAGTTTTATGGATGTTCTGATGATGAATAATGAAAATGAATTCGTAATAAACCTTCCTGTGAAATTTAGTGCTTTTCAGATGCAAACTGCTGGTAAATTATTCAGCATACTCGTAGATAAGCAAATCGAACTAGTAAGATTAAATGCAATTTCTATTTATGACAAAATTATTGGCGCGTTCTCAAATCTCATTAGAATTCACTGGCGTTTTCACGGGGAAAAAATTGGGTTTGATTCCTATACGATCCCAACAATTTGTAAATCTACCTTTAAGTCAAATAGAATTGAGTGCCATGAAAACAACCGTTTTCATTTGTTCAGCACGAATTTAAATCGAACTCAGTCCCAAGGGGGATATTTGGATTTGAAGTATTCCGCTGGGAAGTTTTCTATCGAATGCTAATATGAAATGATTCACCAGATTGTGTGAGCATTGAGTTTTCCTCGCACACAAAAGAATGTTGAAATTCACAAGGTTATATACGCAGTGTGATTTATAGGTGAAATGTTCAATTTTTCACGTATTGCTTCATATTATTACAATCTCATTTCTGTTCTTTTCCTTCAGTTTCATTGGATTTATGGATATTCTGACTTTTCAATCTTAATTTGGTTGTTTACTCTATCAAATTATTGAATTTTAATGCAGATCTAAATATATTCAATCCGGCAATGGTCCCTTTTTCATGAACACGATGAAGGAATATTGAAATGAATTAAAATAGGGTTGACATTCTTTTCTATTTGGAAAACACATTTTGTTCAGATTCGATGCCAAGAAAGTTGGATATATCTACGTTTAGGATATTTGCAGAGAATTGAATTTCAAATGAAGAGCTTTCAGAAAGCGAGGCTGAGATTTGGGATCTTTAATGTCGAATTGATGAGTACAGGAAGGAGATAGAGAATGATTGGATAAAAGACGAGCTGGAGACTTTTAGGGTTTCCAATACAGGGGTTAATCGAATCGAACTCATATTGGAGTGAAAACTATGAATAGTCAATAAAGGAAAATGTAGCAGTTTTTATGTTCTTATCGAAATTATTAGAAATTATTCTCGATACATATGAACTTATTCGTTTTATTCTTCTTATAATATACTTTTTCCTCTTCACCTAACGAATGAGTCAAAATTTTCTGAACTAAACGATGAAACATTTCAATGTTATTCAATACAACATAACGACTCTCGAAGAACTCAGGAATATTGAATGTCTGTTTCAAACTGAGAATTATATGATTCAATAAATTTGTCCATATTCCTCATAAGGTAACTACGAATGCAATAAAACATCTTCACAAAGGAATATATTGCGTGCGTTTTCAATCAGTTGTGGTGAAGGAACAAATGTTTCTTTGTATCTAACAATGGCCGCATTAAACGCCTTGATGTAGCATTGTGTGGTCTTCCCTGAAAGAGGGACTTATTGAAGTGTCGTAATTATTGTGACCTTTTGCTTTTTCAGCATTGATAAATGCGTTATAATGATTCTTAATTGAATTTTTTGTATCTCAGTGGTCGCTGATTGTCTGATGAAAATTGAGCGACGTATTTCTTGTCCGATCATTAATTTAGGTTCCTGTTGAAATCGAGAATTATTGTCCTTGTTATTCAATTCTTTAGGGACAATTTTTTTGTGGTTGAGGTTCAGCAATGGACTAGATTGAGATGAAAATTCAATATTTCTACAATAAGTGTGACAACGTTTCTCTCGAAGGTCTCCAAGTTTCTTCAGGTTTTATAAAACAAAACAAGAAAGCCATATTTCTTCAGTATTCAACTTAAGAGGTTGTAAAATTCAAAAATTTAAATAATTCTTTAATTGAATAGGACTTGACTCTTAATCATTATTTGAAGAGGACTTTCATCTACACAAAAATCTCATTGAATTGTAAAATCCTAGTACAAATATTTGATTTATGAAGAGTCAAATATCAATCTCATGCATGATGAAGCCCCTGTGAGCAAGATTTTTCTATAATCTAAAAAAAAACTGTACTTTCAATATCCCTAGATTTCAAGTAGGTTTGTGTATGATTTAAAGCTTCGAATTCCACGTCAAAATTTTTGGAATGGTTTTACTTAAGAGAAAGTATAACACAACATTCAACCGAATATATTCTTCACTTTGATTGGGGTGTGTTGAACAGGAGATCGATCTTTCTACTCTTTTTATATGACGGGTTCATTTTGCGAATAAACTCTGCTATTCAAACAAAACTCGTTTTACAATCAGTCAAACGACTTGCAGTCTGCATCCTGTCGTAAATTCGAATTGCTGGCAGATTGTTTTCCTCCACGGACGTTAATTGAAAAGCACAACGGCCTCAAAAAGTGCGGATTGCCTGTTCTTCAATTAAAACCCTCATTGTTTTATGGCCAATTGTTAATTTCACCCTGAAGGCAGAAATAAAGAAGTCGAAATAACAATATCCACGAGATTGGTCAGGAGGAAATGGAGCTCAGCTGCTTTAATTCTGAGTAATATGTTCGAACTGTATCTCGGTCTGAAATTGTTATTCTAATTGAATTTTTTTTTACAGATGAAGCAGGAATACTTCGAATGCCGAAGGCGAACCAAGAAGGTATGTTAAATATTTTTCATTTTCAAGAATTCCATTTCCCAGGTCAGAAAATCTTGGATGCAATATCACTTGTGCAAATTTTTTTTTATTTTACGCGTTGAAGTTGAAGGAAATTTATCCAAAAAATGTTGTCATAATATTCTTAGAAAGTAAGTAACTAGATGATGCGACATATTAGTGTGACGTTTATTTAATTGTCTTTGAGGGATTTCTGAAAAAGATATATACAGATTTCTGGTGTGCCTCCAGGCTTTTGGAAAAGATTCATCGGTGTGGCCACAGTACTCAATCAAATCAACCCAATTTTTCAGTACACTGTCGATTGTTTGGGGCTCAATCTCATAGATGGTAATTTCGCTTGCGTGTTTCAAGGCATCAATCGTTTCTGGATGACAAATTGTGGTGAGGGTATTCCTTTTCTATTGAATGAGTTTTTAATAATTCCCAATTTTATTGAAGCGTTGATGGATCCATTTCGTTAATGTCAAATATAAAACTCTATCAAAACACTAATTACTGAAGTAGATTGCCAAACTCGAAATAACAACTACTTCAAAATAGAAAAATATTAATAAAGCAATCGTATATTTCTTCTTGACTTCTTTCTAATATTTTTTAGAACTTTCCTTGTCAATTTTAGCTCTACTGTATGTACTATTCATTCACAAATTGATAATCAACTGTCGTCTTCAAGAAAAATTAAATTATTCGGTTTCAAAGAAGTATATATTTCCAATAATGATTCAATATCCCTTTTGCACGCATTATCGAAAGTCATGGAGAAACTGGTATTTGATAGAATGTTGGAATATCAGAACAAATTTTCGGTACTAACAGATATCCAGAATTATTTCCGATCGCATTTTTCCTATCTTACAACTTCCATATACCTGTGGTTTTGTAAAAGAGTTAGTGATGATTAGCTTTATTCATTATGAAAACAGATTCATTTGAAAACACACTGTATCATCATTAAAGAAATAAATAGTCCCTGCTACTAATTTTAGTTATTTATTTTCGTTAGTGAGTCTTTGGAAGTCGGGAGAATAAATTACAGCGCTTCTGTTAGATCAACTCATTTCGTACTATATCCCATCAAAATCAGCACTAGATTAGTACGTAGATTGCGTGATCCAGGGAAACGAAGTAGTGATCGACTATGTGCGTCTTCTTTGAGGTAATTATAACCTGTCTAGCGTCGCGTTATAACTATAATCACCTAAGAACAACTTCAGATTATTAGATCTCGTCTAGACGGCTATAGTCGCCATATATCATCATATCATAGTGCCTTCGTCTAGTTTGTATGCAAAATGAGAGCATAATATACGTGGAAATTCGTCATATGACATGTTGGGAGTCTGTCACAAATACTAAGCAATGAAGTGGTTGCATAGAATTTGAAACGAAATACAATACATCCAGAATGATTATTAACTCTGACTTGTGGCTTTAAAAAAAACGTAAACACCTAGGGATGAGGAATACACATTTTGGAACCATAAAGCTATTAGCTTTTAATAAATGATGAACTTATAATGCAGAGTGACTTCTGGGCCGTTTGATTTATTTAAAAAAAGGTCTAAGATTTAATTATTTGATGTATCCTGCAGAATGTCATTCATTTGAACTTCAATTGATGACAAAGATCAATTTAAGGTAACCTGATAAATGTGATGAGTATTCCAGTGGATTGCTGATTATGTCGTACTCATCTCCGATTGTATAGAAATCTGGAGAGCGAGAGGGAAATCACTTTATTCCCTTTCAAGAACCATGTACCTTAATCTATGAGGGAACTCGAAAGCGGAGATCTCTCTTCGTTGGCGGGGAAAGAAATTTTCTCACTTGGATGACCGGCCACCATTTCACTGTAAGGTAATTAATTCAACTTAAGGTGGCGTATGGAAAGAGTATCAAAGCCTAACCAGAACACAACTGATCTTCTAACTGGCACAAGCTACACTAAAGCTTCTGAGGGATCTTCAAAGAAGGTCTAGTAGTGTCAGTATTATATCAAATATAATACTATAGAACGGCATTCACTAAGACAGACTACCTCTAAGAAAGTTAGTTCATCTGTAATTTAGTAGGAGTTCATTAGTTGAACTAGACTCGCCTAAATTCATTTTGGTCAAGTGTTGATTCATGGAAAAATGCTTCAGTTCTTTCCAACGTGGAATCTAAGGGTAGTTAAACAGCCAAGTTCGACGATTACTTGGATCCGTAATTTTTTTTGGAATCAATTTTACCTCAAAGAATAACAAGCACGATTGATTTACAGAGAATATATAATGAATTAGATCTAGACCAATGGATTCAATTTATTGAATACTATTGATAAGTGTAGAATCAATAGTTTTCAGGTTCGTATTTAAGAGAACATTAGGCGGTATTTACCAATTTCACACTTTACTCAGGAATACTACTACCAGTTTATCTACTACTAGCTTTTTACCCGCGGCTTCGCCCGCAGTGGAGTCATTAAATAAGTATGAAAGATAAAGGGTAAGGGTATAATAATAGTAAAACTTCATTACTGAAGTAGCTAAATTTGACGATTTTTTGACAAACAATTGTTTTATCTTTCGTAAAAAAATTTTTTTTTTTTAAATATAAAGTACCCTATGTTACTTCTAATACCTTCAAGAGTATATGTACAAAGTTTCATGATGATCGGTTCAGTAGTTTTTGCGTGAAAGCGTAACAAACAAACTTACATTCGCATTTATAATATTAAAGTAGGGACTAGCTTTTTACCCGCGGCTTCGCCCGCAGTGGAGTCATTAAATAAGTATGAAAGATAAAGGGTAAGGGTATAATAATAGTAAAACTTCATTACTGAAGTAGCTAAATTTGACGATTTTTTGACAAACAATTGCTTTATCTTTCGTAAAAAAATTTTTTTTTCTTAAATATAAAGTACCCTATGTTACTTCTAATACCTTCAAGAGTATATGTACAAAGTTTCATGATGATCGGTTCAGTAGTTTTTGCGTGAAAGCGTAACAAACAAACTTACATTCGCATTTATAATATTACTAGCTTTTTACCCGCGGCTTCGCCCGCAGTGGAGTCATTAAATAAGTATGAAAGATAAAGGGTAAGGGTATAATAATAGTAAAACTTCATTACTGAAGTAGCTAAATTTGACGATTTTTTGACAAACAATTGTTTTATCTTTCGTAAAAAAATTTTTTTTTTAAATATAAAGTACCCTATGTTACTTCTAATACCTTCAAGAGTATATGTACAAAGTTTCATGATGATCGGTTCAGTAGTTTTTGCGTGAAAGCGTAACAAACAAACTTACATTCGCATTTATAATATTAAGTAGGGATTAGTAGGGATAGTAGGGATTAGTAGGGATTATACATTTCTATGGACGCTGTATAGATAGATCGATTCTTTTTACCTCAATTCAACTGGTTCCTTGAAGTTGGATACGACTTCTCTTTCAGTACATTGTCGATTGTTTGGGGCTCAATCTTATGAATGGCAACTTCTTGCATTAATTGAACTTTATAAGACTTCATACTGCAGTGTTTATGCAAAATTATCCTTAGACAAGTGCGAGAAAAGTTCAGTTTTTGAGAACGATGACGAGTTGATGTTTATGAATATTGAACCAAATTCTGGGCTACAGCAGCAATGTTTTCAGGTATGCACTCTGAACAAGAACGTGAAGGGTTTGTTTTATCAAATAACTATCGAATTTTCTCCAACAAATGGATCTACAAATTTCCATGAGAGCATTTCATTTCTATCGAATTTTCAAGCGTAAATCATTAATGTCAAATAGTAAACTACTTTTTTTTCTCAAAAAAACGAATGCCAGAAGTCTTGCCAGACTCGAAATAACCCCTACTTGCAAAATGCCAACTCTAATGGCCCAGCCTTTAGATAGACCCCTTTTCACTTCAATTCAACTTGATACTTGAAGTTAGAATACGACTTCTCGAAATACTGCATAATCCGTTGACATTGTTTAATTCGAACGAATCGTCCAGGCAATAAAGGGCAGCATAATACTAGGGACCGAACGTTTATTGCCCTACAAGACATTCCTGAAATTGATTTTCTATTGCAATATAATACGGCCACGCTAATGTAAGTGTACACTGCACCCTGTAACGATATACATAATGCCATGCTTGGGTTAATTGTCTGCGGTTCTCCGGGTTCAGTATCAAGGAGTGATTAGTCCTTCCGTAATCTAATCCGGGTTGTGTTTGGGAATAGTAAGGCCTTTGGACACTGTAAACAACCCTCGCAGAAAGCACATACCTCGAGCACATTTCGATCCAATTGGAACTTCTCCCTACGTAAGAACTGCGCTCCGATATTGTGAGGTGTTAGAGTACACAGGATTGAATAGATGAAAAGAACCAATCCCCCTGTCATTTCTCCCCAAGGAGTCGTTTGGTTGCTTTCTATGTAGGAAATTCGGGATACGGGATACGTTTCATTTTGCAATTTTGCCTATTCTGCCTAGTGTGTGGTTCTTAATGTTGCGCAATTAGGAAATTGATGTTGTTCATTTCTTATTGTGAATCAATAAAACGTTTTCCGGAGAATATTCTCAAAAGCATGTCTTCTTTTTCCTTCCACATATTGAATGAAATAAATTTCATGTGAAATTGATATTTTATTCTATGCCACCTTCGTATTTTGATGGCAGCAATCTTCAGTATACTCCTTATATCAGCAAAGAAACCACTCCAGAATACAGCAATTAAGCCTGACGAATGATAGAAAGCTTTTTCACTCAAATATACTACTCTGTCAAGAAAGTACCGGGAATTTTCGATTAAAACAACATATTTACATTTAATCGTCAAAATTTATTGGGTCGCCTTCAAAATAGGCTCCATTTGCTCCAATACATCTATGCCAACGGCACTTCCAATTATCGAAACATTTTTTATAGGCGCTTTCCGGGATGGACTTTAGCTCTCGCGCCGAATTTTGTTTTATGGCTTCAATCGACTCAAAACGGGTGCCACGAAGGGGCAATTTTAGTTTTGGGAAGAGAAAAAAGTCGCAGGGAGCCAAATCCGGCGAATACGGTGGTTGCTGAAGCACGTTTGTTGAGTTTTTGGCGAGAAAGTCAGTCACAATCGTAGCTCGGTGAGAAGGCGCGTTATCGTCATGCAAAATCCATGAGTTGTTCGCCCACAAATTTGGCCGCTTCTTACGGATACGCTCACGCAAACGTTTCATAAGGCCTAGGCAATACTCCTTGTTTACCGTCTGACCCTCTGGAACGAATTCGTAGTGCACCACGCCACGTATATCGAAGAAAACAATGAGCATCACCTTCATTTTTGAGCGGCTCTTATCACCAGTTATAATGCGTTCCATGAATGTAGAATTGGAATTACAGCGATCCAGCATGTCTGAAGCAACCTGTTCGCGATGACGTTTTTGAAGAAAATTCAGGTCTTTCGGTACGAGTCGTGCGGCCACCTTTCTCATGCCCAAAATATCAATCAAAATCATACGTGCGGACTCGTGGGATATCTTAAGATCATGTGCTATCTCTCTCAAGCTGGTACGACGGTTTTCCAGCACCCTTTCCTTAATTTTATGGACGTTATCTTCGATCGAAGCCGTCGATGGGCGACCACTTCACGACCGTCCATGAAGGCTCTGTACCACTGATATGCACGAGTTTTCGATAGAGCATTATCACCAAAGGCCTTTTGCAACATTTTCAATGCATCGGCACACGAAAATTCATTTGCAACACAAAACTTTAAACAAATTCTTCGCTCAACGTAATCACCCATAGTAAAAATCGGCACGCACTCTGACATCGACTGACTTAATCAGCTGTTGCAAACACACTAGTTGACAGATCCCGCTCAAGCTTGGCATAGTAATTAAGGACAGTGGTACCAACCTAGGAAAAAAAAATGTACCTGCCTCATTGCCCCGCCAGATTTAAATCGATAATTCCCGGTACTTTCTTGACAGAATGTATATTGAAAATTCACTTCGAAGGGTTTTTTGAAATATTACACATAATAACTGCATTGATTGTATGAAACCTCTACAAATTTAACCTGAAAAGAACGTTGAAAACTTTTCAGAATTGAAGTGAATAAAATGTCTTAGATGTTTCACTTTATAGATATAGAGAATCATCAACAAATATTAGCGGCAGTTAACTAATGAATAATCAAATAAAACATGAAGTACTTGCTGTGATCATTTAGAAACCATCATCCAAGACGAGCCTGTTTCGATTGGATATTCAAAAATAAGGAATTTCATCACCAAAATATGCTCCACATAGAATTCAGAAAATACATTTTTATTTAGCTGTTTAAAAATAGATAGCACATTCTCCAGAAAAAGAATCTGAAATTCTTAACCATATTATCTTCAATTGAACTTTATTTAGATGGTGAATAAAAAAATATATAAAATACATTTACAAACCTTCATTCACCAAATATCCTGTTCGAAACAAACATTAATAAACGTAGTCAACTAATTGAGCACAAACTAAAAAACTAAGCTATTCCACTGAATAATGTTGAAAAGAATCTTACATATTATCTTACATTTTACCTGAAAATATAGAGATAAGATATTTTATTCAATTTAATTTTTTAAAAATTTTGAGAGATTTTTTAGAACGAATTTGTGAAGTTTTCGGAGAATTAATCCAGCTTTATTACTTGTTTAAAGAAGTGGCTAATAGATGAATTGTCGACCTCCGAAATTTTTACAATATACCTATGCTTACGATCATCAGTAATGAAAAATTGAATGGAAAAATCCTTCTGGAAATCGTCAGCCATGTGCTTATACTTTTTTCTCAATTACTACAAAAAAATCGCGGACTTTGCTTTGAGAGCTTTAGTGACCTAATATTTCAATAAAGCAATAATCTCTCCCACTTTTAACGCTTAGTTTCAAAATTCATTCAAATTATTCATAACTTCGAAATATGAGTCTATACAAGATCACACTTCATCTCCATGTAAAATCTACGGATTTTTTATCCAGTTTTGGGTTTCCGACAAATATATTGATAAAAATTACCGAAGAAAAATCTATTGCTGAAATACTTATATTGAATTAAATCAAATCCACATACCGCACTCAGCTGATCTTCTTTATTACTAATGAATGAATATCGGCACATTATATATCTGTACAAATTTGAGTAAAATAAATATTTTCTCCTGTGCCAGACATCTCAAAAAAATCTTCATTTAGGTTGATAGCTGACCTCGGAGGACTAATTTTTGTGGGGATCCGTTAAGGATAAGTGTTACGCTAACCTTTCAGAAACGATTAGTGCCTTGAAACATGAAATCAAATTCGCCATTCATAAGATTGCGCCCCAAACAGTCGACATTGTACTGAAAAATTGGGTTGATCGGATGGGAAACTAGCCAGTCGTGGCGGTCATTTGAATGATATGTTTTTCATTCGTAAATTCAAAGTTGGCTCAACCTTTCCAATAATTTCATAACTTCGAAAAAATATTCATTAATGTTTTATTTATAGCCGATGAAAAATGCAAATTTTAAACGCCCCTTCCCTGATATCAGTATCGGATCTGTATCGGATATGTAATTTTTTAATACGACAGTAGACCTATTTTCAGTTCCAATCTGATGCGTACTATTTCCATTCAGGATCTTCAGATTAAAACCTACAACACAAGTCATTAGTTATTACTTTCGAGAGGAACTAAGACCTTTCTTTACCTGTGGATGCTCAACAGTTTTAATATTTCCAGTTAATCAACTTTTCGTAACTGAATACCTGACGAGAATTTTTATTCCGCTTTTGCCTGAAAAAATATAATTTAATTTAGAACCTCAGCAAATGTTCGCAAGAATCGAATCTCCGTTTTCGCCCTTCCATAATGCCTTTCAACGAAACTGTAGATGTCGCCTCAAAATTTGCGTGAAATTTTATTTATAAATATACGGCATTCAAAATGACATTATCACTGACATGGGCTTCCTTATTCATCCTTCATTCGCTTCCCTCTTACCTCACCAGACGATACTGAATAGAATATCAGTGAAATCCTTTTCGCGGACTCCCAAATACCTGAATAAATTTCTCGAGCTTTTCATCGCTGAAATACAAATATACCCTTATCGGGCGCCGTTCCTAAACAAATTCAGAATGGGCTTTCTATGAAATATCCATAAAGAAGCGAAGTAGATAAACAGAAATGATGGATTCTTTATTACTGATCGGTAAATTAAGGACCGACTTTGCGAAAATGATCAATGATGTATTCAGTAGAAAACAAAATTCCAAGAACATATTAGGTATATGTTTTCTTATATAACTTATATTTATTCAATCTGTATGATGGATGAAATAATATCTGCTATCTCCATTGCCAACATCTGAATGTTAATTCTACTTAAAACAATAAAATCCGACTACAGTATCAAAATAATGTATTTTCTCTTAACTTCTTTCAAATCGGTCAAAATGGGAGCATCGAATTTTGCATCAAATTGCTCTCGAAATGAAACTTCATCAGAAAACATCCAGAAGTTTTAAACTTGTATAAATAATAACGAATATCTTGAATAATAACTTTTCTTCAGATGGTGTGTATCTTTTTTTGATGGTAGTGTAAACTCTTATTCTTATGGTTGAAGAAAATTTTATAATCATTTTGTCTTTAACCACTCTATAGTAACTAAATATTTCATAAAGGATAAGTTTTCGCGCTTTCCAATGGTGCACACTGAATTTCGATTAATTTGTTAGTTTTCAAGTCATGCTATGGTTTTACTGAAAAAATTGTGAAAAGTCCACAAAAGAGTGGAATCTTGAATCACTTCACAACGGGAGATAATTGTACCATACTCTATGGGATTTTGTTTTGTTACGAATTGTCTGTAGAATCATCTTGCAAAATTTGACCAGAGATAACCAGGGTTTCCTGTATAATCTGAAAATTTTACATGTAGAATCAAAAAGCAGGAAACTATTGAGCGTCTGTTGGAATTCTCGAATTAATTGATAATAAAAATATTTTGAGATTAATAGTTGACCATATGCATCTATGGAAATCCAAAATATTGTATTCAACATATGTGAATAACTACTTTTTAAGTATGATACATAGACAAGTCATATTTACAAACTGCACTCAAGAAAATATGTAAGTAAGCATTCAAGTTTTTTGGCAGTTATTGGTAATTTTTTCAGAAGTGAAAAGTAGTTCTCAGAACTTCTTTTAATTATGATCAACTACAGAATAATTGCAGATGAAAGAGTTCAATATTTTACAAAGAGCTAACGATAAAGAACTTGTCAGGTGTGATTAATCAATTCCTGCTTTGCTGTGTTAATTCAAATTATGGTCGAAAATATTATTTTTTAGATCATTAAAGTGCTAAAAATATTGACCCCCTTCAATTTTTGATCCATAACTCGTGAACTGGTTTTAATTACGTGACGAAACTTCAGATTAACTTTTATAGGTAATCGGTACGATTGAAGAAAAGGAATCCATTTTTTTTCATTAGTGTCAATTTTATCGAATAATAAACCACATCTTCATTCTGCGAAACCTTTCTTCATTTTAAGTTTGAGGATGTCTTCTCATTCTATTTTCTTGTGGAGTTACTTCGAAACAATTTCATCTAATGTTTGCCCGCATATTTCTCTTTTTCCAAATGTTCGGAACTCACCTAAACTATACTGTTTCAAATTATTACGAAAGTTTCGTATAATTATACTATTTCGCAGGTAATACTGTTTTGCCTTTATTACACGAAAGTAAGAAGTTATGAATATGAATGGTATTCAGAACATCTGAATGAAACAGCGAAGAAAGTCCGAAATAAAATGCGTGGATTTTCCATGGAATGAATAAATCCCGCCGCGATGTAACTTATAAGTCCTCAGTTGTGGAAATCCGGCCGAAATCCATTGTTAACCGTGAAGCACTTAAAAAATTCCTTTTAGCCTCATAAATTTTTAATACCGTATAATTTACCACGGCATACGTCTTCGAGAACGAATCTCAAAATAGATATATCACCCCTGAGGAATTTCTCATACATTTTTCGTGGTAATATAAATTATCCGATTGATTTAAGGCTGCTTCCTGTTTCCGATCGTTCTCAGGACCGGATTTTCAGTTTTCCTCTCAATTAAAGGATTTTTTCTCGATGATAACGTGAAAACCTGTTTTTCGGGGATTTTGGCCAATTTTAGAAATCATACAGTGGGTTTCACAAAACTTTAGTCAACAGATCGTGTCACAGAGTGCTTCAACAATTTATCTAGTTCTGTGTTTCCAATGTGCTGATCACATATTTAGTCACTTTGTCAAACTATGACAGATTAACCTCTGTTGATCATTGGGTTCCACAAAACATTTGGTGGTCTGATCTAACCCAGAATCGCTGCTAAATCACAGATCAAGTTGATTTGTCCAACATTAGACCTACAATAAACAACTCTTTGTAAATTAACTTTGATGCGGAAGCATTTAGGACTGTTCATTTTCAGAAGGATCAGAAGGACTTTTTGAAATCCTAAGAGATTATGCATAGGTGATTTAACCTTTTTACCTTTGGAACTTAAGGAAGAATTCCAACATTATTTTGATGTTATGGAAGGTAAATAGCAGTATACAAATAAAAAGACCAGATTGATTAGTCGGCAGGACTTTGATAAAATCCGAGCTTTTCTCGCTAATTCTCATACAATATGAACCGACCGATAAATCAAAGGTGAATGAGTTGATTTTCCATTCATCCTCTGGTATTCATTCACACGTTCATTAAACAGAAAAACTCTAAAAAGTCAACAAATCTTTTGTATATATCCCCACAGAAAGGGAACCATGCATCGTTGACTGTGAGTTCATTAATCTCGCCGATATTTAATAAAGCACGCGCTCTTGGCGCTTGGAAATCATGATTGAATAAATATGAAGGGAAAATAAGAGGATATTTCGTCGTCTACAGTTTAAAATGAGGTCAATTCAATTTATCATGATAAAACGCTTCATCCAGGCAGTGCCCGGACAGTAAAATATTCGTTGTATCTGAGAAAGGACGGGACTTTCAGTTTTTCTTTGAAAACAAACTTCAAATGAATCTTCAGTCTTAGATATCTCACTACTAGAAGGAAAAACTACAATTATTTCAAGGATAATCTTATTTTTAAATCACTGCCTCAAAATCAGAATCGGTAAATTTGGCCAGAAATAAATGTAATTCAACCGGGATCTGCAAATGTTAAATTAAGATCTCTTGTAGAACCCAAATATGTATTTCTGCCTCCTCTTCACATTAAACTTGGACTGATCAAGAACTTTGTGAAGACTATGAATAATAATAATAATAATAGATAGTGATGGATTCAAATAAAACAAGTCTTTCCCAAGTTGAGTGATGCCAAATTAAAGGAAGGCAGGTTTATTGGACTACAAATCAGAAAATTGATTGACGACGTCAATTTTACAGAGAAACTTACCAGGCAGGAACCCAGAGCATGAACTCATTAGTATAGCAAGAGGATTTTTGGGCAACAATATGGATTCAAACTACCAACAGTAACTTACTGAACTAGTAGATGCCTACAAATCGCTTGGTGCCCGAATGTCATCAAAAATTCATGTCCTCCATTCACATCTATCATTTTTTTCTGAAGATTTGGAAGTTGTCAGTAACGAGCAGGGTGAAAGATTCCACCAAGATATTAGGACAATAGAAATTCGCTATCAAGGACGATGGGATCTAGTCATAATGGGTGATTACTGCTGGTTTTTGAAGAGAGAAGATAGGTTCCCTCATAAAAGACAAAAATATAATTTAGTCAGTATTTTAAATCACTATTTTCAATCTTTGTGTTTTTCTTCAATGTAAGGTATGTTTAGTAGGTGTAAAACTAAATAAAGTAGATATACAGAGTTAAAAAATTCTGAAATAATTTTTTTCAATACACATCAGATATTGTAACATTAAATGTGGTTCTATAGATGTAACAAGAAAATCTTATGTGTTTCAACTTGTTTTTCTAATTTTGGTATTTGGATACGTCCATTCTGCCATGCTATTCAGATTTATGTTACAACCAAAAAAAATTTTTGTCGACCAGTGTTATGTTCAAAGTTGAGAATTAATCCAGATAAAGACCATGACGTAGCAAAATCACCAAACTTTCAAATTAGAAATTTATAAACGGAACGATTATGTTCAAACGAATAACTAGGTGTTGTTTTAACACGATTCTCAATAAAGGAAACATCTACCTACACATTAATACATTGAAGCATGGATAATCATCTTCGATATTTTGTTATTCAGTCGTATTTGAACCTTCTGTAGACTACTAACAATAATTTTAGCATTTAAATAAGTTATGAAGATGCAGTGTACTATTTTGAAATATGCATGAAAAGCCCAGATTTTTTTGAATTGGCCACTCAGGCTTTCTTAAATTTTTTTCCACCATAAACGATTAAATTTTCACATATTGAAATATTCATTAAATTTTATGATGAATTTGAAGTTGGATATTTTTTTCCAATATCATTGAGAAATTCAATATTATTGAAAAAAAATATTTAAATCTCGGATGGATTTTTGTATTTTTTCAGAGAGCCCAATAGCTCTTCTACACAGTGTTTCAGGATTATTCATTCATTCTGGGACGCCCTGTATACATTTCATTTGCCAAACTGGAAAGAGGTATCCTTCTTTTGAAGAAATTCTACATAAAAAGTATTTAAACCACTGGTAGGACAAACCTTATTTTCGTTAGAACTTGAAACTATCTACAAATAGGCAACTAACTTATGTTTCTTATGTGAGAGCAAATGGCGTTTATGTCTAATTTGTATAAAAAACACAATTGTTCCTTATTATAGACTTATATATCCTTTTAAAACTCACTGAATTTGAATCAATAACAATTTGTGTCGTACCGATTGAAAGGGTCATTAATTTCAACTTGATCCATCAGAGTTCTACTTCTCTGCCAACTGCACCATTAAAATTCCAACTTCAACGACACCAACACCTAACTAACCAGCTTAAATATTTAGTACATTCGTTTTTCCGAACAAAGGAAACATCCAAACTCACTTAACGGCACCAAAATTTGTCGCTCGACTTCAATGAAACTGATATGAAACTTTCGAGACGAAATTCGTTAAATTTGTTTGTGTTTGGAGATTCACCTGTAATGAATTTGGAGATATTATTTCCTATACTAATCTTACGAGTGGGGCAACTGAGAAACTTCGAACAAAGTGTGATTTTTTTAGGTGAAATGGAAACTTTCGCTGAACAATATGAATAACGCGGAAATATTTTTGTATTAGATTCACCTGAAATAGGCGTTATTTGAGTTTGTATTGCTGGGTGTTATTAAATCAAATCAACGTTCCTTTAAATGCATTTTCTTAATCAAAATATATAGTCCATAATAACGTTTAATATCCATTCTAATAACTTAAGACCAGGAAGTAAATATAATTTTATTATTCGGTCCTGATTTCTTCATCTCGAGGCCTTAACTTGTTTAATGAGTGATATGATTTTAATGATTCTGTTTTTTTTTTCTTATTAAAGTTTTAACTCAATTCGAAAAAGCAACTTTGATTCATAGCAACTCATCCAAAATTCTATTTCCCGCAAATTTAGCGATTCGATCTTATTACATTTTTTCATGATCTTTCCGACTCTTTAACTTGATTTTTATAAAACTCGTAAATTTTTTTTCACTTATTTAAATCATTTAGTTGTATAGATCGAGAAATCAAGGCGACAGTGATTTACTTTCTTCTAGCGGAATTCGAAATTCCCTAGATTGAGAAAACAAGACAACAGTGATTGATTTTCTGTTTGTGAAATTTCGAGAATTTGTCCAAATTCTGGAGGTGTAGTAAACAAGACAACAATGATTCACTTTCATTTGATGGAATTTCTCGAATTTTTTGAAATTCCCAATTGAAACAAAGATAGTCATCCCGAAAATAACGATTTGTTTCCGAATTCAACTCGGTTAATGTCAAAAGTTTAAATGTCATACAGATTTATTTCTGTCAACCTCATACAAATATTAATTTTGAAGAATTTTCATTCAAAAACTTTCAGAATTAAATTAAATAAATATCGTTTCAATTTAGTGGACATTTAGAAGTAACACTCATTACACAGTTCCAAAAGGGAATAAAAGAATTCAAATAGATAAAAATTATTGATTAAAATTACTAAATGAATATTTGAAGTATACAGAATTTTGTTTCGTACCTTGTTTTATGAAAATCACATCCCTTTCCAAAAATGCAAAACATAACCTCAAGAACTTCTTCAAATACAACTTGCTCAAAATACGTTCCTTGAAAAAAAAATTCCTAGAACATGCAGAACATTTTCATAAAGCAATTAAGAATTCCCATAACGAAAAAATCTTCAGCTTCATATTTGAAAAATAAAAATAATAAACAAAACATATCATACCAGAAAAGCTGAATGTATTCATATGAACAAATAAAAATATTGAAAACTTTATAAAATCAAGAAAAAAACCTCTTTTCATTATTTAGGACGGTTAATTTCTTTGAAAAAAAAAGGTCAGTAAAATATAGGCTTAATAGTTTGAATTAAGTTTCAAAAAGTTATGTTATAGACAGAATACATCATGAAATATATTTAACATATCAAGTTTGATAATACTATGTTAAATAATGGCCGAAAATACAACTTTCTCAAAATACGTTCATTGAAAAAAAAATTCCTAGAACATGCAGAACATTTTCATAAAGCAATTAAGAATTCCCATAACGAAAAAATCATCAGCTTCATATTTAAAAAATAAAAATAATAAACAAAACATATCATACCAGAAAAGCTGAATGTATTCATATGAACAAATAAAAATATTGAAAACTTTATAAAATCAAGAAAAAAACCTCTTTTCATTATTTAGGACGGTTAATTTCTTTGAAAAAAAAAAGGTCAGTAAAATATAGGCTTAATAGTTTGAATTAAGTTTCAAAAAGTTATGTTATAGACAGAATACATCATGAAATATATTTAACATATCAAGTTTGATAATACTATGTTAAATAATGGCCGAAAATACAACTTTCTCAAAATACGTTCATTGAAAAAAAAATTCCTAGAACATGCAGAACATTTTCATAAAGCAATTAAGAATTCCCATAACGAAAAAATCATCAGCTTCATATTTAAAAAATAAAAATAATAAACAAAACATATCATACCAGAAAAGCTGAATGTATTCATATGAACAAATAAAAATATTGAAAACTTTATAAAATCAAGAAAAAAACCTCTTTTCATTATTTAGGACGGTTAATTTTTTTGAAAAAAAAAGGTCAGTAAAATATAGGCTTAATAGTTTGAATTAAGTTTCAAAAAGTTATGTTATAGACAGAATACATCATGAAATATATTTAACATATCAAGTTTGATAATACTATGTTAAATAATGGCGGAAAATAAAATAAAAAAGTGCACAAAAATAATTCTTTTCACCCTGGGTAAAATATGTAGAAAAGAACTCATTTTTAATACGCCGTTGATATATTCTTCTCCTTTGACATTTACGTTTTTTTCGCTTAAGTTTATAGGAAGGACGTAAGATTTTCGAAGAACATCTCACATAAACCACTGCAGTCAGATATTTCCGAAAATATTATTTTTTCCGTACAACGCCAAAAAAAGTCATTTTTAATTTGAAGGGGGACGTTTTTTGATTGCAAATTCGTGTGTGTATGATCATCCCTCTAAACGGCAAAAGGGGTCGAGTGAAACATCATTTTTAAAGTTTAGCAATTTTATTTTTAATTATGCTAAAAAAAATTCCTTTTGGCGTTTGTTTCAGTGTAAAAAACTCGTTGGAAGTGCATTCTTTAAGTGGTGAAGTTTCTGAACGAATTGTGATGTATAAGATATTCGAATTACCAACACTACACTCTTAATGTTGAACAAAGACAATAGTATTCTCCGGCGAAGAACTTATAGAGAACAAAATATAAAGAAAATTTGAATATCAAAACAAATTGAAATATGTTTATCTTCTACAATTTTAATTTCCAAAAGAATTTTTTATTCAAGAAACTTTTAGAATTAAATTAATGTCTAAAACAAGCACCGCTCACATTTAATAGACGTTTATAAACAAAACTCAATATACAATGTCAAATGAAATAAATAACCCAATAGATATACGAAAGTTATTAAAATTAATAAATAAATATTCAAAGGAGACAAAATTTTGTTTCTGGTCTTAACTTTAAAAAATACTACTTGCCTTATAAAAACATGAACACACTTAAAGGACTTCCCAAAGAATATAATTTATTTGAAATATTTAATATATTTAAATATTCGAACAAATTATTTCAAAAATCTCTAAAAAATGTGCACTATATCTTCAAAAAACAAATATAATTCTAGATAATTCCGTCATCAGCCCTTTGTTTTCAATATTACAAATATCAAATCAAAAACATAACCTACATCACTCACGTGTTAAAAGACTTAAGCTTCGAACTACAGATCAGCTATATATTCAAGATTGATCTATGTTCTAACAAAATCAAAGAACAAAGTGAGTTATTTTAAGTTTACTTAAAATCATTGACATTCTATAATGAGATTTATTGAAGCCAAAATATAGTTATATATTATATATAAAATAAAATAGAAAGGCTTTTTACTTGATAGAAGAAATATAACAAAATTTTGTTATATTTCTTCTATCAAGTAAAAAGCCTTTCTATTTTATTTTAAAATATAAAGACACTAATAAAGTGTGGACCATCTAGAGTTTGCATATGCAAATTTTGAATGTCCCACCCCTTCAGTAATGAACGATAGGCAATTTGAGTATTAATCAAAATTCGTTCGGAAACTCGATCACCTTACGCACTTCACCCATCACCCCTAACAAGTTTTTTACATCGAAACGAACGCCAAATAGAAATGTTTCTCCACCCTTATTTCCATTTGATACTACCCTCTGAAAGTGTATTCGATTCGGTAGGAGAAGCACACCGACTCAAAAGTTGTGCAGAAATTTTTAAACGGGATAAAAAATATATCGATTTTAAGGCATTTTCAGATAAATAATTATCTTATCAAAAATATCGAAATTACAAAAATTGTTTCCCATCGAATGGTAGTGAATGATTAATTAAGACGTCTGATATCGGTCTTTATCGATAGTCAATTAGATATCGAGTTGACTTGTTAATATGAAATATTCAGATTAGTTCAACACACGGTAAATATGAATGTTTTCACGCTAATTAGACTTCTTCATCCCAGGTAAACAATTTGGGCTACGTGTTCTACTTTATGTTTTCAACTGAAGTGAACAGTTAAATCCTCTATCTCATTAAGAGACGGACGGTCCAAATGTTTCCTGTCCAGATGCAATAAAATCGAAGCAGATTAAATCAAACATTGATTCATCGATTGCGTTATTACCGTTTGTTCGTCCGATAGCAATTCCAGATAACGACCTGTGTATGTGAATATTCAGTAAAATACTGGGCGGCTTCTCAAAGTCTTCTTCTGGTCATTTTTTATCAGCTGCGTTATAATGAGGCAATTTAATTTCAAGTACTCCGGTCGGCTGTGCTGTTCATGCGTTAGTTCATGTTTGCGTGAAGAGCTTTTTTATCGGCGTCAGAGGAAGACGCACGTTCAGTTGTGTGGAACTCGTTCTATGAAGAGTCTGAGAGAAAGTCCTGGGAAACTATTCTGGAAATCGTTGAAATAAACTTATCATATTGCTCTTAATCATAAAATGTTGTATGAAGTCATATTTGAAAATCAGAAAATTCCAAAAACATTCAAAAATGATCAATACAGAAATCAATACTGTGTCTAGGGAAAACATTTGATGAAAAAAATTTGTCTATACTATTGTATAATTAATAAGAATTAGCAAACTCAAGAAATTAAAATCTTATATGAACTAAACAAAGTTGAGACCAATTGTTCGAACTCTAATATTAATCAGAACAGTTCTGTGAAACCTTCTAAAATTTAAATAAAATTGCCTGAGAATTTTCAACAGTGAAATCACAATGTCTTAGAAACATTGTTTCTATTTAAGTAGACATAGAGAATGCTCAGGCATCACGAAAACCTTAAAAACATAACAAATTATGATCCAAAGAATGCTCCATATGAATTTAGAAAATGCAGCCCATCATCTGTCGGACTTTTCTGAATGATAAATAGAAACACAATCAATATAAATACATCACATTCCTTGCTCTCATATCTAATCATAAGTAAATTAGATGTGAGAGCAAGATTTGTGTAATTTTTTTATTGATTGTGTTTTATTCATCATTCAAAAAAGTCTGACTGATGATGATGAGCGAGCGTTCTAAACTCTCTTCTGGAAAATGTATATATTTTCAGAAAATGAATTTCATTTATTCGGTCAGTTTTTTCTACTCGATAAATACATTTATTTCAAAATATAATGAAATAATAACTCCATTAAACTATTGTACAGTTGCCTAACTCAAAGCAATTCAAACTAAATGTTGTCAGCAGGTGTCCAGTCTGTCTAAAACCGTGGCATTCAGCTGTTACTATCTAAAAATTTAATGGTTTTGGAGCCACCTTTTGAAAACGGACCGAATTAATCTTTACTCCCAATAATATTTCAAATTTGAACTTACCAACTTATTCCTCATTAGTATCTGTTGATAAATTGTGGAATACCTTCTCATTAATTTTATTCTGTGAAAATAGCTCTTGAGCAATAAAGGCTCATTTATATGAAATTTGTATGCGCTCTCCAAGAAAATTACACTACTTGAAATTGCAACATAATGTTTTATGGCTGCAGGTGTTCGGATATCAACTTTAAACTCATTAATCACACATTTTGCCTCATTTAAGCTCACCTGATCAAGGTGAAATTTTGTATCCAAAAGTGAAAACGCAACGAACTCTTTGGTTATTTGCGAATGAAAACTTATGTCAATCTAGAGTTATAATTTTATGCAAATATAGGTTGAAACACTGGTCAAAGGAAACTACATCCGAACAGTTCTGAAGATATAAAATCAAAACTCATTATATAATATCAAATGGAATGAAAAACCCAAAAAATATTGTATAAATTGTCAATTAAAATTAATAAATAAATATTTGAAGGAGAAAAGATTCTAATTCTGATCTTATATTTATGAAAACCAAATCTTCTTTCAAAAATGCAAAACATAATTTTAAGAACTTCTCCAAAACTAATTTATTTGAAGTATTCAATATATTTAAATATTCGAATAAGTTACTTCAAAAATCTCTCAAAACATGTAGTACATCCTCAAAAAACATTTTGGAATTAAATAAGATCTTCATCAGTCCTAATTCACATTCAAAAATAAAATCAATTAACAAAAAATATCTTACCAAATAGACTTCGTGGTATCTTTGTTGAACAAACAGTGAGAGAGAACTTTAAAAATCCAACGTATTCTATGTTCATCACAAAAATCATATAACGCGTGTAAGGTATTTTATGGCCTTAGTTGAAACCAAATGACATTTATATAATGATTCGGGAAAATCAAAATATAATTATATACTATATATAAAATAAATCAATAAGAAGAGGTTTTTTACTTGATAGAAGGATTATTACAAAAATTTAAATATCAATATATTTATTCTGTTTGCCTCCTATAATTCTACTAACAAGTAAAAAACCTCTTCTTATTAAGTTTACAATCGCTTTCTGAGTCACATTAACCAGTGATACCTTCTAAAGATTATATAAATGATTTTAAATTTACATAGAGATTGTTAAGAGGAAAAATTTGGATGCTTCTGTAACTTGTGACATATCTGTAGATGACCTTGAAATAATGTGTTTTAATTTCAAAGTTACTATAAGACAGGGAAACGTGCTCATAGCTGACAGTGTATGAGTTTTTGTTCTGAATTTTCTTGAATGGGTAAATTGCTGATCTTGTTATTGTATTTATTTTAACAAATCTATTGGTGACAACTTTCAGGAAAGAAACTTGGTTTGAGTTTCTTGGTAGTAAAACATATTTAATTCTCCCTAAAAACTTATTCCAATATGACACAAAAACTTTCTTTGAAATTGTACAGAATTCAATTTTCAATTAACTGGATATATTAAATGAAATAAAGCTTATAGAAGTGTGAAATTAAGTGGATTAAATGAAGACTGTAACTGTAAAAGTGAAGTGAGTACTTTTCGGAGTTATTACCATCATAATTCTTCTTTCTCTCTGTTATCCCGGGTAGTGTTGATTGAAACAAGACGAACCATATCTCATACTATTATGAATTCATCATTTGTGGGAATCTTGATGATTTGAGGCGAAATGAATTTTACTATCTTTGTTAGTTTGCAGTGACTAAAAAACCCTGTTTGTTTTTAATTCCTGTGATATTTATATCCAAGAAATTTATGTTATTATTCTTTTCCTCGTAAGTTAATTGATGTTTGAAAATAAGTAATTGATGAATTCCAGATGCAAATAATGTTATAAGTACCATTGAATAAATCATATTATGTCATCTACGTAACAGAAAATGAATTACAGCTAAAATGTGTTCGGACTTCATTTAAATCTTGTAAGAATACCAAAATATACTAACTGACAAGAAACTGCAACGCCCAGATGGAGCTGTTTAAATTTTTAATTTTTTTTAGTAAAACATAGAGATACTCGTAGTATAGAAAGGAGTAAATGATTAAAATTTGGAGAAAAAATCGTGAAGGTCTTTTCATGTAAACATTTTTTGGTACTTAAATATGTAGTCGTTTTTTTGTAAATTTTACAACAAACCAGCTGTTCGAGGGGATCCAAAGTCGATGTTTAGTTGTTGTTAAAATGCCTAGAGCACGTGTACCTGGAATTTATCGCCAGCTAAGTGAATTTGAAACAGGTCGAACTATTGGTCAACGGGGTTGTCGTTTCGAGAATTTCTAACCGTACGAAGAGAAATCCAACTACTGTTGTCAAGCGTGGTTTGATAATGCCCAAAATCGAAGAAGAGTAGGCACCGGACGTCGAAGGGGCACAAATGAAGTTCAAGATCGACGTCTAAGACTCATGGCTATTAGAGACCGATTTGCGACAACTCGATCTTTGGCTGATGAGTGGTTAGGAGAACAAGGCCATCCTGTAACTGTCCGAAGGGCTTACCGCCGTATAAGGTCTTTTGGACTGCAGCATTATCGACCCATCTTGTGTTACCTCTGACGGTTGAGCAAGGCCGGCAACGATTACAGTGGTGCAGAGAACGTCAACATTGGAATGTGGAATGACATCAGGTCGTCTTTTCTGATGAATCTCGATTCTCCTTGGGTGCACATGATGGGCGAAGAAGGGTTAGACGACGTCGGGGAGAAAGACGTGAACCTCAGTTTGATATTGAGCGTCATGTACACCAGACAGTAGGCGTTATGGTATGGGGTGCTATTGCATATGCAAGTTATTCACCTTTAGTCTTTATTCGAGGTAACATGACAGCACTGCGTTACCTTCAAGAAATAATGGAGCCATATGTTCTCCCTTACCTTTACCGGCTCGAGAATCCAATATTTCAGCAAGATACTGCTCGACTTCATGTTGCCAGAGTTAGTTTAAACTTTTTTGAAGCGACCCATGTGAATCTTTTGCCATGGCCGCCTAGATACCCCGATCTTTCGCCCATAGAGCATGTTTGGGACATCATGGGTAGAAGGCTTAGAAATTTACCCCAGCACCCACGGACTTTGGCGGCTCTGAGACATGAACTGCAGGTAGCTCGGAATAGTATCCCTCAAGAAGAAATAGACCATCTTATTGCATCAATGCCAAGACGTGTTCGAGAGTGTATAGATAAACGCGGTGGACAAACACATTATTAACAAATTCATTTCAAAAAATTGAAAACTCTTCGTTTTTTCCTTCAAATTTCAATCATTTACTTCTTGCTTTACTATCTATGTTTTACCAACAAAAAAAAAATTAAAATTCAAACAGCTCCTTCTGGGTGTTGCAGTTTCTTTGTCAGTTAGTATCCTTCGTGAATTCTAAAAGAAACCAACATGAGTAGAAAATATCACTCTTGCAATGATTTATTAGCTTCACAAATCAATCTAGAGGATAATTATGACATATCAGACTGGATTTCTACTGGTAGGAATGGCCAACATTATTACGATGAATTCTCCTCTTCACTGAGGAAATATGAAATTGGAAGTCGTAATTATAGAAATGATTCAGCATCTAACATTAATCATTGCATCTTCATTGAGCACTCTCCAAGAATGTTCATATACAAAAAGACGAGCGGAAACATCTTTGATACAAACAAAATGGGTTATTTCCTTTGAATCGAGACTTCAAATCTATCCTTCTGCCAGCATATTTTCCCTGTAATCCAATCGAGAAATGACTCTGGAGTTCTCAATCGCTTCAGTAATTACAATCTAATATTAGAATATCGAAGTACCAAACAGTTCGAATAAACATACTTATCGTGTAAACTAACGCCTATCCATTATATCTGTTGTGTTCCTGTTAGAAGATACAAACAGGAATCCCCGACGGTGTCCTCGATTTCTGGTCGTTATTAAATTACTTTATATTGTGCAGAGAAATGTGAAATATCAGACAACCTGCATTGTTTCCGAAACTGGAATTGTAACGTAGTAATGAGGAACATATTGCGTGTCAATTTGTCCTATTTTTTTTATAATGGTTGCTTGTTTTACCGGAAGGTAAGGGTGGAAATTGTGAAGCTGTGTTTGAGTGTTTTTTCGTCGTCAATAGGCGATCACGAAGAAGTTTCACTTTGTATCATTTATCTAACTGAATAAAACTGACGGAAATTCATCTATCTGTAAATTCAGGCTCGATCAGGACTGCGGGTTTTATTTTTAGTATAGTATCACTAAATTGTCATTTCTGCTCTTTCGCCAGCGTTTTCGCACTTGGACAAATACAATTTTTTTGCCTCACCTTGTTTATTTAGTGCAGCCACTTAATTTTTCTCGTTCGCAAATTTGATTAGTTTCACGAAAGTTTTGTCTCTAATATGAGTAAATTTAGCTAATGTCGAAATATACATGACCCAACAAAAATTTGACCCCCCCTCCGAACTCAGAACAGAAGAATTTTCGAAGATTAAAAAAAACAGGTTAACTTCTGTTTTGAGGGGGCGAATTTTCATCATGAGTTTGTTCCAAAAAAACCACCCCCATCAAGGTGGCATCAACCCCCAACATTTTTATAATAGGGAAGAGATGTTGAGTGTTGGTTAGTTTGAAAGTTATTTATGTTCTGTACACAACCCAGTTGAAATTTTCAGAATCGGCTCATTATTCACGAAATAATGTAAAATTGACCTTACCGGAACTACTGGTTCCATTCGGAATGAGAAAAACGAAGTTGAGCATCGAGTCCGAAATGAAGCTATTAAAATAGCAGTATTGGGACATTTACAGATGGATAATCGGCAGTCTATGAGAACTTTAGCACGAGCATCTAATCTTCCGAGATCTAGCGTTCATCGAATTGTGAAAGCTCACAAATTTCACCCTTACAAGATAAGGCTGGCGCAACAAACAGTTGAATGAAGATGATCCTGATCGTCGGACTCAGTTTTGTGAACAATTTAGTGAGTTACTGAATAATAACCCACACCCACTCTGAAATACAAGCTTTTCTGACGAGTGTACCTTTATGTTGAATGGAGAACTCAATTAGACATTATTATCGGTACTGGAGTGATAGTAATCCTCAATTATTCATAGAGACACATAGACAAATTTCCCAAGAATTTAGTGTTTGGGTAGGAATATCAGGAAACTATATTGTGGGGCCAATTTTTATCGATGGGAATCTTGACGCAACAACTTATTCGAATTTATTAGACAACATTATTGATCCAATGATTACTGACATTCTCGCAAACGACGAAAACTTATTAGAAAATGAACTCACATTTCAGCAGGAAGGTGCACCGCCACATTTCGATATCTATGTTCGATAATTTTTGAACGAGCGTTATCCAGGATGTTGGATTGCCAGAAGGAGTCCTATAGAGTGGCCAGCAAGATTACCCGATCTATCGCCATTAGATTTTATTTGAAGTCCAAAGTCTATGCAACTCCACCTAAATATCTTGCAGAACTGCGACAAAGAATCATCACGTAATGCCAATTACTGACACCAGACATTTTCGAAAATGTTAAAGAAGAATTTGAAATAGACTACATCATTGTATGAAAGTCGGTGGTGGTCATTTTGAACAATACATACGTTAGTTCCTCAAAAAGTTTACATTTTATTCTGGAAGTTCCCTACGATTACTCACAGATCTGGTTTATTTGAATGTATTGGGTTACTGTTTGAGTAACCGAATTTCAACTAGTACGTTTAGAGAACAAAAAAGCTTTCAACTGTCTTTTCAACATGACCTTTTGACGGTAGGTTCAATATTACATTATTTCATGAATAGTGAACCGATTTCGAAAATTTCAACTGGGTTGTGCACAAAACATAAGTAACTTTAAAACTAACCAACACACGACATCTCTTTCCTATTCAAAAAATGTTGGGGGTAGATGCCACCTTCATGGGAGTGTTCTTTTTCGGAACAAACTCATGATGGAAATTCGTCCCACTCAAAGAAGAAGTTGATCTGTTTCTTCAAAATCTTCGAAAATTCTTCGTTTTGGAGTTCTGGAGGAGTCAAATTTTCGTTGAGACACCCTGTATAGGTGGTCATGGGAAAGCAAGGTGAAATTAATTTTTGACCATAATAAAGCAAGTAGTGCGTGCCCCTTTTTTCATGATTCAGCTAATTTTCTCATTTTTATGATGAAATATTTATAGGGTATCTATCTTCTCACGAACCTCTTCTCTTATCGGATAAGATGACATCTAACACAGATTCCTTGTCCAATGAGCGATATATTGGTGCAGTTTCTGAAAGTGCTCCTTCAAAGGCCAAATAGCCATCTAATCTTAAACTAACTTTGAATATCTATCGATAAAATCATCAAATGAATTATCAAAATCTCAAATAAACTGTCAACTGAGTTAGTCAAGCATCCTTCCACATACAAAGCTTGGTGCATCTGCTCTAAACGCCGACTCGAAATCAGTCTTTATGGTTATGAAATGCTTGAAAAAGGAACCATGAAACCTTGAGTTTCACTTTTAAGTACCGTCATGTTCCGACAACATTTTCTTCTTCACTAAACACAGACAAGTAGGCGCATCAAAACCTTCTCGATACTTTTTTATATTTCTATATATAACGGGTTTTCCAATAGGAATTATACAATTTACAGTGGTTGTAATGACAATATTATATATCACTTTTGATATTTCCCTTGTCATTTGCGTTTACTAGGTTATGCCGCTGAATTTCGGAAAGATACACGCTTCAACAACGTACCTATAAGTATACGTCACCAGTGACTGTATGTAATGTTGTCTGAACAGTTTAGTGTGAACTTTAATCACTCCAAATTCTGCAATTCTGTTTGTTTATATAACCATTTAACCCAAAATGAGCTTCATCACTGAATAAAATTTTTCGATAAAATTGTTTATCATTTTCAAGTTGTTCAAGAGCAGAATCAGTAAATAAGCGGCGTTTATGATGGTAAAATGGCTTCAGTTCTTGAACCAGTTGAATTTTGTTCTTGTCGTACTGGTATCGGGTGAAGAAAATTCACTTTCAAATTTGTCTACAATATGACAAATAGTGAGTCTATTAACTGAATAATGTCGTTATGAATTCTTCTTCAATTTCTCATAGTTTTCACAAATGAGCATCGATTTTGCTGAAATAATTTAACAATTTCTAAACGTTGTTGAAGCGTGTATCTCTCCATGATTGAATGGCATAACCTACTGACCGAAAACGATATGGGAAATGTAAAAAATGATATGCAGTGATGCCATTATAATCATTTTGAATTGTAGCATTCCTATTGGAAAACTTATTGATTTTGGTTTCGAAATTTTGGTCAAGTTGTAGGTAAAAAAGTACAATGGAAAGCACTGTCTAACGGAGGAGATTCAATTCCTTACACTCACCGTTTTGTCGAATATTCGTCTGAGAATTTGCGGCCGACATTCCAATCCGATGAAAGGGCTTGCTTTTCATGTGATTCCGATGTCTGCAATCGACCAATTGTAAGTTTCATTCTCCAACCGGTACATCTCAAGTCTGTTCGTGGAAACGTGAAAGGAATAAAGGAAATGATGAAGAGCACGTCCCATTTTCACTATGGCCAAGTCGCAAAAATGTGTTGCGTTATTTGAACCTTGTTAACGTCTTTGCGCTCGTCAACGACAGATTTGCTCGTAAATTCAAGTGTTCCATTAAAGACGGTCGTTGAAATACTAATTTACAAATTCAATTACTGAGCGAGTGCTTATATGTGGTTTGTTAGGTCATGATACACCAAAGGAAATCAATCAGGAATAGAAAAATAGTGGAGGTGCCATCTATTACTCGTTCCATTATTGTCGCCGAATATACATACTCCTGGGGCCTTCAGAAAACATGATTTATATGTTATTTACACTCATTTCATCATGCAGTGCTTATAATACTTTAATTTTATTCTTTAAGTTTTTGAATAATATTTTCAAATTAAAATTTGTTTGAGGCTAACAGAATAATTCTGACATGGGAGGTTGCGGTTGGCACTAGGTAAAACATTATAACAATTTTATTTGAAATAAATCTGTTTTGATAAATGTTGTAATATTTGTTCTATCAAGTATAAAACCTCTTCTTATTATTTTATTGTTTATTGAAATTATAATCAAGACCAATTCAGGAAACTGGATCTTTTTTAAACATCTATGATTAATTATGAAGAAAATATGTTTACATGGTCAATTAAGTCAAGAAACAAATTTGCCTGAAAAATATAAACAATGTTTGAAACAAAAAGCAGAATAGAATGAAGATCTAGTGTTATTACTAATGAGATCCTACATGACAAATTTGGTAAATAATGATATGTACCAAAAGGAACTAAACGTAAAATCGAAAAAGGTTCTTTTGTTACCTTTTTTTTTTCAGACCGAAAAGCCATTGAGAAAAAGGAGAATTTTACAAATTCCCATGTACTATTCGGCAACCATATTGGATGCTGTTATTTCTATGCGCCATAAAAATACACAGACGTCCTAAGTGTAACAAAAGAACCTTTTTCGATTTTAAGTTTAGTTCTTTTTTGTAAACCTTTGAAGGTGATCGAAAGAACGAAACACGTATCAGGATTCTGAATAAATTGTAAAACATAAAAACTGTGTGAATTATTTTAAATAAAATTGTTATAATGTTGCACCTAGAGCCAACCGCATACTCCATTCATGTAATTAAAAGTGTTAGTTATATATGTCTGCTAAATTGTGCTTTCTAAGACATTTATTTTATTTAATTTTGAGAAATTTGTGACAAAATTTTTTATGAAATTAAAATTTGTAGTAAGGTAAGAGGAATAAATCATATTTAAAATATTGTAACAAGAAAAAAATCCCTTTTTATTATTCTTTATCCAAATATGTTTTTAACCAATAATTGATCACTCTCCAAGCTACAAAACGAATAACGCTTTAATTCTGTTTTTCTTGACTCAGCTCTTAAAAATGAAGGTATTTTTCATAAATTTCAACAACTGATATTCATGAACTGTATCTTTAAAATGGAAACGACACAAGCTCGCTTTCAGGAAGTTTCTGTTGATATTATTGTAATCATCAGACAATGGATATAAAGTGTTATTCATCAGGTTTTTCTATATTCCTAATCAATAACCACTTATTTCTTTATCTATATCCATTCCAGTGAAATAAAAATCCTTGTATACATATTCTTGGAGTCATTTCTATCGAGGACCTAAATCCTTATCTTTGTTTAAATTTGTTCGAGTTTATAAGTCAACATTGACACACATTTTTTATCGAACTTATCCATATATGTCGAGACGTTAGTCATACCCTCATAAATTTGCCAAAATATATTTTTAAGAATTTATCTAATCTGCACTTCCTTGAGAAATATGCATGCTAGCTTTTTTTGTAATCTTCATGAATATTATGGAAATATTCATAAATGGTTCAGTTTAGTTCGTCGTCAATATTGTTTCATTTCTAATGAGAGTTTTCTACTATCAACTTTCTTCTCAGATTTTCTCGTGCTTAATTTATTTAAACAGTCTCATAAAAATTCTCTCTTTATGCATCCCAATGAGTCTTAAGACGGTACATTTCTAGCACATTCCAAATTTGAATATCAAATGAAGCTCTGAAGGAAGCATCATCTCCAAAGTTCCTCTTTGTTTTTGCTCTACAGTTGTGGTTTATTAAGATGGATTTCTTATAATATTCTGGAAACGTTTCCAGTGAACTCGATTTAGTATTCGAGATGGGATTCGGTATAATAAAACTTGCCGACCTCATCAGAGTGTTGATTGAAATAAGGAATTCCCATTCGACTTAATATTCCTAGTGGAGAGTCATATTTCTCCTTTTCGATTTTATGGTCAACTTCAAGACATCCTTTTTCGATTTGTCGGAATGTACTCAATGACAAAAAAACTTATTCCAATAATGTTCAGAATATTCTTCTTTTATTATGTTGATGGGAAATATTTATTCCTTTTCATTAAATGAAGTTTTCCTTTGTCATGTTTATTGACTTCTGAAATACATCTTACAATTGAATGTGAGTTCTTATGAGGTTTTCATTATAGATGACCTGAGTTATTCAGTGCTCAACTTATATATATTCATAATTCCATTTTTTTTATATTTTCTCTAATATAAAAAATGTGGGTTCTTAAGTGTCTCTGAAATATTTGAAGTGTTCTTTGCAGTTATTTTCAGGTCCACATATTTAATAATTCTTTATTATATTAAAAACTTATATTTTGAAGGGTTTTCCTATAAGAGGTTTTTTTTAATAGCCTGAAATCACTTTTGAAGCTTTTTACATTTGACAAGTAAAATCTACGCCATTACGGAAAAGCAACAATACACGCTCCAGCAACGCATTGAAATCATTAATATTCACTGCAAAAATGGTGAAAATTTTGCAGGCACAGTTCGCAAAACTGAAGCACTTTTGGGTCGTCATTAAGCAACTTCTCGGCCGTCAATAATGAAACTGGTAGAATAATTTAAGCTGTTGGGACAAGTTAGTGATGTGAAGAATCGAAACCGTGTGGATTGCTCAAGAAAAACTGAGGATGTTGCTGCTGTAGCACTTAGTGTTGACGAAAACCCAGGTTTGTCGGTTTTTCCTCGATCTTTGGAATTAGGCGTTCCACAAACGACATTATACCATATTTTGTATAAAGACTTAGGTCTTAAGACTTTTAAAGTTTAGTTGACACAAGAACTCAAGCCGGTCGAACACAGTTCGTTTTTTTAAATATCAAAATGAAAATTCTTATTAGAAAACCCGTTATTACTTCAAATCATTCCAACAAGAATAAATTATATATTCTAAAATTTTCTTTATCGTGTGGAATTTTGCATGGTTTATATACATCATATATCTATGTTTGATTGAAGTCTGTTTGGAAGATGAATATAAGGACAATATTTTGCATAGATTAATGAGATATTATCCGAACAAAGAGCGTAGGAAGCCTTATTATAATTATAACTACAGGTATATTAAACCAATAGAAAAGAGCACATACATTTGGATTATAAGTAATACTTACTCAGTTATCTTCCAAGTATAACAACAGACTCATAAATCCATATTATCTTAGACACTACTTAGAGAGTTACATTAGCTTATATCAGAGCTAAAAGCGTACAATAGAATTTAACATGAACGTTAATTCATTATACGCTGAGAGCCTCTTGTGTAATAATAAATATTTTACATTTTCTTCTTTCCCTCTAGCATCAGAGAGAGAAAATCAATAATCTGACTTGAATTCCGAAACTAATCAGTGTTAGATTGGAATTAACTATGAAGTAATGGAAACTATACCAGTTTCAGAATTTATGTTGGAAAAGGCTTCAAATTTCACTCGAAATACACTCTTAGTTCCTTGTCATCTACTTATTATTCACATCTCTACTATCTTTCTTCACAAATCGTGATCTAAAAGCATACAAAGGTGGAACAGACATATAATAACCTCATTGCGGAGGAAATTATATTCAGTTCCGAATTTCAATCAGTAAATAAATTATTGAAAAATATTGATCTTTCAATCTCTCAATTTTCAGAACCATGTAATCGATCCTACTGAAAAGCTCTAGAGATAGTAGTAGAGAAAGAAACCGATTTCTGTTATATTTTTTTAGTAATTTCGGTAGAAACTGTTGGTTATTTGGGGAAATAATGAACCTGAATTGGATTCAGTATGACTTTTATACATTTAGAAGTTATCTTTGAGGATTGTGATACGTGACTAAGAGATATTTCTATCTATTTTGACTCCTTGAAATGAATCCGGCTAGAAAGCATGTGAAGCTCGATTTAAATCGATCATCTGTTATTGGTAGCGATCTGTGTTTACGGTTTCAGCTGCTCATAATAGATCCTTCTGCTCCCACCAAACACAGAGTATTGTTTTCTTTCAAGGCCATTTTGTCTTGTAGTGGATGTCGATGGTTCGTCTGGATAAGCATCATTTATGATGCTGAGGATTCTCAAAATATATTCATTTTCCATCACCTGTCACGATTCGATCTAGCTGTCTTTCCCATAGCTTTCTAACGAATGTACCATATTGAATTAATCAATAATTCTCATTGACTTTACCCAATAAGGCTGCAATTCCTTCGATTTTTTCGACCAATAAAAAAATTCTAGGATGGTCGTTTTGAGTATGTATCATATAGGCACTTGAATGTATAACACCATCTCTGGATGTATTACCAACCAAAGATATTCAAATCGTACCTAAAAAAGTTTTTACACCAACTCCCGGATCATATTTTATTGCCCTGATAGAATTTGGTGGTTGATTGAAAGTGTACCTGCATGTGTACGTGCATATTAGATCGAATGTTGTTCTGTTGTATTTTATTATTGACTAAATATCATTGTGATTTGTTGTATATTATCACATGCCAGATATTGTGCTCTAGTATTTGATTGGATTTCGCTGTGGTTGCCATTAAATAGAAGGGGTTTCCTTTAGACACTATCCGTATAAAATATTTTCTAAAGTTCATGAAAACTATAAATTTGTATATTATTTATAGTGAGCAGTAGTCTGTCCATCCTACCACTGTGTCCGCATGGACTATTATGGTTCATCCCTAATTTATATTTCCTTGACGAGATCCAGTTTTTGCTTAAAACCGATGAACTTGTCAGGGATAATTTTTCCAGTTTGCAGTGGGCTATGAAAGCCTGACCAATCAATGACTTCGAATCTGATGCGACTCTCCGTTGGGCACTCTGAGGCGATGCGCATGGCTGTTCCAGTGTCCGCAAGACACAGTCTGCATTCGTCGTCTTCAGCCAGACCGATTTTGTGCAAATGCGCTTCCAGATCTAGCGTTGTGTCTGCCACCTTTTGGTTCCAAGCTCTTCCAAGGAACACCTCTGAATGTTTCATGCCAGGATGGCTCCGCCAGAAAGTTCATTCTACCTTTTATCGTCCGCTTAGCAACTTCATGTGGTATTCCCAGGAATGGTTCCGGGCCTACCAGAGGCAGCGCAGCTCCAGCAAACGCCAGCCGATCTGCTTCTTCGTCACTCAAATAATTTGAGTGCATCGGTATCCAAACAAGAGTCATTCTGTTATACGTATCAAGCCTGTTTAAAGCTATATGGCAACTCCAGACTCTTTTCGATGTACAACAGCTGGATTCCAGAGCTTTTCATTCTAACTGACCATCAGTAAATATCTTGATTTTGCCGTGGTGGATTTGCCGTGGTGGATTTGCCGTTTTATCAGCAGATCTGTCGCGATCTCAATGGCTAATAGGTCTGCCTGGAATATGGTTGCATATTGACCGAGACATCTCATTAGATGTTGATTCTCGATTTGCTCCCATAGACTCCTGTTCGTCGTTCATGAGCCGTCTGTGAACAAGCCAAGGTAGGTACTCAATAGAACCTCAGCATGCCCTTCTTGACTCATGGATTTTGACATTAAATCGTAGGGCTTCGTTAGGGTGCTGTTCGTTAAAAGCTCATCCAGCAGTCCTGAGCTGCACTATTGTCTCTGGCCTGTCGATCGCCAGTTGATATAATTTACATGTGGTCCGTTCCGTCCCTTCTGCACGAGCAGGTGCAGGGGCGGTAGATTTAGTAAGACCTCCATGGCTGCTGTGGGTGTAGTGCAAAACGCACTAAAATTTGTATAAGTTTGACATGATCGAAAAAAAACTTTAGACAAGTACAATATAACATATTTTTTATAAAGTTTTTATGCATGTACGAGTAAGTCGCTGCAGATCAGAAGAGTTGAACGAATAAAATTTAGCATCAATTATTTGTCAGTAAGTCTATCTGAAGTAACCATTTGAGATCATATTCGGCTAAATATTCGCAAAACTCAGGCATGTTGACGAACTGCTAGGGGACTAGAAGGAACGGTGAAAACCATATTACTGAAAAGGAAAACCATTGAAAAGAGTTTCAGGGAAACCGAATTCAAGCAAACTTCTCTCCAGTTCCACTGTATGAGTTTCCAATGAATTGTTTTCAATCGCGACAAAGCTTTTTCCTACCCAACAGAAAAATAGGTATACCCACACCAAACGCGATCCTGTTCGAAAAAGCAGGGGAGCAAAAATCGCCAGAAGGCCAATATATTTATTCGAGCTCTCTTGAAACCAGGCCACTATTTATTTTTCCCTCTTCCGCTTTTATTAGGTGCAAGATACATAACCGGCGAGGCTTTGTTGTTAATGGATTTTCTTTGCTGCATCTCTACAGGGTAGAAATATGGATTTCAGGCCCCCCGTGCACTTGTGAAGAAATATAGCGATTATGTTGGAAGTGAGATATATTAAGGGAGATGTTTTCTAGCCAATTCGGAGGGTTTGCGGGTTTAGAGCGCGACGAATGTGGGCCCGTTCAAGATGGGGGTGAAGGATATCAGCGGTTTATTTCCAACGTTGGAGGTTTCCTCACAATTCGGAGGTTATTTCTTTTGCAATATAACTAGTGAGCTTCATTGGTATATGGAGCGAAAAGTGATGGATTGAGTAAAATAAATTGACTTGAACTTGTCAATAAGTATACTGTTCATACTGCCTTATTACCCACTCATTCATCAATAATAATAATATAATATAATAATGACTCAATTCAGAATAAATAGTTGCACTTAAATGGCTACAGATTCGGATTCAATTTAGTAGTAAAGGATGGACCATCTAGAGTTTCCATTTTGAAGTAGTGGTTATTTCCAGTCTGGCAACACTTCTGTCATTCATGTTTTGACAGAAAGATAGTTTAATATTTGAGATTAAAGAAATGGATCGAAATGGACCGAAAAAAAACATATTTCCAAAGTATTGAATCTTCTATCCAAACCGTTAGAAATTTACGTGGAAATTCACTAGAAATGAGATGCCCTCACGGCAATTTGTGGATTAATTTGATTGTGAAAATTGGCTCATTATTTGATGAAATAACCCATTCAGTTTGTCGTCCAGTAAGCAAAACCTGGACATTTCTCACACTTCTCTGAGAAGAATTTTGCTTAAAGACCTCGGTATGAAAGCCAAAGATCGCATGGCCGAAGATGACCATTTTATCAGAAAAATCATCTTCAGCGATGAAGGACTATTTTTTATGGGGTCCCATTCAGAATAAGTGTTACGCTAACCATCCAGAAACAATTGATGCCTTGAAATACGAAATTGAAGTTGTTATTCAAGAGATTGAGCCCCAAACAATCCACAATGTACTGAAACATTGGATTGGCCGGATGGGGTACTATAGCTAGTCGTGCAGTCATTTGAATGATATTGTTTTTCATTCCTAGATGCCAAGGTTTAACCTTTCTAATAATCTCATAACATTGCAAAAATATTCATCAGTTTTTTATTTATGGATCAAAAATGTAAATTTTAATGGCCCACCCCTCACTTATTAAGTTGAAGTAAAAAAAACTATAAGAATCACATAACATTTCATCTTGTTCGCCGAAGAATAACATATATGAGCAAACTATGCAGTGAAATGAGAAATGGTGTATAAGGTTTCTTAATCCACAAAAGTTGTTTATAGTACCATTCACCAAAAAACGGAAGTTGGATGATTTAAAACCGCCAACTATCCGTGGTGAAACAATACAATTCTCTTGAGGCAAAATATCTGTAAATAGTCCTGTACAAAACTCTCCGTTGGAGTGCACACCTAGACAAGTGTGTCATAAAGCCAGAATGGAATTCTGGCTCTTGGACATCGGAAACAGTCTGGAGTTGTCGCACGGCTTTAAACAAGCTCGCTATGTATAACAGAATCATTCTTGTTTGGATACCGAGCCAATCAAACTATTTGGGTAAGGAAGAGGCAGATCGGCTGGCGTTTGCTGGAGCTGCGCTCCCTTTGGTAAGACCGGAACTATTCCTGGGAATACCACATGACGTGGTCATTGGAACAGCTTCGTACAAAAAGATGGCGGACCTAGCGCTAGGTCACTATAGGCTGAAAGCGCATTTGCACAAAATCGGTGTGGCTGAAGACGATAAATGCAGGCTGTGTCTTGAGAACACTGAAACAGCCATGCACATCGTCTCAGAGTGCTCATCGATTAGTCGCATCAGATTCGAGATCTTTGGTCAGGTTTTTATAGCCAACTGCGAACTGAAAAAGTTACCCTCGAACAAGATTATCGGTTTTATCCAAAAAATGAATTTCGTTGGGAAAATATTAATTAGGGGTGAACCAAAATAATCCGTGCGGACGCAGTGATAGAATGGAAAGACGCCCGCTCACTATAAAATAATAATAATAATGCAGTGAATCTTTAATAATAATATTACTGTTTCCAGCTTTCATCTTTGGAACTCTACATTCACCGTGCAATTGTATCTCGACCTTCAAATACCACCCATCACTCTTATCGTTTATTACAGTTACAACATAAAGACGCCATTAAGAGCTTGCCTAGTATACATTCTATATTTTCTAAACATTTTTCATTTGGAGACTGGTTAAAATGTCTGCAGACTAAACAACACATTCTGCCTTAATATGGCCAGTACAGACCCGGCTACTCCAAATCACTATTTCACACCTTCCTTTTTTAATTTTGTTCGTTTTGAACGAACTACATGCTCCCGTTATGAACTCATTCACCTCATCCATCCCCAACGGACGTCGCTAATTGTTCCCAAACGGTTATTTTACGAGCAAAAACGGAAACTTAGTTTTAAAAACAACACCCTCATGTACTGCCTCGTAAAATTCCAGCTCTCAGCCAACGAGTTTATTGTTATTGTGAACAATATAAAAATTCCGGATGCGTTTTATGAAATACTGGCTTCATATATCACGCGCTGTTTCTCCTAACCAGATAGGTTATTTTGCAATAAGAAGTCCGAATTATCCTTTGGAGGAAGTCGTTATTCATGCCTGCACGAAATGGTCTGCTGTGGAAACTTTTATGTATTGTCGTACCTGGACTAATTTCATGTGCGCTATGATTCCCTTTTTCGATTTGTCGATTAAATCAGAATTGACGTTTCACGAAGTAAAGTTGTATGTCTATGAATGCCAATGGAACTAAAACTCAGTAAAAATGTAAAGGAGATTTCAAATGCCATCAAAGTTTTACTTTATTTTTTATCTATTTCATATCAGGTCTTTTCATAAATGGTGAGCCATCTGGAATTTGCAAGTTTGCTCAATATTTTACATTAACGAAAGAAGTCGATTTCCGCTTGAACAAAACTAAGAAATATTTAATTGAATCAGTCTTCACTTCATGAAAATTCATATTAAATAAAAGTTAAATATCAAAAAAGATTTTTATTCTATCAGCCTCCTGAAAATATTATTTAAAAAAAAATTAGACATCCAAAATCAAAACTCATTATAGAATATCAAATTGAATAAAAGAACCCAAAAAATATAAATTGTCAATTGATATTAATAAATAAATATTTGAAGGAGACAAAATTTTGTTTCTGATCCTATATTTATGAGAACCAAATCTTTTTCGAAAATGCAAAACATAATTTTAAGAACTTCTTTAATGTATTTGGAATATTTAATATATTTAAATAAGTTACTTCAATGTTCTCTCAAAACATTGATTACATCCTCAAAAAACAATTCGAAATTAAATAGGATCTCCGTCAGTCCACCATCACATTTAGAAAATAAAATCAATTAACAAGAAATAACTTACCAGAAAGACCTCGTGGCATCCTTGTTGAACAAATACTAAAATTAGAGAACTTTAAAAATCCAACGTATTCTATGTTCATCACAAAAATCACACAAAGCTTGTAAAGTATTTTATGGCCTTAGTTTAAACCAAATGAAGAAATGAAGAAAACCAAAATATGATTATATATTATATATGCAATAAAATAATAACAAGAGGTTTTTTACTTGATCATTACAAAATTTAAGTTTCAAAACAGATTTATTCCGTTGTCATTGTTCTACCTTTGTTATAAATTCATAACTTCGAAAAATGTTCATGTGTTTTTTATTTATATATGAAAATTGTGAGTAGTTCACCCCGTAATGATAGAGAAATCTAAACACAGTCAAGTCAAGTGCGCTCAAGTAGCTTCTGCAAGAAATTGCTTAGATAATTCTAGCCACATGTATATCTAAGAGATTTTTGTTTGACTAAAAATGGCACATTGGGTAGGACGAAGTTAGCTACGACTAAAGATTTCTCATTTGAGTAATGATCCGATATGGCTGTTGGGAATATATGGAGAAATTCGGAATTTCATGAGTATATTCTGGATAACCCGATTACGCTTATAGCGTATATTTCATTTACTTTAGAACAACTTACTCGTTTATCGAATTCCAACTATACGAAATGTCTGAAAGTATATTATCAACTACCTACCGTTCATGAGCCGAAGCAATTTAGACTTTGCAGGTTCGTGAAATCCATTGATTTCAAACTCGAGCGAAGCAATTTATGGAATGATTGAGATTTTAGAACTCTAAATCTATTTTTGATGAAATACTGTACCTTGAAATGGTTCGATACATGAGTTCGTCACTTTTGTGAGAAGTTTTATCATCTGCAACTTCGTACTTTATTTCTTGTACTTGTGAGAGCTTAATATTTCAGCAACTTCACATTGTGAAAGGATATTCCACTTGATGTTGTGTTTTATACGTTTTTTATCTTCTGAAGTAGTGACATGAATATGATATTTCGTTTAGATACAGGGTGTCCCAACGAAAATTTGACCCCCATGACTGTTAAAAGACAGGTCAACTCCTGTTTTGAGGGGGACGAATTTCCATCATAAGTTTATTCCGAAAAAACACCCCGGTGAAGGTTGCATGAACCCCAACATTTTTTTTATAGGAAAGAGATGTTGAGTGTTGATTAGTTTGAAAGTTATTTATGATCTGTGGACAACCCAGTTAAAATTTTCAAAATCGGTTCACTATTCACGAAATACTGTAATTTACCGTCAAAAGGTGATGTTGAACCGCCTTAACTCAAGAACCTAAGAGTTCTGAAGAATCCAAAAATAATTTTCAAGTTCTGTATTAGAGAGAAAGAATTCCTATGTCGACATTGTTCCGAAAAAACCACCTGAGGGTCGCAACAACTCCCAATTTTTATTTGAATAAGAAGAAGATGTTGGATGTGGTTTAGTTAAAAAGCTTTTTTTGTTCTCTAAACTTCCTAATTGCAATTTTGAAATTCGGAAAAAAATGTTCGCTATCTTACAGATCTGGTGTATTTGTATGTATTGGGTTTCTGTTTGAGTAACCCTTCTGATAATGTTCAATATCAATTTGCTTGTATAAAAACATCGAATTTGAAAATTTTAACTAGGATGTTTAGTGAACAAAAAGCTTTTTAACTAGAACACATCCGCCATCTCTTTCCTATTGAAAAAAAATTGCCACCGTCAGGTGGTGTTTTCGGAAAAATGTCGTCATAGTAATTCTTTCTCCCTAATACAGAACTTGAAAAATATTTTTGGATTCTTCAAAACTCTTAGGTTCTTGAGTTTGGACGGTTCAGCTGTCTGTTCAACATCACCTTTTGACGGTAAGTTCAAATTACATTATTTCGTGAATAGTAAACCGATTTTGAAAAATTTAACTGGGTTGTGCACAGAACATGAATAACTTTCAGACTAACCAACACTCGACATCTATTCCCTATTCAAAAAATTTTGAGGGTTGATGCCACCGTCATGGGGTGGTTTTTCGGAACAAACTCATGATGGAAATTCGTCCCCCACAAAATAGAAGTAGACCTGTTTCTTTAAAATCTTCGAAAATTTTTCGTTTCTGAGTTCTGGGAGAACAAAAGTATATCGTATGTCGAATCGTTGATCATAGTGCAAAGATGTTTGTACTACTACAACAATTGTTTCACCACGATGTGACTTCTTCGGGTATTACATTGTACTGGCTGATGGTATTTAGTGTAACCGAGTTTAAATACATTGTTAGGTACGTGACCAAATAATTGAAGCACAAGTCATAAAAACTCAAGGTGTTTATTGGAGTTTGCCGCTAAAAATGCCATTGAAGAAAGATATTCAGTAATGGAGACTTATCAACATCTGTTTAATCGTTCAAAAGGATTTTACGGGCATTACACCTGTTGATTTCAAGAAATTGTAAAAGTGTTAATCAAGAACTTCTGCTTTCAACGTGGATAATTTCATAATTATTGATGAAATTATGCCTGAGTTCCTTAAGATGATTAGCATATGTCGAATGTACAGAATCGGATATATAATTCCTTTGGTGTTCTTGGACACGTTTCTTGAATGATCTACCTGCCTGGCCAATGTATACTAAAGGGCAATCTTTGCAAGTCAATTTGTAGACTCCGGATTTATTTTCTCTATTTGTTCGATCTTTATTGTCTTTATGTAGGTACTAGGGTTATTAATGGTCTTAAAAGCCGCGATAATTTACATGATTTTAGTATTTTTCACAAACATCACACAGACATCACAATACATAAAACTTCAAATCACCCCACCAACCAAAAGATGTCAACATATAATAGTTTTTTATCCATAGATTATTGAATGTCCCTTTGAATTCATATGAGTTTTTGAAATAATTGAATATTATTAAACAAAAAGCGTCAAACAACAGTTACAACCCCTTCCTCATAGACAAAATGGTATCCAATAAACAAAAGAAAATGACATTAAATCTCGTGTACCCAAATATAAAAGAGGACAATACACAAAAATATTTTTCGTTTTTTTATGTCAATGGATTATCAGAAAATATTGCTAAATATTTCAAAAATTGTTTCAATTATAAAGCGACTTTTGAGACCATCAATAACCTTAGTACCTACATAAAGAACAATAGAGATCTAACAACTAAAGAAAATTAATCCGGAGTTTACAAGTTGACTTGCAATGATTGCCCTTTAGTATACATTGGTCAGACAGGTAGATCATTCAAGAAACGTTTCCAAGAACACCAAAAGAGTTATATATCTAATGCTGTACATTCGACTAATGCTTATCATCTTAAGGAATTCAGGCATAATTTCAACAATAATTATGAAATTAATCAATCAAATATAGTGTATCAAGGAATATTCGTGGAATCTCATTGATTATTCTGATCTTGCTTATACAGTTTTCAAAATAGAGACTTTTCGACAGAAAGTAATCATCACCATAAAACATTTAATCAATGTATATAATATTTAAGGCGATAGAGTTGAAAGACTTCTCAGTAGAATTCGATTCTGAAAAATTTAAGTCCGGTTCTATTAGTTTATTAACGCCAAATCGAGATTAAAATTTTTGACAGTTTGGATAATACCTTGAAAATAAGTTTTTCATGTTTCCCAGTTTTGTTCAAGTGACAACGTGGTGAAGTTTGAGAAAAATTCCGTACATTACCCAGTAATTATCAAGTTTTTAATTACGCAATCAATTTAATTATGAATATAAAATAAAAGATACATGAAATTCAATATCGAAAATGAAACGTGCCGTCTTGACGTTTATTCATCAGACTTATATAAATATATAATTTAAAAAAACTACAAGGGCTTTTATGAAAAAAAACTCAACAGTGTCTTCGGAAGATTTGCTTTCTTTCAACAAAAGAATGAATGCAATGTGCTCATTGGATGAAACGTCCAATATGCTTGGAGAAATTCACGCCTGAAAAACTCGTCTCCATCTGCGACAAAAAAGTAGACGCCACATTTAGTGCAACTTCAGCGAGCACAAGCAGGGGCAATTGCTTTCAACTTTGACGAGACAAGATCTCATATCACAAGGAACTCAAAAACAAAGTACATCCATTACAGCCTTTCCCTACCCTTTCTTTCCACTCATTACGATTCTCCCTGTCTCGAGCTGTCACAGGCGGCAATAAGTGATATCCCTAGGCGGCGGCGTAGCCCGTTCCTACTTGAGATTTTTTACGACACTCGACTTTTCCGATGAAAAACTCCTGACGCAGGACGTCATCCCAGCATCGTGTACATGATACACTAAAAATATTTTAACGACCCATACACGTCCCTGTATTGTGTTATCAACCTGAAATGTGAGCAGAATTTTCTGTACGCGCAGAATATTAGGATGAAAAATTTCGGTGAACGACATTCTGGTTGCGCTTTTATATTCGGAAAATGTCCGGGACAGGCCGGTAGAGTGAGAGAAGAAGAATTTATGGCATAGCGATTTGGGAGCACATGACGTTTGTCGAGCTATCATATAACAACGGGATCTGTATATTTATTCGGACGTTATTGGGTGTTTTGATGTTGCTTGGAATGAAATTCGTATTAGGGAGCGTTTTAGAAAAAACTTTGCATTCCAATTTTGGTTTATTTATCCCAAATAATGGACCTTTCGGCTCGAATCAAAAGTCATCACCATTTCGCTTTGCGAAATGTATATTTCAATACAATGCTTGTTCCCTTCAAGTATCTGTTTCCTATTTATTCATTAATTCTAATAGATGCCGTCTCTCTCTTCATGAAAGGAAGTTAGATCACTTAATGATATATTTTCAACCATGCAGAGTCAAATAGTCCTCAAAAAAGGTAAACGCAGTGTAAAGCATTATAGCATCAGCAGTCCCTCTAGCTAAGAAGTTGTTACAGTTGATCCTCCTCGTTCAACTTCGTTAGTCCCCATATGTTTTATGGGACTAAGAGCTGATGAAGTTGCTGGCCATGAAATGGTTGTCACTTGGTGTTCTTGGATTCAGGCTTAAGTATAGGCCAAAGTAAGGCATCTTGCATTATACTGCTGAAAATGCCACCCATCTGGATATAAAGCATTCGCCGTTTTAAGAAGAAAATCGTTTAGAATGCCACAATACTCTTCACTATTAACCGTACCATCAACTATACAAAGAGGCGTAGCACCAAGCTGCTCCCCAAACCATTATTTTGGTGGGAAATTTGGAAATTTGAACGTTAACATGTTGTTTTGATGGGATTTTTCAGTGATTACCACCAAGTTGGAAATAACTTTCATCAGATATAAAGACATTATTAAAATTATCTTCTTGAAAACTTTGACAAAACTCTATGCTTTGTTTTTTTGTAAAGGTGTCATTATAGGTTTTTTTTTTGTTTCCTTGATATGTGGCCTTGTCTTTTCAGTCAATTGCACTAATTTTTTAACGTTTCGAAAACATTTTCCATACAAATATTCTACCTGTTTTCTTTTTATAGTTGCGAAATTATTTCATAAATTGTACCATCCTGTTGACCATCAACAATATTTGACAACTAGTGTTGCTATGCAACTGTGGCCATGGCCATCTATCTGCACAACCTATTTTATACATTACTTTTGTCTTAGAATGTTACAAAAAAGGAGTATATTAAAATAATGAAGAATAATAAATTCCGGATACTTTCTAGACGGACTCCTGTAGCAAGCATGAGTGACCCTATTATCTGGTATGAACGAGAACGACATTGTAAGCTTTGCTGATGATAGCAGGCGGATGTTTTCTTTCACCAGTGATACCTTTGAGCTCACATTCATAGATGCCAGCAAATCGATTCCGTGAACGAAGATCTCAGAAACAGAGTAATACATTCTACTACGAGAAATAGTAGTGAAATGTGCCTTTCCTTTTCTTTCAAAAACATGAATTTGATCTCTCCTTAATACAATATAAAATAATTCATTATTCAGATTATTCATTTAAAATTTTTTAAGTATGATTGAAAAAAATTTGTCCTCACCAATAATTAGTACTAACTAGTAGCAAATTTTAAAGATGAAATTCTTGAGCAAACTGAAATTAATTGCCCTCTTAATCAGTTTCAATTCACAAAATCGTAAAGATGTATATTATAGTAACAATATCTAGTTTCCCAATTAGGATATTAACCTTTTAGCATTGTTCATTTTTAATAATGACTTCTGAAGAAACTCCTCAAATAACTTACTAAGGAGTAGTCAGTTTTCAAATTGATGGTTCCAGAGTATGAATTATTCTTCGACTATATTTACATTAATTCCCATTTCAAATGGATTAGTCCAGATGATAAACCATTATTCCGTTTAAATTATAGTTTTCCGCTCATCTTTTTATAAACGTTCTTGTTCTTGGATGTTATTAGTAAACTGGTTAATAAACAGAACATTTTTTGTACCAAGTAACAAATTTGTACGAAAAAGTGGAATGACCGTGATGGTTTGTCTTCTGTTCTTGATATCCGTTCTAGATATCAGCGTTTAGTATGAATTTTAAAAATGATAGAGCCTGATTTGAGAGTAAACAACGGTACCGACAAAAAACTGGAATAGGAGAATAAATAAACTACACAAATATAACTATTTGTTTTTATATATGAATGGATTTAGATAGAACTGATTCTATCTGAAATCATCATCAGTCGAACTTTTTGAATTATACATAAACACGATCATTAAAAATATATCACTCACGTGGTTTAAATAGAACTAAAGCAGAATGTTGTGAGGTTAACCTCAAACATTTGTCTGATGCTATCTATGTTCATCTCACAGAATATACCCAAAGATGAAAAGGTTTGTCCGGATTCAATGATATCAGAAAGGTGTTGTGCTTATTATAATTATTATTTATACAGGTTGACAAGAAAAACCTCGGACAAATTTTTTTTCATTCAACTTTATTAAACAACAACGAATAATAATAACATGAACATTTGGTAATAATATATTCAAGCGGTTTCGATCCGGCGAGTAGGGCGGCCATTCTACAGATGTGATGAAACGTGAATTCTACCAGAATAGTTATTGGCTATTTGAGGGAGACCTCTTTTCCAAGTGACTACCAAGCAGTCTCCACAGTCCACCCCTAGAGGTAGAAAGTGTGATAAGGATTACGCCGTATCATCGCGCGTGGCGAGAACCCCTCCGAAGAGATGAACCCACCAGCTTCCAGTTTGGGCCCCGACTCGAAAGCCAGAACCGTCTGACTGGTAGCAGCGAAGCACTATCCAACCCCTACTGGCTCAGCAGGTCAGTACCCGAGTTGGTTTGGGACGCAACTCACCCGCCGGAGGGAATTCTTATCCATCCACCCGAACGCAGTCCCATGAACTGAGATAAACTCAAGATTGACGACTACAATTGATCCTGGTACGAGCACCGTCTAGCGGCCTGTACGTCCTGACTGACCGAACCCATGTGAGGTCATTTGATTGATCCTGGCGTCAGGCACTAATGGCGGAGCCATTTCGTCGAGATCCACAAACCCTAAATAGTTATGCACAGATCCAGGGGCCAGGACAGGCCGGTCGAACCGTCAAGTCCCGTTAAACCCCGAGTCGTTTCATGAGAATATTCCGAACATGGGGGTCTTCGAACAGATAAATGAAATACCCCCCTAGTCCAGCATGCGGACTTTCAACCACTGCCCCCTCGAGTCCAACACCAATGGGGTGGCCAGGTGGTATAAGTAACACTCGGCCATTATACAGAATCCGGAGATTCATACTGCGATAGGGTAGAGTACGCTAGTTTTAAGGGAGAAGCCCTGTGCTGCGACAGACTCCCTCGTCACTGAGTTAATCAACCGGCTCAGCCCTCCATTTCACCTGAGTAAAACTAGGGCCCTATTCGGAGATCTTCCACCATACAGGTCCAGTGACTGGCGCGAAATGGCACTACGTTAGACACCAAGACTAAACCCTCCATTTCGCCGGGACGAAACTAGGGTCCTAGTCAAGAGAGCGCCCCCATCACGTCAAGATCTAATGCCTGGGGGGCGAGATGTGATGAAACCCAGAAAATGGGTCTTACGCCATTCTTGCGTCATTTTCGCTTTTTGAGCCGAAGCTGAATCCTGTGGAAAGGTCCAATGCATGTCGCCGAAGTACTGCTGGGCCTACGGAAGTAGTACTACTAGTTGTGGGATTGTTCTACGTTGAAAAGTTTTTCGTCTGTGAAGAGAATGCGCTCCCATTTCTGACCGGCGGCGAGACGAAGAAGTTAGGGGCATCTTTGTCGTACGCGCTTGTTTTCATCCGGGCGGAGTTGAACTTTTTGGAGCTTGTATGGCTTGAGGAACACGTGTTGTTACAATACCTCTTAAAAACACATGCTTCTAGTTATTATCAAATCAAACTTAAGGGAGATTTTTTTCATTTATTTAAATCATAACTGTTGAAGGGTGCGCAGCCCATAATACAAGGTTGCCTATAATTCTCCAACAGTTCGAATCATTGAAGTGGAGGAGAATAAAGACAAAGTATTAACAAAACCGAAGAAAAGATTCAATTGTCCCTAACCCGGCCTGAAAACACGCCAGACCCAACAGAACGAAATGGCCCCCTCTAATTTTCAGATCAACGAAATCCCGCAAAACTCGTGACAGTGACGAAAGACGGTCTAAAAAGGTTGATCATGCCATCACGAGTCACCGATGCGGGGGTGTGCGCGGCGTCGTAAAAAAAATCTCAAGTGGAACGTGAGCTTTTTGCTCGTTGAGGAATAATGTATTCATACATTCCGTAGGGCCCGCGGGGCGTCGCCCTAGATTTCCCCGGTTGAAACAGTTACTCAAAAAAGGACGCGCGGATGCGGTACATGTGCGGTTCCCGGGGTAGAATTTACATTTTTGTTTCGGTCCTTCTGCCCATTTGAATGCGAGCGGAGAGGCGACAAAATGACGAATTGGGACAATTTGTTTTCCCGGGGACACCCCTCGACGATAATGGCGAAATGATGGGCTTCATCCCCCGATATTATAGAGTGGGACCGAAATGATGCGGCTGCATCACCCGAATAGAACGTTTTGTTTAGGCTACGGCGTTGAAATGCCGCTAATGAGGATGCTGAATGGTGGCGACGGGAATTTTTACGTCTTTTCGATTTCCTCACTTCGTTTTCCGTTCGACTGAAATATCAGTGCTTGAGCAGCAAATTTTAAAATATTTCAAACATTAACTAGATCAATTCTCGGAAGCTTCTTCAAATTTCATTGTAGAAAATCTGCTATTTTAAAAATTACCTCGTTCACAAATATAAAAGGACTTTCAATGGGAACGCCCCATTTTTAAATTGACATTACGCACGCATGGCAGCCATTGTTTATTTATGACATTGACAGTTGTATTTGTCAATGTCTACCATTTAATCATGGAAAGATACACTTTCCTACAACATTTACAAATAATTCAAATTTATTATGAAAAATCGCGATCTGTTACTGTAACTTAACGTGCTCTAACTCCAATTTTTGGTCGTTATAACAGTCCGGATAAAAGAACATTTGAACGTTTAGTGAAGAAGTTGGAATTAATTTTACACTTCATGTGAGTGAGACAAAGAAATGCAAGAAGTGAAGTGAATATTGCTGCCGTACGCGAAAGTGTTCATGAGGACCAAAATTTATCGATTTCTCGACTTTCACAAGAACTAGGCATCCCTCAGACGTCTTTGTGGCGAATTTTACGAAAAGGCGTTGGTTTAGATCCATACAAAATTCTTTCAAACCAAGAACTCGAACCACTTGTCATACTCCCAATGACACAATGACTTTATTGTAAACAAAATTCGGTGATTCGATTATTTCAAGAAATTGACCGATAAATTATCCGCCTCGTTCCTTCGATTTAACTCTATTGAAATTCTTTTTTTGAGGTTACATTAAGTCATTGGTTTACAGCAACCATACAGCAGATTTAGACGATTTACAGATCAATATTGAACGAGTAATTGCTAACATATCACCTGATTTGTGTGAGAGAGTCATGGAAAATTGGGTTCAACGACTTCATTCCAGCCAGGGTTTCCGTGGTGGACATTTAAATGATGTTTTGTTTCATAACTAATGATATCCATTGTACTTCAAATGGAAAAATGTATTTCATTTACCAAACAAAATGGAACGCTGTTAATGAAAGACTTTTTAGATACTGGGATATTAACCTGTCGGTATCTAATTGTTGCAATAGACAAATATTAAGTAGACGATATTACTTCAACTTTTATTCGCAACAAAAGAAGTTAAGGTGAGCCTAATATAATATATAATTATAATGTAAGAGCGAATCTTAAATATCTTTTACATTGCTACACGTGGCTTCACTTCAGAAGCCGGAGCGAGACGGTTAACTTTTAATCGTAGAATAATGAAAATTCATAGTTCATTCAGAGCAATGGAACTTTATCGTATGATTGTCTTAGCACAACATTCTGCTATGAACCAGTTAAAATGAGAATGCGCTCTAACGCCAATACCGGCATTAGAGGTTAGATAGTGCTTCGCTGCCACCAGTCACGGTGTAGGTTTTCGGACTGAAGCCGAAACTGGAATCTTGGTGGGTTCAACTGGGCTGGGCAGATGGTGGAGACTGCTGAGTAGTCACCTGGTGAAAGAGACATACTCACATGCCAGTAACCTAACCGATAAAATTCACTATACCACGAAATCCGAAACATACGTCAATAACATGAATAAAAAGTGAAACTTCAGCTAAGTGTTTTTCTTTACTTTATGAATATATTTGAGTCATTATTGCGCCATCAATAAAAACTACTCAAAAGCACAAGTCGTTGAATGAAATGAAAACTTGTTAACCAATGGCAGGGATTTTTGTGGACCAGAGAAATCTGCGGGAAGCAAGAACGAATGAGACGGAAATGGTAACATAGACCAAAGTTGGCCTACGATCACCACACGGTTACAAAGTTTAAGTTCCCAGAGTCCGGCAGGTCCCATTACAGAGATTGCCGACCCCTGCTGGAGACGGCGGAAATAGGAATTATTATGATTTCACACTGGAATTGCGAAAAGGCAGGGCCGTCCCAATCTTTCTTAGAGAAACGGCAACAAGTCTCGATGAAGAATAAAATATATTTAAGGAAAATAAAGGTGGGCCATCTAGAGCTTGTATTTTCCCAGAAAAAACAATTTTAACGGTGAAGCTCATTTTTAAATCGGATGGCTATTTTTTGTGGGGATCCGTTAAGGATAAATGTTACGCTATCCATCCAGAATCGATTGATGCCTTGAAACATGAAATCGAAGTTACACTCATGAGATTGAGCCCTAAACACGACAATGAACCGAAAACTTGCTTTGATGGGGTACTGTAGCCAGTCGTGGTGATTATTTGAATGATATAAATTTTCATTAGTAAATTTCAAGGTTCAACCTTTCTGATAAACTCACAACTTCGAAAAATATTCATTAGTTTTTTGTTTATAGCCGATCAAAGATCCAAATTTGAAATGGCTCTCTTCTTATGATTTCTTCAGAACTTAGTATGTGAAAATTGCCAATAGTTCGATTTATTTCCTATTCTATGTGTATAAATTCTTGGTAATCACCAAAATGTTCAATTTTAGATCATTTCTGTAGTGAAGCAAATACTATGGTTATACTTTACATTATAGAAGAGAAATAAAAAAATTTATTATTATACTAACTGATAAAGAAACTGCAACACCCAGAAGGAGCTGTTTAAATTTTTTTTTTCTTGTAAAACATAGATAGTATAGCAAGGAGTAAATGATTGAAATTTGAAGAAAAAAAAACAGAGGGTTTACAATTTTTTTAATAAATTTGTTAATAATGTGTCTATCCACCGCGATTATCTATACACTCCCCAACACGTCTTGGCATTGATGCAAAAGATGGTCTATTTCTTCTTCAGGGATACTATCCCAAGCTATCTGTAGTTCATGTCTCAGAGCCGCCAAAGTCCGTGGGGGCTGGGGTAAATTTCCAAGCCATGATGTCCCAAGCATGCTCTATAGGCGAAAGTTCGAGAAATCTGGGCGACCATGGCAAAAGATTCACATGGGTCGCTTCAAAAAAGTTTAAACTAACTCTGGCAACATGAGGTTGAGTATTATCTTGCTAAAATATTGGATTCTCGAGCCGGTTAAGGTAAGGGAGAACATATGGCTCCACTTATTCTTGAAGGTAACGCAGCGCTGTCATGTTACCTCGAATAAAGACTAAAGATGACCTACTTGCATGTACAATAGCACCCCATACCATAACGCCTACTGTCCGGTGTACATGACGCTCAATATCAAACTGAGGTTCACGTCTTTCTTCCCGACGTCGTCTAACCCTTCCTCGGCCATCATGTGCACCCAAAGAGAATCGAGATTCATCAGAAAAAACGACCTAATGCCATTCCACATTCCAATGTTGACGTTCTTTGCACCACAGGATGGCCTTCTCCTAATCACTCATCAGCCAAAGATCGAGTTGTTGTAAATCGGTCTCTAATAGCAATAAGTCTTAGATGTCGATCTTGAACTTCATTTGTGCCCCTTCGACGTCCGGTGCCTGCTCTTCTCCGATTTAGGGCATTATCAAACCACTCTTGACAACATCTCATAACAGTAGTTGGATTTCTGTGCGTACGGTTAGCTATTTCTCCGCCTGCCGTAGACCAATAATTCGACCTCTTTCAAATTTACTTAGTTGGCGATAAGTTCCGCGTACACGTGCTCTAGACATTTTAACAACAACTAAACATCGACTTTGGATCTCCTCGAACAGCTGGTTTGTTGTTAAACTTAAAAAATTTGCAAAAAACGACTACATATTTAAGTACAAAAAACTATTCACCTGAAAAAACCTTCACGATTTTTTTCTCCAAATTTTAATCATTTACACCTTTCTATACTACGAGTATCTATGTTTTACCAAAAAAAAATTAAAAATTTAAACAGCTCCTTCTGGGTATTGCAGTTTCTTTGTCAGTTAGTATATATGTCATAGTTATCTGCAGATTGCCAATTATCACTGTTCCATTTTCTCTAGAACTTGGTGGTGTTTATCATTCAACATAATACATATTAGCTTTTTATTTAATGGATTCGGTCTTTACTCGATGGAAATTCATTTTCTACTAGTAATAAATAAAATTCAATTTCCACAAACTTTTTATTGTTGAATGACAATTGTTTCGCCACACTATGGCTTAATCATAATCTATATTTGAACTGATACTATGTGAAAACTTACAAAGGTTCTATCAGGTATAACAGGAAGTGGGACTAAAAGTAGAATGGTATTTATTAGAGTATTCTTAATTAGGTAGAAATATAACGTCGATGGTAATAAAATTTATTGGGATAGTCGTTGTTTTTCCCAAATAACATAAAGATATTCAATAAAGGTAGTGACTTATTCGTGAACGGTAAAATACTTACAGCACTAATCGTCCTTGAACACGGACCACAGAAGACAGACCACAGTTTGAGTCGAAAGGCTTTTGTTCTGCGGGGCCTGCAAAAAAGTGATTGTATTGATCGAATAAAGAAAAACCGATCGAACTGATAAAGGAATTTTCGTTCCCGTACAATTTTCCGTTCATTTACTACGTACGAAATAAAATGTGACATTTGTGCACAATTTTCAAAGACACGCCCTCTTGCCGCAAATGTGGTTCATTTGACATATCGGCTCATGTAACTACCCGAAAAATTCAATCAATCGAAGATATTGATCATCAATTAAAGTAGTTTTAATATTTAAATAAGTAAATTTAGTAATATTACATTCATTAATTGTTGGTTATCAGCCTCACGTTAATTGTTATTCAAATTCTGGTTGGATTCTTTCAGCAGTGCCCATTAATTCAAAATAGTTCTTCTGTCACAGTGTTTCGCCACAAAACTCACGTGAGATGTCATAAATATTTGAATATTGCACATATTGTATAGAACAGATCTTCTACATAAGAACGACATACTATCGTTAAATTCGTTTCTAAATGCCTCCCTGTTCTCCAGTTGGATTACTCCAAATCCAGCGACGCCAACGTGCTGCCTGTCGAACGATTTCACCGCTACGTATGTTCCCCCTTATTCTCAACTTCGTTTTTGTCTCTCTCCTTTTCGGGTCCACCTTCAATTATCCCAATAATCGGACTCGTAATGCCGTATTTAATTATTCTAGCCGTTAAGCTCGGTTCAAGACCCCCACAGAACAATTGCCGTAATAATTTCGGCAATTGTTGGAAACGTTGAGATCGTAGTCGGGATTTCAAAAGCGGTAATGAATGTTGGCGGGGATGAATGACCGAGGGCCCGTCAGCAATCAAAAACATGGACGGGTTTTCGTTTTTGATTCATGAAATGTCCAGCCTCTTTCATTTCAGAGAGGTTGACCCCGATTTTGCCAAGGTTCGTTTTCGGGTTCTTCACAGAAAATTTCTACTGAAATTCCTCCTTTGTAATTTGTCCAACAAATACATCAACACACTGTTCTGGATAATCTCGAACTTACCGAAACATAATTCTTTTGTTTCAATTGTGTTAATTTTTTATTACTCTTTTAATTATTCTTCACTTTGTGAACATATTTTCGCTTACAGTTACAAAGTATCCTAAATATTTTCTTTCCATACGTGAAACATTTTTCATTATTATTACGAAGGTTCATTTCCTATGAAGCTCTTCAGATTTTTCCATTAGACAGCTGCTAGTTGCATCTTTGGTATTTGCCAACGTGGATACTTTTTCTTGCACTACGTTCTTTGTTTTCCATCTCCACTTGTGCTCTGCGCTCCATTTTACTGTGTTTCTTTTAAGGTTTTTAAGGGGTCTTTCATTTACAGTGTCTCGTTTTATTTTGTAAATAGAACACATAATTTATTTGAAGATTATTGAAATTTTTTTTTCATTATAAAGTACAATCGATACCCATAGTTATGAAACAAAACATCGTTTAAATGGTCACCACAGAAACCCTGGCAGGAATGAACTCGTTGAACCCAATTTTCCATGACTCTCTCACACAAATCAGGTTGTATATTAGTAATTACTGGTTCAATATTGATCTGTAAATCGTCTAAATCTGCTGGATAATTGCTGTAAACCAATGACTTAATGTAAGCTCAAAGAAAGGAGTTCAATGGAGTTGAATCGCGGGAACGAGGCGGATAATTTATCGGTCGAAATAATCGAATCACCTAATTTTGTTTTCAATAAAGTCATTGTGTCATTAGCAGTATGACAAGTCCTACCGTCCTGTTGAAACCACATGTACTGCGAATCAAGATTAACCAATTCGGGCCATAAAAAATCACTCAACATTGAGCGATAACGATTTCCATTGACAGTTACCGCCTCATGAGCTTCGTTGAACAAAAATAAGCTCCAATGACTGCTCCATAAAATCCTCACCAAACAGTAAGTTCATCAGATTGTAATGGCAGTTCTTGATATTATTCAAGTTTATCACCACTCCAGATACGGCAATTTTGCTTGTTAACATAACCTTTTAACCAGAAATAAGCCTAATCGCTGAGAATGATTTTCTTATGAAAATCTGCATCATTTACGATTTTTTCTAAGCACCATTTACTGAATACACGACGCTTCAAATGATCTGTCAGTTCAAGCTCTTGGAAAAAACAGTTTTGTATGGATGTAAACCAAGGTCTTTTCGAAAAATTCACCACAAAACGTCTGGGAGATGCCTAGTTCTTGTGAACGTCGAGAAATGAATAAATTTTGGTCTTCACGTAAACTTTCACGTACGGCAGCAATAGTCTCTTCACTTCTTGCATTTCTTTGTCTCACTGGCACTGTAACATCATGAAGTGTAAAATTTGTTTCAAACTTCTTCACTAAACGTTCAACTGTTCTTTTATCCGGACGATTGATTATAACGTAGCAATGCGTTTCTATTTTGCTCCAATGAGCTTTGGCCGAAGATGAACATTTTCACCTCAGGGAACTATTTTTTATGGAGAATCGTTAAGAATAAGTATTACGCTAACCATCCATAAACGATCGATGCCTTGAAACACGAACTCGAAGATTGCCATTCATGAGATTGAGTCCCAAACAATCGTCAATGTACTTAAAAACTGGGTTTATCAAAGGGGGTACTGTACCCAGTCGTTTCTAGGTGCGTAACAGAGATTCTCAATTTACTTCAACATTGCATAATCTGAAAGATTCACGGAATTGAAAAAATTTAAAAATATTCGACTTTTCGAAATAACAATAGTGAATATAATGACCCAACATTAAATTAAGTTGAGAACCATATTAAAGTCGAGGTACGTACACACAACGGCGAACCGGCTATAAATCGTTACTATGCCTATAAAATATCCAGAAACAAAGTTCAGATAAGCACGGAATTCCGATTGAAACACTTCAATGTACCGGTAGCGATCGATCGTAGTTCATCTGATGAATTTCGCGGGGATTATATTCGTCGGTTCCCGTTCTGGACTTTTTTCGATTTAACTTCTAATTAAACCGAAACTGCAAAACGGATTTGATCCGCGCTCTTTTCCGGATTTCAGACATCTGAATGAGCGATAGCTTGCCGGGGGTCAAACCTTTCGATCTCTCAAATGCCGGGCGGGGGTCCCTGAGCAAGTAAAATAAATGAAACAGCAAACAGAATATAGGATTTCGCTATTTTTAATCTTCCACTAATCCAAACGTGACGTTCACGTCTGTCAATCATGTTAATTATACTGACTGACAAAAAAATATAATCACTCATTTATCTTCAACAGTACTTTAAAATTGGTGGTAAACGTGTTCAGTGCCTCTTGGGTAGTAAATTAGAATTTGGGCTTCATTAGAAAACTTCTCGAAAAAATTGAGGTATGTTGACCACTTGCGATTTCTTGTGAACTCGTTAATACGCCAAGGGTCTTTCTGATGTCTTCTAGGGATATCTTGTTCCAGCTTAATGAGAAAGGGCTGCTAAAGTCTGTGCAAGATGCTATAAATTCAATGGGACTAGTCGTTTTCCATGTTCGATCGTAGGCAGATTAAATGATCTTGAGAGCAGAGGTTGAATTTATGTTGATCCATGTTGAAACATAGTGATTTGGATGGTGTGAAAGTGTGGAATCATATATGATTCGATTACTTTCTGAAGGTAGCGCCGAGCTGTCATGTTTCCTCTAATAAAAACTGTTGATGATCTGCTACCATATAGTAGAACCCCATACCATAACATATCGATTACGACATTGCCTTCTCAACCCGCACAAGCGAGACTCGCCGCTAAAGTTCACCTAATTCCATTCTTGGTCCCACTGAATTATCTGCCTACACCAGATCAAAAGCTTATGTCGATGTTCGGCGATATACGGTATGCATACCATTGCTCTTCAAACCACTAATTTCAATGTGTCTCTAAGTCAGCAATCTTGGCACTGTATTGTTTTTATAAGACGTCCAGAACCTCTCATTCTGTGTCCTCACCAAGCTCGTTCACACTGGATTATGCTGTGTATAGAAGAAACTTTAACTGAAAAGTAAAAAAAACTAGAAAAACACAATATTCCACCACACATTTGAAAGCTCTATTCTTCTTAGGCCTATTTTGACGTCAGTTACCAAATATCCTCTTAGTAAACGGGAATCATGTACCTTCGCGAATACTTGGAAATGATTCTGATCATTTGCAAACAATGAAGTTTATATTTTAGAGTGATTCATAGAGATTTTTCACCTCATCTCATTTCCTTTAAACTAACATCTATTTGAAACAAAACTAATCATGCTAATTCTTGATCCAATCATCCACCCACTTCTATGGGCCTCTGAAGAAATGGCCTTTAGTTCCTTCGTCGCATTTTGTACGATGGCTTCCAACGACTCAAATCTTCATCCATGATTGGCAACTTAATCCGGGAGAACAAACAAAGTCACATGGTGCTGAATCACAAGGCTTGTTCAAGGATAAGCACGCCATGTTTCATCGAAACCATCGCACCATTGGCGCTTTCTGACATGGCGCGTTATCATGGTGCAAAGTACAATTGTCGTCAGCCCACGAATTCGGTCGTTTCCTACGCACATCATTTCTCAAACGCTTCAGAACGCCTAGCGGTAACCGTTATCAGCGTTTTAATCAAATTAAAATCTCCGACTTATTATCTAATTTCAAAAAATGATAGTAGATTCAAGTAACGTGTCACTGGATCTGTGTGAAATGAAATATTCCAAGCTTTTTCAAAGAATTGCGTTTGGGAATTCTCTTCATGTTCCCATTGTTGCTTCGAATATAGAATTGGAAATAATTCCATCAGCCAACATGACCTGTTTGTCCGCCAAATAACATCCTACTTGAACTGACACCGGGTTTTGTATTGTCCGATATCATCAATACCATTCTCTAATGCAATGTTAGTTGTCGATATTGGATTTCGATGCTATTATAGAACCACCCCAATTAACACCACATAACACTTGAACTCGGAATCAAACCAAAATATCCGTTGTTAAGGGATGTTAACCGGAAATGCTACCACCGATGATATTTTATTCTAGTGTAGTTGTACGGGATCAGGACTTTGTGTTCGAACCGTTTATTTTCCTACCCTGAAAATACAAATAAATGACCGTATCAGTTACAGTACTCGCGATATACCGCTGAACAGAAAAACATCGTCTCGTTTAGCGCTGTATATTGACTTTTCTGTTTTCACGGAACAATGTAAAAGTTATACCCCTGGGACTCAACCCATATAACGTGACATTTCGTGTTGATTTTGTCAACGACCGATTTTTCATGAACTATAGGGTTGTTTCCATAACTTGAACGAGGTAAATGGTAACGAGTGATTTTCAGGAAAAATAAATGTCGCGCAGAGCATAGTAGTTTTTCCGTTATGATTTTTAGGAAAATGAATATTGGTTATTTTGGAAAATCACGAAAATAAATGAATTGGTTAAAAAATTACATTTTGATTGATGTGTACTTCAATCGTAGACTCCGGACTTATCTATTCTAATCTATTTATTATATATTCTATCACACAAAGATTCCTTTTTTCGTCAGTTTTCATTTCATTTCACCCTTCTGTGAGTAAATAATGTTTTTGTTATTGTCAAAAAGGCTACAAATGTTCTATAAGGTTTATTATTTTCCCATGATCTAGGTTTTTGAGGCAATTTCTCTTTAAATGTCAGCCCCTAATTTTTTGCCTTTCAAGTGAATTAAAATAACTGAAATACTTAAAGTACCATTATTGCACAGCACTCTATTTTTGTACCTAGTTTCTTAAGTTTCTGTCTAATGATTTCTGGCACAAACTGCGCACGGCGAATGGACGTTTTTTCATTCGATTTTTGAAATCTTTAGACTGAAAAATGTAGAAAAGCATTGACGTGAAGTCTGAAACTTTCCGCGCTGGTTCAACAGAGAGTTTCTCCTCTGACAGTGGGTTTCACAAAACTTCAATCATCGTATCAAGCCTATTGATCACGGAGTCCTATGTTCTATGTTCCCAAAGTGTTAATCTCAGATTTAGTCACTGTGCCAAACTATGACAGATTAACCTCTATTGATCATCGATCAAGTATCGGATGTTTTTTTTACAGTGATAGAACTTTAAATTGAAATAAAACACATATAAATTAAGATTGAAGCCAATTTTCTTTCATTTGAAAGATAATTTTATGACATTTATGTTTTTAAAATAATTTCCGGCATATGTCCACCACGACTAGCTCTGAGGAACCGCATTCGACTAGACCAATTTTCGACCACTTATTGAGGATTTTTTTTTCTCCATATACGGCCATTTTGCTTGTTTACATAGCCGTTCAACCAGAAATGAGCTTCATCACTAAACATAATTTTACGATAAAAAAATGGATCAACTTCCAGCTGTTCGAGGGCCCAATCAGCAAACAAACGACGCTTATTATGGTCAAGAAGCTTTAGTTCTTGAACCAGTTGGATCTTGTAGGTGTAGACCAAGATCTTCACGCAAAATCATCGAGCAGGGAAAATGTTATCCGAAATCTATCGATAGTTCGCGAATAAGCTGCTCTGATGGACGATTATGGAAACCATAAATTTCAGGAAGTGCTTTAAAAGTTTGGCGAATAAAACACTGATTTTGAATATAAATTTCAACAATTTGTAAACGTTGTTGCGGCGTGCGTCTTTCCATGATAATTTGTCAATGATTACTGAACAGAAATGTCAAAACAACATGGCTTCTACCTTCTGTCAAATCACAGTTATCCCTATCGAAAGTTCTATCACTTTAAAAACACCCGATACAAATTGGGTGTCACAAAACACAGATCAAGTTGTTTTGTCAATTTTGGCGAATCGAGTGAATAGTTGAAGTGTTCATTGTTTCTTTTTTCAACTGATATAATTATAAAATGCTTTTCGAAATCATTTCGTCATCATCATCAGAAGAAGATTTAAGTGAAATTCGAAGACTCCGAATTAATAGACAGGAGTGATCTTTTTACAAAATATGATGATCTTGATTTCAAAAATATTTTTCGTTTAAACAAAAATGTCGTGATGGCATTATTACATAAAATTGGACCAGAAATTCAACCATGCAGTAAAAGAAATAAATCGATCGATGCGAGATTACAATATAAGTTTGTGTACAATTTTATGCAACTGGTTGTTTTCAAATGACGATAGGATATCATATCAATATTGCAAAATCATCGGTATGTAGAATTTCTAAAACGCAAGTAATACTAATAACGTTGTTCGTAATAGGATATGAGAAGCATATAAACAATAATAATCCCTTTTTAAATTCTTACCCTACATTAACAGCTCTACCCCACTAATATATACATTCTTATTTTCCTTCTTTCTATTTGTATGGTGTAGGGATCAAATGTTAAAAAGTGCGACATTGTCAGATTGTTTTCTCGGATCAACTGATCCACTTGATCAACTACCTGAACTTGTTTTGTGAAACTCGAATGCGTTGATCCATTTGTCAAATTTGACAACAGTATCTGTTGATCCAATGATCACCGAATCTTCATGAAACCCAACATCAAAGATTCAAATTTTTGAATTACTTCTAAAAGAAACTACATGTCATGAACAAGAACACAGAATTGTTTGTTTTATCATCCAAAAGTCAGATAAACGTCATTTTTGCAATTTTAGAACTTTTATCCTGAAGAAATGTAAAGTCTAATGTATCCTCACTAAAATACGCCTAGATTCCTACGCGATCTGATTGATACATTCGAAATGATTAGAAGAATAAAATTTCAAAAGCAGTAACTCGGAAACCAATGAGCCGATTGTGTCTATTCAAACCCCACTCTGAAAATTTCCTGTCTCTTAGGTCTTTTCGTTCCAGAAACAAGAGCTCAAAGGGGATTTTGAAACCTTTTGCTAGCAAATAAAAGGATATCGGTATGTTATCAAATATAATACGAGTTTCGTGATCAAACAACTCGTATGGAAAAATTAAATTAATTCTTGCCGCCCTTTTCCACACACCCTCGCTGTTGATCCGACCCTGTTCGCTTCCCATTTCTGTTTGTTTAGCCGTGGTAAAACGTTGAATCGGGCGGAATTATTAAAAATGCCTCTTTGTATACCTCCATACCCAATATTGACGCTTTCGAGCACAATAAAAAGGCATTAAATTCTTATTTATTGAATTATAAATTGAAACGATTTTGCTGATCCATATCTTTCGTGGCAGATGAATAATAGAAGTGTCCATGAGGGATATTCGGACTAACGTCCGCTTCAACCGCAGATCGATACTTCATTAATTCGTCTTTTGTTTTTTGTCGTTTGTTTCGGCCTCATTTTGAGTGACGGTGTAGCCGTCAGTTCTGTACGTCGAATTGATCCAATTCATTGAAGAATGTTCCTGGTTTTTTTATAAACGGGCAAATTTCCCACCCAGGGTTCTTTTTTTTTCTATTCAAATATACTAATTACCTCTATTTGAATTTTGAAGATCTTTCAACAAAAAGTTTCATTTTCAATCAAGAGAGATATTTTTATTTGAATTCAAAGAACAAACTTTTATATGAATAATGGAACATAATAGGAGTACAAATAAGTTTCCGCCGTTTTTTAACACAAATTAAATATGAATCATTCCTAACGATTTTAAACGATGTGAGACTGCTTGCTGAGTGACTTCTAATGTTAGAGCAAGTTCTTTTTGTGTTTGAGATTAATCTTCCTCCAATAATTCCTCCAATTCTGCATCCTCGTAAATTTTTGGCCTTTCACTGCGATCTTTGTCTTCTACGTCGAAATCGCCATTTTTAAACTTTTGAAACCACTCTTGACACGTTCTCTCACTCGAAGCACCCTCACCATATGCTTCTACGAGCAATTGATGCGCCTCAGCAGCAGATTTCTTTAAATTAAAGAAGTAAACTAATATTTCACTTGGCAAATGCAATACTACTGTCAGTTTCATTTTGACACCTCAACAATGTCGCCAAATTCAAAATGAATACATAGTATATGAACTGATTCTTTGTTCGAAAAATAACCATGTTTTCCTTAATTGCTCGAAATTTTATTATTGTAGAACATATCTTATGATTCAGCTGTGGAAAAAATTCAATTCACAGTATTCATTTTGAAATAACTGCTTTATGTATGCCATCAATCCAGTGAATAGTAATTCCCATTATTTCGAACAGTCAGCATATTTTCCTTTATTGATTGAAAATGAATTACTTTGGTAAAATCTTATGAATTTAACTACGTGAGAAATAATTCAATATGCAGTCTTAATTTTGAAGTGGGCACTTTGTGTACATCAGTAATCAAACAATAAACTTTTCTAATTTCGCATAAAGGGTTGATTTTTATATTCAAAATATACTCATTCTCCAATATTTTAGTCAATGATATATACTTATAATAAAAAGAGGTATTTTCTGCATAGAAGGATTATTACAAAATTTTAAATATCATATGGATTCTTTACAGAATTAGAATAAATCTGTATGATATTTAAAATGTTGTAATACTCCTTCAGTCAAAAAAAAACCTCTTTTTATTATTTTTTTTTGTTGTAAGAAAAATAACAATAAAAATATTTCGTTGTGTATATAATAATTATATATCCGGTATTTTTTTTAGAGTAATAGAACTTTCGATAGGGATAATTCTTCTGATGATGATGACGAAATGATTTCGAAAAGCATTTTATAATTATATCAGTTGAAAAAAGAAACAATGAACACTTCAACTATTCACTCGATTCGCCAAAATTGACAAAACAACTTGATCTGTGTTTTGTGACACCCAATTTGTATCGGGTGTTTTTAAAGTGATAGAACTTTCGATAGGGATAACTGTGATTTGACAGAAGGTAGAAGCCATGTTGTTTTGACATTTCTGTTCAATAAACATTGACAAATTATCATGGAAAGTCTCACACCGCAACAACGTTTACAAATTGTTGCAATTTACTTTCAAAATCAGAGTTCTATTCGCCAAACTTATAGAGCACTTCGTGAAATTTATGGTTTACATAATCGTCCATCAGAGCAGCTTATTCGCGAACTATCGATAGATTTCGGACAACATTTTCTCTACTCGATGCAACAACAACAACATGACAAAGGACTGTACGTACAGAAGAAAATATCGCTGCTGTAAGTCATAGTGTTAATGATGATTCAGATTTGTCTATTCGTCGACGTTCACAACGAGTTGGACCCTGTGCATCCATCACATGGAAAATTTTGCGTAAAGATCTAGGTCTACACCCATACAATATCCAACTGGTTCAAGAGCTAAAGCCACTTGACCATAATAAGCGTCGTTTGTTTGCTGATTGGGCCCTAGAAGATCTTGAAGTTGTTCCACTTTTTTATCGTAAAACTGTATTTAGTGATGAAGCTCATTTCTGTTTGAACGGCTATGTAAACAAGCAAAATTGCCGTATATGGAGTGTAAACACTCCTCAAGAAGTTCTGCAGGTTCCATTTCATCCTGAAAAATGCACTGTATGGTGTGCTTTACACGCTGGAGGCATCATCGGTCCATATTTCTTTAAAAACTATACTGGAGCTAATGTTATAGTGAATGGGGCTCGTTACAGATCGATAATCAATGATTTGTTTCAAAATTTGAATGGTATCGACTCAGAAGTGTTTTGATTCCAACAAGATGGTGCTACACCACATGCTGCTACCGAAACAATTGATTTATTGAAAGAAATATTTCGCGATAACATTATTTCGGGAAATGGTCCAATTAATTGGCCTCCAATATCATGCGACATAAATCCACTGGATTATTTTCTTTGGGGTTATGTCAAGTCATTGGTTTATGCTGATAAACCAGAAACAATAGACGCTTTGGAAGCCAGCATAACTCCTGATATTTATGAAATAAGGCCCGAATTACTCGAAAAAGTGATCCGAAATTGTTCTGATCTAATGCGGTTCCTCAGAGCTAATCGTGGTGGACATATGCTGGAAATTATTCTTAAAACATAAATGACGTGAAATTATCGAAAGATAATTTTACGTCATTTATATTTTATTTATTTTTTTCTATTTATTTTTTTTTATTTGAAAAAATAAAAAATAAATTTGGCTTCAATCTTAATTCAAATTGTTTTATTTCAATTTAACACTTCTATTCTTGTATCACTCTAAAAAAAACACCCGATATTGTGGTTTACACTTATACATATTATAATTTGGTTTTAAAGGAGTCCATAAAATACCTTACAAACTTTCTGCAATTTCTGTGGCGAACATAGAACACGTAGGATTTTCAAACGTTCACTTCATTCTAGTATTGTTCATATGAATACATTCATTCAGCTTGTCTGGTAAGATATAATTTTTGTTAATTATTTTATTTTTCAAATATGAAGTGAGGCTAATGAGTTTTCCGTTGTGGGAATTCTACATTGCTTTTTGCAGATGTTCTGCATGGTTTAGGAATTTTTTTGAAGGAACTTGTTTTGAGCATGTTTTTTTTGAAGAAGTTCTTGAAGTTATGTTTTGTATTTTTGGAAAGGAATTTGGTTTTGATGAAACAAGGTATGAAACAAAATTTTGTACCCTTCAAGTATTCAATTAAAAATTTTAATTGATAATTTATATTTATTTGAATTCTTTAATTTCATTTTGGTACTTTGTAATAAGCGTTAATTCTATATGTCTACTCAATTTAAACAGTGTTTTTTGAAGACATTTATTTTATTTAATTCCAAAAGTTTTTGAATAAAAACTCTTTGAAATCAAAATTTGTAGCAGGTTAACTAAATAAATTTGCTTGATATTTAAAATTTTGTTATAATCCTTCTGTCAACAAAAAACCTCTTTTTAATATTTTTTTGAATTAAATTCACTCTCAAATTTATCTACCATCGATAAACTGAATAATTCCGTACATTAATTATTCTGAAATTTCTCACAGTTTTCACAAATGAGCACTGATTTTGATAAAATGATTTAACCATTTCTAAACGTTGTTGAAACTGACATGGGAAATGTCAGAAATAGTACGCAGTGTTGCTATTATAACCATTTTAAATTGTATCATTTCTATAAGAAAAACCGTTATTTCTTCGAGTATGTTTCATATTTGACTGCATGCTTCCATTGCATCTCGGTGTTCTCGCCGAGAGTGTATCCAGAGTCACCACGCCGCGCCAATTGCATCTTCGGTTAAATCTACAACCACATCCTCGCCGAGATGAAGTCACGGTCATACCCAGCGTGAGAATTTAATCAGCTGTCAGACGAAAAAATACCATAATCGTATTTCATAAAACTTCATTTCGTAGACGTTTTAACTTAACCGTAAAGAACTTACGTGGAGAACCAGCACTCACGTACAAGTATGAGGAATTTACAGAGAAAAACGTGTAGTGAATTTTAATTCCAGTTTAGCCACGGTCATGGCAAATGCAGAGAGAGATCCCGGACAGTTGAAAGTTGTTAGCCGCACAATTAACTACCAGCTCCTGGAGATTTAACGATTCTAATTGTCTATACGGGTTGTTCAATTAGATTCACATATACGGTGATCATTTTTATTAGAGTTTATATAGATTAGAAGCTGAAACAATGCCACGTTTATTCTCGCTAACCAACTTTAGCATAGGACGAAATCTAGTTCGTTCAAATAGTCGTGGAAATAGTACAATAATGTTTCTATTTCTTCATTGTGTGTTAAGTGAATATCGACCCAGATTCATATAATTGAGTATACTCATTAAATGATCTACTACGCTGCAGAAATTGAGATTCAATCTCGTTAATCTCGGAAATATATTGAATATTATCAAACAGGTAATTTGAAAGCAATTTATGCAAAATCTTTTATCTGAATCAATGTGGCATGTGAGATGGGGCATTATCATGGAACAAAATGACTTTGTGTTGCCTATTTCCATATTCTGGTCATTTTTCACGTAATGAACGTTTTGAATCGATTATTTGCTGTTGGAAGCGATCAGTCTTAATGGTTCTAATCCAGTCAATTTTCAAAGGTACATAAATTCCCAACGAGCTGAAAATAAGTAAAATTGTTCAAAACATAATTATAAACAATACCTGAAAGTTGCCCATCATTCCCGTGTGAGGAAAAAATTTTATTCAAGGTCAAACGTCAAAAAAAGACAAGAAATGAATTTTTCGCGATTTTCAGCAAAACGGTAAGTTTTATCATAAAAGTACTTCAGACAAAAATTGTAGATTATAAAATTATCTATAAAAAATATATGAATAGTTTTTTTCCTACGAGCCACCGTTTTTGAGATATACCGATTCAAAATGTTATAAAAGTTTTTATCGTCATAATATGTACACATTCTCACACCACCTATGAGGTAGTGTACTTAGCGCGTTTTTTTAACGTGGTTTTCCCATTAGGCCTACTCCACGGGTCAGTTGTGATCCTATTTAATGTGAAACTATTGGAAATTTTCAAAGATTGGAAAAGATAAAAGCGGTGTAAATTGAAAAAAGTGATGAAGTTCATTCGCCTGATTCGTAATTTTTAAATTCTTGTTCTTCTTCTTGTCTTTGTTCTTCTTCTACTGCTTCTTCTTCATCTTCACTTTGGAGGCAAGTAAATTGCGTCAATATCGATGTATCGCATGACACTTCGTCGGAATCAAACAAATCCTCCATCGATTGTGGTTGAACATTAGAGCACGTCTGGCCTTGACAATTTGTGCATGCTAGAGAACAAAACAGTCCAACTTTTTTGCAACTACATTTAGCACTGCATCCCTTTTTGCAGTTGCAAAAAACTGTGTTTAACAGTTTTTCCGGCGCAGGTGGGAGTACAGTTTGAACTGGCTCTAATAAATTGTTGACCAACTTCCAACCCCATTCTGTAGGGTCTAGCTGATAACCAAGCCACACTTGAACTTGGTAATAAACCCGAAAAAGATGTTGATGAGCAGCAACTGAGGTTGGAGGAAGACAATCTAATTGAACTTGTTTTTTATTTTTAATATTTTTAACAAAACATGCATATCGATGATTATCTAAACAGGTCGTTTTTTTAGGAGCTCCGTACATAGAAAGAAGAAAGCGGATGCCGTTGGTGATAACTTCTTGTTGAGTTGAATTACTTTTTTTAAAAACTTCAGCACATTGAACAAAATCTTGTTTTCCAAACATTTTGAAAACTACTATTTTACCCCTCCTGTAAAATGCAGATGTCGTATCACAGCCAGTTATTGCCTGTAAAAATAGTACATGATTTACAAAAGTAGATAAACTTTTTGATGTTAATATACGCACACAATAGAACAAGAGACAGATGTCTCGAATTACACTGGCTTAAAAATTAAGGGACTGGGTTTCATTTTATCTGATGTTTTTATAGTTATAACTTATGTATATTTCATATTTTAAATATAAGTTAAAATGACCGATAGAAGAATATTTCAACATATACAACTCTAGAGATGTATATACGTGGCGTACTCATGCATATTATGACGATAATAACTTTTATAACTTTTTGAATCGGTATATCCTAGAAACGGTGGCTCGTAGGAAAAAACTATTGATACATGTTTTATAGATAATTTTATAACTTACAATTTTTGTCTGAAGTACTTTTATGATGAAACTTACCGTTTTGCTGAAAATCGCGAAAAACTCATGTTTTGACCTTTATTGACCTTTGACCTTGAATAAATTTTTTTCCTTACACGGGAATGATGGGGAACTTTTATATATATAATGTTTTGAACAATTTCACTCATTTTCAGCTTGTTGGGAATTTATGTACCTTCACTCTTATTTTTTGGTCTAAATTGACCGGACTATTTTACCAGATTTTGGCAGCTCATACTGGATTAAACCCTTCTTATCCCACCAAACGCAGGTGCATTGCCTTCTTTCCAAAGCGATTTGGTCTTGCGGTGGATGTCGATGGTTCGCCGGGTTTTACCCATGATTTACAACGCTCATATCCATTTTTTAGCACCCGACACAATCCGACGGTGAAATTACTTTTTTGTATCTGTCGAGCGGCATTTCCCAGTTTCCGAATCTTTCCCATAGTTTTCAAATGAATAGAGACAACTTTCTGCATCACATTCAATTGATTTGTGAATTCTTGTTGAGTTTGACCGTCATCTTCATCCAATAAGACTTGCAATTCGTTGTCTGCGATTTTTTTCGGTATCTTCCGGTGCTCTTCGTTTCTCATGTCAAAATCACCACTTTTTCACGGCCCACTCTTTATTATATTATAACTTTAGACGATTTTATTCATTGAACTTTTTTCGACAAGTAATAGTGACAAGCAAGTTATCATAGTATAGTAGAAAAAAATGAATAACAAAGGAAAAACGTCTTATTTCTTAATTTACCTCGTCCCATTCGAAATTCCGTAGAGGACTGAAAGCGGAAACTCTGCACATACGGAAACAAAAAGCCGATTGCTCTGGACGACAATAAATTCAAAACGTGGAAAAATAGGAAATCCAATTCAATCACCGAACCTAGTAATACGATTCGAAACTCACGACTCCCAGCAAAAACCTTCGAAATAAATTTCGAAGACGGACTGGAGCAGCATTTCCGACAATTTTATCGAATTTCGTTTACGCTTTTTCTTTTTTAGTTTTGTTTACAAGGCGTTTAGCCGCGACGGTCGACAAAGGCTCTGGCCGTGTTTATATTCCTCAAAGGCCAAACATGAAACGGCAGGCGAACAAGCGGGTCGCAGAGGTAGTATTATGTTGTTTGTTACAGCGGAGCAGAAAACACCAGAGATATATCGATAACTGGTGGACGGTGGTCGTTGGAAGAAGGAAAAGCTGAGTCGACCGAATTCGCGAAATTCGTGAGAGACGTTTATTGTACAATTTCTATTCATTTCGTCGGTAAAAGCAGTGGAAAAGTTTTTTATATTAGGCTTAACCTTCACCGGTTCGTCAGAATGAACTCTACTTTGAAAAGCACAAACAGGAATACCCTAGTTTTGTGTTTTTCATCTAGACGGCGGTTAGTTTCATCTAAGAGTCTACAGTACAGATTAGATTACTAAAAGAGGCCTAAAAAAAGTTACAAAAGAACGAAGGTTTCCGTAATTAAAAATTTCATTAATTTTCGTTACGGTTCTGACTAGAGTAGGTTATATTGGTGCAAACAGAAATGGTGTACTACTCGGGCGGTTTTTGAACTGGAGTTCGGTCAAAATTCTAGAATATATTCCCGTTATTGAGTCTTTAATTATCAAAAATTAATTTCATTCAAATAAATTTCATCAGTGAATTGTTTTTAGGAAAATTTTACCCTGTCTCTGTGTATAAAAGGTTGTCATTTCATCTTTCTTCATACAATTATACATATTAACTATACTCCCATAAAATCCTTACCTTACGATGTCCAGGCCCAGTGATACTTAACTTCACCCCTTCAAGCTTACAATATGTCAATTTTGTCAGGCAGATAAGAGCCAGCACGTAGATTTTTTTTTAGGGAATAATTGACACCTTGTCACCTTGTCTCATCTAATAGAAATTAAGGTTCATGTCAAAACCAATTCAAAAAAATTGTAACAGTGTAAATCAAACGTTTTTCGTTTCTATAAGATATTCGGGGATCGATAAAGATGGTTTTCATTAAAGGATTCTCAACACGATTCAGTGTAGTTGCGAACACCCCGTCTGTCACAGATGTTGTAATTCGCTTATAATGAAGACCAGCCCTCTAGCGCCGTCACTTGGGTAACTGTAGTGATCTGTATACCACTCGGTACACGGTTTGATGCAATATGTGCTGTAAACTGACAAGCACTTGACATATTCAGTGAGAATGTATTATCGAAATGAAATCCATCGAATATGTTCTGATATTCACCCCTAACCGGGTCGTGTAGTAGTATGGAATAACTTTATATAGGCAACCAGAGATGCACTTAACAAAACAAGAAAAATTCCCTGGCATGTTGATATACCCTTTCGAATTCTTCAGTAGTAATTAAACGTTAATCAATTCGTATGCAAATTCCGGGATGAGCATACTTCGAGGGGAACTCAGAGATGATAACATTAAACCAGAACACGTTTATTTACTGTTTATACATTACATAGTACGTTATACACACTATCTTGCTCGTAAAAGGATATATTGATAGAATTTTTCACTGTTGTTTGCTTGAGTTCACTTCACAAATTCACTAATCTTAATTACAAATATAAAGAATACATTCACTTTGGAGCTTTTAGTTGCGGATTTGTATTATCACGAAAGGTTGAATGAAAATGTCCCTTAAATTTAAAATTGAGCAGTTAGTAATGAGCGCGAGCTAGAGTCCTATTTTGAGTACGTTATATGGTCCCTACTGGGGCAAAGTATTTTTGGTTAATACCGTAGGTACGATTCTCTGGGTCTGGGTGACTCAAACGGGGCGACATTATGTAACTGCTTTTGGGGTGACTAATGTCGGATTAAGATATCTACGAAAACTGACCACATTTCAGAAAGTAGAGTTTAGCGACCGGCTGTGTGCCGGTCTTTGTAACAAAGAAAAAGCCCATTAAAAGTCTATAATATCTTGTTCCTTTTCTAGAAAAGTGAACAGAAATGGTTCGGTAAAAAGAAAGGGAGAAAAATATATCTTCTATTTTCAACACCTGAAGCTTTGTTTATTGAATAAAGTGCATGTGTTGTTACATATTATCATCATACTTTCATGAAACAACATATTAATTTTGTAGATAATACTCTTGAGTAATATGCAAAGCACATGCTGAAGTTAGATTTTTTCAGATTATCTATAAAGTATAACTTTTAATGAATGGAACAAGAATGTTCAAAGCAGTAAAGCTATCTCATTAATTTCACTTATTCGTACGAAGTACGGTAAAAATTTTTATCTCAAAATGTTAATCTGAAGAAGCCACAGTGTTGGTTAAAAAATTGTTGTCAATCAACAAAATACTCAAAAAAATTCCGATTATGAAGATAAACATAAAATAAAAAAGTAAACACAAGTCTTCCACCAGACCTCGTAAATCATGATTATAATTGGTGTTGCCAAATTTACATAATTTCTTCGATTACCATCATCAATATCAATGTACAAAGTTTACATTTTATCTGAAATTTACGGCTGAAATAATGTACTTTAGGAGTAAGTAATTAGTAGTGATTGAAAAAATTATTTCTCGAAAGCTTTTCAGATTTTTTATTGATAACACTGGTCGACAAGATTGTTGTAACACACAGCAGATCTTAATTTTTTCAATGGATATAGTCTCCTGATAATAGGAAAAATATTCCTAAAGCTCTAACCTAACACCTACCACTTTTCAATAGCTCAATAAGATTATTTTACAGTAGCAGTAGTCAGTTTTATGACGGGACGGTTAAAGTGGGTGCATTTTATAACAGAAAAAGTACCTTAATTGTATTGTTTACAATATTAGACATAAAATTAACATTAAACATTAGTCTTCTGCTGAATTTTGAAGTGAGTGTGTAGATAAAGAAGTCTTTTAAGGACGAAAATGTCGAGACAGACGCGCCGCAAAAATCTCTCCTGACAAATTTTGTTGTATTTGTGGAGAATTTATGGTGAAATCAAAAGCCAGGCGTACTTACAATATTTTGGTGTTTTAATTGAATATCAACACAAGCAGTTGGTGATCAACACCATGTGTGTTAGTTGCAGCGTATTATTGGTGCAGTGGATGAACGGGAAGAGAAAAAGCATGCCTTTTGCGTTCCCGAAACGAAACGAAAATTACGAATTTCAGAAAAAGAAATGCTCCGTTTTCTGCATTCTACAGTATGGAAAATTAGTTGTGTGCATGTACTGATATTAATTGTTTGAGTGCCGTTTATTTATAGATTCGTCTAAATACAGTTTAAAAGCTATGTTATTCCCTAATGGAAATTTAGAACCCTCTGTATCAGTTGCCCATTCAGTGACGATAAAAGAAACTTATGAAAATATGGTGGATAAAAAATTAGACTTATAAGTTGCAGGAATTTTAGTGGGACTTCAGAGAGAATTTACAAAATATTGCTGTTTTCTTCGTCTATGAGACAGTCGTGCAGTAAATCAGCATTATACTACTCTGTCAAGAAAGTACCGGGAATTTTCAATTAAAACAACATTTTTACATTTAATCGTAAAAATTTATTGGGTCGCCTTCAAAATAGGCTCCATTTGCTCCAATACATCTATGCCAACGGCACTTCCAATTATCGAAACATTTTTTATAGGTGCTTTCCGGGATGGAGTTAAGCTCTCGCGCCGAATTTTGTTTTATGGCTTCAATCGACTCAAAACGGGTGCCACGAAGGGGCAATTTTAGTTTTGGGAAGAGGAGAAAGTTGCAGGGAACCAAATCCGGCGAATACGGTGGTTGCTGAAGCACGTTTGTTGAGTTTTTGGCGAGAAAGTCAGTCACAATCGTAGCTCGGTGAGAAGGCGCGTTATCGTCATGCAAAATCCATGAGTTGTTCGCCCACAAATTTGGCCGCTTCTTACGGATACGCTCACGCAAACGTTTCATAACGCCTAGGTAATACTCCTTGTTTACCGTCTGACCCTCTGGAATGAATTCGTTGTGCACCACGCCACGGATATCGAAGAAAACAATGAGCATCACCTTCATTTTCGAGCGGCTTTGGCGTGGTTTTTTCGGTTTCGGCTCATTTTTTGCCACCCATTACGATGATTGCTGGCTTGTTTGCATATCGTACTCGTAGACCCAGGTCTCATCACCAGTTATAATGCGTTCCATGAATGTAGAATCGGAATTACAGCGATCCAGCATGTCTGAAACAACCTGTTCGCGATGACGTTTTTGAAGAAAATTCAGGTCTTTCGGTACGAGTCGTGCGGCCACCTTTCTCATGCCCAAAATATCAATCAAAATCGTACGTGCGGACTTGTGGGATATCTTAAGATCATGTGCTATCTCTCTCAAGCTGGTACGACGGTTTTCCAGCGCCCTTTCCTTAATTTTATCGACGTTATCTTCGCGGAACGAGGCAAGTCCTCGACCACTTCACGACCGTCCTTGAAGGCTCTGTGCCACTGATATGCACGAGTGTTCGATAGAGCATTATCACCAAAGGCCTTTTGCAACATTTTCAATGCATCGGCTCACGAAAATTCATTTGCAACACAAAACTTTAAACAAATTCTTTGCTCAACGTAATCACCCATAGTAAAAATCGGCACGCACTCTGACATCGACTGACTTAATCAGCTGTTGCAAACACACTAGTTGAGAGATCCCGCTGAAGCTTGGCATAGTAATTAAGGACAGTGGTACCAACCTAGGAAAAAAAATTTTTACCTGCCTCATTGCCCCGCCAGATTTAAATCGATAATTCCCGGTACTTTCTTGACAGAATGTATAACAAACATTTGGCCAGAAAGAAGTGTATTTCAACTGGGATCTCAAAATGTTAAGTTTTGACCTCCTGTAGACCCCAAAAATATCCTTCTGCCTCATATTCACATTGAACTCGGACTGAAAAAAACTTTGTGAAGATGGTGATGAATTCAAATATTAAAAACAAGTATTTCCCAAGTTAGTGATGCCAAATTAAAGGAAGGCAGTTTTATTTGACCACAAATCAGAAGACTGCTGGGCGACGTTAATTTTACAGTGAAGGTTACTCGGCATGGAACTGAACTTATTTTTTAGTGCAGTAAGAGGATTTTTGGGCAACAATATGGATGCAAACTACCAACAGTTAGTTAATGAACTATTAGATGCCTACAAATCGCATGGTGCCCGATTGTCATTAAACATTCATGTCCTCCATTCACATCTGTAATTTTTTTGCTGAAAATTTGGGAGCTGCCAGTGACGAGCAGGGTGAAAAATTCCACCAAGATATTAGGACAATGGAAATTGAACATCAAGAACCATGGGATCCAGCCATGATGGGTGATTGCTGCTGGTTTTTGAATATTTTTTATCTTTGTGTTAATGTAAGGTAGGTTTAGTAGGTGTAAAACTAAATAAAGTCGATATACTACTCTGTCAAGAAAGTACCGGGAATTTTCAATTAAAACAACATTTTTACATTTAATCGTCAAAATTTATTGGGTCGCCTTCAAAATAGGCTCCATTTGCTCCAATACATCTATGCCAACGGCACTTCCAATTATCGAAACATTTTTTATAGGCGCTTTCCGGGATGGACTTTAGCTCTCGCGCCGAATTTTGTTTTATGGCTTCAATCGACTCAAAACGGGTGCCACGAAGGGGCAATTTTAGTTTTGGGAAGAGGAAAAAGTCGCAGGGAGCCAAATCCGGCGAATACGGTGGTTGCTGAAGCACGTTTGTTGAGTTTTTGGCGAGAAAGTCAGTCACAATCGTAGCTCGGTGAGAAAGCGCGTTATCGTCATGCAAAATCCATGAGTTGTTCGCCCACAAATTTGGCCGCTTCTTACGGATACGCTCACGCAAACGTTTCATAACGCCTAGGTAATACTCCTTGTGTACCGTCTGACCCTCTGGAACGAATTCGTAGTGCACCACGCCACGGATATCGAAGAAAACAATGAGCATCACCTTCATTTTCGAGAGCGGCTTTGGCGTGGTTTTTTCGGTTTCGGCTCATTTTTTGCCACCCATTCCGATGATTGCTGGCTTGTTTGCATATCGTACTCGTAGACCCAGGTCTCATCACCAGTTATAATGCGTTCCATGAATGTAGAATCGGAATTACAGCGATCCAGCATGTCTGAAGCAACCTGTTCGCGATGACGTTTTTGAAGAAAATTCAGGTCTTTCGGTACGAGTCGTGCGGACACCTTTCTCATGCCCAAAATATCAATCAAAATCGTACGTGCGGACTCATGGGATATCTTAAGATCATGTGCTATCTCTCTCAAGCTGATACGACGGTTTTCCAGCACCCTTTCCTTAATTTTATCGACGTTATCTTCGATCGAAGCCGTCGATGGGCGACCACTTCACGACCGTCCTTGAAGGCTCTGTACCACTGATATGCACGAGTTTTCGATAGAGCATTATCACCAAAGGCCTTTTGCAACATTTTCAAGGCATCAGCACACGAAAATTCATTTGCAACACAAAACTTTAAACAAATTCTTTGCTCAACGTAATCACCCATAGTAAAAAATCGGCACGCACTCTGACATCGACTGACTTAATCAGCTGTTGCAAACATACTAGTTGACAGATCCCGCTCAAGCTTGGCATAGTAATTAAGGACAGTGGTACCAATCTAGGAAAAAAAATTTTTACCTGCCTCATTGCCCCGCCAGATTTAAATCGATAATTCCCGGTACTTTCTTGACAGAATGTACAAGGATCAAAAATTCTGAAATAATTTTTTCAATACACATTAGATATTGTAACTTTAAATGTGGTTCTATAAATTTTATGAGAAAACCTTACGTGTAACAACTTCTTTTTCTCATTTTCGTATTTGGATACGTCCAATCCACCATAATATGCTATTCAGCTTTATGTTACAAACAAAAAAAAATTTTCGTCGGCCAGTGTAATTGCTGAATCGTTTCGATATTTGTGAAATTTATGGATCCCTTGAAACCTTATCCTACACGCCATATTGTCATCAATATAAGAAAATGATAACTCGTCAGGATTCCTCTTGCGCCCTTTTTCTTCGTCCATTCAACCAGAAGCGCTCAATCATTTTCTCCGAGAGGCGAGTAATAGAGAAAGACCGAGACCTCTTGATTTATGTTTGTTTGGAAAATAATGCGTATAAATATTGGCGCTCGATTTTCTGGTCACGTCCACAGCCTCCCGCGTTTATTCCGGCATAGGCGTCTGTTCCTTTCCAGGCCCCGACAATAAACAGGCCCGAAGAAACTGAATTACCCCGCATTATGTACTGCTATATTGAAAAAGAAAACTGGGTTAGATGGAATCAGTCGAGATTGTTCATTTCGCGAGAAGCACGAAGTAATTCATCGAGGGATTGGTGTAGGTAATGATCCCAAAGAACACCTCGCCGACGATGTCTAATTCGATTATCTTTCGGATTCCCGTTTCTTTGTATCCCGCGGTCCATTCTTCTCGAACAATCCAATTTTTGGTTGATTATTTTCAATCGCGAACCTCTACAAGATAAGAATATTGTAGTCTCTTTTAAGCAAGTAAGTATGCCATGGTTTTGATCTAAGGCGGTATATGGGGATTGCAAAGGATACAAGTTGATACTTTATTTTAACAAGAGGAAGAACTCATCATAATAAACCATTTCAACAAAAATCGCTCATATAAAAATATTCAAGGATACCAAATTAAAAAAACTGTTAAGTTCAATTCGAAATATTTCAGTTTCAAATAATTTCAAGTCCCGCCCTGTTACTTAGGACTGTCAGTTCAGTATAAACAATATTGTGGTTTAGAAAGTTCAAGAAAATGCACCATTACATCAAAATTATCTTGTGTAAGAAGTGTCGTGCTTTCTATTAAATTTGTTCCTCTTTATGACTATTACAAAATAATACATTTTTCCTAGGTTGGTACCACTGTCCTTAATTACTATGCCAAGCTTGAGCGGAATCTGTCAACTAGTGTGTTTGCAACAGCTGATTAAGTCAGTCGATGTCAGAGTGCGTGCCGATTTTTACTATGGGTGATTACGTTGAGCAAAGAATTTGCTTAAAGTTTTGTGTTGCAAATGAATTTTCGTGTGCCGATGCATTGAAAATGTTGCAAAAGGCCTTTGGTGATAATGCTCTATCGAAAACTCGTGCATATCAGTGGTACAGAGCCTTCAAGGACGGTCGTGAAGTGGTCGCCCATCGACGGCTTCGATCGAAGATAACGTCGATAAAATTAAGGAGAGAGTGCTGGAAAACCGTCGTACCAGCTTGAGAGAGATAGCACATGATCTTAAGATATCCCACGAGTCCGCACGTACGATTTTGATTGATATTTTGGGCATGAGAAAGGTGGCCACACGACTCGTACCGAAAGACCTGAATTTTCTTCAAAAACGTCATCGCGAACAGGTTGCTTCAGACATGCTGGATCGCTGTAATTCCGATTCTACATTCATGGAACGCATTATAACTGGTGATGAGATCTGGGTCTACGAGTACGATATGCAAACAAGCCAGCAATCATCGGAATGGGTGGCAAAAAATGAGCCGAAACCGAAAAAACCACGCCAAAGCCGCTCGAAAATGAAGGTGATGCTCATTGTTTTCTTCGATATCCGTGGCGTGGTGCACTACGAATTCGTTCCAGAGGGTCAGACGGTAAACAAGGAGTATTACCTAGGCGTTATGAAACGTTTGCGTGAGCGTATCCGTAAGAAGCGGCCAAATTTGTGGGCGAACAACATGGATTTTGCATGACGATAACGCGCCTTCTCACCGAGCTACGATTGTGACTGACTTTCTCGCCAAAAACTCAACAAACGTGCTTCAGCAACCACCGTATTCGCCGGATTTGGCTGCCTGCGACTTTTTCCTCTTCCCAAAACTAAAATTGCCCCTTCATGGCATCCGTTTTGAGTCGATTGAAGCCATAAAACAAAATTCGGCACGAGAGCTAAAGTCCATCCCGGAAAGCGCCTATAAAAAATGTTTCGATAATTGGAAGTGCCGTTGGCATAGATGTATGGAGCAAATAGAGCCTTTGTTGAAGGCGACCCAATAAATTTTGACGATTAAATGTAAAAATGTTGTTTTAATTGAAAATTCCCGGTACTTTCTTGACAGAGTAGTATAAGGCTGTCATTATGAAGAAGATTGATATTTATTGGGTTGTTCAGAAAGTCGTTTCATTTTTTTTTTGGGAAAATGGAAGACAATTTTCGTATAAAATCGATAAATATTTCATTAAATTATTTATTGGTCATTCTGGTCCAACACATTTTGCCATCTTTCTGGTAGTAGCATGATTCCACGCTCATAAAATTTTTGGTCTTTGTTGATAAAAAACTGATCCAGATGATTTTTGACCTCTTCATTTGAAGTTAAGGTTTTACCGTCCAAAAAATTTTGCAATGACCGGAACAAATAATAATCCGAAGGCAGCAGATCTGAAGAATATGGTGGATGTGGCAGTGTAACCCATTCAAGCTGTTGAAGCTTTTGTCGAGTGACCAAATTCGAACACTACACGTTTTCTGTTGATCGATTTTGGTCTTTTCTATTGAAGTGCATCATTCAGGTTTACCAGCTGATTACAGTAGACTTCCGAATCAATTGTGTTATCCGATAAAAGCTCAAAAAAAACTTTACCTCTAAAATCCCACCAAACAGACAGCATCACCTTTTTTGATGGATATTGGCTTTCAAAATGCTTTGAGCCAGTTCCTTTTTTGTTCCATGGTCTCTTGCGTTTGACATTGTTGTATACAACCCATTTTTCGTCCCCAGTAATGATGCGCTTCAAGAATGGATCATTTTCGTGACGTGAAGTGAATCACAGACGTCAACGCGACGATACAAATTTCTCTCCGTGAGAGCATGGGGAACCCATATATCGAGCTTCGAGGCCAGGCCTTCCAAGTGGTCATAAACAGTTGAATTCGATAAATTTAACTTCTTACCTATTCCACGTGTTGTTATTCGCCGATTTCCATCAACTAATGCCTTTATCCTGCCTTTATCAGCTTCAACCGGCCTTCCGGAATGTGCTGCATCTTTTACATAAAAATTGCCGGATCTATATTTTGCAAACCAGTTGTGTTGACAGTACGCCAGTGCGTACTGTGAACACAACATCTTCTCCATATACATCGGTTAACTTCTTCCTGGCGTGAACAGCATTTTCATCTTTTCTATTTATTTATTATATGACAAAAATGCTACTTTTTGCTCCCCATATTTGAAAGGCACCAACCAGAAACTACTGCGTGAAATTAATTGAACTTTTCCGTACACAATCATTGCTATATCAGCTCTCCAAACATGATGATTATGCGTGTAAAGTTCGATTCGAAAAAGTAAAATTAAATCCTCTGTCAGAAAAAAACGAAATTACTTTCCGAATAATCTTATGTAAAAATTTGCACCAAGTAAAATTCAAACAATCAAACATTGTTTTTTATGAATGATGGATTTGGTTACGTTTTGAAACTTTAAATCCTTTCTGAAACTCAGATATTCGAAAATCCCCATAAATAATCTCGAACTTATTTTCGTGCCTATCGTATCCATTCGAAAACAGTTCAGATGTACTTCAAAAAGTAGTGATTTCACTTATCTCAAGTAGTGTGCACTAATGGATCAACTTGTCAACCTTCGGGAATAACTCACATTTCGAAGTTGTCTATTTGGTTCTTTAAGAACGTTAACCAGATAAGATAAACAAAGCAAAATTTACCGCTGCTCACATAAATTGTCTTTAATATGGCAGAAAATGATAAAGAAGGATGTGAGGGAGAATCGTTGGTAAACGTTTAGGATTCTTTCGGTATGAAACTAAAAAAGATAGGTATAATAAATAAGGTACTTTCGAAATGGTATCTGATGATGTTGATTGTGTTGTATTCGATAGATACTCGAATTCTCGTGAGAACTTTTATGAGACGATGTTTTCTTGGATTATTCAACAGCGTAAACTTATTTTCTCATTTCTTCACAACATTATGAATTGTTCATTTGGAACATCGTCGGGACCATAACCTAAACGTAAACCGCACCTTGGTATAAGCAGTAAGTTTTAATAATTTGAAAACTTTATTGTTAACTGTTCTACGTTGTTTTGTTATAACCTTAACTACAATCGAATATCGAATTATCGAATAATTTATTTTCAGGAAGACCGCATAAGATTAAAGGAAACAATTCAAACGCTTTATCAACCTAAGGACGACACAATCCGCGCCTGGGGTTTCGCAAATTGGCTAACAGATTTGGAAACCAACGAAATATAAAAGTATGCCCAAAAACCATCCGTATATCACTGAAAAGACAAGGAAACCAAAAAAAATCCCTATAATGACACCTTTACAAAAGGAACGAAAGATAGAATTTTGTTAATGTTTTCAAGAAGATAATTCTAATAATGTCTTTATATCTGATGAAAGTTGTTTCCAACTTGGTGGTAATCGCTTAAAAATCCAATCAAAAGAACCTGTTACCGTTCAAATTTCCAAATTTCCCACCAAAATAATGGATTGGGTAGCAATATCTCAGCGTGGTGCTACGCTTCTTTGTATAGTTGATGGTATCGGGTGTTTTTTTTAGAGTGATAGAGCTTTAAATTGAAATAAAACACATTTAAATTAAGATTGAAGCAAATTTGTTTTTATTTGAAAGATAATTTTATGACTTTTATGTTTTGAAAATAATTTTCGCCGTATGCCACCACGACTAGCTCTGAGGAACCGCATTCGACCAGACCAATTGTGGATCACTTTTTCGAGTAATTCAGGCCTTATTTCATCAATAACACGAGTTATGTTGGCTTCCAAAGCGTCTATTGTTTCTGGTTTATCAGCATAAACCAATGACTTGACATAACCCCAAAGAAAATAATCCAGTTGAGTTATGGACAATTAATTGGACCATTTCTCGAAATAATTTTATCGCCAAATCTTTCTTTCAATAAATCAATTGTTACGGTAGCAGCATGAGGTGTAGCACCATCTTGTTGGAACCAAAACACTTTTGGGTCGATACCATTCAAATTTTGAAACAAATAATTATTGATCATCGATCTGTAACGAGCACCATTCACTCTAACATTAGCTCCAGCATCGTTTTTAAAGAAATATGGACCGATGATGCCTCCAGCGTGTAAAGCACACCATAGAGTAGTGCATTTTTCAGGATGCAATGGAACCTGCAGAACTTCTTGAGGATTGTTTTCACTCCATATACGGCAATTTTGCTTGTTCAACCCGAAATGAGCTCCATCAGTAAACACAATTTTACGATAAAAAAAGGGATCAACTTCAAGCTGTTCTAGGGCCCAATCAACAAACAAACGACGCTTATTATGGTCAAGTGGCTTTAGTTCTTGAACCAGTTGGATCTTGTATGGGTGTAGACCAAGATCTTTACACAAAATTTTCCATGTGATGGAAGCACAGAGTCCAACATGTTGTGAACGACGACGGATAGACAAATCTGGATCATCATTAACACTATGACTTACAGCAGCGATATTTTCTTCTGTACGTACAGTTCTTTGTCTTGTTGTTGTTGCATCGAGTAGAAAAAATGTTGTCCGAAATCTATCGATAGTTCGACTAAGCTGCTCTGATGGACGATAATGTAAACCATAAATTTCACGAAGGGTTCTCTAAGTTTGGCGAATAGAACACTGATTTTGAAAATAAATTTCAACAATTTGTAAACGTTGTTGCGGCGTGAGTTTTTCCATGATATTTGTCAATGCTTACTGAACAGAAATGGCAAAACAACATGGCTTCGACCTTCTGTCAAACCACAGTTATCCCTATCGAAAGTTTCATCACTCTAAAAAAAAACACCCTATACCATTAATAGTGAAAAGTATTGTGGCATTCTAAACGATATTCTGCTTGAAACGGCGCATGCTTTATATCCAGAGGAGTGGCGTTTTCAGCAGGATAATGCCATACTTGGGCCTATACTCAAGCTTGGATGCAAGAACACCAAGTGACAACCATTTCATGGCCATCTTAGTCCCATTGAAAACATATGGCGACTAAAGGAGATTGAAGTAAAACGAGCAGCGCCACGAAATAAAGATAAAGATAATTCAGTCAGTTTTACAGTCTTCGACTACCATCATCGAAAATTATAGAGGGGATCTAGTTTCGGGTGTACCTCGACGTTTAGTCAAGTCTTTACAGTTGAATGGAAGTTGTATAAGTAAATGAGATGAATATTTTGTTATAATTTTCTAATTCAAGAATTAAAAATATATACTAAATAATTACAATTGAGCTTTGTTTTTTCCGGATACTTTCTAGACGGACTATATATTGCATTCAAATCCTAAAGCACTAATTAGATCATCTTCATCTCATTTGAAACAGTTCAACTAGTAAATATTGATCCAATCTAAACAGCACAGAAATTAATTACACCCATTCCATTTTACCATTAGTGTATAAGAATTGAATCGTCACCATCCATGTAACTGAAAAAAACTCACCAATTGTTCGTAAATGGGGTGAAAGACAACCGAATCTATCCAGTGCAGGCCATTCTGATCTGAATTCAGAAATTATTTTTTTTTTGCTCCAGAAGAGGATCCGCCATGTAGAATACCATTATCTAAGTTGATTTGATCTGATACTGAATTGTTTCAGCCGTTACTATTTGGTAGTTGTTCATAATTAAAACAAATTGTAGAAATTACTAAAAAGATATATTACACGTTTTCTTGTGACTCGAGTTTCGGGAAATGAACTATCCCATCATCAGACAACTGCTTGATCTGTTCAAATCAGTTTTCAGCTTCGGAATAATGAGCTGAAGAGCCCGTATTCTACAAGTTGATCAAATGTCAGAAAATGTTGGCTGTTCTCATATAAGTTTTTCAGGTCGACGAGGTCAACAAGAAATAATTTCAGTTTCACAAGATACTGCGTATTGAAGTAATCTGCGAGATCATAATCGGAATCGTTCCCCACATTACTTAATCTCCTAACAATGGAATGAGCGAGCAAATATTTCGCAATTTAAAATTAACAGGGTATTGTTTCAAGAATCTTCTGAATTATTACAGTGATTCATAAACTTTTTCCCATTCTGGCTTTGTTGATAATAGTCAGAATTCACTATATTGTATCCAAGGTTATTTCTTGATTTACAAATTTATCTACCAAGTATATCTATTAAGTTATATTCATTATATGTTTTTTATTTCAGATATGGATCCAAAATTCTCTTCTTCTGCTCTCCATTCTTATCCTGTCCTGCTCATCTGCTGTAGCTGCCATCGGTTGTCCAGCCAGCTGTAAATGTAACGATGAAACTTATGTAGTAGAGTGTGAAGGAAGTAAATTAGACGTTTTACCAATAGCTCTCAATCCAGCATTGCAAAGATTAGATTTGAGGAACAACAAGATAAAATCGGTCGATGAAGCATTCCAATTCTACAGAGACCTGGTTTATGCGGATCTGTCATACAACCACTTCGTAAGCATCCAACCGAACAGTTTCATATATCAAGAGAAACTCAAAGAACTTTATCTAAACAAGAATAAATTATCAGCTATCAATAACGAAACATTTAATGGACTGAAGTCTTTAACAGTACTCAATCTAAGGGAAAATTACATAGCTGAACTCGGTGCCAATTTGTTCGCCGGTTTGCAGATGCTTGAAGAATTAAATTTAGGAAAAAATAGAATATCTAAAATAGATAAGATGGCATTTGAAGGTCTGAGTTCCCTCAGAGTACTTTACCTAGATGATAATATGTTAAGCACCGTGCCTACAGAATCATTTGTTGTCTTAGGAAGCCTTGCAGAACTCCATATTGGACTGAATGCTGTGTCGCGTCTTCCAGACGATGCCTTCAAAGGCCTATCGACCCTTTCTGTACTTGATTTAAGTAACGCAGGGTTGTCTAATATTAGCTTATATGCTTTCAGAGGGCTGAATGGCTTAAGAACTCTCAATTTGGCAGGAAATAGTTTACAAACAGTTCCGACTAAGCAGTTATCACACCTTCAGCGTCTTGAAGAATTAATGATTGGTCAAAATGAATTCATTACTATCGGAAAAGATTCCTTCAAGGGTCTTATAAATTTGAAGAAAATAGATATAACAGGTGCCAGCAGTTTAGTTACGATAGAAAAAGATGCTTTCGGTGGAAATTTGAATTTGGAAACCATTATACTTGCCAGTAACAAAAAGCTGGAGCATATAGAAGATGGTGCTTTAGTTGGATTACCTAATTTGAAACATCTGATCTTGAAAGGTAACTCATTTAAAAGTTTCTCGGAAGGCATGGCTTCCTGGAGTGAACTTAGGACATTAGAAGTAATAGACCATCATATAAAATGCGACTGCAGTTTGTTGTGGTTAGGGAATTTGATGGCTTTGAAGAATATGAGTAATGTCCAGTGCTCATCACCACCACATTTACGCGATCGATATTTGAAAACATTAAGCAGTGCAGACTTGGACTGTTCCTTTGTAGATCCAAGGCAAACAGCCATATTAATCACTCTCTTAGTGAGCTCTGTTATACTTTTAGGTGGCTTAGGATTATTTCTTTTTCGTTACCGGCAGAGGGTTAGGGAGGCTCTTAAGGATTACAAATGGAATAAGAGAGCCATTAGTAGAAAAGAACACGAATACCAGAAGACCTTTTCTGATGATGATTATATTATCAGAGCTCAGCACCATAATGTTAAGCCTATTCCGGTGACGGAATTGTAGCTAGAGCTGAGCGCGCCACCTTCTGGAGTTTTTTGTGTTGACAACAGTGCGGAGGGTAGGCGTGCGGGTGCGGCTAGAGAACAACGCGGGCCAGGAGGAACACTTCCTGCTAGTGGATTCACCTACATAACCGGGGATAACTGCAGGGCACACTCGATGAGATCCCTCGACAAGAATGCTTCAAGGAACGGCTTCCCACTATGTCACAGAGAAGTGGTATACCAACACTAGCAAAGGTGGAAAGGGCAAGCTTCCACAGCCGATGCCTTGAACATAAAAGAAGCTGAATTCTGACGAAGTTAAGAAGAATATATTTTACAACAGCTGGATGAAGGAAAAAAAGGTCAAATCAGCTTCTTATAAAAACACTGCTATTTTCTGGTGAGGGCACCCTCATAATAGGACTGAAGATAAGCACCAGCAATAATGAATCCATTCCAGAAAAATGTGATTTTTGTACGAAATTTAAGAGACTGTAATATAGAACTTCTTAAAGTTATCCATTATATTTTTCTCACTGTGTATCGACTATGATTGCAATGGGTCAAAATAAAGCATGCATTATTGTAAGTTGCCAGAGAAGTGTGATTCTTAATTTTTTCCATTTTGATCTCCATTTTGGTTTTGCAGAAATGTTGTTAATTTTGTTCAATGGAAAATTCATCGTTTGTGAACAAATGAAATTACCGAAATCCTGTCATGTAACGAAATTTTACTTTTATATATATGAAATATCTTGATGTTCAGGTTTGAGTCATATTTTTTCTGGTTCGAATGTGATCTCATTGTTTTTGATTGTATATCATGAGATAATTAAAACTGGAGGCATAAAAAAACAATTACAATTGTTATGTGGATTTGAATATTCAAAAATATAAATTGAAACATTATGCACCATCATAAATATCAACAAATTGTAAGAAAAAAAGGATTTTGTATTTTCGAATTTTATTGAAAATATTTAAATCATATTGTAAATAATATGTAACTATGCAATATTTCTATAAAAAAAACTGTAAATATTTTACTATCTGAAAATGTAGAAATTCTAATTTATTTTCGAAACTTAAATACAATGACATTCATTAGAAATATTGCATTCCAAAATATTTTATTTTTTGTGGTTGTGATCCATATTATACCAGATATTATATCCAGGTGTGAAGAAACACTTTAATATTCATGAAATTATCTAGTGCAGCTGTAAAAAGCACATTTTTTTAAAGCTAGTCATAAAATGAAGCAAGAATGAGCATTTTGTATTGAATCTTTGTTTTCTAATGAATACATCGTGTAATTTACTATTTATATTTTGTAAATATTAAAGATATATGAGTGAAGCGTTTTGTACATATAAATTTAATCCTAATTATCATATTTACAATAAACAACTCCAAGTCTTTGTTAGTTCATTATTTTTCCTAGAAAGTAATCTTAGAGATGGGATCAATTGAAATTCAAAGAAGAGAAATCAGAGTTTCATTTCTGAAAATAAAATATCTAAATTGTTCACTTCAATAATCGAATTGATAATTTTATATCATTGAAAAATCAAATTTTCAAAAACAAATCACACTACATTTAAATTGAAAGTTTCAAAAATGTGTTTCCCCATAAGATTAATATTATAAATGAAACACATATTTCTAGCAAATTTTATTGATACTGTACGTTTCGTCGTAGTAGTAGACTTCATCAGAGTACAAGATATACAGTTCGAAGAGTTTAAAGAAGAAAAATGATAATCCACTAATCAAATTCGAATTTAACCTTAAAATATTTGAGGAGAGTGTCATAAAATTTGTTCTTTTGGTTTAAAGAATTATTTATAATTTTATGCCTATTTATTTCATATTCTTCCATAGATACAGTTTCAAACCTCTATTTTCAATTCGTAAAATACTAATATTATTTGAAAACAATTATTATTACCGAAGTGTTTCGTTTACGAAAACGAATCAGCCATATGCTCACAAGAAAAAATGTTTAGAATTAGCAAGTTTTTTACATAGCTGCAATTTGATTACACTCATTATGAAAAACTTCATCAAGATCACATTTGAATAGTTATTGTTTTCCATTTTGATTATTTTCTATTAATTTTTTTTTTTAATTGTATTAGAGAAATGTTAGAAACACTGTATTTTTAAGTAGATATATAGACTTAACCCTCATCGTACCATATTAAAGATACAGAGAATATAAAGAAAATGTAGAATATTGATCGAACTTACTCAACAAATTTCACTGTTACATTTTGAATAACCAAATTATTCAAAATGTAAACCTGCCTGATGATGCTACTGTGATAGCGAAACAATTGTTGTATTAAATAACAATAAAAAGTGTGAAAATTAGAATAACCTTATTTAATATCATTGAAAATGGATTTTAATCAAGTAAAGACTGATTCAATTAAATACATAAAGATACCAAATTATTTAAACTCATTATCTAATACAATTCTTCGGAGTGAATATTAAGGAATAACAAGTTCAATCGCACAAAAAATTTTCCACATAGAATTCAAAATGGTATTTTTTATTTTCCTCTTCAAAAAATAGATAGCACAAAAAAAACTTGAAATATTCTAACCCACGTTTCGTCAGTTAGGAGTTATTTGGATAACAATAAAAAATATACATACCATCTTCCATCAAATTATTATATATATTTAAATATAAAAAAATATATTATATATAATTAAATAATGCATGGCATATACAAAAAATACTTCACAGAAGTTAGTGATACAGTTTTATATAAGGCATGTTCAAAAATTTAATTCTGAATGTTTTCCAGATATTAATTTAGATTAAAATCTTTATTTCTAAAATTCAACTGTGTAGGTATAGAACATGATATATCATTTCAAAGGAATTTCACTTTCCATTTGTGATATTCGAGGATACATAAGATATTCCGTTTTAAAAAACGCACTTTCACTATTTTTGTATCTTTCGATAGAATCATAAATTTTTGAACATCCTGTTTCTTGGAGAAAAAATTCACTAATACGTACAGGGATATTTGTAAACTACCCCAAAATTTTCGCTTTATATGAATCTCATTATCGCAGTAAAAACATTTAATTGAAGCTATATTTTGCACAAAAATAAGAATATCATTTAAATTGTCAAAAGCTGCTGGAAATAGGTAATGAGAAATATTGTAGAAATATAATCAGACAGCAATTGCGAAGCGAAAAATGAAATGATGTACAGATATCAAAGTTATTACTTTTAGAAATAATTGGCACTGCAGCGTTGGAAATATTTTAGATTGATAGAGCAGAAGTTATTATCTCAGAACAGCGTCGTAGCCAAGGGGGGGGGGTAAGGGGGATATATCCCCCCAGGACGAATATCCATTATAAGTCGCAAGACTCAATAATTTAATCGTGCAAAAATTGAATCAACGAATTCATCAACCAACGGTTATATCAAAAGGCTTGATCCGATCCGATGTCGTCGGCACAATCATTATTTACACACGGACTATAAATGCCAAATTGATGAAAAACAATCTCGTAAAAATTAATGATATTCTGGAGTAAAATGTCCTACTACTCGAATTGAATCGGCGGCACCCTTCATAGCAAGTTTTCCCTTAAGTAAATAAATAATATCATAAAATACCTAATTATCTCTTTTTTCGCGAAGAATATCTTTGTCGGCACTTTGGATTCCATTTCTTAGTGCGTCAACATTTTCACTCACAAAGATAGGACGATAGGTCAGTAGGTTTAGTTCTTTTGTATATTATGTTTGAGGTGGATTACGTGAAATTTTTCTATTATAGTCAGTGTTTAACTTTTAATGTGTGTTCCGTGATCTCCAAAAATCTCATTATGAATAAACAAACTTCTTTGGAACACTTCTTCAAAAGAAGGAAAATTGATGCAGGCGAATCTTCAAGTTTTTCGCGTTTGAATACAACAGCTGACACTTCGACAGATGAAAATAAATCTCAAGAAGTGTTTGTAAATTCAAAGGACATTGCAAACTTTGTGGGTCAACATGTCAGCGATATAAAAGATGTGATTAGTTTCACTTTAAGTTCCACCACCGACATACAAGTTTCCTCGAAAAATACAGTGATAAAAGAGTTAAACTTCGTTTTCAACATAATTAGTTCAATGGCTCTCATACTCAGCAAAAGAAAACGGAGCGTTTTGCAAATTTTTTGTATTTTTCGCCAAAACAGAAGGGCCTTATAGACAGGCGTTCGGTGCTTTGGTGAAAACCAAAATGAATAACTGGAAAAAGGCAAAAGAGGTCAATTTTTATTAAATTTGATTTTATAACTATAAGATAAGCTATGATTCATTTTTGTAAATATTCAATTCACATCAGAATACTAAATTTCATAGAGAATCCATATGTGTATACGATAATTTAGTTTAAATAAAAACGGAAGTTCAAGAGAGTATAATAGACTTGATAGACGAAAATCGAAAAAGACAGGTATTAGAAAATAGAGCTAGAATTAAACCTATTATAGAAGCTGTATTAGTATGCGGTAAAGAGGAAATGTCACTTATAGGACACGGAGATTCTGGAGAACTAAAAATAGATGATAGTTCCGTAAATGAGGGAAAATTTGGTGCAATATTGAAATATATAGCTAGGGGTGACACTAAGCTAAGGGAGACTCTTGAAAAATCAAGTAAAAGGTAAAGTTATATAAGCCCAAAAATACAAAATGAAATTATTAACAGTATAAATACTGTCATGCTGAATAAATTGGTATCAAGAATCAATGAGACAGGAGCGTTTTCTATTCTAGTAGATGAAACAACCGATATATCGACAATTGAGCAAGTTACTTTATGTGTAAGATATGCAAACAAAATCCACGAGGATTTCTTACAGTTCGTTCCAGCAGAAAGTGTAACTGCCTAAAGTATATCTAATTTAATATTGAATAGTTTGGAAAAATTTGGAATAGAACTCAAGAATCTTGTCGGGCAAGGATATGATTGTGGAAGTAATAAGTCAGACAAATTCAATGGCGTTCAAGCGATTATTCGTCGTAACTACCCTAAGGCGATTTATATGCACTGTGCTGGCCATTCTTTGAATTTGGCCATATCAAAAGCTTGCCAAATTCCACAAATTAGAAACTGCCTCAATACCATAGAAAAATTGTATGATTTCTTCAACACTCCAAAGACACAAACTGTTCTTCTGAAAAATATTGATGAGTCTAATTAAAGTCCTTCCGCAAAAACTCTCAAAAGATTATGTGAAACTCCGTGGACATCTAAGTATGAAGCAGTACAAGATTTTTTGGAATAATTTGATTACGTCGTTTAAAGTTTAGGGGAGATATCAAACTGGAAAGATTCTGGAGATGCGAATATGTTGCGAATCACACTGAATGATTCCGATTATCTGGTCGCACTTCAAGTCGTGAATCAAATATTTTGTTATGCCTTACCCCTTTGCCAATTCCTATAAAAATCTGAAAACGACCTCAGAGAAGTTGTAACTATGACGGAAAATACTATTTCTTGCCTGAAAATCATACATCAAGATGCCAAAACACATTTCGACTCGATCTCCAATAAAGCTCAGGTAAAAATTGGAATATAAAATGTTTGTCAGTTTTTTATTTTCTTGCATATTTCAGGCTCTTGCCTCAAGTATTGGAACCAACATTAAGGTAAAAAGAATTGTTTCACGCCAAAAAACTGAAAAAAAAATGTGGCACATTCATCTGAGTAAATCATCCAGATATCAAAAGTAATAGTCCAGCTTTGGCTCATCTGGAAATATGTAATCCACAAGCTTTTTCTAATGTGTACAAGCTATTACTAATATTCTGTACAATACCAGTTTCTGCAGCCAATCCAGAGAGTCATTTTCAAAGAATAAAGAACTATCTCTGAAATTCTACTTCTCAAAACAGGCTCAACGGCGTAGCAATGATGTCTATTCATAGGGAGTTGCCTATTTCCGAAGATGAAATTATTTATGAACTTTCAAAAAGACCTGGGCGACTTCATTTTGTTTTTTAAAAGTATATCCTCCGAATAACCAATTTTTTTTTTCGTTTATAACTTTTTTATCCCCCTCTAAGGCTCATGTCTAGGTACGCCACTGCCTCAGACACCAAATTTTGAATATAATCTTAGGTCCCGTTCTCCGCCTAACATACTATGGTCTGTGAGTGACTGTGAGTATATAAAGAATGAAACGCGAAATCGAAGTTGCCATTCATGGAATTGAGTCCCAAACAATCGACAGTGTACTGAAAAATTGGGTAGAGTACTGAATGATATTGTTTAACATTCGTGAATGTCAAGGTTGCCAATCAAAAATGCAAAATTTAAATGACCCTTCCCTTATTTTCATCAACAACCATCAGTTGGTTAGAATGTGACAAGGATGCCAAATGTCCTTTCATGCATAGATACCAAGTTAAGTGAAAACTAAAGGTTCGAACTCCAGACGGGTGGACGGGTGGACGGCCGGATACAATTATCAAATTCGAGCCCGAATATTTTATCAGTGAGTATGATTGATGTTGTATGATAACATGCAAATCATGTGAATATTCGAATGACCACTCAATATTTCTGAAACCTATATTTAGTTCGAAATATTTTAACATTCGATATATTCGAGTTGTTTGAATGATTATTTGATAACTCTAGTGAATAAATTATTCGAATGAATATTGCAATGACTATTAATTAATAAATGATTAATTAAATGAATGTTAGTTGATTCAGACCAGTTGCCAAATCAATTGCAGTACTGTTTGAATGACCATTTATTGAAATTTTAACATGTTTCAAGGCTTTTCACTAAAATCGTCTATTAGACGATCAACACCAGACAATTTCGAATTAAAAAAACTTGTATGAAATTAAAGATGAAATTATCTTAAATTTTTGAAACAAGAAAACACGTCGATTTTTTTGGGATGGTTCATCTCGAAATCGGATCGATTTGGAAATTAGGATATAAAAAGAAAATTAATCTGAAATTCACTATAGAAAAAACTAAAAATATATGTTATATAATGTTACGATATATTCTCGAAAAGTTTGTGAACGGAGAGAAGATACCGGAAATTTGGAAAGAGGCTTGGAGCACACCAATCCATAAAAAACGAAATCAAAATGAATGCAAAAACTATAGGTGTATATCAGTGATCTCGATTAACCGAAAAAATTCGCATTATACGGAACGCGTCTGGGATTCACCCATAATGCTAGGTGGTTTCCCTCGGGGTTTCACGGCAATACGACGCTCTAAAATGCGAATTGTTTTGGTTAGTCGGCAGAGTGTTACAAGTACATATGTATTAACGTCTGTTATTATCGCAAAAAGAGTAGTTTTATTCTCAAATATTTTACAAAATGCAGTGTCAGAGCAATAAACTTAAAAGCGTTGTTATCAGCTTGCAGGAAAAACTTAAAGCAGTTTGACGATTAGATAATGGTGAATTGCTTAAAAATATAGCAAAGGATTTAGGGGTAGGCGTGAGTACGGTTGCAGAATGAAGAAAAAGTGGCGACAAACTTGAAAAAAGGTGTAGTGTTTTGTCATCGCCGACCTCGATACGAAAAATTATGAAAAGAGGTGAATGCGAAAAAGTGGTTGATTCTTTATTTTTATGGTTCACACAGAATCGAGAACGTGGAATACCAATTTCGGGGACCATTTTAAAACAAAAAGCAGTGAGTTTTAGCGAAGAATTGCTGGTCACTGAAGCGCCTTAAAGTTTTTCTGCAAGTGATGGATGTCTAGGCCGATGGAAAAAAGACATGGTGTACGTAAACTGAAAGTTTGTGGGGAAAAGTTATCTGCCGATGTATCAGCCGCGAAAAAATTTGCAGAGAATTTTATGGAGCTTAGGAAAGAAAATGATTTTACAACCAGACCAGATCTACAATTGTGACGAAACCAGCTTGAACTACAACACGTTGCCCTCAGGTACCTTAGCTTCAAGAACGGAAGCTGGAGCACCTGGTTACAAATGAAGCAAAGAACGTATCACTGCTCTTGCATGCGCTTATGCTTCTGGGAGACACAAACATTATTATGTATAGGTAAGTCAGCAAAACCACGAGCCTTCAAGAATATTCGTGCCAATGCTTTTCCTGTTTTGTATAAAAATTTAAAAAAAAGGCTGGATGAATGCAAATCTATTCAAAAATTGGTTTTTTGAAGAATTCGTACCAAAAATAGTCTCTTTTAAAAGAGCATGGATATCCCAAAAAATGTTTATTGTTACTAAACAATGCTCTCACTCACCCAAGTGCGGAGCAACTTGAAAGTGGGGAAATAAAAGCAATGTTTTTGCCTCCTGCTGTAACTTCTCTCATTGAGCCCATGGATCAGGGTGTGCTGGAAAATTCAAAACGTAATTACAGGCGTTTGCTATTGGAGCATATTCTGGAAGAAGTAGATGAGGGTGCCAAACTCACTGAATGTCTAAAGAAGTTAAACTTGAAAAATGTTGTATATTGGATATTGATTCAACACGTGGAGGGACGTATCACAGAAGCAGAGTCCGACCATGAAGAAAGTTTACAGCAAATTTGCAAGAAAATAGCAGGATGTGAAAATGTTACGGAAACAGAAGTAAATGAATGGTTAAACAGTGATAATGTAGAAGATGAAATGACACACCAAGAATTAATTGAAAGTGTTTGCAAAAATGCTAATGAAGCAGTGATGACGATGACGAAATAGAATGCACTCATAATATTCCAGTAAAAATGTCACATTCAGAAGGACTAGAAGCCTTGGAGAGAGCGTTAACTTATGTAGAACAATAAGAAAATGCAACTGCCGCGGATTTTTTTTTTATAAAACGTTGGAGAGACATTGCGGCCAAAAACAGAAGTAGTGCTAAACGAGTGCAGTTAAAAATTACCTCATTTTTAAACAGTAAAGTGCCGAATGGGATATATATTTCATATTTTACGTTACATTTAACATGTCTTTTATGAATGTACATATGTACATACTAAGGCATTCATGTATGTTAAAAAAAATTTAATATTGAAAATTGAACAAATTATTTGTTGACGTTATTTTTAAATTAATACATAAGTAAAATATTTCATAAATGTTTTTAAGTCGTTCTAATGATATACTCATCCTAAACTCATATTTTCCAAAAATAGATTCGGGTTTACCGAAATTTCGATTATCCGAAATCACTTTGGTCCACATTATTTCGGATAATTGAGACTTTACTGTATATATTTTAAGTTTACGAACAATCATCTAGTGAACTTTACTTTATCAGTTGCATAATAATCATTATAAAAAATTTTATTACTACTAATTTGAATTATTGAATCCAAAAACAAATCCTCATTGTATTATGGCTATATTGACAAATTTGTTCTTATCTTGAGTCTAAAAAAAAATCCTTTGATATTAATGCCGCAATAGATGATTTTTAAGCTTTTTTTCGATATATTGCATTGCTTTAAATATGAAAATCGGTATTATGCAGCTGTCCAGCAAGGACCAACGTGGAGGTGTAGAGCATTCTTGCCAGGTTTAGATGAAAATCGAAGATTTTAAAATAACAATATACTATTAACGACATAAACTCTAAAATAAAGAAATAAACTCTAGATCAATAAAATAAACTATAAATTAACAAAATAAAAAAACGACCTCAGCGTACAATATATAGGATATATTCTGAAAGTTGTAAAAAAAATTTAGTCTAAGTTGAAATCGTGAGTTCTAAAAATTTGAATTTTTTATAGACCAAAGGAATTCTGCGATTCTTCTGCTCGGCGAAATGATCTCTTACCTCGTCTATAAAAATGTTCTCATCCTGTGATTTTAAAAATCCTTTTTCAATTGAAATTTTTCTCATAATTCTCAATTGCGCTTGTACAGTTGTATTTCTGATATAATTTTTAATTCTCATCAACGTGGAGAAACTTCTTTCTGTAGAAGCAGTTATTACTGGCAAAACAACAAGACATAATAATTTAAAGAGTACTGGCATACAAAATTTTAAGTCAGTATCTTTAAAAAAAAGTTAACATTTCATAAGGGATTGTGCAATTTTCTATTATATCGTTTCCATATAAAACAGTTCATTCACTTTTTAGTTGATTTATATTAAAAATACTATATCAAGTCTTTCAAAAGCTTATGAGGAAATTCTTTTTCATAAATGGAGAATTTTGAATTATTTAACAGATCGAAGAAATGTAGTTTTTCATTATCGCAAAACCTTATCTCTATTTGAGTCGCTATAATGTCTAGAATTTAAAAAAAAAATTGTCTCAATTGTGTTTTATCTGCAATTTCAATTCCCTTGCCTCGTTTTGAGTATAAATCTGCGATATCCAGTTTTTTATAAATTCTATCAAAATAAGTACTATTACTCCTAAATTCACGTATTTGACTCAGTGTTGTCTACAGTAAATTTCTCGCCTTCAATCTATGCTTCTATTTTATAAAATAGAAAAAACAGTATTGGTTTGATTAAAAATTAATACAAATGTTTCTAAAAAAAAAAATTTTGAGCATCCTCTAAAAAAATTTTTAAACCTACTGCTTCTCTAATTGATTTTTGATCAGAATCACGACTATTATAATACTATTGATAATGAAATGAAAGATTTCGAGTAATTTATCTCTATTATTGAAAACTGTCAGAATGGCACGTGAAGTAAAATTCCAACGAGTTGTTACATTTGTAGGAATACGAATTCCTCCAATTTGTTCTAACACGCTTTGTCGATTTGAAAAAATATTATGAAAATCCTGAAAGGTTTGAGAAAAAACTTCAACCTGTTGAATTGAACTGCACGCAATACTTAAAACCAAAATGAATACGTGTGCATAGCAATGCGTAAACATTACTTGTGGTGCTATAGATTTGATTTTTGCCTGTAAACCGTTTACTTCTCCCGACATTAGACTCCATCGTATGTTTGAGCCACTAATTTTGAATGTTAAATTTTTCGAATTTGGCAGATAAAAATTCAAATAGTTCTTCAGCAGAATGTCCAGAATTATATCATAAAATCCCATGAATCGCTCTGCAAGTTGTTCATTTATTATATAACGGAAATGGCAGCTTATGTCAGTTGTTTCATCAACTTGGCAGGAAAAAAACAAAGATTTTGAAATTTCGTCCTCAATTTTTTTAGTCACACCAAAAGCTACCAAATCGATTAATCCATTTTGTATGGTTTTAGATGTGCCAGAAAAAACTGATCTACTGTTTATATCATTTTATAAAAAGGTTTTTAAATTAGTGCCAAATTTACTAACAGGAATAACCAATTCTTTGAAATTACCGCAATTTACAGATTCATTAGATTCATCGTGTAGTCTTGCATACAGAGGTGCATCGTAATATCTATCAGACTAAAATAGAAAGGCCTTTTACTTGATAGAAGGAATATAACAAAATTTGAATATTAAAACAAATTGAAATATGTTTATCTTCTACAATTTTAATTTAAAAAAAAATTTATTCAAAAAACTTTTAGAAATAAATTTATGTCTACACAAGCACCGCACATTTAATAGACGTATATAATCAAAACTCAATATATAATGTCAAATAGAATAAATAACCCAACAGATATACGAAAGTAATTAAAATCAATAAATAAATATTTAAAGGAGACAAAATTTTGTTTCTGGTCTTACCTTTAAGAACACCAATTGCTTTTTAAAAACATGAACACACTTAAAGGACTTCTCAAAGAATATAATTTATTTGAAATATTTAATATATTGTACATTACACTGTACTGTCAGACAGTACAATGTAATATCTGAAGAAGCCACATCGTGGTGAAACAATTGTTGTAGTAGTACATACATTTTTGTGGAAATAAATTACTGTCTTATATACATTTTTTTAATCTTTTATTTATGTTCTTCTTCCAAACATTTCTTATTCGGTCTTTTAAATCGATTCTTAATAAACTTCTTTCCAATCTCCTTTGACATACTTTTAACTTTTATGTTTGTCTTTCAGTCGAGGACCAAGTTTCATATGATAGAACATAATTAGTATATTCATATTCAAATAACTGCACTAGATGGCGTTAGTGTATGCTTAATACCTTAGTGTTTATGCGTAGAGCGAATATAGGTACTTGACTATTTTGTAGTTGTTGTAGTCGTTACACTGAAAATAACCAACAAGTTCAAAACGTGCGCATGTCTGCTACTTATGTCCCAGCGATCAATAAAACCTAGTAGGGCTTATTTGAATTTAGAATTGTTATACGGATGTATGTTGCACTGTCTCAATTAGTTGAACTTTCAAATACCATAGCTTCACACTCCTTATTAATAATATACATTTGACCCCCTCAAAAATCAGAAACGAAAAATTTTCGAAGATTTCAAAAAAACCCTCAAAACTTCTGTTTTGAGGGGGACGAATTTCCATCATGAGTTTGTTCCCAAAAAAGCACCCTTATGAAGATGGCATCAACCCCTAGCATTTTTTGAATAGGGAAGAAATGTCGAGTGTTGGTTAGTTAGAAGTTTATTCATGTTCTGTGTACAAACCAGCTAAAATTTTCAAAATCGGTTCACTATCCACGAAATAATGCAATATTAAACTTACCGTCAAAAGGTGATGTTGAATAGGCAGTTGAACCGCCCAAACTCAAGAACAAAAGAGTTTTGAAGAATCCAAAAACAATTTTCAAGTTCTGTATTAGGGAGAAAGAATTCCTATGACGATATTGTTCCGAAAAAATCACCTGAGGATGGCAACAACCCCTATTTTTTTTTAATAGGAAAGAGATGGCGGATGTGCTTAAGTTAAAAAGATTTTTTGTTCTATAAAACATCCTAGTTGAAATTTTCAAATTCGGTGATTTTTTGGAGCAATTTAATATTGAACATTATCAGAAGGGTTACTCAAACAGAAACCCAATACATTCAAATACACCAGATCTGTAAGTAATGATAGGAAACATGCAGAAAAAATGTAAACTATTTGAAGAACGTATGTATTGTTCAAAATGACCACCACCAACCTCCATACAATGATATAGTCTACTTTCAAATCCTTCTCTAACATTTTCGAAAACGTCTGATGTCAGTAATTGGCATTCCGTGATGATTCTTTGTCGCAGTTCTGCAAGATTTTCAGGTAGAGTTACATAGGCTTGGTACTTCAAATGTCCCCACAAAAAAAATCTAATCGCGATAGATCGGGTGATCTTGCTGGCCACTCTATAGAAATCCTCCTGCCAATCCAACGTCCTGGATAACGTTCGTTCAAAAATTGTCGAATACGGATATCGAAATGTGTCGGTGCACCATCCTACTGAAATGTGAGTTCATTTTCTAATAAGTCGTCGTCAAGATTTCCATCCATAAAAAGTGGTCCAGCAATATGGTTTCCTAATATTCCTACCCAAACATTAAATTTTGGGGAACTTGTGTATGTGTCTCCATGATTAAATGAGGATTACTATCACTCCAGCACCGACAATTATGTCTATTGACTTCCCCATTCAACATAAAGGTACGCTCGTCAGAAAAGAATGTATTGTAGAGTCGGTGTGGGTTATTATTCAGTAACTCAATAAATTGTTCACGGTCAGGATCATCTTCATTCAATTATTGCACCAGCCTTATCTTGTAAGGATGACATTTATGAGCTTTCACAATCCGATGAACAGTAGATTTCGGAAGATTATATGCTCGTGCTGAAGTTCTTACAGATTGCTGATTATCCATCTATAAATGTCCCAATACTGCTATTTCAATAGCTTCATTTCGGACTGGACGCTCAACTTCGTATTTCTTATTCTGAATGGAACCAGTTGTTTCCAAGTTATTCATCAAATGCTCAACATACTGGTGAAATTTCTTTCTGGATGATTGTTATTAAAATACTTTGCAGTTAATCTAGAATTTTCGTCATTCCGATAGTATAATTTGAGAATTTCCATTTTCGCCCACGTAAGTAAGTCCCAAATACAATTATGATGCAGAAACGAAAGACTGAAACACATTTGGGAAAGAATCTTTAAAAAAATAGTATACATTGCAATCAATTTCATGCGTTTCACATATGTTATCATCATGAACGATAAGAAAATCGAATGTTTTCAAAGTAAAAACATTCAAAAACTCAAATTGTTCTACCATTAAATAAACAAATTTGAAAATTTCAACCTCGATGCTTAGAGAACAGAAAAAACTTCTTAACTAAACTACACCCAACATCTCCTCACTATTCAAAAAATGTTGGGGGTTGTTGCCATACTCAGGTGGTTTTTTCGGAACAATGTATATAGGAATTCTTTCCCCCTAATACAGAACTTGAAAATTATTTTTGGATTCTTCAAAACTCTTTGATTCTTAAGTTCATTATTACATTATTTCGTGCATAATGAACAGATTTTGAAAATTGTAACTGTGTTGTGTACAAAACATAAATAACTTTCAAACTAACCAACACTCAACATCGCTTTCCTATTCAAAAAATATTAGGGGTTAATGCCACCTTGATGAGAGTGTTTTTTCGGAACAAACTAATGATGGAGATTCGTCCCCTTCAAAACAGAAGTTAACCTGTTCTTTTAATCTTCGAAAATTCTTCGTTTCTGAGTACTGGGGGGTCAAATTTTCGATGACACACCATATGTGTATTGTTTAATTAGGATACAATGGATTCGTATCAAGTAAACGCCAAGAAAATTTGAATATTGAATCCAGTCTGAGATAAATATTAAAAAAGTTCGAAAAACACTTAATGGGATTCCATTCACCGGCTATGACATCCTTCCCGTGTCTGAAGTTATTTCGGTTACGGATCAGGCCTCAACTTCACCACAAACCCAATATGTGCCACTGCGAACGACAGCGCACATCTCGTTCTCATCAACGTTCGGGACACTCCCTCGGGCTAAATTCGGGAAGATTCCGTCAAAGCCGATATAGAACCATCGTCCCCCGAGGTGACAGAAACTTGATCGATCTCAATACCAAAGAACTAAGTGGTCGTCATTCGGGGTACGGTGCTAAACTTTATAGATGAAGAGACAGGCTAAGTCGAGGAATATTATTAAGAAACAGAACAACTAAGTGGTGGATCATTTAAAATTTGCATTTGTGATCGGCTATAAATAAAAAACTAATGAATATTCTTTCAAAGTTGTGAGTTTATTAGAAAGGTTGAATCTTGACATTAACTCATGGAAAACAATATTATTCAAATGACCGTCACGACTGGCTACAGTACCATCTCTGCTCAAATCAATTATTCAGTACATCGTAGATTAATTGAGGCGCAATCTCATGAATGGCAACTTCGATTTAATGTTTCAAGGCATCAAACGTTTCTGAATAGAGACACACAGTAACCTTACAACCCTGGGAGGGTTTTAGCTGGCTCTACAATTGCCTTCTATTCTGCTCTATCCCGCATACGTTCGAAACCATTGTCGATGTTCATGGTTTTTAGGTCTTTAGTTATGTTATCACTCCATCTGAGTCAGGGGCAGCCTAAAGATCTCTTTCCTAATGGTGTTTCTTTCCAGAGTCGTTTATTCTGTGAACATGTCCACCTCATTGTAATCTTTACCTCCCTCAATGCATTGGGCTGTTGATAGAAGTTTTCCAATTCCACATTTGTCCGAATTCTTTTATTGGTCCGAAAGTTCTGAGTACCCTTCTTTCAAATATTCTCAACCGTTCTTCATTTCTCACTATCAGCGTCCATGTTTCGCACCCCTACGTAACCACTGGTCTGATTAGAGTTTTACAGTGACAAGAAAAACTTCGGATAAATTTTACTGTGTTCTGGAGCAAAAGTATTTTAGGGCAGCCAAATAATTTTCACACTTTCTTGTATCAATATGTGAATTTCCAGTTTGATATTACTTTATTTTGCAGTCAAACGTAATGCAATTTTGTAGCTGTTCCATCAAGGTAAGCGTCAATGTGCCTCGACAAACAGTGTCCGATGCAATTTACCGTTTTAAGGAGCTTGCCAATATGGTCGTCGTCCAGGAAGTGGGAGAAAACGCACTGCCAATACGCCTAGCAATCGCAACATCGACAAGAAGCGAGTCAATCGAAATCCTAGGGTCTCTGTGAGAAAAATAGCCCGTGAGACCAATATCAACCGTGAATCCGTTCGTCAAATGTCCAAAAAAGAGCTAAACATCAAGCCATAGAAGCTCCAAAAAGTTCAAGTCCTCGCGGATGAAAACAAGCCCGTATGACTTCAAAGGTGCCGCCAACTCCTTCGTCTCGACGCCGGTCATCAATAGGAGCGTATTTTCTTCACAGACGAGTAGAACAATCCCACAACCACCAAATCGTCCTCCCGGTATGTCGGCCATTGTCGAACATCCGCAATCCGTCATGGTCTGGGGCGGAATTTGCGCCAGCGGCAAAACACCCTTGGTCAAGGAGTTTACCGCTGCGACATTCTCAAGGCCGTAGTACTTCCGTGGGCCCAGCAACGGTGACAGCATTGGAGCTTTCAACAGGACTCTGCTCCAGCTCACAAACCTGGAATCGTCACGCAAAAATGGTGTAAGACCCATTTTCCGAGTTTCATCACATCTGCAGAATGATCGCCGGATCTCAACCCAATGAACTACAGCGTGTGGTAGATTTTAGGACTCAGGGCGTGTGCTAAACACCACAAAAGTTTGGAGTCGCTGAAGCAATCCCTGCGCCGGGAATGGGCAGGGCCGTCTTTAAACTATTTGAGGCCCTGGGCACATTAGGATCATGGGGCCCCTATGACCTTGAGAAAACACTATTTAGTGACAGTAGATAAAGAAAGACAAACAAGGTTCTAAATTTATTTTTATTTAATTACTAACTATAAAAAAAAGGAAATATAAAAAATAATCTACTAAAGTAACTCGCTGTGAATAGTTTAAAACATACATACAGCCACATATTTAGCCAACACATTTTTTACATCAATAGATATTTTCTGTTTCCCATCACTGAACCATCTGTCAAAAAGTTCAAGCTATGTTGTACAAGGTATAGCTATCCGCATGCGGCAAACTAAAGGTAATATAATAAGCGCAGGTATTGTAGTAAGTCATTATCATCAGATTTTTCTAAATTAATATTTTTCGGTAATACCTAAATATCGGTTATCATTTGGTAATCTGGCAGGAACTAGGGGGCCCCATTCGATCGCGGGGCCCTGGGCACGTGCCCATAGTGCCCAGTGGGGAAGAGGGGCCTGGGAATGGGACCGATTAATGCCCGAAGAGCTGCGACCCATTGCTGAAAATTTCAAGAAGCTTCTGAAGCTACACATCGCCGCCAAAGGTAGCCACTTCGAAACCGCTTAAATATATTATTACCAAATGTTTATGTTATTATTATTCGTTGTTGTTTTGTTCAATTTCTTTTGTTTAATAAAGTTAAATGAAAAATCTTTGTCCGAGGTTTTTCTTGTCCTGTATATATGTATATTTCTGTTTGTTTTGTTAGATACTTTGATTTTAAAAATTCATGCAGTGTACATAGACATCTATTTCCTCTCTGTATTCTCTTATTGATATCTTCCGTGACATCGTTATCGTCTGTGATTGTAGCACATAGATATTTGAATTGTTTGACTCTCTTGAAATTATAGTCTTCCACGGATATATTTTGTCCTCACCTGTCTCTTTGTTGTTTCTTTCTGTTTATATACATATGTTTTGATTTCTCTTCATGTATTTCAAAGCCGATGCTACTGGCTTCTCTTCCAAATCTGATGAAGGTTTCTTTAATCTTTATCCTGCTGTTTCCAACCAGGTCCATCAGCGAAGGCTAGTACCAGATTAAGGCCATTATCTCGGAATAGGGCTGTAGATTTTTCCATGACTACTTTTCTATTGGTGTAATCCAATGCAATATTAAATAGAAACGGAGAGAGGGCATCAGCCTGTTTAAGCTCGTTTAAAATTAATCTAATGGCCATTTTAAGGTGCGTTAGAAATAAAATTCAGTAGATTCCTTAAGTTTTTGATTGAATAAAGATTTACAAGGAAGTTCCACTGAACAATTACGGAAGCATGTGGTAACAACAAGATGGCTGCCAAGCGCATTATGCTATTATGCTGCCAGAGTAAGAGAATTCTCACAGAAAATGTTCGAAATGTTCACCATCAGCTGCAATGCAAGCTCTACATCTTCTTAAAAATGATCTCGTACTAAGACGAGCGGATCTACTTGATGCGATGTTTTCAGCGGCTTCTGTAAATCTTCGACGCAGCTCGTCCAAATTTTGGATCGGTTTGGGATACACTTTCTCCTTTTTCGTACCCCAAATCATTTACGCCATTATTACATTACGTCAATTCATGCCATAGTGCTAAAAAGCAGTATGGCATTCTGAGAAAGCTACTATATAACGAAAGAATTATATTTATAACAAAAGTATGAATTTAAGCAATATTCTTTAATTAACATATCATATAATTTAAGTTATCACGCACAAAACAAAATAGTTTGAAAACAGAATAAATCACTCAGACCTCAGTGCAACAGAGACACCTATTATCAGTTGTTGAAAAGGAGATGGAAGTATTGTATGATTTTCTATTTTTCAATTCCTACTGCGCCATCTGTTGGTAAAAATATGAATGGGACATAAGTATTTACAGTATTCTTATCCAACTGCTCTGATGTTCGGTAATTTCGATATAGATGGTACGACTGTCCTAAATTCTATGTAATTCCCAAATACGTACGTCATGTTTGTTGTCTGATAACTGTTCGATTGATAGTAAAGAAAATAAACTGGGTTGAAAATTTGAGTCTTAAATACTTCAGAATCATTAACATTGTGATCAGTAAAATTCCAAGTTTCTCGAAATGGCTAATATTCTTGAGGAAACAGTTGCACCAGATGACTTAAAGGTTGGAACAAGTTATTTCCATATCAAATTCTTCACTATTGTTTTTCATGGTTTATGCTGTGTCATTTATGATTTTTGTTTTTCCAGAAATTCGAGAAAATTTATCACGAACATCTGTATGAAAACAATGTCACTTCCAAAGTACAATTTGAATATGCATGGTGCCTAGTAAGGAGCAAATACACAGCAGATATAAGCAAGGGGATAATACTGCTAGAAGAATTATACAAAACCCACCCTGAGGGCAAAAGGGATTACTTATATTACTTAGCAATAGGAAATGCCAGACTAAAGGAGTATTCTAAGGCTCTGAAATATTGTTCGGCATTTTTATCTGTAGAACCTGGTAAGAAAGCATGAAATCACAAAGAATCGTTTTAGTCTATTGTCTGCAGTCTAGACTGGCAAGAAATTTACATATTAGTTACTGCTCCATCATAATTTTATATTGATAAAGTGGATGTTATCAACTATCAATCATTTTTGACCGAGTAACTTGACTTCAATAGACATGCTTCATCAAAAATGCTTTAGGACTTTGTTTAAATTTAAATATAACAATATTTTGGACATATCTACATAAGATTTGTTTATTCCACTTTCTTCTTTAATTTTTTTTTCAGTGGCAAGTATTAAATCAGTACCTGATAGCTCAATACTTTTCTTTTTAAATAATTACAATAGATGAGTCACTTGAGCAATTATCATTCACAATTGTTGAAAGATTATATTTGGCAGATAATATTTTTACTTTATATCAGTAAAGTGATCTTTGCTTGAGACTGATTGTTGTATCATATGAAATGACCTCACTGAATTTCATTTTTGGAGTAAATTTTAACAATTTCAATGTGTTGAAAAGTGTATCGTTCCATTTTCAGTAATGGCTTAGTTTTTACTTGTCAAATATATGAAGATGACACTTCAAAATTGACAGCTGTCCAGATAGAGGGCTATTCAAAATGAAATTCCTTATTGGAAAATCTTTTACATTAAAATTTTAGCTCAGAAACTTTGGGAACAACATTTTTCAGCACACGATATATTCTACAGTTAGGGCATATTATAAAAGAGAGGTATGAAATCTTGTTGTAAAGGTTTCCAGAATTATTGTAATTTTAATTTCATTTCAAAATCCTTTACCAAGTGCAACCCAAATTACTATTATTTAAAACCAATAAATTTATCCGATTGACAATTTTTTCAGGAAACCAGCAAGTCCTAACTTTGCAGGAGACTATAAAGAAAAAATTGGAAAAAGATGGACTCGTTGGCATGGCTGTCGCTGGTGGGGTATTATTAGCTGCTGGAGCACTTGTTGGTATTGCACTATCGACCAGAGGAGGAAAGTCCTCATGAAACATGGTTTTATTCAAATATTTTCTAGATGTGATATAGTTTGAGGTAAATTGTCTCCAAAATGTATTATTTGCTTCTTCCTAGTATACTACAATTTGCATTTTTCTGGACATTCTTTTCATTTATTATGTAATATTAAATAAAATATTAGAAATTATTATTATTATTATAAAATTGTTCTTGAATGTTATTACTCTATGAAGTGGGCAGACTTGACATTGTAGTTACATTGATTAATGTAGGCGCAAGTAGGTTTCCTATATTTTATGCAAAAATTATTATATCTATTTACACAAACCTGAACTGAGTTAAATTATTTTTGTACATTCTAGTCATCTGAGGGAATTCATATCCAAATAAATAAGTTAATAAAAATTTTATGTAATAATAATATATTGGAATATTGTTAGAGATGTTTTTCCTCAATTTCTAAAACCCTGAAATATTTTCTCTATTTATTTTATGTACAATTAATTTGCTATGATGAAATTACGTACATTATCATATATTTGAAACACGTGACTATGTAAATGAAAATTCATTATAAATTAATGTTAATTCAACAGGATCAAAAATTTTTTTAATATAAATTTAATCAAACATGCATATTGTTTGACATTGTCATTTTATAACTGTTTTATTCAAGTGAAGACAGTTCTGCAAAGATTAGGAAATACCAGATGGGTCATTAGGTCGAGGGACTGACACAGTTTCAGTGGTACGAACCTTTAAAACATACTCCTAAAAGTCTTATGGCATTCGGTTCAATCAATGTTAAGATATTTAAGGTTAAGTGATTGTATCAGGTGCAGGAGTATAAAACTGGAATTTTCTTGTAAAATTAAAAGTTTATGGTTTGAAAATGACAAATATTTTATTCTGAATAATTTGCATTGCTGTTCAAACATTTTTCCTAACTCCCCAGCAGTTTACGAATGCCACACCAAAAAAAAAATAGTTCTTCTTTTGAGGTGAACCAGTTATCAAGCCATTTTCATATGAATTTAAACGTTGTTCAGTGAGAACGTGTCCCAGTGATGCGAATAAATTATAATTTTGGATGAGTTCTAGTCTGGAGAATAAGCCGCATACTCTAGTATTTTCCAACTGAACGCCTTGATTATTTCCCTGACCCTGTGCTGTATGTGATGGAGCAGAATGACTTTGTGTTACCTTGTTCACGTAATGCTAGATTTAAATCACTCATTTGCTGTTGGTAGCGTTCAGTGTTGACAGTTTCATCAGGTTTTAGCAGTTCATAATGGATTCCACCAAACATGGTCTTCTTTCCAAAGCAATTTGGTCTTGTGGTGGATATTGATGGTTCGCCTGAATTTACCCATGATTTACGACACTGAGGATATGATAGAGAAATTACTTTCTTTTGTTTGTCAGCTAGCATTTCATAAGAACTTTTTAGATTATTGTGCTACATCTCATTCGGTTCATGCGGAACCCATTCTCCCACTTTCTCAGTGTTTCCCATAGCTTTCAAATGAATGGGGACTCCCTGCATCACATTCAATTGATTCGCGAGTTCTTGTTGAGTTTGATTATTATCTTCATCCAAAAACGCTTATCGTCTGCGAATTTTTTTAGTATTTGCCCACACTCTTCATTTTTCACGTCAAAATTACCACTTGAAACGCTGTGTTTTACCAAGAGCATGTTCACCATAAGCATTCAGTGCGCTTCTTCAGCAGTTTTCTTCACTGGAGGAAGAGTGTGTAGCGACCACCTTCTTTGCTCCTCGTCCAGAATTCTGCTTTGTTCTTCTGCAGCTTGCCGGCGTATCACACGACTAGTCTTAAACTACCTGACTGACAGTCCCCGCCGAGTTCGAGTAGGGCAAGGCACATAGCGTTCGACGACCGTTCCGACGTGGAACACAAGGTCACAGGCAGACATGCGCACCACGGCAGTCAGAAGAGATTGTGTGCGTATGGTCAGAACGAAACGCCGCCTTCGAAATTAAGAGTAGAAGCTCTCTCACAACACCGCATTCATTCTGAGCTTTAGTACAATGGATAAAAACGAGTGTCATGTGCTAATCAAGCACTGTTCTTAAAATGGGAATAATACCATTAATGCTCAGCAATGGCTTGGTACCGGAAAATATGCCCTCTAACAACCACTAAATACGTAGCGTGCCCAGGTTGTCCAACTGAGGTGGTAATGCCAGAAAACGTCCAAAAAATTCGGAAAATTGTTATGTCTGATCGTAAAGTGAAGTTGCAAGAGATAGTTGCCATCCTAAAGATATCAGAACGTACCGTGTTCAAAATTGTTCATGAAATTTGGATATGAAAAAAGTTTTTTTCAGGTAAGTGCCATGTTTACTCGTAGAGTTTTATTCCTCTGTGTTTTGCGGCATGACAAAAAGGATTTTTTGCGTCGGTACATGACAATGGATAAAACTTAGATCAAGGCTGAAGACACGACAGACAAAGCCTCTGTATTTTGGGTCATACACGGAATTTTACTCATGAACTTCTTTCGGAAGGGCCAGACGATCATCAGTAACTACTAAATTACATTACTGGATAGATTGAATTATGCAATTAAGCAGAGAAGGCTTCAGATGACAGAGAAATAACCACTAGTCGATGAAAATTATGGTGAAATTGAACGATTTATGATGCGAATGGCTTCTACACCCTCATATTCACCAGATCGTATCCCATTTGTTTTCTACTTTTTGAAGGTCCCGAAAAGATGCTTCAAAGAAAGAGATTTGGCTCCAGTGATGAGATTGTAGCCGTAATATGAGCCTATTTTGCGACCAAAGACAAATCGTTTTATTAAAAAGGCTTCGAAAGTTAAGAAATTAGAATGATTGTATTGCTATGGAAGGATTAAATGCTAAGAATGTTATTCACCGCAGGCAACCCATCATACGCCTACGTATAAGACGGTTGGCAGCTATAACTTCTGTAAAGGCGGAATTACACACTAAACATTTATTCGATTGAATCGATTCCATAGACGTAGTCCTTGCTTGATGGAAATGCATGTTAATTAAATGAAATATAAGAATAATTTCTGCTTATTCAGATTAGTAGAAATTAATAATAATAATACTTTATTTGTCCCAAACTAATTTTGTTACAACTTAATTTAAATTCTTCATTATTTGATTTAACTATCACATCTTTTTGAAACAGAGCTTTCATTAAGCAATATGAATATCTATTAACGGATGATTGGTATACAGATAAATTTTCTTTCAGATATATTTATTTTAAAAGGAGGAAATGTAGAAAAAATTAGTACCCAAGTACAAATTCATTCAGACGAATACAATCTCCAATGACGAGGATATCATGAAAATAATAGTTATTAAAGTACCTTGTCAAAAAAAAAGTGGCATTTCAGTTTAATTCAAATAATTATGCCAAAACAAATTCAAATAATTCCATTCACAGTTAGTGATTTAAAATTGTAATAAAATACATTTTAGCGAAAAACTGTTCTATCCGACACAAATATGGTACCACAAATACAAAATTAATATTTTTGGAAGAAGGTACCAACCTTCAAAAAATAGATATAAAAATTTCCTTTGATTTTAATTTTTTTCTTAAATGAAGTTATAAAGTTTTCACAAAATTGGATGTTAATCCAATACAATCGTATTTCAATTACAAAAAATTAGTGGTTCAGCTGATGAACTGAAATACATTTGTTCCTTGGAATGGAGATTTTAAACCTCTAATTTCAAGAACTAAGTGCACAATCATCATTACTGCAGAAAATTTAGGAGTTTCTCTCTAATAAAATCGTATGTCTTTAAGACCATGTCGAATTACCTAGTTTACCTCTACAGCTGTATTTTATACATTATTATCTTATATGCTTTCTTTCTGAGAAGAAGGGTGACACGCTTGGTATACCAAGGGTGAAATAGAAGATCGTTATGCAGCACCTGCTATTTTTCAATTGTGTTCGGCGAATGCATTGTTCATAGATATTTGGGATACTAATTAGTAGTCTTTCTTGAAACTAAAACACCGCAATGTGTCCTGAAAATTAGGAAAAATCAGAATCGGCACTTCTCAGCTACATGTTTCATTATACATTATTAGTAACCTATTACTGTTTGTTTTTATTTGTACGGTTAACTATAATTATCGAAATGATAAATGTTTTTAACCATGATTTTTTTTGCTCGGTTGTACAAAAAAACATTTTCTTTCAAGCTTATTGAGAAGTTTTACACTGCCAAGGATGGAGATTCGACCAAGTTGAAATGTGGTACTTATATGTAAAATAACGGTTTGAATTTCATCAGGATTGTTTCATTAAAACAACAAAATTTTGACTCGTTATTTTCAGAAAACCTCCACAAATTATTCATATCTATTTAATCAATATTATTACTGAGGAACAATGTTTCTGTTAGTAATATTTGAGAATTTGGAGGTATATAATAATAATAATAATAATAGTGCCTTTATTCATACATTTACAATATATAAACATAGGGCGAAGTCTAGCTTAAAGCTACTCCACTCAACCCTGAAAAAAAAACAAAAAGGAAAAAAAAACCAAAAGGATAGAAACAAAAAGAAGCGAAAAAAAAATAAAATTAACCAATCAATTACATTGTGAGTAAACAAAACATATTTCATATTATCCTAATTTATAATTGGTTCGTCAAGAATTTTGACTTCAAAATTTTTCTCAGTGAGCCCAAAGAAACGCCTTCACACGAAACTAAAAATTCATTATGTAACTTCACCGCATTGAAGGTGAAGGAGCGCTGAAACATGGCTGAACCAAATCTTGGCAACATGAGCCTATGACCATGCCTAACGTCCACGCAATGAACATCACGTCTAAAAATTAGCTTTTCCCTCAAATACGGTGGAAGACAAGAACGTAAAATTTGATGAACCATAATCGTCAGGTGGAGCCGGAAAACATTCTCAACCCTAAGCCATCCCAAGCTGTTAATTCCGTCCCTTATTCCACTGTCATATTTCCTCAAACCGAAAACAAACCGGCAGCATGAATTCTGCATTTTCTGTAGTCTACATCTCTGCACGGAACCAAGGCAAGGGTAAAATACCGTTAATACATAGTTCAGTTTGGACAAAACGAGAGTCTCACAGAGATACTTGCGTGACTGAAAATCCAAACAATATCTCTGCCGATACAAAAGGCGCAATGCAAGGAAAGAATTCCTCAACAGCAACGAGACATGCTCCCTGAATCTCAACTGGCAATCGAAAAAGATTCCCAGGTTTCTACAGCAGCTGGAGGACGGAATTCTTTCACCGCCCATCTTGATCTCAACCACAACCTGAAATATCCTGGGAAAAAAGCATGTATAAAAACATTTTTTAACATTTATCTTCAAATTATTCATTTGGGAATAACGCATAATTAAGTCTAAATCCTCATTCAAACGCTCGACAGCCTGAGAAACAGAGGAAGGATGAAAAGAGAGGCGAACCTGAGTGTCATCACAATAAAAATGGGTGGATGCGAATCTGACCACTTTATGCATGTCAGCCACATATATAAGGAAAAGCAGAGGGCCAGGAACAGACCCTTGTGGCACCCCTGAAGTTATAGGGCAATAATCTGAATATGTATCACGCAATTTAACGCACTGATACCTATCAAAAAGGTAAGACTTGAAAAATCTCAGAGCAGTTTCATCAAAACCAATAGAAGTTAATTTAGCACAAAGCAGCTCATGGTCCAGGGTATCGAATGCCTTTGCGAAATCCAATAAGGTGAGAATTGAGGCATCTCCCCCATCCAAAGATCGCAAAATATCATCAGTGATGTTCAGCAGAAGAGTGGTAGTACTGTAACCCCTCTTGAAACCCGACTGCCGCGCAGTGAGAATTCCATTGTCGGTGACGTATTTATAAACCTGAAGAAACAATATCCTCTCCAGAACCTTTGACAGAGCTGGTAGCACACTTATCGGACGAAAATCAGATAAGCTCTCAGGACTAGGGATCTTGGGTATAGGATTCACAATAGAGTACTTCCAATCATACGGATAATAACCAGACTCAATGCAAACATTAACAATGTGCGTCATGAAGGGCAGAGTAACACCGAGGGATAATTTAAGCATTCTAGCAGATATACAATCAATCCCTAGAGCGTTCGAACGAAGATCCAAGACAACTGATTTTATCTCGTCTGTAGTCGCAAACCCGATCGAAAATTTTTTATTTGCATCAAATCTGTTTGAGCTATAATAACTGGTTCTCTCCGGGCAAGAATTGGGAGGACTAAAAACCGACCGAAAATAGTCATTGAATTCATGAGGGTTAGAAAAGCGCTCAGGCACAAAATTCTGTGAACAAGGATGCAATGTCCTGAAGGATTTCCAAAAAAATCCGGAACCCCGAGATCCGGCCTGGGACATGAAACTGCATTTCTCCCTTCGCACAGCAGAAGTAACAACATTTCGCAGATGAGTATAATAACTGTAATCAGCTAAGTTCTTCGTAAGCTTATATCTGGATAGAGCAGCATTTCTCAACTTCATCATGCTTTTTATTGTAGGAGTTATCCACGGGGAAAATAATTTAGTAACTCTCGATTCAACGTAAGGGGCATGCTTGTCAAATATATCAGTCAGGCATTGACAAAAAATTGAGATCTTTAAATCAATATCACTAACATAAAGGATTCTATCAAATGACGCACTAGAAACGTCCGATAAAAAGTCCTGAAGGGCAAACCGACGAAAATCACGATAACGAATAATCTTCGGGGTATTTATTTTTCTCTTTAAATTTATCCTGCAAAAGACACCCCTGTGATCAGATATTGAATGATCAATAATACCAGAATCAATCACCAGTTCGGGTCTGCTAGAGCAAATCACACCCAGTAAAGTCTGAGATGTCGAAGTTATGCGTGTTGGCTCATTAATTAGCTGTTTCAGACCATAAGATTCCACGCAGTCAGAAAAGTTGTTCTCAACTAATTGATTCTCGTTAATGTCCCCCGCAAGAATTATATGTGAATAACTTGCGGATACCATGGACAAAAAATCATCCAAATAGCAGACGAAACTTGAAGCATTACACGCGGATGTTCTGTAAATACAACCTAACAGAATAGTATCCCTACCAAGCCTTAGCTCAATCCAAATATGTTCCACGCCATCAAGTAATAATATAAAAAATTCAAAAAGCCAAAGGATAAAGACACTGAAACAATCTAAATAAACGTGCGTTTCAATCTTTCGGGAATTCTTAATAAATTGTGTTATTCATATTCTAAATGTTTGAGTACTACACACTTATCAATACAAAATATCAATAATACTACTTCACACGGAATGTGAAGTCCAAAGGTGATAAAGTGTATTAAAAAGTTGGTCATATCGTAAATATGATAGAGGACAGTCTTGAACACAGATGTTATCCAAAGTTTTCAAAATATTCTCATTTAAATTTTTCAACATACATATCAAGTAACCTTTACTTATATAATGAAACAGTGAATTGGAATTTCTGTACATGGAATAAATATGTTGGAAATTGACTGAGAATTATACTTTTACAATTCCCAGTCAATTTTAAAAATCGTTTTTATATGTTCTATTACTCTTTAGTAATAGAACATATAAAAACGATTTTTAAAATGTTCAACGGATATTTATACATTTTTCATAAACAGATCTTGAAAATGTACCTTAAATATTAAGCACAGTAATTTTGTTACACTTCTCTACAAATTTTGATTCTGTCATACCGACATTGTAAAAACCAATTTTTTAGAAAAAGCTTTTTGAGGAGAGGTTTTTTTCAAAGGATATTATGAGTTTACTTCGAGTATTTTTGGAGTGGAATTCGTTTTTCATAATGACGAGATGAAACTGTTCTGTATCCACTAATGTTTGATGGGTGAGTTCGGTCAATATTCTATAGTCCGTCTAGAAGTATCCGGAAAAAACAAAGCTCAATTGTAATTATTTGTAAATATTCAATTCTTGAGTTAGAAAATTACAACAAAATATACATCTTATTTACTTATACAACCTTCATTTAATTGTAAACACTTGACTACGTCGATGTAGCCCCGAAACGTGATGGTAGTCCAGGACTGTAAAACTGACTGAATTAAATCATCTTTATTTCGTGGTGCTGATTATTCAACTTCAATCTTCATTAGTCCCCATATGTTTTCAATGGGACTAAGATCTGGTGAAGCTGCTGGTCATGAAATGGTTGTCACTTGGTGTTCTTGCATCCAAGCTTGAGTATAGGACGAAGTATGGCATTATCCCGCTGAAAACGCCACCCCTCTGGATATAAAGCATGCGCCATTTCAAGGAGAAAATCGTTTAGAATGCCACAATACTTTTCACTAAATGGTACCATCACTTAATGGCACCATCAGCTCTACAGAGAGGCGTAGCACCACGATTAGATATTGCTCCCCAAACCATTATTTTGGTGGTAAATTTGAACGGTAACCAGTGATTTCCACCAAGTTGGAAACAACTTCATCAGATATAAAGACATTACTAAAATTATCTTCTTGAAAACGTTGACAAAATTCTATCTTCCGTTCTTTTTGTAAAGGTGTCATAAAAGGGATTTTTTTTGGTATCCTTGATATGAATTCTTGTCTTTTCGGTGACATACGGACTTTTTCCGGACATATGTCACCATTATATTTTGTTGATTTCCAATTCTATTAGTCAATTTGCGAAACCCCAGGTGCGGATTGTGTCGTCCTAAGGCCAATAAAGCGTTTAAATTGTTTCCTTTAATCTTACGCGTTCTTCCTGAAACTGATCTATCCCTCATATCCATGCCATTTTTTTATCCTCCCTATTGTCTCATATACATCGCTTTTTCCCAGTTCAGTCAACTACACTAATTTTTTAACGTTTCGAAAACCTTTTCTATACAAATATTCTACCTGTTTTCTTTTTTCTAGTTGTTGCCATGCAACTTTGACCATAGTCGACTATCTGCACAACCTATTTTATACATTACTTTTGTCTCAGAATTTTTCAAAAAAGAAGTATCTTAAAATTATGGAAAATAATAAATTCTTGATACTTTCTAGACGAACTATATATTTTCTTTATATTCTTTTTATCTCTTTTTAATGCTCTCTATATGTCTTCTTGAAAGATATTTATATAATTTGATTTTTTTTACAAGAAATTTTCTTATAGATTAAAATTTTGCATCTGTACCTTTTTATTCTTGTTCTAGGGAACAGCGCGCTATCGTTTTGCCTAAATGTCTGTAATTTTCGAATGTTGAATCGAAAATGCTCTCAAACCACCAGGTTGGACTCGCAGTTCGTAAACACTTTAACTTCAAACGAAAAGATCTAACGTTTTGAAACTTTCAAATGTCTAGATAAAGACATGGGGCCCAAATGTCTAGATAAAGTTTTCTAATTGGCGAAATTGGTGCAATGATTCCGCATTTATTCAAATTTGAAATTTTCTCTCATTTCTCCCAATATTTCAGAAAATAAAAACCTGATGGATCTGAAATTTTGTATATACAAGAGAATATGGATACGCATATTCGTGCAAAATTTCCTGAGTATCATGTGATCAGAAGTTTAAAAAAATATATTGTATGAGCAGAGCAGCGCGTTGATCGTTAACGAAACCATATCAATTGCACTAGTATTTGGTTTAAATTTAGCATTTAGATGTGAAATTATGACCAGAACGCTAATGGAAACTTTCGTCAGGATCGTGGCTGATATAAACAAGTAAACAAAAGCTCATGACTTCACATCAGTGGTTTTCACCATTCTTTCCTTTTTATTCGCACATCTAAACATTTCTCAGCCTCTTGTGCTGAAATTTAATATTTTATTTTGTATTAAGAGCTCTTTGAAACATTCAATGTTTAAGTCCCAAGAACTATTGCAATTTTATTGAGAATGAGAATGCAGAACACAAATTCATTTCATTACATTCAATGATCTGTTTTGATTTTGTTTGCGTTGAAGATTCAATCATTGGTGGTGTAATTTACCTATTATATCTGACTATTCGAATGAACTGAACCATATTCTAATCTTCTAACCACTTCGTAATTCAACATAGACTGGTTCCTATGAGAATTCTCGTTTTCAATCGACCAAGGTGTATCTAATTCAGCACGTCTGATTTGAGAACATTCTTCGGATATAAGCATCGATGCACGTCCGAGATGGAATTACCCACTGTCATTTAGATATTTGACGTGGTCGTTTGAGAAAATTTTCAATCTTTCTGAATGACGAATTGCCTTCAAAGTCATAGTGTTTTCGATGCCTTGATCGATTTGATAAAAGCTGATGTGTCTTTAGGTTTAAAACGTTTTATTATTAGTTTTCAGTATGTCAAACATATGGAAAATAAACGCATTACCTATTAAGAGTTTGAAACTTATGCATTATTGCTTCAGAAAACGTTGATAACCATTTTGGAGCACTGCTGCATTCGTGTCAATTTTCCTCAAATCCGTCTAAAAGTCAATGAGCAATGCCTGGCGTATAATAAGTTGGCGGAGATTCGCTCCACTGACGCGAAGAAGCCACGGTAAAGGTGCTCAGGAGATGGTATCTTTTGTAGTCTTACGCACTATTGATGGAGCGTTCCACAAAACACTAGGATTAATCAGCAGGTGTTTTCGAAAGAAGAAAGCTAACCTCTTTGTGGGACGTATACTAGCGTTGGTAAGGTATAGATCTCCTCGTATCTGAATTGCGTGGTTTTTTTAATTATGTCATTCGCTTCATATAGTCCGTCTATAAAGTATCCGGAAAAAAACAAAGCTCAATTGTTATTATTTAGTATATATTTTTAATTCTTGAATTAGAAAATTATAAAAAAATATTCATCTTATTTACTAATACAACCTCCATTCAATTGTAAACACTTGACTACGTCGAGGTAGCTCTGAAACGTGATGGTAGTCCAGGACTATAAAGCTGACTGAATTAAATCATCTTTATTTCGTGGCGCTGCTCGTTCAAGTTCAATCTTCATTAGTCCCCATATGTTTTCAATGGGACTAAGATCTGGAGACGCTGCTGGCCATGAAATTGTTGTCACTTGGAGTTTTTGCATCCAAGCTTGAGTATAGGCCAAAGTATGGCATCTTGCATTATCCTGCTGAAAACGCCACCCCTCTGGATATAAAGTATGCACTGCTTCAAAGAGAAAATAGTTTGGAATCCCACAATGCTTTTCACTATTAATGGTACCATCAACTATAGAGGCGTAGCACCAGGCTGAGATATTGATCCCGAAACCATTATTTTGGTGAGAAATTAGGAAATATGAACGGTAACAGGTTGTTTTGATAGGATTTTTAAGTGATTTTCACCAAGATGGAAACAATTTTCATCAGATATAAGGACAATATTAAAATTATCCTCTTGAAAACGTTCACAAATTTCTATTCTTCGTTTCTTTTGTAAAGGTGTCATTACAGAAATATTTTCGGTTTCCTTGATATGTAGTCTTGTCTTTTCAGTGACATACGGACGATTTCTGGACATACTTTTATATTTCGTTGATTTCCAAATCTGTTAGCCAATTTGCGAAACCCCAGGCGTGGATTGTCCTCCAATAAATTGTTTCGTTTAATCTTAGGCGATCTTCCTGAAACTGGCCTATGCCTCATACCCATGCCATTTTTATCCTCTTTGTTCTCTCATATACAGCACTTTTTCCCAATTCAGTCAATTGTTTTACGTTTCGAAAACCTTTTCTATACAAATATTCTACCTGTTTTCTTTTTTCTAGTTGCTACATTATTTCATAAATTGTTTACCTGTTGACAATCAACAATATTTGACAAATAGAGTTGCCAGGCAACTTTGGCCATAGCCGACTATCTGCACAGCCTATTTTATACATTATTTTTGTCTTAGAATGTTACAAAAAAGAAGTATATTAGAATTATGAGAAATAATAAATTCCGGATACTTTCTAGACGCACTATATTTACCAACAGCTTGAAATAGCTCTTTTTTAGCGTCACAAGTAAGCCATCTAAGAATTCCTTGATTTCTTGGATAATTTTGGCAATTCTTCATTCATCTCAGGGCGAACTTAAGTATGTTGCTGATTTTTGTGGCTTTCTCTCACTTCTTATGAGAAATAACCGACTGTTTTACTTAAGATGCTTATTTTAACCAATAAATCGTTAATTTATTTCAGACAATCACTAGATCAATTCTACGAAACCTCTACAGACTTTATTTAAACAATCTCTTGAAAATTAAATTGAATAAAATGTCTTAGAAACACTGTTTCACTTTAAAGACATATAGAATAATTTACACATGTGCGGCCAAGTTATCCAATAAAGAATCAAATAAAAACATACAGTTCTGACCGTAATCATCTAGAACCATCATCCAAGACAAGCATATTTCGCTTGGATATTCAGAAATGACAAATTTCATCAATAAAAAATGCTCCACATATAACTAAGAAAGGTCTTTTTTATTTACTTTTTCAAAAATATAGTACATTCTCCAGAAAAAAGTTTGAAATTCTTACAACAGTTGGAAGTTATTTGGATGCTGAATGAAAACAATCAGTAAGCTCGTTTCAGAATTACTGATAAGATTTCTTATTCAGTTAATTAATTATATTTGTCCATTAGTTTGGAAACGAAAATTTTCGAAAGGAATTTGATATTATACTGATACTCTTAGATTTTTGTCCCTCAGGAATGTAAGTGTAGAATGTGCAAGTTAAGAGATGTTCTGGTTAAGCTTTGTCACTGTGTCCTTACACACTTAACAGGCACTGTTAATTTTTGACCCAACAATGAAATGGAGTCCACTTATCCCAGCGAAAAAACTACTTTCCTCGCCAAGATGCGAACTCGTGTTGAAGAGGAATCTCCACTTAAGACATGAGCTTTTGAACCATAACGCCACGGACGCTCATGCTTTGAAGTTTTAAAATTTTCTATTTAGGTCTTATAATCAAATGAGAAGATCAAGTTTGCGAATCGTCAAAACCAGCAGACAGATGCGAAAATAGGAAAATATCAATTTCCTTGATATTCCTTAAAAGCTTCCAAATCCGAAAAAAATAGATTTGAAATATTTGCCTTTGTTTTTCCGCAGCTTATGATGTTATTTAATTAGAATTCTTCAGAAAAAAATAATTTTCAGTTTATGCCAATTAAGTGCAAATAAGACTTGATTGAAGATATATGACGAAATTATCAACGTGCTTGGATTAAAATCTTCTGGTCCTTGGAGTTGCGAACTATCACCTGTAAAAATCCATTGGGACGAAGTGTTTTCATTTTGACTAATAAAAAATTTCAAAAACTTCATACAATAGCCATATGATAACGCAGGCCTACGAAAATTTTTTTTCTTGGTGCTGAGGATATTATAACCAATTTACGCTTTACTGGAAGAGCTAAATTCAAATATGAAATAAGTTTTCCCTGTAACATCCACTTTTTTACATATATCAATCTTACTACTAATACGTTTAGTATAAATTCTTCTTCAATTATGGGTGTTATAAATTATTATATACAATATAATATATACTACTCTGTCAAGAAAGTACCGGGAATTTTCAATTAAAACAACATTTTTCATTTAATCGTCAAAATTTATTGGGTCGCCTTCAAAATAGGCTCCATTTGCTCCAATACATCTATGCCAACGGCACTTCCAATTATCGAAACATTTTTTATAGGCGCTTTCCGGGATGGACTTTAGCTCTCGCGCCGAATTTTGTTTTATGGCTTCAATCGACTCAAAACGGGTGCCACGAAGGGGCAATTTTAGTTTTGGGAAGAGGAAAAAGTCGCAGGGAGCCAAATCCGGCGAATACGGTGGTTGCTGAAGCACGTTTGTTGAGTTTTTGGCGAGAAAGTCAGTCACAATCGTAGCTCGGTGAGTTGTTTACCGTCTGACCCTCTGGAACGGAAGGGAGTCTGTCGCAGCACAGGGCTTCTCCCTTAAAACTGGCGTACTCTACCCTATCGCAGTATAAATCTCCGGATTCTGTGTAATGGCCGAGTGCGTTATGTAGCATACTGCGTTACCTCGGGGGGGTGGACTTGCCCTCAGGTGTTACTTGTACCACCTGGCCACCCCACTTGGTGTTGGACTCGAGGGGGCAGTGGTTGAAAGTCCGCATGCTGGACTAGGGGGGTATTTCATTTATCTGTTCGCAGACCCCCATTTTCGGGATATTCTCATGAAACGACTCGGGGTTTAACGGGACTTGACGGTTCGACCGGCCTGTCCTGGCCCCTGTATCTGTGCGTAACTATTTAGGGTTTGTGGATCTCGACGAAATGGCTCCGCCATTAGTGCTTGACGCCAGGATCAATCAAATGACTTCACATGGGTTCGGTGGGTCAGGACGTATAGTCCGCTAGACGGTGCTCGTACCAGGATCAATTGTAGTCGTCAATCTTGAGTTTATCTTAGTTCTTGGGACTGCGTTCGGGTGGATGGATAAGAATTCCCTCCGGCGGGTGAGTTGCGTCTCAAACAACTCGGGTACTGACCTGCAGAGCCAGTAGAGGTTGGATAGTGCTTTCGCTGCTACCAGTCAGACGGTTCTGGCTTTCGAGTCGGGGCCCAAACTGGAAGCTGGTGGGTTCATCTCTTCGGAGGGGTTCTCGCCACGCGCGATGATATGGCGTAATCCTTATCACACTTTCTACCTCTGGGTGGACTGTGGAGACTGCTTGGTAGTCACTTGGAAAAGAGGCCATGCCTCAAATAGCCAATAACTATTCTGGTAGAATTCACCTGTGCGTTTGGGGCCGCCCCCCAGGCATTAGATCTTGACGTGATGGGGGCGCTCTCCTGACTAGGACCCTAAATTCGTCCCGGCGAATTGGAGGGTTAAGTCTTGGTGTCTAACGTAATGCCACTTCGCGCCAGTCACTGGACCTGTATGGTGGAAGATCTCCGAATGGGGCCCTAGTTTTACTCAGGTGAAATGGAGGGCTGAGCCGGTTGATTAACTCAGTGACAAGGGAGTCTGTCGCAGCACAGGGCTTCTCCCTTAAAACTGGCGTACTCTACCCTATCGCAGTATAAATCTCCGGATTCTGTGTAATGGCCGAGTGCGTTATGTAGCATACTGCGTTACCTCGGGGGGGTGGACTTGCCCTCAGGTGTTACTTGTACCACCTGGCCACCCCACTTGGTGTTGGACTCGAGGGGGCAGTGGTTGAAAGTCCGCATGCTGGACTAGGGGGGTATTTCATTTATCTGTTCGCAGACCCCCATTTTCGGGATATTCTCATGAAACGACTCGGGGTTTAACGGGACTTGACGGTTCGACCGGCCTGTCCTGGCCCCTGGATCTGTGCGTAACTATTTAGGGTTTGTGGATCTCGACGAAATGGCTCCGCCATTAGTGCTTGACGCCAGGATCAATCAAATGACTTCACATGGGTTCGGTGGGTCAGGACGTATAGTCCGCTAGACGGTGCTCGTACCAGGATCAATTGTAGTCGTCAATCTTGAGTTTATCTTAGTTCTTGGGACTGCGTTCGGGTGGATGGATAAGAATTCCCTCCGGCGGGTGAGTTGCGTCTCAAACCAACTCGGGTACTGACCTGCTGAGCCAGTAGAGGTTGGATAGTGCTTCGCTGCTACCAGTCAGACGGTTCTGGCTTTCGAGTCGGGGCCCAAACTGGAAGCTGGTGGGTTCATCTGTTCGAAGGGGTTCTCGCCACGCGCGATGATATGGCGTAATCCTTATCACACTTTCTACCTCTGGGTGGACTGTGGAGACTGCTTGGTAGTCACTTGGAAAAGAGGTCTGCCTCAAATAGCCAATAACTATTCTGGTAGAATTCACCTGACCCTCTGGAACCTCCCCCCCTGTCTCTGTACCTTGTCGTGGTGGGGGAGCTTGTCATAGCGAGTGTCCTAGTTTCATTTATGGGATGGAGGATATGGTTATGATGCCTAAAGCAGAGACTCGCAATCCAATTTCCTTTCTTTGTTTCTTTCTTGCATAATACCTTTCCATGATGTTGTCCCAATCCTACCTTTTTCCTACCGCAGGACTTGGAATCGTACGGGGAAGCTGGCTCTGATTGACGACCAGAATCTGCGACACTGCGATCGATTAGAGTTCTGTTTTTCTTTCATTGGCGAAGGCGATCCCCGCTAGTCCTTAGCGTGGGTTTCCAACCTTCGTCCTCTTAGCCCGCTGAAGGATCTTAAATGGTTGCTGAATGAAAAAGGGAGACTACGACGTTTCGAACAAGCTGGGGGGTTTGGGAGATTCGCTCTGCTCGCCCCCAAATTTGGCTCCGTTTTTAGTTCCTGAAGCTCCTGCTGCGGGGTCCTGATTGGTCCGTTGGAGGACAAAGGGAGACTGCGACGTTTTGAACAAGTTGGGACCTTGGGATATTCGCTGCGCTCTTCCCTAACTCTGGCCCCATTCGTGGATCCTAAAGCTAACTTTTACCGCTGCGGGTTCGGAAGTGGTCCGCTGGAGAAAAAGGGAGACTACGACGTTTCGACAAGGTTTGAGGGTCCTTTAAGATACGCTCTGCTCTCCCCCAAACTCTAGCGCCCTTTTGATCCTAAGGCCCAGTTCTATGATGCTTCGGAACCTCGCTTTTGGCGGCGAACAGCGAAGCGACCCTGTGGCGCGTGGGGTCCATGCTGACAGGCCGTTATCTGTGTTGATTCGTTGCTTCAGTCTTTCATAATCCATAGGCACTCTGCCCAAATGATTGAGTGGTGGGATCGCTACGGCGATCCTCTTTGGTGTGGGAGAGGTGACTTGTGGGGGTCCCTCACCTAATTGTGCTGGCGCGGAGTGTTCTATAATCCTTTCTCCAAAACTCCTTTCTTTCTCTTTCAGCTTTCGGGGGTCTGCTGGAGTGTCAAAACTTGAGCAGAAACCCGGGACAACAATGATGACAATGGTACATTAATGTTATTAGAGAGCTCTGCTCATATTTTAACTTGTACAATTCTGAGTATGACCCTCTGGAACGAATTCGTAGTGCACCACGCCACGGATATCGAAGAAAACAATGAGCATCACCTTCATTTTCGAGCGGCTTTGGCGTGGCTTTTTCGGTTTCGGCTCATTTTTTGCCACCCATGCCGATGATTGCTGGATTGTTTGCAAATCGTACTCGTAGACCCAGGTTTCATCACCATTTATAATGCGTTCCATGAATGTAGAATCGGAATTACAGCGATCCAGCATGTCTGAAGCAACCTGTTCGCGATGACGTTTTTGAAGAAAATTCAGGTCTTTCGGTAGGAGTCGTGCGGCCACCTTTCTCATGCCCAAAATATCAATCAAAATCGTACGTGCGGACTCGTGGGATATCCTAAGATCATGTGCTATCTCTCTCAAGCTGGTACGACGGTTTTCCAGCACCCTTTCCTTAATTTTATCGACGTTATCTTCGATCGAAGCCGTCGATGGGCGACCACTTCACGACCGTCCTTGAAGGCTCTGTACCACTGATATGCACGAGTTTTCGATACAGCATTATCACCAAAGGCCTTTTGCAACATTTTCAATGCATCGGCACACGAAAATTCATTTGCAACACAAAACTTTAAACAAATTCTTTGCTCAACGTAATCACCCATAGTAAAAATCGGCACGCACTCTGACATCGACTGACTTAATCAGCTGTTGCAAACACACTAGTTGACAGATCCCGCTCAAGCTTGGCATAGTAATTAAGGACAGTGGTACCAACCTAGCCCCATTGCCCCGCCAGATTTAAATCGATAATTCCCGGTACTTTCTTGACAGAATGTATATAAGTTGAGTGTCTCCACAGGCAGAGTGGAAATAATATGGCTATAAAACTGTTAAAACCATTTCAAATTTATAAATTTGATGTGGAGGTTTAATTCCAGCCGACGCTTCTTTTATTATTAGTCTGCCATTAAGTTGTGTAGTTCTTAAGGTAACTTTAAAGCCCCTTAATGAATTAGCGAAGCTGCGTTCGATCTCTCGTTTCCGTATGTACAGAATAGAATCAAGTTTACTCCACGCAGACCACGTTGAAAGGTAACTTATTGAGATATCCCCACATAGATCAAAGCTGGGCTTGGTATTTGTATATAGTTTGGAAATAGTCGACAAACAATGTCCATATGGTTTTTGTGAGCTAGTTCCAGGGAACAGCGTGCTTTCGTTCGCCCAAATGTCTGTAATTTTTTCTGATTTTAACCAAAAATGGCCTTAAATAACTAGATTGGACTCCCTGATAAAGATTCCGAGGTGATGTTGAAATTCTAAGTGGTCATTTGTGTTCTGTCATTGTCCGAGTATATATTGGTGGCTTTTATTATTATTTTTTCAAAATTTTATTCAAAAACTTTTAGAATTAAATTGATTGTCTTCAGAAAATCATGTTTCACTTTGTATGTTCAGATAAGTATATTCAGTTTGTCTGGTATATTTTTTTGTTAATTATTTTTATTTTTTAAATGGCTGATGAGTTCCCGTTGTGAGAATTCTAAATTGCTTTTTGAAGATGTTCTGCATTTTAGGAATTTTTTGAAGGAACCTATTTTGAGAAAGTTGTTTTTGAAGAAGTTCTTGAGTTTATGTTTTGCATTTTTGGAAAGAAATTTGGTTCTCATAAAACAAAGTACGAAACAAAATTTTGTACCCTTCAAGTATTTATTTAGTAATTTCAATAAATAATTTATATTTTTTTGAATTCTTTTATTCCCTTTTGGTAATGTGTAATAAGTATTAATTCTATATGTCTACTAAATTGAAACAGTGTTTTCTGAAGACATTTATTTAGTTTAATTCTGAAAGTGTATGAAAAAAAATTTTTGAAATTAAAATTTGTAGAATGTTAACAGAATACATCTGTGTGATAGTTAGAATTTTTTATGGGTGGGTTGCAAGGTAGTAATTACATTTTTATTCATTGTTTCTATTCAATTTTCAGAGAAGTCGAATGAATATTATGGATGGGAGTCTCAAACGTTGTTCTGAAGATGTGCTACATATTTTAAAGAGTTTTGTAAAGAAAGGTTTTTTCGATGGATCTTTCAAGTTTATGTTGGGCATTTTTGGAATGGAATTTGTTAGTCATAACGTCGTTCTGAAACAACTGTATCGGCTGAAATTTGCTAGGTAATTTCGGTTAATATTCTATGTTTTTTCAGATCATTTGTATATCTTTCTGATACTTTGGAATGTTTATTAATCCTATGCGTCTCTCATAAAAAAACAGTGTTTCTGAAAGATTTTATTCAATTAAATTTCTTAAAGTTTTCTGAGAAATTTTCTGAAATTAAAATTTGTAGAGAGGTGTACCTACAAAATTATTCTGCTCAATATTTAAGATGTTAAATATCTATAGTTTTTTATTATAGATGACTCCTTCTCTTATATGAATAGATTTGAGATTCAAGGGGCAAATTTTCTGAATATTGCAATGAACTTGGTGAATTTTGAACATCAGTAAAATATATTTTACCACTCATGTATGAGCATCCTACAGTTCTAGATGACTATTTGCTGAAATAGCCTAAAATTAATTCCGAAATTTGTATGGATTCTTCGGAATAAAGAAAGGGACAATTTTGAATATTTTAGACATGGCTAGTAAATAACAGTAAGTTTCGTTGAATTTTTTTCTTTCTCGTTTCTATTTCGGAAGTATGCTAATCGTAAAGAAAACAATGAACATGTCCAACACACCAGACGATACTCATAAAATTCAATGTTGCACTTCTGTTAAATTCTTCATGCCACGAGGTATTTCTTGTTCATATTCACAGCCTGTCTAATGGTCTGAAGAAGAGGAAAAAAGCTCGATCATCTTGTCATTATTACTTTTCTAACCCGTGTTGATGCATAGTCCGCTTCGTTGAAGAGAAACTGGTTTTTTAAATTTTTGTTTCAGCTCTGCCGCTTTATATCTCAGATATGGAACTGAATAAAGATGACGTCTGTGTTATTTTCTCGGCAATAATATTCACTTCCTGTTGGGGTTCGAGAAAGAAACTACTGTGAGAACATTCGAGATTTGCATAAGAATTGCCTTCATATGATTTTACATGTTCAAAGATTGTCATTAATGTGAGAAAACGAAATTTTCCATTGTAGAAATGCAGTTTTCATTTCGATTCAAGTTTGCACAATTATTTTCATAATATCGAAAATTTCTGAAAGATTCACATCTGTTTTTTCTTCTATTTTCCTGTAATTAATGTAACTGGAAAATATGAATAGAATAAATAAATAAAAAACTGTTATAATTTTATTTTCTATTCAATTTTTACAAGTAGTATGAAATCTCAAGATATAATATATTTCTCTATTGAGCAGGTTAGCGGTGTGAATAAAGAATTATTGATTTATGTTATAAAAATTTCTTTTACCTTATGGTTTGATTCATTCTATGTTCGGCTTTACTTTGAAGTGAATCTGAAGTATAAATCAGATCCTATTACATTCATATAGAGTAAAAAAGTAATTCTCTTCGATCGGTGATTTAGATTGTAAGGGAGAAATATTGACCAATATTTTTCCACTGTCCAATGTAAAGGCTTAAAATTTCTCAATGAGTTTTAGCCAATTTTTTCTCTGTATTTAATTTATTACTTGATTTGTTGCAACAAAATATAAATTCATAATAAAACCTAGGGGAGTAAAAATGATTAACGGTGTAAAATGTGTGGAGATTTATATTTTTCAGGAAAACATATTCTTATCCATTTATTCAAGAACAACGCCTCTTTCAGATGGTGACTTGTAATTGACAATAGGGACTATAATAAATGTATAGCCCCCACCGTTAGCTATTATTCTTCAAAATATGAATTTACATATCACGGTGTAACAATTTTAATGAAAGAACCCAGCCTCTGTTCTTTTACAAGTATGGGGTAAGTGAAAAATAGTGAATTGTGAAAAATTGTACCCACGTACGAGCTTCAGTAGATTAATGTATATAAGTGTTTATTTGTTTATTTTTTCAATACTTCTGTAAATTTATTATTTATATAGGCGGGGTAACAAACTGATTGAATTGAATTGAATCAGCCCTTACTTGGTGAAAATCCATATTAAATAATATTTCAATAAGGTTATTCAAAATGTAATCTTGCCTGATGATGCTACTGTGATAGCGAAACGATTGTTGTAAACATAACAATAAAAGTTTGTGAAAATCAGAATAACCTTATTTAAATATTAACTGATAGGGTAGATAGCATTTATAAGGAGAATAAGAACGAATTTCCTGCAAACATGGGTTAGTTTCTTTTCACTTCCGACACACAGGATATTAAAATTGGGAAAAATGTAACTCGTTATTTTTAGTGGCATAAATAAAGAGGTTATAGGATATAGCAACATCGCCAACTTGGACGCCATTTGAATTTTGCAAAATTTTTGACGGAATTTAAAGAAAGCTCCATATTTTTTGATGATGGAATGTGTTATTTCTGAATATCCAACCAAAACAGACTGTCTTCGATGATGGTTTGTGTATATACAAGACATTTTATCTAATTTATAATTATAATTTATTTTATCCAAAAGAGTGCGCATATTTCCATGATTTTCTTTCATCGTCACTGAATGTGCAGTTGGTATAGAGGGCTTTGAATTTTCATTATGCAATAACACAGCTTTTAAACTAGATTTAGACGAATCTATAAATAAACGCCACTTAGAGGAGGAATGCTCAATATCAAGTACACGCCATCAATATCAGTACACCATCAATAAACCATCAATATCAGTTCACGCACCCAATGAATTTTTCATACTGTATAATGCAGAAAATGGAGCATTTCTTTTTGTGAAATTCGTAAATTCCGTTTCGTTGCCTAATAAGTTCTATTCCTTAAGACGGGAACCAAGAAGTTCTGACTGTTGCTTTGATAACTTCAAATCACGTACTAAATCATTTAACTCACTTTGAACAATTAAATGTGGCTCACCGGAACTGGAACCTGGAGTAAAAGTAGGGTTGGTGCACTGTTCTTCGGAGCTGCCTGATGATGTATTGTCTGCAATATCTTCCAAAACAACATTTTGCGGATCTAAAGGTGCGATCGGCACTGGTAAATCTGGATAATGAGGAACAGGTCGTATTACAGACTCCAAATTTGGATATTCGATCTTGTACTTTCCCTTTTTGGAATAACCTTCAGTCTTTGTCAGGCAAAAATAGGAATCGTCTAAATGATTAGTGAGTTATCGCCATTGCATAGGGACTGCGAAAGGCATGCTTTTTCTCTTCACATTCATCTGCTGCACCAATAATACGCTACAACTAACACAACACACATGGGGAGCCCACTGCTTGTCTTGATCTCCATTAAAACACCAAAATATAGAAAGAAGGGTTTCCAGTAAATGGCTTGGCTTGTGATTTCACCATAAATTCTCCCCAAATATATCAAAATTTGGCAGGAGAGATTTTGCAACTGTGGTCCGTCTCGACATTTTCGTCCTTAAAACACTTTCTTATCTACACACAGGAAACCACTCACTTCGAAACTCAACAGAAGACTGATTTTTAATCTTTTTCTATATTACTACTTTTTCTGTTATAAAATGCATCCATTTTAACCGTCTCCTCATTTGGATTTGGCTCATAAGTACTTTATCCTCTTTCTGGTATTCGATTTAGAATCGAAACATTTCAGCTCAGCAGCCGAGAGCACAGGACATTAGCTTTGCAAAAAAGGTCTATTAGAGCTATCACACTTCACAATCTTTTTGTTGTCCTCCCTTATAGGAATACTACATCAACTGGCGATCGACAGGCCAGAGGCAGTGATGATGGGAGGCTCAGGACTGCTGGACGAGCTTTTAACGAACAGCACCCTATCGATGCCATCGGATCTAATATCAAAAGTTACGAGCCACGAATGGCATTTCAATGTAATCGTCCCCAGCAGGGACGAATAGACAAAGCATGCTGAGGTTTTATTGAGAACTGACCTTGCCTTGTTCACAGACGGCTCGCGAACGATGAACTGAACAGAAGCGGGAGTCTAGCAAACCGAGAATCAGCATCTCATTGAGTCAAACTCTGAATTCTTGTCGAAATAATGATAGATAACTGCAGGCTGAAAGCGCATTTGCACAAAATCGATCTGGTTGAAGATGATGAATGCAGGCTGTGCCTTAAGGACACTGAAACAGCCATGCACATAATCTCAGAATGGCCAGTGGTGAGTCGCATCAGATTCGAGGTCTTTTGTCAGGCCACTGCGAACAGAAAAATTTACCCCCGATCAAGATTATCGATTTTATCCAAAAACTGGATTTCGTCGGGGAGATATAAATTAGGGGTGAAACACAATAGTCCGAGTGGACGCAGTGATAGCTGGTGCGCTTCTTGACAAATTTTTTGCACCGTTCTTGTAGTCTTGGCAATATTTACTCTATTTTTGTTGATTCGTATAAGAGTTGATTTGGAGGGTTATGCAACGAGTTGTAATTTTGGTAGTTTTTATGAAACTTGATCTTTCGGCTACTTCTAAATTATAGAGCTTTGATCTCTAGAAGAGTTCAGACAAATTGTATGTCCGTAGTCCAGAAGGAGCCTGAATATCAGCTGATGAATTGAACTAGCAATCTTCACATTGATGCCCAAGTTTTTATGAATGACCAACTGTAATGGCTGATGTTTTTTGGATTTTTGTGTATGCTTTGAAGCTGAGCTTGTTGTCTATGTGTAATTCCAAATACTTGCAGATGTTCGCAAGTTCGCAATTAAAAATAAATGGCGAAAGGGGTGAGTCTTGTGAAAGGCCTTGTTGTGGTGTAAGTGGATATGATCTTTAATTTTTGATTTTGACGAAATAAAGTCAGAAGTTGATTGATCACTTTCATATGGTTGGTTGGGCATTGCAGTTGGTGCAGTTTATAAATGAGTCCTACATGCCAAACACTTTCGAAAGCTTTTTTATGCCCATAAACAAAGCTGCTGATTTTTTCCCTTTTTTTTTTGTTACACTGCACATTTTTTGTGTAAATTAATAGAGGATGGGTTGAGGTTTTGTTCATAAATCCGAACTGGTATTTAGGAATTGATTTTCCTAGTGACTCATTGATTTTCTCTCCAAGAATTTTTTCAAAGTTCTTTCACAATACCGAAAGCGGTGTGATTTTAAGAGTGATCTGTATTTGCTTCTGAAATGGTTATTAGTATACCTTTTTTCCATTCTTTCGGAAAATAGAAACATATATTTCAATAATAAATCAATTATAAATAATTTCCTACAAGCATCCAATCCAATTTTCCCATTATATAAATAAGTGTAAATGAGTTCTGTCGAGAATTAAAGCTTTATTGTGAAAAATTGATTATACATTCAAAGTTCAAAGTATTGTCTGTAACAAGCCACTAATTTTTCCCATCTTTTTGGAAATTGACGGATCTCATTGCGAAAAAAGGCAGGTTCTTTGACAGATCCATGAATCGATCCAATTTTTGATTTCATCGTAATTGGAGAAGTGCTGATCAGCTAGACCATGTTGCATCGATCGGAAGAGATGGTTATCGGAAGGAGAAATGTCTAGGCTGTAAGAAAGTGGTGTAGGACTTTCCATTTGATCTTTTTTAAATACAGATTTGGTGTTTTCACGTCCTTCAACATGTTGAAGTTCAATTTACAGGATTAGGACCATTGATATCAGGCGACCAATTTGGACTAAGTCAACGTTTCGTCTATATATTTAGACTTTACCAAGGCTACAGAGAAAAACAAATAAAATTGATATCTGTTGAAGTGACACATATGTATAAATAAAAAGTAACAGAATCAAAGTTTAAAATATTTGCTTACCAAGTTATTTAGGGCCGATGAAATATTATCAGAATTCTAATTGTTTTTTGAAGATTTAGTGCATGTTTTGAGAGATTTTTGAATTAACTTATTTGAATATTTAAATATATTAAATATTTCAAATAAATTATATTTTTTGAGAAGTCCTTAAGTTGTGTTTCATTTTTTTGAAAAGGAATTGGTGTTTATAATGGTAAGATCAGAAACAAAATATTGTCTCCTTCAAATATTTATTCATTAATTTTAAATAACCTTTTTTATATTCGTTGGTTTATTTATTCCGTTTGACATTGAGTTTTGATTATATACGTCTATTAAATATAAGCGGTGCTTATTTTAGACATTAATTTAATTCTAAATGTTTTTTGAATAAAAATTTTTTTGAAATTAAAATTGTAGAAGACTAACAATCTGTTTTGGTATTCAAATTTTGTTATATTTCTTCTATCAATAACAATAGCAAAAAGCCTTTTTCTATTTTATTTTATACATAATATATAATTATATTTAGGCTTGAATAAATCTCATTATGGAATGTAAATGGTTTAAAGAACACCTTATAATACCTTACAATTTTCTGTGATTTTGTGAAGAACATAGACTATCTTGAATTTTAAAGTTAGTCTGTTGAAAGCAATTTATCCGGTTACCACGTGGAGGTAAGATATAGTGATGGTGATTTTGATATTTGGAATATTATTTAGGGCCGATGAAGAGATTATCAGAATTCTAATTGTTTTTTGAAGATATAGTGCATGTTTTGAGAGATTTTTTAATTAACTTATTTGAATATTTAAATGTATTAAATATTTGAAATTAATTATATTTTTTGAGAAGTCCTTATGTTGTGTTTCATGTTTTTGAAAAGGAATTGGTGTTTATAATGGTAAGATCAGAAACAAAATTTTGTCTCCTTTAAATATTTATTTATTAATTTTAATGCCCTTTTTATATCTGTTGGTTTATTTATTTCATTTGACATTATATATTGAGTTTTGATTATATAAGTCTATTAAATATAAGCGGTGCTTATTGTAGACATTAATTCAATTCTAAAAGTTTTTTGAATAAAAATTTTTTTGAAATTAAAATTGTAGAAGACTAACAGATTAAATTTGTTTTGATATTAAAATTTTCTTACCAAGTTTATTTAGTAGAACAAAAATGATAAATCTGAGTACAGAGAATATTGGAAATTAACACTCACGCTTTGTAAAATATGTTGTAGAATGACATAAACACTAAAATGTCTATTATGAAATTGCAATCACCATCAGAACAAACTGTTGAATGAGTAATACTTTGATTATCGATATTTTCATACGGATGTCACGTGTTAATATATTAAGGGGTTGTGGAATTCACGATATCTATCTAATAAATTAGCATATACCTGGAATAAATCCTGTGTATCGGTCCTGTAATTAACGGTCTTATTTAATTTTATGAAAATAATTTCGCTGATGTACCTTCTCTTTCCATTCCTTTTCATACGTTCTATTTTGTACGTTTTTCTCTATAGCCTTAATAAATTCTAAATATATAGACGAAACATTGGTTTAGTCCAAAGTCGTCGCCTAATTTCAATGGTCCTAATCCTGTAAATTGAACTTCAATATTTTCTAGGTACGTTTAAGCGGGCGACACATGTGTCATGCTGCAAAATAGCTTTGTCGTGTCTTTTGGCGTATTGCGGACGTTTTTCTCGCAATGCTCGAATCAAATGCAGCGATTGTTATCGGTGGACCTCACTTGGTACCTTAGAATACACCATACCCAGCTGGTCCCACTAAATACACAACATAATCTTCTCGCCATGAATATTAAGCTTGACAGTTGATGATGAGGTAACCATAAGTTACCCGACGTTTTGTATTATCGTAATGGACCCATTTTTTATCTCCAGTTACAATTGGATGCAAAAACCTCATTCTGTTTTGCCGTTGGAGCAGTTGTTCACACGTGAAAAACGGCGTTCGCCGTCTCTTGGTTCAGTTCATACATTGAGAATCATTCTCATTGCTTTTAAACGATGGTAAATGGCAAGTTGAGTGACTCCAAGTATTTTGACCTCTTCCTCTTAGGTTTGTGATGGATATTTATCGATCCTTTTCTCTAATTCTCCATCCTTGAATTTTGTTGCCGCTCCGGGTCTTTCTTCGTCTTCCAAATCCAAATTGGCACATTTTAATCGGGAAAACCACTTCTGAGACGTTTGTTCAGCTAGAGCATGACATCTACTGAAATACGATGACTTTCGGTAGCCTTTTTCTTCATATTAAACTAATGAAGTAAAACACCCCGCTAAAATATTCGGTACAAAAGTTGACATTATCAGAGGACACAGAAACTTTGTTGTTTACACCTCTAGGAAATGACAGATATTGGAAAGAAAGCCTAATAATGACACATCAAAATGGAGGTATTTCCAGATGAAATAATGGAATAATAAACTAGTAGCATTATCTATTGTCAAAATCGCACGAACTTATTTCTACTTTTAATAGTTCTCTCCATTTGGGCTTAAACTTCAACAAATTTCGTGTCCCAAATTTGATTCCTTCGAAACTTATCCTAGCATCAAATAGTTGGAGAAGATGAACAGAATTAAGTTTGGACACGAATTATTCGTTTGAAGATCCCATGTTGGTTCAAAGTATAAAATAGATAGACATTCGGATCCAGTAATAGGCGCTCTGATACTAAAGCATAAGAATGATGTTTTCAAATAAAATCTAATTTAACTTCTACATATTCGTGTAATTTTCATGAACACAATTTATAAATAAAAATGCATCCAACCCAAATCGATCAACCTAAGAGGTACAGAACCAATTTCGGCTTTATGTCAATACAATTCAAGAAACCGTTCCAAATTTCTTTTATTCTTTAAGCGAATCGAATTTTCCTCCCGACATAGCATGGCAAGAAATAAAAAGAAGGGCAAAACGAATCTTTGCGTTTCATAAGATCTAACTAACGGTTAAGTGAAATGGTTCACGTCTATTACACGAATTTTAGAACGTAATCGTGCGGTCTCTAATAACAGTAAAAAGGAAATAAATTTCTTTGTTGATATTTATTTCGCAACGAATGGCTTCTGGTTCCCATCTTTGAATGGATTGTTTCCGCTAAGACTATTTCACGCAACAATTGCCAGACCAATCGCGGTTTGGGTTCGAGTTGCACGGTAAGATAGCAATCACAAAAATTGTTATTGAAGCATATATCAGGGTTGATTGATAAGTGTTGAAACTGAATAGTTTTTCGAGTTTCATTGACTTTTACTATAATACTTTACCAAAAAATCAAACCAATAGAATATTAACAAGAGCTACAGCAATAAAAAGAAAGCGAAATCAGTTAAAGATATCAAATCCAGACGATATGGGCGTTTTATCACCCAATTAATTATAAGCAAACAGTTTGAATGTAACTAAAGTAAAAAAAAAATAGTGAGGGACAAAAATAACTTGAGGGTCAAAATCAATAAGCATTTCTCGGCATCGTTTTTTCCTCAACAAGTCTCTCCATTGCCACCACTTCTTTACAATAGATACGTACAGTATATCTACAAAGTAACAGATTAACTGAAAAGTTACATTCTCTAGTACACTGATAACATCGTTCCTACCACATAGCAAGAATCTGAAAGGCACAACAAAAAACGACAAAACCTGTGTAACTAAATCATAACATGGATAAAAAAATTAAGAATCATACCAAACCCTGATAAATCTATGTTAATAATATTTGACCACAAATTATCACACAGCTCACCAGCCAAAAAAATGATCCAATAAAAAACCAGTCCAACATGCTATATAACTAGGAATTACAGTGGATAAAGATTAACTTTAGAATACATTTCTATAATAAAAAAGAGAAATAATTGCTAGATCAACACACTTTCGACCCCTCACCTACAAAAACCTCGGTATAACCCACCCTTAATAATATCGAAGTATCAGAATGCAGTAGTTTAAGAACTTTGAATAAAATACGCCAGGAAATCCACTCCGTAGCCCACCAAATAGTCTCCTCTTTGAAAAATTAAGATATAACAGATTCTAAGTAGAATTAAACCTTAGAAATAATTTCAAACCACACAACTTCAACATCCTCCAGCCCATTCTTCTACAAGATCCGAACCAAGAACAAAACAAATCAAACCCCTAATGGAGACAGTAAGGCACCTTTCTGGTAAAGGCGATAGGTAAAACCATCACTTCACACTTTGAATTTATTTTTCAATAATTATGTACACTTCCTCAAAAAAACCATTTATGTGTGCACTTTCTTAAAAAAAAACCATTTATAGAAAAAATAATGTTATATGGACAGAAAGACGCGAGTTGTTAGCAATAAATATCTTTTCTTTCTCTCTCTAATAATCGTGTAGGACAAAATATGGTATACAGGACGAGTCAATAAGAGTGAACTAAGCAACTTAAGAGTCACAAATACTCATTGACACCAGAGAAAGATTTTTTCAACAGGAGGTTCTTAATCTCGCTTTCGAACAGTTTTGAATTCAAAGCTTTTCAAAGGGTGGTTGATAATTGAACAACTTAATCAAACTCCAGTACGAAGAAGAACATTCAAATTATGTGTTCTGTGCGTTGGTTATAACAGAGGTTGTTAATTTCTTGTTTCATAATTGTGGTGATATGATACTTTCAACAATTCATCCTCATTTTCCTTACCTTTAAAAATGTATAAAAAGGTACTGTTAAGAGTACGAGTATGTTCTCGATTTAGTCGATAAGATGCCAAGATACTGGGGTTGAATATTGCACGCAGCATTCGTTTATGTCCTCCGGAAACGTTAAAGCAACTTCCCCACAGCAAGATGTTAAAAGATAGGTGACTTTATACTAGAGTATAATATAAGTAGCAGCTACTAACATATTCTTGATTTTGTCGATTGCAGAAAAAAAATTTCAAGTTTTTACACGAGATGTCAATGCAAGTTGTCGATCTCAAATATTTGTCCACGTAGGTTCCAAGAAAATGTCATAAAATGAAAAATAAATCTTGTATCGGATGATATAATAGTGTTATCACCAAAGTTCACACTTAAAGTACTTATTTCTTAATGTTTTGAAGAAAAATTAACGCAAACATTATTTTCCACATTCACCATCAACACCAACACCAATTAGTGAATTCCTCAATAAAACATAAAAAAATTCTTAATTATTTTATTTTAAATCAAATAAATTAACAGGCTTTTGTAAGTTCTCTACTACTTTATTATTATTATTACAGTGTCATAATCAGCAAAATATCAATAAAAACCAGGCAAACCCTACTGGCAAATCGTTTATCAATAATAAAAATTTAGAGCCCCAGAACGGAGCCCTGAGGAGTTCCAAGACCAATACGATAACTCCCGGAATAACATTCAACTATTTTAACCGACATAGCTCTTTCATTAAGGAAACTACGTAACCAATTCAGGAATGCACTCCTAAAACGCAAATTATAACACTTTTCTTATATGAATTGAAAGAGGAGAGTGTATCGAAAGCTAAGGAAAAGTCGAAAAATAAATCACCTACATGTAAGTTGTAAGCTTTTATCTGAACACTAGTAAACAGATTCAATTAAATTGACGGCAGCTGACTGAGTTGACCGACCGCTCCTGAAATCATGTTGTGCAGGATCTAGTATGTTGCATCTATTAAGATAACTTATCATTTTCCTAAAATCAATTCTCTCAACTAATTTAGGTAAACGCTCAGAATGGGATTTGGACGCAAGTTTGTAATTTTTTTTGAGCTGGCCATTTTTGAATATTGGAATTATTATGGATTTCTTCAGAATGTTAAAAATCTTCGCAGTAGTAATGGAAATATTAATAAGACATGCAAAATGATCACAGATTATTTCTGGTGGAAATGGAATCAACAAAAAAGCTTTTTTTATTCTTCAGAGCTCTAATATCGGGTGTTTCTTTTAGAGCGATAGAACTTTAAATTTAAATAAAACACATTTAAATTAATATTGAAGCCAATTTTTTTTTTATTTGAAAGATAATTTTATGACATTTATGTTTTGAAAAAAATTTCCGGTATATGTCCACCACGACTAGCTCTGAGGAACCGCATTCGACCAGACCAATTTTGGACCACTTTTTCGAGTAATTCAGGTCTTATTTCATCAATAATACGAGTTATGTTGGCTTCCAAAGAGTCTATTGTTTCTGGTTTATCAGCATAAACCAATGACTTGACATAACCCCGAAGAAAAAAATCCAGTGGAGTTATGTCGCATGATCTTGGACGCCAATTAATTGGACCATTTCTCGAAATAATATTATCGCCAAATCTTTCTCTCAATAAATCAATTGTTACGGTAGAAGCATGAGGTGCAGCACCATCTTGTTGAAACCAAAACACTTCTGGGTCGATACCATTCAAATTTTGAAACAAATAATCATTGATCATCAATCTGTAACGAGCACCATTCACTGTAACATTAGTTCCAGCATCGTTTTAAAGAAATATGGACCGATATGGAGCGAATGAGAATCTCTCGTGTTGTTATTCGCCGATTTGCATTAACTAATGTCTTTAACGTGTCTTCATCAGCTTTAACCGGCCTTCCGGAACGTGGTGTATCTTCGACATCAAAATTGCCGGATCAAAATTTTGCAAACCAGTTCTGGCACTGGAGTACTGTCAACACATCTTCTCCATACACATTGGTTAATTTTTTTCTGGATTGAATAGCATTTTTACCTTTTCTATAGTAAAAAAGTAAAAGTAAAAGAGTAAAATTCAAGAGTTCAGAAAAATATATAACACAGTTACTCTCAATATAATTATCATACATCACATACCAAAAACTTTGAACTTTTTCATACACAAGCCTTGCTATATCAGCATTCAAAACAATATAATGATATGCGGCTCAAGTGTAAAGTTGGGTTCGAAAAAATACAATTGAATCTTCTGTAGGGAAAAAACCAAATCAATTTCCGAACAACCTAAAATATTCACAGTATCATTAATAGTTGAACTATAAAACTTACATTAATAGATTTTTATAAGCATATCATGATATCCTCCTGATACTCATAGATTATCTGTGAAGATACCTTAGAATATTTTTCAGCTTGTGCGAGTTGTGAGTCCAGTTATGTTCCGTTTAGGCTTTGTTACTGCGTCCTTACGCGACCTTAGGAACAACACTGTTAATTTTTGACCCAACAGTGAAATAATACCTAAAACCGTCTCACTAGATAATATCTATTCTACCTAAACGGCGCCAGTGAGTCTAACATAGTCGTTTGAGACTATCCCCGTCTCGAAATTCGAAAATTACAGTTATTTGTGCAAAACGATAGTACTGTTCACCAGAAAAAGCGTGCACAAATACCGGGAAATAAGTTGTTTGCTTTCGACAGGTAATTTTTTGCAATGTTGGAACTCTTGAAGAAATGAAAAAGTAGTAGTACTCAACTTTATTGACAGCATTCAAATGGTTATCGACCAAAGTCTTCTTGCGAGTTACATTCATAATTAATGTTAAATAAGGTTTATTGTATGATAAAATGAAAAATACATTTTTAAAAGGCTCTATCCTTCTGCCTTCGATATGCATCGTCGCATATTGGCAAGAAAGAGTTGAAAGAAAATATTGAACCAAACTTCATATACTATTCATACTTTTTCCTGAAACCAGATAAGAAAGAAATTATCATGATGTATCTTTTAAAATTCATGCACAACATTCGTGTTGTTCTTTCACATCTAAATACTTAATCTCGATCGGTTTTGTATTTGGGAAAATATTTGAAATATAGAATTTCAATTGCGAATAACTTAGGAACCGCTGAATCTATTTTGTATTTTGTTAATTTCTGAACAAAGCTCATATATTCATACCCAAAACATAATCTTCAAGTTTCTTTTGGTTCGGAAATTAGCATCTCTACATATAGTCATGCGCTGAACCTCACGAAATTTGATTTCTATCGGATCAGCAGTTGAATTTCCAATAGGAAAAATAGGAAAAAGTTCAAAATATTTTTTTTATAGTTTTTTGATAACTATAACCATCTGGACTTTCACCAGTTTTCGATTATACTTTGATTTTCGAAACACTCTGGGTACATACTCATGAAAACTTTTTGATTTAATCTCTTCGATGTAGTCTTAAAATAATTCGTTGTAAAGCTGACTTCATTAATATATATCTCCTTCATTTTTCACTCATTATTTACTGTAACGATATAAGAATCATATTATTCGAGGTCATTATGTAGTGCACTACCGTATAGCGTACACAACTACACGTTCATTACTGTTTCTTGATCGACGGCGTTTTCCATAATGCTACCAAGTATACCTAATTATGAAAAGGTGAGTTACGCATGGTGACTTTGAAGTCACTACCCCGTGCGAACATGCTTTTTACAGGTCCGTATTCTTGAATGCTTTTAAGCTCAAAGCCAACCCTTTGAATCTTTATCCCAAGTTTAAAACTAACAACACTAAAAGCTACAAACACATATTTCAAAGAAAGTATCTATTCCTTAAAACCCATAAAACCATAGAAAATGAACATGATATTTTTAACAAGAACAAACAGATAAGTTCTTTACGTTTTGAGTAAAATACTATTCCAGTATGTGCCATGTTTTTTCCATTCCTGTAACTTAAATCAGAAATTTTCTACAAACCCACAAGAAATAGTTGGTTGAATAATCATCGCATAACTTTTTTTCAAATAATTGTAAAATGTTTTATAAATTCTGAAAGAACTATTTTGTCTAACATTATAATAGAAAGAGAATATCAGAAAATTCTGGAAAAGTTATAAAATATTCAATATTTATACAAAAAATATAATTATGAAAATAGTTGTCTAACATATAATAGAAATATAAAATCAGAAATTTATGAAAAAGTTATAAAATATTCAATAGTAAGAAAAAAAAATAATAATTATAATTATAATCACCAAAATTAAAAAATAATTTTATAATTCATAATTTTTTTACGGGTCCATTTGATGAAATTTCAATTTAGAATTTAAAATTAATATGGGAAATCTTAAAACAATGCAAATATGAAAATTCTAGGATCTAAACTGGCAACTAGCAGATACAGAATAACTTAAATTTTATTTATTTTTATTTTATTATTATCCTGATACTCCTAGATCTTCTGTGAAAATCCCTCAAAAGCTTTTTCAGCTTGTGCAAGTTAGCAGTTCAGTTGTGTTCTGGGGGGGCTTTGTTAAAGCGATCTTGCGCCACTTTAGGTCACAGCACTGTTAATTTTCGACACAACAGTGAAATTTTAGCCGATACCCGTTTAACTACAAAATTTCTTTTCCACCTGAACGGGATTCGAACCCGTGACCTTCCGGTCACGAGCCCTATGCTCTACCACTGAGCTGTCGGCACTCAAATAAAAGATGAAAGTGGAAATATTCTGTCAAGTAACAAAATTATCGCCGAACACATTAGGGATTTCTACACCAATCTTTATACTTCAGTCAGACCCAATCCAACTGTTACGAAATCTGTTGTGTGCAATGTGGGGTCCGAAGACATTGAAAATAACAAGAGAGGAAATTAGTTCTCAAGCAGTTGAAGAACAGAAAGAGCACTGGAGAAGACACGATCACATGTGAAATGCTCAACATGGAAGGAGACGTCATAGAAAAGTCACTACAGATCCTTTCGAACAGATGCCTGCATGAGGAAAAAATTCCAGAGGCGTGGAAGAATGCTGAAGTTATTTTACTTTTCAAGAAAGAAGAAACTCCGCTTGAGTTGTGTGAGGGTGGATTGAGTTGCACAAACGCAACTCTGCCGGTCCCAAGCCCGGATAAAATAGGAGGGTTTCAAGGTAAGGCCAGCAACCTTGCCTTCTGTAAAAACAACAGAGGGCTCATGAACCAATCACTAATGCTTCGGAACAGGACGGATCAAATAATACGACGAAAGCACGAAATAGGAAACGAATAAGGAAACAACGTGGGTGAGTAAAAGAGAACACTCTGAGGCTCGGATGTTGGAATGTAAGATCTTTTAACTCGAAAGACCAAGAGGTTACATTGGAACTTCATCACCGCAATATAGATATATGCGCGGGAACAGGGATAAGGGAACATCTCAGTACAGCGAGTACACATTGATTTATTCCGGCAAATCGAAGGAAGATAGAGCAGCTTCTGGTGTAGGAGTTCTTGACAGCATAACCGGCGTCAAATATCGGAGCGACAGAATACAGCAGGTTAGTGTGAAGACAGACAAAAAGAAACATATTAATATATGCTCCGGATTATGAAAGACCAAGACAAGGACTGGAGGAGTTCTACGATCCGCTGCAGTCTACAGTGGAGGATATACCCAGTGGAGAGAAGATCGTTATCATGGGTGATCTGATTGCACGTGTTCAAACTGCTAGCCCAATAGAAGAACAAAGTACATTTGAAGTTTGAAACAACTAAGAACCTACAGGACTATAATGAGTATATATGAACAAGAAACAGAGTGAATATCAGGATAAGAGAAATAAAAAGGGAACATTGGGAAGGGTTTAGTAGGGAGATTGAAGGTGACATTTATGGAACGCAGAAACATGCCTGGAAGATGTTGAGAGCTGCAAAGATGGAGGTGAATGAGTCTGTTCAATTGAACAATATATCAGCTGAAAATTGGAAAAAACTTACGTACGCCCGATCATGCCAAATGCGATTGAAACCAGAGCCAACACATCCGAAACAAAGAGAATGATGGGTACAAACGAGATGAGAACCTTGAGAGCCATAACAGGTAATACCTTGAGAGACCACAGGAAAAGTGAAGACATCCGAGAGGAGTGTGGCATCTTAGATGTGGTGAGATGGTCACGTGCAAGAAGAAGATACTGGAATGAACATGTGTCCAAAAAGGACATACTCAGAATTGTACAAGTTAAAATATGAGCAGAGCTCTCTAATAACATTAATGTACCATTGTCATCATTGTTGTCCCGGGTTTCCGCTCAAGTTTTGACACTCCAGCAGACCCCCGAAAGCTGAAAGAGAAAGAAAGGAGTTTATGGAGAAAGGATTATAGAACACTCCGCGCCAGCACAACTAGGTGAGGGACCCCCACAAGTCACCTCTCCCACACCAAAGAGGATCGCCGTAGCGATCCCACCACTCAATCATTTGGGCAGAGTGCCTATGGATTATGAAAGACTGAAGCAACGAATCAACACAGATAACGGCCCGTCAGCATGGACCCCACGCGCCACAGGGTCGCTTTTGCTGTTCGCCGCCAAAAGCGAGGTTCCGAAGCATCATAGGACTGGGCCTTAGGATCAAAAGGGCGCTAGAGTTTGGGGGAGAGCAGAGCGTATCTTAAAGGACCCTCAAACCTTGTCGAAACGTCGTAGTCTCCCTTTTTCTCCAGCGGACCACTTCCGAACCCGCAGCGGAAAAAAGTTAAGCTTTAGGATCCACGAATGGGGCCGGAGTTAGGGAAGAGCGCAGCGAATATCCCAAGGTCCCACACTTGTTCAAAACGTCGCAGTCTCCCTTTGTCCTCCAACGGACCAATCAGGACCCCGCAGCAGGAGCTTCAGGAACTAAAAACGGAGCCAAATTTGGGGGCGAGCAGAGCGAATCTCCCAAACCCCCCAGCTTGTTCGAAACGTCGTAGTCTCCCTTTTTCATTCAGCAACCATTTAAGATCCTTCAGCGGGCTAAGAGGACGAAGGTTGGAAACCCACGCTATGGACTAGCGGGGATCGCCTTCGCCAATGAAAGAAAAAACAGAACTCTAATCGATCGCAGGGTCGCAGATTCTGGTCGTCAATCAAAGCCAGCTTCCCTGTACGATTCCAAGTCCTGCGGTAGGAAAAGGTAGGATTGGGACAACATGATGGAAAGGTATTATGCAAGAAAGAAACGAAGAAAGGAGATTAGGATTGCGAGTCTCTGCTTTAGGCATCATAACCATATCCTCCATCTCATAAATGAAACTAGGACACTCGTTATGACAAGCTCCCCCACCACGACAAGGTACAGATACAGGGGGCGAGGTCCAGAAAGGACAATGAGAGATTGGCTGAAGTTGCTCGAAATGGCAAGACAGCTACTAAGAGACCACCGGAATGCCCTCCAAAGAGTTGAGAGGATAGCTGGTCATCACTATCTCAAGAGGTCACGTGAGAAGTGAAAAAAGTCTTTGGCTTTCGAAAATATAGGGAAGAAGAAGAAAGAAGACAATTTTTAAATAGTGAACTATAGGCCAATTAGCCTATACAGACTGACTCATACATTCGATACATTCCAGCCAATGGAGCAAGCGGGATATCGCAGGGTTTTCAGCACCGTTGATCACCTCCAAAATATGAAAACACTTATCGAGAAAACAACAGATTACAACATGCTCCTTCACTTAGCGTTCATAGACTTTCACAAGGCTTTTGATCATATTGAAACCTGGGCATTCGTGAGAACAATGGACGGTGCAAGGATAGATTCTCGATACACAAACCTATTGAAATGCATTTACGAAAATAACACTTTTCACATTAAAGTCAATGAAGACCTGAAAACAGAAAAAATCTGATTGAATAGGAGGGTACGTCAGAGCGATACCATTTCCCCGAAATTATTCACCCTCGTACAAGAGACCATCTTCAAATCGTTACAGTGGGAAAAGAAAGGAATTATTGATGGATCTTACTTAAATCACCTTCGATTTGCGGATGATTTTGTGCAGTGATGCCCAAGAACTAGCAACGATGCTAATAGAAATAGCTAATTCTGCGGCCAAGGATGAATATATCGAAAACCAAGGTAATGAGTTACAGTGAGGAAGATATATCTACACAGTGAAAAGCTACATCTTGGAAATACCTTCCGGTTGGGTAAAGAGAATCAGACTGCAGATTTGGGCAGACCAATAAGTCTGACATGGGCGGCTTTCGGAAAAATGAAACACATATTGAAGAACAACTGAATCTCTATAAACCTGAAGAGGAGAGTATTTTACACCTTTATATTGCTAGTAACGACATCTGGAGACTATGGCACAGACGAAACAATCCGCAAACAAACTGAGGATAATGCAGAGGGTGAACGTGTGAACGTGCGATTGAGTCTTATGGATTAAGTCAGGAATGGGGAAACACGACAACGAATAAATATCACAGACATCATACAGCGCGCTGCCGATTAGAAGTGGCAATAAGACTAATTAATTAACACACTGGGGACCTAGACAAACCAAACGTAGTATGAGACGACCTCAAAGAAAATGGCTCAACGATATCCAGTCTTAGACGGGAAATAAAAAACATCGAATAGCACAGGACAGATCAGAACGAAGAAATCTGATGGGGGCTTATGTCCATCAACTGTCAAGCTGAATATTCATGGTAAGGAGATCATTCTGTGAATTTGGTGGAGACATCTGGGTGTGGTGTATTATGAGCTACTACAATCGAACTGAACGATCAGTTGAACATTGCGAAAAAACAGCAGCAATACATCGACAGACACGACAAAGTTATTTTGCAGTCTGACACATACTGCGTTTCATTTAAAATGTACTTATAAATGGTCAAATGGTAAGTCCTACTCCACTCGTAGTATAGCCCAGACATGGCTCCTTCCGATGGCCATCTTTTCCAATCGATGCGATATGGCCTGGCTGACCAGCACTTCCCCACTTATGATGAAGTAAAAAAATGAATCGATGGATTGATAGCGCCCAAAGAGCCTACGTTTTTCGCAATTGGATGAGTCAAATGTTAAAAAGATGGGAAAAAGTAGTGGCTCGCGACGGACAATACTTTGAACTCAGTATATAACCAATTTTTCACAATATAGCTTCAACTTTCAACAAAAACCGCACGAAAATGGACTGTTGAAGCTTCTGACACCACTTCAGTGCTTTTTACCATTTTTTGAAAAGAATCAAGATTTGTAGAGAATCAGAAGTCCTACTCGAATAAATTCAGAAATATTTTAGTCTGTTCTGACAGCATTTGGAACAATTATAGTTTTGTGATAAACTCAAAACGTAAAAAAAAAATTTCTTAAAACGTAAAAACTGCAAAATTTGTTCAATAAAGTCATATTCAAATTCCAATAAGGTTCTACTAATACCTAACTTTTCCCAGAATTCGAGATTACCTAATCTTCGAGAGAAATACGTAAAAATGATTTTACCAGGGACCTCTTCCCGTTGCGCTCGAAAATAGCTTCACTGATGTATTTTCCTTGGACAAGTTACATGAGAGGTATCTTCATATTCTACAGGCAAGTATAAACTACTGGATTTGTAGTATTCCATCTGACTGGTATGCATGCACTCGGGTTTGTGGTTAGCCACAAAGTAGTTGAAAGAACTAGAATATATCTCACGATATGACTACAAAGTCAACAGGGTACAAGGAAGGATATTTATCATTTGTAGTAACAATAAATATCGTTCCATGATCTAAGCTAGTCAGTAATATTGCTCAAGAAGACTCACTAAGAGGTTGATGTTCATTTATAGTAATTAAAGACCGGTTTCGTCATTATTGCGATTCGTCAACGTAATATAACCCTAAATGATTCAAAGGAACTACCGACGTTGATCTAGAAAGTTATATATACTAGCGCCATCTGAGTGATTCTCATAATCTTTCTTTAATGCAAAGGACAGTACGCATAGTCAATTTAAGCTCCGTTTCAAAACTTCAATATAACACGCATGTGATTTTTGAGGAAGTCTTTAATTTCTTCAACTTCGAGAATAATAAAAAATTAAATTCTCATACTTCACAGTGTTGAAAGAAATTGTAATGAGCACGTTTGTTTTAAGCTGTTTATTAATTAGTTTAATAGCTTGTAATAGGTATATTTGAATCTCTGAGTCGATTTTATTCAGATCCAATTCACAACTGAAGTAGCAGATGTCTTCTGCCTAAAATTCGGTAGATTTTTTCTGATTTAAAAGTGTTGAGAAAATTTTTCGATGACAGTATGTCATTTTACTGTTTCATCAGGAATTATTTCTTTTTCCGGTTCACGATTGCAGAGTGAAGTTTTTCACAATCTGAATGTCATAAAATTTATTTTCTCGTTAATTAATTTTTCTTGAAGATTAGAAGTAAAAACCCTCAAAGAAGGGATAAGTATAATTCGTTTTTATGCTTGAACTGCATTTAAAGCATGTTACTTTTGTCATTTTTCTTTTTGGAATGCCTCTGTCATTTTTTTTATATTGATTGTATGAAACTTTTTGCTTGATGCACGTTTCAAATGTTACTTTATTCTAACTATATTATTTATTTCTTCGTTTTTGAAACAAATTTCTGTCCTGGAAAATTTTGCATATGATTGCCTTGATAGTTTCTGCATTTTTTTTGTCAGAAATGGCGAAACAAATACACAAGTGTTTTTTCCCATTTTGAAGAATAGTTCCAGAGACAGAAGTGTTCAAAATTGTAATGTGGCGTATTTCTCATTTTTGTTTTTTTTTTAATAGTTTTTTTGGACTATTTTTTCCTGGATTTTTTTTGGACTATCTTTTCCTGGATTTTTTTGGATTATCTTTTCCTGGATTTTTCCTTTGGAATATTTTTCCTGGATTTCTCTTGGATTATTTTCCTGTTATTTGTTCCTGGAGTTTGGAAGTTTTCTTGTTGAGGAATAGTTACACGTACACTGGTTGCCTAAAGACGTTGAAGCTATTAAGTGCAAAGAACCACATAACAGCCTGCTTGAAACGACCTACAAAACCACCACCTGTTTGATTGGCAAAACATCAGCCTGTAATCTAAACCAACCAGGAAAGTAACATTGAGAAACTCTAAATTTTGTACTAATATATAATATTCATATCACATTAAGAAACCTCAAATTTTTGTATATACTAATAACATTGAGAAACTCTCATTTTCTGTATATTTTTCTACTTTTATCGGTTATAATATTTTTGAAACTTGCTCTAGGTTAGATAGTAAATTTTATATTTCTTCTAAATGTATATATGTAATTTGTGAGAAAAATTACTTGTGGTAAATTAAACGAGTGACTTGTTTGTCAGGGAGTTGTGTCTTTTCATTTTGTGGAATTGTGAGATCAGGCTCACGACCCAGTTAAACAGACTGGGCTCGGGCATATTAAAATATAATTGTAGCTGAATTGTTACAAGTGTAAACAATATATGTACTCTGAAAATGTTAACTTTCAAACTAAATAATGTGTTTTTGCAGGGAGTTTTATTTCATTTCTTCAATATGAAGAATCATCAGTGATTCCCATCTAATCGTTGAACACTATTTTTATATCAGAATTCGAAAATAATAGACATTTGGACGAAGCGATATCTGTTACCTGGAACTAGCGATCCAAAATGAACAGATCGATGTTGTGAATAACATCCTATCCAATCCAGAAAGTTTATTTCAGAACTACTGTTGAACCGACAGCGACAATAATATAAGTCCACCTAGAAAGTATCCGGAATTTATTATTTTTTATAATTTTAATATACTTTTTTTGTGACATTCTAAGACAAAAGTAATGTATAAATTAGGTTGTGCAGATAGTCGGCTATGGCCAAAGTTGCATGGCAACAGTATTTATCAAATATTGTTGATTGCGAAATATTGTCGCAACTGGAAAAAAGAAAACAGGTGGAATATTTGTACAGAAAAGGTTTTAGAAACTTTAAAAAATTAGTGCAATTGACTGAAATGGGAATAAGTGCTGTATATGAGACAATAAAGAGGACAACAAATGGCATGGACCAGTTTCAGAAAGACCGCGTAAGATAAAAGGAAACAATTTAAACGCTTCATTGGCCTTAGGACGATAAAATGCGCGCCTGGGGTTTCGCAAATTGGCTAACAGATTTGGAAGTCAACGAAATATAAAAGTATAACCAGAAACCGTCCGTATGTCACTGAAAAGTTCAAGGAAAACCAAAAAAAAATCTATATAATGACACCTTTACAAAAGGAAGGTAGGATAAAATACTGTTAACGTTTTCAAGAAGATAATTTTAATCATATTCTTATATCTGATGAAATTTGTTTCCAACTTGGTGGAATTCACTTAAAAATCCTATCAAAACAATCTGTTACCGTTCAAATTTACAAATTTCCCACCAAAATAATGGTTTGGGGAGCAATATCTCAGCGTGGTGCTACGCCTGTGTATAGTTGATGGTACCATTAAAAGTGAAAAGTATTGTAGCATTCTAAACAATTTTCTCCTTGAAACAGCGCATGCTTTATATCCAGAGGGATGACGTTTTCAGCAGGATAATGCAAAATGCCATACTTCGGCCTGTACTCTAGCTTTGAAGGAAGAACACCAAGTGACAACCATTTCATGGCCAGCAGCTTCAACAGATCTTATTCTCATTGAAAACATAGGGATATTGAAGTTGAACGAGCAGCGAAATAAAGTTGATTTTACAGTCCTGAACTAGCATCACCGAAAATTATGAAGGTGATCTAGTTTCGGGTGTGCCTTGACGTTTAATCAAGTTTTTACGGTTAAATAGACGTTGTATTAGTAAATAATATGAATATTCTGTTATAATTTTCTAATTCAAGAATTAAATATATATACTGAATAATTACAATTGAGCTTTGTTTTTTCCGAATACTTTCTAGATGGGCTATATTTTCGAAAAGCTGAAGCTAATGTTCGATATACTGACTTCTTCTCACCATGATGAAATCTATATTTAAACTAGAAAGCATCCGATTAACTCTACATAAAGTATTTAAGACTTAAAAGCATTTTTTTTTTGTTTTTTCACAGTGAAGTTGTTATTTGGATTGTTTTTATTGTGTGATGTGAACATCATATAAAAAAGAATGTAATAAGCTGAGAGATCCAAGGCTTTATTAGATTTGCAAGTCGCAATAACTAAGTATTATTACTGATCGAACCTCAAACTTTTTGCTTAAGGAAAAACCTAGAAGCGCTAGAGCTCTCGATGTTGACTACGTTCTTTTATAATATTCTCATTCCAATTGGATACGAATAATCTTCCGTGGTTTCTCCTGAAGTTTCACATTCAATCATTTATTATCTGTTAACTTTCGCATATGGTTCTATTCATGTAATTCATTAATTGCCAGGAGAGATATATTATCACGAATATCAATCAATTAATGCACTGTCCCATAAGTGATTTTCGACCTAGACGGAAATAATTGATAATATGGATAATTAGTGACCCCTAAATTTACATTTTTCCACACTGTTCAATTCACTCAAAGGAAAGGAATAAAAATTGGATTACCTATTTAAGCCATATATATGAAATTGTGAGAAAAAATTCTCCCTCCGCTATGAAGAATCTACGTAATTCTAAATTCTTACACAGTGCTATCAGAAGTTCATCCGTTCAGGTTTGTGGTTTATGGTTTCTCCATAGAGACGAAGGCAGAATTGTACGTTGAATCTAGGAAACATCTTCATGTAGAAAAGCAACTTCTCCTTAGCGTGGTTACGGTTGGCAGATGACACTACAGGACTGTATTTAGAAACGCTGGAAGAAAATGAATTAGATTGTTTTAATCGAACAATAGTTAGTTGATATAAGTTTATTTCATAAAAATGGAAATAATAAATTGTTACACATAACTACAAAGGTATTGTACTGTTCCGCCCTTCAGGGAGTTTCTGAAAACACTTGCCTTTCTGTCGTGATTGGGGGAGAAAAGGACATTACATACATTATTCAACCCTTTAGTTTCATTTATTCACAAAATTAAGGCCACATAGATTGACAACCTTCTAATATACTAAAACATAGTTAGTGTGCTAACAAAGGGGAATACAGTTATATGAGTGAATTCAAAGATAACCTGGCAATAGGACTATGTAACAAAGATTTTGTTTTGTAGTTCAAATAATGATCATTTGGTCGGGAATCCGCTATTCACACACCCACTATCCAATTAGATTATTATAATCTGGATGCACAATATCGTTGGGCAGGAATGTCTTGTGACATCTGTAGTCTGCTGCACTTTGCTGTAGTGTGGATTTAACTAAATATTCGTTATAATATTTATATCTTATAATATAGTTTTTCAGGAATGTGTTGAAGCGACATTCTGAAGACACAGAGTTGTTATGTCAGTTATTCACTTTTGGATCCAGATTTCATTTACTCTGAACACTCTGAATTCTCAAACAAAGTTCCATTATTATCCACATCCAGATCCAAATAAATGGAATGAAGTTAAAGGCTAGAAAATTTTGAACACGACAGGCAAAACCTTCCATTACGTTCGACTTGTTAAATGTAGAAAATTTACATAAGAAATGTCATACATAATGTCTCATACGTAGCGAGCAAATTCCGAGGTGCCTGATGAAGATATATGTTTGATTCTTAGATTTGTTTCACCAGCAGCCAAACGACTTTCCAACTCAGACTTAACGGTCTTGAACACTGGTACCTGACGTGCTGTTCTATCTGGGGAGGTTGATAAATTGGAAAACTTGGGCCTATTTTTCTTAAATTTACGTAGGATGCCAGGTATTAGATCTAGCGATAACAAACATACTCTTATGGAGCTCCTGATCGGTGTCACCGATTCTTCAGAAATTTCACACTCCCTAAACAGATTGTTCAGAGATCAGTGTCTTCGCGCACTTGATTCTTCTTACTGTTGCCTTTCTCAGTCATACCGTGTATGATAAAATTGCTAGAGCGTTTTGTTCGCTCAAGGAACTCACTGAGTACCCTCTCTTCCGCTTGCAAAGATTGTACAGAATATATCTGAGTAACTCTAGCACCATCAAACCTTACATGACCCTTCTCTCGAATTTCCACCTTTACATCATTAATTAACTTAAATGTCTTTGGGATTTGGTGAGAGTCTGCTCACATTGATCACATAAGTACTTTATCATTTTTCTGGTATTCGATTGAGATTCGAAACATTTCAGCTCAGCAGCCGAGAACACAAAACATAAGCTATGCAAAAAAAATCTATTAGAGCTATCACACTTTACAATCTTATTGGTGCCCTCACTTATAGCAATACTACATCAACTGGCGATCGACAAGCCAGACGCAATAGTGATGGGAGGCTCAGGACTGCTGGATGAGCTTTTAACGAGCAGCACCCTATCGATGCCCTCGGATCTAACGTCAAAAGTCACGAGCCAAGAATGGCATTTCAATGTAGCCGGGACGAATGGACCCAGCAGGCTGAGGTTCTATTGAGAACCGACCTTGGCTTTTTCACAGACGGCTCGCGAACGACGAACGGAACCGGAGCAGGAGTCTATGGGGGCAAACCGAGAATCAACATCTCATTGAACTATTGCCATTGAGACCGCGGCAGATTTGCTGATAAAAAGGCAAATCTGCCACGGCAAAATCAAAACATTTACCGATAGTCAGGCAGTACTAAAAGCTCTGGAATCCAGCTATTTTACATGGAGATCAGTCTGGAGTTGCCGCATGGCTTTAAACAGGCTCATTATGTATAACAGAATCACTCTTGTTTGGATACCGAACCACTCAAACTATTTGGGTAACGAAAAGACAGATCGACTGGCGTTTACTGAGGCCACGCTGCTTATGGTAGGCCCGAAACCATTCCTGAGAATGGCCTGGCTAAGCGGACGATAACAGGCAGAATGAACTAAAGACTAGATGGCTGAGTCATCCTGGCCTGAAACATTCGAAGGCGTTCCCTGGAACAGCTTCGAACCAAAAGGTGGCGAACCTAGCGCTAGATCTGAGCCAAACTCGGAACACTTATCGGAATTATGACAGGTCACTGCAGGCTGAAAGCCTATTTGCACAAAATTGGTCTGGCTGAAGACTATGAATGCAGGCTGTGTCTTGAGGACACTGAAACAGTCATGCATATAATCTCAGAATGCTTAGCGGTGAGCCGCATCAGGTTTGAGGTCTTTGGTCAGGCTTTTATAGCCCACTGCGAACTGAAAAACTTACCCCCAAACAAAATGGTCGGTTTTATCCAAAAACTAGATATCGTTCGCGAAATATAAATCAGGGTTGAACCACAATAGTCCGTGGAGACGCAGTGGTAGGGTGCACAGAAGCTTGCTCACTATAAATAATAAAATAATAATACTACATTTAAAGCAAGACATAATGGGATTTAATTTCACTCAGAAATGAATTTGTGTAACAAAGGAAAAAACGAGAAAAACTCCTCACAATGCCCGGGCCTATATCAGTTGACTTGCAAACGAACAATAAGACCACAGGAAAAATGAAAATTATAAAGGATGAGATACACCAAAAACCATTGAAAGTTCTCGTCTTCCTCAATTTAAAAATCTCTACTGTTGAATATATCCCGTACATACAACATCAATAAGACTCGGATATGTACACGTGACGATAGACTTCTGATAAAGCGTACTAGATTTCGGAATAAATCAAGAATTTTCAAATACAAAAACACGAAAATAAAATATTAACCGAAAATAAAAACCAATTCACTCAAAACTCTCGGCAGGAACAAACGTATCCAGAATGAATCACAAGGTCCTAAATACGTAACTAAAGAGGAAGCACTAAAAAACACAACCGTATCGGATGAAATATGTTATACGTGATGATTAAATAAATAACGACTTAGTTTATTCTTCGTTCGATTTCGAACCTTACTAAACTTGAGTACTAGATAGTGACGGAGATGAATATTTAAAAATCGAAAAAGGTAGTATGAACGTCATTATATAACGGGTTATCTATTTTGTGGTCCAAATTTATCAATTCATCGGCGCACAACATTTGGGCCTCTTTAGCAGCACGCTATGGCGTATTTTGCATCTGGATTTGCATCTCCATTCTTATATGGTTCAGTTTGCTCAATAACTAAAGCCAGCTGACCATAGAATGCGTAAAACATATGACGATTGGGTGCTTGAACAACGTTTAGATGACGATTCTTCGCATCGAATTTTCTTCAGCGACGAAGCAAATTTTTCACTCGGTGGCTATATAAACAAGCAAAATTGTCGTATCTGCTGAAAGACCATTACATCCACAAAAAGTCACTGTATGATGTGCAATTTGGTCTGGTGGAGTGATTGGCCTCTACTTCTTTAAAAATGAAGGTGTCACTGAAACCGTCAATTCTCATGGCTATAGCCAACTGATTACCGTTTTTTTTGGCCTGAAATCAATGATATGGAATTGGAAGAGATGTGGTTCCAGCAAGATGGAGCAACAAGCCACACAAAACGACCCGCTTTGGCTTTATTGCAAGAAAAAGTCCCAGGACGCGTAATTTCTCGTTTCGGCGATGTGAATTGGCAAACAAGATCTTATGATTTATTGCCTTGGGTTTATTTTTGTGGGGTTATGCGAAGGATTATGTTTATACCGATAATCTTCTGGCTATTGACGATCTAAAAACCAACATCTGTCACGTTATAGTTGAGATATTGCCCGAAATGGGCCGGCGAGACATCGAAAATTACCTCACAAGGATCCTGTAAGAAATCACGCGGAGGACATTTAAATGATGTTGTATTCAACACATAATGGCAAGGTCTAAGCATTATATTGAAATAAAAATTTTATCGATATTCTAAACGAAAGAGTGCTTTATTTACGTTTACTTTTGGGAGCACAAAAGGGATAACCCTGTAGTTTTGAGCTCTTAATGAGAACGCAAAAAATACTTCTCATTTATATCTTCTTATTATATCTATGATAGTCGTATGATAAAAGACTCATTTTAATTTCAAGCGAACATCATGAAGAAAGGGTTGAATGTTCAAGGTTTGTAGCAAAATAACACGTTCTCAACAACAATCACATCAAAAAGGATTTTTCAAACTTGAAAAGAGGCCGGTTATCTGTTTGAAACATTTCTACTGATATTTGATTTAGGATTTATATTAGTATAGTAACGCTTTTATAGATAAAATTTGACTTTAGCATATCTCGAAATAGTACTAAAACAAGCTCAAATAATGAGAACCATTATCGGATACACAATAAGAAATTGACTCATAATATTCAAACTCATTCATTTTTTATAACTCTAGATTAAAATTAAGTGATTATAAAGAATCACGAAAATTCAGATATTTTTTTCTTGAGATCACATTATAACACTTATCAATTTTATCCTGACGATATGAATATGTGTATTTATAATTGGCGTATGGTAATTAACATCCAAGCGCATTCGCCATTTTGTGTATGTGGGGGGGGGTTTAATAATAAATGGAATGAAATAATAAATTAAGTGTTAGAAAACAAAATGATTTCTTATTTCATTCCATTTAAAGATGAACTACTTTTGCGTTTGTGATAGATCTCCATTGAGCCTGTTCTCTTATTCTTGATCCTTAAACTTCGTTGGTAATCCGGATCGTTAAGTTGTTCACACTTCAGCGAAATGACAGATACTGAAAAGAAAACCTAATGATGACACTTCAAAATGAAGGTGTTGCTAAATGAAACAATGGAATAATAAATTAGTGGAGACATCAATATCAAAACCTAACGAACTTATTTCTACTCCTGATACATAATCGAATTGGCTGTCATTTATTCAATCTGTTTTGCCTAATCACGCACATATAGCGTTCAGCAACACATGCAAATGATAAAATTGTTTTATCAAAATGTGATGGATAAGTTTGTGTCCATTGGTCCAGTAAATAATGAACCCATACGCAAGATCTGCCGAAAACATCACCGTTGTACGTAAGTGAAGGAGAATTCAAGGCAGTGGATTTCGCTTCGCTGATAAGTTCTCGGTCTTCGCACACCACAATTTTGCGAATTTTGCATCGTGACTTGAGCCTGCACCCGTACAAAATTCAACTGATCTAGGAGCTGAAGATAAACGACCATACACAACGACTTGTGGTCGCTGCATTGTCCCTGGAACATTTAGGAACTGACCCTTATTTTCATCAAAAAATCATCTTCCGCGATTAATCATTTCTGGATGAATGAGTACATAAAACAACAAAATTTTCGAAATTTGAATATCGAAACATATTTGATCTGTCAGTCTTCTACAACTTTTCAAAAAAAAATTTTTATTTAAAAATCTTTTAAAAATAATTTAATGTCTTATAAGCACGGCTTATATTCAATAGACGTATAAAATCAAAAGTCAATATACAATATCAAATGGAATAAATAAACCAACAGATATAAATTATGAATTAAAATTAATAAATAAATATTTGAAGGAGACAAAATTTCATTTCTGATCTTACCATTATGAATTCCAATTCCTTTTAAAAAACACAAAACATAATTTAAGGACTTCTCAGAAAATATATTATAATTTATTTGAAATATTCAATATATTTAAATAATTTAATTAGAAAATCTCTCAAAACATGCATTATAACTTCAAAAAACAATTAGAATTCCGATAATATCTTCTTCAGTCCTAAATCATATTCAAAAAATCTAAATCAACCAACAATAAATATAACTTACCCAAAAGTGGTCCTGAGATTATCGTTAGAAAAACTAACTTTAAAATCAACATATTCTATGTTCGTCACAAAAATCACAGAAAGCTGTAAGGTATTATAAGGTTTTCTTTGAACCATTGATATTCCATAATGAGATTTTAATTCAAGCTTCAATATAATTATATATTATGTATAAAATAAAATAGAAAAAGGCTTGATGGAATAATAAATTTTGAATATCAAAACAGATGTAATCTCTCAGTCTTCTACAATTTTAATTAAAAAAAAAAGTTTTTTGAAAAAAAAATTTTTCTAAATTAAAATTGTGGAAGACTGACAGATTGAATCTGTTTTGATATTTAAATTTTGTTATATTCCTTCTATGGAGTAGAAAGCCTTTCCCTATTTTATCAAAATTGTCGAATTTGAGGACGATACCAATCCACATGAGATCCAAGAGCATCCAATGCATCCCAAAAAAAAACACTGTTTGGTGTACATTGTGGGCTGGCAGCGTCATTACCAACTCCTTTTGGCCTGAATATGAATACCAAAGACAAGTGATTTCAACAGAATGGCGCTATGTGCCACACGTTGGACATACATTTAAATACAACTATTAGCAGCAGAAAGAACTTCGGCAATTGCGCTTCAGAACTTAATCATTTTCTATGACGACTGGGTAACTTTGATCATATAGTGAACTAACTTCATCTATGCAACCCAACATACATCCAATGAAAACTGGAACCGTTCCAAATTTCTACCAGTACTATGAGTTTAGAAATGAATTGGTTTCTGTCAATTTAGAAAAAATATAAACAATCTCAATAGTCTGATTATCACAGTAAAACAACTGTTGGTAAATACACCATATCCCAAGAGAGATAAAAGCCAAGGAACTCCACAACATAATTATGACAATTGGGTTCCTAAATACTCTTAGGTTAGCAAGTATCGGGTGTTTTTTTTTTAGAGTGATAGAACATTCGATAGGAATAACTATGATTTGACAAAAGGTAGAAAGAAGCCATGTTGTTTTGACATTTCTGTTCAGTAGGCATTGACAAATTATCGTGGAAAGAGTCACAACAACGTTTACAAATTGTTGAAATTTATTTTCGGAATCAGTGTTTTATTAGCCAAACTTATAGAGCACTTCGTAAAATTTATGGTTTACATAATCGTCCATCAGAGCAGCTTATTCGTCGAACTATCGATAGATTTCGGACAACATTTTCTCTACTCGATGCAACAACAACAAGACAAAGAACTGTACGTACAGAAGAAAATATCGCTGCTGTAAGTCATAGTGTTCATGATGATCCAGATTTGTCTATTCGTCGACGTTCACCACAAGTTGGACTATATGCATCCACTACATGGAAAATTTTGCGTGAGGATCTTGGTCTACACCCATACAAGATGCAACTGGTTCAACAACTAAAGCCACTTGATCATAATAAGCGTCGTTTGTTTGTTGATTGGGCCCTAGAACAGCTTGAAATTGATCCACTTTTTTATCGTAAAATTGTGTTTAGTGATAAAGCTCATTTCTGGTTGAACGGCTATGTAAACAAGCAAAACTGCCAAATATGGTGTGAAAACAATCCTCAAGAACTTCTGCAGGTTCCGTTGCATACAGAAAAATGCAATTTATGGTGTGCTTTACATGCTCGAGGCATCATCGATCCATATTTCTTTGAAAACGACGCTGGAGCTAATGTTGCAGTGAATGGTGCTCGTAACAGATCGATGATCAATTATTATTTGTTTCAAAATTTGAATGGTATCGACCCAGAAGTGTTTTGGTTTCAACAAGATGGTGGTACATCTTATGCTGCTACCGCAACAATTGATTTATTGAAAGGAAGATTTGGCGATAACATTATTTTGAGAAATGGTCCAATTAATTGACGTCCAAGATGCGACATAACTCCAGTGGATTATTTTCTTTGGGATTATGCCAAGTCATTGGTTTATGCTGATAAACCAGAAACAATAGACGCTTTGGAAGCCAACATAACTCGTGTTATTGATGAAATAAGGCCTGAATTACTCGAAAAAGTGGTCTAAAATTGGTCTGGTCGAATGCGGTTTCTCGGAGCTAGTCGTGGTGACATATGCAAGAAATTATTTTTAAAACATAAATGTTATAAAAATATCTTTCAAATAAAAAAAATCTTAATTCAAATGTGTTTTATTTTAATTTAAAGTTCTATCAATCTAAAAAAAACACCCGATATTTCCGTGTATCCCGCTTTCTTCACACAGGATTTACAGTTCACTCTTACATTTCTTTTAATTGAAGCCTGTAATTTAAGGAACATAAGCTAGAAAGAGAAGAATAACGTTGATCCCAAATGCATCAGGCTTCGTTACCTTTACCAGAAAGATGCTCTTATAGGCTATTAGAACAGAAGTGTGAATCAAGATCATGGTAACGTGAAATGACTATTTTATGTATCAACGGATCGTTCAAGTCCGATAAATGAACAGAAAAGAATAGGAAAAAATAAAACCTACCTGCAGATTCTGAATTAAATAATTCAAGGTCCACCAACTAACTGTACATCTAGAATAAAGAGTTAGTCATTCGCACATTATCAGTAAATCCACCGATCCTACTAAGTCTACGCATGTTAAACATTGAGATAATACTCAAGAACTCATTGTTATACCTCTTAACTAAGCTCAGTTATACATTTCATTTCCCAAATTATTTTCTTTCAGTTTGTTATCTTACATGCCAAATATTAGGTTATATAAACCCCAGAACAAAATTTTGCATAATTTAAAATCAAATTGTGTAACAAGGTCACAGGCGCTATTGGCAAACTTGCACCCCACCGCCAATCTGAAGAGTTTAGGGTCTGAAAGTTGGTACGAAATGCCTTACCTCCCGAAATTAAGAGGCTAGAAAGATCTTCGAAATAAATTTGACTTGGTAACCGCAATACTTCTGAAACTTGAGGAAATTCATCCATCAAATAACAGTGAATATCGAAAATGAAAAAGGACATTTCACAAATTAGTAAATAAAATTGACTTAGGAATTTATATATATATATATATATATATATATATATATATACATATACAGGTCAGTGGCAGCTTGGGAATATTTATCAAGGGTCGGCAATTTTTGTAGCTTTTCACACCACCATTAGGTAATGCAATCACAGCGTTACTTTTTGCACGCTTGTTTTTGGAAAGATTGTGCTATCTTTTGGCCCAAATGTTTGTGATTTTCGTCATTTTGGACCGAAAATCGTCTCTTACGAGTAGTTTGGTCTCAATTCAGAATTGGAGATCATAAGAAATTCTGTCCGGACAGTCCGTTACTACTAACGCACTAACTTTCAAACGGAACGAGCTGCAGATTTCAAACCTTCAGTGTAAATTCGGAATCTGAATATCTCGATGCAGGAAGTTAATGGGTGAAATCGGTCCAATGGTTATGTAGTTATTCATAGTTGGAAACTTCTTTTATTTTTCCCAATATTTTCGAAACTGCCGATCCGATTGATTTGATATTTGGTTTTTAGAATAACAATAATAACACGCATGTTCGTATGAAATTTCAAATGGATCTAATGATTACAAAAATAAAAAAAATATAAATTGTGAATGTTGAGCGGTACCGAAAAAACAGTAACAATGGTGCAATCCCACAGCAAGCAACAGTTCTACTAATGCAAAATTTCGGGAGGACTGTATAATAAGGAGTAATAAAAACTATATTTTATGAGCAGAGCAGTGACAAGAAGGCTAATGGAAATTTCGTAAGGCTCGTGTTAGACTGGAACAAGCGCACAAATGATTCTGCCACGTTAGTAATTTTCACCATTTTTTATAGTGAAATTTCTTCAAAATTTTTGTTTCTTGTTGAAATTATGTGTTTACTTGAATAACTTCTGCAAATAACTATTTCAGCTATACATATTACATTGAAAATAAACATTATTCCCTAAATTGAAATATATTTCAAAATTCAATCATTCAACGATGCGAAATGAGAGATGCAAATAATCTTTCGCTCAGATTGCCGGAATATGCATTGAAGTACGGCAAATATAGAATTGCCGACCCTACGTCAGATTATCTTCCTGTATAATTATAATATAATATTGAGAAGTTTCGAACTGTAAGACAGGTGCAAGTTGCATTGTCACGATTAGAAAAACTTCCTGTTTACCATGCTCATATCATATATGTATATTCAAGTGTTTTATCGGCATTCTAAAAATCGATTATCAATAAAGTTATTGTTTTCACAATTCTGGTTTAGTCAATAGGCACAATTTCCATTAGTACTCTTTCGAAAATCCCAGAAATCACCGATTTGTTGATTAATTTCTTCGCAAAGATTGTGTATATTAGAAAATGATTTCCTGAAAGGCAGAAATGAAAGTATCAGGAGTCTGTTTTCAAACGAAATTTCTAAGATGACTGGTTCGGCATCTATAGAAGCGCAACGCACTATCGCAGGACCCTGTATAATCCGAAGGATTCATAAAATGAAAGGAATAAAAAACTATAATAGTTTACTCCTCTAAATAAAATTTTAGCTCTTAATATTAATTGAACTGAACAAAAATATAGCATAAGTTATAATCTTAAATTTTTTTGTCGAGAGATTTCAATGCTTAATTAATACATGCTTTAGATTGATCCGGCTAGATATTTTGCGTTTTTCGTTTGAAACGAAAAGTTAATATGAATAAATGGAATTTTCTCAAAAATTATTTTTTCATTGAAATAAAACTTCTATTCATGAGTAGAAGCGACAATATATCTGAAATTGAACATTAATTTTTTTTCATTGCAATATTTCGTACAATAACCTTATAAATATTGTCCCAACATAAAATTGAATGAAATGAATTATTACGTGATTCCTTTAGTAAATATCTCTATAACTTACGATACACATTTTGTCTAAAATTGACCGTTTTCAAATTTTTATTAACTGATATATAAAAATTAGTTAAGTAATTCAAAAAGTTAGCGAAGTAATTCAACACAAATAATCCAAATACAATATTTTATAAGTCCATATTTCGTTTTTTATGAAAGTCTTAAAAAATATCCGTTGTATGGCTATTATATCAAATGTCTATACTTATATGTTCTATCTTTGAAAGCAAATAAAATAATGAACTTGACTGAATAGTTAGAACCTGACTTTTGCGTAAGCATAGATCAGGTCTCCAGACCACAGAGTCTGCCTATCTTCTTAAAGATCCATCTTGGGAGCAGTTAAAAATAAACTGATATGAATAGTTGTAAAATGTTATAGTCAAAATAGATTTAATCTTTTAATCTCCTACAATTTCAAATTCAAAAATTTTATTCAATAATTTTTAGAATCAAATTAATGTCTTATAAGCACAGCTTATTTTTTATATATATATATTTAATAATAATATAATATAATAATATAATATAATAATAAAATCAAAACTCAATATGAAATATCAAATTGAATAAATAACCCAACAAATATAAATTGTCAATTAAAATCAAAAAATAAACATTTGAAAGAGACAAAATTTTGTTTCTGATCTTATTAATTATGAAAACTACTTTCTTTCCAAAAATAAAAAACAATTAGAATTCCGATAAGTTCTTCATCGGTTCTACTTCACATTTAAAAAATAAAATCAACTAACAACAAATATATAACTCACCTACATACTTGTGTTATCCTCGTTTGAACACTTAGTTTAAAATCCAAGATCCAAAATCCAAGATATTCTATGTTCGTCATAAAAATCACAAAAAGTTGTAAGGTATTATATTATATGGTTTTCTTTAAACCACTTGATACTTCATAATGAGATTTTTTATTCAAACCTAAGTATAATTATATATAAAATGTTATTATTTTATTCAGTAGTTATAACCTGATTTTTGCTTAAACATAAAGCAGGTCCAAATTATAGAGCAAGCTCATCCTCTACCTGTGACAAAAATGGAAATTACAAGCACTTTCGTAAACTTATATTATCCTAAAAATTTCATGACAGTTGATATTGACCCGCTTTTTACATAAAATATAATCAATATTGAAGTGAAATGAGTCTTACTATTGAAGACTTTTAAAATGAAATAAAATAAAATGAATTACTACGTAATACCTTTAGTAGATATCTTATGATATTTTTGTATCTACGAAACACATTTCACCAAAAAAGCACTGCTCTAAAAATGACAAATTTTAAATTTTTATCAACCGAAATATAATAATCAAAATCAAATGTTAGCGAACTAGTTCAAAATAATACACATAATCCAAATACTATATTTTATTTTTTATGAAACTCTTCAGAAATATCCAATCTAAACTGTGACTATTATATTTTATACCCACAAGTTCTATCTTTGAAAGCAAATTAGATAATGAACTTGACTGAATAGTTATAACCTAACTTTTGCTTAAGCATAGATCGTAAGATATTCACTGAAAGTTTTACGTAGTAATTTATTCCATTTAATTTTATGTTTATAAAAGCCTTTAATAGTAAGACTCATTTCACTTTAATATAAATATTGTTTTATATTGATATTAACTGATCTTATTTCCCGCTTGCCGACGGCGCCTATGCCTGTGATCGATAACCTTTCAGCTGATTTGCGTCCAGAGATCAAGGATACCCTCTGGTTTCGCACTTGAAACACATGCAGAGTCCATCAATTTTATCCAGGTAATAATGATGGGGCCAATGGAATGACATAATATTCTTATATTCGCTTGTTCATATTGTTAGCTGTAGGTTCTGGATATAGGTGATCCACGTGGTTTTGAACAAATGGAACTTTGTTTTTATTCTTCCTGTCACGGCTTCACGCATTCTTACGGTCACGAAGCTTCGGTGGTCGAGTTTTTCTTCGTAAAAGTTTTTCTCCACTTCCCATCATGCTCTGGTAGTGTTCCAAGTGAGTTGTACCAAACATGACTAATAGCACACCATCGAGGCAGTGTCACGGTGTTAGAGGCACAGGTGCAATGTCCTGTAGTACCTACAACACTCATAGAGGGGCAGGGGAAGCTACCTGTTGCGCGGCTACAGGTACCAAAGTTAGTTCGAGTCGAGTCGTGGTACCTTCTAGTCGTGCCTAGTGGTACCATTCAGTGTCGAATCGTTGAGAGTGCCAACATGGACCTGCGAATGGCACTGGAAGAATTCACGGGGTGATTTTCTCGTCCGTGGACTTTTAGTGCCATCCCCAGAGTCTTTGTTCACAACCAAGGCTCTTATCACGGTTTTTCTCGCTTAATTTCAATGGACTTCTCTGCCGATTACATGACGTCATTTTGTTGGTTAGTATACTTCCGCGATATTGTGAGTGATGGTAAATACAAGACTGGTGAAATGCCCGCGTTGGAGGATTGTTCTTCTAGGAATACCTGCTGTTACATGAAGATATTAGACAAGTTTACGACGTGAGTAATGGTTTCGCTTGACGGGCAATCAAACAATCTTCCAAGTGTTTTATGTATGTATTCTTGATGCAACCCAGGGACCAGGCGTTGAAAACGAGCCTGGGATAATTTTTCAAATTGGACCACTCTGGTTAGCTCTCACATTTGGTATATTTGTGGGTGTTCTTATAACTTCCCACGTATCAATCTCTGTAATTTGAGAAAATAATTATTTTTGAGTCAGCCGACCATAACGATGTTTCTTTAACGATTGACGTTTGATAACATTTTAATAACAATGTGGTTACATTGTTACCTATAATTACTAATGGTCTTTTGTGAAATAATTCGAACTTGAATGATTCTTTCAATGAACACTGATTACTTTATCGTTTTCTGAAGAGAAACGGAACTGGCGAACTTTTAATCGTTTTTATGAAAATATTCATTCGAAATTGAACTCCACTGTGTTTTAAACCATGAAAAATATTTCAGGTCATTTCCAATATAGCTTTTATTTTATCATTAAAATATATTTAAATCCTGAAACACTTATAACAAGAAATGATAAATGGTCTGCTCGTTATTGAAATGAAAGCACCATATGCACACTACCCCTTAATACAAAAATTCACGACAGGTGTGAAGAACAGGTGACAGCCAATAGTAAAAAGACGCGCCAAAAAGCAATATAACATATTAAAACTTGAAAGAAACAGTGGAGGTAGAGAATGCAATTTGATTTTGAATAACATTTTCAAAAACTCTTCGACGAAGCATAAACCAAATGTATTAATGATTCTACTTAAATGAATTATTACCTTACAGCATATTTATATCCGAGGGTAATTAATATTAATATTGTTCCACCGTTTTCTGAACCTAAAACATTTGGTTTCTGCTTTTCAATTTTCTGTTGCATATCTAAATGTCAAGTTCATGAAATATTATTTCCATTATTATGGTTTATCCAATGAATGCAGTGTTTCTTTTGAAAATTATAGCTTATCAATATTTTTGGAAGTCTCAAGGAATAAAAAAAAGCTTCTATATAAACTGGAAGGATTTTCTCATGAGTAGGTCTTAATAATAATAATGTTTATTGATCCAATTTGACTCATCGCAGTGTATAGCACTGCATATAATAATTAATCAATGCACCGAACTGGAGAAGAAATAAGCAAACCAATGAATACAATTATCTTCAGATATTCACTAACATATAATATTTTCTTAACAGTAAAAATTTTGATCACTTACTAAAAGCTGATTTATTTAAAGGTACGTAATAATATTGATGTTTCGAATGTAGTCGTTCTGTTTTGTCACGAATAAGAGTTATGATATTTCTCATACTATCGGGTTTTTTTTTCGATAGGGATAACTGTGATTTGACAGATGAAAGAAGTCATGTTGTTTTGACATTTCTGTTCAGTAAGCATTGACAAATTATCATGAAAAGACTTACACCGCAACAACGTTTACAAATTGTTGAAATTTATTTTCAAAATCAGTGTTCTATTCGCCAAACCTATAGAGCACTTCGTGAAATTTATGGTTTACATAATCGTCCATCAGAGCAGCTTATTCGTCGAACTATCGATAGATTTCGGACAACATTTTCTCTACTCGATGCAACAACAACAACAAGACGAAGAACTGTACGTACAGAAGAAAATTTCGGTGCTGCAAGTCATACTCTTAATAATGATCCAGATTTGTCTATTCTTCGACGTTCACAACAAGTTGGACTCTGTGCATCCACCACATGGAAAATTTTGCGTAAAGATCTTGATCTACACCCCTACAAGATCCAACTGGTTCAAGAACTAAAGCCGCTTGATCATAATAAGCGTCGTTTGTTTGCTGATTGGGCCCTAGAACAGCTTGAAGTTGATCCACTTTTTTATCATAAAATTGTATTTAGTGATGAAGCTTACTTCTGGTTGAACGGCTATGTAAACAAGCAAAATGGCCATATATAGAGTGAAAACAATCCTCAAGAAGTTATGCAGGTTCCACTGCATCCTGAAAAATGCACTGTATGGTGTGCTTTACACGCTGAAGGCATCATCGGTCCATATTCCTTTAAAAACGATGTTGGAGCTAATGTATGGTGCTTGTTACAGATCGATGATCAATGATTATTTGTTTCAAAGTTTGAATGATATCGACCCAGAAGTGTTTTGGTTCCAACAAGATGTTGCTATACCTCATGCTGCTACCGTAACAACTGATTTATAGAAAGTAAGATTTGGCGATAACATTATTATTTCGAGAAATGGTCCGATTAATTGGCCTCCAAGATTATGCGACATAACTTCACTGGATTATTTTCTTTGGGGTTATGTCAAGTCATTGGCTTATTCTGATAAACCAGAAACAATAGACGCTTTGGAAGCCAACATAACTCGTGTTATTGATAAAATAAGGCTTATTACTCGAAAAAGTGGTCCAGAGCTAGTTGTGGTGGACATATGCCGGAAATTATTTTTAAAAAATAAAATATCATAAAATTATCTTACAAATAAAAAAAAATTTGGCTTCAGTCTCAATTTAAATATGTTTTATTTCAATTTAAAGTTCTATCACTCTAAAAAAACACCCATTCAGTTGTGGAAGCAGGAAAGTGTCCCTTCCATTTATTTCAACGAAAAAAGACATTTTTATGAATAGGTAGAAGGGGCAGCTAATATTTAATATTTTACAAAAATAGATATACCGGATGTCCAAGGACTGAGTCCAAATATCTTTCGCATGATGAGTTTCTGAGCTGTTAGTAGTTTGATGAAGTCAAAAAAGCAGCCCCAAATCATAATATTGTACGCAAGATGATTAACTAATGTGCAATAAACATTCAGAACATCTCTAAGTGGAAGGCTTTTTATTTGACGGATTGCGTAGAAGGGAGTAGGTGATATGATCAGACTACCTTAATCAGTTATTACTATAGACACCTAGGAACTTCGTCGAATCCCTGGAAATTTAGTTTAGAACTAAAGAACTCCTTTTGCACAGTCTGAATTTCATAACTTCAGTTTTATGTAGATTACTAACAAATGCATTCGTCATACCCAGATCACCAAAAGCTTGTGAAAGTTTATCTGGCTTCTCATCATTAAAATTTATTCTTCGATATGATATGGTAAGTCATTTATAAAAAGTTAAAATAACAGAGGTCCCAATACTGAACCCTGAGGAACACCAAGATCAATTTTATAATCACCAGAATAAACATTTTCAATTCTTCCATGCGATTTTTTATTTGATACATAATCGTCAATCCAATCTAGGAATATTTGTGTATTAGAAACTATAACGAAATGGTATCAAGAGCACGTCAAGGGATACTTCAGCAACAAATAATTTCCCATCTATTGAATCAACAAAATCCAAAAACAGCAGTGATTAAATTAAACATATCCAAATATTTCGTCATTGATTCAAAACTATTCTCTCGAAGACTTTAGAAAACACACTCAACACTGAAATAGGTCTGTGGTTACCAATATTATTCGTATAATTTTTCCTGCTAACAGGCAAAACAGTGTCTTCTTTAAGATATTCGGATAAATTCCAAAACATATTGAATCATTTATAAGGTGAGCAAAGTGCTAGCTGCTCGAACGTATCATGAAATTTTCACCATACTAAAGCGTTCTGCATTACATCAATGTTCAACATCTACTTCATCAGGATGTTTGTCATTCATAGAGACTTCTGCTCTCTGCATGCGAACAAAATTTTTTATTTTCTGATTAACTGATAAGCGACAATCTTTCCAACGCTGACTTAGAATCGGAACATCTTAGGATTCTAATCAAGTAGGTTAGGAAAAATTCATACAGGCACTTATTTGCATTTACTGTTGAATAAATTAGTGCAGGGTCTCTTCAAAATTTAGGAGAATCTGAAGTACGAGGATGTACTGAAAATTTCTTAGCTTACTATAGAAGCAAACAAATTTTGAAAGTTAAAATATATTATTACTCTTAATTGGATACATTCATTAAATGAACCTACAATGCTTCTAGACCTGTCAAAAACGAATTTTCATCTTGCTCTGTAAACCAGGCATCCTCAGCTTTAAGCGCCTCTTCTCTGGAAGGAACCTTTTCAGCTCAGGAAAGGGATGATAGTCGGACGGAGCCAGCTCATGTGAATGACAGAGGTGTTCGAGTAAATTCAAATCCTTCATTATTATTTGAAAGGCAAACATGCGATTTGTGGTCAGGAGCATTCTGTTACACAAACATAACTCATTCGTATAACTTTCCGCATCTTCCTTCCGTATTCCTTCTGTATAAGCCTTTCCCTCAAGTAATCGGCTGAGACGTCATAAGAATTCTGTGAACGAATACAAGATAATACATGTTCTTCCCCCCTAGAATCTCGTACTTTATGGAAACATAATCACACTTTCGCAGATCGAATATGAAACGTACACAACTGTTTCGAACCACTCGTATACTACTTTTAGTATAGTGATTCAGAAATTGAAAATAGAGGACATTGCAATAGCTCAGTATAGACAGGTCCATTGCCTGACTCAATTTTTTTCTGGTTTCTAAATTAAGGAAGAATTTTTTCGCTAAAGAACAAAAGGGTTTTCCAAAGAGGGTTTCATTTTGATATTGAAAAAAATATATATTTTAGAAGAAATCGATGGATGTTTATTTCATTGTAAAGAGGAAGGTATGCCATTAACCGTGGAAAACCGTATCATCCAATTCGCACATTTGCGGCTTTATGTTCTCGATTACTTCATGAATTCCATCTTTAAGGTCTTGAACCGATTGTGGTGTATTGGCATAGACCTCATCTTTCACGTGTCCCCACAGAAAAAAGTCTGAAGGTGTTATATCACAAGATCTCGGTGGCCAATTGTGATCACGTCTTCGAAAAATAACACGACCAGGAATCTTTTCTTGAAAAATTGCTGTATTGTTGCTTGTGTGTACATAGCGTCGTCTTGTTGAATATAACCATCATCCACATCAATATCTTCCATTTCCGGCCATAAAAAATCATAAATCATAGCGCAATCCAATCAACAATAGATTTTTCAACAAATTCAAAAAATTGAAGCTAAACATAGAGTAGTTGGTGGTTGATGGTATCGGAAGCATTAGCATAATCGAGTGTGAGCAAAGCCACTGAATGCCATCTTACTGTCCAAGGCATTCGAAATGTCAGCAACGTTGATAAGTACTGTTCTGATACTATGGCCTTACGAATTTCAAACTGGAACTTGGGTAGAATATTGCAAGCTGTGATTTAATGCATAAGTTGTGCGTTCACTATCTTTTCCAATCCATAATTTTATATGTCTATAAAAAAAAAACAGTATTTCTGAGATATTCAATTTGATTTAATTTTAAAAATTTGTAAGAGTTTTTTTAGATTAAATTTGAAGAGGTTTTAAAAAAAAATCCTAAATAATATTCGAAATATTTGTTTGAAAAACCCCCTTCAACGTAATATTTAATTTATGTTCAACAAATTATTCATTAAAGATGTCTGCATCAGAATATTTTTGGGATGGTTATTCCATGGAGAATTTTTCGATCGGTATTACTTGCGTAATGTTAACTTTTTTGTATTAGAATGAATATTTCTACATTTCTTTATACGTCCCCGTTCGATCCAAATTAATTTTATTAATATTTTCTTGGGAAGTTCGAATTGGAAAAACTTTATGGCTTAAATCAAGAGAGTTAATTCATTTGCTTCTTGTTCGAATCAAAGAACTATCATTCCATTCAAATGTCTACAATTGGAATGTTCTATCAGACTATTCACTAAGCTCCTGTGAATGTGTCACTACCTTCAAGTTATCCATTTTTTTGTGCCTTACTAACCCAGGGTTTCATCACCTTGTACTTTTTGAACCAAGCTTATTACAGTTAAAAAACATACTCAATCATGTTTGAGCACGAGGTTCAATTGCTTGTGTGACTAATTCAACGCCAATGTAATACTAATTCACTTTTTTCACGAGTTGTTTTCACCTTGTGCAATTTATAAAATTTGAAAATTATTGTGATTGACTTCGTGAAATGAAAACCTGAATGAAAATGAAAAACACGTGAAAATCATCGAAGTGAGATTTCGCGCGTTGTTCATCAGACCATCTTAACAGAAATATTCAAATTTATTAATTTATTTTTGAAGAAACTACATAAAGAGTAGTGGATATTTATTGTCTGGTAACACTACTGTCAGTCATGTTGATAACGAAATGGGTAAATTCACGCTTGAACAAAACTAGGAAATATTTCAAACTTTGAATATCAAAACAGATTTAATCTGTCAGTCTTCTACAATTAATTTCAAAAAATTTTTATCCAAAAAGCTTTTAGAATTAAATTAATGTCTTATAAGCACAGCTTATATTTGATAGACGTATAAAATCAAAACTCAATTTAAAATATCAAGTGGAATAAATAAACCAACAAATATAAATTGTCATTTAAAATTAATAAATAAATATTTGAAGGAGACAAAATTTTGTGTCTGATCTTATAATTATGTAAACTAATTCCTTTTCAAAAACACAAAACATAATTTAAGGAATTCTCAGAAAATATAATTTATCTGAAATATTTAATATATTATATAAGTAACTTCAAAAATCTCTCAAAACATTTATTCAATCTTCAACAAACAATTAGAATTCTGCTAAGGTCTTCATCGGTCCTACTTCACATTTAAGAAATAAAATCAACCAACAACAAATACATTCTGTCAAGAAAGTACCGGGAATTATCGATTTAAATCTGGCCGGGCAATGAGGCAGGTAAAATTTTTTCCTAGGTTGGTACCACTGTCCTTAATTACTATGCCAAGCTTGAGCGAGATCTGTCAACTAGTGTGTTTGCAACAGCTGATTAAGTCAGTCGATGTCAGAGTGCGTGCCGATTTATACTATGGGTGATTACGTTGAGCAAAGAATTTGTTTAAAGTTTTGTGTTGCAAATGAATTTTTGTGTGCCGATGCATTGAAAATGTTGCAAAAGGCCTTTGGTGATAATGCTCTATCCAAAACTCGTGCATATCAGTGGTACAGAGCCTTCAAGGACGGTCGTGAAGTGGTCGCCCATCGACGGCTTCGGTTGAAGATAACGTCGATAAAATTAAGGAAAGGGTGCTGGAAAACCGTCGTACCAGCTTGAGAGAGATAGCACATGGTCTTAAGATATCCCACGAGTCCGCACGTACGATTTTGATTGATATTTTGGGCATGAGAATGGTGGCCGCACGACTCGTACCGAAAGACCTGAATTTTCTTCAAAAACGTCATAGCGAACAGGTTGCTTCAGACATGCTGGATCGCTGTAATTCCGATTCTACATTCATGGAACGCATTATAACTGGTGATGAGACCTGGGTCTACGAGTACGATATGCAAACAAGCCAGCAATCATCGGAATGGGTGGCAAAAAATGAGCCGAAACCGAAAAAACCACGCCAAAGCCGCTCGAAAATGAAGGTGATGCTCATTGTTTTCTTCGATATCCGTGGCGTGGTGCACTACGAATTCGTTCCAGAGGGTCAGACGGTAAACAAGGAGTATTACCTAGGCGTTATGAAACGTTTGCGTGAGCGTATCCGTAAGAAGCGGCCAAATTTGTGGGCGAACAACTCATGGATTTTGCATGACGATAACGCGCCTTCTCACCGAGCTACGATTGTGACTGACTTTCTCGCCAAAAACTCAACAAACGTGCTTCAGCAACCACCGTATTCGCCGGATTTGGCTCCCTGCGACTTTTTCCTCTTCCCAAAACTAAAATTGCCCCTTCGTGGCACCCGTTTTGAGCCGATTGAAGCCATAAAACAAAATTCGGCGCGAGAGCTAAAGTCCATCCCGGAAAGCGCCTATAAAAAATGTTTCGATAATTGGAAGTGCCGTTGGCATAGATGTATTGGAGCAAATGGAGCCTATTTTGAAGGCGACCCAATAAATTTTGATGATTAAATGTAAAAATGTTGTTTTAATTGAAAATTCCCGGTACTTTCTTGACAGAGTAGTATAACTCACCTCAAAGTGGAAGAATCATTGCATTGAACAACTAACTTTAAAATCCAAGATATTCTTTGTTCGTCACAGAAAGCTGTAAGGCACTATAAGGTCTTCTTTAAACCACTTGATATTTCATAATGAGATTTTTATTCAAGCCTAAATATAGTTATATATTATGTATAAAATAAAATAATAGGAAGAAGCTTTTTACAAGATAGAAGGAATATAACAAAATTTGAATATCAAAACAGATTTAATCTGTATATTGAGTCTATTCAATATAAGCTGTGCTTATAAGACATTTATTTAATTCTGAAAGTTTTTTGAAAAAACATTTTTTTGAAATTAAAATTGTAGAAGACTGACAGATTAAATCTGTTTTGATATTCAAATTTTGTTGTATTCCTTCTATCAATTAAAAAGCCCCTTCCTATTATTTTATTATAGGAAATATTTAATTGAATCAGTCATATTAAATAATTTTTTTTCATATTATCCTGATACTCCTAGACCTTCTGTGAAGATCTCTCAGGAGCTTCTTCAGCTGGTGCGAGTTAGGAGTTCAGTTGTGTTTTGGGTAGGCTTTGTTACTGCAATCTTATGCCACTTCAGGTCACAGCACTGTTAATTTTCGACCCTACAGTGAAATGGTGCCCGAAACCCGTACAACTAGAAAATTTCTTTCCCACTGAACAGGATTTGAACCCGCGACCTTTCGGTTACAAGCCCAAAGCTCTTAACACTGATCTATGGACACTCATTGAAACTGGGAATTATTAAAAACTTATTTCCAAAATGGGGAATCTTCTATCCAAACTGCTAGAAATTTACGTGGAAAATTCAATAAAAATAAAATGCCCCCACGGTAATTTTTGGATAAATTTGTTCGTGAAAACTGAATCTTTATTTGATAAAATAACCCTTTCATATTCTCGTCCAGTTAGCACACCAGAAAACATTGAAACATTGCTGATGTAGCCCAGAATATGGCTGAACATGCATCAACATTATCTCGTCATCGTGCTTAAGAACATTTGATTAAAATGTTGAAGGCAAAGTATTTTGGTAATTTTGATTTCGGACATCCATTACCTGAATTCTTTACATACACAATATATTTGAATATTCAAATTTTGATATATTTCTTCTATCAAGTAAAAGGCTTTTCAATTTTATTCAATATATTTGAACCTGAAAAACAGAAAACTGAAATTTAATACAAAAATAATTGTAACAAATGTCTAACATATACTGTGAAAGCACAATTTCTTCATATACACAATATATTCTAACGTGAAGTGATCCTAAAAACAGAAAACTTCACGAAATGAATACTTGTCTCTTCAGAAATCAAGTTAAATTATATTTAAAAATATATATACAATTATTTAAATATTTCAATATTAGCCTTCTACATATTTAATTTCAAAAAATTATATTTAATAATTATAACTTCAGGAATTAAATTATATTAATGTCATATAAGAACCACTTATATCAAACGACATATAAAATAAACATTCATTACAAGACATCCAAATGATATAAAGAAATCTAATAAATAAAAATTGTTAATCAAAATCCTATAAATTAAATATTTTGAGTAGACAAAATTTTGTTTCTGCTTATCAATCTTATGAAAACAGATATCTTTCAAAAATGTTTAACATAATCTCAAGAATTTCATCATAAAACTATCTTACTTAGAATATTCAATATTATTGGATATCTAACTAAGTTACTTTCTATAAAATCTCAAGATATGTAAAAACATTACTGAAAAACAAGTTTTAAGAGAGACTTTGCTTCGTCAGTACTCAATTATGTAGAAGGCTAAAATTAAAATATTTAAATAACTTTATATACCTCCTATCAAGTATTAACCTCTATTAATTTTAATTAATATATATACAATTACTAATAATACTAATAAATCGCCTTTATTAGTTAATAAATCAACATAAGAATAAGTACATTAATTAAATCAAACTACTATATCGTGGCGAAGTCTAGCACATCTATTCTTACTCAACCAGGACACAGCAGAATCAAATAAAACTGCAATTGTTTTCCATTATGTCCCTTAGGAAAAAAACGAGAAAAATAAACTACATACTGAAAACTCTCAATATCAGGTACAGTGGTGTTCACATCATTAGGTTCTATGATCTATATTTAAATTTTAATTTATATTCATCTTCCTAAACTCTTCAGGAAGAAAATTGTAAAGCGATACTGCACAATAAATGAACCACCTGCAGAACATGGCCGTCCGATGATGTAGTCAAAAAATAAAGTTAAAAAATTATGTTGCGTATAACACGATGTTACGGTCAGTAAAGTATCTCTGACCGTTATCAAGTGTCAACTGACTTCATTTCGTGAAGTTTTCTGTTTTTTAAGATCACTTCACGTTAGAATATATTGTGTATATGAAGAAATTGTGAATTCAGATTCAATCCATGATTATTATTTATGATTCAGATTCAATCCACAGTATATGTTAGACATTTGTTACAATTATTTTTGTATTGATTTTCAGGAAGTTTTCTGTTTTTCAGGTTAGAATATATTGTGTATGTAAGAATTCAGGCAATGGATGTCCGAAATCGAAATTAACTGAACATTTCTCGCACTTCTCTGAGGAGAATTTTGCATGAATACCTCGGTATGAAGCCTTACAAAGTTCAACTAGTGCAAGAAGTGAAAGCTCGTGACCATCCGATGCGTTTCTACTTTGGCCAATGGGTTAATTATCGCAAGGTCGAAGATGAGCATATTCCCAGAAAAATCATCTTTAGCGATGAAGCTCATTTTCACCTTGAAAGTGTGTAGATTCGTTAAATATAAGTGTTGCGCTAACCTTACAGAAACGATTTATGCCCTAAAACACGAGATTAAAATCGCTATTCATGATATTGAACTCCAAACAATCGACAATGTACTGAAAAATTGGGTTGATCGAATGGAATACTCAATGGCCAGTCGTGGCGGTCAATTGAATAATATTGTTTTTTATTCGTAAATATCAAGGTTCAAATTTTCTAATGAACTCACAAATTTGCAGAAACATTAATTAGTTTGTTATTTATAGCCAATCAAAAATGCCAATCTTAAATAGCTTACCCCTTATGATAAATAAAGTGCAGAATTCAGTGTTCTGTTTGACAAAACTCAAATAAATGTCAGTTTTTGCAATTTCAAAACTGTTCTCCTGAAAAAACGAAAAAATTTTATGAAAATGAAAAATACATGGGTAAGAGGCTCCATCCTTTTTCGTTCGATCTGGATCGTTACATATTAGCAGAATGAGTGAAAAAAGATTAGATTAAACGAAACACCATATACTTTCCATACTTTTTGTCGAAAGATAAGAAAGAATTAAATTCGAGCTGCACTTATTAGTTTCGAACACTCGTTCGAAATTTCAAGGTGAGATCCCTTTAACCATCTGAGCTATTAGAATTTGCCGGTTTCTTTATACATATATTTGCAGGCTTCAAACGTCCATTTTTAAAGATTTTAAAGTTGAGAAAATTTCCGTGATTTACCTTCAAGAAATTATGCACGAGCTTACGCGTTGTTATTTCGTATCTAAATACCAAATTTGAACTCGATTAGATTAGTACTTTCGAAATTCTCTGAGAAAAAATTAGAATAACTCAGAAACCATATACCCTATTCCCTCCATTGAAAGAGCATATTACTTCGAAGAGGAGTTTTTTCAATATTTTCAATATTAGGCAGAATAATTTTCTGAAATTTTTTTAAGAGAATTATTCTGTTTAATATTCAAAACTATTGTGTCCATTCTTGGAATCTCCAAACCTAGCCTGAAAATTTGAAGTGTCTAGATCTTTCATTTCGGAAATAACCTTCAACCGTTCGGCCGGATAGTGATCTTCACGAAATTTTCTGAAATTTTCTGAAGAGATTTTTTAAATTGAAATTTATATAAGTTTCAGAGAATTATTCTGTTTAATATTCAAAACTATTGTGTCCATTTTTGGAATCTCCAAACCTAGCCTGAAAATTTGAAGTGTCTAGATCTTTCATTTCGGAAATAACCTTCAATCGTTCGGCCGGATAGTCGATCTTCTCGAAATTTGGCACAAATTTTTAAGTCCTCATATTATATATAAGTACCAAATTTAGTTTTGATCGATTCAGTAGTTTCAGAATTATTGGAAAAATCAGAAAAAGTTTTAAATGTGATTAATTGCAGAACTATTAAGCCAATTTCGCCCATTAACGAAGTGTTCCTAGATATTGGGCCTTAAACCGACTTTGAAGTCTCTAACTCTGTCCGTTCGAAAGTTAGCGTGCTTACAAACAGACTGGACCGTCCGGATAGAATTAGTTTTGACCCCAAATTCTTCATCAGTGATTCCAATCTAGTCGAAACTATATTATTGTTCTCTAAAACAAGCGCGCAATCAAAATGGTTGAGCTAAATATGACAAGTGAGTTAAGAAAAACATTATTTGAAATTTTCCTCACTTTCCTCAGTATCTAAAAAATTCAGACCAACCTGTGGAAATTGAATGACTAAATATAAAATAATAATTAGCAAGTATTCTAACATAGTTTGATATACCAGTATGTAAAAGTTGAAATAAAATTCAGGCTATATATTTCAAAATTTGAGGCACAAAGTTCTGGAATGACTACATTGTACACACAGATGAACAATTTTGGGTCAAATTCAACTCTGAGCCATCCAAGCGCTATAACTTTCGAAAGAAACGACTTGGAGACCTGAAATTTGCAAGGTAATTGTATGAATCATTAGCTAGAATTTCTTTGAAAAAGAAATTATTTTGCGGCTATACAGTTTAAAATTATTAGAGTGAAAGTGTTGACGACTTGGTAGTATCAATTATATATTTGCTCCTATAATTATGACACGGTAAGTTAATTGGCAAGTCGAGGCTCTTTGCTCTGTTTCAACTTTTTTTGCGGCTGATAGGAAAATTCTGAGAAACATCAGACGACTGCTAATGATACGGTAACCAAACGTAGGTATTAATGAACAAGCCCCATAAAGCTTCTTACGTACAAATAAGTGCTTGTATAATTTTTTGTTATTATGTTTACAAATAAATTGTTTTTTAACTACTGTGAAATGTAAATGAATTTATGGATTATGAAGAAATTATTCAAGATTGATTTCTATCCAAGTTTTATCTTCCTTAACTCATTTTTTTTATTTTCAATGTGGATTTATACAGCACTGACTAACAATTATCAATTAATATTTAAGACGTATGAGTTGAACTACTTGTTTCACGATAGGCGTGTTTAGGCAGACGTTTAATAATTATCAATTAACAAGTCTGAAGTTGGCCAACTCTCAACTTCTTACCTTAAGTGAACCGGATTTTTCTCTAGTGCTTATTTAGTACGCAGAAGACCATAACTTGATTTGTCATATAGAAAATTTTTCTTTCCGAGTCGAAAGGTAGTTTGTTTTCTATTTATATTGTTCATTCTGTTTTAATTTAAAAATAGATATCGATTTTCGATTTTCCAATTGAATAAACTGAAATTTCTAACTTGTACTATTTCCTTCTTGTTGTCAATTATGTCTGCATAAATTATGAAATTTCCACTAACTCATTAATTTATAATTGTTAAATGATAGTTGATACCTTGATTGTCACTTTGTGTATAAATTTAGTAAGACCCACAACAAATACATACATGGAATCCAAAATTTTTCTGTGTTACATCATAAGTGCAACCAAGAATTCTTTATTCTACTTAAAACCAGCATTCCTGAATATAATATTATACTCAGTGACATTAGAATTGAAAGTTTCATACCCAGAAGATACAATTTCTTCAATCAACATTTCTGCAATAAAACATTTGCAGGAATTTTAAGAATATGTAATTCAAAAAAAAATTGATTTTATGTTTAGCGAACTGGCAGCTAAGTACACACCTGAACATGTTGAAGCACCAGCAAAATGAACTGGTCCTATATCTGCTTGTGATACCTCTTACCAACCATCTTGAATTTCATGGATTTACTATGTCAGTCTCTGGAGAATGCTCAAAGTGGACTATCTTCTCCCATAATATCTCACATATGTTCGACGGGATTTAAATTCAGTGAACGGGGTGACCATAGCAAAACATTGACGATTGCTTATTGTAGAAATTTCATATTTCGACAAGGAATATAGAGACATTCACTGTCTTGCTGCCATCTACATAAGGCAAAAAAGTTGTTTGTAGAACATCATCAATGAGCAGCTATTTGCTTCGAATGAAGGGAGTATATGATAGGTAACTGTAGACATTTGCCCTTCTAACCATTATTTCAATAGTCCTGTGTACAGTTCTCTCAACAGAAAACTCAATATGACTCCGCCCTCCACGGTGGCGTCTTAACCTTCTACGGCCCTAATGCATACCTAGACAGCACCGCAATTCGTCGTTGGGGACGGCATTATGACATCTAACCTCTCAATATTACCGTTCTCTGCACCACTTCAAACATTGATGAGTATGCACTCCCTATGTTAGACTCCCTATTACAAATAACCGTTTCAGAATACATGGAACATTTGGAAAAAAATAACGAATCATATATATATATATATATATATATATATATATATAAATATTTGTAAATACAAACAATCAGCAAAATGTGCTGAATCTTTACTTGATTGATGACTTTTAAATTATTACGGTGTCTCTGAAATTTCTTCCATTTAATGTCATAACAATATATATCGCAAAATATCGTTTATACTACGATCATTAAACAAATTTTAAAAAATCTAACAAAGCAGCAAATTTTAATAAACCTCTACTTGAATAATGATTTTATATCAATAGAAAATTTATTCCATTTGATGAGAGAATTAAATTATTAAACATCTCTGAACAATTCCCTTATATACTTATATACGTTTTCAAATTCTTCAAGAGTAATTGAACGTTAATCAATTGATATGTAAATTCTAAGATGGGCATACTTTGAGTGGAATACAGAGATAACAATATACTAGAACTATTTCATTACAGTCTATATATTACAATTTTGGGTTCTTCTACCCAAAATAAAGAGAATTTTTGCGATTGAGTTTTTATCGATCATTGTAATGAAAACACTTTATTTTTCGTAGAAGAGTAGATCCAAAGGCTTTTTCACGGTTATTCAGTTATATTCACGGAGTTCACTTCACAACTTCACTAACCTTGATTAGAAGTGTAAAAATCATCATCAAAAAGCAATTTAGAATTATTACAACGGAAACTCATCAGTTCTACTTTATATTTAAAAAATAAAAATAATTAATAAAAAATATCTTACCAGACAAAATGAATGCAAATATCTAGTCAAATACTAGAATGACGTGAACTTTTAAAAATCTTACGTATACTATTATATGTTCGTCACAGAAATCACATGAAGTTTGCAAGGTATTTAATGACTCCTTTAAAATCAAATGATAATATGTTATAAGTGTAAAACAAAATATATATTCATTATATATACAATAAAATAATAAAAAGAGGTTTTTTCTTCAAATGAGCATTATTACAAAATTTTGAATAACATGAAGATTTATTCTATTAACCTGCTACAAATTTTAATTCTAAAAAACTTTTATTCAAAAACTTTTAGAATTAAATTGACTAAATGTCTTTAGAACGATGTGTCAATTCAGCAGACATATAGACTTAACACTTATTATACAGTACCAAAAGGAATAAAAGAATACAAAGAAATATATAAATGCTTGAAGAGTACAAAATTTTGTTTCGTTCCTTGTTTTATGAAAATCAAATTCCTTTCCAAAAATGCAAAACATAGACTCAAGAATTTCAAAATTTTGTACTCTTCATGTATTAATTTAACAATTTCTAATTGACAATTTATATTTCTGAATTCTTTCATTCCCTTTGGTACTGTGTAATAGATGTTAAATCTATATGTCTACTAAATTGACACTGTGTTCTAAAAACATTTATCTAATTTAATTTCAAAAGTTTTTGAATAAAAATTTGTTGAAATTGAAATTTGTAGGAGGTTAACAGAATAAATCTGTATGATATTTAAAAATCATAGGTGTTAGTTAAACTTGTCGTTCAACCATACGTTAGTAGGCGTGCTTATGAAGACGTTCAACATTCATTAGCTGACAAGTAAGATGTTGGCTTACTTATAATTTCATCCAGAACGCAGTCAAAAGTAGATTATTTTATCAAATGATGAAATATCAAACAGACTCCTATTCAAATAAAAAGTGTTTGAAATTCTTATGTTGATTGATATTCTTTATTGAATATAAAAATTGATTATGTTATTACCATCAATTTTTTCGGTAGTTCCAATTGAATTAGATAAAATCACTGGTGCATAATAGTTGCTATTTGGTACTTCATGTTACAATCATAAATGAAATGAATGGAGTTTGCGGTTAGCTCCACGTGAAAAATTATAATACTTTTACTTGAAAATATTCGGTATAAATATTTCACAATTTATTCAAAAACCTTTCACCTGTCTTGGTTGTTTATATTTTCATTTCTATCTTTTACAAATATAGGGTATTCCGATACGATGTTTCATTTTGATTATGAAAAAGAAGGAGTATATTTTAGAAGACATCCATGGATGATTATTTCATTGTAGGAAGGAAGGTATGCCATTAACAATGGAAAGTGATATCAGCCAAATGGTTGGCATGGCAACGTTGCAGCACCATATCCTTTTCATGAAATTTTCCATCACCAGTTTGCACAATTACAGCTGTATGTCTTCGATAACTTCACGAATTCCATCTTTAAGGTTTTGAATCAATTGTGGAGTATTGTCATAGACCTTATCTTTCATATGGCCCAAAAGAAAAGAATCTAAAGGTGTTAAATCACAAGATCTCGGCGGCCACTTGTGATCACCAACTTTAAACTGTTGGAATTTTCTATTTGTTTACTTCCATTTTTAACACTCTATAAGTTACAACTTGATGGACGAAACGAAAAATAGCGAAGGAATTTTTTTCTGTGTGAAATGTCAGCTTGACAATAAGCATAAATCTGAAATTGTTTGATCAATACTTCACGAGATACGATCACTACATCCATCTACCGAAAAAATAATGGATTTCTGTTTTCCTAACCTTATATACACTTCGCCCAAATGTCTATAATTTTCGAATTTTGAGCTGGAAATGGTGTATGTTCATTACTTTGAGGGACTAACGAATAAGTATAAAGAATTCAACAGGCAGGTAATCAACTTCCAAAAAGTTGTGATAAGTGCAAGTGTATAGAAAGTATATACATAATGCTGAACCTTAACAAGTTCCTTGAATAACACATTACGTGACTAAGATGTTATGAATACCACTGAATTAATCGGTTACACACAACATCCTTATAAATGAATTCGGGTGTGCCTCTGATTCAAAAGACAATAGTATAAAAGAGATACTCCGTGTAATACTATATTCCCTATAATAGAAATACTATACTCTGAGATATGTGGAAAGGATTTAATAATTTATTTCAATCAATAGAAGTGAAGGGAAGTCAAGTGAATATTAGAAGTAAAATGATTTTCTAAAACATTAACTTCGGAGGAATATTGAAAATATAAATAATAAAAAACTCTCAACCTAGCACTCGTTTCTAACTTCTTAAATTCAATCCGAAAGAATATTTTTGTTCACCCTCTCGTAACATTACAAATATTGCAACTAAAAGGCCTGAAAGTCAATGTATTATTTGAGGTTATGTTTTGCATTTTTGAAGAGGAATTTGGTTTTCATAAAACAAGGAAGCAAACAAAATTTTGTAATATTCAAATATTTATATATTTCTCTGAATTATTTTATTCCCTTTGGTACTGTGTAATAAGTGTTAAGTCTATATGTCTACTAAATTGACACAGTGTGTTCTAAAGACATTTATTCAATTGAATTCTAAAAGTTTTTGAATAAAAATTTTTTTAAATTAAGATTTGTAGGAGGTTAACAGAATAAATTTGTATGATAATCATAATTGTGTTATAATCCTTCTATCAAGATTGGTTTTCATGAAACAAGAGACGAAACAATATTTTGTACTCTTCAAGTATTTATTCAATGATTTTCAATTGACAATTTATATTTCTTTAAACTCTTTTATTTCCTTTGGTGCAGTGTAATGAGTGTTAAGTCTATAAGTCTACTTAATCGGCACAGTGTGTTCTAAAGACATTCATTCAATTTAATTCTAAAAGTTTTTGAATAAACATTTTTTGAAATTAAAATTTGAAGGAGATTAACAGAATAAATCTGTATGATATTTAAAATTTTGTAATAATCCTTCTTATCAAGAAAAAACCTCTTTTTATTATTTTAATACTTATGATACCTTCCCCATAATTTCGCATTTGGTCGTTATCATTTCAGCCATGTAGTCCATGTAGTCCAAGACATGTTCAAGTCAACTAGTCTGCGATATATATATACAGACCTGAAGCAGACTATAATAAGTAGTCAAAATTATTCCTGAAAAGTCAAGGTTATTTCCATAAATCCATTGAGCGATTAAGAAATCAACGATTCCAAATTGAGGGTGATTGCTTCCAAAGGATGGACGTCATCATACTGCAAATGGTCAGTCTGTTGAGCACTAATCACCTGATAAACGACTCCGATGTACATGTAGTATAATCTGAATGTCTTTTTTATTTGGTAGATCATTTCGAAATTACCACTTGAGTAGGCGAACAAATGAATCAGCCAAATATTACACAGGTCTTTATAAATGAGTGCAACGCGAAAGTGGTATTTGAAATATTTTTCCATTTACATCTTGGGCTTGATGAGTTATGTTATTTATGGCGGGCGGGCGTCTGTCCACCCTACCACTGCTTCTGCACGGACTATTGTGGTTCACCCCTAATTTATATCTCCCCGACGAGAACCAGTTTTTGGATTAAACAGATAATCTTGTTCGGGGGTAATTTTTTCAGTTCGCAGTGAGCTATAATACAAAGACCTCGAATCTGATGCGACTCACCACTGGGCACTCTGAGACGATGTGCATGGCTGTTTCAGTGTCCTCAAGACACAGCCTGCATTCATCGTCTTCAGCCCGACCGATTTTGTGCAAATGCGCTTTCAGTCTGCAGTCATAATTCCGACAAGTGTTCTTAGTTTGGCCCTATCCAGACCTAGCGCTAGGTTCGCCATCTTTTTGTTCGAAGCTGTTCCAAGGAACAACTTCGAATGAAGCTGTTCCAAGGAACAACTTCGAATGTTTCAGGCCAGAATGGCTCCGCCAGAAAGACTCTAGCCTTGAGTTCATTCTGCCTGTTATTGCCTCGTTAGCCACGTCATGTGGTATTTCCAGGAATGGTTCCGGTCCTACTAAAGGCAGCGCAGCTCCAGCAAATGCCAGCCGATTTGCCTCTTCGTTAACCAAATAGTTTGAGAGGCTTGATGAGTACTTTATTAATATACCGAGAGATGCAGCACTTTTTTCGCGTTTTTACCTCAATAGTAACCAGATCCAGTTTACTTAAGAAAAGATAATGAAATATAGTCAGTCTAGAAAGTATCCGGAAAAATCAAAGCTCAATTGTTATCATTTAGATATATTTTTAATTCTTGAATTAGAAAATTATAACAAAATATTCTTCTTATTTACTTATACAACCTCCATTTAAGTGTAAACACTTGACTAAAGATCGAGGTACACCCGAAGCTAGATCACCTCCATAATTTTCGGTGATGGTAGACCAGAACTGTAAAACTGACTGAATTAAATCATCTTTATTTCGTGGCGCTGCTCGTTCAACATCAATCTTTATTAGTCCATAAATTCTTTTAATGGGACTAAGATCTGGTGAAGCTGCTGGCCGTGAAATGGTTGTCACTTGGTGTTCCTGCATCTAAGCTTGAGTATAGGCCGTAGTATGGCATCTTGCATTATCCTTCTGAAAACGCCACCCCTCTGGATATAAAGCATGCATCGTTTCAAGGAGAAAATGGTTTAGAATGCCACAATACTTTTCACTAATAATGGTACTATCAACTATACAGAGAGGCGTAGCACCATGCTGAGAATTTGGTTCCCAAGCCATTATTGTGCTGGAAAATTTTGAAATTTGAACGGTAACAGGTAACAGGTTGTTTTGAAAGGATTTTTAAGTGATTTTCACCAAGTTGGAAACAACTTCCATCAGATATAAAGACATTATTAAAATTATCTTCTTGAAAACGTTGACAAAATTCTATCCTTTGTTCCTCTTGTGAAGGTGGCATTATAGGGATTTTTTTAGTTTTCTTGATATGTAGCCTTGTATTTTCAATGACATACGGACGGTTTCTAGACATACTTTTATATTTCGTTGGTTTCCAAATCTGTTAGACAATTTGCGACACTACAAGCGCGGATAGTGTCGTCCTAAGGCCAATAAAGCGTTTAAATTGTTTCAGTTAATCCTACGCGATCTTCTTGAATCTGGTCTATGCCTCATATCTAAGCCATTTTTTGTCCTCTTCATTGTCTCACTTTTTCCCAGTTCAGTCAATTGCACTAATTTTTTAACGTTTCGAAAACCTTTTCTATATAAATATTCTATCTGTTTTCGGAATGAATTATTTTATTCGCACTACTTTGAAAATGTTCTCCGTTTTCCTCCAAGTACTTAACGATTCTTCGTCCTTTGTAGTAGAAAAGTCCTCGACGTTCGTAGCCCATTTACTTGGCAGCAATTTGTGTTTAATGCTAGCTGCAATTTCAGCTCATTATTATCCCTTTCGAATATCGTAACGTTCTCCAATAAAGATATACAATCATTATCAAATGTTCAAAACGTGGTGCAAAAGAAGGAAAAAGTCATTGAGTTACCGAATGGTTGTCATGAAATGCATGCAAATATGCTAAATATGCAGGCGTTATATAAGTAGTTTTCTCATCCCGATGAAAATTAGCGGCTTCAATTTCTTCATTATCTAGTTGATTAATAAATATTTGCAACATAATTCGTTCATTCTTGCTCATCACGTGCTAATGATTTTCCCCTGTAATTTTCGAGTAAATTTAGGAGATATATCGAAGATATTGAGAAGTTCTTGTATTCAAAATCTACAACTTCCTCAGAATTTTTAAAATAATAAAAAAATTCGAAAAATATGAGTGTTCACGAATATGTAAGCTGCTGCTGTTGAAACAAGTGCATCCTGTTCGAGTAAACAAATTGCTGAACTGAAGTCTATATGAGAGATATTCTGAAAAGTAATGGTTATCAATGTTATAAATTCAAACAAACCAAGAAATTTTTCCAGAAGAGCATATCAAACGAATGGAATTTTGTTGAAATATGATGGAAAAAGTAAATGAAAATAGTTAATTACTTAACAATATCTTATTCACTAATGAGTCATCGTTTTCCTTGAATAGAAAACATAACCCATCAGTTGTAAGATATTGGTCTAGGAAGAATAAACATCTGAGTATTCCTGTGCGCCCCAGTATCCCCAAAAACTTAATGTTTGTAAAGGAATACTGGGGAATTACATCATAGAGCCATTTTTTATCGATGGTAGCCTAAACGCTGCCAAATATCTGGAGCTTTCAGAGAATCAATTTATTTCGACAGTTCGACAGTTGCCAATTAACTTCAATGATGTTCAACAGGATGGCTATCCAAGTCACAATATCTCAGGACACAATATCTCAGGACAACTTTTTCGGACCGTATCATTTCTACAAATGGCACGCTCAAATGGCCCCCCAGATCACCAGATTTATCTCCCAATGATTTTTTTCTTTGGGAATATCTGAAAAATTTGATAGAGCGACGAATTTTACTAATGAATTAAGGTTCAAAACAATACAATTTTGTGACAAAATAGCAACTATGCCGAATCTGCTCAGAGATATGAAATTATCTCTTTTTTAATAGATTTGGCTACTGTTTGGCTCAACAAGGTGGATTATTAAAACATTTTATTCAAATTTGTCGACCTTCGATTTCGCATTTTTTAGAATTTATTTTTGTTTTCGAATTCCTCATTTTCGTAGAATTTATATTATTTTCAAGTCAGTTATGGCGAAAAAGAACTTAAGTACTCATTTTTCACAGAGGAAATCACTTGTGTCATTAATCGGGGCAAATAAATTCCTCGCATACAATGGAATAAGATTGTCGTCCTTATTTGCAACCGATATGGCCTAACGTATTCCAAGTTTGAACTGCGAATGATTCTGATTGCTGAAAGCGGAGCCTCGTTTCGATTAAATCACTGCCATTGAGAGAGAACAGTCGTTTATTCGTCATCGCATCGCGCTGAGGTTTTGATTCTTCCATTGTTCCACTGGACCCTCGTGGTCCTCTAGATTAACATTGAATTCCCTATATTTTCGACTGTCTTTTCCAAACCTGTACATCAACTTTAGGTGTTTAATAACGGCACAAAGACTCATGCCAAATTTCGTGAGGTTTGGTCGCCCACTAATTTCCGAACGAAAAGAGAGAGATTTGAAGTTTTCAGGTTAGTTTAGAAAACTGAACATATCAGTTATGTTAAAAAATGAACAGAATATACTCAAGGGTTGTGTTATTCTCATTTGAAATGATATCTTTAAAATATTTTCGAAAGCTGAAGTTCAAATTTAGTATTCAGATGAAAAATAACGATACCAGAGCTCATGCATAATTTCAAGAAGATAAATTCCGAGATTTTTTCAACTGTCAAATGTTAAAAAAAATAGATGTTCAAAACCTAAAATATATTAATGAAAAAACAGACAAATTTTTATAGCTCTTAGAAAAACATCAAGTATAATTAATTTTTCATAGTAAATTTTTCAGCCACCTGTTAGATTTGTGGGCATTTACAGAAATCAATACTCAAATTTGGTCAACATCAATAAACTGAGAAAATTATTTATTCAAGTTGTTTATTTAACAACTATAATGAATGAAAACACTTTGATAGTTGTGCATTTTGAAACTTTGAGACCACTTTCAAGTATTGAATTATTTGCTGTGGATCAAATGAAAACTTTGAAACTTATTTTTGATTCAAAAAGTTACTATACCAAGTTTATTATTATTATTTTAGTAGTAGGGAAAAATTGGAAACAAATTATAATTTGCATAGTGTAGAGTATCTACTCATTTGAATGATTGATGTTCCTATACATAAAAAGACTATAATTCACAAACTTTAGATTTAATGTTTCTTACAATGTTAACATCAACTGAGCAAAGACCTTCTTACATGGCCACTGGGGTTTTCAATCAGTTGCTATAATACATTTAATGAAATTCATCCATCTCATGTCATAAAATATTCAGGAATAAGGTTTAACATCTGGTGATTATATTAGAATCTTAGTCTTAGGGAATAATTTAAGAGAGCTCACAATTATGTGAGCATTATATTTAAATTTTTAGTTTTTGTACAAGTAGCATACGAATATAATCACGCCAACAGAACAAATTATACAGAAATCAGCTTCCGGAATTCAGAAACTCCTAATCTCTTTATACATGTCTCGGTTAATGATATGATCTTCAAGCTGCATGCATAGTAAACGTCAAAACATTCAAGTTTATCCCAAATTGGTAGAACTCTGAGTACTTATTGTATATACAATAATAATAATATTTCACAAACCATTAAAATTGAGATCCATGGTAAGAATTTAACAGAAATGGTATTAGGATTCCACACTATATCCACACTATAAAGTATCTATCTCAAATTCAACACATTGTCGAAGTAAAAGCTCGAACTGTCTAAGGTATCACAGTGGAATATTATTTCCTCTAGTCACGTTTATGAATTGTTGAAAGCAGGTTTAGGAACTCACGATTATCTGATAAATATATCAGAAGGGACGAGCTCAAAAATTTGTTCGGAATATGTTACTTAGGTGCACTGTTAGCTATTACTAACAAAAAAGTTATTGTTGAATCTGAATAACTATTAAAAATAATAAAACTCTGCAAATATTCAGTATGTATGTTAGTTAGTTCTTTCTAACTGTAGGCAGATAATTGAATTTGTTTGTGCACGAATGATGATCCATCATTCATGAAATTAAGATATTCAGGAACCAGCAGATATGAAATAATATATGATTAAAATAATAGAAAGGAGTTGTTACTTGATAGAATACTTTTACAATATATTAAATATCACGCAGATTATCTCACTACAAATTTTAATCTTATAAAAAATTTTTCTCAGAAAATTTTTAAAATTCAATTTAATAATTGTCTTAGAAAATGGAGTTTCAATTTAGTACACATATAAAATTGACACTCATTATAAAGCACCAGAAGCAATAAAAGAATCCAAAGAAAATATAGAATATCAATTAAAAATATCAAACAAATACTTGAAGAATAAAAACTTTGTTTCGTAACGTTGTATTATGAAAACCAAATTCCTTTCCAAAAATGCACAACATTATCTCAAGAATTTCTTCGAAAATAACTCTCCTTAAAAAATTTTCTTCCAAAAACTCCAAAAACATGAAGCATATCTTCAAAAAGGTCATTTGAAATTTCTACGTCGATATTTCTTCAGTCCGACTTCGTATCCAAAAATAAAAATAATCAATAAAAATATATCTCATTCCACCAACCATGTATTATTCAACAAACATAGAACTGTAGTGATGAATCAAAGTTTGTATCCTTATTTAATCCTATATTTAATTTGTTTAATTAATATTCAATATTTTTTTTATTCTTCTGGTACTGTGTACACTCAGTGTTAATTATATATGTTTACCAAATTGAAACTGTTTTCTAAAATATTTATTTAATTTAATTTCAAAAATTTTTCGAGAAAATAAAATTAAAATTAAAACTTGTAGTGAGGTTAGCAGAATTAATCTATGTGATTTTTAAAATAATATATGATTACTCATCTGTAATCGGGCAACACATTCAAAATCACAATAGTGAATATGTTTATAAGTTTTCCTATGTCATATTCACTGTTTTTACACCGATGATATTTAAGTTAATCTTCAATTATTGATCAATCAATGTCGGGTGATATTTTTTGGGAAATATATATTTTGTTTTAATCATCTGAGAATAAATATATCAAGTTGAAAGTATAAGAAGATTTATGTTGGGGTATTTATAATTTCTGTGATAGATTTTATGAAAAGCCAATAAGCGTTTCAATTTCCAGTTTATCCTCAGACTGAATCGATACGTCTAAGAACTGCCGAGGATCATACTTAATAAGTTCAGAATGGCAATTCCGGTGTTGTCAAATTTTTACTGAGTTTCATAAGAATTAATTGTATTTTTTTTATTTTATAGTCTCAGCAGTCAGTACCTAAAATTAAATGAACGCTCTAATGAACTCGAAGTAACATTGTCACATAATACCCGAGTTCTGTAAATTCGTTGGGTGAGTTATTATAAATATTTTTTATTGATATTTTTCAATTTTCAACTCTCAAATTAATTCCAATCAGCAAATAATCACTTCGACTTCATAAATTATTCTGAGTTATTATTTTGTTCCTTATATTCCCTTTATGATCGAACAAAAAGAAAGTTTATTTCTTTGAAAGATTCACAGTTTGATTCTGAAATATATTCAATAACTGAATGCTTTTCCGCACAATCCATGCACCATCCCCTGTCCAGATGTCGTCACTGAACATAGTAGTTGAGTTAAAAATTGATTGTTAAGTCGGATATCATCGGCATCAATCCTGCCCTTTTCTCGTCGATTAATTTTAGGGCTTGAAATTGGACGCTACAATTAAGGAATGTTGAAAAGTACTGACGTGATGTGAGGAAGCTTTCGCGCGCTTGTTCAACAGTGCAATTTCCCTGAATTAATTCTTAAAGAAGCAACATATGATGAATATGAACACAGAATTTAGTATAGCATTCTCAAATATCATACAACAGCCAAAAATATAAAAATACCATTAAAAATATGCAATATTGACTGAAATTAAATCACAAACTTAACCGATACTGCTGTTCCATATGCACATTATGAAAAATGCTCTATATAAATTTATAAATATAGTACATTCCCCAGAACAGCGTTTGAAATTCTCGTCCATAATCGTCAGCCGACTGTTTTGAATCAATAAATATCAAACACTTTAATTTTATAGGATATTGAAACTGAAAGTAAAATTCTTCGAAATCTCTACAAATTTAATCTGAAAAATTTATAAGGAACTTTTTGGAATTAAATTGAATAAAATATCTTAAAAACACTGTTTTACTTTTTAGATAAATAGTATTATCAACAATACTGAATTAGTTGACCACGTTCGCTTTCAAACAGGACATTTGTGGAATGAAGGTATGTAGATATATTTTATTGATGGTTTTTATTTACCATCCAAATACCTCCTTCTGTGGAGATTATAGTTAAGAAATAAAAAAGACCTTTTTAAATTGTATAAGGAGCATTTTTGAAATAAAATAGAAGAAGGCTTTTTATTTGATAGAAGAAATATAACAAAATTTGAATATCAAAACAGATTTAATCTGAGTCTTCTACAATTTTAATTTCAAAAAGTATTTTTATTCAAAAAACTTTTAGAATTAAATTAATGTCTACAATAAGCACCGCTTATATTTAATATACGTATATATATTTATATTTAATATACGTATATATATTTATATTTAATAGACGTATGTATTCAAAAACTCAATATACAATGTCAAATGGAATAAATTATATTTTTTGAGAAATCCTTAAGTTGTGTTTTATGTTTTTGAAAAGGAATTGGTTTCACTATGGTAAGATCAGAAACAAAATTTTGTCTCCTTCAAATATTTATTTATTAATTTTAATTGCCTTTTTTATATTGGTTGGTTTATTTATTCCATTTGACATTGTATATTGAGTTTTTGAATATATACGTTTATTAAATATAAGCGGTGCTTATTGTAGACATTAATATAATTCTAAATGTTTTTTGAATAAAAATTTTTTTGAAATTGAAATTGTAGAAGACTAACAGATTAAATCTGTTTTGATATTCAAAAAGGGAGCATTTTTCCTGATGGAATTTGTTATTTTTGAATATCGAATCGAAACAGGCTTGTTTTTCATGATGGTTTCTGGATGATCAGGGACAGCATGTTTTGATTCTTTATTGGTTTACTACCCGTAATATACACACATCGTCAAAAGTGTTGCCCCCCCCATCAACTCTCAACTTTTTGAGACTTGTTATCACTTAAAAGAAAACAATAAACCAGCAAAAAATGTTTCTTGTGGCCTGGAGACCGGTGCCTGGTCGACACAGTGAAAGGGAATCATTATATCGCAAATTTTACTCGAAGGATTCTAACGGTATCTGTAACAGCCCTTCGAAGTCACTTTTTGAGGTCCTATAGACGAGTAGTCTCAACCAGTACCATAAGGAGACGATTGCATTCCTCAAATTTAAGGCAAGAAGACCTTTAAGAGTACCTCGGCTGTCAACTGGACATAATCGACCCATCGGCAATGGGTAGAACACCATCAACACTGGCTTTTAGCACAATGGCGCAACGTATTTTTTTGGGACGAGTCTCGATTCGGTTTACAAAGTGATAGTCGACTAGAAAGGGTTTGGAGAGGTCCAGACAGACTAGAGCGGCTCAATTTCACCCGGAAAGTTGTGCTCTTTCAAGGCGGATCAATAATATGCTGGGGGTTATAATGTTTGGTCGCTGTACCCCTGTTATTATCGTTGAACGAACAATGGCTGGTGCCATCTACGTAGAAAACATCATTGAAGCAATCATTGTTCCTCTGCGCAACGAATTAGGTGATAATTTCATTTATCAGGATTATAACCCCCCACCACACCGCTCACGAAGGGTTCTAAACATTCTTCAAGAGAACAATATCCAGAAAATGAACTGGCCAGCAAACCCACCAGACATGAATCTAATTGAGCACGTATGGGATTACTTAGGAAGAGCAATATCCAATCGCCAAAACCCTCCTTCAACTTTTCTGGAATTGAGTTTAGCCCTTCAGGAAGAATGGAACGATATGCCTGAAAATTTCAATAATTACTTGATTCCTGGGATTCCTAGGCGTATTGGGTAGTTGATTGAAAGAAGAGGTGGTAATACGGACTATTGAATTTGGATTCAGTTGTGGAATAACTTTTTTTTATTATTATTATCCTGATATTCCTAGATCTTCTGTGAAGATCCCTCAGAAGCTTTTCAGCTTGTGGGAGTTAGGAGTTCAGTTGTGATCAGGGTAGGCCTTGTTACTGCGATCTTGCGCCACTTTAGGTCACATCACTGTTAATTTTTGATCCAACAGTGAAAAGGTGGCCGACACCCGTCCAGTTAAAAAATTTCTTTTCCACTTGAACAGGATTCGAACCCGTACCTATGGGTCACGAGCCTGACGCTCTACCACTAATGTCCACACTATAATTAATCAAAAATAAATAATCGATAAATTTAGATTTTTTCCTATTTTGTCTCATCCTGCAAAAAGCAAAAAGTAGCAAAGAAAGATTTTCTATCGAATATATTGCAGTTGAAATAGAGGAAAATATTCATCTCATTTCCTGAACATAGATAGTTTATTTCGTGAGAAACCTAGGGGACCAAGACTTTTGACGAGGTGTGTATGTTGATAATTCTATATGTCTATAAGAATTTTAGAATATTTTGTTCAATTTAATGTCAAAAAGTTTTTTGATTTTTTTTTGAGTCAATTAATTCAGTTATCTGTAATATTTGAAATTTTTGTCTGTTGTAAGAATACCACTGTTTTTAGCATTGTGTCAGAATAAACTACTATTATAATCAAATATGACCGACATTGTAAACAAACTACTGCCACGTATTGTTGTAGTATAGGATATAATTTCCATTATTTTCATACTCGTAATATGTCGCAGTGGTGTCGGTAACTCTCTTTATAATTTCGATAAGTAGAAAATTAGAAGGGACTTATCTATTCATTTTCATTCATGAGGTGATAATTTGCTCTTTTCGTCGTTATCATTGCAGCTTGGTACCATTATTATTGAAATTTCCTAGAAATACAGTCTACCTCGCAGTTTACGGCCACGTTTTATTGATAAAAATGTACGAGGCCTCCCACGGTTTCATAACCGAGTTCAGCATAGGAACACAGTGGGCGACGATAAATAGGTAATAAAAAGAATCACGCGTCAGTAGGCCTGGATTTTCAGTTCCAAAATTTTGTGTTATTTTTTTTTATTGAATATAAAATGTTTCTGGATAAACAGTGACGTAGTTTTTGTTTATTTCCAAATATAAATTCGCATTCAAATAAATTGATTTGGCTGATCCGTGCCAAATATCATTAATAAGGAATATGAGCTATGCTAATAGAAAGTTCTACAAATCGAGACAGGGTAACATACATCTTAGTCCGAGAGCTGGCACGAATTTTAGGGTAGGAATATGAGGCAAGCTGAAAACTTGTCAGATACCTATCCTATTATATCCCAACTCGGGATTGCAGACCTGGCTGGTGAGTAGCGGGGCTAAATCAACCACTTCATTTTTGAAAATATTATTTTTTTTCCCTAAAAAAATAAGCCAGATAATTTAATCGGGGTTTTAACATTGCCAGACGCGTGCAAAAATATTTTGCAAAAAATTATATAAAATGTTTTTGAGGCAGCTTGAAATTTTAATGAAGTGTTATTTATAACTAAAAAATACGTTTCCCAAAAAGACAGATCATTTCGGTGGGGCTTTCTTCTTGCCAGGTGATCAAAAAAATAATGAATGGGTATGAACCTGTAGTGCTATAGACAAGCTGTAGTGTGAGAGAGAGCGCATAACGACAGCTGTCTTCAATATTGAATTGTATCAGTCCTTACTTGGTGAAAATCCATATTAAATAATTTGAAATAAGGTTATTCTGATTTTCACAAATTTTTATTGTTAAAATGAGTTTAACAATAAAAATTTGTGAAAATCAGAATGACAGCTGTCTTCGTCCTTGCTTGCCGCGTTACTATTGGCTCTGGCGAGGCCAAGTGACTTACAATAACCCATGAGGTTTCTAGTTAAAATTTCGGAGTAAAAAGTATAAAATTTTCTGAATTTGTATTAAAAACATTTTGCATAAAAGGAATTGTATTGATTTATGGACGTTAAAGGGACAAATTTTTTATGATTTCTTTTTAATTTTCAAAAATTAGTTAATTTGCCAATTTTAATGCGAATTTGAATGTAATAAATTGTTTAAATATTTGTTATTTCCGCAGAAATATTTATTTTTTGAAGAGAATCAAAATAATTATTTTTTTCAACAAATTTTTCTGAAAATTTTTGTACAGGATTCATATTATTACCCCTACATTCAAAACTAAAAATTGTTTTTTTTCTCTGGCAGTATTCTAAATCAAAATTTATACGAAATTTAATATTTTTTCATCTTAAAATTAATAAGGGTTACGTATTAAAAAAAGCAATAATTAAAATAGAAAATCGCAAAACCAGGTTCATAAAAATATAATAACTCTCCAGTAGTACAATTATTTTAAGTATAAAAAAAATTAGAAATAAATTCTCTTCATTTCACATCAGATATAAATTAACATTCTTCGTCTGTGGATTCTTCATCAGAAGTAACGAAATCTTCGGATTCATCTGTGTCAGATTCGGCATCCACTACACCATCTGCGAAAAAAAAATATATATTTATTTTTTTAATTAATCACATAAATTTGAATGCAGCAGTTATTAAAATAAACCATTTATTCTCACCTGCAGTATGATTTTCATCATCGTTATTTTAACTTTCCTCGTGAACAACAACGTCGAATACCTATTGCAACATACACTCTCCGTCAAACTAGTGAAAATCTAGTGTATCCTCACACTACAGATTGTCTATATAATAGCACCACTACAGGCTCGTACCTATTCATTATTTGTTTGATCACCTGGCAAGTAGAAAGCCCCACTGAAATGATCTGTCTTTTTGGGAATCTTATTTTTTAGTTATAAATAACACTCCAATTAAAATTTCAAGCTGCCTCAAAAACATTTTTTATAATTTTTTGGAAAATATTTTTGCACGCTTCTGGCAATATTAAAACCCCGATTAAATCATCTGGCTTGTTTTTTTTCGTATTCATTAAGTATTACACTGCAACATATATAAATTGCGTAGTGCCTCAAATATATTTTTAGGGAAAAAAATAATATTTTTAAAAATGTAGGGGTTGATTTAGCCCCGCTACTCACCGGCCAAGTCTGCAATCCTGAGTTGGGATATAATAAGAGAGGTATCTGACAAGTTTTCAGCTTGCCTCAAATACCTACCCAAAAATTGGTGCCAGCTCTCCTACTATCTGTATAACAATTCCATACTCAAACGAATCCACTAAGGTGTTGTTGATCACTGCGGCATAATTGCAGACATGCGCACGTTTCGAACTTGTTGGTTCTCGTCAGTGCAATGCAAAGCCAGCGACCACAAACCTTTCAAGTACCTATATTCGCTATACATATACAAGCACCATCTAGAGCATGCAAATATACATACAAGACATACCTTTGCTAATTCAAGTAAAGAAATGTATTTCCGATAATTTCACGTTACAAACGAAGAAAAAACTTTTCTCATGCTCAGAATTTGAATAAAATTTTTCAAAATCGGAATAGTACTTAATGAACCATTAGACCTAAATAACTCACACCTGTTAAATATATTCAGATAAGCTGGAATTCACAAAGACCCCTTTTTTAGGTTCTAGTGCTCAATAAAAATGTTTGTACGTAGTCTAGATTCTATACACAGAAACCGATTTCGAAAACAAATTTAGTTATCCAAAAATGTAAGATACCACCTATCTAAAGATGCTACTGTGATAGCGAAACAATTGTTGTATTATATAACCAATGAAATTTTGAATATCATACAGATTTATTCTGTAAACCTCCCACAAATTTTAGTTTGAAAAAAAAATATTCAAAAACTTTTAGAATTATATTCTATATGTCTACTAAATTGATACATTGTGTTCTAAAGACATTCATTTACTTCTGAAAGTTTTTGAATAAAATTTCTTTTCAATTAAAATTGGTTTACAGAATGAATCTGTCTGATATTGAAAATTTTGTAATAATCCTTCAATCAAGAAGAAATCTCTTTTTATTATTTTATTTTATATACATATAATAATTATATATTTTGGTTTAAACTTGTTACATATTATTATTTGGTTTTAAAGGAGTCCATAAAATATCTTGCAAACCTTATGTAATTTCTGTGACGAACATAGAATACGTAGGATATTTAGTTCACTTCATTTAAGTCTTTGTGCAGTAAACAGTATTTAGTTCGTTTGGTAAGATATCTTTTGTTAATTATTTTTATTTTTTAAATATGAAGTTGAGCTGATGAGTTACCGTTGTAATAATTCTAAATTTTTTGTTCAGCATGTTTTAGGAATTTTTTTGAAGGAACTTATTTTGAAAAAGTTTTTTTGAAGAAGTTCTTGAAGTTATGTTTTACATTTTTGGAAAGGAATTCAGTTTTCATAAAACAAAAAACGAAAAAAAATTTTGTGCTCTTCAAGTATTTATTTAATAGTTTTTAATTGACAATTTATATTTCTTTGAATTTCTGTCATTCCCTTTGGTACTGTGTAGTAAGTATTAATTCTATATGTCTACTAAATCGACACAGTCTGTTCTAAAGACATTTATTTAATTTAATTCTAAAAGTTTCTGAATAAAAATTTTTTTTGAAATTAAAAGTTGTAGGAGGTCTACAGAATAAATCTGTATGATATTTGAAATTTTGTGATAATAAAAAACCTCTTTTTATTATTTTAACAATGAAATTCATGAAAGTCAGATAAACCTTATTCAATATTATTAAATATTCTCTCTTTAGGATCCTGAAGGTTTTTTATCTGACAAAATAATAAATGAAAACTACCCCTAAACTAAATTCATAATTTTGTTACTTAAAATACTGAAACATATCAACAAACCCCAAAATTCCAAATGATGCCGGCCGAAGATTATCTGAAGAAATTCAATTTTACATACTTAAGTTATTTTTTTTTTTTTTTTGAAACAAATTAAAATATTCCAGATGACAACGAATTCAATATCTTGTAACAAAGTTATATCCAAATTGATTTTTTATATTCCAAAAACTGATATATATTTCTTTCTAATTTGGAACGCTTGGATACATCCGAACTCACGACTTCTTTCATCGCTTGATTTCTATTTGGTCCATCAGCAACATCCGTAGAAACTCGAAACTCGGAGTATATAATTAGTGCAGAATGTAATGTAGACTTAATGACGGTTCGTGAACCTTTGGAGCGATAAAATAGGATAGAGGTTGAATAACAACCGGAATACTGGTCAACATTTAAATGGATAGATAGTACCTGAACCTTTCCACTTTCGATTGACACTATTGAACAGGGTTTAAATTTGGAAGAGATATTTGTGTTCTTATACAGAGCTTTTATATGAAAACGTTTATTTTATACTTTTTTCATATATTGTATATTTATTTATTGATTTCCACGAGTATATATGTACAAATAAAACTGTTATTTTTGGGGAGAACAACTTTATAACTTGTATGTTCTATGATTTATGATCAATGCTCTATGTCTAAGATTCTAACCTAAAACTACCTCATGTTATATTTAGTCAGCTGTTAGAAGTGTGAATTCAGAAACCCGAAGAAATAGCATTATTTTTGATTTCTTCCAGGTTAGTAAGCTATTTCTTTTTATTTCTTTGTATCTCTTTTTATGTTATTATTTTTTTGTGTATGTTATTATGTTATATTTTAAACTAAAGAAAATAAATTCTTTCAGAATCATGACATCAAATCGTCTATTTCTTCGATTATAAAAATAAGAATTGATAACATTCTTATAAATCAAAAACGTAAGCTATAATGACGACATCCACGCTGTTGGAAGTAGTCACAATGAAGAGGAACAAGAGCCTTCAAGTACTTCTCGAAGAGCAAACAGATGTCAACAGATCTCCGCTATTAAATATTTTTACTTATTTCCGATAATTGGCGGCAATATATTTATGGTTATTTCTTTACCTTTCATCGCATATTTTTCCTTCTGTATATTCCCAAAAATTGACTGTTATTTGTAACCCTTTTTTTCCAAGGTGTTGCCCAAAATGTGAAGTTTTCACTTTTAGTGTTACTTCAAAATGTAAAAAAAATATCATTATCATTATCATTATCATTACATTATCATTATCATTATCATTATATTCTGTTATTATTATTATTATTTTATGTGCGCGGGCGTCTGTCCACCCTACCACTGCTTCCGCACGGACTATTGTGGTTCACCCATAGTTTATATTTCCCCAACGCGATCCAGTTTTTGGATAAAATCGATAATCTTATTCGGAGGTGATTTTTCAGATAGCATTGGGCTATAATAGCCTGACCAAAGACCTCGAATCTGATGCGACTCATCGCTGGGCACTGTGAGACGATGTTCACAGGTATTTCAGTGTCCTCAAGGCGCAGCTTGCATTCATCATATTCAGCCAGATCGATTTTGTGCAAATGCGCTTTCTGCCTGCAGTGACCTGTCACGATTCCGACAAGTATTCTGAGTTTGGCCGTGTCCATACCTAGCGCTAGGTCTGCCATTTTTTGGTTTCAAGCCATTCCAAGGAACGTCTTTGAATGTTTCAGGCCAGGATGGCTAAGCAAGAAATACTCTAGTTTTGAGTTCATTCGGCCTGTTATCATCCGCTTAACCACGTCATGTGGTATTCCCAGGAATGGTTCCGGGCCTACCAGAGGCAGCGTCGCTCCAGCAAACGCTAGCCGATCTGTCTCTTCGTTACCCAAATAGTTTGAGTGGCTCGGTATCCAAACAAGTGTGATTCTGTTATGCATACTGAGCCTGTTTAGAGCCCTGAAGCAACTCCAGACTGTTTTCGATGTACAACAGCTGGATTTTAGAGCTTTTAGTACTGATTGACTATCTTTAAATATTTTGATTTTCCGCACATCCGCCGTGGTCTCAATGGCGAATAGTTCTGCCTGGAATATGATTGCGTTGTGACCGAGACTCAATGAGATGTTAATTCTCGATTTTCTCCCATAGACTTCCGCTACCATTCCGTTGGTCGTTTGCGAGCCATCTGTGAACAAGCCAAGCTCGGTCCTCAATAGAACCTCAGTATGCATTCGTCCCGGCTGGGGACGATTACACCTTTCTTGGCTCGTGACTTTTGAGATTAGATCCGAGGGCATTGAAAGGATGCTGTTCGTAAAAAGCTCGTCCAGCAGTCCTCAGCCTCCCATCACTATTGCTTCTGGCCTGTCAATCGCCAGTTAATGTAGTTTGTATGTGATCCGTTCCGCCTCCGCTCGAGCTTGTGCAAGTGTGGTAGATTTAGTAGGACCTCCATGGATGCCGTGGATGTGGTACGAAACTCACCTGTAATTACAAGGCAAACATGTCTCTGTAGTCGAGTGAGCTTATGTTGGCCAATCGTTTGTTGGCCCTTCTTCCACCACGCCACAGCGCCATACGTTATATAATTACCATGGTGTATAGCCAATACATTTGTCTGGGCTTTAGACCTCAAGTTTCACCGCAGATTCGCCTGTAGGTCCAGAATTCCATTTTGGCTTTATGACAGACTTTGTCTAGGTGTGCATTTCAACTGGTTATACTAAGTCCAAATTATTGTCCGTCGCTAGCCACTACTTTATCCTATCTTTTTGACTTCGTAATTAGAAAAGTGCTGGTCAGCTTGGCATCGATCGGAAGAGATGGTAATCGGAAAGAGCAATGTCTGTGCTGTACGACAGGTAACTTCACATTTGAGCGTTTCTATTTACGTTTTGGCGGGCGACACAACATGTGTCATTCTGCAAAATGACTTTGTCGTATCTATCGGCGTATTGCGGCCGTTTTCTTGCAATGCTCGGCTCAAACGCATCAAATGTCGTCGGTAGATCTCCCCTGTGATCCTTTCGTTTGATTGTAGCAGCCTATAATATACAACACCCAGCTAGTCCCACCAAATTAATAGTGAGATCTTTTCGCCATGAATATTCTGCTTGACGATAAGGCATCCATTCGTTGCCCGACGTTTTGGATTATCGAAACGGACCCACTTTTATCGGCAATCACAATTCGGTGCAAAAATCCCTTTCATTTTTGCCATTGGAACAGTTGTCCACACGTGAAAAAAATGGCGTTCGACTTCTCTTGGCTCAGTTCATACGACAACCAATTTTCTAACTTTCGGATCATTTCTATTGCTTTTAAACGACGCCAAATGGCTGGTTCAGTGACTCCAACTATTTTTTGAGTTCCTTTTGCGTGACGGATCTTTATCGAGCCTCACCTCTTATTCTTCATCCTTGAACTGTGGTGGCTCTTCGGGTGGTTCTTCGTCTTCCAAATAGAAATTGCCACTTTTAAATCGGGCTGACCACTTCTCAGACTTTCGTTCAGCTAGATCATAGTTACCATAAACATCCACCAAACTACGATGACTTTCGGTAGCATTTTTCTTCATATTGAAGAAATGAAGTAAAACTACCCTCAAAAACACATTATTCGGTACAAAAGTTGATATTTTCAGAGCACACAATGTTGTTTACAGTTCAGCGAAATGACAGATACGGAAAAGAATATCTAATGATGACATTTCAATATGAAGGTGTTGCCAGACACAATATGATAATGAACTAGTAGCGACATCTGTTATCAAAACCTCACGAACTTATTTCTACTCCTAATAGCTTTCTGCTATTTCTTATTATCTAAAATTATGTTGATTGCAAAACTGAAATTTCTAATGGGTATATTTCACGTTCACAAACTTGAACTGTAAGCTCATAACTTTTACAACACTTTTTCTTTTAATTATAGTACTTATAAATAGGCGGAAGGATGGACAACATTGAAGATTTCATGAGTACAACTAATGCAAGCATTTCATTAACTTTTCGACTCAAAAACACAGATATTTGGTACAAGGGTGTAAAAATTCTGATTCTTACTACTTCAAGAAATTATGTTCATATCGACGGCGACGTCTCGATCTGTCGACAAATTATCGAAATCTCATATCTCTTCTTATGTGCTGATAATTAATTTTAATGAAAATAATTTCTCATGAGGCCAGCCGACTATAGGGAAGATATAAGAAATATTAATATTGCTTCAATAATTATGTCTCTTCAATTAATTACAGACACCATCTAGGCGCTCTGCTGATCTGAATCATGCAGATTAATAACATTTATGTGTAGATATTTCCTGTGTACCTCTCTCACAAATGTTGAATGTAAAAGCACGAATTTAATTCATTCAAACAAACATAAATGATATAAAGTCGATAAATAATTCCGGAGACACAAAAACCAACAAAAAGTAAAAACTATAATGAATGACAAATAAAGATAAACTCATATAACGGTGTTCATAAATTGAAGGTAAAAACGAAGGCGGGAGACTCCTTGCATTATTTTAAGAAAAAAAATTCCCATAAACATGGGACCGCAAACGTTTCGTTTTCGAGATACAGGATGTTGAAATTTGAATTTTTTTCAGGTTTTTTTTCTCACTGAAATTTGTCATAGATATTCCGATTTAGAGTTTACTTCATGTGACATGCTAATTTCGGTTGCACATCTACAGAGTGATATTTTTTTCTAGAACACTGTCCCATGTTTTACCCCAGAACTTTTTTTGGTGAGCCAATGTTAGTTTGAAAAATTGTGAAAAGGAGCTTTGTTCTTATACTAAACTTTATGATTTCCTGTAGTTTTATCGCATCTTCTACCAATATCGAGAAAAAAATTTTGAACGATTCTTTAAAAAACCTCAGAAAAATCCAAATTTTCATAAAAATTCAGTTTGTAAGCTGCGGTGAATAAATTCATTATAAGCTTTTATGGTTATTTTCCCGATATTTAGCCATGATTCATAAAGATTCGATTTACCTTTTATGCTACGACGTGAAATGTAGTTCATGCAAGACGGTACTCCTGCTCATTTTTCAGCTTTGGCAAAAGGAAAATTATGAAAACAGATGGATTGGACGGGGTGGACATCAGTCATGGCCCGTCAGATCCTAAGACTTAAATTAAGATGTCTCTTTATGGGGCCATCTGAAATCTCTAGTGTACTTAACGCAAGTGAACGTAAACGAACAAAGAAATCTGGATACAGTCAGGAATATTCCGGGACTGTTTGAAAGAGTTCGATCGTCTATGAGAAGAACAGAAGCTTGTATAAAGGTTGGGGGAAAACATTTTCAACAATTGCTGTAGTTCAGTTCCTTTGTTGTTATTTAGTTTTTTTGTTATGATTAATTCTTGAATTTTACGTTTCTTGTAGAAATATTATACATTTTTACATCTTTATGAATTCAAAAAAACCAATAAATCTAATAATAAATTTATTCACCGCAGCTTAATAACTGGATTTTTATGACTATTCGGATTTTTCTGGGGATTTCCAAATAATTGTTCATTGTTTTTCTCGAAACCGATAGCAGGTACGACAAAACTACAGGACACCATAAAGTTGATTATAACAACAAAGCTTTTTTTCACAATTTTTCAAACTATCAGTAGCTCACCAAAAAGAAGTTCTAGAGTAAAACAGGAGACAGTGTTCCAGAAAAAATATCACCCTTTAGATTCGCAATCAAAATGGTCATGTCACATGGCGTGAACTATAAATTGTAATAACTATGCCAAATTTCAGTTGAATATCTTGTGAAATGCACATACTATGGGAAGAAAACTTGAAAAAAATTCACACTTCAAAGTCCTGCATCTTGAAAACGAAACGTTTGCGGTCGAATCTTTATAGGACTTTTTTTCTTGAAATTTTTCATGGAAACTCTCCTGCTCGTTTGTACCTCCAATTCAGGAACACTCTGTAGAGTTTTTCAATAATGTCGGGTAGATGTTGAAATAGAAAGAAACAAGTTGTGCGTGAGGTTTCAACCATTTTTTTTCATTTGAAAGATACGTTTGTGACATTATGAGTGGAATATCGTTCAAATTTCTGCCACTATTTCTCAGGAGTAGTCCAATTTTCAATGACTCTGCCATACAGATGCGATTGAATTTCAGTAATGGCATGTTGACTTTAAGGTAATCGACCGTATGCACCTTATTGATACATACTTGCGACTTTGAAAGAACCCACTAGAAAAAATCTAGCTGATCCAAATCGAACGATCTTGGTGGCCGATTCACGTCACCTCTACTAGAGATGAGCATACTCTCAAATCACTCATGAAGAATGCCTTTTGAGATCAAAAATTCTGTTATGGAGAAGACAATGAGACAAGGGGTGTTGCTGGAGCATTATTTGTCTGACTCTTCGGTCTGTTAGGGAGAACATGTGACTGACATTGCGAAGTCTGCTGCAAATAAGCTAGGATATTTGTTCGAGGCTAGGAAATATTGCTCTGCAGATCAGGTTCTTCTTCTTTATAAAGCCAAAATCAGACCAAGACTCGAATACGACTCTCTTATTTGGAGCTCAGCACCCAAGAATCCGTTACAACTTTTGGATTCCATCCAAAAATGAGCAGTATGACTGACTTACTGCCCAACTATGACAGCCAGTCGTTGGAACATAGAAGGAGAGTTGCCGACTTGTGCTTTTTCTATAGATATTAACACGATCGATGCTCTAGGCAACTGAAGGAAATTATGCCAGCTGTCGCCATATTCGCACGCGGGACTAGGGCTGTGTAACGAGCACATCCTTTTGCAGTTGAATTAACAACACCGAGGACTGTTTATTCGAAGTCCTTCTTCCACCCAGTTGTGGAACACGCTTCAAGCTGATACGTTTCCTTCAGTGTATAATCTTCAACAGTTCAAAACGAGAGTAAACTTAACACAATTTTCCGCTCGGGGCACAAACTAGGTGACACAGATTTTTCTTTTCTCGGTCGGTCAAACAGAAAAAAATTAAGTCCAATCAAGTAAACGTCTACATAATTCGCAGTTTTCCATATAGGTTCGATATTTCTGACAGTTTCATGAGTTTTGTGATTAGAAGGTTGCAAGGTTGAGTTAATAAAATACTCTAATATAGTATGTATCTCCGAAATAGTACTCTTTTTACAATATCATTTCATAAAAATATGCAAACTATAATAAACTAAAATCGAATAGTCCAATGTGAAGTTCCGGATAGAATTTTGATATTAGTCCAATGCGAACAGATTGAATAACTTCAACTCTTGAAATATCATTATTCAGTCGTTGATTGATCTAGCTTTGTCAATTATTTCTTTCAGATAATGGCTGTATAAATTCTCCAAAACCTCTACAAATTTATTCCAAAAAATCTCTTAAAATCATTTTAGAATTAAATTCAATAGAATACCTTATAAACACGGTTTCCCCTAAAAGTTATATATTATAGAATTATGAACACATGAGCGGTAGTTTGCGCTAAATAAAAACAATCAATAAAATATATCTACATACCTTTATTCAACAAATATCCTGTTTGAAAACATACTTAATAAAGGTGGTCAACTAGCTGAGTATTATTTAAAAAACAAGGTTATTCCACAAAAAAAGATTGAAAAGAAGATACGATCATAGACTCGATATCTGAAACTGCCACGCGCATATGTGAAAATATAAATTATAAATATAATAATCAAATATAAATTGAAAATTTACTTCGAAGGATTTATTTTAAGTAATATATAATGGGTAAGAGCTGAATTACTTCTCCTAAAACTCTACAAATTTCATCTAAAAAATATCTTAAAAACTCTTTAGAATTAAATTGAATAAAATGCCTTAGAAACATTGTTTGACTTCATATACATATAGAATCATCAACACATATGAGCGGCAGTTAACCAATAAAGAATCAATAGAAAACATAAAGTACTGAACGTGATATATCTGTTATACTCCACAAAAAGTAAATTTTCAATTTATACATATATTTTATTACACTTTTTCCATCTTTTAAAATAAAACAATATTTAAACGGGATTTATTTCGAAGGTTGTTTTGGCAACGTCCGATAACAACATAGTTATGAGCTTGAAAAATTATCTCGTCTAATCTCCAGTGTAATTTTTTTTTTGAGTTTTAGGCGAATAAGAACAAGATTAATAAAAAAATTTATCATATTCAGAATTAAAATGGATTTTATTAATACCAAAAGTGTATAGTAATCAAAATATAAAATTTTGAGGTACCTTCAATACCACCTTGTAATTTTGTACTGAAAAACTCCACACTTAGAACTTCCTTTTCGTCAAATATCATATTCCATATAAATGTCATGAATTATTAAAACGGTGGGAAATCATTACAATATCATATGACGTACTCACTTCTATCAACTGGTTATTAAGGTGGCACCACCATGCTTCACTCACTCAAATTATAGATTGATTGAGCTAATGGTGCAATTCCGATTCAAATTATCTTGAAATATGAAATGTTATTTGAATAAATGCTGCATAACGTTTCTATGTAGGAAAAATTTTGACTTCAACAATACGTACACCATGATTTCTGTAGGTCAATCAACTTCTAAGAGAAGGGCCACAAACACGAATAAATATACATAAGATATGAGTAATATAACTCACAATCAATATCTGTGTTGTTTGGCAATAAAAAATTTTTCATTCTAATATTTCACATAACTTCAAATTCAAAATAATATAATAAAATAAATGGAGATTTATACTTGATAGAAGATATATAAAATTATTCATATATTTAATCTTAGCAAATGAATACTGAACATTTAAATGAAGTCCCATGTGACCTCTAGCAAATAGTTCTGTGGTTTAGATCTTAAAGATTGACCGGCAATTTAGCGGCCTCTGTTATAGCACAAGGACATCTGTATAAAGAATGTTAAGGAAGCAAAATAATCATAAATTATGAATAAAATAAAATAAATGGAGTTTTATACTTGATAAAAGGTATATAAAATTTTTTAAATATTTTAATATTAACAGATATATTCTGTTAGCCTTCTACATTCTTAATTTCAAAAAATTATATTTTATAACTTCAGCAATTAAATTAATGTTTATAAGCACCGCTTACATCAAATGACATGTAAAATAAACATTCATTATAAGACATCCAAATGAGATAACAAAAACCAATAAATATAAAATGTTAACAAAAATCCTATAAATTAAATATTGTGAGTAGACAAAATTTTGCTTCTGCTCATCCCCCTTATAAAAACAGATATCTTCAAAAAATGTTTAACATAATCCTAAGAATTTCATAAATCATAAATCTATCTTACTTAGAATATCAATATTATTGAATATCTAAGTTACTTTTTAGAAAATCTCAAGATATGTAAAAACATTACTAAAAAACACATTTTAAGAGAGACTTTGCTCGTCAGTATCCAATCACATTTTGAAAGAAATTACATCTATTTTTGTCAGTGTTCTGAGAACACATTATTTTTTCACAAGTCATCTAGTCTAGTATATCCAATACATTAAATAATGTTTAAGTTCATCGATTTCGAGTTTTCTCTTTCTGGTGAGTTAAAAATTGTTTTTGTGATTTATTTTAATATAAATTTTGTACATATCTGAATAGAAAATAATTGAAACAAATATGTTTGTCATATATGAGAATTCCGGTTCATTTGTTTTTTAGCTGTTCTTTATTTTGATAATCACGTACAGGCTCGCGCCTTCGTGATTACTGTTTATACTTGTACCTAACAAAATAAATAATTTTTTAAATATCATGCATACAAATTTGAAAATAGAGAAGATTTTTATTCAAAAAATTTTAGAATTAAATTAAATAAATTTCTTTAGAACACATTGTGTCAATTTATTTTTTAATAGAAATAGATTCCTCGCTCAACACTTGGTGGAACATATTGATTAACATAAAATACAAAAATAACACTGGACTAAGTTCGCACGAATTTATTAAAATAAAACAAAACATTCAGTTTACATGCATGTTTCGGGTTTTATCCCATTCTCAAAACTGACAGAAAACACACAATACTACATAATTATAATCAAATGACAGCTGATAAAATTGGAGATAAGCGGAACTCCAGCTGATCGTTCACAATCGGTAATTGGCGTTTATGTGCTGAGGATATTTCTAGAAATTCTAAAAAGTCTAATCGTTTACTTTTTTCCCCCTCGTGTAAAATTTTTGTTTTACCGAAATCTATAAAGTGATTGCAATTGATACAATGAGCAGAAAATCCAGTAGTCGCTTTGTTCTGTAATATCGACTTTCTATGTTCATCAACCCTAACCTTTAGAGAACGACCAGTCTGGCCTATGTAGAATGCAGGACATTCATCACAGTACAGTTTATAAACCCCACTCTTTTCCGAATCAGTTAATCGGTCCTTGCCGTTTAGAAACATTGATCTTAAGTTCTTCTTATTTGTGCATATTACTTCAATTTTATTCTGTCTTAATCTACTACAAATTTTATCGCTTAATTTTGGGATGTAGTTAATGTAGACAAATTTTTTCTGGTCTTTAGGTTGAGGTGGATAGATACATGTTAACAGTTTAGAATATTGCTTTTTGAAAATCAACCTATCTATCATGTCAGGAGAGTAGCCGTTGTTATTGGATAGTAATTTTAACATTTCGATTTCTTTTTTTGAAGTTATTTTCTGACAGTGGAATTGAAATTGATCGTTGTACAAGAGAGTGGAACGCTGACATTTTAATTCTATATGGGTGGGAACTGCTGTTATGAATAAGAACGTCCGAAAAAGTGGGTTTTCTGAATATATCGAATTCAAGATGGTCATTTACCCTCTTTATCTGAATATCCAAAAAATTGAGTGAATGGTTTACATTCTCTACTTCCAAAGTGAACTGAACGGATTCGTAAAATGAATTAATTAGTTTCAAAAACGACTCTAGTTCTAAATTTGAGCCAGTCCAAACACAAAATACGTCATCTACATAGCGTTTCCAATATAGTACATATACAGTCAGATTAATGTTTACTGGCGAGAATATTTTCTTCTCCAAATGTGTCATGAAAATTTCACTGAAAAGGGTGGAGGATGGGGAACCCATTGGCAGACCTTCTAGTTGTTGATAAAATTTACCATTAAACTTAAAATAACTCTGTCCGAGACATATTTCTAGCAGTTTCAATGTTTCCTCTATTATATCCGTAGGGAGTGAAAGATTGTCGTGAAGTTGTTCGTTGATCAGATGTTTTATTTCTTTAGTTGGTATGGATGGAAATAAATTAACTACATCGAAAGAAATTAATCTGGCATTTGGGGGAATTCTGAAGGTTTTCAATTCTTCTGTTAACTGGATGGTATTTTTGATGGAATAAATCGGATTATGTTGAATCATACTTGGTAAAATGGAATTAAGATGTTTACAGAGTTTTGATGCTGGTGCATGAGTATATGAAACAATAGGCCTCATGGGGCAATTCTCCTTGTGTATTTTAGGGAGTGCGTATAAAGAAGGTATTCTGGGGTTCATAATGGTAACAGGAAAACACGCTTGAGGTATCAAGTTAGGGCAGTTCTTAATAGTTTTCTTTACTGCAGTTTGGAATTTTGACGTAGGGTCTGCCTTCAATTCTGAGAAATTTTCAGAGTTCAGTAAACTTTCAGTTTTTGTCAGGTAATCATTTTTGTTTAAAATTGTGACTGTATTGCCTTTGTCAGCTTTCGTAATTATCAAGTCATTTTCAATGGCTTTTTTCTTTATTTGTTTAAAAACATGCAATTCACTCCTATTATTCTCGAAAGTAGCATTGGATATTATTCTTGCGCAGATTGATTTTTCGAAATTCTGTTTGTCTAGGGGTTCAATTCTGTTTATGGCTATTTCTGCATTTACTGCAAGTTGTTTAAGGTCGTTGTTATTGAACACATTGGGGCAATATTTTAAACCTTTTTCTAATAACTTCATTTCAGTTTCCTCGAAATGTATATTTGTGAAGTTCTTCACTTTTTCGAAAAATTTGAAGTCAGATACACTCGCGCACTTTAACACTCTTGACCCCTAGACAAACAGAATTTCGAAAAATCAATCTGCGCAAGAATAATATCCAATGCTACTTTCGAGAATAATAGGAGTGAATTCAAAGTTATTTTCATTGAATTAATTAATTAATTGAATCGGCAGATATTTATTTCGAAATGTGATAATTAGTATTAGCATGGTAGACAAGAAATTTTTAGAATGGGAACAAGGCAACTTGACTCTGTATATAGTTCAAAAACTCAAACAGCAGAATAGGATATAAGCATGCATGTTTCATAGTTTTGTGGCTACTCTTCAGTGCAATCCAAGAACAACACGATAAGCAAACGAATTGTCAATATTTCTTCGTTTCAATTGAAGTTGCATCTGCAGAAATTTGTGACTATTTATGGCATGAAATTTTCAGAATTTTCATCATATTGAATGGAATGAGTAGTAGAAATCTCTAATTCCTTAATGTCCAACAGTTCATTATGAAATATTCATGTGGAAATAGTCCTTTTGCGAAAACGTGAAAATTCTACCTCCATTGGAAACTCGACTAATGGCCAAGAACACATTGGGAATTATTTCATTTGAATTGTTTCCTTGTTGTGTTTCATGAATGATTCGTTTGACAAAAGGTTTCTGCAACAATTACATCTGAATGTTTCTGAAATTATGAAGTTTTTATTGTTCAACTTATATAGCATTATAATGACAGTGTTGAATTCCATACAATTCCAACCAAGCAGCAATTTATAGAGAATTATGGAAATATGTTATAACGTAGCCGGAAATGGATAATTACTCTTAGCCTCATTGTACTTTTCTCATTTTACGTTGTTGCCAAATTTGAATAACCGGAAATGTTCTTAAAAAATCTCGTTCACAAGCACATTCTAGAATTACTTCGTCATCTACTAGATGAATACTTAAAGTTCCACGAGTTTTTCATAGATTTTTTAGATTAAATGTCATAATAAAGACGTAAATGGGATGTCAAACTCTGTACACCATTCTTATAAAATAGAAAAAAGATATATTTTTGATATTTTAAATAAGGTTATTGAATTAATTTCAACATATTTATAATGAACATGTATGATTAGAATAACCTCATTTAGAATATCATTTTTGAAAATTTTGTTATATTTCTTCTATCAAGTAAAAAACCTTTTTCTATTTCATTTTTAAAAAGATTTCCATCAAGTAAATATAAATATATATTGAAAATTACTATGAAAAAGTATTTGCATATTACAGATAATAGCTGAAATTAATTCTTCAGAACCTCTACAGAGATAAATCTCATGAAAATATTTAGAAATAAATTTTTAAATATGTCCTAAACACACTGTATCACTTTATAGACATTTTTTTTCATCACATGTGGTGGAAATTAACTAATAAAGAATCAGAAGAAATATGACCAAATTATTTAGAATCACGATTGGATGTAAAGAATCACAAGTTCCATCACAAAAAAATGTTCAACATCTAATTCAAAAAGGCGTTTTTACCTTTTTCTTTCTTAAAGAATATATAGCACATTCTCCAGAGAAAGAACCTGATAAATTCGGACCAAAATCTCTTTAGGAATGAGTTATTTGAATGAACAAAATAATCATTAAAAAATATATAAAAATACCTTTTTGTCATCGGACATTTCTGCAACAACTAATCAATTTTTGGATTAGCATAGCCTAGACGAAAATTAAGTTATATCACAGAAATATACAATGAAAGAAGATACCACTTAGACTCGGGATTAAATAACCGCCACGTGCATGTGTTATAATACAAAGAAATTTCTCAATTATTAATTTAAACTTAATGCTAAATTAAAATTCAATCGTGGGACTGTTGCTATGGTTTCTATCGCGCTCAACGCTGCTCCTGAAATCCAAATTTCAGATCAATCGGATTTGTAGTGTGGAACATATTGATAAAACTAAGAAAAATATTTGAATGTTCATAACTGTGAAACCATTCGACCGATTCTGCCTATTAACAAACTGAGATATTTAGTCCCAATTCTCACCCTGAAAGTTTTGAGACTCAACCTTTTTTCGATCGGAAGTTGTGTTGAGTTGCTTTCAAAGCTACTGCGCTCATAAAATATTGTATTTTTAAACTTTCAAATCATACACTCCTCAATTACTATTGTATCAGTCTTTGGGTCATTATTTCACATTTAAGTACTTAATTTAAACTAGATCGTAGGACTCAGGACTGTCGCCATTGTTTCGATATCGCTCAACGCTTCTCCGCCCACAAAATAGTTATTTTTGTTTTGAATATTGTAATCTTACGGTCTTGACAAGCTTTGGCACAAACATGTATGCTTCTATTCTCATTCTAAGTACTAAATTTCAGTTCGATCCAATCTATAGTTTCCAAAATATAGAGCAAAATTTGAAAAATTTTCAAATGTGAATAACTTCAAAATCATTATAACAATTTCGCTCATTGACTAACCTGGCTTAAGTCCCAAATATAATCTGAAAGTTTTAAGACTCTAGCTCTTGCCTCTTAAAGTTATGGTGTTCAACGCTGAAGGATCAGCGTTGTGATAGGAATCACAAAAAAAATTTTTGAACTTGTTATGATACAATTCTCACGAAATCTTGCACGAATATGTGTGTTACTGTTATTTTCCTGAATGCCGAATTTCAGATCGATCGGATTTGCGGTTCAAAAAAAATTGACAAATAAGAGAAATATTTAAATACGAATGAGTGCAAAACCACTAGCCTAATTTTACCCATTAAATCACTCGTATGAAAAATTTAGACCCCAAACGTTCCCTAAAAGTTTTAAGGCTCTAGCTCTCTTCGTTCCAAAGTTAGCGTGTTTACGGGACGACCGGACAAAATTACTTTTGACCTTGTATTCTTCATCGGTTGAGTCCAGCTTCGTTGTTTGAGACTACTTTCGGCCCAAAGTTCGAAAATTAAAGTCATTTGGGCGAAACTATAACACGTTGTTCTCTGTAACAAAAATGTAGAAATTGTAACGAAATTATTATTATATAATTCTATTCACAACGCTTCAGAATAACTCAAAACCATTTGGAGAAAAGTGATTTCATATCATCATACAAACTCACAGCCAGAAGTTCTTATAATTCGGTATTCGTTTCATCGAACTATTTTCATAGTGTAAACTAGCGGAAGAGGATGTCCTCTATAGACATTCATCAATAATTAAATAGCTTCTTAACAAACTTGATCTCAATAAATGCATAGAAAAAATAGCTTCTGGAATTCCAGAAATATAAAATCGTGAAAAAGAAACTGTTGTTTTTGCATATAAATCTCAAGAGGTTAATCAGGATGGAATTATGTAAAAAGTTGCATCAGATTGTATAGAAACTTATTTTACTTCATAAAGTAAATTCGAAATATCATTGGGTTATCTGAGTAAACTTCAATGTGCATATTTTAAAAAAATAATGAAGATATAATTTTACAGAAGTTGTAACTTAATAACAGGAGCTTAAGCAAGGCTGTGAATTAATATATATGGTTATCAAATCGTTGACCGTCATCAAACATGCTTCAAATTTTGATATTTGTCGAAAAATTTTAATACTTAAAATTGTAATTTTCTGATTTTTATCCTAAAATAAGAGGTTTTTTACTTGATAGAAGAATTATTTAAAAATTTTAAATATCATACAGATTTATTTAAATATTTTAATATTTAATTCAAAAAAATTATATTTAATATTATAACTTCAGGAATTAAATTGATGTCATATAAGTACCACTTATATCAAACGACAAATAAAATAAACATTCACTATAAGACTTCCAAATGATATAACAAAAACGATTTGTTGGATTTTTTTATATCATTTGGATGTCTTATAGTGAATGTTTGTTTTATTTGTCGTTTGATATGAGTTGTACTTATATGACATTAATTTAATTCCTGAAGTTATAATATTAAATATAATTTTTTTAAATTGAATATGTAGTAGGCTAACAGAATATATCTGTAAATATTAAAATATTGAAATAATTTTATATACCTTCTATCAAGCATAAACCTTCATTTATTTAATTTTATCATACAGATTTATTCTGTTAACCTCCTACAAATTTTTTGTGATAATTCTAAGTTGCTTTTTGAAGATGTTCTGCATGTTTTAGGAATTTTTTTGAATGAACTTATTTCGAGCAATCGTTTCTAAAGAAGTTCTTGAGGTTATGTTTTGCATTTTTGGAAAGGGATTTGGTTTTAATAAAACAAGATACGAAACAAAATTTCGTATCCTTCAAGTATTTATTTAGTAGTAGATTGATATTTTATATTTCTTTTATTCTCTTTGGTACTTTGATAAGTGTTTGATTTTATATATCTACGAAATTGACGCGATGTGTTCTTAGACATTTATTTTATTTTATTCTAAAAGATTTGGAATAAAATTTTTTGAAATTAAAATTTGCAGAGTTAACAGCATAAATCTGTTTGATATTTAAGATTTTTATTCTGCTTATCAATACATTATACATTACAGATAATAGCTAGATTAATTCTTAGAAACCTCTACATATTCAATCGAAAAAAAATCTCTTAAAATCTTTTTAGAATTGAATTGAATGAATTGCCTTATTTATAGATATATAGAATTATCAACACATGAGCGGCAGTTAACCAATAAAGCATCAAAGGCAAACATATCTTCATCACTGACCGTGATCATCCAGAACCATCATCCAAGATAAGCTTGTTTCGATTGGAAATAACAAATTTCATCACCAAAATATGCTCCACATATTATTTTACAAGATCGTTTTTAGTTCCCTCTTCAAAAATAGATAGCACATTCTCCAAAAAAAGAATCTGAACTTCTCCTAAGTTGGAAGTTATTTTAATGCTAAATATTTGTTATTTCTGAATATCCAAGCATAACAAGCTTGTCTTGGATGATCATGATCAGTACGTTATGTTTTCTTTTGACTTTTTATTGGTTAACTGCCGCTCATATGTGTTGATAATTCTACAGGTATAGAAAAGACAGCCAGAAACATAGGAAATTCAATTTTAATCTAGAGTCCAGTGGAGCAGTGGAAAAATCAAAACCTCAGCGCGATCCGATGACGAATAAACGACTGTTCTCTGTCAATCGAAGCATCCTCCCCGCTTGCCATTTATTCGTCATCGCATTGCGTTGACGTAAATTCTTCCATTTCTCCAGTAGACTTTAGATTAAAATTAAATTTCCTATGTTTCCGACTATCTTTTCTATACCTGTATATTTGTATGATGTGAAACAGTGTTTCTGAGGCATTTTATCCAATTTAATTCTAAAAAGTTCCTGAGAGATTTCCTTAGATTAAATGTGTAGAGGTTATGTAGAGGTTGTCTACAATTATTCTAGCTATTATCTGAAATATTTAACAAAAAAAACCCTTCGAAGTAAATTTTGCTTTTTACATTATACAATTCAACCTTTTACAGTCCTTTTTTCTTTATCTTTACTCATATGAAAATCTTTTATTCCTTTATTTGTCGTTGTTTGAATTTGTTTCCATATTTGAACATGTTATTCAATTTCACATTGGCTCAAATTCATTAAGTTATAATCTTCGCGAATTTCAATTATATTCATTTAGTTTCATTCGCTTCAATATAACTAAAATAATGCATATCATTCTAGTGATTATTATCAAGTGGATTCGATAAAACTTCTTGTGTTTCCTCATGCACTATAAACTTCAACTACAATGATAACTGCTAGTAATTAAATTAAGAACTCACGTGGGTCTGAACGAGTGATCTGAAGACATACATAAAATGTAGGAATAACTCGTCTACGATATTTATAAGGTAAGGCTGATGAGATGATGAGAAAATGGATTTTCCAAGTCTGATCTAAAACGGAAACATTAATGTTAATTTGCAAATTGACTACTTTTGATTTCCTTCATTAAACTGTTAAATTTATTGTATATTCGTGTAGAAATATCAGTAATTTCAACACAGTAAATTTTCCACTACAATTTGTTAACATTGCGCCAATAAATATGCACATTATTACTTTTTCTGGCAGTATTCGACATTCTGATGAAACTGAGAACGATAAATTATAATGTAACATGAACATTATAATTAATACTGATAGAAAAATTATATTGTTACTTTGATGAATGCATTGAATAACTGGTAATAAACAAACCTATATTGGATATCCTTTGACGGTAAACACATTCAGATTTTTTTTTCATTACCGCTCGCACAAAATCAACCACTATGTCATCCAAACATTCATACTTTATGAATCTTGAGGCATAATTTAAGTGCTGTTATGAATGTTTCATATCATTTCAATAATCTCTCAGCATAAAATGCAAAAGTTCAAGAATAAAGTACATTTTTGTTATTAATGGTAATAAAAATAATAATAGAGACATTTATTTACCATCAATTTCTAATATAAAAGTGATTTTATTCAACACCATATACATATAGAGTTCCCGCAGAAAGATAAACCTGTGCTAAGGTTGTAAAATGTTAATAAACCACAGATTTTAGCGAACAGATACTGAAAAAGACTCATACACGAATATCATATTAAAAGTCGCTCTTTGATTATATAAAAGGAACAACTATTTAAAATGTAAAACATGTCGCAAAAGGCACAATCAATCATACATTATCAAACAAACAAATAGAGAAATTGAACTACAAAGACACAATACTAACTATTTGATACATTTTCTACTAATATCAACATCAAATTCCTAAAATATGAAATTGAATCAGACTCTGTTCGCTTATACATGCAGTTGTGATGACAACACAATATTGCTCGTATATGAGTAGGTCGATGGTTTTTCCATTGTTCACTTTCACGTAGCTCACTCGTTTTCACTAAACTTAATTGGAAATGTAAATATTATAGATACTACATTCACTTTCAGGCCTTTTAATTGCGATATTTCATTATCACGAGAGAGTGAACGAAAATGTTTCTTGAGATTAAATTTGTGAAGTTATTATTGAGTGTGAATAGAGTGCTTTCTTTGAGTGCATAGTAAGACGGTTTTTGTGTTATCAAGAGAGAATACGTATTTCAAGGCATCAATAGTCCTCCGAGGTGAAAATGAGTTTCATCGCTAAAAATGATTCTTCTGGCAAAATGCTCATCTTCCGCCATGCGATCATTAGTCCATTGAGCGAAGTGAAAACGAATCGGATGGTCACAGATCTGCAATTCTTGAACTAGTTGAACTTTGTGAGCCTTCATACCGAGGTCTTGAGCACAATGACGAGTTGATGTTTAGCCAGATTCTGGGCTATAGCAATGTTTTTAGGTGTGCTTATTGAACGAGAACGTCAACGGGTTGTTTCATCAAAAAACGGTCCAGTTTACACGAACAAATTGATTAACAAATTGCTGAATTTCTAACAAATTGGATAGAAGATTTACCACTTTAGAAATAAGTTTTTAATATATCCTGTATCTCGAAAACAATATGATCGCGGGTCCATGTTTATGGTACTTTTTTCCCTTAAAATTATTCAAGGAATCTCCCTTCTCCGTTTGTACCTTTAATTTAGGAACACTATGTATAGTTTTTCAATAATGTCGGGTAGATGTTTAGGAACATCTTGTATAAAGTAAATTTTCCAGATTTCTGATATTGATTTCCAATTCTGTCTATAGTGCTTCGTTTTTATTCAACTTCATCACGCATCGAATTCTTTCAATTACACAAACTAACAACCTACGTTCATTGCTACTAAAACTTCCATAAATTATTGAAAACTCTATTGCGACTTGAGAAGAAGCTTAATTTTAAAAATTGCATGTATTATCGTAATTTTCTATATCATTATTGAAGAATTCGTTGAATTCAGGTGAATAGACATCTACAGTCGGCCCGTTTTGCAGTTCTGTGGAGGAAGAAAAAGTCGTATACAGTTTCTGCTCGAAATAAATTATACAAAGGTCTCATGCAACATGACTCTATAACAGTTACCTTGATTACACCAATTGTAAATGTATTATAACACGTAATTTATAGATGTTTATCTTCTAATGAACTTTCTCAACATCAAAAGAGCTGGTGCAAGATATATTCATCCCGTTTGTTTCTATTCATTCCACAATGTGTAATATTCATCATGGGTATCATACCTAATGTTGAAATTATCATTTTACAGAACCTCAAAAATGATTCCACGTTGATTAATAACATTTTAGAATGTAGAAGATGCGATACCAGATTAAATTTTCAGAAGCTTTCAAAATAATAGTCATTATCTGTCAGTTTCTCCTGGATTTATTGGAGTTTAATTGAATGAGATCAAGCTATATTTCTCCTGCAGTGAATTTGAAGGTATTCTAATCTCTTTCACACCGAAATTTTCATGTTTTCTTGGGAAATTAATTAATCTTCATAACATAATAGAGAATTAGTTGATTAATGGATAATTGAATGATTACATTTTGAATACAAGAAATGTATATTCAGTCATGATTAATTGAGAGTAATTGACATCGCTTGAAGGATATATTAGATAAAGGTGGGCCATCTAGAGTTTGCATTTTGAAGTAATGGTTACTTCGACTCTGGTAACACTTCTGTCATTCTAGTTTTCACAGAAAGATAGTTTAATATTTGACATTAACGAAATAGGTCGATTTACGCTTGAACAAAACTGGGAAATGTCAAAAACCTAGTTCCGAAGTGGTGAATTTTCGATCCAAACTATTAGAAATACGTGGAAAATCCACTAGAAGTAAAATGCCCTCACGGCAATTTGTTTGTGAAAATGGATCGTTATTTGATAAAACAACCCGTTCACGTTCTCGTCCAGTGAGCACACCTGAAAACATTGCTGCTGTAGCCTAGAATGTGGCTGGACATCGGTATGAAGGCTTACAAAGTTCTACTAATGCAAGAATGCCTCAAACAGTTGATAATGTTAAAATAAATTAATTCGGCTGATCTGTACCAAAAATCATTAATAAGGAGTATGAGCTATGGTGGTAATAGAAAGTTGTAGAAATCGAGACAGTGTTACATACATCTGTATAACAATTCTGTACTCAAAGAGACTCGACAAGGTTTTGTAGATCACAGAGGCCAATGGCAAACACGCGCACGTTTCAAACTCATTGGTTTTCGTCAGCGCAATGTATGCTAGTGACTCCAAATCTGTCAAGTATCTATATTTGCTATACACAGAGACTCCAAGATATTAAAAATGCACTAGCGCCATCTAGAGTATGCAAAATACATACACAGAGACTCCAAGATATTAAAAATGCACTAGCGCCATCTAGAGTATGCAAAATACATACACGACATACCTTTGCGAGTTAATTCAAGGAAAGAAATGTATTCTCGAAATTTTCACATTACCAACGCAGAAACATAGGAAATTCAATTTCAATCTAGAGTCTAGTGGATTGTGGAAGAATCAAAACCTCAGCGCGTTGCGATGCCGAATAAACGACTGTTCTCTGTCAATCGAAGCATCCTCCCCGCTTGCCATTTATTCGCCATCGCATTGCGTTGACGTAAATTCTTCCATTTCTCCAGTAGACTTTAGATTAAAATTAAATTTCCTTGTTTCCGACTATCTTTTCTATACCTGTATATTTGTATGATGTGAAACAGTGTTTCTGAGGCATTTTATCCAATTTAATTCTAAAAAGTTCCTGAGAGATTTCCTTAGATTAAATATGTAGAGGTTTTCTACAATTAATCCAGCTATTATCTGAAATATTTCAAAAAAAACCCTTCGAAGTAAATTTTGCTTTTTACATTATACAATTCAACCTTTTACAGTTCTTTTTTCTTTATCTTTACTCATATGAAAATCTTTTATTCCTTTATTTGTAATTTGTCGTTGTTTGAATTTGTTTCCATATTTGAACATGTTATTCAATTTCACATTGGCTCAAATTCATTAAGTTATAATCTTCGCGAATTTCAATTCTATGCCTCTATGATCTATAAAACCTTATCAAGTCTCTTTGAGTATAGAATTGTTTTACAGATGTATGTTACACTGCCTCGATTTCTAGAACTTTCTATTACCATAGCTCATACTCCTTATTAATGTACAATGTACTGAAAAAATCAGTTGATCGGATGGGGTACTGTAACCAGTCTTGGCGGTCATTTGAATGATATTTTTTCCATTCATAAATGTTAAAATTCAACCTTTCTTATAAACTCGTAACTTTGAAAAAGTAATCCCTCAAGAAGGGTGGAAATCCTTTCATTAGGGAAAACAGAGCATCTGATATTGTTATATCCTTCAGAAAATTTTTAAATTATTCACAAGAAAATATCGATTCATATAGAATTTGTACTTACTTCTCCAAAAAAACTCAACTTTCTCCGGCAATAATGAGAAATTTGATTATTTGTTTCAAATAAAATACAAAATAAGAATTATTTATTAGATTATTTTGGCTAGGTAAAACTTATATGATTTACAGTAAAACACTTCATTTCCGCTAATATTTGTTGTTTACACAACAATCGTTTCCTCAATTACATTTTGACTTATCAAGTAAGTATAGTAACTAACTACTTTTACAAAATCGATCCCCTCAAATACAAACCTGAGCAAAAAGAAACGTGAAAATGAAGGTTTGGAATGAAAGAAAGAAATTACTATGTTTTTTATCACTTTTATAAAAGTTATTGAAAACAAAGCAATTTCTCATTTCATTCCAATTAAAATGAACTATCACAAAATAACGGACTACTCCCTCCAAAATGAAGGTTTATTTTGGGAATTTTCAGAATTTATTCAAAAAGGTGCAATAACGGCGATTGATTCAAATCTGTCTGGTCGTTAAGTAAAATGTGTTTTTCATGATGCCGGTTTATTTCTAATGCTTCTAAAAGGTTCAGTCTATTGCAGTTGTTCTCGATATGGAGAACTTGGAAGTTAGGGCCAAAATTATGTCCTGATTCTCTTGTAGGTTGTTGGTATAGGTAGAATTCGATTTTATTTTTAATGAACGTTGAGTAAACAATAAATATTAGTGGAAATAAAATGCTGTACTCTATATCATATGCGATGAATTTCCGTCAAGTAGATACCGAAACAATCATAGGTAAACCTTATTTATAATTTACCGAATAGGTAAAACTTATTTATAGTTGAATAATTAATGAAACATATGTTTTTATGTCCTATTCATTTATTTGGTACTAACGTACATTTCGGCCGTCTTGAAGTACTTCGTCAGAGTACAAGATATACAGTTTTCTTTTATTTATAGTTTTTGAAAAAAATGTAGAAATGTTATTTTTAGTGGTTTATAATAGAAAGGTATTCCACTCAGAAAATCACGTTTCAGACGTTGATCCTTCTATCCGTTTATCTGAACATAAAAGAAGTTCTATTGATGCCCACATATATAGCACTTTAAATTGAAATAAAGCACATTTAAATTAAGATTGAAGCCAATTTTTTTTATCTGAAAGATAATTTCATGACATTTATGTTTTAAAAATAATTTCCGGCATATGTCCACCAAAACTAGCTCTGAGGAACCGCATTCGACCAGACCAATTTTGGACCACTTTTTCGAGTAATTCAGGCCTTATTTCATCAATAACACGAGTTATGTTGGCTTCCAAAGCGTCTTTTGTTTCTGGTTTATCAGCATAGACAATGCTTGACAATGCATGACTTGACGTAATCCCAAAGAAAATAATCCAGTGGAGTTATGTCCCATGATCTTAGAGGCCAATTAATTGGACCATTTCTCGAAATAATGTTATCGCCAAATCTTTCTTTCGATAAATCAATTGTTACGATAGCAGCATGAGGTGTAGCACCATCTTGTTGGAACCAAAACACTTCTGGGTCGATACCATTAAAATTTTGAAATAAATAATCATTGATCATCGATTTGAAACGAGCACCATTCACTGTAACATTAGCTCCAGCATCGTTTTCAAAGAAATATGGATCGATGATGCCTCCGGCGTGTAGAGCACACTATACAGTGAATTTTTCATGATGGAATGGAACCTACAGAACTTCTTGAGGATTGTTTTCTCTCCATATACGCCAATTTTGCTTGTTTATTTAGCCGTTCAGCCTGAAATGAGCTTCATCACTTAACACAATTTTACGATAAAAAAGTGGATCAACTTCAAGATGTTCTAGGGCCCAATCAGCAAACAAACGACGCTAATTATGGTCAAGTGGCTTTAGTTCTTGAACCAATTGGATCTTGTATGGGTGTAGACCAAGATCTTTAGGCAAAATTTTCCCTGTGGTGGATGCACAGTGTCCGACTTGTTATGAACATCGACGAATAGACAAATCTAGATCATCATTAACATTATGACTAACAGCAGCGATATTTTGTTCTGTACGTATAGTTCTTTGTCTTGTTGTTGTTGCATCGAGTAGAGAAAATATTGTCCGAAATATATCGATAATTCGACGAATAAGCTGCTCTGATGGACGATTATGTAAACCATAAATTTCACGAAGTGCTCTATAGGTTTGGCGAATAGAACACTGATTTTGAAAATAAATTTCAACAATTTGTAAACGTTGTCAAAACAACATGGCTTCTACCTTCTGACAAATCACAGTTATCGCTATCGAAAGTTCTATCACTCTAAAAAAAACACCCGATATATGTTGAATTTATTTCCGTTGACATTCACCAACATTTTATATCAATTAAATATATTGTGATCTTTTTTTTAGTATCTCAATATATAATATATATATATATATATATATATATATATATATATATTGTACAAATTTCCAGAACTTATTCTTAGTTTGAATTTATTTTAATACTTCTATCATGTATCGATTCAAATGCTATGAAATTCTATACAATTTTAAAATTTATTTCTTTACTTATGCCTATGACTAGCACGTATATTATTCACAGATATTTATATTTCTTAAGTATTTTATGATGCTGGCATATGTGTTGAAGTTTTTATTCCATTTCGAAAAAATCACTTTTAATAAAAACGTTTCTCCTTGTGGGTTTCAAGAAATCAGCAAAACACCTTTTAAAAATATCATTCAAAAAATGAACTTTGCAGAATTCCTCAAAGAAGATTATTATAAATCAGCAAGTTGATAAATTTCCTCACAATACCTCGTAGATATGAAATTTATCACAAAATGAATTGAGTTCGATTATGTATACCAGACAAACAGGAATAACTTGAACTTGTCTCTCTTATGCTTGAATCAACCACAGTACCGACACAAATTTTACTCACAATGGGAAAATAAAAATTATCTTCCTTCTATCCATCTACATGTGAACGTTTCAGTTCACATGCTATTGTCTTCGGAATACGGTTGTTTGTTGTGTCCGTAACTTGAATCATCAATGTATTTTTTATTCCATTATAAAACATAATGATATGTTTCTTCAGTTTAAGTTATATGATTCGGATTTAATTAGATATATTGAGGAAATATTACGGAATTTTTCGTAAGCAGATTTGCTTCTGAAATAAAACATAAGATTATTCGTAATGAAATTTTCAGCATTCTTTCTCTTATTTTGTATTTTCAGAATAAAAATTATAGAAATATCCTTAAGACTGAGATTGAGATAATGTCTTTATGATTTCGTACAATATCATCTAACATTTTATCAACATGTCTCCATTATAAAATGAATAATGTCTTTAACAATTACATTAACAACTAGCTGATGAATATCAAGGTCTATGCGCCCGGTAATTCATTTGTAAGCAAACTTATTTAAAAAAAATGAATTGACATTTACAGAACAAATTTTAACCTCAAACAACATGACCAAAGTCTCTAATGTAAAAATCTATCACTTGATTACTTATTTCGAGAATAATTCATTAAATTTAACTGAAAATTTTGTATCGTGTTGGCCTTTACTTGATATAAATCCATTGTTCACTTTAATTGAATGAATGTTGTTTGTAAGCATCTAAAGAATTTAACTATGTTAACGAAACGCGTCAGGTGAACAATTGAAGATAAATAAAGATTACTTAAGATAACTCAAGATAATAGATAAAAATCAATTATTTTGAGTTATCTTAAGTTATTTTTATTTATCTTGAGTTGTTCTCCTGACGGGTTTCATTAACATAGTTAAATTATTGAGATGCTTACAAACAACAAGTTTGAAATTGGAACATACAGTATGTAAATATTTTCTGTTTTGAAATGAGGTTACAATAAAAAAATTTTATTACTTTTGGTAAATCCACCGGGTCCCTAGTTGAATAGATCCAATTAAAGTGAATTAGTTAACTCAAGATGTTAAAATTGGGAAAAATAACTCGTTTTTTCTACAATAATTTCAAACTGTATGGAGATATTTCAATGCAACTCAAAACAGCTACTCTGATTGGTGATTTTTATTTTTCAACGTTTCTTGCATGCTTAAAACAATTTTAGTGGCGTCGATAAAAATGTTCTTTGATATTACACATTCTCCAACATGAGCGTCACTGCCATTTTCGGAAATTTTATGACGGAATTAAGATTTTCGGAAATTATTCTTCAAAATGGTACTCTTTTTCGAAACCTCATGGTTTTCGAGAAAATTATCCTCCAAAATCCAAAGATTTGATTTTTCATGAAAAAAAATGGAATGAAATTTTCAACTAATCTTTAGTTTAAATTTTGAATAATTCACATTTAAATGCTTCAAATCACTGAAATTCATTTAACCACCAATGCCAATTGTATCTTATTACCTTATATCCGAGTTTCTGGCATTAAATAAATGATAAGAATCCCATATTTTCATTTTAATAAATTATATTTTTCTACAATAATAGAATGGAATGGAAAAATGTAAAGAGTATGTTCTTGATTAAAGTTAATATTTACATCTAAATATAAAAACAAAATTATTTTGTTAAACGTCCACATAATTTATTTAATTCGGAAAAATTAAATCAAAGTGTCTTAGAAAATCTAAGTTTTCATATCAGTGGTGTACAAAGTATATTGAAATAATATTATATCAATCATATTTTTTTTTTATTTTTATCAATTTTCTTTATATTTCATAGATTAATTTATATTTTTGAATGTTTTATGGAATTTGAGAATTTCATATATCTACTAAAACAAAAACTTAGTTTGAGACATTTTGATTGAGGTTTTTCAAACTGAATAAATTACGTAGAGGTTTCACGAAATGATTCTGTTTTTATATTTGAAATGTTGGAATACATAAAAAAATATCCTCCTTCGCTCTCTTAAATATGAGATACGCAGCTATGTTGAAGTTCTCATGTTTTACATTACTTAACATTACCAGCTCTTGATAAGAAAAACACTAATTGAGTCAATTACTGTTATTTCCATAACGGTAGTTTCTCAAGGGACAAAAATAATAAGAAACAAAAGATTGCGTCACAGTAAAATAAAGATTTGATTGGTCTTGAAACGCAAATGAAATAATCTGATTTTTTCAAACTATTATAAATAAATGATAATGATATCGGGGGTAAAGTGAAGATGTAAAAACTCTCATCAGGAGTAAAAAACTGTAACAAATATAGAGGAATGAAAATGCTTCAATAGAAAAATTAATCATATAAGCAATAGAAAACTTTTAATAATACAGGATCCTGCAATAGTGCGTTGCGCTTCCATAGCTGACGAACCAGACATCCTAGAAATTTCTACAGAAAGCAGACTCCTTATATTTTTATTTCTGCATCCCAGGAAATTTTTTTCTAATATACAGATGTTACCAAAAAACGTACTCAACAAGAGGGCAAATAGAAGAGATATATTTCCAACGGTACAGATCTTATTCAGAGAAAACTGCAAAAAGTTCAGAGAACAGTAGTTCGCTAAAAATCTTATTTGAATAACGAACATAATAATTACAAATAATAGCTGGAATTAATTCTCCAGAACGTCTACAGATTTAAATCTTATTAAATCTTATGAAAACATTTGGAATTAAATTTTGAAAAACATGTCCTAGATACACTGTATCACTTCATTTATAGACATACATTCTGTCAAGAAAGTACCGGAAATTATCGATTTAAATCTGGCGGGTCCTTAATTACTATGCCAAGCTTGAGCGGGATCTGTCAACTAGTGTGTTTGCAACAGCTGATTAAGTCAGTCGATGTCAGAGTGCGCGCCGATTTTTACTATGGGTGATTACGTTGAGCAAAGAATTTGTTCAAAGTTTTGTGTTGCAAATGAATTTTCGTGTGCCGATGCATTGAAAATGTTGCAAAAGGCCTTTGATGATAATGCTCTATCGAAAACTCGTGCATATCAGTGGTACAGAGCCTTCAAGGACGGTCGTGAAGGGGTCGAAGACTTGCCGGCTTCGATCGAAGATAACGTCGATAAAATTAAGGAAAGGGTGCTGGAAAACCGTCGTACCAGCTTGAGAGAGATAGCACATGATCTTAAGATATCCCACGAGTCCGCACGTACGATTTTTATTGATATTTTGGGCATGAGAAAGGTGGCCGCACGACTCGTACCGAAAGACCTGAATTTTCTTCAAAAACGTCATCGCGAACAGGTTGCTTCAGACATGCTGGATCGCTGTAATTCCGATTCTACATTCATGGAACGCATTATAACTGGTGATGAGACCTGGGTCTACGAGTACGATATGCAAACAAGCCAGCAATCATCGGAATGGGTGGCAAAAAATGAGCCGAAACCGAAAAAACCACGCCAAAGCCGCTCGGAAATGAAGGTGATGCTCAATGTTTTCTTCGATATCCGTGGCGTGGTGCACTACGAATTCGTTCCAGAGGGTCAGACGGTAAACAAGGAGTATTACCTAGGCGTTATGAAACGTTTGCGTGAGCGTATCCGTAAGAAGCGGCCAAATTTGTGGGCGAACAACTCATGGATTTTGCATGACGATAACGCGCCTTCTCACCGAGCTACGATTTTGACTGACTTTCTCGCCAAAAACTCAACAAACGTGCTTCATCAACCACCGTATTCGCCGGATTTGGCTCCCTGCGACTTTTTCCTCTTCCCAAAACTAAAATTGCCCCTTCGTGGCACCCGTTTTGAGTCGATTGAAGCCATAAAACAAAATTCGGCGCGAGAGCTAAAGTCCATCCCGGAAAGCGCCTATAAAAAATGTTTCGATAATTGGAAGTGCCGTTGGCATAGATGTATTGGAGCAAATGGAGCCTATTTTGAAGGCGACCCAATAAATTTTGACGATTAAATGTAAAAATGTTGTTTTAATTGAAAATTCCCGGTACTTTCTTGACAGAGTAGTACATATTATCATTAAATATGGTGGAAATTAACTAATGAAGAATCGAAAGAAATATAAAATAATGACCAAATTATTTATACCTCATGATTGGATGTTAAAGAATCACAAGTTTCATCACCAAAAAATGTTCAACATATAATCCAAAAAGGCGTTTCTTTATTTTCCTTTTTTTAAAGAAGATATAACACATTCTCAAGAGGAAGAACCTGATAAATTCGGATCCAAATCTCTTCAGAAACGAGTTATTTGAATAAACAAAATAATCATCGAAAAATATATAAAAATACCTTTTTTTCACCAGACATTTTATTTTTTATTTTATTTATTTTATTATTATTATTTTATTATTATCCTGATACTCCTAGATCTTCTGTGAAGATCCCTCAGAAGCTTTTTCAGCTTGTACGAGTTAGGAGTTCAGTTGTGTTCTGTGTAGGCTTTGTTACTGCGATCTTGCGCCACTTTAGGTCACAGCACTGTTAATTTTTGACCCAACAGTGAAATGGTGGCAGATACCCGTCCAACTAGAAAATTTCTTTTCTACCTGAATAGGATTCGAACCCTGGACCTCCCGGTCACGAGTCCGATGCTCTCCCGCTGAGCTATCCACACTCATTTCTACAACAACTAAAAAATTTTTGGATGAGCATGGCCTATACGAAAATTAAGTTATATCAGGAAATATTCAATGGAAGAAGATATGACTTAGACTCGGCATTAGATAACTGCTACGTGCATGTGATATAATACAAAGAAATATCTCAATTATCAATATATATCTTGAAGAAGTATTTGCATATTAAGATAATAGCTGGAATTAATTCTCCAAAACCTCTACAGATTCAAATCTAAATAAATCTCATGAAAACATTTATAATTAAATTGTAAAAAATAAGTCCTAGATATACTGCATCACTTATAGACATATATAATATTATCATCACATGTAGTGGAACTTAACTAATAAAAAATCGAAAGAAATATGAAACAATGAACAAATTATTTAGACATCACGATTAAATGTTGAAGAATAGTAGGTTTCAGCACCAAAATATGTTCGACATATAATTCAAAAAGGCCTTTTTCATTTTCATTTTTTTAAATAATATATAGCACATTCTCCAGAGAACGAACCTGATAAATTCGGACCCAAATCACTTCAGTAAGGAGTTATTTCAATAAACAAAATAATCATTAAAAAAGATATAAAATACCTTTTTTTCACATAATAATTAACGGATATTGAAAAGAATTAAAAGAATGAAACCAGCGGTTAACATTATTGAGCATTTTCTGTTTTTATTATTTTACCTACTATTTGGTTTATTTTTTATGGAAAAAATGTACAATCCTTCCTATTTGATATTTTTTCAGTATACGTTTTATTTACTGACCTTGAAGAATCACATTGGAAAAACTTTAGCGTAAAAAATTTCATTAATTCAATAATAATAATAATAAATTCAATATTTAGTTCTCAGAATGAACGGTATCGAAAGAAAATTTTGTACGAAGTATAATAATATTTGTATAATACATACTTAAAATAAACAACAAAGATTTGAACAAGTAATGAAGAAATTTCTGCTGAATATTTTAATAGATTAATCATCAGAAAATACTAAGCAAAAATATCCAATGAAATAATATGAACGAAAAGCTTCTAAAAAGGATTAAAAAAGTTCAGAATCTCCGTCTGCTTCAAAGAATTGTCTTTGTTTGTAATAATAATATTTTAATGAACTTTTTTCATAAATATTACTTTTGTTATCTATTCAATTCTGAAAATAACAAAATTTGAAAATCAAAACAGATTTAATCTGTTGTCTTCTACAATTTTAATTTCAAAAAATTCTTTGAAGAAACTTTAAGAATTAAATAATCCTTCTATCAAGTAAAAAACCGTTCCTTCTTATTTTATTTTATATATAATATATAATTATATTAGGTTTTTTAAATAAAGAAATTCATTATACAGTGTTGAACGGTTTTAACTGGGGCCAAGTGCCTTATAAGCTTTGTATGATTTTCTGTGAACTTGGAACATAAGTACCTTGGATATATAAAGGTGTTTACTTATGTATCTGTTGAGGACCGTGTATTCCTAAGATTCACTGAGTAAGTCTATACATTGTTTAATTGATTTTATTATTTTTTATATGTAAAGTTGAACTGATCTTATCGTAACTTTAATTATTTCTTGAGAATGTGCTACATGTTTTGAGATTTTTTGAAGTAATTTATTTAAATATATTGAATATTTCAAATAAATTAGTTTTTGAGAAGTTCTTGAAATTATGTTTTATATTTTTGAGAAGGAGTTATTTTTCATTCATATGGGATCGGAAAACAATACATTTTGTAACAAACAGGGCTTCGTAAGTTTGTCTGAAGAGTTCATTACGCATGCCTGGAACGAAACAAAAAATGTTTGCTTATTTATATTTTAATTTCAATTGACAGTTTATATTCGTTGGTTTTTCTAAATTCCGTTTGATATTGTATGATGAATTTTGACGTCTATTAAATATGAGCAGTGCTTATAAAGACATTAATTTAATTCTTAAAGTTTCTTCAAAGAATTTTTTGAAATTAAAATTGTAGAAGACAACAGATTAAATCTGTTTTGATTTTCAAATTTTGTAATAATCCTTCTATCAAGTTAAAAACCGTTCCTTCTTATTTTATTCTGAAAATAACACTTTTCATTATTTATTGATAACTAATATCTCGCAATGTTCGCAGAGTAGCGGAGTGGAAAATTTTATTGTCATAATAGACATTCTAGGAATCGGTACAAATTAAAAGAAATTGATCGTCCTTTGTCTAAACTCAATTTTCTCAGGATGGAGTCAGAAAAGTGTTACGCTCTGTCCCATTATGGGGGCCTTCTCATCCACCCTCGCACCTTTCTCTCGTGATAATCGCCATGGAACTTGATATTTTAATACTCACCTATCAATTCTGATACCTACTCATCATTTGCATCTGCTATCACAATATTACAATGGATGTTTTATCTTTATAAACAATGACATTGCATAATAATTGATACCAGCATGGACTTTTACAGAAGGGAGCGTATCCATGGCTAATACGATCTAAACAAACCTCAGAACCGTTATGCGCTGTGCAAAAACAGGATCGGATAGAGCGCGATCAAGTAGGTACTTCTCATACGATATAATCGGGAAACGTTAGTCAATGTGTCCATGGAATGTACAACAGATTAAGTGATGGACGTCATTATCAACATTATAATGAGCTAAAAGAATTTGTGATATTATCTTTGTGATATGGCGATGTCAGTTATTCTGAACTTGTCATTGGAAAAATATTGAACTTCAGTTTTATTTTACCTCATCTGAGTAAATTTAAGAAGTAAATTGTAGATTGTAAATTTTAACAGCATTTCAATATATACTACTCTGTTAAGAAAGTACCGGGAATTTTCAATTAAAACAACATTTTTACATTTAGCCTTCAAAATAGGCTCCATTTGCTCCAATACATCTATGCCAACGGCACTTCCAATTATCGAAACATTTTTTATAGGCGCTTTCCGGGATGGACTTTAGCTCTCGCGCCGAATTTTGTTTTATGGCTTCAATCGACTCAAAACGGGTGCCACGAAGGGGCAATTTTAGTTTTGGGAAGAGGAAAAAGTCGCAGGGAGCCAAATCCGGCGAATACGGTGGTTGCTGAAGCACGTTTGTTGAGTTTTTGGCGAGAAAGTCAGTCACAATCGTAGCTCGGTGAGAAGGCGCGTTATCGTCATGCAAAATTCATGAGTTGTTCGCCCACAAATTTGGCCGCTCCTTACGGATACGCTCACGCAAACGTTTCATAACGCCTAGGTAATACTCCTTGTTTACCGTCTGACCCTCTGGAACGAATTCGTAGTGCACCACGCCACGGATATCGAAGAAAACAATGAGCATCACCTTCATTTTCGAGCGGCTTTGGCGTGGTTTTTTCGGTTTCGGCTCATTTTTTGCCACCCATTCCGATGATTGCTGGCTTGTTTGCATATCGTACTCGTAGACCCAGGTCTCATCACCAGTTATAATGCGTTCCATGAATGTAGAATCGGAATTACAGCGATCCAGCATGTCTGAAGCAACCTGTTCGCGATGACGTTTTTGAAGAAAATTCAGGCCTTTCGGTACGAGTCGTGCGGCCACCTTTCTCATGCCCAAAATATCAATCAAAATCGTACGTGCGGACTCGTGGGATATCTTAAGATCATGTGCTATCTCTCTCAAGCTGGTACGACGGTTTTCCAGCACCCTTTCCTTAATTTTATCGACGTTATCTTCGATCGAAGCCGTCGATGGGCGTCCACTTCACGACCGTCCTTGAAGGCTCTGTACCACTGATATGCACGAGTTTTCGATAGAGCATTATCACCAAAGGCCTTTTGCAACATTTTCAATGCATCGGCACACGAAAATTCATTTGCAACACAAAACTTTAAACAAATTCTTTGCTCAACGTAATCACCCATAGTAAAAATCGGCACGCACTCTGACATCGACTGACTTAATCAGCTGTTGCAAACACACTAGTTGACAGATCCCGCTCAAGCTTGGCATAGTAATTAAGGACAGTGGTACCAACCTAGGAAAAAAAATTTTTACCCGCCTCATTGCCCCGCCAGATTTAAATCGATAATTCCCGGTACTTTCTTGACAGAATGTAAGACAAAAAAATTTCTTGACTTATGAGCACCTTTCAATGTACCAGTAGTGGGTCACTGAAACACAAAATATTACTGGTCTTCCAATAAAGACTTCAGAACTTCGACAGTTGATAGCGGCCAGATTGTTGAAGCTACATCTGTCGAGGAGGCTGTCATTTATTCAGTCTATTTTGCCAAATCATCTTGAAGAAATATACCGTTCAACAACATGTTTAATGGGCCTTGAAGCACATGAAAATTGACCTAAATTTTCATACAAAAATCATTTTCAGCGATGAGACTCATTTCTGGATGGATAGGTACGTCAACAAACAAAATTGTCCAATTTGGGAATTTGTACAAATCCACATGAGGTCCAAAAAAGCCTAATGCATTCCGAAAAAGTCAATTTTAAGCTGGCGATTTCATCGGTCCATATTTTTTTGAGAACGACTTTGGTCAGACCATCACTGTCAACGGCAAGAGTCGTAGGTCTCATTTGCGCGCAAAAGCTTCCGAATTCATGTCATTGTTTTTCCCCATTTTCGTTCTTATTGGTGAAATCTGACCGAATTTTTCGACGTTTAAGTGAAGAGCAACCATAAAATTATGATTATGTTTAGCTTATTCTTTGAGTTTTAATAAAATATAATATATACTGAAAATCATTGACGTGAAGTTAGAAGGATTGTATATACCACCCCATGATCCTCATGAAATTTTGTATTTGCCTTCGTGTCGTCATTTTACACCTAAATTCTACTTTTAAACTCGATCGTAGGATTTTTGCTTGGTTCCGGTAGCGCTCAAGGCTGCTCTGCTTAGAAGATATATTTTTTTCAATCTTCTAATACGATTTTCAGGAAAGTTACACGAACACGCATTACGCCAATTTTAGATCGATCGAATCTGTAGTTCGGGAATATTGGGAGGAGTATGTAAAAATTTAAACTTTCAATAACTCCGGATCTTTACACCGATTTTGTCCATTAACGAAATCAACAGAGATATTGAGGCCTAAAAGTATCTTATCGCATGTTGGTTTCTATTACTATGGCTTTGTTTTGATATACAGTGGGGTTTGCCACGTGTTTTAAAACAATTGAACAATTTTAGATTTCCATCTTATATTGAGTGAAGACGTTTATGGTTGAAATGATTGAATACAGACGATAATATGATTGAAGCTAAACCTGTACTATCTTCAGGACAATTCCATCCAAGAGGTGTTATACTTGCAGACAAAAGATGACTTTTATCACCAAACGCATTACATGTTCCTTTTCTAGAATCTTCACTCAGGTTAGTAGTTTATATTTGTTCACTTCCTTCATTAAATAATATCACATGTGTTGATGATCTAACTCTAATGAAGTCAAGCTGCGGGTGTTTTTTTTTGAGTGATAGAACTTTCGATAGGGATAACTGTGATTTGACAGAAGTTGTTTTGACATTTCTGTTCAGTAAACATTGACAAATTATCATGGAAAGACTCATGCCGCAACAACGTTTACAAATTGTTGGAATTTATTTTCAAAATCAGTGTTCTATTCGCCAAACTTATAGAGCACTTTTTGGTTTACGTAATAGTCCATCAGAACAGCTTATTCATCGAACTATCGATAGATTTCGGACAACATTTTCTCTACTCGATGCAACAACAACAACAAGACAAAGAATTGTACGTACAGAAGAAAATATCGCTGAGGTAAGTCGTAGTGTTAATGATTATCCAGATTTGTCTATTCATCGACGTTTACAACAAGTTGGTTCAAGATCTAAAGCCACTTGACCATAATAAGCGTCGTTTGTTTGCTGATTGGGCCCTAAAACAGCTTGAAGTTGGTCCACTTTTTTATCGTAAAATTGTGTTTAGTGATGAAGCTTATTTCTGGTTGAACGGTTATGTAAACAAGCAAAATTGCCGATATGGAAAGAAAAAAATCCGCAAGAAGTTCTGCAGGTTTCATTGCTGAAAAATGCACTTGTATGGTGTGCTTTACACGCTGGAGGCATCATCGGTCCATATTTGTTCAAAAACGATGCTGAAGCTAATGTTACAGTGAATGGTGCTCGTTACAGATCGATGATCAATGATTATTTATTTCAAAATTTGAATGGCATCGACCCAGAAGTGTTTAGGTTTCAACAAGATGGTGCTACTACACCTCATGCAGCTACCGTAACAATTGATTTATTGAAAGAAAGATTTAGCGATAACATTTTTTCGAGAAATGGTCCAATTAATTGGTCTCCAAGAATATGCGACATAACTCCACTGGATTATTTTCTTTGGAGTTGTTATGTCAAGTCATTTGTTTATGCTGATAAACCAGAAACAATTGGTCTGGTCGAATGCGGTTTCTCAGTGCTAGTCGTGGTGGACATATGCCGGAAATTTTTTCTAAAACATAAATGTCATGAAATCATCTTTCAAATAAAATAAAAATTTAGCTACAATCTTGATTTGAATGTGTTTTATTTCAATTTAAAATTCTATCACTCTAAAAGAACACCCGATACTTCATCAGAGTACAAGATATACAGTTTTCTTTCATTCATAGTTTTTGAAAAAAATGTAGACATGTTATTTTTAGTAGTTTATAACAGAAAGGTATGCCACTCAGAGAATCACGTTTCAGTCGTTGATTCTTTTATCCGTTTATCTAAACATAAAAGAAGTTCTATTGATGCGCACATATACTGGGTGTTTCACGAATGATTGTACAAGCTTTCAGGCCAGATGCAGGACATTGTGGTGAGTCTTAATCAATTCTCGAAATATGTCGTAACTATATTGGTTCAAGAGTTACAGGATGTTTTAATCGGCATACCTCTTGAACGCCTGCATGGATCTTCATGAAAACTTGAGGAAATGAGTATAGGCCAATGCCAAATATTTACCCATAATGACTTATCGATAGCACAGGTCCGGACTGAGAAAATTACATTCTTTATCCCACATCTTCTAAAACACCCGGTACATCCAATTTTCAAAAAGCGAAATTCTCTTCAGAATCTACAATAAAAACTCTTTCAAACAAGCCTATTAGGATCAAAGGCACACTTTGCATCATCATTTCATGAACCATTGAATATTAGGAATTTTCAATTTACAGTAAACACGGACCTGTGAATCTCCGAATAATGCGTCTAATCATATTGAATCGATTGAAATTCTCAGTAACATGACTTAGGTATTGTGCTGCATCTTATTCCATCCAATACATGAATGTAAAATTAATGTAAATTAATTATGTAAATTTAACCGAAAACTCGAATTAACATTGAACATTTAATTGGACTATTATAAAATGGACTTAAGAATTAAAATATAAAATGTATCTTATAAACATGTGTGGAACTGAAAAAAATTGACAATAAATAAGAGAAAAAATTATAACTTGTTCTCTTCTAAACATTTTCTAGCTCTTGTTATCAAAACAGCTACAACCAACATAACTCGTGCTATTGATGAAATAAGGCCTCAATTACTCAAAAAGTGGTCCAAAATTGGTCTGGTTGAATGCGGTTCCTCAGAGCTAGTCGTGGTGGATATATGCCGGAAATTATTTTTAAAACATATATCTCATAAAATTATCTTTCAAATAAAAAAATTGGCTTCAATCTTAATTTAAATGTGTTTCATTTCAATTTAAAGTTATCACACTAAAAAAAACACCCGATAGATGAATAGAACTGAACACCGTGAGAAATGCTTCCTCATACACTTTTGGGAAATTAGATCTTCTTGAAGATTGCAACAGTACTAATACGGAATTTTTTTCATAATAGACCTAATCTTTCCTTCTGGGATTCTAGGTAAAACAAAGGGAGAGGAGTGAGTAAAACCAAATAGATTATCATTGGAATGACTTATCTATTGATTGAATTACGTATTAATTCGCATTAAACTGCTTGTAGTTATTTCCCTTGAAATGTTGAACCTGAATACTCTTCTCCAGGTCCTTCAATTAAACGATTTTCGAACACTCAAAAAAATTGCCCTGTTAAAGATAAATAAGATATTAATCTATTTACCTGTCGATATCTTATTGTTGCAATATGCAAATACTGAATAAACGAAATTACTTTAATTTTTATTCACAATAGAAGTTTAAGTGAGCTTAATATATAAACCAAACATTCATTTAGATTACATTGCAAAAATTCGAAAAATTCTTTTCTCTATTCATCATCTGTATTCGAATACATAAATGACAAAGTGGCCATTAGTCTTTTATATTAGAAACTAATATTGTCTTTCAACCAAACCCCAAACGTACATAAATCGGGAGTATACAAGGATTGCTTTCATTAAAGTCACATTGTAAAAAATGTGTCCTTACAGCCGGATACGGCTACAAAAGCGGATAACACGATAAGACAGCGGTAAACTGGCCTCGCTGTTAAGGCTGCCTAGTCTCGATACATATAAAAATCATACAATCCTTCCTGGATGACGGCCTCAACACAATATTCATTCATTAACCAGTTAAAAAGGAAATGCGTATTCAAGCCAATATTGGCGTGAAGTACCTGTCTTTATCAATATCGTCATTTTCTGCAACTAATGGCCGAATGATACTCTAGATTTCTCACTACTTTTCGCTTATCCCATTAGAATTACTCAAATCCATAGAAAATTTCCTGAATTAATTCCTGTGCATGCCTTTAGATCCGTCCCTAACTATACGCATTTTTCTCAGAACTGTCCCAACTAAATTTAAATATCAAAATAGATATATTCTGCTAGCCTCCTATAGATTTTAATTTCAAAAAATTTTATTCAAAAGCTTTTAGAATTAAATTATCGTCTTATAAGCACTGCTTATATTTAATAGACATATAATATATATAGGAGGCTAACAGAATAAATCTGTTTTGATATTTAAATTTTGTAATAATCCTTTTATCCAGTAAAAAAACCTCTTCTTATTATTTTACTGTCCCAACTATTTTGTAATATCGATCCTCGAATTCTTTCCCTATGATTTCTTCCAATTCCGCTATTTCAGACTAATCGGCGTTTAAAGTTTCGATAAAGCTTTGAGCTTTATCGAAATCTCCAAAAAATTTTTCAACTGTATCAATTCTATCTTCCAATTCAATAAAATCACTATCATTCTGAAGATCTACTCTTGCTACGTTAAGTATTTCTCCACCAAAAAACTTGAACTGAATCCTGGAAATATTCTGGTTTCTTAATTTCAGCTTTTTTTTGGGAGAATTCAAAAGAATATCTACTTTTTGGTGCCAATTCGGCTCGAAGGACCCTGGAATCGTTTGCGTCAAAAAATTTTAGTAGTAATTGGAATCTAACCGCTTCGAGTTATATCCCCCGGTATGTTGAACCTGAATACTGTGCTTTAGGTTCCTTGATTAAACGATAAGAATACTTCTTAACAATTTCAACATTTTTAGAAAATTACTCCGGTCATTAAATATAGGGTGTTTTTTTAGAGTGATAGAACATTCGATAGGGATAACTGTGATTTGACAGAAGGTAGAAGCCATTTCGTTTTGACATTTCTGTTCAGTAAGCATTGACAAATTATCATGGAAAGACTCACGCCGCAAAAACGTTTACCAATTGTTGAAATTTATTTTCAAAATCAGTGTTCTATTCACCAAAATTATAGAGTACTTCGTGAAATTTATGGTTTACATAATCGTCCATCAGAGCAGCTTATTCGTCGAACTATCCATAGATTTCGGACAACATTTTCTCTACTTAATTCAACAACAACAACAAGACAAAGAACTGTACGTACAGAAGAAAATATCGCTGCTGTAAGTCATAGTGTTAATGATGATCCAGATTTGTATATTCGTCGACGTTCACAACAAGTTGGACTCTGTGCATCTACCACATGGAAAATTTTGCGTAAAGATCTTGGTCTACACCAATACAAGATCCAACTGGTTCAAGAACTAAAGCCACTTGACCCTAATAAGCGTCGTTTGTTTGCTGATTGAGCCCTAGAACAGCTTGAAGTTGATCCACTTTTTTATCGTTAAATTTTGTTTAGTGATGAAGATCATTTCTGGTTGAACGGCTATGTAAACAAGCAAATTTACCGTATATGGAGAGAAAACAATCCTCAAGAAGTTCTGCAGGTTCCATTGCATCCTGGAGGCATCATCGGTCCATATTTCTTCAAAAACGATGCTGAAGCTAATGTTACAGTGAATGCTGCTCGTTGCAGATCGATGATCAATGATTATTTGTTTCAAAATTTGAATGGTTTCGACCCAGAAGTGTTTTGGTTCCAGCAAGATGGTGCTCCACCTCATTCTGCTACCGTAACAATTGATTTATTGAAAGAAAGATTTGGCGATATTATTATTTCGAGAAATGATCCAATTAATCGACCTCCAAGATCATCCGACATAACTCTACTGGATTATTTTCTTTAGAGTTATGTCAAGTCATTTGTTTTTGCCAACATAACTCGTGTTATTGATGAAATAAGGCCTGAATTACACGAAAAACTGGTCTAAAATTGGTCTGGTCGAATGCTGTTCCTCAGGACTAGTAGGGGTGGACATATGCCGGAAATTATTTTCAAAACATAAATCTCATAAAATTATCTTTAAAATAAGAAAATATTTGGCTTCAATCTTAATTTAAATGTATTTAGTTTCAATTTAAAGTTCTATCACTATAAAAAACACCCGATATTAACATAATATATTTAGCTATTTACCTGTCGGTATCTAATTGTTGCAACACGCAAATTTTGAATAAACCAAATTATTTTAACTTTTATTCACAACGATAGAAGTTTAGGTGAATAAATATAATGAATATAAAATAAATTTAAATTCTAAAAAACCTGGCCTTAAGCTTCGAGTGAACAATTATTAAGACGATTCGGTCAGTGGTGAAACACACGACACGGTTGATTCCTTTTTTTAACAACCTCTGTCAATTGTAACATTTTGTATTCCATTTCGTAGTTTTGTCGCATCAAGGAACATTGTATACCAAAATAATTCAAGCAATGGAAGTCCAAAATCATAATAATCAGAACATTAACATTCGAATCAAGAGCGGTAGACTGGCCTCACTGGTCAGGCTACCTGGTCTCGATACATAGAAAAATCATACAATTCATAGTATTCTAGAGAGCAATGGACCCTTCCTGGATGATGGCCTCAACACAACATTTTGCCATTAACCAGTTGAAAGGAGAATGTGTATTAACGCCAATATCGGCGTAAACAGTCATGAGTTAGGATATTCGTTCCTCTTATATTAGAAAATTGTACCGCGAACGAATCAACTATGTCCTTCGGATTAGGATCATCATCTTGTACCAGCCCAGGAATTCGAATTATACCCCTTTTTCGGTTCACAAATCGAACATCAACATACTAGAAATTTCTTCAACACTCAAATCCCCAGAAGTTTCACGTACATGAGAATTATTGCATGAACGTAAATTATCGATGCTACTGAAGATCGTTTGCATCCTCAGTTGTCCAAATACACGAACTGCATGTGTTCGTCATTCCAATACATTTATTCACCTAACCTGAAAGTAATATAGCCATATATTGCCGTTAACAAGACAGCGACCGAAAGACCGACAACCGGCGCTTTTAAAGATGGGTTTCCGATAAGTAAGCGTAATGCCTGCGGCGCCATCACCTACTTCCTTTGTAGTTTGCATCTTCTCGATCCCTGATTGCGCAGAATTAATTTCAGATTTTAGCCCGCTTATGGGTTACTCTGAAAACGGTAAAAGTAGGTTTCGATTAGCTTTGCAGCGTGCAGTTAACTCGTTTACATTTGATTTAATTCAGAGTCTAGTCGGCGACAATTAACAAGTGTAGTTGATGGCCATATAAGGCGGTACGAAGTTGCGATCAAAGAAATGGTTGTATTTGGTGGTGTTGATTGAAGAATGAGTGTATCCTTACGTTTCAGATATTTCATTCAGTTTCGTTTCATTCTTGAAAGGAGGACTCATGATATATCGTTCTCCTTCAGGGTGTTTGGAGATTTCAATGGAGATAATATATCTTAAGTTTGCATAGGTACTGGAAGATCATTTCCCACGCGAAATTAATCGTTATGGAGATAGGGGACTAATGAAGCAATTTGTTGTTGTATCATGCATAATGAATTGATCCTTAGTTATGTATGAGTCTTGATTTAGTCGAAGAAAGATCCTAACAGTTTTGAGAGAAAGCAACTCCGACCTTTGGAATTATTAACTTATACGTCTATTAAATATAAGCAGTGCTTATAAGACATTAATTCAATTCTAAAAGCTTTTGAATAAAAACTTTTTTAAATTGAAATTCTAGGAGACTAACAGATTAGAACTGGAGAAAATAAAAAATTCATTTCTCTATCGTACTTTGGTAGCATAAATCAAAAAGTGGCCAATAGTTTTTCAAAATCAGATGTCAATATTGCCTTCAAAACGCAAAACAAGTTATCATCGGTATTTTTTAACGCAAAGGACCCAACTCCAAACATACACAAATCAGGAGTTTATGAGTTATCTTGTTCTACGTGCAGTAATAAATATATAGGACAAACAGGACGTTCCTTCAAGACGAGGTTAAACGAACATAAAATGAGTTTCATAAAAAATAAACAGAATTCTACTTTTGCCACTCATTGTCTAGAAAACGGTTATTCCTTTCCCACAATAGATAATCTCAAAATTTTACATGTAGTATCAAAAGGGAAGAAACTCGATTATTTAGAATCTGTTGAAATTTTCAAATTAGTTCACAATAACAATAATGTAAAAATAATGAATGACTGTACGGAGCTATGTAAATCGAAAATATTCGAGATATTCAAAAAGTAACATCTGTTTGAAACCTTTTTCAACGAACATAAAATGAATATAATGAAAAGTAAACAAAAATTCAACTTTTGCCACTCATTCTATAGAAAACAGTAATTCCTTTCGACAAAAGAAAATCTTAAGAAAATTTTACATATAGATTCAAATGAAAAGAAACTTGATTATTAAAATTTTCAGATTCGTTCACAATAAAAATAATTTAAAAAATAATGAATGACTGTATGGAGCTATGTAAATCCAAATATTGGAGATGTACAACAAAATAACGTAAAAATAATGAATGACTGTACGGAGCTATGTAACCCCAAAAATTATTTGAGGTATTTAAATGGGTACCATCTGTTTAATTACCTTCTTTGTCGATTGCCGACATTGCGATATCTGTTAGAAGATCCCTCTTTTTTAACCGGGTTTTTATCACGTTCCGCTTGTAAACCTCTGTACCACTATTAGGTGTTAGAATCTATTGAAATATTTATCACTTTTGTTTAAATACCTCTGTACCACTGTTAGGTCTTCAGTTGTCTGATGATGGGATAGTTCATTTCCCGAAACTCGAGTCACAAGAAAATGTGTAAAATATATTTTTATTGGTAGTAAAACATAGTAATTTTTACAATTTGTTTTGATTATGATCAACTACCAAATAGTAACGGCTGAAACAATTCAGATTAGATGTGTTTTGATATTCAAAGTTTGTAATAATCCTTCTATCAAGTAAAAAAACCGCTTCTTATTATTTTAAATAAATACAGTTGTTCAATAGACCACATTGTAGAGAAGTGTATTTCCGTATTTCTAGAGCAAAATAATAATTTCTTTTTTTGATAAGTCTTAACTAGCTCCATTTCCAACAAGCACAAAGTTAAAAAAAAATAAATTTGTTACTTCATATTCAGTTGCCTCGCACTGCACTCCGACACTGAAACGATATCTAAGAAATAAATCTTAATACGTATTCGCTTGTTATCTGTTTACTTTTAAATAAGAGGAGTGATAACAGCATTTATTTTCATTTTCCGGATATTCGACAGAATTTTAAGGGCAAAAATAAGTAGTTTCGCGCTTGGTCTACTGTTGAAGTCTCCCTTATAATATCTGTACAACGGCAAAGGTTCTGAAAATGCTAGTTCATTTTAAACAGGATATATTTATGAAAGTTTTCCTCTATAATACAAGTATCGTAGGGGTGGGTGAATTTAAATAAATATAATATCAGAAAATTTTTATAAACATTTACTTGTCAACAAGATTCAGGCTCGTTCAAAATGGAACCTATTCTTGAGACACAAATTGTCGGACTTAAATGGCGATTTTATCAGTCACCATTTCCTTACTTTAGTGATATAAATTTCTAATGAACTTCTCTATACAAATGTCTACTCACAAAATTTTCTTGATTTTATTCTGTTTTTGATTGTCTCGGTCTTTACTTGACGGAAATTCATCTTCAGTATAAGAAAAACAAGTTAACTTCCGATATTTTATTGATTTACACGACAATTGTTTCGTCATACCATGACTTCATCAGGTGAGTATTAAAGCTGAGGTATACAATGCAAAACATAACCTTAAATACACAGCTCTGGTACAAAAAATAGAGGGTTGGAAAGAGATGGTTTACAATCAATGAAAAATATTAAGTGGGGGAGATCTGTTTAAATCTATTTGATCATTCAATAAAATTTGCTTTTATTGTATCAATTGATTTCTAAAGTTTCTTACAGATTTAGTTTCTTTAAATATCTAGTAATCTTTCCAGATTTTTGGCCTATGTAAGTTAATGAAATAATTTTTTTTTTTTATTTATTCGGCCTTTACTTGGTGGAAACTCATTTTAATTGAAAAAATGTATATGAGACAGTAATTTATTTCAACAAAAATATTTTGTTTTTGTGGAAATAAATTACTGTCTCATATACATTTTTTTAATTAAATTTTTTCTGCTTGAATTTTCAAATTTTGAATATACAAGTTTTGGATATACAAGTACTTGTATATCCAAAATTTCAGAATTCCTAAAAACAAAAAATCAGGAGTTTACAAGTTAACATGTGGTATGTGGGACAGACAGGCCGTTCATTCCAAACAAGGATACGAGAACATGAAAAATGTTATATTAATAATAAACCAAATTCAACTTATGCCAACCATTTGTTAGAGACTGGTCATAATTTTAATATGAACTATGAAATATTACATATCGAAAACAAAAGTCAGAAACTAAATCTGTAAGAAACTTTAGAGATCAATAGATATAATAAAAGACAAATTTTATTGAATGATCAAATAGATTTAAACAGATCCCCCTACTTAATATTTCATTGATTGTAAGCCATCACTTTCCACCCCTCTATTTTTTGTACCAGAACTGTGTATTTAAGGTCATGTTTTGCATTGTATACCTCAGTTTTAATACTCACTTGATGAAATCATGGTATGACGAAACAATTGTCGTGTAAATCAATAAAATATCGGTTAACATTTGTTTTTCTCATATTATTCTGTTTTGATAGATGAATTTCGATTATTTCTGTTTTCAAGGATGAATTTAATTAAAACTAAAATTAGCAAATTCTGATGAACATTTACTTGTTTAATGTTCATATTAATATTGAATCTAGTGAATTTCCTCCATTTAATGACATAAAAATATATCCACCGTTGTATAATATAATCAATATAAATCAATAAACAAAAAATATGAAATATTTAGATAATCGAAGTAATAATTTGACAGCCCTTCATCCTTTTCTAGAATTGATCAGTCAAATGTGTTACTTAAAAAGCTAAAAGCTTCTTAATAAAAATACTCTCTCATTCTCCCCTGGATTAAATGGAGAACGCAACGTGTCCAGACATTCAATCCAGCTCCATCCTAGTACAGGTCCATAGAAGAAATAAAAGTTCGTTGAAAACAATCGCTAAAATGAAATGAATGTAGAATAATATGGTTAAAAACAAAAATTCGAAATCGCGCATGTGCATAAGATTTTTTCCAAATCAAAGTAGAGACAAATTGAATTTTTTAAAGAAATCCCTCAAATAAAACAACGGCAGATCAAGACTCCAACGTAAAAATAATTTCCACATTTAAATTATAAATATCTCTATACAGATTCTTCCGATCTAATTTTGACGCCAATTTTCTATTTCTTCGAAATAAATGAAGCGATGACCTGCCAAATCGTGTTGCATCTGTTGAAACATCCAGTAGTTAGAAGGAGCAATGTCCGGAGAATACGGCGGAAGCGGTAAGATTATTTTTATTATTTTTTTTATTATTATTTTTATCCTGATACTCCTAAATCTTCTGTGAAGATCCCTCAGAAGCTTTTTCAGCTTGTGCGAGTTTGGAGAAGATATCCCATTTGATCGATTCTGAATATTTTTAACAACCTCTGCGACGCAATTATCATGCAAAAGAATGATTTTCTCATGTCTGTACTTATATTCCGGCCATTTTTATCGTAATGCCCGGTTCAAACGAAGAAATTGCAGTCTGCACCGATCACCGATAATGGAGTGACCAGCTTTTAGCAGCTCCTAGTACACGCACCCTGGGTCCCACCAAATACACAGTAAAACTTTCGAACCATGAATGAATGTTTGGCTTTGGTATTGATGTTGAGATCGGGGGCAACGACTCACCGGGCAAAGCGTAATATTTTTTTCTTGGGGTGTCGTAGACAAAATATTTTTCATCACCAGTCACTTTTCTTTCTTGCCTTTGAAGCAGCTGCTCACAAGGTAATAATCGCTTTTTCAAATCTCTTGGTTTCGATTCATAAAGAACCCAATTGCCTTGCTTTCAAACATACACACACTGGCCATTGAGTCACGCTCAACGTAAGCGTAGACTCGTCTTGTGTTACACTCGAATCTTCATCGAGTAATGTCTGTAGTTCATTGTCTTCGGATTTCTTTGGCTGTTCCTAGCGAGTTCTATCGTCAACGCTGAAATCATCACTTTAAAAGTGTCGAAACCATTCTCAACATGACTTGTCAATTGAAGCATTATTACCGTAATCTTACACAAGCATACGATGAGAATCAGCTGCACTTTTTTTCAATTGAAACAAAAAATGAAAACTTGTCAGAAATGCTGTTTAGTTATCATAAGGTCGGTCTTTCAACAGCTTAAGAAAAAACGTTTTGTATTATATGAAACACAAAATATTTCAAACTGGATATTATCGGCTGATGTCCAATCTGTGTAAATACGTGGCAATCAGCTGTACCTATCTAAAAATTTAATGGTTTCACCTTTTGAAAACGAACCGAAATAATTTATATTCCTAACATATATGCTACAATTAGTATTATTAGTGTTTATTTTCGTGAAATATAGTGATGGCTGGCCAGAACAAGGAAAAAT